>JAWZSL010000006.1:11637932-13047932 GCA_034769285.1 Lutjanus argentimaculatus | reverse complement strand
CATATCAGTTAACATATATGTTGGTACCGATATAGACCAATATAGCTGTAATAGGTGAATATTGCGCCAATGTATCAGTTGGGCTTTACATGTTATTTTAACATACTTAACGCACAATTATAAATCCTCCTTTGAGTGTGAACAGGCTGCTACTCAAAAAGGCAGAACTGCATTGCAGCTAAATAAAACTTCAGTGAGAAAATAAAGGTTGAAACTTTATAATAATTAAGGCACTTTCAGAATGATTGATGTGTTTGTGTAACAGCTCATATAGACATATCTATATTTTTTTCTTTACAGCCCTCTACTTTTTCCTGTCTTTAATAATTAGCGTAGTGACTAAGTCCTACGCTTTAGCCACTACTGGCTGCTAATTCGGTTATGATTGTTTAGACAACTTCTCTAAAAACAAATGCTTCACAAACACTTTATATGACAGAGTTCATTTGTCTTATTTGTGTCCATAACTTACTCACTTCCTAATAAAGTTTAAGCAAATGTTGACCGAGCGCAGCCAAAAACTGTTTGCTTCCTCCTAATTGGCAACACCTGTGGTTACTGGCATCAACTTAAATCTCCTGTGGTCAGCCTCGGCCCCCTGGCATACACACAGATTCCAGGGGGAACAGAGGGGACATGTCCCACCCAACTTTTAAAAACATGAAATTGTACCCCCAATAAATTCTGTCAATTTAAAATATAGATTGAATAGGAACTGACACTCTGAAGGTGTTATTTATGTCTCCCCCCTATCTTTCCTGCTCAATGGTCTGAATTGCATGCTTCACTTTACGCCTGTGGTGTGAAAACAAGCCCTGTAGTGCTGACCAGTCAATATGTTTGTCTGTGGCAACACTTCGCAGGGTAGTTAATGATGTTACTGAGTAAATGACATGTGTGCTGATTGTGCCTGTAGATCACAGTGAATCAGAAAAGAGTCTTAGTGATGGTGTAACTTAATGATACGGCCCTGCCATAAAACACCTGCTTTTAAAATGTAGTTTGGTTTAACAGTCTGTCCACTCACCAGGAGCAGATGGTATTTTACCATCAATAATTAACACTGAGCTGACCTGCTCTTTAATAATGAACAACAGTAAACAGCATAAAGTAACGAAGGAACTGGAGCTAAAACTGACCTGTTTTCTACTCTTGTGGTTAAAAGTGACTTAATAAGCACAAACTGTAGTGATACGCATGTCAGAAAAAAAGGCCTGCACTCAGTCGACTCAGTCGACCTGTCTGTTAATCAACAACCCAAACACAACTAGTGTTGTCATGATACTGTACTTTCTAATTTTGATACAGTACTCTGAAAAATATTGATGTTCAACACCATTTTTGATTCCACTGGGAAAAACTGACTCAACATAGAGGACAGAAAATTTTAGATTTTTATTAAAATACAGATATAACAAGGCTATAACAGGACAGCAGACATAGCAAATGAGACAAGTGACAAGAAGAAGACACCACTGTGAGTAAGCGGGAGGAGGCGGGACTATGTGGGCACTGCAGCGGTACAGTATGTGTCAGAGCGAGAAAGTGTAGCTGGTACCAGAATATCGATACTGAGTAAAATTAGTATTGAAAGTATTTCAAATATTCAGTACCGATATTTTTGATAACACCACACTCAACCCAACCCGCACATCACCAACTTGTACTTGTACTAATACTTGCATGTATTATAATGAGTTTTGTGCCCCCGCCCTTTGGGAGTATTATATTTTGAACAGAAATCAAATACATTGCTCCAACATTTAGAGTCATCAAGGCACAAACTTTTTGCAGAAGTTGAAGCATTTTCAGCTCATAAGGAATGCATCCTCACCCCAATTTTCTAGAGCTTCTAAAATGTGCTTTCAATCTGAACTGACCATTATATCTAATAATAAATATGTCAGTGGAGGCCCTGACAATGTTAGACCCTATAACCAAGTATGTGGAATATCTCCTTTATGTGATATTACATTAATATTCTCCCATTAACAGAAGTTTAAACTTTGATACAGTACTAGTGTTAAAAAAATAATATTCAGTCCCCTTGAGATACCAAAAAATAAAGTCCTAGGCACACAAAATATGATCTCTTTTGTTTTTTTCTTTTCTTTTTTGTATCTCACACTGGCAGTAGCCATGGCTGGACCTATGATGTTCTTGGGTTGTCCATTAGTTCATTAGTCCGTCAATCCATCCTGTTCTTGTGAGTGCAATGTCTCATAAACACCTATACAGAATTTCTTCAAATTTGGCACAAATGTCCACTTGGACTCAAGAATGAAGTGATTCGAATTTTGAGGTTAAAGGTGAAGATCACTACTGCATTTGTGATTTGACGTGCATCTACCTGGGTGATTTTTTTCTTTTTTATGCCCCTGTGGCTGACATTATGTTTTCGGCTTTCTATCAGTCTTCTGTACTCCTTTGTAAAAAATAAGAAGATAGCATGTTTCTCACTAGAAATTATTCACTGGAATCAAACATGTATAGTGGTAACTTTAGTTTTGCCAAAAAATTACACTCAGTACCTTCAAAGTATTGACATGCATGTATAACATGTATTACATGAGTCTGGACGAACACAATACTACGATAAACAGAAATTGTACTGTTTTAAACGTGATATCGCAAAAAGTATCAAAACTTTTGACAACCTTATATTATTAAAAGTCTTATCACATCTACATGCAAGTAGAATCAGAATAGACCGTGTCTCTACTAGACTGACAAGTAGTCTAACAATTTCTCTATTATTCAGTAACTGACTTAATTCTGTGCCCCTTGACTCACAGTATCACCTGCTTTTATAAATATTAGTCTCTGTCACAGTGTTACACCACCAGAAAAATGAATTTGCTCACATTTAAAAGCCTTCGGCCTGCTGCTTTAACGGCTGAAGGAGAAGGAGAATAAGTCTGTCCGTTCATCAAGTGACACCGGCTTATGATTTCTTTTTTTTTCTTCTTCTTTTTTTTATCTCCAGCCAGCAGCTTCTCCTGCTCAGATGCCTTAAATCTCTCTATGTGAATAGCCGGCCATATATTCCCTCTTCACAAAGCTCATTTAAAACACCAGCCACTGCAATAATACTCTCTGCATTATTTAATGTGTGTGTGTGTGTGTGTGTGTGTGTGTGTGTGTGTGTGTGTGATTTCATCTACCTCTTCCCTACAGTAAGAAAGGAGCTATAAGTCCATATATTAGCGAGGTGACAGACCTGTGTAGCTTTCTCATAAATACTACTTTCAGAACACCGTGGCCTCTTCTCCCAAAATGCACAAATGTACACACACACACACACACACAGATACACATTACAGCAGCCTCGGCACACTGAGGTCTCCCTTTATGAAATATTGAAGCAGACGGAGAGCCTTGAGCAGGGAGAGCAGACTTGAGAAACAACCCAAAACTCACACTCGTGTCTTTCTTCTTCTCGTGCTGACATCCAACTTCTCTCAGTTTTCTTCTGATGTAAGAGTGTGCATTCATATGTATTTGGAGGGAGGGCTGGCCAAGCATAGATACAGAAAAGTAGATTTGTTCGCAATTTTACATGCTTCTGCCTGTCCGCCATATCGGAGAGCTCAAGATCTGCTACAGAAGCCTTTGGAATCGCAATGGTAAAGGACTCATTTGGCGATGATTGTGAGCCATGGACAATGGCCCAACACTAATTCCAACAACGAATTTCATGAAAATTGGTTCAAAATTGAGCAAGCTGCAGTAAATTTTGTAACAAAGTCTGCATCTCTCAAGGCACATTTTATTGTTTACTAGCAAATCTTGATCACTCCAATATGGTGACATGTAGATGCATCGCAGTGGCATACAAGCAGCTATCTATGCTATCTATGCTATGTCTATGCGGCTGAGGGCTTTGCTGAGCTAGTTTCCTGGTTTTTGACTGCACAGTGTACTGTAAACACCCCAGGCTCTCACAGATCATGCAGACCAATCAATTAACAAAATGAGTGTGATTGCACTTCACACCCACACACAGGCAGTGGAATGAGCTATGAGTGTCAGGTGGGAGGCTGTGGGGTGATCCAGGGCTATTGCCGTAATTAGTTTCTCACCCTGTTGTACATACGGAGCAAAAAGCTCAAGTGACTTGCTCAGCTTTTGTCTGTCTAAGTATCTGTCTACACACCTGGAGTGTACCTGCAATTACAGGACACAACGAGAGAAAAAAGAGGATGTGTAGATCAGTTTGTTCCTTCCTATAAAATGAATGAAATGAATTTAACCTTGTCAGATACCTGTTTGTATAGGGCCATATGTGTGTGTGTGAATGTACCCTTTTGTCTTCCTATCTGTGTATATCTGCCTGTTCTTGTTATTCTGTCTGAGCTTATCTCTGTCTATCTACTGTACTTCTGAATCAGAGTTGGTGTTGATAGAAATTGATATTGCACCCTGTTGCCACTCTCATCCAATCAATAAACTGTCTCAGCTATCTCCCATGTCCTCTGTTTTCTCTCTATCTCTACAGTCTATCTTTTCCCTGAGACCTCATCTTTTTGCTTAATTTGTCTCCTCTCAAACTTCTCCTTCCTCTACCCAGGTTACCGTATTCGTCTGGGCTCCAGCACAGACAAAAAAGACTCCGGCCGCCTCCACGTGGACTTTGCCCAGGCCAGAGATGACCTCTATGAGTGGGAGTGTCGGCAGCGCATGTTGGCCAGAGAGGAGAGGCACCGGCGCAAGATGGAGGAAGATCGCCTCCGGCCGCCCTCCCCTCCTCCCATCATCCATTACTCCGAGCACGAGTGCAGTGAGCTCGGAGACAAGATCAAAGGTTGGTAGACAAACATAAAACGTGAATGCACGCTGGGTGTGCTTGGGGTACTTTTACACCTTACCTGTTTTGCTCAGTTAAAAGGAACCATGGTCTGTTTGCCCAGTTAGTGCAGTTCATTTGGTGTGAAAGCTGTCAATGGAACCCTGGTGCCGACCAAACAACCAGACCAAGGCTGCTTTAAAAGGTGGGTCTCTGTCCACCTCCGGTCTGTTTCTGGTGCGGTTTATTTGTGGTGTGAGAGCAAATGAACCAACCACAGGATTTTATGATGGGAGATATGTGCTTTTAACTTGATTTCTAATAGGGCTGGGACAATACATTTATCTCCCAATTCAATACTGTCATGATACTTGTCTACCAATAATATGTATTGCAATTCTTAAGTAATGTCTGTCAGTCTTAAGTTTTATTTCAGCAGTGTCATTGCTACATTGCATAATAAAGTAGTAAAAACAATACTTTTTGGGGTAAGCTTTAGCTGTTTCTGTTCATAAAGCCAGTGGCATAAGAAGATAATAATAAAATAAGATGTTTGACCAAAATGAATAGAGCCCCTGAAAACTGCACACAACATAAAGAGACTCTAAATTATCACACTTCGCATAACTTTGAAACTGTGAGGTTTGAAGTTTGAGTTTTGACTCTTTGAGGTAGCTGGTCAGTGTGGAGTGTTGAAGCCAGAGTAATAGATTTTGTTAACAATGTGAAATCAGCAGCTAGTGGTTTGTTTCCAGCAGATCAAAGAAAATGTATGTCTGAAAGTATGAGCACACATGCTGTTTTATGTTAAGCATGGGGAGTAAAATGGACCACTTTGTTAAGATGTTACAGCGATCAAGATGCTAAATTTCATTAGTGAGTCAATGGGATTATGTCTTAGCATTGAGCTAACGGACTAAGTGCTACATTTATATGTATACACACACACAAACACACACATACACACACATATATATACATACATATATATAAATCAATTCAGCAAATAAAAGATTTGATTCAGAAAGAAAAAGAAAAGAATCACAATACTTAAGTGAATCGATTTTCTTCTCCTACCCGTAATTTCTAAGGCTAAACTACTGATAAATCCATCCAGGTGTTTATTTGGGGCGGGGTAAATAGCACTTTTACAAATACTATATGTAAATAATTTAAAAACCATAGTTTATGGTGATTTAGCAAAGTGATATTTTAACACCTGTAGATGGAAAAGTGCAATTTAGTCTACCAGTGACACTGTATAAAAGGCACCAGTTTCCATCTGTCTGGGTTGCAGGTTAGATCTCACCTATGTTGCTGCCTTGTTGTAGTGCTGCTGTTATTTCTGTAAATAAACACCATATGGTTTGGTACACCTTACCAGAGCCTTGGGATTCTTGACTACTGCATCAACCAGCCGCTACATGGTCACTGTAAAAGAGCTTTACATAGACATTTCCTGTTGGAAGTATCACCGGATGCAGAACAGTCAAACATGGACTCCCATATGGGGATGAAAATATGTTTAAGTTGATTCTAAATTTACTCAGAGCCAGCTCCGACAGTAATCAAACTTGACTTTCATCAAGTGTTCCTTAGTGTCTGCAGACTTTTTTCTCACTTGAGTGTTTTATACTTCTCCTTCCTCCTGAGAATTCAAAATGACTTGATACTTGTTAATCATTTTCTTGACTTTAAGGAGTTGCACTATAATTCGAAATATTTAAATGCTCTGTGTGGTTGAGTATAGTTTTGATCAGTGTTCAAAGCACATATAAGGAGAGGGTGGGCTGAAGGGGCCTCTGTGATGTGAGAATATCTTGTTGAGCCTTGTGGATTCTTAATGCAATCAAAGATCAGTGGCAGGAGATTCCTCCTTGATCCCTGGTGACATTTCAGTACTTACCCTTCCCTCTTTGCTGCAATGTTAAAGCTAGGGAGGTACTCACACTAAAATAGCACAAGGTCTGGAATGATGGTTTTTTTGGTGGGGTAGATTTGTCAGTTCATCGTTCAATTCACACCTTTTTTAATCTGTTTGTGTGCGATCTGTGGACGATTTCTTTTAAATATGTTTTGGGTTTTTATGCCCTTTGATAGGACAGCTGAAGTGAGGACAGGAAAGGGGGAGACAGAGCGGGGGAGTGACATGCAGCAAAGAGTAGCAGCTGCTGCTGGGGACTCACAGCCTCGGTACATGGGATACGCACTCTACCAACTAATCAACCAGGGCGTCCATCAGTGGAAAAGCAGCACTGTTCACTGAGATGTTTCATAGATTTGTGTTTTTGTCTCACAGCTGTTCAGAGTTTCTTGAGGTTGGCTGTGTTTATGCAATGTCACACCTTGCAGCAAAATAGTATCTTATTGTCTGGTAAAACTGTTGTGTTCTGTGTGTGTGTTTTCTGCTAATTTAAAGTGACTGTGCCATCTGTTCCTTGTCAGAATAGCTCTGACTTATGGATAAAAAGAAAAATGCAGAGAAACAAAGAGGCGAGAAGTTTTCTAATTGGGTATTTATTTTTCATAAGCCAAGGTAATGCATTCTTCTATTTGATTTTGTGTGTTTATGTTCAGGTAATGCCACAGCTGAAGACCCATTAAATGAGAATCCCAATCTCTCTGGCCTCTGGCCATTGTCAGTGATCGAATACCACTAATATTCCTTCAGATTGTCTATTAATAATTCCACCGCAGGGGCCCGTGTATTATGAGACCTGAGTCTGCCTATAAACAAACAGGAGCGCCACAGGGATTCATGAGATAACACCTTGATTCAATATCTGTAGCTGTGATAGATCATCATTCATGCAAGCCGTCTGATGGACCCCATCGTGTGTTTGTGTGTGTGAATGTACGAGTGTGTGTGGTTGAGAGCGACACAGAAAAAATTGAGAGCATCTGCAGAACCCGGCTTAAATAAATATAAACCTCCCCAGCTGCTCAACCTGTAAAGACTCTAAGTAATGTTTATGTGTGTGCTCATGATGCATGTGCGCTGCTCTGCGTGTGTGTATCATGGAGGTCTGAGGCAATGTGTTGTGTGCTGACGTCTGTGTGTGGGAGCGTATTCTCTCCTCTGCTCCTCTGACTTGTGAGCAGCACAGCGAGGCAGAGGAGGACAGGACAACCACAGCGGAATAACAACAATAGAAATCAATAAAGTCTCCTGACATCATCTGATTATTCACCAGACAAAGCAGGAGCGCTGCTAAACAACCCGCGCTTTGTAAACAGTGGCTATGTAACACGGTGCTCACCTTCTCTGTAGACATTTGGCAAGGGGTTGTTTACCAAAGATATTTATAGGAAAGATGGGAGCTGATTGATTTTTACCAAAAGTGTTCCTCCTTTTTTAACCTCCTGCTCTTTTCATTTTTGGCATATAGATATGATAATTTCTCTCCTCAATCATTTGTTTAATCTGTCCTGTTCTGTTCCTCCTAAGATGACAGGAAGTTCTTGAAGTTATTTTCATCTCATCATCTTCATGTCCTCATTCTTTCTTTCCAGACGCTCCTGCATGTGACCTGCAAACAACCCACAACTCAAATAGACGTCGCTAAGACAGCTTGTATAAACATTGAACTAATGCTTGAACATTAATTAAATGTAATTTCAGCTTCATATAAATATTGAGCTTGGATTTGAGCTGAAAGGGTAGCATTTTATAATAACCATCAATAAATGGTAAATCGCTGAAAGCTGAGATGATTTTTGCTACTTTTTCTTGTTTTGTATTGTGCTTTTGTATTTGAAATGTTTATCTCATTTTGGTCGATGCTGAACTTGTTGCCTGCTGCATGCCCCTGATCATCAAATGGAAATGGTAAATTTGCAGCGGCAGCTTTTCCTTTCTCTTAGTGACCCTAACTTGTTCCTTCTGTCCCTTTATTGGCTAGCAAAACTTTATCTGGCAGAGACTGTTCTGTTATTGTACTTGTGTGGTATCGATTTTGGCCACATTTCTTTCTCTGCTTTCCTCCTACCTTCGTCAAATGACTGAGAGTTTGTAAGTGCAGCACTTTTTTTTTAAACCTTTCTTATGTAGACTCCTTTTTCCTTCACACTACTCTTGCCCAGATGACAGTAAATATTCTGTGGGGAATTTTCTTTATATCTTATCATGCTCATATTGACCAAAAGTGTTGCTCTTTCCACCTTGTCTCCTCCCCTTCCTCCCTAGATGACAATAAGTTTCCTGAATCAGTGCGTGTGCTCTTGACCTGGCTGGAACGAGGTGAAGTCAACCGCAGGAACGCCAACAACTTCTACTCCATGATCCAGTCGTCCAACAGCCACATCCGCCGGCTGATGAGCGAGAAGAGTCAGCATGAGAAAGAGATGGAAGAGGCCAAAGAGAAGTTTAAGACCGCGATGGCCACCATACTGGCTCAGTGTGAGTCCTCTCTGCTCAGTCACACAGTGCATGTGTACTTAGTTTCAGGATGGCTCTAGTCGTGTTAATGACTTAAAGAGATAGTTTGGATTAATTGCGTTGTATGAGTTTCTATTGATAGTCAGTGTTCCCCACAGTGAATGGCGGTCAACACGACCCCTTTTTGGAGAAACAAGTTTGTCAGAAGCTAAGGAATCTACTGAGTGAAAACTACTAGCTATATAAACCAAACCCACTCTCCCTTGCTCAACCAGACTCTTTTGGCAAAATCAGTAATTTTACCTCACAGAACACAGGAGTTGCTGGTCTACCACTGCCTCGATCAGTTACTTTATTTGTGTTACCAGAGTCACACAATAAAGGTTCTTTTATGCTCCCTCTACACACAAAAATAGATACACACATTTTAACGGTATAACCATCACTGTCCACATACTTCCATGTGTCCTTTACATTGGAATAGATGTTAAATCCACTAAAAGACACTGCTCAAAGTCAAAAGTTACCCCAAAGAAGAAGAGTCAAGTTTCTGACAGTAATATACCTCCTGTGCCCATTAAATACATCATGACATGTGGACCAAGGATTCTTTTCACTAACTAATTGAGGACGAATGTCGTTTCCAATTCTGAAGGACTTTTAAAATTTCTTTGTCATATCCTATGGTTGTGACTCGCTTGAACTGCTCTTTTTTTGTCCATACCTGTAAGTTTTCTGAAAACGTACAGAAACCAGGACAAAATTATTGCAGAGTACAGACAGAAGGCTACGTCTTTGCATATATATGTATGCAAATCTAACATAGAGCATAAATGAGCGTTAACACAAACAAACTAACCGATTGAGGCAGTAGTAGACCAGCAACTCCCCATTTTCTGCGAGGTAAAATTACAGATTTTGACACTGGAATCTGGCTTAGGTTTATAACAGCAGTTTACCATCAGAAAAGGTTGTCTGACAGCAAGGTGAAGGTGGTACTCCTTCTGCTTCTACAAACTGGAGGTGTGCCAACCACTGTCTACTGTGGGTAAGTAGTAACTACTAATAACTGATAGCTATTGATAGGCACCTCATACAACCCCACTTCAAAAAATTAAAACTATCCCTTTAATATGAGTTTATCGTACAATTCACTCACTCAAATCTTATAATATTCCTATGTAGAACATTAATTATCTGTTGTCTTTTATAAAAGTTTTTAATTGCAATTTACACTTTTAAATGTAACGTAACATAGACCAGGCAATGCAGCTGACATTCCCTTCTGCCACTCCCACACACATTTACCAGCAAACAATTCATATAAGGTTACCAACAATAACTCACTGAAACATTCTTTGCAACAAGCAACATCTTTCCTCTTTAAACTAAACACCTTTTAAAACAAGGTCAAAAAGCGATTTACAGAGCAAAATAAATATCCAGTACTGTTAAATTGCAAGAGAAGCGCAGCACATGCAGTATTTTTTAGGAATAATGAAGATACGGCATGTATAAAAACATATAACAAGAGAAACACAAACACACCATAACACAGCCTTTGAATAAAATGTATTTTTAAGGATTTTAAAGCCTCTCTTACTCACATTTTTATTAAAATCATTCAAAAACTCACAGGAGAATAGATACAAAGTGATTGCAACATTTTAGATTTGGTTAATAACTTTATTAATTAATCAGCAGGAGACCATTTGTCTGAGCGGGTCATGAGTAGAGACAACAACAGTAGTCAAGCTGTGATTTAAAAGAAAACATGCAAATATTTTTATTTCAAGGTCATCAAAACAGAAAATGGTCCTAATGTTGTCCCTCAATGGGAGATGTAATTATTGCACAACTGTTGCACCATAACACGAAAAACACGGATAAAAAAAAAAAAAAAGAAAAGAAAAATCACACTGAAATTACTGGGGATATACTTAATATTAATGAAAAAGCCTTTGAAATTAGATTTGAGCAGGCTAAGCCATCTGGGGGTAAAAAGGATCTTTGATTTCAGCTCATGCACCAGTAATGTCTCTCTACACAGTACATCCACATGTAAGAGGGGAAACTCAGGACATCTGTGATGAAAGCTTTGATCACATTTAATGTCTGTTAAACCCCCTGTCCGGGTTCCTGAGTCCAGCATGGTTAGCATCACATCAGGGGATATACTCTACATTTGCTGCCTAATTTTTCCCTCATGATTTTAAGTAATATTGTATTTTACTGTATCTCTAATCTAACTCCTGAAATACTAGACTCATGACAAAGGCTTGACCAAAATTTTACAAGATCTTGAGTAGGCAAATTGTGTCTTAACAAGGAAAACTGGCTCTGGCTCTCCGCCACCAGTCACAGGAACAGGATATTAGAGTTTCCAGGTTAAGGAGCATGTGCATCTCACTGGATCACACACACACATGCACTCAGTAAACAATTTATCCTATGTCACAGCCCCCAGAGAATCCTACAGAATTTACCATTCAGTTAGTGCTATACTTGGGTAACAGGTGCAATCGACCACGTTACGCTGCAGTAATTCCCATGACACTTGCAGTCTGCCGTTTTATCACAGGTCACCGCTCTATACACGGCATATCAAATGCTCAAATACCCAGAGAGAAATACCATGACATAAATACGCTCTAACCCACACATTTTCACACTTACCAGCACACACAAGGGCTTTGTCTTTTCCCCACATGCACTTACATGCATACAGTGAGAAAGCAAGCAATACTTCACATTAATGATGAAAAAAATGAGATGTTTTTGCAGGACACATACGTGCCAAGAGAAGCAGAACCTTTAAAGACTTACTGCGAGACAAATATAAACTTGACTCATCTTGTGATGAAAAATGGATTATATTTATAATCAAAATATTTTAATTCAAGCAAGACCTAGAGGAGTGCACTCAGGAGAGTGCAGATCCAACAGGAGGCAACAGGTGGTGAAGCACCTACTGCAATGCTACCCAAACTGCTATTAACATGGACCCCACACCCACACGTGTTGTTCCTAGCCGAAACAAGATTTCAAACTGAAGCAGTTGTTGATCACTTGCAGCCCCTCTTGGCCAGTTAAGAAGAATGAGAGATCAGCTGTCAGTGGTCGTATAAAACAGGGCAGCCAAAAAATAGAATTACAGCCTCACAGTTGTTTGTCTCAACCAATCAGTCAAGCTACAGTTTACATCCATGTCTGTCCAGACTCATAATGTATGTAGTGAAGACTTTGAGGGAATTTGATATGGAAGTTATCAATATATTGACCTGCAACTTTAAAGGACGTTCGTAAAAGGTATTAAGTGTATTTTTTGGCAAATGAGAGTTCTAACTATACATTATGAGTCCAGTGAATAATTTCCAGTGACAAACATGCTGTCTTCACTCAGAGACTATTTTTACAGATGAGGACAGAGGACTGATAGAGAGCTGAACATTATGATGTCACAGTGAAGTTGACCTTTGACCTTTTAGATAGAAAATGTCATCAGCTCATCATATTCATAGATATTTGTGTGTGACTTTGTTAATTATGGTATAAATTCTTGAGTTATGGTCAAAAATGTGTTTTGTGTGTGAGCTTACCATGACCTTTGGCCAACGTCAGTGGTCTCTTTGAGATGATAGAACACAAGAACAAGAGGGACATGAGTTCAAGGTGACTTTTAACCACCAAAATCTAACCAGTCCATCCTTGAGTCCAAGTGAACATTTGTACCAAGTTAGAAGAAATCCTCTCAAGGTGCTCTTTCAATATCTCGTTCACAAGAATGGCATGACCTGAAAACAGCTGGCATGTAGCCATTAAAAAATGTTTTTCAAGGTTTTTCAAGAATTCTGAATCCCAGAGGTCCTTCAGCGTAGAGTCATGATTGTGCACAAAGAACTAATCCAGTGATCACGCACGCACACATGCAAGCTTTCGACTAGCAAGGATGATAAACTATCCAGAACACACGATCCACCAGAATCCCAATATATTAATTTAATACTCAAAAGCATGCTAACGAATCTTCTGCTGGAGCTGCTCAGATTTTGGGTCATCTGAAAAAAACATTTACCCCTAACACTAACCTGAACTACTAGTCTACTTCCATTTATACTGAACCATAATAAATGAATCATAATAAGCAATTTAGACATTATGCTCTTGAAAGTTTGTCCAACTGGACCTCTGAATAATGTCAGCCTGGGAACCAACTATAACTTGGTGTAGCTGCCTAGCTTCTGCATTAATTCATGAATTGCATCAACAGTATTGAAATAGAGGTAAAGATTTTTAATTCTTAAGAGGTAGATTTTTATTATGTATTTTGACATTTTTAATACATAAAATGTAACCAATTCATATCCTGGTGTGACCAACTGCTACCAGTGGGAAAATTAGTCTAGAGCCCTGCCTTTATTCAAGTTGTTTATCTATATGTTACACTGCCTTTCAGTACTACTGCTACACTTTAAACACTGTCCAAGAATTCAAGGACATGTATTATCATTATACAAGACAGGGTTGTACAACAAATTTACAGTTGTAGTTTTTTCATAAGTTTTTTCACAAAATACAACATGAATGATTAATGAAATCAGAATGGAATAGGATGAAAATATAAAACAAAATAAATACACATACACATGTAGACAAGAGCGTCCATCAAGTTTGACTGTGTTTGAGCACAAAGCATCATTGATGTAAAACAGAGTCCTTGTCCCTCGTCCTCCCGGAGTCTTGTGTTTTGCGTCATATCAGCTTGGAGTGCAATCCATCCCTCAGGTGCATCAGACAACAGCCCAATCACAACAGTCTCTGGTTTCTCGTTGTCTGGCCAACTCGAGTCCCGCCTCTTCCATTTCATTTTCTTGACCATACATTATCTAGAAGTAGCCTCAAGTCCCAGCTGTAACATGGCTCTTATCCACTCTCCTCTTCTCCTTGGGCGCTCACCCACAGCGGTTCATCCAGCTGATCTGGCTGCATGTTCGAAAGATGCCGACTGCATTTGTTCATTGCCTTGGGGTCTGCTGCTCTTTGAATTCAAACCCCCATCTTCATTTTCTAACGCCTAAGAGTGTATTTCTGTCATACACCAGCAATAAAGCCAAAAAAATAACAAATTAAATGGGGGAAAGTACTGAAGTTTGATGGAGCTGTGTTCTCTTTTCCATTTTATCTCATTCATTATAGTGTATTCAACATGTTTGACATGAAAGGGAGCATAACAAACTATGAATGGTTAGTTGAATGGCAGAGAATAACAATAGTAAGGATCTGTCACTTGAGATCAAGCCATCACTGTGCTGCTCTGTTTGGTGCATATTTATAAGCTTGCTTGTATTGATATCTACATATGTTGTATTGGTTTCTAAAGGGCAGATTGAAGGGGGTTACAACCTCCTAGGACTTTCTCTTTTCTTTGCTTCTCTCTCATTGTATGCCCCTTTTTCTCTCTGTCAGTCACCCTCACTCTCTTTCTTTCCGTGTTTCTCTCTCATTAAAGGCCATCCACATCCAACACAATAATCCATACAAACACTTATTTCTATTCATGAGTTTGTCTTTCACTCGCCGTGGTTCCACCCATGCAAATGTCAACACTGAGATTGGTCTCCCATGAGGCAGTTTTACACACCACACCTGTGAACAAAAGGCACATCCATATTCACCAGGTTCTGCTTTTGTCAGAGCCCTTGACTCCCATCCAAGGACACATTATTATAGGTATTCACCTTGGATAGAATCACCTTTATTGAAAAGCTCTCTGCATTGATTGCACATGTTTTGATTTTCTTGTTGTTGTTGTTTTTTTTTTTTTGTTTTTTTTTAGTAATTAGCCAATTTACTGAATGCCATAGCAACATGTGATACAGCTGGTTGTATGATGCATTTTATTGCATTTTATTTGTTGTTGTCTTTGTCTCTGCATATATATTCATGTTTACATCAGTTCTCCACTAAATCTGCAAAATGCTACAGTTTACCTCTGCTAAAATACACCAGTTTAGCAAATATGCACACAGAAATACAAATTATTTGTATCTGTTACTGGTATTTAATCTGCTTGTAAAAACAGAAAAATGTTGCAAAACAATTGTAAAGGTGTCATTTTCCTCCAACCATAGTGCTTGTTGGATAAACCTCCTCCACCCACACCTTTCCAACATTTGAGTTTGGGGAGCTATATTCGACAATTTTTGTAACTTTTCAAAACTGACAACCCAAGTAGCACAATCATTAGCCATCTGTGTAGAGGTAAGAAGTATGAGTGGTTTAAACTTTTCTCTCAAGCTGTGTTTTTCAGTCTTTACACAAGTATTTTAGATCCTTTCCAGTGTCAACAACTGTGTGCAACACTATTAAAGTCCAGGAGTGGAGACACTGTGTGGCATTATCCCCATATAAATAATTATTCTAACTCTGGGCTCTCTGTGACAGTTGGCTTTTTACCCAACATTGAGTGTGGCTGTTCAGAACAGTTAAACACAATTTTGCCTTTAGGTGAGGTCTAGATGATTATTAGCTACTTTCAATCTTCCCCCTACAAACAATCAATGAAATTGTGGTTGAAGTAGACATCTAATAGGCATCTGGGGTAACATACTATTGTGTAATGTACTGTATTGAATAGTGGATGTATTTACCACCTAAAATGTTTTTAGAAACATATTTTATTGGACTGTTTAGTTGGAATACAAGAAAGATCACAACCCAATGGCCATCACTGTGTGCAGTTTCCAAATGAGTCTCTTAAACTGTCAAACTTTGTGCCCATGCAGGCTGCTATTATTTCCTACTGAGTTGACAAGCTAAAACTAAGCACCACCCAAGTCACAGTTTGTCACTGACCAGCACATGCTCTGGTAGCAAAAAAACAAGATGGCAATCCCCATAATGCCATACTTGAGGCTGAGAATGGTTGGGGTTGGTTCACACTTGATACTTTCATTCTTTGTGTTGCAGAGACAGGCTTTGTGAAGATGTTGCACACCTTCCTTAAAGTGTAACTGGATGTTATGGGCCACCAACATCACCTAAACAATCTTGCATGGGATAAGTTGCATCTCTTCCTTTACTTGATTAGCTGACATTTCCTGCCCCCAAATCCCAACAAGCATGCATTCACCATCAGAGGAGTTCTATATTGGCACTACTCTTAAGCCACAGTTCCATATAGTCATTGATTTAAGGAAGTCACCACTCATCCCACTGCTAACTGTTATAAAAAGGTTATGATATTGTTGAGACCTACAAATACTTGGATGTTGTTCTTGGTAATAAATTGTGTTTTGAATCCCATATCGACACTATCTTGAAAAGGGTCTAGCAACTCTTAACCTTTCTACTGGGATGATCAGTCTTTTAAAACTTTTATGAAGTCTGTTTTAACCTTCTGTATTATTGCTTGGTTGGAAACCTATAACCTAACCTCTGTCTACTAAGAATAGACTTGAAAAACGTTTTAAAATCTGCCAGTAAGATCTCACAGAAGAGTCAGACCAAGCTTTTGATCATTTATAAAAGGAAGGTCCCTAAGAGGGTTAACACTGTATTGCTATGCCATGACCACTGACTCCAGAGGGAGTTTGAGCTGTTGCCTTCAGGCTGCCATTTCAGGGCATCTGCTCAAAGAACAAAAAGACTCCATACTTCTTTTATTCCATCCTTTGGCTGCATATCTTGATTACTACTACCTACTTGGTATGGATGTTCATTTCCTTGCATTAGTTATGTGATTTATTCATTATTGTTGTTGTTGATGTTGTCCTTTTGTATTGTGTCATTATATGAACCTTGCTGCACAAGTAATATTCCCTTGAAGACAATAAACATAACCTTGAACCTTGAACTGCATGGTACAGCTCAGCTCGCTTCATCTCACCTTGACTCTCCTCTCCTTGCTCTTCTTTTGTTTTCCATTGTGGATAGTTCCTGGTACCTTATTTGGCATCACCTCTGCTGAGGTTCCAAGTAAGCTGAGCCAATACTAAAAGGTGATGTGAAAGAGACTGTAGACCGTTGATTGGTCACTGTAGCGTAGCAAAGTGTAGTGAGTGTGTGGTTGAGTGAGTGGCAGAGAGTGATGGTGAATACAATGGAGCTAAGGAAAAGGTGAGCAGTGGAGTTGTTAGTCTGGCAGTAAATGTACAGGTTAGGTTACAGTTTGTTGGTGAATAAAGGTTGCAGATTCTGAAGACCAAAGTAAAGCTCCCTCTCAACTGCTGGAATAGCATCGCCCTGCCAACACTAAGGGGGATCTACCTGCAGTAGAAAAGGGAGTAGAGGTTCTGTTAAGAGTGATAGTGGGTTAATAAGTTCCTCTTTTTCTTTTCCCCAAATTTCTTGGGCTGTTTTTCAGTGAGAAATAATAGTTTTAGGTAGGTGGATGGAGAGCGTGTGGAGGCAGAATGACTGAGTACTGGGACACCAACAGGCACACCAGCTTTTGGAAAACTGAAGACACACTACAGACTTTTGTTTGAGAACTGCTAGCCTGCTAATTGCTAAACTAACCCACCTCTCGACTGCTCCTTTGTTCTTGAAAATCAGTCCTGTTTTCCCTCTTTGAAAAACTCCAGGTTGGGGTTATCAAACACTTGTAAGTAACACTCCTAGACTTGACTAATCCATAACAGTACCAAAAGTGAGTAGAGTTGAGTGGAGCCATACTATACAGAGGAAAACTAAGTAGAGGCACCAAAAGCGAGTAGAATGCAGTAGAAAAACAGCATTAGGTTGTCTCAGACCTGACACTCCTTCTAAGGCATTTCCCCGTTTGATAAAGTGCTGACTGCCCATTTCACACCTGTTTCTGCTAACTGGTCAGGGAATATGAGACCTTATGGTTGTGTCCTTGTTAGCACGGAAAATGAAAAACCTGACCAGGAGTGCTGCTACTACCATGGGCTGTGTCGTGGCCCTAACCACAGCTCGTTTCTGACATGTCTTGCTAGGCTTGACTGCCTTCCATCAAAAACACAGGGGAGATCTCCTGGGTGCTTCACTCTCACCAGAGGGATTGTTTCACCACTCAGTGCTTCCAGAGAGGAGGAGGAAAAATGCCCACTTAAAGCATTCTCCTCCTCTGTTGTCTGAGTTTTCCACCAATTTCTTTCTTCCATGGAAGAAAGAGTGCACTGTGTTGGGTTTAGTCTATATGCCCCCTTCTGGCTGCAGCCAACACCAAGGCATCGGTCACTAGTAGTATTGGGCATTGGTACTACAAATAAACTGGGAATCTTTAATTTGCCAGTTCTCAAATTCTGTTATTTTAATGGATGTCTGCTCCAAGTACAAGAATGTTTTCTAGCCTCTTTCAAGTAGCCAAGAGTCATTCTAAAGTAGTTTTGTTAATTTTAATCAAATGGAAATGGACCATTTTTCATCCTTGTGTTCACTCACCATATTTGCTATTTGCTGATTTATATTCCTTCTATCAGCTTATCAACCTCCTTTGATCATTTTCAGTTTATTTTTTCAGCCAGTGCAGTAGGCAGACACAGACAGATCTTGACGCTGTAAAAATATGGAAAATAACATTACTTAAAAACTAAACAAAAAAAAAAAACAAAAAAAAACAACAATACAAAGTAAAAGCAATACTGTATAATAAATGAGTAGATACGAACTTACGCATACCTCATGTGTAGGCATTTTGATATTTTGAATGGTGCAAACCTCTTTTGGGGCATTTTTGAGTTTTTGTTGTTACATGACCACATCCAATGGCTTGACTCCACCAAGCATGGCTGTGTCGCATTACGGAGCTCTGCACAGCCATTCTACACAATGTTTGTGATTCCACCAGCAGCACTGTGGTACGTTCCAGAAGTGGCTCGCTGGTCTGCTCTTCTTCAACTGCATGCCAACTCTATTTTTGTCAGATGCCACATCAATCTTCACAGAGCAGACTGATTGGGCAGGAAGGAAAGTCAGACACAAAAACACCGTAGATAATCCAGTCAGTTTTCAAAATAAAAGAACCCGTGCAGACTCGTAATCTTAAAAACAGACAAAAAATTAAAAATAAAAATTAAAGATTATTCAACTATGTAGACTACTTATCCAAGGTAAAAGCACAAAAAGCAAGAAAGAGGACCAAATCAACAAAATCTGAGCAAATAATCATGATCAGGTGGGCAAAATGCTCCATGGCTGAAACACTGCTGGTGAGACTTGAGGCCGTTTGGAGGATGGATCAAAACTGTGGGACAGACGTGGCGTGCCCAGTGGAACCAACAGGAAAGGGTGCAAGTAACGTTGCCAAAACAGGTGATTACAAGGACTTGCACAAATCACAGCCTCTGTTCCTCTATTCCCCATTGACCATTGAATCTGAAGCAATCTGGTAATAAATGTATTATTAATACCAACATCTAATATCCACTTATATGCATACATTTTTCAAAGGCAGAAATGTTCAATATTAAAGTTTCTATATACTTTCATAACATAAGCTCAGTGAAGGGAAATGGCAATATAAATACGCCATAATCTAACTTGGAGCCATTGCAGTCTTAACCCTGAACATATCAATAGTAGACATGATACAGTATGTTCAACAGAAAGCTTTATGTTCCATGATGTTATTGCATTGAGGAATTGAGGGAATCTATTCAGATAAAATGTAGAGTTCAGTGTCCTCTGGTGTAGTCTAACAAGATAGCATCCAAAGTAACATGATGAAGAAAGGAAGAAGAAAAACAGAGAAGCAAGGAAAGCAGCCAGTCAGCAAAAATCATTAAAAAGTTTATCTTAACATCTAATGAATGCTGCAGTATTTATGATTTTAAATCAATGCCTAACTGGCCTTGACGGCCATCACAAAAATCTGCATTGCCATTTGCCACTGGTGAATAGATTAAAGATTGATAAATCGACATCAGTTAGTTGCCAAATAGCAGAATATCTACAAAAAGAAATTTTCAAGTATTTTTCCATTCTGCTCTAATTGCTTTGTTGGCTGGGGTTTTTTAAAGGGCTTTTATGCTGAAAATCACTTTGTCCATTAAAGATATTAGTATGATTTGCATAGTTGTACTACATCTTTGAAATAACTGATGTAACTGAAAGAATAAGAAAGGAACTGGCTGTATATACATCGGTATTTTAATTTGCTTTGGTCTACTCCATCGCCTGCATGTAAGTTTCATTAGATAATTAGGGATCATGCATGAAAAACTTTCAAAGCCTTAAAAGGGACAATATGCAGCGATTGCACATGCAAAAATGAATAAATAGTGAGTTGGAGTTATAGTAAAATAAATTGGTTGAAATCCTATTTGATATACAGTCTGTTTGAAGCGAGTTGTTTCCCCCACCGCCTCCTCCCAGACTTGGAGAAGGTTCGGACAGGCTGCCGCAACACTGCAGGAGCACAAGATGAGCACAACATTCTTAATTTACAATAACAAATGACGAGTCATACACTGTAAGTTGATCAGCTGTTTATAACTATCAGTTGTCGGTCAATGTAAAGCTAAGCCTGTTATCCTGAAAACAAAAGCCCAGTGCTCTGAAAATAACCACTCACTGCCTACCAGATATGTTAACAATTTAACCTTTATGAATATCTATTCCCTCTGAAAGATTAGGAATGATTTCTTATGACTCATCAAAGGCCTTCTAGGCCTTCAGAGACAGCCTAACATATCAGTATTTTAAATGTTATATTTAAATATATTATATTTTATTTATTTTCTTTTAATTATTAGGCTAGTCTCTTCTAATACTAATTTCAACCTCATTTTTGGTCAACTTTGCTTCAGAAATGAAAGGGTTACTGTTCTGAAAACAGCAAAATAAAGTTAGAATTAGAAAGAAACATTAGATCTGGCACACTCATCGGTTAGGACTTCATCCCTGGAACAGAGGGCCACAGCCTGTGTGTTTGTTTAGAAAGTGACAGGACCAATCATATTTTGATCTACTGTCGGTGGGACCAGAAATCATCCCCTTAGGTCTTCTCAAAGGACAGCGATTTCTTGCTTGAGACGAAGCAGACAAGATTGCTGCTGTTGCTAGGTGGCTAAATTGATAGCAATGCCTTTTTCAAGGCCATCTTTCGCAGCGTAGCAGAGGATCTGCAAAGAACTGTGTTGTTTTGGAGACTGAAATTGTGCTTGTCTCCGAGTCTATTAGAAAACAATTTTCAGACACTTGAATCTTCTTTATTAAAGCTACATCCAACAGTGCAGCACAGCAGACAGAGCTGTGTTGGTAAACAGAAATAATAAAACTGGAGAACATTGCCACATGTAAGTATGTGTGTGGTACTAAAGCAGAGAAATAAGAAACTCAGAATGATTTGTATAGATTATTACAGCTCCTAATATCAACACAAACTTAATTATAACTTAATAAAACAACACTAACAGTGCAAATGACAATTATCTACTGTTTAGTGCAAGTTTAAGTACAGACACCTCTAGAAAAAACATTACTTATTCTGTCTGGCTAAGTTTTGGCTAAACTGAAGTTTGATACTCTAAAACTCACAGTTCGCCACTGTGACCCATGAATAGACACTCACTCATTCGGTGAACATTCGCATTGATTTGAACTCTAGTTAACATGAAACAAGCATACAAAAACGGTTATTCTGGCCCAGAATAGAATTTTAATTTGTTGACACTGCGGTTGTAGCTGTAACTGATAATTAAAATGTTTGTAATTTTGATATTTTCTGAGACTTGATATGAGTATCCTGCATTTTCTGTCTCCTGTTTCCTGTCTCTCTTCTGTATACCATATTAGGATGAACCACATTGGACAAAAGTGCATTTGAACAAATAACAGTTGATGAGGGCTGTTTGTTGCCTTATTGTACAGTACATGACAAACAATACCTATCACACACAAATCACATCCACCTTTTATTGTTACAGACAGAGATGACTGAGACTTCACATACACAGCATCCAACTACGTACATTATAATTTAACTTTTGCCTGGTAAACATTTTTAACGTTATGTCCTGTATCTCAAATGACTTTTTCCTATAAGCTATAATTGCTTTGTGTCTCACAGAGAATGTTATTTCTTTGGTTAAAAGTTTATTCCTTTGCCTTTGTGAAAACAATGTATTGTTTTTTTTTTCATCTGTCTTTGAGTCAACCGACCATCTGCTGGTGTCAGAAACTCTGAAAGCCTTAATGCAATTTACACTGGGAAAACAACATCCTTGTATGCTATAAAACAGCTTCTCCTCACACCATAACGGTAAATTTAGACTGAAGCAAAATGTAAAACACAATCTGACGCCAGCACATGTTTGCTGCTGATGTTTTCATTGATGGTTTCATCAAATTACAGTCCTCCATATTTAGAAATTAACATGACAGTGATTTGACAGTGCTAAACTTGCAGTATAAAACAGTAATTACCAGAGCACGGTTTATTATCTGGAACATTCTTTTCCAATAAAACAAGTTCATCTTCAATTTAAAGAGAACAGCAGCAGTTTTAGCTTTTATCATTTTTCC
This sequence comes from Lutjanus argentimaculatus, assembly GCA_034769285.1. Lineage (NCBI taxonomy): Eukaryota > Metazoa > Chordata > Actinopteri > Lutjaniformes > Lutjanidae > Lutjanus > Lutjanus argentimaculatus. The sequence goes on along the minus strand of JAWZSL010000006.1, from coordinate 13,025,277 downwards.
CAAGCAATTAGGGATCTCTCGTGGGCCCTACTATTAGAACCAATTTCATTAGAAAACAACCATTTCTGTGTCTGTGTCTCCAATAATTGCATCATTTTAAGATAACAAGGGCTGTGTAAAAATCTCTTGGGCAGAATATTAATTATTAGTGAGTGCAGACTAAAAGGTGAAAAGAATTTCAAATCATTATGTCAGTCACCGATATGGAGCTCAGAACTACAACAAAGTGAAACACATTTGATTCTCCTCTCCTTGCATTTATACCTCACTCCTCTATAAATTGTATAACATCATTAAACCAAAGAATCCCACACACGGTTTCTTTGAGTGTTTCTGATCATATGCACCATTCAACACAATTTTTTCACATGTTGAAAACTTTGCTGTTGTAATATCATCAAAAGCACACAAACAACACAAAACTGACAATATATGTGAAATATGAGATAGAAGGAGTTTATGACGTGAAATAATTCAAAATATATGTGTAAATTATTAACATGTATTAGTATTTTACAGAAGTCTGAAACACATACATACTGTTGACCCATATGTCATTTTCCCCAGCTGACTTCATTGATTTGCTCCTGCCTCTTGCCTCTTTCTTTCTCTTTCCCTCTCCACAGTTGAACAGATTGTGTCTGTATTCCACGCTGCTTCCAAACAAAAGGCATGGGACCATTTCTCCAAAGCTCAGCGGAAGAACCTGGACGTATGGCGCAAGCAGGTTGAGGTTGGTATTTTAACTTTCCTGTGAGATTACTTCATTTCTTTATCACAATATGTAAGTATGTATGTAATTGTATGTAGTTTTAGTAAGTTTAAATATTCTTCGCACTTAAAATGTTATAATGTATAAAATGTTATAAAATGTTATAATGTAATGTATAATGTAATGTAATGTTTTATAGTTAAGTTTTTAAAAAAAAAAAGGAAACTGTGCACATGGATTTTTTCAAAGTGTGATTTTGTAACAGCAAAGTTGAGAAAAAAAACACCAGAAAGGGTTCTAAAGTTGAACTCTGAGGAACTCCAAAGAGAGGAAGTTCAGTCTACTGGAAGCTCTGTTCCTGATGGCAACTTGGAAATTCATGTGATCAGTCAAAATTTCATAGTTTAGAGTGTCAAACTTTTACAAAAAAATTAATTAATTAATTAAAAAAAACAACCAACAACTATAATTTCATGTACGAAGATCTACTCTTAAAGTTACAAGGAACCTTTCTAGTTTGTTGATTTTGGAGGCCCCGTTGGACAAAAGTGGTAGAGTTCCCACCGTAGTATCCACAAAATGTAACATCAAAAATAGAATTATTAGATAGAATTATTCTCATCTTTCTTTTTAAGTGGTTAACATACTAGTCATAATAAACACATTGCAGGCAGAATCAAAAATGTTTATTAATAACACGTGTATGATGAGATGTCATTGTCCAGATAACATATCCGGATACAGATCACTGATCACATGTTAATACAGGGTTTGGTCTCTTAAGACAACTTCAACAGTAAATTGGCCAAATAGGAAAATCAGTGGGGGAGCCAATGGCAGGTGCAGAGCCAGTGTATCTAAAAAGGCATAAGCAATACCATATTGGTTCAGATGATACAGTCTATGGTTCAGATGTCTCAAAGTAACTCAGAGATATGTTACTTAGTTTTATTTATCATATCACACATACTGTATACCAGCCTGATTTGCAGACAGCCTCTTGCTGGCCATAGAAAAATCAAACCAGTAGTTGAATAGGCCTGTCTAAGGGCTTCATCGAGCAGGTAAGTCATCAGTTGTTTGGATGCTTCTCTGCTGCACTAAACTGTCTCATCATTCAACTGACTGTTGTCCTACATGAACAGACAGAAGAGAATTGCTGCATTTTTGCATGTTTTTTTTTTTTTTTTTTTTGGCCAGGAAATTGAGGTCATCCATCTCTTAATGTTTTTGGTTTTTTTTTCTAGAAACTGACAGGGCTTTGTTTTTTCATTATTATTTACTGTCAGACAAATGCCACATTAATTATGGTGAAGATTCGTGTTTAATGGAGTCTGTGCTGTTTTTAATCGAGAGTGTGACATTAATTGGAGATCTGATTGGTGGTGAAGTTTTGATCTGCTGAGAGAGAGTCTCTTAATGCCTGAATGTAGTAATAAGTGTAATTGTCCCTGCACTCATACAAACACTGTGTGTACTGTGGTATATCCACACACAGAAAACACACATCATTGCAAATCAAGCTTTGTCAATGCATGTTGCTCAAACATTGTCTCTGTTGAATGTCAATGAGGCTTCATTCTTTGTGAATATTCATGTACAGTATCAAAAGAGAATAGCGTTCATTCTGCTCCATCCCCTGCAGAACTATGAAAATGCTAATAACTTTCCAGAAATAGATCTATGACATTAACGAGCATTCAAAACCGCTGCTGGGAGCTGTCCACATTACAGCGTTGATACATTAATCACACTTTACACTTTAACCCACGAATATTGATTTGCTGTTAGGCGGAGCATCGTGCCTCTACACATTGTTGCTAACTCCCCTGTGTGATGACAGTAGCCTTTGCATCAGGGGTTGTAGCGCGCAGGGTGAGTGTACGTTCCCATCCCAATGTTTGTTACTGCTGCCGCTGAAAAGCCTCTTGTGTTCAACATAAGTGTAAATCAGCTCCTGAATTATTCTTGGTGCCTCAGTCAGGCTGGGTGTTGTTTCCGTCACTGTATCTGTAATAAGACAAACTGCCTCACCATCTGCAAACCAGACAGACTGCAGCAGAGGTACGGCCATAACTATTGAAACATCATAGGTGATTTATATGTTTTTTGAGGTGTCTAAGTGAAGCAAATCTAAATTTAATAAGTCACTTTAACTCATTTTCTCTTCTTCTCTTCTGTTTCTCTATTTCTGTTTATATTTTCTATCCTTTAATGCATGATGTTTTCTTTGAATTAAAATGTTCCAGAGACTGTTTTTATTCTCCATATCTATTTATGCTTTGTTACATGAAAGAGGAGATGCAAATTAGGTTTTTGTAAGGCACTTTTGTGATGCTTGGCAACACTTTCCAAAGATAAAGAAAAATGCAAACAGGAGTATGAATTACAACTGGAGCTGGAGGAGTATTGAGCATTAGAGTTTGCAGTTTAAATCAGAGTCAGTGTTTAAAGTTCAACTTTATTACGATCACAGAGGGAAATTGTTTCACAGGCCACGACGTTAGAGTTAGAAAGACACAGTCAAACGTAGGACAAGGACAAAAGACAAATGTTAAAAACACAGTCAACCACATGTGGTCTTGGGTAAAATGTAACGCAGTAAAACATTAGTATGGTTTGAGTGCCTACCTCTTCAACAAGCTAATGGTTGCTGGTATGAATGAGTCTGTCACCAGAGATTAAGGAAACATGCTAAGTTGAATTACTTGCTTCTCTGACAACAACGCTACAGCTGCAGTGTCCTTTGAAATTTCTGTTGCAGTCTGTAACTTGTTATTGTATTGTAATTATTGTAATCGTCTTTTAACCCTGACCACCACTTTTTTCACATTTGGAAGGCACAAAGAAACAATGGGTCTCATGTAGGAACATTTTCATATTCTTGTCTTAGCTTTTGCTTACTTTTTCATACAGTGACGTACAGCTATGCTTCCTGCCCCATATGTCAGGAAGTGTTCACACATGAAAAAAGCATGAAAGAGTAAAGAGTAAAGCTGAGTTTGTCAAAATGTCTTCAAACTCACAAAATAAACAGTAATTAGTGGAAAAACATAAATTCGGATAATGCAGACCACTTGCAGATCACTGGACCGCTCATAAATTGTGTTTGTACCTAAAAGAAAATTCAAAATACAAAAAACAGTGTTGTGCAGGATCAAACTTAAAAGAGCTAGCTCAAGGTTCAGTTCACAGAGATTAAAGTGAAGTAGTTCACGTTCATATTTCACATTTTTTAGTTCACATTCAACAAAATGAACTAGTTCACTGTCATTTCTTCCAGGGGTTTTTGTTTGTTTGTCTTTTTTATTAGAAGCAGAACCTCCTCCAACTCGGGACATTGGAGTCTACATAATGACGTTATAGTAAATGGTGCACAATATTCATGTTTTTGTATTTATTTTATTTGTGAATGTAAAATTACTTTTAACTCAATTTAATAATTAAAATCTTAGAATAGTGGCCTTGTCCTGCTAAAATAGACATAGACTTTTGTTTTGAATGCAGATAATCCCTGACATCTAAAAGAATTAGAACCACATAGCAAAAAAAACACTGAAGTAACATTATTAGCTACTGCAGAAATAATGTGTACTTTGAGGCGGGCTTTCAGAGGATTAATATAACATGTTTTTTCAGTGTAGTAGTTATGAAAAAAAAAATTTAATTTTACAATTGCCCCAGTCTCCCTTATCTTAAAGTACAGAGTTGAATCTCAAAATAATGAGAATTTTTTTTGAAAATAATGATTTAATATCTCAAACTAATTGCTTAATATCTTAAAATAACGATGTAGTATGCAAATAATTTTAAGAAAGTTTAGTCAGTATATTGAAATACTAAATAATTGTTGAATATTATTAATTCTGAGACATTTTTTCAATGACATGATCTTCTTTTTTCCATCATATTGGCAGAAATGGGCTTCCACAGTTTGGAGATGAGCTTAAAAAGCAGATCTATCGGTGTGTTTCTCTCTGTTAACAGACTCCAGCCTGTAGTGTGGTTTATACACTTCACTGACACATCACAGAATAGTCGAGAAAAATGAGACTTCGTGACCAAAGAAAGTTTTTATTTCAAGTCGATACTTCTGTCAATGTTCGCGCTCACTTTCTCCCTCTGCTGTGATCACACTGAACTTTTTAATCAGCTGACAATGTGAGCGCTGTTATCTCTCTCAGGAGTGACCAGCGCTCACATTCACATTCATTAACTGCAAACTGATTCATTCAGTTCAATGTTCACCAAAATTATGAACACATTCAATGAACGCCACTCCTTTAGCGCGTTCATGCACAACACTGGCGAGAAAATTGGTACAACAAGAATGTGACAAATTCTTAACCACTTAAGAACAAATCTGTTTGTGTGAGTGGTTCTTGCATGACTCCCAAAGTCGTCCTGCTAATAGAAAAACAGCAACAGGCAGAAATATTATTTTCTAACCAACAGTTTTGTTCCATACTTTAATTTCTAAATATTTACACTTTAAAGCGATATTCCACTCTTAGGATAATCATCCACTCAGTATGTACTCACCCCTATGCCGATGTGAAATGGGTGAAGATCTTCAGTTTACAAAACAATCCTGGAGTTTCAGCAGAAAACAAAGTTGCAGCCAAATCCAGTTCAATCAGGAGAGACTCTGAGTAGATGAATTTGTTTATTGCACATACATGAGATCACAGCAGAAAAGTCTTTAGCGGTTAGACCCCGTTGTAGTGAATAGAATATGGATGTATATAAATAGGGGGTGATGAAGCAGGAGTGAAGAGGAAATCCCCCCGGGGTGTAGACACTGGTGGTGGTGGTGATGGGATGATGATGCAGAGGCTAGGTGGTGAGAGACTCCGAACTCTGCTGCCTGGATCTGATGAATGGCATGGGAAGGGACGAGGTGATGGACTCTGGCTGCCTGGGTCCGAAGACTGGAGGAGAAGGGGTGGAGGAGGGTTACGCATTGTCTGTATGGCACTGATGGAGCAAAGACAGCGGAGATTTAAAGTTTGACGTGGCGGCAATTGACTGGCAACGAGACCGTGGCAAAATCTGATTGGATAGTAGAGAGGAAGGTGAACGCCCACGACCAGCTGATTAGAGGGAGTAGGAGGAGTGAGAGAGTAAAGGAAAATTCTGAATGAACAGCATAAAGGAGGTATTCCTGATTGAGCTTACGCTGAGCTTCATTACATTGCAGTGAATGGTGACCCAGTTTAAAACGTTCAAAAAAGAACACAAAACAAACACAAAATGTCTCCATCCTGCTCGTGTGGTGTAATCCAAGTGTCCGCGAGCCGCAACAATTAAAATTTAATGTTTGGTTGAATGGTGATATTTAAGTTAGTTGACTTTTGGCTAAAAAACCATGTGTGTGAATGAATGATGTCTTTTGTGGTTAAATTTTAATGTTGCAGCTCGCGGACACTTGGATTACACCACATGAGCAGGATGGAGCCATTTTGTGCTTGTTTTGTGTTCTTTTTTAATGTTTTAAACTGGGTCACCATTCACTGCCATTGTACTGGATTTGGCTGCAACCCTGTTTTCTGCTGAAACTCCAGGATTGTTTAGTGAACTGAAGATCTTCACCCATCCTCACATCGGCATAGGGGTGAGTACATACTGAGTGGATGATTATCTAAGAGTGGAATATCGCTTTAAATGTCACGCACACACTTTTTAGAGTACGTATCAGTTTTTTAGATAGAGGATCTTATTTCGAAAACAACATTTGTGCATTTGGTGAAAGGTTTGATTTACCGAAAACCACAGAGAATCATCAGGCTTTGTGTTATAGTACTGCACAGGCTTCTGCTCCAGAGGAAATCATCTGCACAGCCAAAATGTCACGCTCCTTCTTCCTCTCACTAAGGTGGAACTTGTTATGTCTCTTAAGGGACACCAGTTTTTCCTTCTTTGACATGGCCCAGGAAATTGAAGTGGACAAATTGAAAAGTAGATAGCCGAGGAAAACAAATGTCGAGATGTAACCACCATTGCAGTCATTGCATGCTGTGCTTTTTGAGTTGTTATTCTTCCCTTGAGCAAGCTTGGTTAGAACATGTCTGAAATGTAATGTTTTTGTGAGCCACACATATAATAAACAGACATTAGAACGGTGGTTTTCTGCAACGTTTTATTCATGGATACTTTGAAACAGTCAAGGATGGCAATTGAGGGGGTTTTCATTGTTAACAGCAAGACGTTAGATTCATGGAGGATTACCGTGCTCTTTGATCTTTAGTTCTTTAACATGCTCAATAGCCTGTTTTAATCCTGCTGTCTTTTATCTGTTATATACTTTCACACTGCATTAACCAGGGTAGAAAGCCCTCGTGCCCTCCAGTGTGATAATACAACAGATGCATACTCATTCTGTGTGTGTGTGTTCATATTTGTATGTGTGTGTGTGTGTTTGTGCGTGTGTGTGTGTGTGCTTACCAGGCAATAATACTGAGGCAGGAGGTCGACAGGACAATATGATCTCTCAGCAGGTCAAACTGCATCAGGCTAACAGCGTCCACACACAAGGTCAAAGTGTTTTCACATTATTTGAAATGATTTTATCAAGATCAAGCAAGCAAACACTGCAGGCATTCATATTTTTCATCCCTTGGTTGCTCAAGTGAGAGATCGGGGGTGACATGGTGCCCTCTTGCCACCTCCTACCTCTGACAAATGCAGCATAAGTGTGTTTGTATTCACTCCACCGTCCAGATGTGTATGTATATTTAAAGACTACATGTCTGCATGTCTGGCCCCAGTTAACCTTGTGCTGACACCCCGAAGACAGCAAACAGATGGCTGTCTGTGTGTGTGCGTGTGTGTGAGGACTTTTTGAATTTTTTAATTGATTTGCACATTGTTGTGGTATGATATTGTTTTATGAGCCGTAGAGAAGGTATATAAATTTATGTTTTATTCCTTTTGCCTGCTTCTTTATTCATATATTATTGCGTATTTCATTGTGTAGATCTACAGTGAACAATCAGTTAATCAATTATGAATTAACTGAATCAACAGTTGTCGATTATGGATTATGTAATTACTCCCCAACTATTATGATAATCGATAATTAGGTTTGATTTTTTAAAAAGAAAAAAGTCAAAATTCTTTTATTTCAGTCCCTTAAATGTGAATATTTTCTAGTTTCTTTACTCCTCTATGACAATAAACTGAATATCTTTGGATTGTGGGTATAACAAGACATTTGAGGACATCGTCAGCATTTTTCACCATTTTCTAACATTTTATAGACCGCATGCCAATTGATTAATTGATAAAATAATGAACAGATTAAAAATTATAGATACTGTGTATATATATGCATATATATGTACACTAATAAACTGATTATTAATTCCAGCAGAAGCAGTATTAGTAGTACACAATGCAGATATTTACCTGTTTGTGTTTTTGTGTTTTGCAGAAGATCAGAAATATGCACAATGAGCAGCTGATGGGCATCAGAGGAGAAGAGGAGATGGAGATGTCTGATGATGACATGGAGAACTTGTCTGCTACAAACAGCAAAGACTCTGTGGACTCAGGTAACATATTTGGGGTGACACTAAACAGTGTACAGGTGCTGAATGAGACTGTCACATACTATCCTTCAGTTCAGTATAATCTGTGCAACAAAAAAGACTCCACTTAACTTTGCACTTTGATACACAAAATGATAGCAAAAATAAGTGTAATACACAACATGTTGTTTGCAAACTTCTAACAGTGTAGTGGTGGACATTCAGCATTTGCCTGGTTCTCACTGCCTGTGTGTCCCTGTGCATGATGGCTACCTTGCTGAACTGCTGCGGCCCGCTGCAGCTGTGTTGTCCACACAGACTGTGTTCCTACTGGGCACTGCCAACCCTGTTTTTCTAAACTGAACTTGCAGATGAGTTGTGAAAAGAAGAAAAGAGATGTAACCAGAGCGCAGTGTGATTTTTTTCCCCCTCATTAAGAGCGAGAGAGGGGGAAAGCTGAATGCAGGGAAAGAAAAAGAGAAATCATGTCAGAAAAATACAGCTCTTCACCTGTCTGTGATATTCTACAGATCTTGACTTTGAAACTGCAGTGAAAGGTGTCATGTTGGTGGTATAATGTTGATATGACTATCAACAGATCATTTCCACTGTCTGTGTTTGCAGAGAACCGTGTGCGTCATGTGGAAGAAATAAGGAAAACGCAAATCTCTAGATGAAGTGTCACTGCAGCCTCGCAAGCCACACCGCTGACACAGGCTGTGTCGCTGCTTTAACCGGTTAATATGTGAACCGAAATGAAAAGCAAGAGGTTCTGCAGTGCACACATGCTACTCACACAGGCAGTGTGGCCTAGGCATTAAGTTAACTTGGGACAATAGCAAGATGAGCTGTGACCAGAGCTCTCACAACGCCGTCCATCGTGTATCATTAGTTGTCAGTGGCCATCAACACCACACCAGATGTGTGAAAGAAGAGACAGAGAGAATACTCAAACCATAATTAGAATCATTGTATTGCAATTTGTAGTATTGTACACACTGTTCTACACAGAGATTTTTTTTTCTGGTTCAATGGCAAAACAAGATCTTACACTACTGAATGAATATGGCGACCGTTACATTTAGTTTCAGCTGCATTTCAAGCTTTATAGTTGGATAAATCTAAAAACAAGAGTTGTTGAGGTCACAAATGATGTTATGGCCTCAGAGGGTGGAGGTAAATGTTTGACCAACACCATCATTTGATTCTCCTCTCTGGAGCACAGTATTGGTCTCTGCAATCTTCCAATGTGTTCATGAAAGTTCTGGAAAACGTGGACAATCAGAAAGTACATTAGTTGTAGAGAAAGAGTACTGTATCAAATTGGCTGCACAAAAAATACATTACAACTGTTTGTCAGAGGAGCCCCTGGAAAGCACAGAAAATCATTGAATCTTAAATCACACAGAGACAGTCGGGGCCTGCATTACCTCTGAGAAGAACCTGTAATCTGATATTAGAAACAGGCGACACAACACGAGATAAATAAGCTGTGCAGAACAGGAAATAGAGCTAATCTTTTGAAATCTCTTTTCTGAAGAAAAGTCGCGCCCTTTAGGCTTCATATTGGGCGATGTTTTGTTATTATTACTGCAGTGAATCTCTACACTGATAAATCTGATATGCCACTAAAAAAAACTGGAAAATTAAATGGGGAATAACACAAGAGTTGCCGAGAGTTGATCTAATAAAAGTATGTCATATTATGGGCATACTTTAATATATTATGTAGCTGGGTGTACAGTACACGATGTGCACACAGACATGTAAGCACAAGGCTGAAAAAGAAATCTCAACTCTCCAATAATTAGTGGAGAATAATTGTGCATGTGTGTGCATGCATGCATACAGGCAATTAGTGTTAATAACGTTCCTCACTGGGGAAATTCAGGGTAAAACAGGGGGAATTGGATAGTATCTGGCCAAACTGTTTTCTTTCCTTGGGCAGCAAGGTAATAAGACTTGATAATCAATACTGTCCTCACTGCTTCCCTGCCTTACTGAATACTGCTGGGAGGAAACAAACGCACACACACACACACACACACACCTGCACACAAGCTATGGTCTCCAAATCCATCTTTTTATTTCCATAAATCAGTAATTTAATCATGTTTCCACACATAGCTTGAGATAGAAAAAAAGACATGCCTAAGTGTATTTCTCAACACATATTGAAAATTTGACACAATGCAAGATATTTGTTACCATCTAATCTGCACTCAACAAAAATGTGAACACAACAAGTAAGTTTTCACTCCCCTTTTTCTCAGATTGAAGTTATTGAAAAAATCTATGACTTTTCTTGTGCACACAAAAGGTTTATTGAAATTTTAAGCACAAATTTGTATTAGTGAGCACTTTTCCTTTTGCCAAGATAATCCATCTACCTGACAGGTGAGGCATATCAAGATGCTGATTAAACAGTTCATGATTATTGCACAAGTGTGCCTTGGACTGGTCATTTTAGAGGGTATACACGTGATGTCACAGTAGGCGGAGTCACTGTGGCTAAACCAACTGAGTGGCAAAATCAGAGCAATCTTTTTACAAACTAAAAGCTAAAGAAAAGAGAAGCAAATGGATTGCTGCAATTCACAGAAACAGCTGGAATCCAGGCACTGAAATTTGAATATGCGTCAGGTTTTGTGTCAGGTATGTTGGATTTTGGGATAGATTCATGCCTCAATTTGTGTACTGCATTGGCTAATGTTAGTTATGAATTTAACATTTAGCATCTTTCCTTTATATTCAATGCAACAATCATGCAACACTGCTGCATGTGAACGTGTCTCTCCCATAATGTCATAAAATAAAAACATCTGTATAGACCTGTCCACATGCAACCAGAATATTCTTAGGTGTCCTTGTCCTGTAATTTTGCCAACAAATCCCGCCTTGAGGTCATGTTGCAACTAAGTGTCTGTTCTTAGTGTATTTCTCTGGCATTGAAATCAGGTAACATGCAAAAGTCACTGTCAAGTCCAACTGCCTTTGATTTACACAGATAATCAACTGCGTTAGTCTCTGTTATTGCCTCTACTAAAGACAGCCATGTTGCAGAATGTTTTGCCGCTCAGTCCAACCTGGAGGGCGTGTCCCAGTGGGAAAGTGACATCAGTGCACACATCTATAAAAGGCCACTCTGAAATGTGCAGTTTTATAAGTTTTAACACAATGCCACGGATGTCACAAGTTTTGAGGGAGCATGCAGTTGGCTCACAGACTGCAGGAATGTCCACCAGAGCTGTTGCACATGAACTGAATGTTCATTTCACCACCGTAAGCTGTCTCCACCATCGTTTCCAAGAATTTGGCAGTACATCCAACCGGCCTCACAACCACAGATCACACGAAACCACACCAGCCCGGGACCTCCAAATCTTGCTTCTCCCCCTGCAAAATTGTCTGAGACCAGCCACTCGGACAGCTGATGCAACACTTGGTTGGCATGATCAAAGAATTTCTGTTCAGACTGTCAGAAACTGTCTCAAGGAAGCTCATCTGAGTGCTCCTGCTTGGAGAAGTGCTCACTAAAATTGTGGTCAAAATTTCAGAAAAATAAACCTTTTGTGTTCAATAAAAATAGATCTTTTACTTCAACTCATGAAAAATGGGGGCAAATAAAATGTGTTATATCACAGTGTTATAGTGTTTTATCATAATTTCATCACCGTTTTCTTAACAGTTTATGACATATTGGCACTATACATATTGGTGTAATACTAGACGTCTTATTATTGGGTGTCATTCTGATTTGACTGATAATCATTGCAACAGCAGGCTCACATTGAAAATAATTTGATCAATAACAGTAAATGTGAATAATGTTCTTCTGTCCCTCTCTATGTTGTCTGAGGGAATCAACTATGGATTTGTAGTATATTTTACCATTTAGTTTATGGCAGTGTTTGACAGAATGAGACTTCTTCACACAACTTTTCTCAAGTTCTTCTTTTGTTCAAATGGAAATTGGCCTCAAAACAAAACAACCTGGGGTTCATGAAATATGCATGCATCTGTGTAGTATGAATACAAACTGTGCATCTTTGCTGATTTTGATTCACACTCTCTCAAATCCACAAGTGGTCTGATTTAAGAGTTGTGTGAAAGCAGAAAGTAAAACAAGAGAAAGCGAAGAGACACAAGAACACCCATAGTATCTACTTATGCTCTATGTGTCCCAATTAAATAAACCATCAGAAAAACCATAACTGAATAAATAAATAATACTGTACTGCAGAAGAACAAAAACACATTTTTGGCTTAAAGTGAAGAATTTCAGAATAAAACGTATATTAAGTGGAGTTTGTGTGCTACAGGTGCGACAGGTGGACATCAGGGCACCAGCAAGCAAGCTACCTGATATGGATAAATAGATTAAGAAAATGATGGTAAAGACTGTGTGGGCTGCAGGCAGTGATTCAAGATTGATTCAAGCAGCAGATGGTAAGCTCAGACTTTAGCTGATGTAATATCGTTGACTTTAATGGTAGCTCTTGACAAAAGCTTTAAGGCACCAGTATACTCCATCAGAACTGTGTGTTGGACAGCCGAGCAGCTTCAGAAACCCGCTCCCCCAACACGCTTTTCTGACATCAGATTAGATGTGTGAAACTGAGAAAGGAGCTGGGGTGTGAACTTCTCTCTTACACTCTTTTTTATTGTTCATGTGTACAGCCAAGCGCAACACTATAAATGTTTTCAAGGAGAGAACAACTAAAATGTGTGCAATTATCCCCGTGTACAGCTATATCACGTCTCCCCACTCTATGATGTTTCACCCCGAGTTCGACTGTGGCAATTTGAATCAGGTGTAAACACTTTTGCCTTCCAACATCGCCTGACAACACATCAAAAGTTAATTCTTTTTGAGCATAAATCAGCCTTAATATCGACCATTTCCGTGAATATCCAGCACACAGATGCATGATGGTCAGTCTGAGGGGTCTTCATCAGGAGTGTTTGCAGGTAAATGCCCTCAGTAGTTCATAGCTTCTGTCCCTGTTTGTTTTGCTGTGTTTGTCTGTGTTATTCTTTTAATATTTTGATGTGTTATTTTTCATATTTTTGTATGTTACTTCTCTATATTTATATTTTTCTACATTAGCACCTTGGAGATGTGAGAAACGGCATTTTGTTCCTGTATACTCTATATATGCAAATGACTAATAAACAATTTGACCTTGAACTTCACGCTTAAGGGTGAATTCACTAAAGCATCGCACAGCTTTTGCTGCCGCTAAACCTGCACAAATAAGACAGAAGGAAACAGTATAATTCTCAAAGCACCAGCAAAGAGTGAAATGCACCCCTAAAAGTGCTGCCAAGTAAAAAGCGTCTCGGTGCTCCAGTGCTATTTGCACGCATTTAAATTAGGAATTATGCCTATGTTTGACACAAAAGCCCCTTTCTATGCTAATGGGCCTCACTGCAAAAAAATCACAAACATCAACGTTAATAGCCACACACAAAGTTAGAGTGAGAATGAATAGCGTCTTCAGAGACTTACTGGAAATTTGTTGAGCCCAGTAAAGTAAAACTTTAAAATGATATGAAACATTCAGGGCTTCAGGATTTGTGAACAAACATGAAACTTGGATCAACTTTCTAATTAACAAAAAGGAAAAATATAGCTATTTTCATCATAGCTAATACAGCCATTATAGCTATTTTTGGGAAATAGTTACCTCTAACATACAATTCTTAGCAAATAAGCTCAATCTCATCTGCTAATTCTTTAGATGACATTTTAATCCTGAAGGAAAACAGGAAGGAAACAACATTGCTGGGTTTCATATAAGCCATATAGGAGTTTCCACTGGACTACTGATGAGTACTAAAGCACTTTTAAGGTGTTACACCCAGACTTTCCAGTGATCATTGCAGCAGCAGTTGTAGCCAGGTGATGCAATAGTGCATCACAATGTGCACATATGGCACAGACAGTACAATACCTGAGATTCTCCATCAGGGAAAGAAACTGGAAAACAATACGGTGAAGATTGTCATCAACAGCTACAGCTGCGAGAAATGGAGACGAGGGTTACGCTCTGTAACAGTCAAGAATAGAGCAGAGAGAAAACAACTCTCCATTCACCGAGACACATGAAGGAGGTCGCAGTTTAAACACCCCAAATAACAATCACTGTGACAAAACACTCAATTCAGAGTGAGTCATAGAAGAGTGAAAGATATGCCACAGGTAGAAACAAATGAAAGAGCAGAGGACTACAATTGCTCTTGCAACTGCATTTCCAATATTTTTTGACTCAAATGTAGCTTAACAATGTCATGAGATAACCCTCTTCAGTACATTGTGAAAACAAATATTACTGGGACCACTACAGAAAACTGCACATGAACATTTAGCACAAAGGCAAGGGCAAATTCCACTCAGCTATAAAACTTAATGGCTGTGGTTGCACTGTAATATCATTAATGTAATATGTTTTGTGAAACGGACCTTGAGATGGGGCAGATAGCATGTGGCTGCACTCCATCCTTTCTTACTTTGCCCCTTAGACACAAACTCATGAGGCTCGTGATCTTAAGTAGATATTAAAAGACAGCCTGAAGCAGACGTGTTTATTAAGCAGCCAGCATAATGTGCTGCTTCTAAAATTATTGAGGATTAATTCTTATAATTTAGCTCAGACCATTAGATACTTAATCTTAACCATAAAACATTAACCTGCACATTGTGTCAATGGCAATAAAGTTGAATTGAATGAAATTAATCAAACCAACCCTTTGCCTTTTGTTGAATATTATTTTATAGTTGGTATCATGTTAAAGCCTCTATTTGTGAGTGTACTAAAAACTCTGATTTGGGCCATTTATTAATATATTAGCAGCGGATTTCAGATCAAAATCAATAAATCAGCTTTGTTCTGCTTTGGGTCACACTGAGGTCAGTGTGAATTCAATTTCTTCAGAAAAGTTAATAGGAGAAAAATAAAAGGAAAAAGAGGAATCCTATTGAAGTCAAAAGCCTATTTAGAGATAAAAGGCACTTTTGGCATTTTTCAAAAGGGATTGTATTTCAGTGCCTGCATGGGAACATAATTTCTTAAAGGCTCTCATACTCTGCATTTAGTTCAGAAATGTAAAAGGAGGAGAATAATTCTTTTGTCTAAAAGCCTCTGGGGGATTTCTTCTACACTTTTCCTGTTATGGAGATTAAACAGAATTAATTTTTGTGTCAGTGTCATGAAAAATTTCATGATATTTTTAATTCTTCTATGAGGTAAGAGAATAAAGACTATCACTTATCGTCTTAAGTCAGTGGATGTGTGTGTATTATGTGAGCTTGACAGATGCTTCAATGTGGCAGTTGCCTGTAGATAATTTGTGAAAATACGTCTCAAATATGAAAGTCACAGTTACAGAATCAGGAAATATTAACTATCTTTCTTTAAAACAACTTAAGTTTCTTGCTGATGCCTTAATTGTGAGTGTACTGAACAATAAAGTTTGGCATCCAGACACACACCAGATAGATTACATTCTTTTCGAGGCAGTCTAATAATGTGTCATTGTGTTTGTGTACCGTCTGAATCTGTAGGTGTTTCCCAAGCAGAGGCCTTAAAGGAGGAGAACGACTCCCTGCGCTGCCAGCTTGACGCCTACAGGAACGAGGTGGAGCTGCTCAAACAGGAACAGGGCAAGAATCAACCAATCAGCAGTGAGGAGGACAACACGCACTCTCAGCAGCTCAGCTTCCTACAGCAGGCCCTGCAAGGCATGCAGAAGGTAATGAGATACCTCACACATCAGACTGAGAATACAAAAGACATACAGAACATACAGCTCTGATAAAGATGTGGGTCTGCTATGATGGAACTGGATTTGAAGAAGGCAGCTTATTATTGCATTTTACTGCAGCTTTATTAAATTGGTCAATTACAGCATTCTAGGGTCTGTAATTTCTGTATAGCAGACTGTTGCTATGTAGACCGTTGCTATAAAGGTGCTATAAAGGTTGAAAGGTAAAAATAACAGTTCTGATCAGAGGCTCTGGAGGAACAATAAAATCACTCCAAAATCAATGAAAGTTTAAGTAACTGAGTTTAAAATGATAGGTTTGTCATCAGTTAGACAGAGAGTTATTTTGAAGTTATTATTTGAAGTGGTGTTGTTTGAGGTACTTATTGATACAGGTACTACCTACAACAAATGGTGCTCCACTTGCCCCCAGTTTGGAGAGGCAGCAGAAGTACTGGTGTTAGATGCTAAGCAACATACTGCTGTGGACAGGGTCAACAGCAAAATGTACTTTGGCCTCTGAAACAATCAATATCAATATTTAAGTTTATGATTTATTTAGAATATTTTCACAGCTTCACCTTGCCGTCAGACAGCCTTTTCCAATGGGGAACCACTGTTTTTAAGCCAAATATCACTCTCTACAAAGAAGCCAGACTTCTTCAGGAAAAACAGTCATTTTACCTTTCAGAACACGGGGGTTGCTGGTCCACTGCTGCCTCAATCTGCTTGTTTCTTTGTGTTATTGTGTGACTCTGGTGAATCTGAAATATCCCTTTAAAACACCAAACTCAAACAAATTAACCAATTGAGGCAGCAGTAGACCAGCAACTCCCATGTTCTGTAATGTAAAGTGACCAATTTTGTCAAAGGAGTCTGGTTGCTTTGGAGAGAGTGATATCTGGCTTATACAACGGAGGTTAAGGTGAAGTAGAAAAGGCTGTTTGACGGCAAGGTAAAATAGTTCAAATAGTCTAAATATAGTGTACATCGAAAGTTTGTGTAGATTTGTTTCTAAACACATTATACACATTAGAAAATAACTGCTGAAAACATGAGACATGAGACTGTGGACACGCCAAAGTGTTTCAGATCAGGGTAATCTTATTTTTATACAGTTTTGAAGCTTTGTGTAGATATTTGGCAATTTTTTTTAATCATTCAAATTGATGGGTGGTTAATAACACATTTTTCTGTTGTGTAGCAAAGTGAGAACATATATTTATTATTGCTTTGCATGGACATTAAACTGATATTGATTTTTTTTTCTTTTTTTTTAAATTTATGTTTTGCTGCTGATACTGTCCACAGCAGTGCTTTGCTTAGCTTACATGCTGGTATTCCTCTCTGCTTCCCCAAATAGGCAACATGTCAGCCTCCACCTAGTGTAGGAAATACACTGACAATGGATAAGTACCTCATATAACCCCACTCTCTTTATTATGAAACCAAACAGAGTATCGGTATCTAAAACAAAATCAATACAGTCATAACCTCTATGTTGCAGAAAATATCCACCTGAATAGGCCATACAGTGTTGTGTTTGAGTCTTTTTCTCCTCCAAATCAAGCAGAAAATACCATTTGCTTCCCTTGTATCATTTCCTCTATTGAGAATTTTCTTGCTACCAGAACAATAAGATATCACTCGACAATCGCACTGTCACTTCATTCCAAAACACTTCAAACAAGTCGATTTGGCTTGAAAGCAGGTGAAATTCTTTCTCAGGTGTTGTTGGAAATTATTCACTTATCAGGACAATAAGGAGCAAAACAAAAGGTCTGTTTTAGTCACACAGGAGGTGCCTTGACAGGGTCTGACAACAAACTTCAGCCATTTTCTGTGTGGTTCCATTCAGCATGAGTTAAATTTTCATTACTGTTAAAGCAGCTGTATGTGATATTGTTAACTCTTAGGGAGTGGTGTAAATCATACCAGCTTTGGCTGATCACAGCTGACAGTAATCAGTGTTTCAATCAAAGATAAGATCAAACTGTATCTCACAGCTTTGAGAAATTACAGATCATCTGAAGGGCTATGGCACTGCAAAATAACCTGAATGTACAGACACAAACTGAGTCATTTTCAGAGAAATCAGTTTATCTAACTTGTTGCATTTGTCGGTGTACTTTAAAACTAGTTTAAAAGTAGTTCACATATATAATATATGACCTCTTGAAGCTTTCTCTCCAGCAACAGGAGGCTCACACAGTATTTTAAACTGAAAATTTATATGAAAGAAGTGGACGAAAATGCTCTTGCAGGTAGTTCCAAAGTTTGTCAAACTGAATATCAGAGATCTCAGAGATCAAGGTTGTGGCCACTCTGAGGTCAGGGTTTAAGTTGCATAAGGCAGTGAAACTGTCTGCTTCTCTGTGTATTTAAAAGGTGCTTTAAGTGAAAACATTTGTGTGGGTGGACAGACTGTGTAGGGGCTGTAAGGCTGGTCATGTAGGTCTGGAGGCAGTTACTTAGTAATTATATTTCCAGCAGTTCATGATTTAAGATCAGTTTTTTAACCCACATTGTCCAAAGCATGGGAAGTAGATTTTAAAAAAAAGCTCCACACCAACCTTGTTTGATCTTAGATCATCAAATGAGGACCCAACATTTTTTTTTCTGCAGCTGCAGTACCTGTTTGGAGAGAGCTAAAAGGAATAAAAAAGGAATGGATGCGGGAATCAGAACCAGAATAAGAAAAATTTAATTGATCATCAGAAGGAGGAATGAGGGAAATTGAGTGTTGCAGCACCCCCTAAAATCAAGCTTTATAAAAACAATCAATTGCTCAAAAAGAGTGTAATGCAGCGTCGCAGCAGAGAGAGAAAGAGAGAGAGGAGGAGTGCGGGACAGACATGCCAGCGGGATATAAAAACTTTATTTGATCATGAAACCAAAGTTAGTGTATGTATGTATGTAGTTTATTAGTGAAGTATGAACTACAAAGTGGACTTGAGTATCTGTTGACAGTGACAAACACACAGATCTGTGTTATAAGCGCTCGCCTCCTTTATGAACAATCTGTATCCTCATTGCGCTGCATTATGATTAATTATGATGAATTGTCCAGGTGCTGTCTCTTCCTCTCTCTCTCTCTTTCTCTCTCTCTCCTCTCTCTCTCTCTCTCTCTCTCTCTCTCTCTCTCTCTCTCTCTCTCTCTCTCTCTCTTGCAGTTCTTATGCATTATCTCCGTGTTGCTGACTAGTTGTCGCGGCTGCTTTGACATACAGTATGTTGGTGTTCAAGTTAGCTGTCTGCTGTAGTGTAAGACATTCTCAAATTGCATGTGAGATTATTATTTATTTTACTCATTTTAAGTTGATCTCTGGTGTTGCTGAATTACAGTAGTACAGTATCTTCACAGTGCGGTGATGCTTCTGTGAATTGGTCATTTGATTATCTTGCTTTAGTAAATCATATATTTACCTTCACACACCATCATTGTGTCTCCTGTTTCCTCAGTGACATTTTCAGTTCAGTTCTTTAATGTTGAATTTGAGGAAAAGTATGGATTGCACCATTAATACCAAATTATTTGCATCATTTACTCACAGTGATGCTTGTTACACTAATCTGAAATGATCCCTTGTTTGGTAGCTGCAGACATGTGTTTGTGAAGGGACCAGCATGTGAATCAATTTGTTGTTGTTTGATTGAACAATAGAGTTTGGCATTTAGACAGAAATTACACCCTTTAAATGGCTAAAATGGAAAAAAAAAGCGGTTAGTCTTTGTGTCCTGAGGACCAGCATTGAAAACCACAGCTTTAGGCCATATTTAATAGAATATTACCCTGAGGAGCATTTAGTAATCCAATTGAAAAAAGAAAACACTTCCTCAGGCGGCAATCCACTTTTCTGATCACCTGCTGTGTTGTCAAATAGCCTCAGCCTGCAGTTACTCTTCCCTAAGCGAAGACGTGTCAGAGAAAATATTGTTTTCAAGGCAGAGGAGCTTTTCTCCACTTCTATCTCCTTTGACAAAGTGCATTGTAATCACCTTTATGAAATGTGTCTCCAGCACTTACATGTGAGGATAATTTGAACACTTTCCCCAGTCTAAAATGCAGCTGTTCTCTGACCTTCAGAGGGCTGAAGTATTGTGAGCAGATACATTTAGGAAAAAAACTGATGTTCACCTTGAAACCCAAAAGACATTTGTATGGTCTTCATTCCTGCCTGTTCACTTGTACCTCTCCAGTTATGCCCTATAAAGTTAATTTCTCTTTGCTAGAGCCTTTTTCACACAGGACAAAATATACATACTAGGGCTGGGTGATATTTAAAACCTATGATACCATTATCAATATCAGTGTCCTGCTCTGTCCCGCCCCTTGTACCAGCAGCACACAGTGGAATACACCTATCAGCTGTGCTCAAGTGCCTTGATCAATTCATGGGGTGAGTTTAGACCTGGATTTACCAGGAGGAAACAAAGAGAGGATTTTCAAGTGAGGAGACAGATCTCCTGGTTCGAGAAATGACAAATGACACAAGCGCGCAATACATGGAGACGACAGGACGTCGTCAACGCAGCTTCATGTGTAAATTGTTCTCATTCTTCATTAATGCTTGCAAAAAGTTATACAATCCATGAGCCAAAAATGTCCTGCAGATATGTAACTTGTTATGTTTTACACTGAAGCACCGTGAAATTATGTTGCGTTTTATAATTCAATATGATCATCATCATTACTGTGCAGCTCTTCGACTATGCAGGGAGAGGAATGGGGAGGAGGGGAAGCAAGAAGGCGCGCTCGAGAGGAGGCGAACCAATCCAGTCTGGCCGCGAAGCTGCTATCTCAATCATTAACATGTGGCTCAGGTTGCCCACCTGAGCCGGATTGAGGTGCATCCATCTCCATGTCCTCTTTCTCCTCATCCTCATGTCCTTCTCCCATCTTCGCTCCTCCGTCCTGCTAACACTACTGTGGGTGGAGGAAACAGAATCAGAAAGTGTTTCTGAAGTTTGATAACCCATGCTCAAAATTATGCACAGGTTATCCAACGGGTATACAGCCAGCATCAGGCTCTGACAGAAGCACACATACCTTTTTTCCCCAAGCTGGTCTTGTGCGGTCAGATATTAAATCTTGTTCAATTTTCTATGCTATAAATCATAATAGTTTAATCCTTGTTTTTCTGGATCCCAATAAACACGCAGTCACAAACACTACATCTGCTCCAGCTGTCATGTGGCTGATCTGTGAAAGACAATCTGACAGCTGTGATCCTGTCCCATGTGCACTTTACAGGTCTCTTGAGATTTATTAGGCTTTCTAACTATAATAATAATTTCTTATTCCTCATTATTGAGATTAACTTTAAAGACACACACACGCACAGCAGTTTAACATGAATGCAAGGTGTTTTTTGATTGTGGAGATGTGTGTGAGCGACCTGAGCCAAGCGCGAGGCACACACACCCACTTTTAACTTAAATATTTACACTTTATTTCTGATAGAAAATATGTTAAAATGACATGATAATAATCCACACTCCAGTGTGGGCAAAAGATTGAACATAAATGAAGGTGTTTTGTGACTGTGGAGACGTGTGTATGTGTGCTTTGGCCAAATGCGCCAGTTGCTACCTTTTGCATTCAGACATATTGGACCACAGTCTATGGCACAAGTGGTTTTTACTCCAACGTGCCGAGCACAAGATACAGTAGCAAATGTGGCGGCCCACGCCTTCATTTTGCCTTCATTTTTAGACCTCCCACCCATGGCTGCACTAGACTAGGCACAAGTTCATTTGCTATCTTGCAGATGTGGCAAAAAAGCCACCTGCACCAGCAGTGCAACCACCTTGTGCCGGGTGTAAGATAGGGCCCTAAATGTATGAATTAATAGGCAATAGATAAATAGGCGGAATGTGAACCGTAGTAATAAAAGGATGTTCCACTGTGAGTTTTTGTTTTAACTTTGGGGATAATTAAAAGGCCATTACCACAAGACCTGAAGGTTCTAGAGAGTTCAAAGGATAAAAGGTAATTCGATAAATAACTGGGACTAAGACCATTAAGAGCTTTGTAACACAATAAAAAGATCTTGAAATAATTTCTGAAGAAAACAGAAAACAGGTGCAGACTACTTTCAAATTGGTGTAATGTGTGCTCTCTTTCTGGTCCTCATCAGCACATGTGCAGCTGAGTTTTGTATAAATGTAATTGAGCAATGTTTTACTTAGGAAGACCAGAAAGTAGAGCATTACAATAGTCAGTTCTGCGGGTAATAAAGCATGCATTAGTGTCTCTGTGTTTGCCTGGGGGAGGAACTGTCACACTCTGGCGATGTTTTTAAGATGATAAAATGCACTTTCAGCTATATTTCTAAAATGCGGTTCAAAACTAAGATTTAAATCAAAGATAACTCACATGTTGACAGGGTTTTAGTGTCAGTGCCTGCATTTTTGCACTGAGGTTCTCTCTCTGAGCCTTAAGACCAATAAGACAAGACCTCAGTTTTGTCCAGATTAAGCTGTAGAAGGTTTTCTCTCATCCAAGACTATGTATCTGAAATACCCTTAAAAAAGGGCATCAATTGGTCTGAGTCATCAAGAGACAGGGTGACATACAGCTGTGCATCATCAGCATACCTATGGAAATCTATGCTGCGTGTCTCTTGATGACGTTTCCAAGTGGCAGCATGTAAAGATTAAAAAGTGTTGAATCTAAAATTGAACCCTGGGGAACACACAGTCCATTTTATAGCTTTTTTGATGAACATTCCTCCATGCTTATATAAAATTACCTATCAGTAAAATAAGATTGAATAAGAGCTGGGTGGTTGACTGTATCAAAGGCTGCAGTAAGATCAAGTAATACTAATATGGAGAGTTTTTCACATCCATATTGGTCTTTTAAAACCTTGACCGGTGCCATCTCTGTGCTGTGCTGGGTCCAAACGCCAGATTGGTATTTTTCAAAATTAATGTGTGAGTTCATGAAATCATTTAATTGATTAAAAACAAGCTTCTCTAAAATATTGTTTTAAAATGGCTAATTGGATACTGGTCGGTAGTTATTGAGAAGGGAGGGATCTAAATTGTTTCTCTTCAGAAGGGTTTAATCGTGGCAGTCTGAAAAGCAGGGGTGAAAACACTGGACTGAAGAGAATAATTAACAATATTAAGACCATCCTCATCTAAAAAGCCATAAACTGTTTTTAAAAAGCAGGTTGTTGGTTTTAATTGGGAAATAATTTTTTAACTCAGTTTTCTGTGCTGCACACCATCAACCACACTTTCCTTCATTTAAATAAAGCCAAAAGCTTAATACTAACATTTTAGGATTATATTTACCTATGAAAGGTTGGCTGAGCACATCTGTTGTTTTTCCAGTGCTGCACATTGCCACATACAGGTTTACAACAGGGAGTGCACAGTGCAACCACGCTCTTCTGTTTATCACTGTGACAAGGTTCAGTCTCCAAGGGGCAGAAAGCATATGTGGAGATTTGCCTCTGGTGCTTGCCAATAGTCTATTCAGCACCAAGTCTAAATTATAACAAATTGTGCACCAGTCCTGCAGTCACTGTTCTGTTTTCAGTGAGTCAAGCTTCTAAATGAATTTTCTGCTTTTGGGCTTACATCTAATAATGTGTTAAGTAGTAACCTCTTTCGACAGGGCTTACAGCATACTTCAATTTCTCAGTCCTCAAGCGTCTCTGCGATGTCCTGATTTACACCGTCTACACATTAAGGAAATGTTAATGTAAGATACAAACATTCAATTTTATAAGTTGTTTGCTTGCATTATGATGTGACCTCAGCATGTCAGAGTCAGCCAAGTGTTACTACAATTTATGCAAAGGATTGTGGAAAATATCCTCCCATTAGTTATCAGGCCTCATTTACATCTGACATTTGAAGATCCAATCTATTTTAATGTTAATATGTCATCTTGAGTATGACCTCAGTTAACATCAGAAACATTTGTTGTTACATGCATTCTGTCTGCATCATGAGCGGAAATTGGATAAGCAGTTGGGCAGGTTGACAACATTAGATGTCATCTTCTGTCTTCAGTTGGCTCACAGATACCTGCTGTACAGATTACGTTTACACTAATGCAGTGCAATATTTCTTTACCTTATAAGATCTCTAAAAATCAGGTCAAGTTAATACCAGGCTTAGTATAAGTTCAAAACTGATTACATCTGGGTATTTTTTATCTTTTAGGTTTCTCCTTGTTAGCCGGCAGCCATCATAGTTATCCTGTTAACACATATTAGATATGAACTGTCTGTTCAGATAACTTAGCTGACACTTCTCAAGATGCAACTCAAATATCAAAGGGTTTCCTGTTACACAGAAATCTAAATTCCAAAGCAAATCTGCCTTAACAGACTGTTCATGTTAACTTTTTTAAGATTTTGTAAATTGATCTTCAGCAACAACACTGCTTTTTTTGATATGCTCTATGTAAATCACTTTGAAACTGCATCAGTGTGTGAGTTTACAGTGTGCTTAAATAAACTCTCTATGCTTTGCCTCCCCTTTTTCAATTCCAGTAATTTCACCATGATTTGGGCATAGCTAGTTCTTCATTTCACCACCGTCATAGTGCCAGATATGATTACTAGATTTGTGCTATTTTCCACCTGTCTTCTTCTGCATTGCAAAGTGTACACAAGTAATAAAACATGAATCAGACAGAGCACAGGCCATGAAAATGCATAATGCAGACTTGGTTCTTAAAGGGTGCAAAAGCATGCATTGCAACCTCAGTTCAATATTTTGGATGCTCAGTTGAAATTTAAATAAGTGTAAGTGCACCTTTGGTTTATGTATGGACAGTGGTGCAACTTGCATAAAGGCTGGGTGAAATGAATATAAATCAGCGGATGTTGTGATAATTAAATACTCTCTCAGGCAGTCACATCACTGGTCTCATAGCTCTAAAACAGATGTGTCAATCAAAGTTAAATGTAGACATGACAGCTCAGCCAACATTACCTCGGGAAATGTCTGGATGGTTCAGAGCGTCACGACATCAACACACATCACCACATCTGCCCCCAAAGACAGATGGAGTGTGATTTTCCATCAGATAGTTATAATAACAATAGAAATAATTAGAATTTGGTTTGCTGATTGCATCAGACTGACTCTATTTCAGCAATAATTCAAATGTGTCTCAGCTTGTACTTCACACATAGTCACATAGTTTAGTAATTAATGTTATATAACAAGATTTGCACTGCAGTGTGTTTCAGGGATAAAACATGAGCTACTTTTGCTAAAAAGAAAGTAGGACAAGAAGCTATAATGAGCTCTGCCTGGTATTGGAGGTCTATATGGTTATACCGTAGCAGCCTGGTGTCATTTTCAGGCGAATTAATGAAGATAAATACAACGTACGGCTGTGCATAGCAGCACTGCACTCTGGCGTGGCATTTCTCAGAGCCTGCAGATTTATCAACATATCAGCTGCCTCCAGATGCTTCCAGATGCTGAAGATTGAAGGATTCAGTTTATCTTAAAAGGAGAACAAAAACAAATCTGGAACCACCACAGTAGTATTGTTTAGTTTGTTCAAGTTTTGTCCTGTTATGCTCTCGCTGTGATTCCTCTGGGGACCAGAGTTTGAAGGCACGGGGGTCATTCTGACTTATAAAGCAAACAGCTAGTAGAAAGGAATGACACATTGTATTCACTTGCTGCTGTTGACAACTTTTTCCAGCTGTAATTCAGCATAATCTGTTCATCTGGAATCACACTTGGACCCTGTAACACCTATACCTATTTTCATTGCTGTTTCCAGCCAGCACTATAGCTACCCTATTAATTTCAAATGCACCCTAAGTCATTTTGCTCTGGACGCAGGCCTGGCATAATGTAAAAATATTAGGATGTAATTGCATCATTCATTATCTAGATATAATATGCAGAAAACATATTTTTATACTCGATATGAATGAGGTCTCAGATATGCAGTGGGGCTCATTATGTGCAGGTCTACCTTACTGACCAGCTGAATCACTCCCTGGCTCCCTGTCTCCACACCAGTGCTCATTTTTCACCTCACTTGACACACACCGCACAGCACCACTGTAACTGATGAATTGTTCAGCATCACATTAAAAGAAGCTCATGAGGGAGCCATATTTTGAATTTTACCCAACAGGAATTTTATCTTTTGATTTATCAGAGTTAAGGTCAAGGCCTTAACTGTTGCTGATGCGACCCTGCATCAGATGAACCTGTTCCCTCCCTCTGTCAAAACAGCTGGAAAGACGATCAGCGATGGTGAAACATGCACATTAATGTCTAACCACTCCTCTTCTTCTTCTTTATGTTTAGCAACTGTTGAGGATGAGGGACGATTTGAAAACGCGAGAGGCAGAGCTTGAGAAGAGTACTGAAGACAAACAACAGCTGAAGAACCAAATCCAAAACCTCAAGGCAGGACTGCACAACCTGCAGAGCACACAGACACAGGTCAGAAAATAACACACACATGCAAAGCAGAGGAATAATTTTGTGTTCATGTTCACGTTCATGTTTGTGAGTGTGTTTACAATGTAAATACTGGATCCAAAAATTAAATGTACCTCATTTGTGGTCTAGTTAGAAAGAAATTACTTCATAATGAGTTTCAGTGCATGACGAGTATTGCATATTGGGAAAATTATTCAACACACTGCTGCCTGCGTTTCAGTGAAGACTGTGGTGCATTTAAAGAGGTTTTCTAATGATTATCACTGATATAACCCAGCACAGTTAGTGTGTGATTTAAGAGTCAGATGAGAAAATAAAGGAACAGATAAAGAAGCCATGACCTTTGAGGTTTTAGTCCTGGTTCATTTGGCGATACTGGTGATCACCATTGTAACAGCAACGAGGAGGCAAAACAATTCCCTGAACACTGGTTGGGGGAAATAATCAATTCTTAAATGCACTGGGATTCTCTCTTGAAAGATTAAGACTCGAATGCAGAATGGTCAATAATCAGAAATATCAAACCCAGTTCATTTTTGTAAGACCGAGCTGTACGTTCCTTATGTCTGAACCAACTGGATGGTGAAACAAGACGTACGTAAATATGGGTGTCATGTTCATGTTAGCTGACAAGTTTTATTGGCTTATTCTTAACAATGGCTGAAGAAACTCACCAGGTGTGCAAGTGACAGGTGCTGTTCCACGATGCACCCAAGGCTCTTTTCCACCAATTTACTTCTAGTTCTTGAACCAGTTCAAGATTCTTGGAACCTTTGAGTTATCTACAGTAGCAAACCAGCCCGTGTTTCCACCAGCTTTGAGCGGAACCATTGCAATCAAGGATGTCATCAACAGAGGGCGCTGCAAAATGCACAATGACATGTCCACTTTGGTTAGAAAGGAAAACGTGACATTTTTGGTGCCATTTCTGAGGGAAGTGGTCTGAACGGTTCGAAATTAGGTGCATGAGCGGGAACGGGGGCCACTTCCATGTTGGTGCAAAGGGCCTGTCAATGGCACAGTTCACACCTCCTATGCTGGAGGACATTGCACTGAGTAAAACAGCCTGTAGAGCCAGAGCATTTTCACATCTAACACAATGAATTGAGAATTTAGTTCAACCAAACCAGAGCTGTTGATGTGGGAATGATTACTGGAGCAGGGGAAAGACTGACTAAGACAGTTTTGGTTTGTTTTATTTTGTTTCTGTCTGTTGAGGTTGAATGAAGTGTGTTTTAAGGAAAAAAGGTGTGAGAATTTTTCTTTTCTTGACACTTTGTGACATCATTTTGTTCATTCACACATTTCCCAGCTTTTCATCTTACCTGTTATCCTGTTTAACTATAGTTGTCTTTTTTTAGTCTGGCAGTGGCAGCTGGTATGCAATGGAACTTAAATTTTAAGCCATTAGTACTTAGATTTTGGCACCCAACAACACAGCAAGATCACATTTTTGTTTGTTGGCCTACTAGGTGATTCATGCTTGCCTCCAGTTTTTCCTTTGCTTTTTCCAACTAACACCTTGACGTTACCATGAAATCAGCACTAAAAGGGTCTATACTGCAGGCAGCAATCACTCTTTGAGCAGGTCCTTTGTCAGGATACAACAGAAGAGCAATTGTTATATCCGTTTACAGTGCAGCCAAACAAATCGTTCTAATAAAGAAGTCAATAATTTCCATCAGTGCCATGACTGTTGTAGATCCATTTTAAATGAACGAATGTGGTCAGTGCTAACCACTGCTTTCCAATAAAAGCCACCCTGTGTTTGGCCAGTTAGATGCTTTTAATGTGAACAAACAGCAGTAAGGAAACATTTGGTTTGCATTAGCAGTAACTTAATACAGCTCTGATAAGGCTGTGGGAGAAAAATCAAGTAAATGCGATGCCTTTACATGCACTTAAGTAACAGGATTACAGTGGGCTTTCTCCTCCAGGAAACTAATATCTTTAATGTCATATACACAAATAAACTGGTTGCGGTAATCGGGGGAGGGGATTATTACGGGAACCTGATGTCTTCAGCTAGATTTCTCCAGAAGAACGCTGATTTCTCTGCCATGTATACATGTAACCAGTTTTCTGATTAATTCTTATTCACATATAAATTTGCATAACAAAAGGCTGCAGACAGGTAGAATTATTATTTGACATCCTGGGAATGACACTCAACAATCAACTATCTCTCTTAGGTGTTTCCAAACAGCTCAGACAAATCCTACTGATTCTACCTTTAAGCAAGCCATGCCTCCAAAATAAGATCAGCCACTGTCTACAGTGCATGTAAACATTTGCTCAGAGTAACCTGGTTACATTTGTGCACGTAAACTCATTAAATTAGATAAGCACGATAAAATTGCAAACAGTAACACTAGATTACATGCTATAAACACCGACCATAAGTAGTATCAAGTATGGGATTTTGTATCATGAAAATCTTAAGGATTATAAATTAATATGGGCAAAATGTTAAAAGGAATTTATAGTTAACTGAAATCATAATATTTCTCAACAGAAATTTAAACTGATGTGCTATGAGATTTCTCTCCCTATTTCAAACTCAAATCAAGATAGAGCCTGGAGCTCTTCCCTGTGTGGTAAAAGGCCTTTGAGGGCACATAAAATCCTCGAATGAACTTTTACACCCAAATGAGATTTATTTGACTGTAGTTCTGAGGCAGAAAATGTTTGCATATCTTAGGAAAACACCCCGGGTACGTTCATCGTTATCACTCCTTGTCTTCCATTTAATGCTGTTTGCTGATGTTACAATGTTAAAACAGGAGATGGGGCCGACTGTTTTCTTCCTGGTTGTTGGGAATCAGCAGTTGGGGGGTCTTAGAAAAGTCAGACCAGAAGGTATCTTCATATTGCTTTGGAAAGTTGAATAGGAGATGAAAAGTGTGTGGTTGCTTTGTTTAACAGTGACCATCAAGGTGCCCTTGAGTGAGGGACACACTGTAAGCAAACAACTTTAATGAGGCTGCTCACCGGCTGACAGGAGAATACACTGCACTGAAAAGTACAGTTTGTATTCATCTGGAGCAGTGTGATGCTGTAAGAACTGTCCCTGAATTTTAGCCCAGACAAAAGCTGTGAAGACACCAAACTGTTCTGAACTTTACAGAGAAAACAATACTGAAACTCACTGCTTTTCTTCTCCATAAGAGGCAGACGCATTTTTCAAAATACTACAAAGATGCCATTTCACTGCGGGTCACCTATTGAAATACAACAACGATCTTATTTGAGTGCAGGTATGCTCCACTAGCTCTTACGTTTTCATTTCTGCCTGGCCTGCTCTGGCTCAGCATGGTAACAGGGAAGAGGACTGACATGGGAATGAGCTTCAAGTTCAATCAGCTATGTAATTGGATAATGATAATACTAGAATGGTACTGTCAAGCGGTGCTTGATGACTCTAGCGGCTTGCTTTCTGCTCTCAGGTCATCTTTTTGCTCCTCAGAGCTGCTCAAGTTGGTCTGCTGTGAGCTGATTGAAGGCTGCTCTGCTGCAGATATTTGAACTATGTGAATTAGCTTTTCTCTTTTCTGTGTGACTTGCCCCAAATCTACCAGGGAGCAGGGGCAATTGCCCCCCTTGGTGTCCCCTTTTCAAAAAAATGCTGCAAACGTGCCCTCTTTGATGCCCACATGGTAGATAAGTATAAAATCTAGCGGAGAAAATGTGATGCAGTATAGGCTACCCTACATGCTAGAAAATAACTTGACCTTTACATGCCTCCATATAGTTAAATAGTTAATAGTTCCCTGGGCGTTTCATTACAGACAAGCAGTAGTTGTTATACTTTAAGTCAGATAATAAAACAATATTAATCTAAACCAGGGACAGAAACTATTTCATCATAAATGCATTACAAGCTTCAATACACTTGTGCTCCACAGCACACAGCTGGTGCCCTTTCAGCCTGAGTCTGTCACTGTATCTGGATTTAGTTCTCTAGTTTTGTTGAGAATTGATGTGGCTCCTCTTGAACAGTGGTTCTCAACCTTTTTTAGTCACTATCACAGGATCTTGGGGCTCTGTTGGAAACACCTGCACCTCTCATTTCTCGGTTGGTGCTGCTGTTGCACTTTCAGGTTTATGTTGGTAATTGTCACTTCTGTGCTGGTTTTAGCTATTAGTTAGGTGGCTGTTCGATTTCTTGCGGCCAGCTGTATTTGCATATTTTTTAATACATGTCCTTTATTACAATATTTTATCTTACTCTCCACAACCATTTGGCCCCAAAATTATCTAATTATCTGACCCCCAGGTTGAGAACCACTGCCCTGCAGCAGCAGTTTCTCTATCATTATTGCAGATTGACCATGGACTCCTACACAACTTTTTTGTTCATTAATTGGGTGATATTTTGGTAGCTGTATTTTAATGGTCCCACATTTCTAATAATGTTAATAGTGTTTTGGTACTAAAAAAGTCAGTTGACCATTCAAGAGTGCAAAATTTGTCTGCAGGCAGAGAAACCATTAAACTTACTCCATGTTGAGAAGTTTCCGATATTAAATGAATAATAAATGAATATTCACCTTTTTCTATGTGTTCTTTTCCTATAATGCAGCAGGTAGGCTTGTAGGTAGGCCTGTAGGCACCTGGGCCTGCCAACCCTTCCACAGTCAGAGAGGAGCTCTTCTCACCTGTGCAGTTTGTTTAAATTATACCAGAGGTTCTCAACCTTTTGTAACTTAAGGCCCACTTCTGATTGTTAAAAAAAATTGGGAGGACCACCTGGCCATATAGATTGGAAAAAACAAAAACTTGACCAAAACGAGAAAAATCCAGCTGTGCTGCGACAGGATTTCACCAGATTCAACACACTGTGCTTTGGCCCGTATCACTGCCTGCATCATTTTCAGGGTCATATTTCATCAAGACACACTTTGGAGCTTTTACAGGCCCAGGATTGTCTCCCACATCACTTTTTCATTTCAAAAACCAATCCATTTTGTGTCACTGTATCCAAGGCAACATTAGCCAGCTAACAATGTCAAAACAAGTTTTTTCCTTCCTGATGATGTATCAGATATTCAAATGTAAGTCGCTGGAATTATGCATTTTAATTTGATGTGTTTTTTTTTTTATTTTTTTTCATGGGAATTTTTGAGCACATTTAGTTAAAAATAACTGTCTTTGTAAATGACCTAAAAAAAAGGTGAATTTTTTTAATCTAACCATTTGATAGTTCCACTGTCTCCAAGACCCAGTGGAGGCACTCTGAGTACCACCAGTGGGCTGCAGCCCAGTGATTGAGAATGGTTAATTTCTACAATACAACATCATCTCCCAATATGACTGATTATACTGACTATAATAAAATAATATAATATAAAATTTATTCTTTGTTCATTTTGTAAAAGTAAAAGTGTTCATTACTATCCATCAGCCAGCGTCTCTTTATTTGTCCTTTTTTGGAAATTCTAAAGAAATTAATCAGAAATCGTGGACCTGTAAAATAAAGTGTTACTAATATTTCTATTACATATCAGTGGAAGTCAGCTACATTTTAGGTTTGACTCTTAATGGCTAATAGACTACAGTTATTAGATTTGGGACCAAGTCATTGTTTTGCAAGTTCCAAGTCAAGACTGACAAGTTATAAGTCAAGTTCCAAATCCTAAACTTTGAGTTTCAAGTCCTAAAAAAGTTATAATGCGCTCTTCACCAAATGTTAAGCTATTTTAACAACAAAGCCTCAACTTACTGTTCTTTGTGCAACTTCAAATGTTGAACAAAGTTGGAAGTTGCTGTGGGTCCATCTGTGATTTTCGACCTGCACGTTTTGCATACTGCAATTTGTTTTTTGTTGTCCACCGCATAGTTAGTTAGTTTATTCAGGAAATTAAGGAAGTACAAGTGAATTCACAAGTCATTGGTGTTTAAGTCCAGGTCAAGGCCAAGGGTTTTTTGATTTTGTCAAGTTAAGTCCAAGTCATATGACTAGAGTTCACATTTCTGACAGTTATATAGGATCACATGGTTTTCTCTAAGCAGAGACTATAGATTTTTGGTTTAGCTTCTCCAGTTGTTCCATTGTTCTTCTGAGGATTTTCTTCATCTCTTTCTGCTCTCTGGAGGATTATCTCTCCTTACCAGCAGAGCTGTGTAGCAGCAGAGTCACTTCATCATCTGGAGGATATTGTCCTCAGGTGACATAAGGAGGTGACAGTACCTTATGTCCAGCTATTTCTGGACAATCCCATGAGACAATTATGTGGCTACAAGTCACTGGAGTAAACATCACTGTCCTCCCTCTGGGTTTAAGGTGCATCATTGTTCACCATCATTGTCGTGGTGTTTTTGTCTTTACTATCTTGTGTTGATATGTGGCATGCTTGGTGTTAAACACAGCACTAAAAGTTCATATTTGTCAAACAATCCACCCATGCTTGACTGATCTGTTTGGCCTGCCAGTAGCTGTAACAAAAATGGACAAAAGGTCTGTCCAGGTAATCACAAGCTCGAACAGCAGGTTATAAAATTTGCATGCAGCTGTCAACAAATTTATAGCACTATCTTTGTTTTAGCTTTTGACTGTTGGATATAATTGAACTCCAAGTTTTAATGTTTAAATAATGCCATAAGAGGCTGATACAACCTGATTTGTTTTTTAAATCCCATTCTTGTGTCGAAGTCAAATGCAATAGGGGGTAGACAAACCTGAGAGCAGTGAATCGTGAAGTGGAGAAGAAATTACCTCAGCTGGTGGAGATAGCAAAGTTTGGAAAACCAGTAGCATTTTAAGTTTCCAAGAGCTATTTGCCAGCGTGAGACTGACAAGTAGCAACACGAGCAGGGTGGGTCAACAGAGGAATATGTTGTGCTTCATCTGGAGCTTGTCGAGCCACAGCTTCATCACCCTCCTCCACCCCTCTTTTTCCAGCAAGTAAGAGAACCTCTACAACACGCGTACAACACCCCCTCCCACTCTTTCACCACATTGCACTACCCCAGCCTCCACAACAACCATCACACTCCAATCATCACCTACATGCAACACAAGTCCAGTGAATCTTGCCACAACAAACACTCTTTTCTCAGCCACCACTGCTGAAAAGGTTAAAGTGTTTTCATCCTCCTGGCTCCTCCTTAGCTCTTGGAAGTGTTATTGATGTCCTAACAAGGATGATGACTTTGAAGATGTGTCCCCTCTTAGCATGGTTAAGTGTCTGTCACCACCAGTGAGGAGCGTGGATAAAGTAAGTGCTCATAATTAGAGCCTGAGAGTGGTCACTCGTAGTGCTGAGCCCACAGAGAATTATCACCGGAATCTGCAGATCTGCTTGGATTTTCAGAGCTTTATACAGAGTTTCAGCTAATTGGTTAGCTGCCAGAACTGCAACTTTACTGTTCTGGCTCAGTCAGATCACTCTCATCTTGATATCAGAGAGAACTGGACACCTGATCAGCACCAAACGACAGACAGAAGCCTGTTTTCCATACACATGTGCTGGCTTGGCTTGACTCAGTTTGACTTTGTGCATCAGCCCAGCACTTATCCCCATTGAAGCAGGGCTACCTGCTCGAAGGTGTAGCTTTTATTGAAGATTGAGCTTGTCTTGAGTTGAGCAGACGGAAAACAGTGGATATTTCATTTCTTATAAGTTCTTCACAATAAAAGTCTCATTTTGACATTTAAAAGCTTTAATTATGAAGCAGCAAACTCAGGAAATGTTGGGTTTTCATCAGCAGTAACTTAACACGATTCCTGTCCAGCTGAAAGTTAACATTAAACAGTTAAATAGATAAAAAATAAAGCAAATAAATAAATAAAGACCTGAAAGTACTAAAAGCAATGCAGGAGAGAAAGTACTTCAAACCAGAGACTCTGTTAGAGGCTACAAAAATAGTAAGAGCCAAACACTTTTTCTCTCTCTGCTCTGCTCTCTGCGAGTTGGCCACAATTGGGCAGAAGTCACTGCAACCCACTTGGAGGTGGGTCGTGTACGCTTTGGCCCGAGTCAGGAGATGGTCCATCTCAGGTGCAACTTGGCACACCTGGGCATGTTATAAAAGGTAATGGAAATGCAAATCTGCATGGCAAAGTTTGACTGCGTGCAGCCAAAAGTGCCAATGGAAAAGCCCCAAGACACATTCAATGAGCAGCTGGTAAACACAGCGGAGCATGTAGCAGGTAAAGAGTCAAAAATTTCCTTCAGTAGAGATCAAAACTGAGTAAAAGGGAGTGAAAATTGCTTACATTCATCATGTGGATACAAAGTTCACCATATTAACTTAAAAGGTGATGATTTGTCAATGCTGTGTTTTCAACTTGTTTCTGCTGCCCCCAAATGGCAAAAAAAAAAACTCAGTTATTGCAGGTTTAATATGTTCTCCTCTCAGTCAGAATTCTCTAATAATAATAAAATATTGAAAAACACAACATGCCATAATTGGAGCCAGTGTTTGGTTTGTCTGTTCTGGGATACTGTAGAAACATGGTGGTGCAAAAAGGTGAACTCCATGGAAGATGACTCTCGCACCCTCTGTAGATATACACAGTTCAGTCTAAGGTAGCGAAAACACAATTACTATTTTCTGGTCATCATACACTAATGAAAAAAAAAGATATGAATATTATAATCAATTTCTGCCATATCCAGACAAGAAATCCCCCTAAATCTTACACACTGGACCTTTAAGATAAATCTTATCTGGTTATCTTTTGTACTTGACATTTCTCTGTCACACTCAAAGCAAGATATAGCTTGTAGCTGTTCCTTGTGAGGTAAAAAAAAAAAAAAAGGCATTTGAGGGCACATAAAATTCTTGTAGGAACTTTTGCACCTATATGAGATTTGTTTTATTGTATGCAGTTTGGAATATGTTTGGAAAACTGTCCTCATTTTAAGGTAAAAAAAACACATTTCAACTTGTATTCAGTTGAATACAGTACAAAGACAATACATTTAA
The DNA here is from genome assembly GCA_034769285.1 of Lutjanus argentimaculatus. Lineage (NCBI taxonomy): Eukaryota > Metazoa > Chordata > Actinopteri > Lutjaniformes > Lutjanidae > Lutjanus > Lutjanus argentimaculatus. The sequence goes on along the minus strand of JAWZSL010000006.1, from coordinate 12,989,892 downwards.
TATTCAAACTGTTAAACTTTATTGTTTTGTAAATATAGACTCATTCTGATTTTTTTTCAAAAAATGAGACAGGGGAAACAAAAGACTGGTAAAGTTGTAGAATGATCAAAAAAACCCTGTTTGGAACATTCGACAGGTAAACGGGTTCATTGACAGGTGACAGTATCATGATTGGGTATGAAAGGGACATCCTACAAAGGCTCAGTGTTCCACAAGCAAGGATGAGGTTCGAGGGTGAGGTTCACCACTTCTGCGTGGGCAAGTAGTCCAACAGTATAAGAACAATGTTTCTTAACACAGAATTGCAATTCTGTTTCACCATCTGCAATCCATATCTTTAAAAGATTTAGAGAATCTGAAGAAATCTCTGCATGTTAGGGGCAAGGCCAAAAAGCAACGCTGAATTCCTGCGATTTTTTACTTCTCACGCAGCACTGTATAATCCCATTGTTTTTGGAGTTGGGGTTTGTACATTCCTACTGTCACTAAAAAGTATCTACTTTAGATCAGGTCACTGTAACTTGACCTGTCTCATCATATAATGCAGCAAAATATGCCCTATAATGTTGTAAATGTTATTTCAATAGTGTTAAAATCTAGAGCAAGGGGCAATCCAATAGCCAAGTAGTTAGGGCATATGCTACATGGACACAAATGCCCTGAGCAGTGTGTCTCCCAGTTCGATTTTCTGATCGGCTAGTCTGTTTGCTGCATGTTATTCCCCTTCTTTTATTCCCTACATTTCCTGTCTCTCTCCACTATCACTGTCAAATACAGGCATAAAATGCCAAAAAAAAATAACATGGAAGAAAAATCTAGGACAAGGAGATAATAAAACATGACAGTGTGTACATGTCTGAATGTATTTACCGAAACCTCTCATTCGTATTATTTCATCATGTGGTGGAGAATAATTTTATTCATCAAGAGCAAAGAGTCAGGGATATTCATTTGGCATATAGTAGGTGGAAAAGTAATTATTCACATATGTATGCACTAAGACAAAGTATATTAACACATTTTACGGGGCATCAGCTCCTCTTATACAATGTGACAGGAGAGTCCAGTGTTTACATTGGATGGTAGATTACTTATAAAACCATGAAACATTCATTCACTGTATGCATTCATGCAGGATTGTTGCTGCCAGCACTGCATTATTTCTTAACACTGTGCATCTGCTTAATAATGTAGTTACCATATCATCCCTACAGTTTCCCAAATCCTCTCTCGAGTTGTCATCTTTGATCATACACCTGTCAGCACTGTTGTTATGTTATCACTGACTTCAGACATGAAAGAGAAGCTACTTTAATCATTTTAAACAATATGTCAGGGTGTCATCTGAGACAGAATTTCCTACTGAAATGTATTTAGAAGGTATTCTTTGAGTGCATGCATTCTGTGTTGTGGTTGCAACTTTAATTAAATTAATCTGACTTACCTCACAGGCAGCGCAGAGCAGACAACGGCCAATTATTTTGGCTGCTATTCTGGGACTATAAACTATCTGACTTTTTTTGTCTGACTTTGTCTCCAAAACTTGTACAGAGAAGTCCCTCTGAAACTAGGCTGCTGCTGCCGCTGCTCATGTTTATACGTATGTGTCAGCGTGTGCGTGTATGAGCGAGTCAGAGTGGGATGGAGAGTGAGTTTTGGTGTGTCTGATTGCATTAGTGGGTGACTTGTCTCCCATTGACGTTTCCTCTCATTTTTCTAATTGACTCTAGCTGGAGACGTTAAAGCGAGATGACAGAGGAAGCGAACAGAGTGCTAATCAAGTCAGTGTAAGTGGGGAAATAACATGAGCCCTCACTACTCCATGCTAAATGTTTGTTGTCCCCCCCCCCCCCCCCCCACCCCCACACACAACAACACACGTTTTTTATTTTTACTTATTTCTGCACTTTTCCTCTCTTCCCTTCCACTGACATGTCATATCATTACAGGCCAATCTTCACAGGTACTGACATGTCACTGAATAAATCTCCCAGACACAACTGGGTTAGGCATTAAAGAACCTCAGTTGCAGCATACACATGTACGGGACATGTGCGCGCTCAAACACATACATCCACACACTGTCACAGAACTTGAAGTCAAGGCCACTGTGTCCTGATTAGACTGGGTTACCTTGAATTACTGTTATAGCAACTTCATTCTTCCTGGGCACTAGAGGTGGGAAGTAACAGAGTGCAAATACTTTGTTACTGCATTTAGGTAGAGTTTTCAGATATCTGTACTTTACTTGACTATTTATTTTTCTGACAACTCCCTACATTTTAACATAAATATCTGACATTTTAAAACAGGCTTGTGACTCTAGTTTTAATGCTATATAGGGGAATTATTGATTATCTTTATTTTGCATAATTGTGCCACCTTCCAAATATCAAGATGATTCCAAAAATAAAAAAAGATGTAAGAAGACAAAAATTGACATTAAAGACCTAACAAGATACATATGTAAAATGTGTAAAAGAAAATGACAAAAACAATGTACAATATGAAAAAGACATAACAAGACACAAAAAAACTATGTAAATGATGTAACATGAAATAAAGGATGTAACAGGACAAAAAGATGTAAAAGATGTAACAAACAAAAAATGATGCAAGAGACATAACATGGCAGAAACGAAGTGAAAGACAAAAACGAGGTAACAGGACAAGAAAGATGTAACAAAACAAAAAGCGATGTAAAAGATTAAACATGACAAAATAGCAAAAAAGACAAAACAAGACAAAAAAAATGTAACAAAGTAAAATATGAAACAACAAAGAAACGTAACAAGACAAAAACGCTAAAACGATATAAAAGATGTAACATACCAAAAACATCATGAAAGAAGAACATGTAACAAGACAAAAAAGATGAAAAGATGAAAAAGATATAACAAGATGTTGTATCTTGTATTATACCAATGTTTTTTCACTTTTCCTTGAGTAAAGAAGTTGAATCAGTACTGTTTTTTTCTATTTTTTTTTTCACAAATATCTGTACTTCTACTTGAGTAAAGAAATGTGTGGACGTGCCACCTCTGCAAGACACACATACCACACTCACACCCAAGTCTCCTCCTCCATTCTCACTTCTGTGTATCAGATTGTCACAGGCTCACAGTAAACAACAGCTTCATCATTAGCCTTGTTGGCACTTTCTTTTTCTCTCTTGTTTTGTTTTGCCTCTTGTAAACTCTAGCTTCTTCACTTAATTCTTTCGCTCCTTCAACTTTTACTAGTTCTTTTGTCCTTCTTTTTATGTTAATTATTTTGTGTTTATTTTCTATTTTTGCATTTGCTTAGAGTGCAAAACACTTTTTGTGCTTATTAATAATTTTTGTGCATTTCAATTGATTTCCTTCCACTAATGTGATACTGTTCTTACCCAGAGCCCTGTTTAGATTTTTCAGTAGCATCAGTCTTTAATTGAGGTGCTGCACTATGTGGGTCTTTCAACAGTGTTTTGTGATCTCTGCTGCAGTTTGACACAAAAGGCTTTTTGTGTCTTTTCTCAGGAAATAACAGCATCTTCAGTGGTGTCGTGCAGTCAGGAGAAGGACAGCCTTCCAGAGAAGAATCCTCCCAGTCCTGTTCACTCCGAGAGGGATGCACTGCTAGTCGGTATGCTCTACATTGACATTTTAACATTTCAGGCATTTAGCTGATGCCTCTTTCCAGGAACTTCTGCAAAGGCTGAGCTCATATAGCCTTAAAGCAATATTCCATCCCAGAATGATAATCCACTCAATATGTACTCACCCCTATGCTGATGTGAGGATGGGTGAAGATCTTCAGTTCACAAAACAATCCTGGAGTTTCAGCAGAAAACAGGGTTGCACCCAATGGCAGTGAATGGAGACCACGGATAAAATGTAAAAAAAAAAAAAAAAAAAAGAAACACAAAACAAACACAAAATGTCTCCATCCTGCTCATGTGGTGTAATCCAAGTGTCCGTGAGCATTAAAATTTAACCACAAAAGACACCATTACACCATGTTTTTAGCCGAAATGTCAACTGTAGCCACCCAGGTAGCATGTACCTGCGTCGATGTATCACAAGACTTCGTATATCTCGCAATACTTTTCACATGTGCATCCATTAAGAGATATACAAAGTCTTTAAAAGGAGAGTTTGCCATTAATTAATACCTACTAGAAACTTAACCTCACAGGACATAGGATTAAGACTTTAAAACATACATTGCAATACTTCACAAGTCTCATAACACCACTCTGGCCTCAGTGAAACCAGCTGATCTTATAGTTGCCAAATCATTAACATGGCCTTTAATGAAAAAATGTTTTCCATGGGTGGAAATTTAACCATTTTATGCTTTAAGTCAATCAATCAATAAACTGAGCACACCAAAGGAAGAAATACCTTGGACAAACTAACAGACCTAAGAATGAATATAAAACATTATATTAGGCTAAACAGTTCCGCCATATTTAGTATTTAGGTAATCCATAAGTAACTGAAAGTAATCAAATTATGTTACTTTGATATTGTGATACTTGTATTAGGCTACTGACCACTTTCTTTAAGCTCACCCTAAAAAAAATCAGTATCAATTTAAGTGTGTGCTATATTTTCAAGCCTTACCTTGCTGTCAGACAGCCTTTTGTGATGGGGAACCGCCGTTATACAAGTCAAATATCGCTCTCTCCACTCCACCAGGCTCCATTAGCAAAACTAGTACTTTTACCTCACAGAACACGGGTGTTGTTGGTCTCCTGCTGCCTCAAGTGCTTAGTTTGTTTATGTAATTGTGTGTCTTCCGTGTTTTAAAATTAAGTTCCGACTTGCCAAAGTCACACAATAACAAACAAATTAAATGATCAAGGCAGCGGTAGACCAACAACTCCCATGTTCTGTGAGGTAAAACCACAGATTTTATCTAAGGGTTTCTGGTTGGTTTGGAGAGACAGTGATTGTGAGTAAGCAGTACTTTACTTGGCTTCCGTGCTGGTACTTGTCTCTGCTTATCCAAACTGGAGGCATGACAAACTCCATCTATTGTAGGTAACAGACTTCACACAAGTACCTCATACAGCCCCAGCTCAAATAAATCAAAAATATCCCTTTAAGAGTCCACTATCGTGGCATTTTTTGGTCAATAGTCTGCAGAATGAAGCTGGGTGACTTTAAATATTACAGTCAGGACTTTGAGTAAAGCTATGAAGATTCTGACAGTTTTCATCTTTTATTCATTCAGTTTGAGATGTTTAACTCTGGCAGGAGCTATAGTGTGCCTTTGACAACCAGAATTTTAGTTGTTTTATAGTCATTTATTCTGGCTGCAGTCAGCAGTTTTCCTCATGATAGCAGCTTGGCTCTAGGTATAGAAAAGTCAGTCCGTTGGTCCACCACTTTCATCTAGACTGAAATATCTCAACAACTATCAGATAAATTGCTGTGAAGTTTGGTCCAGGTATCCATGGTACCCAGAGAAAGATTTTGATGATTTCCTGAAATTTTCCTCTAGCACTGAGGTTCTCAAAGTTTTGATGAAAATCCATGGACTTGTTAGGGGATTTGTGATTGGTCTTAAAATGGTGTTTGACATTACATTCCTTGAGCGGCAAATTCACCTGTTGCAGATAAAGCAGATCATTTTATATGTCCCCCGAGATTAGACAAAGTAACAATTGATCCCTTTTTCCTGAAACCTCCTTTTCCCCTCAGCTATACAGCAGTTTTCCATGGTGGCTTTTCCGTCTCAACTCCACATTAAACTGCTGAGTTATTCACCAAAATGCAGCACTAGCATGGATGACAGAATGTTATTCCTTGCTACACTTGTGAGATGCCATTAGTTGCTATGCAGCCAGCAGCTTTCTACCAACTGTCATCCCTAATCTGACAGGCACTTCTTAGGAGGTCACAGTTTGATGCAGTAGCTCAACTAAACTATTGTGTTAAATGTGGACTATTGAAAGTGAAAGTACCTTTCATGTTGCATTCAGGGGCTGCACAAAATGTTTCGAAGCACCACCCCTGGCCTGAGGGACACACTTCGAGAGCTCCTATTCTAATGTCAATCATCAGGTCAAATTTCACTTTGTTTAATACTTTGGTTTAAAATGAACTCCTGCAAAACTAATATAACATATACCAAGGCTCCAAGAGCCCTGCAATTTCAGCCTGGGCCCTTTGCTGGGCCCTGGCCATCGTGCCACCGAAACCCTCACAGAAGGTGTTTAAAATAGGCCCTTTTTGGGCTGATGTCATGATTATGTCACAGTGTCAGCTGGATGCAAAACAAAGAAAAACTGGAGCCAAACACAGAGTTGTAAGTGATATAATAAAATATTTTAAGTATTTAAGTAAAATATCATCTTGCTGTATTGCTGGGTGCCAGAATCAAAATATTAATGGCTCAAAATTGAACTTTTATTGTATACCATCTGCCAGAGGACAGCTAAGATTAAACATGATAAGATGAGAACTGGGAGATGTGTGCAAGCTGCGACAAAATAAACAAAATGAACAACAAAATGTCAAGAATGGAAATATTCTTACACCTTTAGTCCTTACTAAACAGAAAAATACAACAGATCACCTTCTGAATTAAAATTTCTCTCTTTTACCAAACTAAGAAGAGCTTTATTTGCCTCATTAACTCAGTAAAACACACTGAATTGATACTTGACACACAGAAACAAAATATAACTCACCAAAACCATGTTGTCCAGTCTTTTCACTGTTCCAGCAATTACCAGCTCTGGTTTGGTCAAATTCAATCTTTAATTCACTGTGGTAGATATGAAAACAGGCTGGTTCTACAGGCTGTGTTACTCTCACTGATCCTCCCAGCGCAGTGTACCGTCCTCCAGCCAACAGCTGCGTCCTGACCTGGGGCAGCGCCTGTCACTCTGTAGACCATTAAATTAGCAAAATAAAATGTCAAAAATTACCCCTTAAAAAACAGTCTGTGATGGATTCAGTCAGTCATTGATATATTTTTCCAGTCCTTTGGCAGTTGTAGAAAGATGGTCCATCCATTGAGTGAGCATGTATGGGTCTGCCAGTCTAGTCCCGTTGTTTCATGGGAACTTCTTTGAGTACCTCTAGCTGCCCTGGAGACTGTGTGACCGCACATGTTCAGAAAAATTTGGATTTTCTTCAGTCATTGTTCAGAAACAAACCAACAAAACTTGCTAGTTAGTGTTAGCTGTTTAGGATCTTTTTTTCTGTCTCTACCTAAGCTCTGCCCACAAAAAAAAAAAAGAAAAAGAATCATAATCATAATGTTTACCAACAGAAACGACGTCTATAACAGGAATACCTTCCAATAAAAAGAACGCAATACCTCAATACCAAAAATTATCATGTCAACAGAAATTCAATATTACTAGTAAAGGGAGTACTAAAGGGAGTACTTACTACATAGCTGTTTAATTGGATCGGATTATATCATAATGTGTTGTTCCTGTTTTTTTTATTGGTAATTCCTGGTAACATAACCACAACATGCACCACCAATACCAATTCCCCCACAGTTGGGTTTTTCTGATTTGCTTCAGCCACTTTGAGGTAATAACTATGCATAATTACACAGCCATTAGAGCGAGAGAGGAGAAAGATATGAGGAGAGAAAGAGCCCACTTTACTCATTAGATTACATAACACAATGTGACTTTATGATAATGGAAAATATGGCCAACATCTATCTCCCCTGTGTGTAATAAACTACATTATTTATAGAAGTAAACAAAGCCTTGTCCTATTTTGCTGCTTGTTGTTTTCCGGCACGCTGCATTTTCACATGTTAATTGTCAAGGACATCCGTTGGCTCAGAGCATGAAAGATAAAACTTGCTGTGTCTTGTTAGGGCGTAGAAAGGAAATGCAAATTGCACTAGAGTTTGCCAAACGATAGCGCCTTCTATATTTGTCCATTTGGGTCCAGTGCCAGAAATACCTGTGTCTATTACGGCAGAGTGACTGCATGATTGGCTTACAGGTAGTTAGGTAGTCAATGGTGTTTGTCTGCTGTTCGTGCCCATTCTGGCTCTTTGCTGGGGAAGAGATGGACCACGGTTAAATCCTGGCACCTTCTTATGTCAGAATAACTCTTCTTGACATCTTGCTTGATGCTGAGTTGAAGTGAGCACCGCAGGAAAAAAAGGACAGTCGGCTCCTGAAGGAAAATGTTTCATCAGAAAACAAAGGGTTGGATCTCTTTGCCTTTTCTCTCCATCCACACAGTGAATGTAAATGAACACAGTTGTATAATCTTTGAACTGTTCTCTTCAAGAAGAACGAGAGGGAAAAGTATACAAGATGGAAGAGTTTCTGTTTGTATTGTTAAGCTGCAAAAGGATGAGTTGTGTCCTTTCAATAAGAATGAAACTGTTATTGTGCTTCTGAAAACATTCAAATCATCTTTTATACACTGTTAAAGTATAATTCTGTTTGCTTACAACTTATTTTCGTACAACCTCAATTCAAAAAAAGATGATGATGACATTCTTTACGAAAAACATAAAGAAAAACAGAATGCAATGATTTACAAGATTTACAAAAACTTACAACAATACAGATCAAAAACAAGATATTTAAGATTCAAGCTGATTAACTTTAATGTTTTTTGTAAATATAAACTCATTCTGAATTTGATGCCTACACACATTCCAAAAAAGTTTGGACAGAAGCATGTTTACCACTGTGTTACAGTACATCACCTTTTCTTTTAACATCACTCAGTAAGCTTTTTGGAACTGAGGACATTAATTGTTGAAGTTTTGAAAGTGAAATTATGTCTCATTCTTGTTTGATATACAACTTCAAGTGCTCAACAGTGTAGGATTTCAGTGGTCACATTTTGCACTTCATAATGTGCCACACATCTTCAGTGGGAGACAGGTCTGGACTGCAGGCAGTTCAGTCTAGTACCTGAACTCTTACTTTGAAGCCACATGGTTGTAAAACATGCAGAATACGTCTTGGCATTGCTCAAATAAGCAGGGACGTCCCTGAAAAAGACATGTGGATGGCAGCATATGTTGCTCCAAAATCTGTATGTACCTTTCAGCATTAACGGGGCCTCCACAAATGTGATAGCTACCCATGATGCCATGGGCACTACCACACACCCATACCATCACAGATGATGGCTTTTGAAATTAGCCCCAGTAAGGATCTGGATGGTCCTTTTCCTCTTTAGCCCAGTGGTTACGATGCCCATTGTTTCAAAAAACAATCTCAAATGTCCATCTCAGATGAGTTTGGGGAGAAAAGTGCAGCATTTCTGGATGTTGTTCACATATGGCTTTTGCTTTGCATAGTGTAGTCTTAACTTACATTTGTAGATGCAGCAACAAATTGTGTTTACTGACAAAGGTTTTTCTAAGTGTTCCTGAGCCCGTGTAGTATCCTTTATACAATGTGTATGGGTTTTCAGTGCAGTTTGTAATATAGTGCTGCCTGAGGGATCACAGGTCCTGGTCATTCAGTGTGGGTTTTCAGCCTTGCCCCCTTACATGCAGAGATTTCTCCAGATTCTCTGATTTTTTTAATATTATGGATTGTAGATAGTGAAATCTTTAAATTCCTTGCTGTTATGTGTTGAGAAACATTCTTAAAGGACAGTTCACCCTAAAATCACAAACATATTTATCCTCCTGCAGTACCATTTATCTATCTAGATTTTGTGTGTGTGTGTGTGTGTGTGTGTGAGTTGCAGAGTTTTTGAGAAATCAGCTATAGAGATGTCTGCCTTCTCTCCAATAAAATGGGCTTAAATAGCAGTCTGCTTGTGGTGCTCAGAACACCAATATATACATTTGAAAAATTCAAAACACAGACCTTGTGGTGAGCAGTTTCATGTAGGAACTATTTTCTGTCTGTGGTAGAATCTACCATAAGTAATTTCTCTCTATTAGAAAGATGAACATGAAACAGCAACATCGTTTATTTATTTCTTTTTTCTAACTCCTATCAAAACTTATATGTGTGTTGGGAAGATAAACAGAGAGAGATTACTCACACCTTGAACCAAGACGTACATGATTTGTTCCCAGATTTCATCAGTTCATCAGTTTTGCCGAAACCATCAAAATAAGACACAGGCTGTAGTAAATTAGAGACTATTCTTCGAGTTCCTGTTGTTGTCCTGTGTAGACAGTCAGAACTTAAGCTCAGTACATGCAGACACACACACTGATGTCTGTCAGATCATCTCGAGACCCACCACCAAATCTCATGGTGCGTTCACGACAAGCAAAGGTGGAGGATTATCTCTCTCCTGGCCCCATCAGAGAGTCAAGAGCAGATGGTTTGGTAGAGCTTGTGGAGAGTTTCGGTAATACACAGCTTTGATGAGAGATAACAGCATCAAAGCATCATCAAACACTCCCTCTAATCTGGAGCCACAATATACAAGAGGCTCTTAACAGTGTTGGGTGTCTGAGAAGAGCCACTCGATGCATCCTCGCCTGTTTTTCCGTCAAAAAAGAGGAGGAAGAATAATACAAACAGATTTCTTGAATATTCTGTTGTGGTTTAAAGTCATGTCTGTCAGATGACAGAAACTCAGATGCTGGAGCTACATGACACGGTATGTCTTTGTATTTTGACAGTTTAATTAACATGTCATGCATCTGTTCAACCCCAGGGATCATTTCAACCTTCCTGAATGTCCACCCGTTTGGAGCCAGCATCGAGTACATCTGTTCCTACCTGCAGCGTTTGGACTCCAAGGTAACAGACACACACACACACATAGCCTAGACATAGTGACATAGATTAAATTTCCCTGCAGGGCTGACATATGGGCCTGCTGTATGCCAGGGTCCTGCTGTGCCATTTTAGTCTCCTGGCACGCAAACAAACCTGAAATGCAGGCAAGAGCCATCACTTACTCTTGAGATATTTTTTGTTGTGCTCATATTTATCTCAGCAAAGGTTGGAGAACACACACATCAATTTAAAGCTGCACTGCTTCACACTCATATACCTACTGTACTTAAACAGACAGGCCATAGGCTGAAAACACTCTGGTGTACTCAAATGTTCAGTGACCAGATTAGTGGTGCAGTTTGTAATAAAGCTTGACTGATGTTCCAAGAGGGATTTTTATGCCTCTGTGCTGGCCGTGGGAGGAGGCTTTATGTTTTGTCTGTACATCCATCAACGTACGTCCATCCATCCATCCCATTCTTGTAAACATGATATAATGAAATCTCTCAATGGAATTTCTTCAGACTTGGTGGTTAAAGATCAGAAGTCAAGGATTTCAGCTCCCGAAAGCTCTTTCTTATATATCCTGTGACTTTGGCTAAACCACCACCTTCTTTTCTGAAAGAACCTGGAAACCTGGAAACACTAGTCTTAAGTCAGTGTCATGTTTTAGATGTATCTAGCCATATGTATTTTTATTGGTATCAGGGCCTTACTTAGGGGATTTCCACTGTGCCTGACACTGTTATCTCTGAGGTCCCTCTTGTTATGTTTTTTTTTTTTTAATAAAACCACATAGTGCTTTAATACAGACAAATTAAGCATGGAGAATACACTTACTTCACACAACATCATCCTGTCAAATAATGTCACCACAACAACAGGAACACAAACAAGCAGAGCACATAAGAACACCTGGCACGAATGTCCACTCTGACTTAAGGATGAACTTACATTTACATACATTTTGATGGTCAAAGGTCAAAGTTCAAGGTCACTGTGACTTTACTGTCCACATGATATCTGAGGAACACCTTGAGGGAGTTTCTTCGGACTCGGTACAAACATTTATTTGGATTTAAGGATCAAATGATTAGTTTTAGCTGTCAAAGGTCACAGCGACCTCACAGAACATATTGGCCATAAACTCAAGAACTCATACACTAATTATGACAAAATGTCACACATATGTTATTGGACAAAATGATGAAAGGCTGACATTTTATATGCAAAAGGTTAGCTCTCTATCAGTCCTCTGTACTCATCTGTAAAACTAGTCTCTAAGTGGAGACAGCATGTTTCTCACTAGAAATTATTCACTGGAATCATACTTCCAATTTTGCAATGGAATATAATATCCATCCATATGTTTTCATTAGTGTATAATCACCTGAGACTAATTGCTGTGTTTTCCTCACCTTATAACCATTTATATTTAGGGTCTGTGTTCTTTTTCACGAATGTCGCCATGTTAAACAACCATGTACCCTCCAGACTTCTATACATTGCAGCACAATCTCCCCCTTTTTTTAAAAAAATGGTGTGAAAGGGCCTGTTTTTTTTTTTTTTTTCAGGAAGCTTTCTCATTTTCTTTATGGACATTTCAGACCAACATTAATCTGAGTTTACTACACATCTTACACTTTTTAAAGAAAGCCATAACCATATACCAGTATGGCCTAATTCAATTTTGACATGTATTTTTTTCAAAAACTTTCTTCACCCAAAACATTAGTAGTGACACAGTTTTTATTTGTACTCAGTGTAGACCTTTTTCTTCAAGGCGTGAAGGCATGATACAAATCATGTTTAACCATTTGATTCATTCATTTACTCGGCTAAAACGTGTTATTTGTTGACAGCTCAAAGGTGCAGGAATCAGTTCTGGAGAAAATAGTTGATTGTTGGGTTTCATCGCTGGGTCATTACATACTGATGTTTTGGAAATTAGACTCAACAAACAACTATCTTACTGACCTGTGACTGGCCAAAGTCTCTTCTGACGAGTCAGACTTTTTTAAAGCCTGAAAACAGAGCCAAGAGGAAGAGCAGAAGTCAAATGTACTCTCAGACCACAAGAATACATTTTGCTAAAAGGTTATTATGGAACTTTTTCCAATTATGCAAAAAATAGCTTCAACTTAGAGATATGTGTATAGGGGGAATAAATGACCATAGAAAAAATGTAATGTAGAAAAGGAAGCAGATTTTACCATTTTTAACAACTTCAGGTAAGCCCTGTTCCCCTCTGGTATAAACCGAATACAGATATTTGTGTGACATAAACAGATACAGATTCATTAATAGGACTGGGTGTTACAATCCCTCAAGATAGTATCTTTGTGTCACAGCTCTAGTAGGTACACAGACTGGGAGTAGGGTCATTCAACCACATAATTTCAGCAGCTAAGCTAATCAACATTGTTGGAGCAGAGTGGGAGGTTTATCCCACCAGGTTTTTTTCTAGTGATGTAGGATGAAGCACTGCTGACCTTCCCTGTGGTAAAAAATCTTGTTTGTCTCAACCGTTTAGGCCTCAGCTGCTCCTACTTTGTTTGCAGTGAGACCCTTAATATAAAACAAGTTTGTCTTTGCTCTATTAGAGCCTCTCTGGTTCAGTCCTGGTGCAGTTATCATTGTCTAATTTTATCACACGTCCCCATTTGCACAACTTATTGATAAATATATTCATGCTCTGCGTCCGTCTGCTGCTGCTGCCGCTGCTGCCACTGCTGCCACTGCCAGTTTATGCAGTTAGTCACCCTGATTTTTTCTTCGTTTGAGCTCATTCCTGGTTTATAACTGAGCTGGGCTTTGTCATCACCATCCAGTATCCATACAGACAGTCTGTGTTATTCTGTTGGATCTCACTGGTCCCCTCCCCTCTATATATTTTACAAACAATTGCCGTGATTTCTGTTTGTACTGGTACAGGCTGAATCACTATCAGTGTGTAATAGAGTGTTGTAGAACTGCAAGTAATGGTAATTTTCATTACTGAATAGTCTGGCTATTACTTTTTGAATAACTGATTAAAAATCTAATCTTCAGAATGTCAGAAAATAGTGAAAATGTCCATTGCAATTTCCCGGAGAGTAAGGTTAAGCTTTGTCTGACTAAAAATGAACATATTATATTTAAAATTTGTTTTAAAAAATGGGGAAAACCTTGCTCCTGTAAAAAAAAATTAGCCAGTGGAATAATTGATTAATTAGTCAACTATTCAATTTGGCACGTAAGTTAAGAAAATTATTATTTATATAAAAATGTTGGCAAATTCATATTGTATATACTTAATGTTATGCTCCCTAATTGTGGTCTAGGGGATGAGGGGAGTAACAATAATAAAAACTAGCCCAACACAACAGTACACTTCCCCAGATCATGCCCAACTCAAATTGTACTTCTAGAGCAAGGGTCTGCAGGGGGGGTCTACCTTTATGCTGAAAAGAGCCATTTTTGGCCAGATAAAAACAAAGAAATCTGTCTGGAGCCACAACTATTAAATTCATTCTTTTCCCTGAAGACTGTTTTGTGATTCGGCATCCATAGCTAGTTTATGGAGACTCAAGAAAACTAGCCACCGTCAATTTAGAGAAAAAGGCACCAAGCCATAGACGTAGGCTATGACATACAATTTAGCTGACAAAATATTAAAGTTTTTCTAAAATTTGGTAGTACATTTGGCAAATGTAAGAATCACTTTACACTGTAAAAAAAAAAAAAAAAAAAAAAAATTGAGATAACTTAAAATTTTGAGGCAATGTACTGCAATGGATTTTTGAGTTTTGAGCCCAATTTAATCTTTTACTTTCAAATAAACTACGTAAAAAGTTTTGCCAGCCTTTTTTCAGGGTATCTAAAACTGAACGATTTAAGTTCATCTAAAGAAGAAAAGTAAATTATCTCAACAAAAGATTACTAGTTGGTAAAATTTTTTCAAAACTTAAAGGATAACTTCGGTATTTTTCAACCTGGGCCTTATTTCTCCATGTGTATGTGTGTGTATGATTGATAGGTACAACTCCTTTTAAAATTGGTTCAGTATTGAGGGAGGCGGATGCAGCTGGCAGCCGCGAAACGAGTTATAACAGTAGATATGAGGGCAAATACGTCCGTAAAAGTTTGTGCATTAAAAGTGCTTTTTTTCGCCACAGTCCGGCTCAGATCGCCAGTGTAATCTCTATCAACAGCATGCAAAGCGTCTCTCTTACCGTTCACTCTGTGATGACATCTCACGGGATCTTTGCTTGTTGAAGAATGTCTTCGTTGACGTGAGTGGGACAGCTGTTTTCTTGAGGTGTGTTTGGTAAAGTGTTTCGGGATTGGATGTCTTCTCTTCTTGGGCTGGCAGTAGTCATCTTGGGAAAAGTGTGCACTGCAGACCCGATGGTCTGCAAGGCGCAGTGTCTGGACAGGAGTGTTAGCATCCAATTGTAGCGCAATTAGCCACAACTTAAGCATGTTGCTGTCCGACAAAGGCAGCCTATGAAAGCTGTACGGGGTGTTGCGCGACATCCTGTTCTTGCAATTCGGCTAAGCACAAACACGAACCATTGTTTTCAATAGTTGCAGTAAAACTTTCAACTGAACTCCGGGAGAACTAACTCCCCTCTGACCGGCTCTCAGCATGACTCCTCTGTTTTCTTCCGGCAACAAACAAAGATCCTGCAAGATGTCGTCACACACAGCAAGCAGTAACTGAAGCATGCTGTTGACAGAGGTTACTCTGGCGATCTGATCTGGTCTCTGGTGAAAAAAAGCACTGTTAATGTACAAACTTTTACGAGACGTATTTGCCCTCATGTCTACCGTTATAACTCGTTTCGCGGCTGCCGGCTGCATCCGCCTGTCTTAATACTGAGCCAATTTTAAAACGAGTTGTACCTATCAATCATACATACACATACACATGGGGAAATAGGGCCCAGGTTGAAAAATACTGAAGTTATTCTTTAAGAGTCAGAGTTGGGTTCAAAACTCAAAAATCTATTGCAGTATGTTGCCTTGAAATTTTGAGTTGTCTCAACTATTATTGATTTCTATATGATTGTTTTAGCCAAAGTCACAGGTAGCTGCTGGAGATAGGGTAAAGAGCTGCATGCAGCTCCGGAGGCTCAGGTTGCAGACCCCTGTTCTAGAATGGGCTCGAGATGACTTAAAAGCTAAACTTCAGCAGCTGGAGCCCTGAAATGCCTCCATGTGCCTGATGAATAAGCTGATAAAAGCCTAGCTGGACCCTCACCTGACCATCTGAGGAAACTGGCCTGAAAATCAACACTCAGACACCAGTACTTACCACGATAGCCACCGGGGACAACCTCAACACAAAGACACACTTGCTTGTACAATAAATTAAGTTCCCTAATCTCCTTTTTCAAATCCTGGACGAGCCCCCAAATTGTTACTTCCCCAAATGGTGGTCCTGGGGAAAAAGAAGGAGTGAAAACTGGGGCGAATGCACAAACAAGTATCTTTTTGTAAACAAATTAAATTCAAAATAAGACTTAATGACAAACAAGCATCACCTTATGATACTAAATCAGACAAACACACTAAGGGAGACACTAACTGAACAAACAAAAAAACACACTTTCACAAAAAGGGTGGAAGCCTAAACCAAGGACTGACGAGACTGCAACACACAGATTGTCTTCTGCCAAATGGCCCACTGGCCCTGACTTACTGCTCTCTGCCTGCTTTTAAACTCCAAGCCTGATCCAGACAGCTTCAAGGAGGGGAGGTGCAATACCAGGACATACAGAGAGACATTATGGCACATAACACTTGAACACACACTCAGAAATAATGCAACTCATTCTGAAGGGCTGTCCACGCCAATAACAAGAGCTAACAATAACTATAAATATGTTGTTTTAAAAATTGTTCGAACCCAAGTGGAGACCACGCCTCAACTATAATGACAATGACAGCAGTGAACAATAACACTAAGATCATTTTCAGAGCGATTCAGAGAGAATGTAATATTACCTGAGAAATACTGCCAAACAGTCTTTGGCACTGATGGGGTCTTGTCTGGTCCTTAGAACTGATGCTGACTCATTTTTTTCTATTTGTTTCTCTGCACCAGTGTTGGGAAAGTTACTCAGGAAGAGTAATAAGTTATTTTTTACTTATTACTCCTTTAAAAAGTAAAATATTATTTGACTTATCACTTGGTATCAAAAGTCAATTCAATATCAAAAGTACTTAGTCACATTACTTGTTATATTACTAAATCACTTGTGTACCTTGTTGGCGGCCTTATTTCATTTCAAAGTTGAACTACTGATCCAGTGAACTGAACTGAACCCAGAAAACTTTTGTCATTAGCTGTCTAGATGGCTGCTGTGGTCGAAACAAAGTAGACCTCTCAAAGTGTAGCCTTCAATTTGGACTGCATCACCACATATTCTCTCTGGAGGAGACAAACAAACTCAAAACAATGACAATACTTCCACCTGTAGATAGTCTGCCTCTCTCCCTCTCACTCATACTCCATCCTTCGTCTAGTTTTTTGGCTAACAGCTGACCTGACCTGCCGCACGTACACGTCCTAAGACAGCCTGCCTTAGTCAAAAAGTAACTCTGAGTTACTTTTAGTAGTTAGTAACTGTAATATAATTACTGCTCTGGAAATTGTAATCCCTTACACTACTCATTACTGGGTAAAGTAATTAGATTACAGTGATGTATTATTGAGTGATGCATTACTGCCAAACACTGCTCTGTGCAACATACAGCAGTAACAGGTTATCATTATCCATTTTCCCATGCACCGCTGTTTAAGTGACAACATCATTTATCAGTGTGGATGCTCACATCGTTATCATTCTAGTTATTGTAATAGATATCTTTCTCGCTGTGGATGGCCCTCTAGACAGGTATACAGGGAGCAGAACATGTTGGTTTTAAACAACTTGGGAAATATGCTTTATTTCTGAGAACTGGATGAGAAGATCGATACCACTTCTATATCTGTATGAAGCTACAACTTGTCATTTTTTAATCATCAGTTTTTGTATGGATTAAAAAAATTGCTATATAACATGTTAACTAACAAGCTCTAATTGCACTGGTAGGCAGATTGTTTTGATTGTTTGACAGACCCAGTATAGCTGTTTCCCCGTTTCCAGTCTTTATGCTAAACTAACCATCTCCAGGCTGAAGCTTCACATTTACAGTCCAGGCAGGAGCAATATCGATCTTCTCGTCTAACTCTCTTTCAAGAAAACACGTAAGGTTATTTCCCAAAATGTCAAGCTGTTGCTTTAACCATGTGTGTGACATGTACGTGCAGGTGTATAGGTGTGTTCTGTATGTGTTTGGCATGCTTTATACATGACTGTGTGTGTGCTTTTGTTAAAGTCTGTGCAGGTGTTTGTCTGTGTATCTGTTGTTTCAACACTGACTCTGCACATCAAGCAGCCCACAGAGTTTTGTCAATACCGCTGGCTGGACTGTGTAACAACAAGCCCAATCCTATCCGCTTATCTACCGGCTCCACACTCACACAGCTCCATTGTCTGTAATGATACACCAGTCCTATCTCCATGATGGACCTTAATGCATCCTGACGTTAGTACTGGGCTTGAACAACCTAGTTATTAATGCAAGACACTGTGGGTTGTCTACAGCAGCTCGTACACTGGATTTCAGTCTCTACTGTCACCTTAGCCTTTGTGATTCTCATCAGCCCACCGGGTGATGTGAGCCAGCGTAAATCCTGTCATGTAGCTCAAATTGTCTTGATGCTTGCCCTATTCATTGGGTTTAAGTGAAGGTGTGAGAACCGAGTGTGAGCATAATGAAAATGAAGAGCAGAGGTGTGAATGGTGGAGGTGTGAGAAATGAGTGAGAATGTCTGTCTTCATTTGTGTGCAGAAGTAGTTTTGTGTGGCAGCTAGCTAACTCTTGACCGTGATGTGTGTGCGTTTCTGCAGATTAACCCCGGTGAGGTGGAGGCTCTTCTGTCTCGGCTGCCCTGCACCTTCAGACAGGAGCTGACTGGCGTCGGAGCCAGCCTGGAAAAACGCTGGAACTTCTGTGGCTTTCAGGGAATCAAGAGCACATAGTGGTTGTTCAGACCTGGTATTGACATGCATCGTGGGTGATCCAATCACAAGCGGACAGCTCTAAGTGCCTCAATTCACACGTGGTTTTACACTGCGTCAGATGTCACTTTCTCACATAGATAAACACTGGGGCTATTTTGTCAGTTGAATGTCCATTACTGTCATTTTTGCTGTTCAACACAAAGATTCAACCACTCGTTCCTTCTTTTTTAAGATCAGTGCCACACTTAAACCCCTGCATTGGCCTACATGAGCCTCATGTCTTACTTGCACTGTCAGCAGCCCAGCAGGACAGAAGCTCTGTGTTATGCTGGAATTTTATACCTGAACTATGTGCAGGACACACACTTCTTCTGACTGTGTGGAAATCTGATGTTTTCATATCACAAATGACAAAGACAGGCATTAATGACAGTCAGAGAAAGTAAAAGTGTGCTTCCCAGTGCACCACAGAGCATCTCCTCCTGCTCCTCATGGCAACACACATTTTTTTACAAGGAAAGAAACAACTTAATGTGTTGCATTTAATGCTGAATTTACAAGAAGGCAGGAATGATTAAGATTTTGTCATAGTCATTTCACTTTCCAGTTCTACATGCAAATAAGCACATTTGCAAAATGTGTTGTTGTTTTTAACCAGTGGTCTAACATTAGTAACCAACACGCTGGGACAAAGGGACACGTTGTTTTTTGTACAAAGAAAGAAATCACTCAAAGTATAGACCCTTTTAGTGCCGACATCATGATAACGTCACAGTGTTGGAGGCAAACACGGACCACCTCAGAGTAGTAGGCCACATAACCAAACAAAAATCCCATCCTGTTGTGTTGTTGGATGCCAGAATTGGCTCCAGATTGAAATTTTATTGCATATCAGCTGCCACTGCCAGTCAAAAAGAACAAGACAATTATGGTTAAATGCAATAAGGTGAAAGGATTGATCTGCAATCATCAAAAAAATGCTTGTGTTTGTAGGATATGCTTCATGTTAAGTAAGGTTAAATGTGTTGTAGGTATGGATAACATGTGTCTAAAGGTTTGCCATGCCCACCTAATCAATTGATGATTTATCTAGTAACGCTAACTGTTTTAGCACATTAGCTAACTTTGTTAGCTTGCTGTATGGCCAGAGACAAAACAGAGGAAAATGCTGAAGTGTGGCATTGCATAGGTGCGACTGCAGGAGGATCATCCATCCAGTGAGTGAGTGTGTACAGGTCGGACAGTGTGGTCCAACTGGTTAATGTTAACTCTTTAAGCAAGTAACACTCATAGTCCTTGCACATATTCAGAGGAAACTGTATTTTCTTCAGCCATTGTTAAAAAAAAACAAGCCAACAAAACTTGCTAGCTTGTGTTCGCTAACATGGTTAGGGAATTATTCCAGCGCCATCTAAACTCCACAGACAAAAAAGCATGTTTACCTACAGAAGAGGGGTCTAAAACACTTGCTGAATTAAAAGACAAATAATTTGTCTTCGACAGCATTTCACAACGTCCATAAAGCTTCTCCTCATTCAACAACTCTCAAAAATTGCACATTTTTGTGTTTATTTTATTATTATTTATTTATTTTTGCTTGCCCCTGCAGGTAAGAGAGCTCAGACACATAATTTAGATTACAGTGAACCAAATGATTTACTTATATGACACCAGTGGTCTGAGTGATTGAATCTCAAAGCATCCTTATGCATCTATGCTTAGTTCACACCTATACTTAGAGCTGTCCACTTGTGAGCAGATCACCCAGGATGCATGTTAATACCAGTGTAAACAGACTCATAGACTTTCTGGTGACACTTGTGGGACATGGAGGAGACGACAGGTAGACGAGGCAGCGCTGGGCTCCACCTCTCCAGATAAGAGAACATTATCCACCGCAGATCTCACATGAATAAAGTGTGTTCTGTGTAGGCAGCAGACCAATGTATCTACAGGTTTTTGTGATTGCAAATTAATTAGCAACATTTCTATGGTGACCAAGAGCTGGATGTATCTCTATGGTGACAGTCACGTCATCTCTCACTCTCTTCTCTCTGTTTTTTTTTTTTTTTTTAATCTCATGGGATTCAACCCTTCAGAGAGCCAATCTCAGCAGAGTCACGGGATTGGTTGTATTTTTATACTCGAGCCCACAGTTGGCTCAGCGTCCTATCAGACCTGGACTAAAGGGCTACACAGGAAGGTCATCAGGGTCAACTTTCAACCTCAGAACTCTCTGGCTTTCTTTTTCTGCCTCCTTGTCTTGATTTTGTACAATCATGTAAAATAAATTCTTGTATTTCCTTCTTTCTACTTTCTGTAAAGGCTATTAAAAGTGCACACACAACAGGTCGATTTGTGGTTATTTTCACATCTCTCAGATGTGATTTATGCTCCTCTTTGGTGCCACATAATTGCGCTGTCATTTCTTAAATGGACAATGAACAGAGGAGAGAGTAATCAATGCGGAGCTGCAAATGTTAAAAAGAAGACAGACATGTTTTTAGCAGCTGTTGAAATTCTTGTCAGATGTGTTTCTCATCTGGTAATTTAAATCAGTTACTTAATTGTCATTATAAATCAAGAAAAAGATATTGGCCATCAGAGGACATTCATGTGGCGTCTTCCAGAGCTGTTTTCTTTTTACAGTTTAACTCCAAATTATTGAATATGAATTACAACAAGCTCTTTTCTTCGCTTCACTCGTGATTATGTTTTCAGCCACGTAGCCACAGATGATAATTGTGTTCGCTGCTTCATTGTAGCACAATGTGAAGAGGAGCTTCCTTTTGTTTGTCAGAGGGCTCAAACAAACACTTTTGTTCCTGCAAATATATTCAAGGCACTCAGTACAGATGGTTGATACATGCCAGCAACACGGTGCTATTGGAGTAGTTGATGGATTAATGGTGGAATAACAGTTCTGAGTACAGTAAAGGCAGTTAAATGCATTTAAAAATAGAGCACCAGGTGGTTTGTTGGCTCACAGAAGTGTTTTTTTATAGGAAGTAAGAGATGAAGCAAAAATCATGCGATAAAACATCTAAAGGTGGTGACTTTCATGGCTTATATCTGTTCAATCTTAACTTCATTATCCCAGTTTTTCTTTCACTGGCTGATATGAATCTGGCTCATTTTTTTACTGGCGAGTACACAAGCCTGATCTCCAGAAGACGAGCTTCTACTGCCATCTGTTGGACAAATGTAACATTCAGAGCTCTACAGCTGTCAGCCCCCTCGGCTCAATGAAGGATGGCATTGTGCTGATGCAGTGTGTGATGGTATTTGAGCAGGTGCTGTTACCTACAGTATCAGTGACTGGTGCTGCATGTTAAGTATTTAGCCTTGGCAGTTAATATCAAGGAGGTGTCAGTATCATGAAAAATGCTCACTCAGATGCCTTTAAAGGGCTTTATTTGTTTATTTTAACAATTTGATTTAATACCAACATTGCAATGCACAGAACCAATTATCTATACATTAACAGCATTATTGTGTAATAGCAGTTTTTTTCCACAATCAAACAACTGAAACATTTGGCTTCAGTGTGAGGTGACAGTTCACTCTGCATGTTTTAACTGTGACAAATTCTTTCTCTCGATTAAATTATTTGGTCACACTATTTTACAGTCCACTAATAAGATGTAGCACAGCCATACTTTGTATCAAATTAGACAAAAACAAGACATAATATGTTCTTTATTAGACAGTATTAGATACTTTATTAGACCCAGACAATCAGTCTCTTAAGGAATCAGAGCTTAAAACAGTCTTGAGGCAGTTGTATTGATCCTCCAGGACAACTAAGCTGCGGAGCTGTACTGCGGTGACATGTAGACCAACATAAAGTAGCTAGCAAGTTAATGTTAGTGAGCAGGAAAATATTTGTGTTGCCTGGCAACAAGTATTTGTGTTGGTGAGGCCAAAAAGTGTACGGCTTGTTATGTTGTATTATTGTACCATTGGATGTATGGTGTCTAATAAGATATAACTAGTGTCTAATAAAAACATATCATTTTTATTTTTTGTCTAATATAATTCCAAGTATGGCTTGTTACGTCTTATTACTGTCTGTAAAATAAAGAGCGAGCATAGATTTTCCATGGTTAAACACTGAAATCGCCACATCCCTGTTCCCCTACTCAACATAACACTTTAAAGTAAGACACAGATGGAGTAGCTCTCTATTAAGCAGCATGAAGCCTAAATTAAGTGAAATGATTGACAGTTTCTTTTAAATATTACAAAAAATGTCTCTGACATTAACTCGTGCACCTGTCATTTAACAACCCAAGACAGATGTGCGTGTGAGTGTGTGAAAAAAGCAGTAAAACAAGAAAATCCTTCATAACTAGGACAAAAAAAGATGTCACATATTAAAGTCAGCTACATTGATGGTTATTATGTGATGAACAATGAGAAGTGAATGAGGAGTGTAAATGGTCACCGGCTCACCAGCAGAGCACTACCATCAAAATCTTGCAGTCCAGATGCATTTTATTTAGTTAGTAATCACTGAGTCTGTTTCCCTTCCAAGTGGAGAAAATAAGCGTTTTCATTAGGTTGCTCTGTTGTTCTACATGTGCTGGGCGTCCATGATATCCAGATACTTGGCGTCAATTACTCTGGGAAGCAGGACTGGTCCTGAGAGGAGACACACAGAGATGCCAGATGATACTGTGCAGTAAGACAGAAGTACTCCTTCAGACAAAAAGATCAAAACATCAATTCTGACCGTTTCTGAACAACTGCATTACACAAGTCTTTCAGACTCCATGGCCTCAGTTTGAAAAGCTTTGCTTTAAAAATTTATGGTCTCCACGCCCAAGCTGAGATAATCCTGATAATATCATTTGGGTTATTTACTCAAGCTTTGTGTTTCTGTTTTCACTGAGTTTGACCAGTAAACAGGAACCTCCTCATTCTGAAATCCCATTTTATCTCAGCTTAGAATGATGTTTAGGATTTTTTCAATTACAGAAACATGTTTCTGAACTGCATTTTGGAAAATATCCCATCTTGTCTAAGGACAAGATTTAGCTGTTGCAGAGCTTTCCTGACTAAAGACCAGAGGTTCTCAAACTTTTGATGACTGCCAGTGTAGAGATCCAGGATATAATTCAGGGCCTACACAAGCAAACCCATGGACTGGAGTTTAAGCCCAACTCAAACTCCTCAAAAGATATGCCAACTAATAATGTTTTGTTGAGATTTAATATTTCAGTTTTTGAAACCCCAAAAAAGTAAGCTCATTTAAGTGGGTAGTGGTTAGTAATTTTAGGTTTAAATTAATATTAATAATTTTGATTGAGACCATTTCTTTTTCAAGGATCTAAATCATAACAAATCAGGCTCACAGCTCACTGTTAAAAATATTTGGGTTTCTAAAAATTATGGTTTCTAAAACTCATATCCAAATTTATCTCAACTAAGATTCAGCAAAACCTTGTTTAGTTTGAGTTTGATTCAAAACTCAAAATCTACCAAAGACATTTGCCTTGAGTTTTCTTTTTGTTGTAATAATGATTATGTCATTTTAAATTAAAAATTGCTTGAGAATCAAATTCACCTATTTGTAGATAAAGTAGATCACTTTATGTGTCCCCTGAGGCCTGACAAACTAAGAGTTCTTTTTCCTGAAACCTCCTTTTTCCTCAACCACACAGTGATTTTTCCATCATGACTTTTCCATCTCACTTCCATATTAAACTGCTCTGTTTATGATTATAAACGAGCAGATGAGAATCACTTGTTGACCGGTGTGGTGTTGTGTTACAGTATGTCATGCCTCTTTTGATTGTGCATTGCCAGCGTGCATAAAATGAGACGGTAGAGCAGTTTTACGCTGGTGCTGCTTGTCTCTGTGTAAAAACACAAATGCGCTATGTAAAAATGGCTATTGTGTCGATTTTGAAGGTGCTTCCACTGCCATAACCACAAAATATGATGTCAAAAATATAAATTATCTAACTAAAAGTCCTCCTTTACCTGCTTCTTTTTACTGGCTAACATATCACCCACTATAACGACAGATGGTAAAATATAAACACAAGCATCTTTCCTCTAATGTAATGGGAAATCTGACCCAGTGACAGCCATAAATAATAACTATACAGATATACTACAGTGGCGAACCATGACTATTAGAGCAGGGACTTCAATTGGGCCAAAACTTAGCCAGACACACTGAAGAAGCAGCAAAGGGGCAAAAGATTTGCACAGGAATAAGCAGCAGGCAGCCAGGTAGCTAGTGACAACAGCAGGTGTCTGCAGAAATAGCCAGTGTTCTCACTGACGGTCTTCTTTGTTTATGTGGTTTATGTAGTATCAGTATTAAACTGAGTCTGTTTCATAAGCATCGAGTTCAAAAATTGCTTCTGTAATAGGAAAATAAGATTTTTCCTATGTTTGAAACTCAGAAAAATGAGTGGAATGCCCCTTTAAAAACAGCTCAACACGAATCTTTAGACTAATGTCACTTCTATGACATTGAAGTGCTGTGTTGGTTCCCATCATGGTCCCACTCTGCCCCCTGTTGGCCTGGGTCGTCTTACCTGATGGGCACCAGCAGGATCATGAGGAGGGGGAAGACCATCTTCATGTAGGGCAGAGGATACATCCCGAACGCACACAGGATGATCAGCTGGATCATCTGCAGCGCTGTGAAGTAGTGGACCTTCCTCTGGGGAACACGGCGAATATAGTGTGTGGGAGGATAGGATGTCTAGACAGAGAAGTATAATACAGTTAAAATTCAGTTTTAAGTGACTTTGCATGCCTCATATTTTGTTTTTCTTACATCAAAGTAGATTGCAGTTGTCAAGGTAATGTTTTTTTGTGAAAATATACTTATTGTTGCTGCAAAAATCGCAAATTCAGTAGAAAAAAATGCCAGTCTGTTTGCTGCCACAATTTTCTTGTTTTTACCTGATCTGTTTCATGTTGTAATAACATCATTCTCATGTTAATATTCAATATTTTGTGGTTGTCATTTGTTGTTATGAATAAACAGGAAAGACAAAGAGATACAAAAAGGCAAACTGACTGCTAAAGTAAACAGACCAACCAATCAAACCACAGTGTCCTTCCTGCTCACCTGTTCCTTAAGCAGCAGGGCCATGCGGTCAACCATCTGGTTCCCATCAAGCGAAGTGGCTGCGATGTAGAGGAAGAGGCCGTAGAGGACGGGCTTGGGGATCCACTGCAGAGGAATGGGCAGCATGAACGCAGACAGGCCGATCAGGATGTTGGCAGCCAGCGAGGTCAGACGTGTCTCCCTCACACTGACAATACTGTTTGACACAAAAACAGATAAAAGAACTTTAAATATCCCATCACACACTTCTTCTACTGACTGTAGAGTGGTGGTTGGCAACCTTTTAGGCTTGTGATCCCCTAAAACAGCTATTTCTAAACCCTGATCACAAGTTATGGCCTTTGTGTGGACATAATTGTCAACCAAAGAGTGATTTTTCCATCGTTTTATTTGAAGAGTTTGTAGGATCATCTTGTTAACCTTCACATTGCTTCCTAACTTAAAGTGATGCAAAAGAGCGAATGTTTTGTTTCACTCCTTTCCAATGAGGATGTCTTAACCTGCTCCATGCATCATCGAATAGGTTAAGCCATGTATCGCTTGTTTGAAAAAGCAATCACCCTAGTTCTCTTTTTGCTAAGTTTCAAGCACCTGCTTCACCTCCCAACTAATTTAATTGTTCAAAATTGACTCTGACATCCTTGACATGTCTGTTTCCCCTCTAGTTGGCAGTCAACATGGACAATGAGTGACTAATTTACGAGATAGAAAAGTTGCACATCTTATATGATCCACAGCAGCCTTTTTATGGGGTTATCCTAAAAAAGGATGACATTTGGAAGGAAACAGGGAGTTTTGGGGAGTTATAGGTAAGTAAACTGTCCCTCAACTTAAAAAAACAGTTATTCTGGTCAATTTTTTTGTTTCTCCTTCCCCGGAATTCTCTCAATCACTGTGTGTTAGGAAGCGTTGTCAGGTGTATCTTGGGACATTGTTTGGGGCCTAAGTTTTCTACCATGGAGGCTGCAATGTTGCAGCAGCCACTGTAGGTTCTCCTACATGCTTGGAAGGGGAATGTGAGGTTAGGGATGTTCAGTTTGTGGCAGTCTGCAACCTCACTGCTAGATGCCACTAAATCCTACACACATTTGCTCCAAATCATGGGAAGTTTAAACATCTACTATTTCATGACCACTGAGCATACCACAGCTGCTGATGAACCCTAACCCTGTCATACGATCAAAAGCCCAAGAACCTGCCAGTAACCTTATAATCTACCTGTACTGTAAGTAGAGCTTAAGTTGAGATAACTTTGTCCAAGGTCCAGCATGATCTGCCAAACTAAACAATGCTCTTTGTGTTTTCAGTGTAGCTCACAGATTGCATTTATATATTTTTACAAACTACCATAACTAAAACCACTGTTGATAAGCCTCCAAACAGAAAGGGTTAACAGGGTTCAGACAAGCTGGTGTTCTCAGTCAGTCACAAGCTGGATGTCTTTCAAAGCACTGCTTGGTCTCTGCCCTTGTTTTAACTTTACTCACGTCGTGTAGAGGTGTCCGTTCTCTACGTGCTGTTCCACTTTGGCCAGCTGACGGGCGTGTAGGGAGGAATGTGGGAAGGCAGCGTGCATCCATGGCAACCCCAGACAGGACATGAGGATGTTGATGAAGCCAGTCAGCATTAAGTCCCAGTGGAATGCTGTGCCTTTTAGCAACCTAGTACAGACACCAGATTCAAGTGCTCTGTCAATGAAAGACTGCGGCAGCACTTCTGTTCTTTTCATGTGCTACGACTGGACGTGTTTGCCGATAACAATGAACATGAGGATAATATGACCTCTTCGATATTTGTGCAATGAATGAGGGAATGCTTGGTCTTACTTGTGTTCTGGTACATGTGTGAGAGAGATAACAATGTTCTGGTCGATGAAGATGAGCAAGGCGAGGAGGAACCCGAGCCCGACCGCGCTCAGTGTGTTCATTCCTGACAGCTTATCAAATGGAGGGAAGTTGAAGACAGGGCCATCGTGGACACTGAACACAGGAACTAATGGGAGTGTAAGATTTATAGAGAGCATTCAATTAAATATAAACACTTTAAGTTTTATCACATTTATATGGAAGACAATTTCTGTCAATATAATTAAATAAATATCCTGTAAGTCAGTATAAGGAGAAACCTTCTCAAAATAATGACTAAGTATCCCAAAATAGTCAGTTAGTATCTCAAAATAATGACTTGGGGTCGGAAAATAATGACTTAGTATTTCAAAATAAAAGCTTAATATCTCAAAATAATGACTTTGTATTTCAAAATAATGATTTAGTGTCACAAAATAGTGAATTAGTATCTCAGAAAATGAAAGACTTTATCAAAATACGTATTTAGATGTTAAGTCAAATGAATTTAACTACAAAATCATTATTTTGGGAATGTTTCTCATTATTTTCAGAAAGTTTCTCATAATGACATACAGGATCTTGTTTTTCAGATTGGCATAAATGGGCTTCCTTCCATACTATTTGCAAGGTAAAAAATAAATGACATCATTACATGATAAAAGAAATGGCTGAACTTTGCTGGTCATAAGGTTTGTTTTATAAGCATCATTCAACCCAGTGTCTTTGACCCACACTGACTCAGAACCCACACTGTGTTGAAAGCTCACTAGAAGCAAATATTTTCCTTTTCTTCCCCTCCAACAAGAGGATTTATGAGCAGTGAAAAGTGTTCTGTGCCAAGGTTGTGACTTTAAGTCTCAAAGGTACTCCTCTATCAGTTCTTTTATTTCAGGGATCTGTACTCACGCTGTATGTCAATGAAAAGGTAGGAGCCAATGAAGGAGAATATCACCACAGAGATAGGCAAAGCACAGTCAGACACCACCTCTCTGATTTTGTCATTCAGATACGGGCTGCGGGGGAAAGAAAGCGACACATATTTCAACACTGTGCAACTCTGATGTAATAAATTCAACCTGTTTTACTACTGTATTTACAGTTGTTACTGTCTTAGCTTGGAAAATAATCTGTGTCAAGTACTGAGAGTTTGCCACTGAGGGGAAAGAACAATGACATCCCGGGAGTCAGACGTGGAAATACATGATGGCAAAGTCACATTTATCTGTCTCGTGTATTACATTATTTTACCTGAAGGGTGGAAATCATTGCTGATGATATGTGACCTTCTGCCTGACTCCTGGGATGTAAATATTCCCTCTTTTCACATACTCCCAACTTCAGACAAGTTTTGTGAACCTTTAGGGAACTACAATAGTCAATATAACACTTTCTATTAGGATAGCATATTCATCATTAAGTAGTTGCTGATTAGCATGCATATTAGTAGCATACTGCCGTCTTAATTAGTCATTATAAAGCATTTAATAATGCTTTATTCAGCATGACAATAATCTACAACTACTAGACTCTTAACTAAGAGTTTTCCCTCAATAATCTCCTAATTTCTCTTTATTGACAGCAAATAAGGAAGATGTTTTAAACATGAATTACTGCCATTTGTAAGATAAGATATGTATGAGGTACTTATCCATAGTCAGGTATTAGATGGCAGCGAACATGCCTCCAGTTTGGAGAAGTAGAGAAATACCAGCATGTTAGCTAAGTAATGTACTGCTGTGGACAGGTTCAGCATCAAAACGTATTTTAGCCACTTAAAAAAGAAAGAAAATCGGTTTAAGTGTACACTCTATTTAGAATATTTTCCCCGCTTTACCTTGCTGTCAGACAGACTTTTCTGATGGGAATCCTCTGCTATATAAACCAAATATCACTCTCTCTCAAAACCAACCAGACTCCATGGGTGAATTTTACCTCACAGAACACGGGAGTTGCTGATCTCAGGCTGCCTTGATTTGTTTGTGTTATTGTGTGACTTTGATGAATCCAAACTAAACTTTTCATACACCAAAGTCACACAATAATACAAACTAACTGAAGAACAACATCCTTACTTACTATCAATAAGCAGTAATTAGGAGAGCAAAAGGAAAACTCTTAATGTCCTAATAATTGTATAATATGGTCATGCAAAATAAGGGATTAATAGGTGTTTTATAACAACTAATAAAGCGTCAGCATGTTACTGATATGCTGAATTGAGTCAGTATGCATGCTAATAAGCAATTAATTAATGGTGACCATGTGTACCCTAATATAAAGTGCTACCTAACTACTATAATTAAGTACAGGTTTGACTTACTCATGTAGTTCCATTTTATGCCACTACATATTAAGTGGAAATATAGTCCAATCCTTTATTTAAAAGCAACAACAAGCAACTTTTATATTGTGTTGATTTGAGAGGCCCCTGTGGACAAAAGCTGTAGTGTTTCCACTGTAATAACCACACAATATAAATAAAATGATCAAAATTAAATTGCTTCCTTTTAACCAGCTAACATACTACTCACTGTAACTTTGTCTGGGAAACTGTAAACACAGGCTTGTTTCATCTGATTTCAAAGGGAAACCGACCCACTGGCAGGCATTACGAGTAACTTGAACCAGGCAGTCTTCTTGTTGATGGTCTAATTTGTTTATGTGGGTCGTAAAGAGGCATCAGTATTAAATTGAGACTGTTTCATAACCAGTTTAAAACTCCCTGCAGTATGTTTGAGTAAAATTAACAACATGTAAAATATAGTCCAGTTCATGTGTGAGTCCTGCATTCAAAATTAAATTATGGAATTATATTATTGTATATTATACTATTGGATAATTATTACTGCAACATGAACACAGTATTTAATATTGTAGCGAGGCGTGGTGGAGCTGATTCTAGATATTTTATACACTGCTGGGTGGTTTAATTCACTGTATAACAACTCATCATATTTTCTAATGCTTACTATAAGTTTTTTAAAACCTTAGCCTTCAAAGTAACAACAGCTGCCACATAAATGCAGCGGAGTGAGAAGTACAAATTCCCTCCTTAAATGCAGAGGAATATATGAATAAATAGCAAGAAATTACTGTAAAATACTCACCACAGGATGAATAAATGTACTTTCCACCTCTGCTTACACTACATATCAAAGGAAAAGATTGTTTTTTTTAACTCTACAATATTTGTCTGAATTGATGAGATTAAGATTTTATATCTAAAGCAATGATCTGTTTACAAAATATGATGTAGTGGTACACATTACACTACCCAACAGTATATAGAGTAGCTCCACCTGATTATAATGCTGCTTACATGTGAGTGCATTTTGTTTGTTTGTTTGTTTGTTTATTTGTTAGAATCCCCATCAGCTGTCCCTAAAGCAAAGCAAAGTCTTCCCAGGGTCCACTGAATGATAATACGTTTATTTTCACCTTACATTAGTAGCTTTAGGGTTGGACAAGTCCTCTAAAACATATATTACACATATGCAGATATCTGTTTATTTCAAATCTTTATTTAACCTGACTGAAGCATTGCACCAAATGGGAATATTCAAGATGGCACTATTTTATACACATTTCCTCAAACTTTTGCCTGACGTTTTGGTATCTCTGAAAACTTTGGGATCTTGACTCTTAATTTAAGATAAAGATTTGTGAGTTTGAATAAAGTTTGGCTGCACAGCATGACGTTATAAAGACTGACCCATTGGCACTAATAATCCTGATAATAGCCATTGATTTTACCTTGTGGTATTGCAGAGTGCAGTTCAAAGGGCGGTTCCACTACTTGCTGTATATAATTTAATGAAATGAAAAATGCTGAATTTAAATGTTCCAGTTAGTGAACATACCTCCTCTTGATGAGGTAGAGGGCGTAACCAAGCCACAAAGTCCCCAACATGAGCAGCAGACAGAGGATGGGTCTTTCTCTTGTGCACAACACCAGAGACTCCGGCAGGAAGACTAGCGCATGTCCCTCTGCGTGTCCCATCACTGACAAAGTCTCATTATGATCCTCTTGCATGCCTCCCGTCTGGTTCTTCGTCGTTTCCAGAATCTCAGTAATCTGCTGAAGCACCAACGTGCTGTTTGTGCTCCCCAGTGTGGGTCCATGGTAAAAGTGCTCAAAAACTAGGAAGTGTGGGCGAAAGAAGAAAGAAAAAAAGGGATGAAAATGGGGACACTTTTTATAAACTTCATCATAAAATATTTTACGTTATTATGATGTATCATCCTTAAACTAATACCAAATTATTCTGTTTACAAGAACTTTCTGTTATAACAACAAATCATGCTATTTTTATACCACAAAACATTCTAATTTTTTGACAAAACCAACCTATTTTATTAAAGGGGCAGTTCACCACAAAACCAAAAATACATATCTCTTTCTCTCACCTACAGTGCTATTTGGCCATCTAGATTGTTTTGGTGTGAGTTGCAGAATTTTTGAGATATCGGCCATGGAGATGTCTGCCTTCACTCAAAATATGATGGAATATAATGGAACCCAACAGCCATATCACTGCACTAGCCAGCTCAGTTATGCCAACATTTCAGCTCAGGTGAAGAGGACACCATTAATATTTACATCCTGTGGTCGCAAGCACAAGCCTCTTGTCCATGAGTCAGTGCGTGCTTCCTTCTGCAAGGTGATGCCATTAGTGGGTATGGCTCAGCAGAAAGAAAAAAATTCTTCATCAACAAGGTCTGTGGATTATCTTGAATAACCAGTTCATGATTTCTGGAAAGAGACATCGCTGTTGAGTTTTTAAATGTATTTTTAGTGCTTTGAGCCCAACAAGCTGAGTGCCTTCATATTTGAGAGAATATGACATATCTACAGCTGATATCTCCAAAACTCTACAACTTAGAGGAACGATATGGATTTGTGATTGTAAGGTGATTTCTCCCTTTAAAGCAACTTTTCTCAATATAAAATGTAAGTTGATGTGTTGAAGAAACTTCCAAATGGTGTTAAAACAAGGAGCTAAAGAGACTGCAGCCTACATCACCACGAATGACTGGTTTAAATATGTTTTATTTGCTGCTTAGGACACAGCTGACATCACTTTATCTATGAAGCTTAATCTGTGCAGAGCTGCAGGTGCGGCTGCAGCCTGTTCCAGGGTGACAAGGTGGATACACCCTGGACATGTCACCAGTCTATCACATGGCTAACCCAGAAAAACTAGCCTTGCAATACCAGACAACTGAGGTCTTGCCGCCTACCAACTATCTAATGATGCTGTCCCCCGATTCTCCTCAGTAGTATGACATGAGTTTGCCATATCACCTCTCCTATATGAAGGACAACCCTAAAGACTTTGGATTGGTCCTGCAATGGACTTTTTTTTTTTGTTTGTTTGTTTAAAATCCACCCAGTCTCAGCAACAAAAGCTGGATCCTCAGTCTCAGTCAAAACATTAGAGACTGACTTCCACTTGACTCACTTGTCCACAGAAAATAGTCAAAAATACTCAAATACACATCTACATGCAACTTTTAGAGGCATTACAAATTTTAAATAAACTGTTGTCCAGGTTAAAAACTATATGTCTGGAAATGGAACAACCGCACATCACTTTCTAAGATACCACTTTATCTTGTGATGTAACAAGACGTTATTACACAATAATAGCAAAAAAACATGTCCAAATGTCTCGATATATTATGAAAAGGCCCTTGTAAAATGAGAGAAGCTTAAAAGAAACTTCTATAATAAACTGAGCAATTTTTTTTTTTTTTTATCAAAGCTGGCAGGAATACTCTTCTGTACGAACTAGAAGACTCAACATGACTGCATTTATTTTTTGCTCTTGGAAACTGACGCGTTTAATATATTTGTCAAATCCTAAAAAAGCCTGAGGCCCATTTTGGATCTCAGCTAAAAATGAAATGCTGAGGTAGGGAATATAAAATAAAATGCACTTTATGTCTATTTCACACTACACTGAGTCTCTTCATACATATTGTATTCTTATCCATATAATTCCCCTTTTATGTTGTCATTCTCAGTATATTTCTAGACATTCAAGCACTGCAATATATACAAGGTTTGTTCAGATTCAGGTAGTGGCTTAAAGAAGAAAGCTCTAAAGAAAGCACCATATGCTCATCCATTTATTTCACGTCTTGTGACAAACTCTCGTGAAAAAGACATAAACAGAAGCACTGTGAAAGACACCATTATATTCACATTATAGGGTTGTCTGTTTTTCCACAACACGCAGGGGGCCCTGTTTGATTTCATGCCTGCTTTTCCTCTAAAGACTCCATGATGGATATGTATATTTGATGGGCTACATTGCGTATAACAAACGATAGGCGAGACGTTCAGACGTTCCCCTGCAGTGTGGACTGATAGCTCCGCTGCGGAGGCATTCAAAACCTTTTAAAATGCAGTCTGACCTTGGCTTGACTTACTTTTGACGGTGCCTTTCACTGCGTCCCCGACAAATGCTATAGAGATGAACAATGCAATGACTTCTTCTGTTGAGCTGGGAAACAAAAGAGCATGGCATGATCATTCATGTTTTATCAAAATGATGTTTTTTATCCAGGCACAGACATAACAGTCCATTCAAGGCTGAATGATGGCCCAGATAGCGAGAGTGTACATTTAACAAAAATAATAATTATGGCTGAAAACAGGCAGTCATAACATACATCCTTCTCTTATCAGTGACCTCATGGCCACACCGTTAATAACATATATTACAAGTGTGGGTCTTCTGTCTGCGATATGTCATAGTAACAAATGTTGTCTGAGAGTGGTGTTGTGTATTCACCGTTTGAAGAGTTTCATCAGCAGGCTGACATTGAATAAGCCTCCGAGGATGAGGAACAGACTGTTCCATAAACCAATGCAGGCGTAGAAAGCATCGAAGTCAAGGTCGTAGTCGTCACAGATGCCCCTGATGACTAAAAACATATACAAAGATACACACAGACATAAACTCATACATATATTTTATTGCATTATAATTCCTAACATTTTCACTGCAACTATTACTCTACTTTTAACTGTTCACTATATTGTTTTGTCCTGGATAATGATGTACATGTGTGTCCATTCTCAATTCTCTTTTCTGTAAATAGCAGGTATTCAATGAGTAGTAGTGAAAAGGGCTCCCAAGCAGATCTTGAATATCTCATAAAGACTGGAGGCCAGTTCATAAACTTGTGACACATTTACTCATTATTATTATTTCTGCTTTAAGTTAAAGGTGAATATGTAAGATAGCATGGGCCGAAGCTAGCTGGTTAGCATCCCAACCTCAGAAATACAATACATAGACGTCTTTCTTTGACGTAACGTCAAAACAAACGAATTTCTTCATATCCTTCACTTTACATTTTAGTTTATTTTTGAATGTTTTAAACTAAAATTATCAGCAGAATGTGAAGAACTAACACACTTTCCACTTTCACTTTTCACCCTTCCCCTCCAAACATTTAGGAGAACACAGGTGGCTGCAAAACTCAAAAGGCCATGTCTAGAGCCAATTGTTTGGTTTGTCTGTCGGCTGCCTCCGTGGAAGAGGACCTGACCTTAATGTATATATAAAGAGTTCATTCTAAGGTAACAAAAACACAATGATTCTAATTTTTAGCTGCACGACTAACTGAGGTTACTAGGTAACAGCAGCTACATGAGCTACATTGGCTGGCTGCAGTATAGGTTATAAATTGTGCCTAAAAGGTATGCCATGGGCCAAAGTAAAACATCAAAGTACATGTCAAATAACTGTTTCTCTAACCTGGTGTTTGTTTTTTCTGATTAGTTTGGTTTCAGTTAGTTATATGATGCTATAAAGCGTGGGTTTTATGCCGTGATTGACAGCTGGACCTTACTCATGATTGAAGTGACCAGGTGTATGGGCCAGAGCCCAAAAGTGTGTCTGCAACATGCAGACTCTGCCTCCAAATGACATCCCCAGTGCAAGATGGCATCGCTTGTATCCAGGATATTTTGGCCTAATTTTTGTACAGTGGGAGGTAGTGGAGCTGCAACATCTGTTTTTATTTATGTCAGTTTATTATTTATTTTTTATTTATTATTTATGTCAGCAATTTAGCCACTAGGGCTCGGGAAAATTAAACAAGTCAACAGACACATAGTCCTAATATACTGTATACATATACATACATAAATATATATATTATATATATATATATATATATATATATATATATATATATATATATATATAGCTATGAGATGATGCTATAGTGGATAGCAGCACCCTGTGACATACATACAAAAGGTAGGTTTGTATTTGCAAGCAACCTCTTCAAATTAGACACAGTTATTTCATTAAGGGTTAATAGAAATCAGTTTAGCATCAGACAACTAAAAGAGATGGACTCAAGTCTGGACTTTGTCTGGAAACCAGGCTAAGATCATCCAAGAGTTTTCCTGTTCCTGTTAGCAGTTGACATGTTTTACAGATTAATTCCACTGTAGCAAAAGAAAGCAAAGAAAAATGTGGCCTTTAATCTCCTTGTTTAAACAGTAGGATGCAATACGCACCACTTATGAAGATGGCCAGCGGTGCAGTGGTCAGTGGGATGACAAGTGGTGAGCCAGCAAACAAAGAATAGATCACTCCTCCAATGCTCTGGCCAACAATGGTCTTCTGAACATCTGCCAAAAAACAAACACCAAAAAAAAAAACATCAGTACTTTTGTATCTTTCTAATAAAAAGTAAAGGCTGTTGCCAAACAAGAAAATAAAAACAAGAGTCCTCACCTATCTCTCCTCTAGTGCTTTCGTCATTCAATGAGCCAAAAGCAATAGCAGGCAGCAGAATGGCAATGTAGAGAAAAATAGCAGTGGTGGTGTACTTCAGCAGACAGCGATCCTTCCCAGTTATACCTTAATGGATTATTTAAAGGGTTATTAAAGATATAATAACCACAAGAGTCAAAGCAGGCACAAAAACCTTCAAAGTGTGAGACTTTTAAAGAGAGAAATCCTGATTTTGTTGCTGTAACAAATCAGATAAATAGGTATGTGCTCACTTATAGGAAGCATATCACAAGAAAATTTAAGTACCATCTGTGAAGTCTGAGGGGTAGAGGGGGAGTCTGCGACGGAGGTCATCATGTACACCTTTACCAGCTTTAAAGAAATCTATGCACTGCAAAGAAAAAGACAGACTTTTGTCACAACCAGTGGGTGCTTCATTCAATGTGAAGGACAATATTTAGTCACATACTGTAACTCTACTGTTAGGACTAGTTGAAAAGCCCCTAATGGGACCATCGAACAATAGACTTGTTCTTGTCTCTTGCTGAGGGCCAATCATGATGAGCACAAGGACATCACACACACTAAGAAACTCATGGAACAACAAGGTTATTGTTAACCTTGGTCCTCCTGTTTGCCCTGTGCAATATATTATTTGAAGTGGTGTAGTATGTAGATTATTTTCAACACTTGACCTTGCCATCAAGACAGCCTTGGAAAACCACTGTTATATAAGCCAAGTATTGCTCACTCTCACTCATCCAGATTCCATACCGCTGCCTCAATTGGTTAGTTTGTTTGTGTTATTTTGTACTTCTGCGTTTTAAAAAGTTAGTTTGGACTCACCAAAGTCACACAATAGCACAATATTGCGAACCGATGTAACAGTAGACCAGCAACTCCAGTGATTTGTAAGGTAAAATTGCTGATTTCCCCAGTGGAATCTGGTTGACTGAGAGAAAGCTATACTTGGCTTATGCAGCAGCAGTTTCCCATTGAAAAAGGCTGTCTGTAACAAAATAAAGCACTGAAAATATTCTGAATATATCGTACACTTAAAATGACACTGATTTTTTTTTAGGCAGCTGAAATAGATTTTGCTGCTGACCCAGTATTCCTGTCTTCTTCTCCAAACTTTCCAATTTTTCATTCATCTTTGTGGTATTGTGGTATTTTGCAAAATACATCAATCAGTTTGAAGGCTCGTCAGAAGCCAACAAACTGCACAGTGGTCTACATTACTATGAGACGCAATTTTACAACTCCGAAAATGTATCATGACAGCAATCATTTTACCCTTCTGTAGTCAATGAAGACATGGAAAGACAGTAGAAAAGCACCGAAAGTAATCTCTACCAGATATATTTTTGGCCACTGTAGTGTTGAGGAGGTTTCAGCTTTTTTGGTGAATGACCCTGTATTTTGTGGGTAAGGAGTCAAGACCCCTGCTGTGATGACACGGTGATAATGGGACCATTGCGCCAGCAGTGATCCCCCCCACAGTGTTAATGGTGGTCTGAACAGGACCTTATGTCAAAAAACCATCTGACTGTGATCTTTGTGAGAAAGAAAATGCAGTAAAATGTTTCATAAGCAAAGAAAATTTGTTTGGAAATAGATTTTTCATACATTTGTTGGCTGGATAATGGTTCTTTTGAAAGAGTGTAATAAGTATTCAGTGTGGAGACACTTGAGGAGCACATCCAGTATAAAATCAGAGAATGGTGCCTGCATACAGTGCCCACTTTTGTATTGTACAATTTTGGAATTACAACATACACTCTTAGAAATAAGGGTTCCGAAAAGGTTCGATTGCTTCCAAAGACCCCTTTTTCGAAGAAACTCTTCTTCAAGGATTGTTGAAATCCTTGAAGAACGCTTTCACCATGGGTTATTTGTACCATAGTGTCACAGGGTTCTTGGTAAAACCACCTGGGTGGATTCAAGATAAAACCCTTGGAATATAAAAAGATTTGGTGGAACCCCCTTGGTATTCCCTGTTGGAATATAGGAGGGTTCTTGATAGAATCCAGAGTGAGTTTTAGATGAAACTCTTAGAATGCAAACAGGTTCTTGGAAGAACCCCCTTTGTAGGTTCTTGATAAAACCCTTGAAATCTAAAAGAGCTCTCAGTAGAACCCCCTGGTGGGTTCTTGTTAACACCCTTAGAAGGTGGAAAGGTTCTTGATAGAACCCCCAGAGAGATTTCTGAGGGAATCATTACACCAGGGTTTTCTGTAAAGCATCTCATATGAGGTTTTGTGTGAAACATTTCACAGATGGTTCTATGTATAACCCTTCATGTTGGGTTTTTGGTAAAATCCTCTGAAGGGGTTCCATGTTGTATCTTCATAAAAAGGTTCTACCAGGAAGTAAAAAAGGATAACCCTTCGAATATCAAAAGGTTCTCGGTTGAAACCCCTGGGTTCTTGGTAGAACTCTTTGAATGGGTTCTATGTAGTACCTTTATAAAAGGTTCTACCAGGAACCAACAAAGATTACCCTATGTGGAAAAGCCAAAGAACCCTTTATGGCTCTAGTGTAGGTTAAATGTTTGGTTTTGCAGCAACAAAACTGTATTTGAATGGTGTTTTGAAGCCGTTCAGGACATCAGGTGAAGCCACAACCTGTTGTTAACTTTGTTTGTTATTTACAACATTAAATACCTGCTCTCTCTCTCTCTCTAGGCAGTATTTGGGTGTTCCCTCGCGTCCAGCCTCCTGCTGGGCGCACACATTTCCTCTTAATTTAAACACTGGACATAATGAAGTAGTTTATCATTACATGGAGCTGCACACATTCTGCTGCCAGAACCATGGCAGACTTGGCAGCTTTCTCAGTCTGTTGCCCAGCTGCTCCTCATTCCTCAGGCCTGGCTGATAGAGTGTGGAAACAGGATAATCAGATAATCTGGCTCAACTACT
This sequence comes from Lutjanus argentimaculatus, assembly GCA_034769285.1. Classification (NCBI taxonomy): domain Eukaryota; kingdom Metazoa; phylum Chordata; class Actinopteri; order Lutjaniformes; family Lutjanidae; genus Lutjanus; species Lutjanus argentimaculatus. Next base: position 12,950,516 of record JAWZSL010000006.1, on the reverse strand, counting down.
TTACTTTACTGCATCACATCTTTATATGCCTGGATGGAGCGGGAAAACACAGGGTGGTCTCCACATGTGGAGAGCAAACAGTCAGAAGAGAATATAAATAGTGGTTTTACAACTAACCCGTCTTTGTTAAGTAGAATTATGTTTCTCTATTCCTGTAAATTGTCTTTTGGCTTCACCATTTTTCTAGTTATACAACATACTTCACCCATGTTAGTCATATGGCCACGTCTGCACTGATTCCAGCACAGAGTCAGTGTATCACTGTCTGCTTTCACACCTGAAGTGGTTTCCCTCGACGTGGATCTGAGTCCTCCACTTCCTCTACGACCGGCTTGTCGTGAGCTATAGAGAGCTGCTGTCGCTCGTAGACCAGCTCCTGTTTGAACTCCTCCTGGGTCTTGGCCTCCAGAAGCTTCTGCCTGAAGGAAATGTCAGAGAACATCGTGGCAAATGTTCTGCCGAGCTCGATGGCTGTCTTGGTGCTTTTCTGAAAAGGATGATAAGAAAGTTAAAGATCTCTTCTGTCAACTTAGATGTGTTCTTTCACTTTAAGTATTTTTAACCTACAGTCTGCCTAAATAACACACTTTATACGTTCTTACTTTATTGTCCAGTCTTCACAGTACAGAAGTGCTGGCAAGGGGATTCTTTAAATTTGACCCATATTAAAAACTTCAACACAGCTTTAAGTTCCACAGTCTCACAGAGGGACACTTTTTTTTTAACATTCAGTAGCATTTTTGCATTAAAGGGTAGCTTCTGTATCTTTCAGCCTGGACTGTATTTTCACATGTTTTTGTGTACAAGTGACTGGCATTTTAAAAAGAGTTACATTTTGTTCCACCAGAAACAGCTGTTTTATTGCTCCTTGCCAAACTAACCAGACTCCATTTCTAAAATCAATCATTTTAGCATTGTCATCTTCATCTTCATTCAAAATCAACACAACAAAATAGAAGTCATCAAAATGTCTTTGCTGACTCTTTCACTGCTTTCAACGATCCCTAAGTCTGGTTTGTTGAATTGAAAATAACAAATTAGATGTGAAAATATTCTGGCTGTACACGTCATTTCTCCCCACTGCTTCTCTGATGTCCAACCTCCCTCTCGCTCCTCTCCTGATATTTTCACGTCTAATGTTTAATGAGTTAGGGGTTTATTTTGACCAAATCAGAGTTGGCGATTGTTGGAACATTTTATTATTGATTAACCTCTCCATCAACTCAGTTAATTATTTGATCTATGATATGTCAGAAAATACTTTAAAAATGCCCTTTTCTAGAGCCCAAGGTGTCTGGTCATCAATTTACTGTCATAGAAGGATTTGAAAATCAGCAAAAATTCACATTTAAGAGAATGAAGGCAGTTAGTTTTTGGCATTTTTCCTTCAAAAAAAATTAGTTGCTGATTAATTTTCTGTTGATGAATGAATTGACATTTCATCTCTGAGCTATGTAAGCCGCCAGACTGCTCAAAAAACAGAGAGTTTTTGAAAGAGGAGCTGGGCGCAGGACCGTACCGTTCTAGGCGGGGCCAGGATGAGGATGACATATCGAGCCTCGCAGCAGTTGACGCCCCAGTTCTGTGGCCTCTCCAGGCGGGCGATGCAGACATGACGTCTCTGCAGGCTCCTCACATTTGAGCTGAATTGATAGAAAAATCATTTATTTTGAATCACTGCTGTATAAATGATTGATTGCGCAGCCCTCTGTATTGGCAGCTGTAAATAAGACCCAAAAGAAAATTACTTTTCTAATCAAAGAATTTTTTGTTTGTTGTCCCTGTGCAGTCAAATGAACTGAGGGAGATCTCCACAACATTCATCTACTGAGCTGGAGGCTGGAAGAATGCATGTACTGTAATTATAGATGAACTCACAGAATACAGAGCCAGGACTGCTGGTAACGGATGCCAGTGGACGTAGCAGTCACACCCTGGATGGTCTCGGACAGAAGGTGAACTGTGGGGCACACGACATTAGAATGAACAGCCAAAAAAAGCTTTAATGTGGGCATGTCAAGCAGCTTCTGAAGCAAGCATTTCATCTCAAAGTGCTTCAGAGTGCACCTATAATATGATTTTTCTCACCGTTAAAGTCCTTTCCTCCTGCATCTGTGAATAGTGACTTCATGACCTCGTCCACATCGCAGCTCTCGTGGCCGTCCTCCACCACATGAGTTAACATTCGCCTCAGGACCTCGTCCAGAGTGGCAGCTTTCTCATCCAAGAGGATGCTCGCCTGAGCCAGGAAGCCGTCCAGGTCTCTGTGGGCGCGCACTTCCTCCTGGAAGTTCATTGGCTTCACATACTAATGTGAGCCAAACACAACAGGCATTTGATTAATGGTGTAATAATGTGCATAGTGCAAATAAGATGTTAAAGTCCATTTTCTGCTATCAGAAAATAAATCCACACATTTCCTCAGAGCTCACTGCTGATGCTTTCAGATTTAGCACAATTCTCATTTAGCAGTGCAATATGCAGTAAATAGTGGGGGGACAAACAAAGTCAAACAAATCGCTTGGGAGTGTGTCCCTAGTAATTCATCATTCATCATGCCTATGATATTGTTCATTAAGCTGATGCAAAGTTCACCGCAGGCTGTGCGCATGCATTACGAACAGCAATATGACCAGCAGAAAAAATACTTAAGCCGAATCTAGACTTTGCTTAGAGATAACATCTTTTTCCTTACTTATTCAAGGGTCTGCAAGAAAGGTACAGATTGTAAAGCCCCCTGAGGCAAATTGTGATTTGTGATATTGGCCTATGCAGATGAAATTTGACTTGTTTTGACTTGACATCAAAGTAAGGTTTTATAAATAACTTATAATTAGTTTTCTTCTTAAGTCATTCTTTTACCATTTTATAAATGAGGTCCCTGGAAGGGAAGAGTTAAGCGAGGTGTTTGCAACCTGCAAGCTTACCGCTAGATGCCGCTAAATCCTACACACAGGTCATTTAAAGGATCAAGCACGGAGGACAGGGGTCTGCAACCTTTGCTTTCAAAAACAGCCAGACTTTTCCTTTTTTTACTCACCACCAGCTAAATTTAATAAGGAAAAGACCCACGCTGTAGATGTAGGCTATGACACACATCTTAGTCAACAAAATATTAAAACTTTTTTTTACTTTTTATTTAGTGTATAGGCCACACATTTTCAGAATTAGATCATGTAAGAATTCACTTTAGGCCTACAACAATGACAAATGAAGACATGTAGATTTATATCTGTAGATATCAAAGGTTCATTTTAAGGTAACAAAAACATAACAATTCTTATTTCCAGGCGATTATACACTAATGAAAACATATTATGAATATTATATTGAACTTCTGCCATATTCTGCCATTAGATTGCCATAAGTCTAAAGCACTGGACCTTTAAGCTTTGAAATGGGACAGTTGGGATTTATGTTCCATTGTAAAAATGTAAAAGAAACAGTAAAGTGCTGCTTTTCTGTAGTAATTATTATGAATAACACATAGAGGGTGAGTGGAAGAGCAAATCTTACTTTTCTTGTTGTGTTTAAAAGTCCAAACCCAGGGCAGTCAGGATCTGCAGACGAAAGACACATGTAAATTCATGCTTAAACAGAAGTACACACTGTCTCAGCCCTTATCTTTGCTCTTATGCACACTCCAAGTTATTATAGGATATAATAATTAAACTAACTAAAGTAGAGAGTTCATTCACTCTAGTGCAGTGTTAATTTTGTTTTCGTCATAGTTATCGTCAACGACCTTTTTTTTTTGACTAAACGAGACGATAACTAAATAAAAATTCATTCACGAGGACTAAGACGATGACGAGGTGTATTGACATTTTCGTCAACGAATAAAAACGAGACGGAAATGTCTGCCAGAGACGAGATCCAATCAGAACTAATTTCGTTTGTGGATGATAATGATGATTTAGGAAGAGGCGGGAGGAGTTGGGAGGAGAACCAATCAGAGCGACGTGGTAAGAAAGTTACGTACACACCTTGAGCTAGTTTGAGACTGACCCGGGAATGTATACAACTTTCTCCCAACTAACGTGTTTCACACGGAAGACAACAGAATGTCTGGGAGGAAGAGGAGAGAAGATATACGGACAAATGTTACATTTGATGTGAAGGAAAACAAGACGCTGTGTAAAAAGTGTAGCACGAGGATTACAACGAACTTGAAGAGACATTTACAGTCGAGTCATCCTGAAATCCACACACAGGTGAGCATGTTAAACAACAGATGGGGATGAATAGAACCTGTTCCATACATCCTGACGGAGTTTATTTTTCCACTACATTCAACTCACTGGACGTATCCCGTTTATTACACGGCTTACGGGTGAATTATTAAGTTTGAGACGTGATGTTCGTCAGAATACGACCCCTGCCCTGCATGTTTTAGGTGTTTCCCTGCTCCAACACACCTGACTCAAATGATCAGGTTGTTATCAGGCTTCTGCAGAGGCTTGGTGACGAGCTGATCATTTGAATCAGGTGTGTTGGATCAGGGAAACACCTAAAACATGCAGGACAGGGGTCCCTGAGGACCAGGACAGGACAAACACTGATCTAGGTGAACGGTAATGACTTTCAGAAATTGAAGGAAAGTTTACATATTACCCTTTTCACACGTTTTTAGTCGACTAAATCTACTGCAGTTTTCATCGACTATAATCTTATGATATTTCGTCAACTAAAACTAGACTAAAACTAAAACAATTTAGATGACTAAATTATGACTAAAACTAAATTACATTTTAGTTAAAAGACGATGACTAAAACTAAATAAATTTTGCTGTCAAAATTAACACTGCTCTAGTGTTAATTGTTAATAGGGAGCACTGGCAGCCAATGCATGTCCATGAACTCTGTCTCAGTTATGACTCAGGAAAGCAGAGTTGGCACACATGGTTTCCTAACTGCAGAGGCTGCAAAATATTTTCAGACAGTGAAAATCACAAGAGGAGGATTCAACATGATAGAACACCACTGCACTGCGCTATTCATCTACTAAATGATGAAAGCATCGGTTCTCTCTTTAATATTAATTCCCACCACAAAGTAAACACTAGGTATAACACACACCCAGTCACACACACCTGAAACACTGATCTGGATCTGGTTGTCATAGATGTGGTCTTTGTGAGTGACAGGTGAAGTCTGCTCGCAATCCTCCTGTTCTCCATCCTGCAGCTCTGTGGATCAAACACATGATGGTTACAATTGAGTGTCAAGTCTCATTTTATATGTTACATACAGTACTGTAACTTCAACTGACCAGTTTCTATATCAAAATAACAGTTTTTTGCTGTAGTTGATCAAACCCTGAAGGTGCACAGCTCCACTTAGTGCCACTTTGGCTCAAATTGCAGTGAACTGGAACGAGCTAGAGACATGAAACTGAGCCTAGTAACAGGAAATAATGTGCATGTGCTTCCTAAGAAATAGGAGCCCAATTGGGCAGATGGTGGCGCTGCAATTAACACACTTTTGGAAATGCCGCAACCAGTGGTGAATTAAAGTGGTCATGGGCCCCTCGGCTACTCTTTGGCCCTATTCCCATCCGGCCCCTGCACACTTCCACTCTGGGACAAGAGTGACTTTTTGTGGAGTCTCACTTAAATAAGGGGGAGGGTGTAAATAGACTGGCAAGGTTTGGGATACTTTCACCATCCCTGACAGAAAGAAGAACATTCATCATGATTGAGACTGTAATTGGATAAATATTAAAACAACAATTTTATAAACAGATGAAGATGTAAGTGACACATATTACATCAATGAAACAGCTTGTGAAAGAAAAAAATATTCATTAAATATATACAAACTCACTCCCACATTTTTTTTGCCGCATCTCTGTTTTGTTTTTCACCACATCATTGGAATGACATTTAATGTGGTAAACCCTCCACCAACACGCAAACAAAGTGAGACTGGGTAAGGGAGAATGTGTAGGGGCCGGACTGGAATTGGGCCTTTGTGTGGGGTCCCACCTACTCATCATTCGTTACCAGAAAGAAAATAATTTAGTGCCATGTGTAAAAGTGTGTTTGGAATTTGGAATTACTCAGTCCACTCACACACACACAGGGTGCACTGGCATACAAACTTTCATTGAGACAGCCTTTACTATAAGGAGCAATGCTACAGAAAAAAAGCACACAGTGCATCTGCATCCAGCAGCTTTTAACTTTGTATTTAAAAACCAAATTGACCTTATGAACCAGACCATGCGATGTGGCCAGCTGCTTAATTTTTGAGATGTTATTATGGGCCAGAAAGGGTCATGTTCTTTTGTTGTTGTTTGTTTTTGTCCTTATTTGATAAAGTAAATTGGAGCACTTGCACACATGGGGCCCCAAGGCTGCAGCCTTGGCCAGCCTGTGTATTAATCCTCCCCTGACACCACTCACATCATAAGTCTGATTGACTTCAAACAGGTCACACATGTCCAGCTCAATGTGATCTGCAAAAAAAGCCTTTTGGACCATAAAACTACGCCATGCTGGAGTTTTGCTAATTTGCATAACTACATAAAGTGACGTCTGCTTTTATGATTTTGACTCTATCAAGGTCAGATCAGGTATTCACTCTCAACCACATTATGAAAAGGCTAGATTCATAAATGAAATATAAACCGCTTATGATAGCAGCATACAGGAAGTCAGATTTTTGACAATAAGTAATTTTAACTTTAAAGCAATATCAATTATTTTCTGGCTATTTTCAGACCAAGTTGTAAAAACAATGTTGACATTATCCCCTTATATTAGCAGACAGTTGCTTGTTCACAATAACAACATCATTCATTTGCACTCGTATTTTTGCTAACTCAATGAATGTAAGTCCATATTCACTCTCATTTTAGCTATTTTTTGGTTTCCACCAACTCCTGAGGGAATTATCTGGCTGTTTAGCTGCCAAATGGCACAAACGTGTATTTGAAAACCTGTTGGACAGAATTTCACTAGTTTTGTTGTACATGGTGCAAGTGGGCACGACCCATCACATACTTGCTCATGCCTTCGAGCAATCCTGATCTCAAAACGTAAACACCCAATTTTGTTCAAATCCAGTGAAGTGGGGACAAATGGCAGAACTTTGAGTGCAGCACCATCACTGAAACACTGGAGTGTTTGTGATGATAATATGTTTGGTTAGTTTCATTTCTTCTTTAAACATAATTAAACCAGCTGAAGTGATTGCTCAGCTGTGTGAAGCCTGAAATCTGCTCGTTGCTGCTCGTGGCTTTAATTTTGGCCAAATGAGCTGCTGCTAAATCCGCTAGTTGCCACTTGCCATAATATTTCTTTGTTAAAATTCACTTTACCATTGAGTGAATTGCATAAAGTAAGCGGTAACAATAAAGGTCATTCCCTAGATCAGTCTAACAGTGAGATAAAACTCTTCTTTGTATCAAGGTTAAGACGCTATTCCAGCCACATTAACAGTGTCTTCAGTAAGGGACAATTTATTTTTGCTTCCCACCTCTCTGCCATCTGTTGACAAGCACACAGCAAGAGAGACCCAATAAAAATCCCCCTTAAACCAGACATGCAGCAATATAACAATCGCAGCCCCTCGTAAATTCCTTAATTGTATAGAAGATAAATATGGCATCTCGATTGCGAGTTTTATGAGGGGAGAAAGAAACCGCCACAGAATTAGAGAATTAACCTTAACCCTTCATGAGCAAAGCTTTGAGCTATGATTATTCCCTCTTCCCATCATTGACTCGGAGATCATCTGCCTCGTTATTTACCCATTAATTAACCTCACAACACACCAGAGAAGGGACTGGCTGTGCTCACCAGCATGTGAAATGGGTCATAAGTGAGCAGCGAGAAGTGTTTGGCATTAGCATAAATAACTGTTGCAATACATTTACATGAGAAAAACTCCTGTATTCTCCCCAGCAGGATCCCAGAGGATAAAATCTGAATAATGTTTTCTATGCTGGCAAAGCAGCTCATATGAAGTACATAAAAGAGCAGGACCCATGCTGAGAAAAGCAATAAAAGGAAATATAATGTGTATTACTGCAGCTACGCACCCATCTCCTGGAAAACATATCCATTCTTGGACCTCCCGGTGGACGGAGCATCTGTGAGAGAAAAGACAAATATGATATTTACACAACTTCATGCTCAATTTTTATTATGAAGCATTTTATATTAAAGCTTTTATTATTGTTTGTATTGACTCTTAATCTTAAACCAGAGTCCTATGAAATATAAATGATAGCAGCATGCAGAAAGTCAGAATTTTGACGTTTAAACAAAATCAATTATTTTTGGGGTATAAGGGAACAACGGACCAAGCTTTAAAAACAGTATTAACAATATCTGCTTATATTAGCAGAAATGCTTATTTACGCATCAAGCAGATTCAGAAACACATTTTGATTCAAGTAGAGTCATGTTTTTGGTTAGACCAGATAAATGTAAATCCAACATTCACTCTCCTTTTAGCTCTCTCTACTGTAAAGTGAAATAAAATATTCTGTATTTTCCCACTGCATAGAATCAGGAGAAAGTGGAATTCAGACCAAAAGTTAATTTGCAACAACAAAAAGCAAACAGGAACCGAAGTAACATGTTAAGTCTATCTATCAGTCAGCTCTGCTCCGTGTCAGAACCACGGACAGCGCAGCGGTCACGGTGGCGCACACAACAGCGCACACAGCATCGTGTTAATTAGTGACAATACATAAAATGTGTGAATAAACACAAAACTTTGCCATATTTTCACTGTTATTATTTATTTCAGGACCATCAGCTCCCCCCAAATGTCCCAGATGAGGCCACCTGTCCTTTTCAGGTGAGCCCAGCTCCCCCTAGCTCCCCCGTAATTCGAACTATGCTTTAACTCAAACCTTGATCTTTTATTAAACCTAACCAAGTAGATTTGTTGTCTAAACTGAACCAAATTGTGACAGGAAACTGAAAATCATAATATTAAAAAAAACAAAACAAACAAACCTGAAGATAATAAGTCAGCTAAGTCTAAAAATACAGTTTTAATTAGTCAACAATTGGAGCCAAATTTGAGTCTCCTAGGTGAAAGTCCTGTTTTCACTTCATCCACCAGAACAGGCTCCTGATGTGGACTTTGTCGATCTGTATAATATGTCACCTGACTTCCTAAAGCCCTTCTGGCACATAGCTTTTTGGGCTGTCTGACAGAAAGGGTTCTCTGGCAGAAAGTCCTGAAGGTTAATTTCTCCCATGTGCTGTGAAGAAGGCTTTAACAGCATTCAGAACATCATGGAAGGCAATTAAGTTTACAGAAAATGTAAACATGTAATTTGTGGATTACAGAACAAATCAATTAAAAAATCCCCAAAATAATTTATTTTGTGTGTCTGTTCAAAGTTTCTGTGGATTGCAAAGGAGATGGCCTCATGACACCTCATGACAACTTTTTAAAGATATATTTTATGCTTCTTAGCAGAGAATCGAGAGAAACATGAAAAGAAATAAAGGGAGAGGCAGATGAAATTACTCAAGCCAGGAACATTTCGGTTCATTATCAGCATCTCAAACCCATGTGACCCACTGAGGCACACCGACAGCATGACATCTTAAATATTAAACCATGAATGAAAGCAGTGAAATCTGTTCATTTCAGACTTCATATGTTTTCATGTAAATTTCTGACATAAGACCAGCATGTGGTGATAAAACTGTGTGAAACTGGACCCCATGTTGTCTGAAACGGTTTGACCCTGCTGTGTTTGCCCTATATGCAACAGTAGCAACCACGTTACCAGCAGGTTTCTACCCAGCTGCTCCCATCGCACACAGTAACAGATATTGTAAATGTAAATTAAAGGTAGAACCAGCAGGAGAGCTGTTCATAAATGCACCAGAAAGATACCAGGACATCAGACACGTATGTTTTGGGTTGGTAAAGCCTCCCAATCACAGCAAAAATATTGAGAAAAATAAGGAAATGCAAGCAGAGAACAGGACAGGGTCTCTGCAGATACAAACACCAGCACACGCTTCTAGTCAGTCATAAGTGGAAATTGTATGAGAACATGTTCATATGAGTCTATACATTGTTTATAAAGAAAATGTTGCATGTGTCTTTAAAATGCAATATTAAAAAGCTAATTATTCATGACATCAGAGCTTCTTTAATCATTATTGCCAGTGGTCAGACCTTGAAGGCCTAATGTGACACATTTTAAAATATAAAATTATAGATAAAACGTGGATGTCAGTTACAGGGGTGCTGAAGTGGACACTGAAAAACGACACGTGCTGAGAAACTGAAACGAGACCCCTTCATTCTCAGTTACAACACAAATCTGACGCCAGCTGCGCCTGGTGTTTGTATATGCGGTCATGTATCTGAGACGCTGCTGCGGCTGTATAGATGAGCTTTCCCTGGTCTGAGGCAAAGATTGGCTCCCCTGAGCAAGGCTATATCTCAAAGCAGATTAGACAGAACGTTCCCAGGCCTCCTCCACTTCACAGGAGTCTGCACAAACAGCAGGGTGCCGCACGGCTCATGCAAAGAGCTGTTTGTACCAAAGCAGGGTACATGTGGAGGACGATTTAGTCTGCCTTATTGAGACCTTTACAGTCTCGTCTCAGAAAGATAAAGGCCAACTTTTTGTAAATGCTCACAATTGCATCTTATCTTACACTTTTCTCATCAGTTCTAAGTACGCGATATAAATGACATAAATTGACACCTGTTTGTTTGCCTTATTCATCACTATTCATTCAGCACAGACTGCTACAGCATAAGCGTTACAATCTTTCTAACAAGTGTTATTGTTTTTTTTAAAGTGTTTACATTCTTTCTGCAGGCCTGTGGGTTACGATGGTTCATGCCTGTGGGTTTCCTGTTATCATACAGGGTGACTTCCTCACACTTACAAGTGACAGAAGTGTAAGTCAAGCCCTGAGTTTTTTCAACACAAGGAGCACGACACCTTTGACACCGCTCCTTAAAATAGTTGGCTTTCTCGCCCTGTTGCTGAACTATTGCAAAACAGGTTTTGTTGATTTTCTTTTTTAAAAAAACTAAATTTTCTGTCCTGTGTTTTTATATCTTGAGGTATATGCCACATATAAAAAATGAGTTTTAAAGTTATGTAATAAAGTTAAGTAATTTTCAAGTAATTTTTGCATTACAGTGTCTACAAATACCAGTTGCTATAACTTGTCAGAGTGAGGCGGGAAGTTGGACAACATAACTCAACATTATGTGAGTAAAACGTAAAACATTACCTAGTCTTTGAATGTGATTCATGCCCGTGTCACATCAGCCTCTGTGATATCACCCATTGGTTTTGTGGACTATCGTTTTGAAGCCTCAAGTTTGGCATTATGCTGTCGCCATCTTGCTTTTTATGGAGCCAGAAGTGACCTATGTGAACAAGAGGGTGAAGCTGTGTAGGATAAGCACTGCTACGCCTTTATCCTGATTTGATCTGACCTGGGAACCTAAGGACACACCATGGTAGCGACTTGTCAGTCACAATTTAGACACACTCTAATACCCCTTTTCCATACACATGAACTGGCCTGGTTTGACTCGGTTTGACTCAGCCATTCAGCCCAGCATGGCGGTGGTTTGCATTTCTGTTACAATAGGGATACCTGCTTGAAGGTGTGTCTTTTAACTGAAGACAAGCTCAACAAAGTTTGAGTCGATCAGCTGTAAAGCAGCAGATACATGTCTGGGATAAACATGCTGTTTCCTTAAATTCTTCAAAATAAAAGTCAACTGTTGTTTTGTCATGGAAACACTGAGCTGAGTATCACAAAGGGGGACAAAAGGAGGTCATCACGGGTTGTCCACAGTCAGTGAGACATCTGTGAAAGGGGTTTAAATAGCATGTACTACTCTCAGGACAGTTTCGGCAAATATGACAAAAAGTTACTTTTATAAAAGTTACCAACTGAAACTTTAAACCATGTCTGTGTCCTTGATTGAATAAGAGCATCAACTGTAAAACTTATTGTTTTTTTTTTTTTTATGATTCTTTCTTCATAATGTTCAAATCTAACTTTAGGTATCTTAACTCTGACAATCAACCATGCTCTGTTATTGCTGGTAATTTGACGCCTATAACTCTTCCATTTCACTGGACAAACGAGGCTAACTTAAACTTGAGGCATGTTTTATTAATCCCTGATATCTGTGAGCACGGGATGTCCTTGAGCAATAGAAAACAGAAGAATCCTTGTTGGGTCTCTGGAAACAAGTGTAGCGAGCTACAGAACTGAAAACTCTGTGCTGAACAGTACGAGGTCAAACCATTGAGACAGAAGAGGCATGGTGTCTGTGAATGTAAGACGTAATAGCATCTTTTTTTAAACATGAAGGTCTGCTTTTCAACTTGGTGCTCTGTAGTAAAAGATAATATTCTGTGTGATAAAATACGCAAAACTCTACTGTTTAATCAACCTTATCAGCGGTGAATTTGAGCACGGTGTTTGAGACCAGATGTACCATGACCAGTGTGCACTCTGTAAGTCACAATGTACACATTCATACATTGAAATAAAGCAAATAACAGGAAATAGGAACTGCAGCTCATTCCACGTCAACACCTTCAAAGGCTGACGATAAAGACTACCTGGTGTTTGTTTATCCACAGCGCTGAATATGACTACTGGAGCAACAGTAATCATAGTCACACACATGTTAAAGTTGACTAGCCAAAGTACACATGAGAGGGGAGGTTTTGTTCCCACTTAGATAAATTCTGCTTAATAACAACCAGTTTTTGGAGGAAGAAATAATAGCAGCATAATAGTTGTATGGGTGAATATAACAGCAACAAAGAATTGGGATACTGTGGGTTTGCAATTACTTGTAATGACTGAACTGTTGCTGACACATTATCATCAACCTCAACCAAAAAATGTCTTGAATAAGAGAAGAAAGACCTGCAGTTTGCCAGATTAGACATTTTTCTGTGAGATAATCTTCTTAATCCTCGACCTGAGAAAATTCAAGTAGGACTTTTTAACCCATGAATGGCACCGAACAGAAAATACATGTATATTCAGTGTGTTGTAGGGCTTCAACCAAAGAGTATTCTCATTTAATTAACTGAATAATAGCCTGGTCTAAAAATAGTGGAAAGTCATCCTTCAGACCACTACTTTGTCCAAATTAGTGGTTAAAAAATAAAATAGTTTCCAATTATTTTACTGCTGAATAGTTGTTTCAGCTCTAGTTTTAAAGCTGTATTTTACACATGAACAATTATCTTATATGGTTTGGTTTATAAAATGTCATAAAAATCATCCTTCAGATCACTGATTTTGTCTGACCAACAGCCCACAACCCAAACATATTCAGTATGCTACCATATAAGACCCATTAATGTTAATTAATGTCATTTTTCAAAGAAAACTTAACGATTACTCTATTATGAAAATAGTTTTCAATTAATTTACTGTTGAGTAAATGTTTCAGGACTAATTTTGTCCAACCAACAGTCCAAAATCCAACAGTTTGCCATCAAAGACAAAGGAAAGAAGAAACACATCACATCTGTGAAGTTGGACACATTCATGTTTGGGATTTTTGGAGGAAAAATTTAGCAGTTAACCTAATTTTGAACTTCTTTTTTTTTTTTTTTTTTTTTTTGTTAGGCAACTGCTTCAGCTGTGGTGTGTTTACTATCCAGTGTGATTGTTGTATTTTGAAGCAGCACATAAAAGAAGAAGTGGTATGTAGCAAGAATTCCAGCAACGATTAATCTATTATTGAAACAGTTCCCTGTCATTTTACTGTCAAATAATTATTTCAACTCTTGTGTTATAGTTGTTATAGTATAGTATTTTGCACATGAAGAGAAAATAGCTGTATACCCAGTGTGTTGTAGGGCTGCAGTTAAAGATTCTTCTCAATTAACAGATTAATAGTAAAATAAAATATATAAAATGTCCTAAAATAGTGAAAAGGCTTCCTTCAAACTCAGTTTTGTCCGATAAACCCAAAATCAAACAGTTTGCTCTCACATAAGACAAGAAAAGCTGCAATTCATCCCATTTGACAATTAATGTTTAGCATTTTTGGAAGAAAACTCAAGCAATTAACCTCATTTCAAAATATTCTTCTGTCAAGCAGCTGCTTCAGCCACAGTGTGTTGAATATCCAGTGTCACTGTTGTATTTTGCAAGTGGCACAATAAAAGAAGAAGTGGTAAGTAGCAACAACAGAAAGTTTAACCGAACAAGTGTTTTTAAATCAATGTAATGTACTTTTCTGAGGTGCACCCCCCCCTCCCCGGGAGTTAAAACAGATGCTAAAAATTATTTGCAGGTCTGTTGTAAAAACCTTCCATGTTCCATTTATGGCCATATTGTAAATATTGACCCACATCCTTTGCTTTTGACTCTCCGGCTCTGCTGGCAATAAAAGCATCTTGCTCATATTCTGTGGTTTTAAAATCAAGAAAATAAAGACATAAAACGTAAATAGCACCAGAAAATAATGTTGTTAGGAAATGACTGTACTTCTAAAGATGAAAAGCCTGCAGTATATATACCATGAAAAGTTTCCTACACTGATTTCTGTATCTATCAGCTCACACGCACACAGATACTGTAGAGATGGTTTCTCCACGTGTTTGACACAGTTGGCTCATGTTGCACCATGAGAGACCTTCTCACCCCGCTCCACCCCTGTAAAACTTACCAGATGGCACAAAATGGAGGACCTTTTTGGCTTCCATGTTCTCCAGGTTTTTTAGGTGAGACACTTTCCAAAAGGTCAACCCATCATCATTCTCTCTGCTCCCAAACAACCTGCACTCACTCGTGATCTCTTCTCAGTCTCTTTCATACACACACACCCATACACACACTCACACACACACACTCATGCTGAGGTGAAACCACCTCCTCCAGCAGCAGCACATGGGTTTGAGAGAGGAAGTAGGAGGGCAGGAAGAGAAGGCTGGGGGTGAGAGAGGTGTTTGTTTCTGCTGGGTCCCTGTGCCTATGAACCAGAAGACAGGTAGCTTAAAATCAATAAATAATGAATGGGGTTTGGTATTTTAGTATCAAAGATTTATGGCTCTTATTGTCCTGATATTACTTGATACTTTTTAAAGAAAGTTCTTCATGCCACTAACTTTTTAAGGCTTGTACACACTTATTTCACTTTTTTACTCAGATATATTTTTGATGTTTTAAAACCATAACGTGTATTATTCTGCTTAATCAACAAACAACTGTCCTTTTGTCCATAGTCAAATCATCTAAAACTCTTTTCCTTTCTTCTTTCTTGTAGTTTTGTCCTTTTTCTTTGCTCCTTTTAATGTTTAATAATCAATATTTGGGACTATGAAGTTTAGATTTATGCAGGGATCCTGTGAGGATGGGTTAGATACAAATATCTGTCAGTTTTATGTTTCGTGTGAAAGTGTTCTGGGTGAAAAGCTGATTGATTTAAAGGAGAAAAATGTAACATATTTACCGTAACGACTAATAAAATGACCATGATAAGCCATCAGGGATCAAGGCAACATGTTAAATTGAAATACTCGCTACTCTGACAACAGTGCTACAGCCGTGGTATCCCACCCTTTGAAATTTCTATTGGAATAACTTTTTGTATGCCCTTTTCACTTTAATTAGATTTCAGATTAATGCCACATGTTGACCGAATGAGTAAGTGTCTTTTTATCAATCAATCAGTCAATCAATCAGACTTTCTTTAAAGCTACTGCAGGGAGTTTAACTAATTGGTTTTGAAACCATCTGAATTTAATACTGATGCCTTTACTTGACCCATAAGCAAACAACCCCATCCAAGAAGACTGCATCTCAAAAAATGTATACAGTAATTTAGTGAAAAATAAAATAAAACACTAAGGTTACAATAAAAAACTACTTTTATTGAGACCATACTATTAAGTTGTAAAGGAGCAGTATTGTAGTGTTGGGTAAATCAAATAATTGAGTTGAAAAACTGGAAACTTTTAAGCTGACTTGCCTTGAATTTGGGATGCATTAATGCAAACTGCTGATTTGAAAGTAATCAGATTATTAAGCACATCTGACTTAAAGCAACTCTGTTCATCGAACTTGTAAACTCAATTTGGAAAAACTTTCTCTTTTTTTCAGTGCGTGTGTGTAGCAGACTTCTCACCATGATGATAACTTGCTGTGTGTCAATATGCTTTGAGATAATTAACCCCGTACACACCAAGGTCGGAAATGATCAGAATTTACACACAGAATTTAAAACCTACATTGTTTGAATCCATATTTCCTAGCTTGTGGTCCTTTCTTGCCTATGTCAGCACATTGCTGCATTTCTTGGCATGTTACTGCCACTAACTGTCAATCAGTGGAATAGTGTGAACATCAAGATACTAAGAAAAAACTGACTCTCTTTTCCCATAGCTATACTCCACTCTAACTATAAATATCACCTCAGTAATCCTCAAGGTACACACCAGTCTTCCACTCCGTCATACTTATGTATGGTCATATTTATTGCAGTGGATCTTTCCGTCTGACATTCTGTTTGCACAGATCTGTGTGAAATCCTCTGCTTTTTTGGCATCCCGCTTCATTTGACTGTACAGTAGGGTGAGACAGGACAGGCAAGTAGTGAGAGGGGAACGACCCTCTCACTTGAGCCTGGGCTGCTGCAGTAAACACTCAGTCTTGATACGTGGTGCACGCTCTCCCAGGTGAGCTACTGGGGCGCCAGTGAAATCCTCATAGCTGCTGCAGCCCCTAATTAGGCACTCTGTGAGGAACACTCTGCCCTGTCAGACTTTGTCTAGGATATAAAAAGTAGCAATATCAGACTGAAACTGACCAAAAGTGCACCGTTTCAAAAAAGAGCCTCTTTTAAGGCTCAAACTAAAGACACGCTGGAGTCAGACTATAAACTCACTGTCAGAACTGCTGCTCTGGAGAATTGAAAAAGGGAAAAAATAACTCGGCTGAAGTCAACATGCATCTTTTTCTTCTTGCACTGATTTCCTAATGATACTTAAAGAGACATTATGTTGCAATTGCACATCCAAAAATGAGTATTGCAGTCCAAATAGCAAGTTGGAGCAATAGACGGTATATTAAATAGATTGAATCCCTATTAAGTTATACCATCTATGATTGAAGAGAGTGCAACACTGTTGTCACAGAAGCAAATATTTTAACTTACATAGCATGTTTCCTTAATCTCTGATGACATTGTCATTTATTACAGTCAATTTATTACAGACCTCTCATTTAATTGTCACTTGCTTCGGAGGCAAAATAATAAGTTAATAATTAGTTCAATGATTAGATCAGTCATGTGCTGTTTATGATTAAAGGGACAGTTCACCCCCAAATCAAAAATGCATATTTTTCCTAACCTGTGGTGCTATTTATCCTTCTAGATTGTTCTGGTGTTAGTTGCAGGGTTATGGCCATAGAGATGTCTGTCTTTTCTCCAATATAATGGAATTAAATGGCACTCAGTCTGTGGTGCTCAAAGCACCAAAAAAATATGTTTGGATGAGACACTTGTGCTCATATCTATGACCTCTCATCCATGAGTTGATGCATGTTTCCTTCTGCACAGCTACAAGGTTGGCAGGTGTAGTTCAAAAGAAAGTAGTTCCTACATGAAACTGTTCACAACAAGGTCTGCTGATTATTTTGAGTAACCAGGTCATAATTTCTGGACTGAAACATTGCTGCAAGTTTTTCAAATATATTTTTGGCCTTTTGAGCTCCACAAGTCGAGTGCCATCTAGTCCCATTATATTGGAGAGAAGGCAGACAAAACTCGATGGATAAGTAGCCTTACAGGTAAGATGTAGTTTTGATTTTGGGGTGAACTTCCCCTTTAAGAGGTCATTATGCAGGTTTAAAGATATCTAAAAAAAATCCCCTTATTATTGCCTGTTTAAAGTGTCTTATACTTATTTTAAGTGCCTTATATTATCTACCATATAATTCAGAGTTACTCAGAAACTATTTAGCCATTAATTAACTACCTATTACTTCCTAAATTGTTTTTAATTAATTCATTTAAGTCTGCTCAGTAAACTACTTCATAATATTTGTTTACATGTTAGCAATAGAAATTATAATTCTATCCAGGCAGTGGACTGCTTTTCAAGTGAGACGGACAAAATATTCTCCCAGAATGAAAGAAATGAAATATGAAATGAAATCAAATACAATGGCCCGACAGTGAGCACATTAATAACCTTTACTTTTCATCTGAAAATCTGAATTTTTACTTTGCATCTTAAAATCAGAATTATATCACTTTTGTCCTGTATTTCACTCTGGCTGTCCTGAAAATCCTTGTAAGAGTTTATTTGAGTGAATAAAGCTGGACTGATGGAGGCAAAGTGACACAGCTATCACTTGTTTATGCAGACTGTGATGTTTTTGATTGAGTTTGGCTCCAGAGGAATGCTAAATTCAGCCTCAAGGAACAAACTCCACTTATTTCTTTTGACTGGTGCGTATGTAGGAGGAATTGTAATGTTGTGTTTTTATCTGACAAATTGGGAGACTGATTTCATTGCCAGGGTGAATGTTAATATAATATACAGAGAAGAGAAAACAGCAATGACCTCTGCAAGAGCAAGCGACTCTCTGCAGGGAAATCATTGTGCACCCAAAACAAATAGTCCTTTTTTAAGTAGGTAACTTTCTCCTTGTGGATTTCTTCCATTGAATTCCTAATTGCATGATGTAATTACTTGCTTGTTATTTTTTTTAGAAGTTACTGGCCTTGTTAAACTTTACAGGGTCTTTTTAATTGGCATCAAATGCAGTTACAGAGCACAGCTCAGGTGCTCAGTACGTTTTTATTTCATAAGGTTTTGACTGGTGTGTGGATCCAAACAAAATCAGCAAAGTCTCCAGACAGGAAGAGCTCTTCCATGTCGATTTTATGGCTAAGAGAACTGGGACACTGGGTTAGCAGCAACTTCAAGCCAACCTACTTGGCCAAAGGCAAAAAAGGAAAACACACAAGTGCAGCCGTGACTGTTCCCTTGTCTGCCATGAGATGGCAGCGCAGTCTGTTCAGGAACAGAACAGCACCAGCCAGTATCTGACTCAGGATTTAATAATAGGAATCTGTATTTTTCATGGAAAGGCCACACCCCTCAGAGTCTCAGCTGGAGACAAGTGACTTTTCTTGGTGAAAGAGGCCAATTAAAAGTTTTACAGTGAAATTGAACATAATTGAAATGTTTCTCACTGCTGCGTGCACCTGGTTTGTTGGGAGAAGCTGTACTTTTCTTTTTTTAATGTTCATGTTGAGTGAATGTTTTGAATAGATACTTAAGAGTTAATGGAGAGAGAACCTACAAGCATGGAAATGTTTGTTCATTCTACATGAAACATGGTCATAGCTGCCATTGAAGACAGTGAGATCATTTATTCTTTTGTGTGACGGATTTCTCAACCTGATACAAACTAAGTTTAAAGGTCCAGTGTCTATTGGCAAAATATAGCAGGAATGAAATATAATATTCATAAGTTTGTTTTCATTAGTATATAATCACCTGAAAATAAGAATCATTAGAGGGCACGTGTCCCCTCGCAGGAAGGCCGTCATATTTCTACAGTAGTCCAGAACGGATGAACGAACAAAACTGCCTCTAGATTTTGCATTTTGTAATTAGGGTTGTAATGATACCAGAATATTAACTTTGATACCACATGAGTATTAAAAAACAATACTTGATACTTTTTCCAATGGCAGAGCAAATCATATAAAAGTTCCATGCACACAAAATAATTTATTTCTTGTTTTTTAATTACCAACCTGCACACAGTGCTGGTACAACAAAAAAAGTTAAGAAACAGTCACTGAACACTATCTGGTTTTGCACTGGCGCAAAAATAAAGAATGGACTGAAGTGAGGTCTTGAATGAGCACACATTAAATGTTAGCATTTTGATACCTTTGAAAATCATATTTGTGTTTTGTGCGAGTATCACAGCCAATGTGCTAGGTGAGTGTGAGACAAGGTGTTTGCAATCTGCAATCTCACCTCTGAATGCCACTAAATCCTACGCACTGGTCCTTTAAAGTTTGGTCGAGTTTGCAGGTGGGAAAAATCTGCTAGGATGTTAATCACTGACTACATCCACTTTTATTTTGAAATTTAGGCCTCATTTGTGGGGAAAATGTTTGCTTGTTCTTATGTAGTTGATATAAAGTGATCAGATGCCATACTTGATAATATAAATAAATAACAAATTTTAAAAAATCAAATTTAGATCAACTGCATATTTTTTCTTTGATATATACTATTTTTAATTACATCTTAAAATCTATGATGAAATAGCATGACAGTAAAATGGTTTATCTCTTTTCTAACCAAAACCAGGTGGAAAAAAGAAACACATTTTTTAAAGTCACATGCAGGAACATGACCTTTATATTTTGTATATTTTTTCGCTAGTGCACCCATTTTGGGAGATAATACTAATATATGCACATTTGTTAAATGATCAACTCTGAGGTTACAGAACTTTTTTAATTGATTCATTCTCCAAAATATTTATATGTGCTTGCCTATTTAAGGGTTAAAAGGAAACACAAGCATCCAGCTTTCCAAAATCTTAAATAAGCTCTCCTAACTTTAACATTAACCATTAAGCTGTCCTAACTTTCACTTATCTAACTTGTTTAATCTGTTCTTTTGTTGTTTTTACACAATAGATGGTGGACACAATGTCTGCTGTCTTAGCCCACTCTCTCTCATCTCTCAAAAATCAGATATATGACAATATAAATAAGAACAATAAAAGCAAGAAAATAAGGGAATAATAAAAATATAAAAATGAAACAATGGAAGCAATAAAAACAATAAAGAGACGTCATGACATAAAAGCAAGTCTATAAAATGGGTTTTAAGAGGTGATTTAAAAGATGTTACTGAGTCATATGTTTCAATAAGGTGATATGGTGATAAAGCTGTTAAATTCAGCAAGATGAGAAAAGTAGTGTCGGTCGCTATAGGTAATATAAAAGTTGATAAGTGCTGTTTGATTGAGTACTTAGAATTTCATACCCTGAGATAAGATTGGATGAAGATTATTAGGATTTTCTTTTGTAATATCAAACTGGGAAAAATAATCCTATCTTAGGCTTTTCCCATTTTAAGACTACAGTTCACGCCAAAATCAAAGATACACATTGTTTCTCTTACCTGTAGTGTTATTTATTCATATAGATTATTTTGGTGTAAGTTGCAGAGTTTTAGATATATTGGCTATAGAGATGTCTGTCTTCTCTCCAATATAATAGCAGTTTCATTTAGGAACTACTTTCTTTCTTTCAAGGTCTGAGGATTATCTTGAGTAATCGAGTCATGATATCTGGAAAGAGACACCGGTGTCGACCTTTTCAACCAGCCATTTAATGCCATTATATTGGAGAGAAGGCAGACATCTCTCCAGCTGATAGCTCCATAACTCTACAACTTACACCAAAGAAGTCTAGACGGATAAATAGCACTACAGGTAAGAGGAAAAATATGTACTTTTAGATAGAAAGTTTCTGTAATACAGCCCCTGATCCTCATCCTGTCTCACTCACACAGAAAAACATAAGTCGAACAGTGACAGTGTCGAACAGTGACCATACACTAAGAAAGAGGCCAGGGAAGCAATGAACTGCTACATTAATAAACTAATGTTCTGTGGTCAAAGGGTTCATTGCAAGTACACTATGAGTTTGGCTTTGTGTACTGTGAAACATTAATCAAACTTCACAAGTGCCTGAAGGGCATAACTGGGGGGAAAACAGGAACACAGGAACACCTGAGGGATGTTATGAGAGGAGAACAAAACACAAGCCCTGATATCTGTATTGTTGGTTATAAACGTAACAAAACATAAATGCCTCATAATGACAAATGTGTGATTGAAATCTGCAGAAAGGCCCAAGATTAATAGCAGTTTAATAAGACAGAATTTGATGACATATAAGAGCTACTGAATGGATCTGTTGACAATATTTTACTGGCTGAGAGCTATAAATGTGTAACAGAGTGCTTGGCAAGGCTCACAGTGATCCTTTCTGCAGTTGAATATTAAATATGGGCACATGTGCAGACAGACTGTGATTGTTATTCACACTGAAAAGCCAAGAGAACTGATGCTGAAGTTTCAATAATCACGTGTCCTGTATCTGCAGAGGCCTACCCTCTGCCTGCATTTCTCATTATTTTGCTGTGCTTGTGATGCTGTACCAACCCAAAACAGTATTTGTTACTATCTGACATCCTGGAATGAGACACAACGGTAAACTATTTTTCTTGTGCGTTTACAATCTGACAAATCCTACTGATTCTACCTTTAATTCTAACATAAATGCTTCTCTGTGCTGATTCTGTCCATCTCTGAATGAATAGATCACACTTAAACTGATCTGCTACCATCACGTTCACACTGTGACCTTTGTCCATGAAGGTCAACACATTCTGCATATCATTCTAAACAGGCACAATCAGAAATGAAAGCAAATGCATGCACATTCTAGACTACAAGGGCGTTATTTCATTGCACATTTGTCACATTTTATTTTCCACTAAAACTATCTGGATCAAATTATATTTTAAATAAATTTTAGATTTAAGATTTAAAAGTGGAATAGTTCATACTTAGCATACTATGGGTAGATTTTGTTGCTCACACATCAGCGCACAGTGACAAGGCAGTAAATAATAGTTGCTTTAATCTAAATTTATGTGTGAAGATGAGCCAGATTTCTGCTGGTATGGCACAATCTTCTTCCCCAAAGAAAAGACCAAACACTAATAATCATTCTTTCAGATTTGATACTGTTATGAGCCTTACCTTCAGCAAAATGATTCACAGTGACTTCTGACACCTCTCCTCTGCTTCCTTTTGGTTTTCATGGAGCCGGTTTTCTTGCAATGCAGCCAGAAAACGGTGATATTTTGGATGAGGTGATGAAAACGATACAGAGCTCAGAGTGGATAATGTGGATCCTGTGTGAGAGTTGCAGCATGAGTTGTCTGGCAGGCAGGCCCACAGGTAGATGGAGTCACTACCAATGAATAACACCTTAATGACCTCCCTGCCAATCACAGTGAAGCTGACTTTATGAGCACAAGATAATTTGGAAGGTAAAGGTGGAGTTTAGGGGAAAGAGGAGACAAAGACAAGGGGGAGGTATGAGGAAACTACTCTTAACCCTGCTGGGACTCTTTAATATTTTAATGTCGCTGTGGTGTGAGACATTACCACTCTACTGTTATGCTAAATCATGAATGCAGCCGTGTCTGCTACAAAAGTGTTTATGATTCACTGCAGTATTCATGCTATTCAAAGGGCTCAGTTCAAGGATCTCTAAATAGATATGTATTAGCTCCACTTACAGGCAACCACTACTGCAGGTTCATGGCCACTGAAGTACTGTTTTGCTCTGATTTAATCATGTTTGCAGTACAGGGACCTAAAGTTATGCACATGTGCAGTATGCATGTACAAAGTGCTACTGTGGGACATGTTGCACAAACAATCCCTGTGAGGTCAGTCAAGCAGGAGAAGAATGTGTGTGTATTCACTAACCCCAGCCTGCATCACAACTGATCGCTCAAAATTCAGTTTGGGACATCCAGAGGGTCAGATTATGTCCACAAAGAGCTAGTTTATATGGCATGTATTGTCAAGCATGCAACCCTTATAATAATAATAACCTACCTGTCTAGTCTTCGAGTTTTAAAAACTCAAAAAAATGTATTTGAAAAATTGAACACAAGTAAATAGTTTTAAGTAAAAATATTAAAATATTTACCATTATTCACTTTCAATCAGTTTACTCAATACTTTTTGAGATAAAATTTTTTGGCTTTCTAAAAGTCAAAGTTTCAAGTCAAGTTAATTGTCTCAACAAAAGCTTAGTAGTTGGTAAACCTTTTTGAAAACTTAAGAGTTTGAGTTGGGCTCAAAAGTCAAATACTGAAATTTTGTTCCCTTGAAAATTTGATTTTTTTCTCAACATTTTTATTTTCATAGTTCAAATGCACCAGAAAGCGACTTGATTGTTGAGTCTCATTCCGAGGGAGTCAAATGCCAGTGTTTCGGGTTGCTAAAGCATCCTGAGCACTCCAAAAAGAAGAAGAAGAAGAAGAAGAAAAAAAAAAAAAACTAGAAGAGAGATCACTGAGTAAAATGCAGATCCCATCCAGGCAACAGCTGGTGAAGCACCACTTTAATTCCACCACAAATGCCAGATGCAACCAGCTGAGATTTGCGAAGTTCATCCTTGAGTCCAAGTGAACATTTTGCACCAAGTTTGAAGAAATTCCCTCTGAGACTTCATGCTCACAAGACTGGTATGACCAGAAAACATAATGCCTGTGGCCATAGCTGTCATTAGCGTGGAGCAATAACAAAACGTTTATCAATGGTTATCAAAAATTGTGAATGACAGAGGTCTTCCAGCATGCAGTCGTGAATGTGCAAAAAAATTTTAGTCTTATCGGTGCTGTAGTATTTGAGATTAGCTGCAGACAACCTGCAAGAAGTTGCAGGCGCAGCCACACACCTCTGATTGGTGATGATTGAGAGGGATTGTTTTTGGTTCTGTAGTCTGGTTTGAGTCTATAGTCTGTTTTTGGGGGAAATCCTGCAAAGTTTGGCTTTAAAAATAGAGTACATAGAATGCAACATTTTAAAAGAAGTGCAGGAGTGCAACAGGTCAAAGCAAAGTGCAAAATAGAGTTTCACGCCTGTATTGAGTTTGAAAGAGGCTAGAGCGAAGAAGCAAGTTTTAGCATTTAAAAAAAAAAAAAAAAAATTTAACAAGAGGAAATCAAAAATGTTTATTGATGATCTGATAATGTTTGAGGAGATCACTTCCATTACATCTTATTGAAGAACATGTATGCAAGATAGTTCTGTTCATGCATGCAATACAATGGCAGTAGATGAGAGATGTCATATCACACAGATGTTACTTCCATATGCAATGTCCACAGGAATTCACAGCAATCATCTACCTTCCTGTGTAATCTGTCACTTATTGTGTCAGCTTCCTCAGACAAAGCTCACATGCACCAGAGTGAAAGTATTCTCATTGCACAATATCCCTTTTTCACTCGGCTCAAATCCTTCTGACACCAACATAAATGTGAATGCAACTTTGTTCCAATTATCATCTTTTACTTGATCTGACTCTCACTTTTCTTTTCCTGACTTTGCAGCGTGAGAGCACAGGTGTCATTGCATGCCAACATATACATATAACCAATACTTAGCCTGGATTTCCCCAAGTTTTCAAATTGTTGTTTGTGGTCCAGTTACAAATGATCCAAAGTGAATGCCATAGCAACAACAGCAACACTGGTAAACTGACTCAATATCCTTATTTAATAACACCATCCATCCATCTTCTGTAACCGCTTATCCGTGAGGGTCGCAGGGAGCTGGAGCCTATCCCAGCTGACTTTGGGCGAGAGGCGGGGTACACCCTGGACAAGTCGCCAGTTCATCGCAGGGCTGACACACAGAGACAAACAACCACTCACACTCACATTCACACCTACGGGCAATTTAGAGTCACCAATTAACCTGCTGCATGTCTTTGGACTGTGGGAGGAAGCCGGAGTACCCGGAGAGAACCCACGCGGACACGAGGAGAACATGCAAACTCCACACAGAAAGGCCCTGCCGGCTCAGGGATTCGAACCCAGGACCTTCTTGCTGTGCGGCGGCAGCGCTAACCACTGCGCCATCGCGCCGCCCTATTTAATAACACCTCCAGGCAAAATGATTTACGTGAAAATGGGACTACAAAAGCCACCTCACAAAAACTATAAAAACAACAAAGCCACACAGACTCAAAGACTTCAAAGCATCACAAACAACCTTTATTACAGAAAACATTCAACCTCACCAGGGGCACATGTTCAAGCTGATTTGTAAAAGGTAAAGTGAACACCAGGTCAGCTAGGGTGACCAGATAAGAATGGGTTAAATTTGGGACAGGGAGTTTAAGGTAGGCATGTCATGTCAGAAAGTTAGCAAAAAAAAAAAAAAGAAAGAAAAAAAAAAAAGAAGAATTTCTAGTCACATAATTTGTTGTCCTGGCTCTGGTGACAGGTATGTTACAGTCATTTTAAATGTCTTTTCAGTTGTAAATGTTGTCATTAACTGTATATATTTTTTTATCACAAATTCTTTCCACAGTCTGTTATTAATGATGCCTAATCTGTCAAAGAGACAAGTGAAAACACACCAATAATACTCTTACACAAAACTTTGTAATTCCCGTTTACAAAAACAGGAATTACAACTTACACATTTGATTTGATCAGAATATTTTCACAAATTCATATGTTGTTCAGTATCTAGTACTATAACATTTCATTTCTGGGACCAAAAGAGGACCAAAAACTGGTTATAATTTGAGATCCCCATACAGTTGTCATGAACAAGGAATGGAAAACATTTGTGTCCCAGGCCGGTTTTAATCTGTGGTAAAGTTTGCCATATTAATATGGGGCTCTGTGGGGACTGACTTGCTTTTGGAGCCAACATCAAATGGCCTTTTCAAGGAACTCTTTTTTGCACTTCAATGTTGGCTTCATTTTTCAGCCCTGGAGGTTACTGTTTGGTTAATATATGTAAATGCATGAAATAAAAACATGGAATATCCCTTTACATATGGAAAACTATATGATGTATTGTAACATACCTTGACATGATGTAAGTTGACATGATGTGACATATTACATTACATAAGATTAAGAATTTAAATGACTATTAAATGTAAATGACATATCTAGAAATCACTAACTTCATCTTTGTGCAGGAATCTGACCGGACAACCAGAGGACATATTCATTGGGACAGATATTTGTTTAATCCATCTGTGGGAACTAAAATGAGCTGGCATCAAATGGAGAGAGTTCAGTAGTGCAGTGCAGCCTGTAAAAATTGCTGTTGTAACAGAGTCAGGTTGGTGCAATTGTGCTTGTTGGCTCACTGGAAAGGCTCCGCTACACTAAATGGAACGGGACCTTAATTAGTGTCAGTGGTAACGCCTTTGTTTACTCCGCTATTTCATTTCGGCTGCTTTGAGAAAGGTCAACTGAATGGCGGTGTGGCTGGATCGGCGATGACGGGGAGTTAGAAACATGATATGAGCAGCAGAGAAGAAATGTTAAAACATGGCTAATAATATGGACGATGGGTGGAGCTGTGAGTGCACTCAGTCTCTCCAACACTTTGATTTGCAGTGATCTTCACACAATGTTGCTTAATAGATTTTTCTGATCATGATCAGCAGTTGATAGAAAGGAACTGAGCTCAGCAGTGCGTACATGCAGTGAGTAATGCCAGTAAGTAAATTTTGTCAGAGTGGTGTTGTTGCTATATGCAAGGCCAAACAATACTATAACACCAATTACTCCCATGTATGTAATTTCTCTCTCTATCATTATATGTATATGTATATATATATATATACACACACACACACACATCAATATATATATATATATATATATATACACATATATATATATACATACACATATATATATAAATACATATATATATATGCTGTGATAAACTGGCGACTTGTCCAGGGTGTACCCTGCCTTTGCCCAATGTCAGCTGGGATAAGCAAGCTCCAGCCCCCCCGCGACCCTCAAGGATAAGCAGTTACAGAAGATGAATGAATGAATATATATATATGTGTGTGTGTGTGTGTGTGTGTGTGTAATGAGAACCGTTCCATTCCTGTTTTATGTTCATTCTATGTCTTGTGCTGTGAAGCACTTGGAGCAAGTTCTTCGCTGTAAAGCAGTTTAGTATTATAACCATGACAATTTTGGTCACTGTTATTGTGATATGAAATTTTATACCATTTTATCTCTAGTTTGGTTGTTAAAAAAACACAATACAGACTGTGTATGTGACAATAACTGTGATATTAAAAATATTAAATATTGATATTATGTTAATAATACACATATGATAATATTATTGCATAAATAATACAGCACCTCTTAAACATATTGCATGCTCTTAAGGGTTTTATTGATGACATTTTTCTAAAAATGAATAACTAAAAAAGAAGTAATACATACCACAGAGCTTTTAGAAAGGAAATAAAAGGATACACTTTCCAAAAATAAAATAAAATAAAATAAATCTAATAGTGAATTTATCATTTTAAAACTTTTGATGGGTCCAAAAGTAATGTTTTGTGTAAGATGTGTGATGTTTGGTTCCTACGATTGTATACATTTTTTCTAAAAATATCAGGAAAACTCAGATGCAATATTGCAAAATCATCTACACAAAATTCAACCGAATTACTCGTTTTACACAGTTCTGCAGTTATTTTATTCACTATTTGGATTAATTGCACAGTTTAACGGTTGTTCTGTCCTGTTATCGTAATAACATTAAATGTCCATAAAATATATCACTTAAGGCATCGTCAGTTTACTCAGTGATAGAAAAAGGTTCCCTTAAGGTGGGAAAAAGATTGTGAATCACAGGCCCGGTCGGTGATGTTGCTGTATAGCTTCCAGCCACCAGTGGCAGCATTGGGAACAACCAGTGGAGGTGAGAAACGAAGAAAATAGGCGCCGTTTTGAATCGTACACTGGTGGTACTGAGTTTAATGGATGTCGCTTGCACATATCTGGAGCAAGACACATTTTCGTTATTTTACAAACGCCTGATATCAACGTGAACTCTTCTGAACTGTTGCTGAGGAGTTCATCCGCAGGTTTGTATTTTCGACAACTTTTATTCGCACTGAATGTTTGTAAGTGCTTCTCTTGGGTAGAAATACAGGGCCAGGTGGTAGGCTGCTCCTGTGACACCATCTTAACAACAGGTGAACATCAAAACATGAGAGAAATACCCGAGCAACAAATGGACAACTGGCATTGGTGCTAACTCCAGTGGTCGGAAATTAGAGGGAAGCTATAATTAATTCATCTTTTTCAAAGCATTTCTCCTTCCAGTGACCTGTGACACTGTTACCCCCCAAAACAATCAAACTGTTCCAATAGCTTTCTTTATTCACCCTCCATCAACAGGTTTCAACTGCCGATGCCTGTTAACTGTTGTCCTGGCAACACGAGCTTTGGGTGATGTCACTGCTGACTATAAAAGTCCGAACTGGCAACTACCTACGTGATTGATCGGTTTGCACACACAATAAACAGAAGATGCTCTCCACTAAAGGTAAGACACATATCCCATTTAATATGTTGCTTATTGTGCCATGGTGTTTGTTTGGCCTGTTGCATTCTTGTTGCTTGCTGTGAACATACAGTCATCTCCTAAACTGCGACACTCCCGTGCCATCTTGTTGTTTAATGGTTTGTGAGACTGCTCTTTGTCTGTTGTTTTTGTTTATGGGGCTTGGACTGGACAGGGTTACTTTGAAAATGTATTCTCAAACAGTTACTAATTAAAAAATGTATCCAGTAACTTAAGTATCACAATATTTAAGTAACTTGTTTACTTTCCGTTACTTTTGTATTACCCTACTTAAACACCACATATGGTGAACTCATATAGCGTTATTTTTTGTTTGTTGTTAGGTTCATTAATTGTTTGTCCAGCCATTCCTTCCTTTGTTAAACACAAACACATTTAGATTAATTCAGGTAATTGTGCACCCATCAGTGTAGCCTACTTTGTTCATATTCACACTTAACACACAAACCTGTGTGCGTGAAGAGTGAAGCTGTGTAGATAAGGGTAGCGTTGGTCTGTGTAACTAATGTTAGCGTTGGTCTGTGTAGCTAACATTAGTGGATAGTCTAAACTGTAAATGTTTCTTTAAATTAGATGTTGAGTTCTTGGATGTTAACAGTATTTTCACAGCTGGAGGCAGAACTGTCACTCTACTGTGAAGTTTTCCCTCTTTTCTGATTTAAAGACACAATAATGTTAAAATTTCCACCCAGTGAAGCACTTTTTTACTAGAGGCCATGATAATGAATTGACTGTAAGATTAGCTGGTTTCACTCATACCAGAGTGTGTTATGAGACTCTGAAGTGTTGTAAGGTGTGAGCATGGTAGTTGTATTTTTAGTTTGTTTGTTTTAAAAAGTATTTTAAATTTTTTTATCCCACTATTAATCCCATTTTCACTAAATGTATCTGTAATCTGACTACACCTTCTTTTTCTGTAATTGTAATGGAATGACGTTACCTTTTTTATATCCTTATTCCACAACTATTTACATGTAATCCATTACTCATCAAACCTGGGAATGGCGCTATTTTAAGTGCTGGAACAGCAGTTAGTGGGCTGCAGCAGTCATTCAGACAGACTAACCTAGCTCACCTTCATTGCACAATGTATCATAAGTTAGATGTGCATGGGGTTATTGTTATCATGGTGCAGTGAGTTAATGTTTTGGCCGAACATTTGCCTGTGGTTTGACGAGTACCATGATGTCTGTGTGCACAGTGGGGGTAGAATTTAGCAGTTTTGAGTATCTTGGTTATGTTTTTTCAGATGAAAATGTCCTGACTTTACAAACCTGGATAAGGCCATATCCTGTTTTTAAGAAACCTGGATGTTCTATCTAGAGTACTAAACTAGGATAATGTGTGTGTAAATGCCAAAGTATCCTGGCTTAAAGTTTACTTTTATGCAATTAGAACTCTTCCATAAATGCTCAACAGTATCACATACAGGTTGTAGAGAATCAATACAGTATCACAAAACATATATCCAATACTCAAATGTATCAATATTTTTTTACACCCTACTTTCCAGTTTGCCCCATGGGATTTTACAGAATGGTGGTCAATGAACAAATAACAAATTTTTTTTTTCTTCGTGATTGAATTGTGCCACAACTTACACATTTGATTTTTGTAAACATATTTTACAAGTCAAGAACGTCACAATTTGTAGTAGCGTCATAGTTTAGTTTTGTGTGAAATTGCTCTGTGAATTTCATCTCTCATCTCGCACAATATACGTCATCAACACCAACATCGCTGTCCCTTGTAACGTTATCTTACCATAAGTGTTTTATCCAGTGACTTCTGGTCCTTTTGTCAGCCGGGAAGAGAAAGAACAAGCAGACCTGTTGTTGTGTGACTGCATGCTGGTAAGAGAACACACAGGCATCGCAGCGGCTAACTTTTTGGAGGGAGAAAGTCATGACATCACTTACACCACCATTGGGTGTGTAGTCTCTCTAATTATGTGTCTTCAAAGTCTGATTCTTCAGCAGTTTTTTGATAAACGCCGATTTTTTTTTTCTTGTAAACCTATCTTTTACATCGACAGACATATCTGTAATTGGTGGCACGAATGGGATCAAAAAAATAACTAAAACTTAGGCTCTCTGTATGCAGTGTTATTCAAGGTTGCTTTGTCATAATATCTATGCCAGAAACGTTGCACTTGCTTACTGAGCTGCACCTTACTCATCATTGTCAATGCATGTGTTCTCTTACATTTCATCTAACGAGCAGTGCATAAAAGTGTCTAATAACTGCACTGTACTGTTAAAGGAAAGGTTTAATGAGCAGCAATTTCAGAGTGAAAAAAGAACTTCATTCGGGATTTTGGTTCTAAAGTCTGGGACAGTTGAAAGACACAGAGGAAAAGACACTGCTACTGAAGGAGGAAAACAGTTGGTACTTCACTGAAATGTCAGTCGTGAAGACCAAATTCCATGACAGGGTTTCCCCCAGCTAAGATTTTAGGCCTGGTGGCAAGTATCTTTTGATGGGGAGCCTGTGCCCAAGTGTCTTTTTTGATGGGGGCCAACAACTGACAGCAATAACAGCATGAAGCAGGGCCTTATAGTTTCTGTGATAACATAATCACAGCAGAAATCACGGAAATGAGAATTTACAAAAAACAAAAACACAATGCAGATTTCACAGGGCCCTACAGACAGTAGAAAATACATTAAATTGTGACTTTCTTGACTAAAATAATCTTTTTACCAAGCTTGCACAAAATAATGAAACTGTGCTCAAATGTGTTACCCTGGCTTTTATATTTAAAACTAGAAAGTATTTTGGTTGCTCTTTGGCTTGTGTTAGATGTGGGCTGTCTGATAAGGGAGGGTGTTATGAAGAGGTCACTGGTGCTTTGGAGTTAATGAGCAACAATTGGGTAATCAGTGACCCTGGATTTTGCTGATCCTGCCTGAGATTCTACTGCACTGTCTCTGGCAGTCCAGTTTGAACAGGATAATAGACAACAGTGCGAGGGAGATGTGAATTGTGAGCTTCACAAAAATGGGAACATAATGACACAGATAGGTGACACATTTTCTGGTTGAGCGGGCCTGAGGCAGTGAAGCAGTGCTAATAAGGTGACAGGGAGAACTTGGATCAAAGTAGTTTAGCTGTGCGACTGACTATTCTGAAGAAGTTTCTGCCAACTGCGTAACATGGAAGTCTTTGTCTATAACGTGCAAAGGCAAACATATCAGCTTTCATGAAACAGCTCACATCAAGGTCTGTGGATTACCTCGAGTATCCAGGTCATGATTCCTGGAAAGAGACATTGCTTTTGTTTTTTTTAGCACTATTATATTGTATTTTTTTCTGAAATTAATTGCTATTATTAATTTTATTATTATTACTATTTGTAGTAGAATTGATGGCTGAAAAGGAACATAAACATTTGTCTGCCATTCTGTGCTCAGTTCACCACTTTATTTAAAAAAAATTCTTGTCTTTCTTTTCTTTTTTGCTCCTTTCTCTTTCACCCCCACCTAACCACACGCACACACACACGTGCACACACCAACATCAAACTAACCTATTACAACTAACATGACTAACCTGCTATTATTCCATGACAGCAATTATTAACTGGCGTTGATTCACTGTTATTGTTTCCTTCGTGTTGTTCTGTTTGACTGTTCTGTTTTGTACTTGTACTGTTTTGTCCTTTGTCTCGCAATAAATAAAGTTAAACAAAACAATAAAAGCCAAAAAACAAAAAACAGCCCTGAACCAGTTTTACAAAAGAAAGGAAAGATGTCAGGTATTTCGGGGGCATTTCTACAACTAGTATTGCCAAGATAGATAGATAGATAAATAGCAGTGCATGGGCTAGAGTAAAAATACATGTTTTTGATCCTGGGGTGAACTGTCCCTTTAATAGCTTCATATTGTCACCAAGGTTTCCCAACAGACTTATCTGGCAATAAAAAACAAAGCTTGGTAGGAAAAGAGGAATACTGAAATATTAAATCTTATATTAAGACCTTTTACATTGTTATTACATTTATTAATTTTTTAATC
Source organism: Lutjanus argentimaculatus (assembly GCA_034769285.1). NCBI lineage: Eukaryota > Metazoa > Chordata > Actinopteri > Lutjaniformes > Lutjanidae > Lutjanus > Lutjanus argentimaculatus. The sequence continues at coordinate 12,917,259 of JAWZSL010000006.1, read as the reverse complement.
TTTTGGTAAGAAATGTCTTTCAGTACTCCAAAGTCCAAGGTATTCTCAAATTGCTTGTTTGATCTGACCAACAATCTAAAGATATTCAATTCACAGAATAAAGCAGAAAATCATCAGATTTGAAAAGGTGGGGCACATAATGGTTAGCATTTTTGCTTGATAGTTGACTAAACAATTATTCAATTATCATTAGGGTTAAATGTTATTACTTTCTTGTACTTGCCCAGTCAGGCAGGTGAATCAGAAATCTACTTGCCTAAAGTCATTTTTTACTTGCCCCTTTACAGATTGGCTTATTTATTAACGGTTATCAAATAACAACAAAAATTAAAGTTAATTGCTATGTCTAATCTAGGGCTGGAACGTCTATAAAATGTCAAAAAATTGTGAAAAATGTTTATCCTAGTTTTTCAAAGTCCCTCCATGATAATGAATGAAGAAAAGCAGGAAATCTCCATATATGAGAGGCTGAAAACAACAGTTTTCTTTTCGTATGAAAACTAACTTTAACATCCATTAATGAACTAATGGCTTCATCTGCTGATTAGGCCTATTTCATATCTGCCTGAGCCTGACCTATACGTTTGCGTTTGTAAATACATTTAAAACACAATTTAAAATTCACACAGCACTACTGTCTGTCTGGCACAAAAGCTTAAAAAAATATAATCAAAGATTTTGGCAAGAAAACACAACAACTGCCGAACATTGCCAAACACAACACAATGTGATATGTCACACTAATGCCAATGAGCTCTTCTCTGTTTATTGCCCTCACTGACTTTTCTTCACATATCATCACAAAAAAGAGCTTTCTTCCTCTGTTATATCTTCATTTCATTCTGTATGCAGTTCAACAAATGCTATAGTATGCATTACAATAACTTAACTAATAAATGACATTTGCATTTGCCATTTTCTAATGGCATTCCTCCTTGGTCTGTATGAAACTTGACATTTCTTTATAAGTATGTTTGAGCACCTGTGAAGACTCTCAGTATGTGTCCCTCTGGGTTGCCATGACTGCAGAGAGCCTCAGGTACTGCAGGTTGCTTTAAAAGCTCTGAAAATCAGGCCTCCAGTAGAGACGGCTGCCAGAGAATGTAGTTGCAAAAGAGCCATAGTTTCAGTGACAGTAACACTGATGTGGCTGTACTGTGGATAGTAATTGTAAAGTGTAATGGGGTCTTTTATGTTTTGCATTACTGTATTGTGTGCTGTACTGCTAATCCAAAGCATCAGGGGCAGTATAAGCCTATAACCCTCACACACAAAGTCTCTTAAATCAGCCTGACACTCAGAAGAGCTACACTTATTTATTTATTTTTTTTGTTGTTGTTCTTTTTTCTTTGCTTTTTTAATAGCAGGGCAGTTAAGTAATGTTTTTTTTTTACAGAAGAATAAATACAAATTATATTGTTCACTTCATACTGATGAAAAACATTTTGCTAAGTACATAGTGACTGGTTGATTGTGTCAGGTCCTCCACTGACACAATCAACAATGCTTTGTGTTTTGATTGTAAATGTTCCTTTCACTCTATTTTTTATTTCTTATATGTCTCCATTAAGTCTGCTTTTGTTATGGTCAATATTTAATGTAGAATATCATTAGTAAAACTTATTCTTAAATGAGTTTTTAAACAAAATTGTTTTGTAAAAACTTAAAAGAAAAGAAAGTAAGTAGTGAAAATAAGTAGTGGGTTGAAAATGATGGTAATAATAAAATGCCTGCATGCCTGCTGTGTTTTTGCTGTGTTTCAAATGTAATAACACCAGGAAAATACTTAATGGGAAAGTTTGGTTTTTGTGAAGTGGGGTTGTATGAGGTACATATCCATATAGTCAGTTACCTACAGTAGATGGTGTTCGGCACACTTTCAGGTTGGAGGAGCGGCAGTGTAGGAACTGAGGGTGAGGGAAATATACAATTCTTAGATGCATCACAATGCAGATGTGCAAGATTCTGAATCGATCCATAAATGTCACAAAGCTATTTTCTAAATGTCAATTAATGTGATATGATGGAGTGAAAAAGGCAGAACTCAGCCACGAGGCCAATGCAGCACCCGGACAGTCTACACTGCGCACACGCTACAGTTACCATCAGCTATCAGGGAGAAATGTACTTCATCTTCTCAAAAGGCAATGGTTGCAAGCGTGTTTTGATTTAGTTTCTGAATAATGTCGTTCACAAGACAAATGTGAAGTGTACTGTGAATACTTTTTATCATTGCCCAGAGACTAACCTTAAAGACGTTAACAGAGCGGAGGAGCAATCAGCTATAACAAATGAGAGTGGTTGAGTGACACACGCTGCTGGATTAAACAACTTAAAACAACTTTGTGATGAAGAAAACTGCTCAGTCTCTTTCACTTCAAAAACGCTGCACTAGCTCTGCTAACGGTGCAGCAGAGATGCTGCTCTCCACTTCTGGAGACATGACCTCACTAGTGAAACACTCTGCCTCCAGATCATTTTGTTATTCTCATACAGGCAGGTCACTATAGCCTAGGTTGCTTTTAAATTGATTAAATCATTAAATCATTCAGTTTCAAAACAAAAAGACTGCAAACCATTTAATTGCCATTTGTTTCATATTGTATTTTAGGGAAACTGGAGCAACAGACTGAAAATTGTGCCCTTTTTCTATTCATTCAATTCTGAATCTGAATCCCACCCTTAAATGTAACATGTGCATCATGTTTACTTCTAAACTGGGATACTTTTTGAGTTTTGTGACTATGGTTGAATGTGAGCAGCTGCAGATAAATACAATCCAACCAACACCCCGTAGCTCAAAAGCTTAAAACTTTGATGCATCAAGATGTGTCAAGAATGTCAAACTGCAGCCCTCTGAATCAGAATCAAATTAAATTGTGAAGTACCCAGAGATTTGCACCCCTGGTAGGAACCTAAGCAATGCACTGCTGTGGACAGGGTCAGTGAAACGTATTTTAGCCACCTAAAAAAAGGCCCATTCAAAAGAGTTTAAGTGTATGCTATATTTAGAATATTTTTACTGCTTTACCTTGTCGTCAGACAGCCTTTTCAGATGGGCAGCTACCATTATATAAGCCAGGTGTCGCTCTCTCCTCTGGCAGAAATAGTTACTTTACCTTGCAGAACACAGGAGTTACTCATCTATTTTAACCCAAACCATGATCTTTTCCAAAACTTAATCAAGTAGTTCCCTAGTTTGGATTCACTGAAAAAATCCAAACTAGCCCTTAATGAAATGAACAGCTTCTCCAAAAAATTGTACATGAAAGCCTGTGATGATATTCACTCCTTGTGTTGTTTTGGGCAAAGATGGAGAATGGAAAGGTGGTTTTATCAAGGCTGACTGGATCAGGTGATATGCTCCCAATGGGCAGGTGTTGACTCCACTTACATCTGGAGCTTAAGCTGTGGAAAAGTTCAGCAGTTGGTGGATGTCTGCAGGAAAGGGAGAGACAGAAAGAGAACATGCCAACCTCTAGCCCATATCTTTGCCCATGCAGAGAGTTCTCTTCGGGGCAAATTGCTGCTTGGTCTAGTCTGAATGGCTTTACTACAATGATAGTGACTGAGTGAGGGCATGGCTGCTATCGGCGGTAAATGTGAACTGACAACCCTATACACTCAACCCACCAGCCTGTTGCCTTTGGAATGTCTCATTTAGCAGTAGAGCAGAAATACAGACAGAAATGCTCTGAAAGATTACTGTCAGCGAATCAGTTCAAGATCAGGACTTTAAATTATTAGGAATGTTTTTCTGTGGGCAAATTTGAATACTTGTATATGCACCTGTGGACTTAATGTAATGTATCATGAGGCAGTATGATGTGCAATGGAGTGTTTCAACAACTTTACCTCTGTATCACATACAACCGTATTTTGAATGATCATCAATCATATTCCAAACTTCTCGACACTAGCCTGGGAATCCACACTTCGCCAGTCAAGAGTCATTTTGCCTCATTGTCCTGGGTTTTCTCACTCCCAGCATTAATCATGCACCAGAGGCTATGCTTCTGTTGCCCCTGCTTTCTTTCAGACTGAAAACATAGCTATCGCCAATTAAATCCCACAGAAACGGAAATAACCATGGGTGAAGAGTTTCATTTAATTATTGCGCTTCTACTTTGACTTGGGCTTTCTATTTATAGGAGCTTTCTACATTATCTCAATTGCAGTTCAAAAGTGAGAAAACCTCAACACACCTGCCAAATTTACATTGGTCTATCTGTGAATATATTTAGCCTCAACAGGAAGCAATCAGAAGAACCAGAACAGCGTTACCAGCACCGTTTGGCTTCTTCCTCTCTGCCTTAATTGGTTAATACTGACAGGCTAGGACAGCTCAATCCATAAATAGGAGTGCAAGTATTATGAAGTATTTTGAAGGGCCAGGTGAAATATGTGATACCTGGTTGATTAAATATACCATAAAAGTTAGGATGTCGTGTAAAAAAAAACATGAATAAACACAGAATGCAACGTATTCAGGTGAATGTAGTACAAAGACAAGATATTTAATTTTCAAACTTAGAAACGTGATTTTTTTAAATAAATAAACACTCTCATCTGAATTTGATGCCTGCAACATGTTTCAAAAAAGTTGGGACAGGGACAACAAAAGACTGGGAAAGCTGTGGCATGCTCAAAAAACACCTGTTTGGAACATTCAAAAGGTAAACAGGTTCATTTGTAACAGGTGATGGTGTCATGATTAGGAATTATAGGGACATCCTCAAGAGGCTCAGTTGTTCACAAGCATGGATGGGAAAGGGTTTACCACTTTGTAAAAAAAAACTGCATAAGCAAATAGTCTGACAGTTGAGGGACAGTATTTCTCAACACACAGCTGCAAGAAAATTAGGGGTTTCATCATCTAGAATTCATATTTTGATATTATCATTAAAAGATTATATGGGGCAAGCCTGAAAAATCAACATGGAATGCTTGTGATCTTTGACCCCTGAGGAAGCACTGCATTAAAACCCACGTAATTGTATAAAGGATAGTACATGGGCTAAGGAACGCTTTTAGAGAATCGTTGTCAGTACATAGTTTATTGCTGCATTTGTAGGTGCAGTTAATACTCTACCATGTAAAAAGAAAGCCATATATCAACAACATCCAGAAATGTTGCAGACTTCTCTGGGCCTGAGTTCATCTGAGATGGACTGATGCAAAGGGATGCAAAGTCCACATCCAAAACTGAATAGTCATGGATGTCATGACGTCCAGGCTAAAGAGGAAAAGGACCATTCAGATTATTACCCCGCTTATTTCAGCAAGACAATGCCAAAACACAATCTGCACTGGTTTCAACAATGAGGCTTTGGGGTAAAAGAGTTTAGGAATTAGACTGGCCTGCCTGCAGTCCAGACCTGTCTCACATGTGTATGAAGCCCAAAATATGACAACAGAGAACCCAGGACTTTAAGTTACATATTATGCATGAATAATAATTTCATAATAACAATTTCACTTTCAGAACATCAACAATTAGTGTCCTCGGTTCTCACTGAAAAAAATAAGAAAAAGAAAAGAAAAGAAAAGAAAAGATGATGTATCACAGTGGTGAACAAGCTTCTGTCCCAACCTTTTGGAATTTGTTGCAGACATCAAATTCAGAATTAGTGTATATTTACAATAAACAATACAGTTAATCACTTTGAACATTAGGCCTAAATGTCTTGTCTTTGTACTGTATTCAGTTTATAAATGAAATTGAAAAGTTTTTGCAATTCATTGCTGTTTTTATTTATATTTTACACAACATCCCAACATTTTTGGAATCTGGGTTGTATTATGTCTATTTAAACCAGTGGTTCCCAAACTTGAAAGAGCCACTGAATTTGGGGCCTGGATGCCCCAGGGGAGAAATGATACAAAGTGAAACAAAGTTGAATGAATATTATTTATGTAGGGGAAATAAACAAATGATTTTCTGATGCTATCATGCTGACTTGTATTTCACTAAAATTCAACTTTTAACTTCTATCAGTTATTTCCACGATTATTTTTAATGATTGATCACTCTTGTGGGCTGGGGTCGGGGGCGCCAACTTGTTGTGGCTTCTGAAGAGGGGGGCATGCCAGAAAAAGTTTGGGAACCACTGACTTAAATCAGTAAGGGAAAAATATACAAGAGGATAAGTAGGGAAAAAAGTATTAGCCTTATATCTTCTTCTAATTGACTCATGGACAACACTTGACTTTATATTGCATAAATCAGAGATTGGATTTGCATTTATACTTACTGATAACTATAACTGATAACTTCTACTGGATTAATTCACTTCACGTTCTAAACAGTATATTTTGAATTTACTTTCTATTTTTAATGCATTCAATGAATTTGTATGTATGGTTTTTAAAATGCAGAGTGAAGTAGCCATAAATTACATGTTTACACATATTTGAAATTCAGTTCCTACACAATAATTCTCTTATGTAAAACAGATGTCCTGTTGAGATTATAGGCTGGCAGTGACTTCTTGGTAGTGGGACATGATTTAAGCCAAGGGATGACTGGGGATGGCATTTTTGAAATGTCAAAAGGGGTGAGAAGTGCAAATCTGCCAGCTGGCTTATCTGTTGTTCATCCTTGTACTGTAGTATCACACTATCAGGGTAGATTTCATTTCATAGGGAAAACTGCACATTCAAATGAAAATAATACTATTTTTATCAGTGTATAGCAGAATAACTGAAGAGTATTGGACTGCAAGTGATGCAAAGTCAGTGCGAGTCCAGCCACCTCCTGATTTTTTGAGATTTTTGTCCACAGTTCAGCTATATGCCTACAGCTTATATGTTCTTATGTTCCATCAAAATATTATTGACAACCTGCCACACTCCCAGTGTTAGTTTCAGGCTATGATCAAGAAGTACAAATTCTCAAATCTCCCCATCCTTGAAAGTAGGAGGTGACATTGAATATATTTTTACTTTATTTTCCAGTGTTAACTCTACTGCTTTGGTCCAGTCTGACCACGTTCATCAAACGCGCAAAAAAGCTCTGTTTTGGCATTATAATATATATATATATATATATATATATATATATATATATATATATATATATATATATACATATATATATTCAACATTATAAAGATTGAGATGTTTTCCTCATAAGTTAGTGAATACCAAAACCGAGCAAGAGACTGAGTGAATACCGGACAGAAATTCACAGATTGTCAGAAACAAGACTCCACCAACTGTTTGCTAACATATGAAATTTATAAGGTGATAATCTGTCGACGTGTTTACAGCGTGTTGCACTGCTTCCAGGGAAATGGTGGTAATGGTTACAAAATGGCCCATTCATCACCCTGAACTCCACACCCTTACTTTCTTTAGAGAAAGAGAATACTACTTTCCAAACCGGCACCGGATGTACACTAGGCTTGGGCAATAAAAAGATAACAATATGTATCAGTGATAGAGACGTCAACAGTAGCAATATGGAAGTTTGATAAAATGTTGGATAGTTTCATTGTAACATGTATGCCCTGGGTAACAAGTACACCCTGGGTCATAAACAGCCTGTCAATTCTGATGATAACGGAGCATGCTTAGTGACACGCAAACATTCAGTCATTGTGTTTTGATTGCCCCACTGACACATGAGAGCCAGCATGGAGTGACATGTGAGTCAACAGAAACATTGTGGAGTGATAAAATGAGTGCAGATAGAGAGGAAACTGTCAGATTTTTTTGTTACTTTTTTTAAGTGGGAAAACTATCAGATGGCGCGGGGCTCAGACATTCGAAGGGATCTCGGAGTAGAACCTCTCCTCCTTTGCGTCAACAGGAGCCGGCTGAGGCAGAGCAGCTGGAAAGCGTTGGCTGGGGAGAGGGACGTCATGTTCAACTTGCTTCCACCACACCCAACTGCAGATAAGTGGAAGAAAATGGACAGATGGACGGACCACTATCAGAACAGCGTTATGTGTAAACTGTACAGGAACACTGACCAAGACTGGTCATGCAGCAAACTTATTTTATCACTTCAGCCACTTCCATCCTTTGGAGTACACAACATGTCATCAGTCACAACCTATATGATCAATAATTATCAATATTGACCAATATGAAACTTCACTATGGTGACAGACTTTTCAGCATTATTGCCCAGGCTCAATGTACTTAATGTACTTGTCCAAGACAAGAGTTCTGCAGGAAATCCTACCTTTGTGAAGGTCATACAGTTCAGTTTTTGCTTTACAATGGTGTTGTTTCAACTTTATGATCATTTTGGAAGCTGTAGTCTGTGGTGCAAACAAGGTATCTTTCTGAAGTTTTATAAATGAGGTGGACAAATAATAGAATCATCTGTCAGTGCTAGGCTTGGGGGATATCTGTTTTTTCATACCTTCATACCTACTTGACATTTTACTGTATTGTATATGGTATTATGGCAGTGTAAAACGACTCTACTCCACTGCAGACTGTACTTACTCCCTCAGTGTAGGTGGAGCTGATCGTCGGTGTTCCAGCAGTTGGGGGGAAAAAACACATTCAGGAGGTCTGCTTGGGGCTTGAGAAATTCAGTCCTACACAGTGCATTTACTGCCAGACCGACAGCTTGTCTGCTCGCCTTTTCCCCAGCTCAGCTGACGGCATTCATCGTCACTCTCTGCCACTATAGACAGTAACTAATCTGCCACTCGCCCTCTCATGCTTGCTAGTAACTTACATACTTGTTATGCTGCGATCCTCTGACCAATCAGTAGTCTACATTGCTTACCTTTATTCCTGGGACTAAATCCAAAATACTCCCAAACAGAGGTTTACAAGTTAGTCCAGTAACTCTATCCCCCTGATGCCACCTTTCTCAGCTCTGCTGCACTGCCTTGTCCACCAGTAGAGAGACTGACCTCTGGTGCCACACTACACACTGTGCTGCAAACTACGATACATCACCACAATCCAGCATATTCGTATCAGTTTAACAGAAAGAAGAGCGTCTGTATTTTCGATGGAACTGAAAACCATACTGCTGGGATATCTTAATACCCTGGTATACTGTAATACCTTTATACTGCCCAAGAGTAGTCAGTGTGAAGCAATATGATTCAACAGCACTACTAACTTCAAGTTGAATCAATTGTCCACTATAAATGTAGGGATACTTGGCTAGAAATTTCCAGCATTTCTCTACATTGAGCCAGGAAATTTAGTTCTGAATGTTGTGATTCTGAGTAAAGCCACTGTATACAGAGAGTCAACCAGCTCACCGTGAAATACGGTAGCAGTAATTGTGAAGTGGCTCTGGAGGAAGGGCATTTGCTCCAAAAATGGCCTCCACAGGGAGAATTCAAGTATTGAGCAATCTAGTGAGCTCCCATAAGGCCCCTGTTGGGGCCCATTGGGGTAAAGGCCAGTGAAGGATTGGTGAATAGTGGGCAGTCATTAGTGTCCAGCTGCTCCCCCTCTGATGCTGTCCTGCTCAGGGACTTTACTGTAGGCATCTACTATAGTGCAGCTGCTGGCAACTGTAAGAAGAATTCATACACAGTGAGACTTTTGTAATAATTCTGACATGCAAGTGTATACCAGTAAACTCAAAACTCATGCACACATGTATATTTGCAGAGTCTTGTTCCTGTGAAAATACAAACAGTAGGATGAGAAGCAAAAGATTTGTGCCTGTGCGTTCATGCAAACACACAGAAAGACACAGATATGCACGGACACACACAGATTACAGACACAGAAACAGATGTCTGCAGACATACGCCTACATGCTTCACACACATACGCATGAACACACACAATCTTGCATACAAACACAGATGTGAGCCGACAAACGTGAACGTACTTGTACATCTGGAGGAGTCTGTCTGCAACAAAATATGCAACGCTGTTTCAAACTCATGGAGACACTTGCCAAAGATTCAAAGCCGCACAGTTTTGTTCTACAAATATGAGAAATCAATTACTGGAGCAACGGGAAGAAGGCATGGAGTTTTTATAATATCAAAGACAACATCTCCAGTCATATGTAAACATTACCCTGCTCCGCACAAGTGTCTGCATCGCACAAAGCATACATAGCACTATCTCTACCTCTTAAGTGTAAACCAAGATATCCATTTTTAGTACAAAGGACTATAAATGTCACACTCTAATGTAAAAATAACTTTGCATTAGATTTGCCTTGTGGTGAGGACCGGACAGCAGCAGGATCTGACTGTTGTAACACAGTGATGTCCTTCAGACAGATTATCAGCACTGATTTACACTGATTAAAAAGCATACCGAGTAAACAAGTTCCTTTCTGGGAATTACAGGCTCCAAGACAGAGGCATAATATGCAGACACAATTCTGAGTCATTACTGGAGCTGGGCGATACAGCTGGAAAATTTATCACAATAAAATGTTTCATTTCTGTCTTGATATTTATCAATAATTTTTAATGACCTGTTTTTAATAAAGAAAGAATGGTTTTATTTTGAATTTTACCACCTTACTTTGAATTTAACCACTTTATTTATCCAGGCACACAGCTAATTGACTTAATGGAGAAATCTGTCATATATTTACTGTAATGAATCATAATATGACCATGATATTGATATGTCATTAGAAAATAAGGAAACATGCTGACACTGACACCCCCCCCCCCCCCCCCCCGTTTTTTTTTTTTTTTTTGCCTGTTACACATTAACAGTAATTAGAGTTCAAATGTCTGTTTATTAGTTGTAAGTAATCACTGGTAATCTTTTAGAGGGAGTAGATGTTTATGACAGTTAAATTGAGCAAAATGTTAATTGTGTCTGGCAGGAGGTCACTGAGCTTAAACTCCAGAATGCGTATTTTCAGAGCAGTAAGGCAGTGGGATTTTGTTTTCAGGATAATGGGCTTAACTACATCGACTGATAATTGACAATTATAAACAGTGAATCAGCTTACATTGTAGGACTTGTTGTCAATTGTTATTATCAAATTACAATGCTGCACTCATCTTGTGCTCCTGCAGTGTACTCATTTTTTGACATGCAATTGTTTCATATTGCTTCTTTATTAGACTTAAAAAAATACTGCCATACTGGTGACCTGACATCTTATAGTCATCCCTATAATATTGTCAAATTTATGGTATATTATTTTGGAAAAAATGTGTATAAAGAGGTATATATCATATTTTGCAGAATAGCCTAAACATATTGAGAAATTCTTTTTAAGCCATGTCGCTCAGCCCTAGTCTGCGCTCATTTTCTCTCTGCACACGGTCTCTGTTGTGATTGGCTGTTTGCACGTTACTTGGAGCACTTTCACTTATAAAATGTTATCATTGATTGTTTTGGAGCTAGGGCACATTTGTTACATGCTTTAATAGTGTTTTGCATTTAGGTTAAATTGTTGAACATTTTATTAAAAAAAAAAAGGTATTACTTTTGATGAAGTGTCTGTTGCCAATACACATCCAGTGTTTCCCCTTTAATTGTACAGGCCTAGTGGGAAGCCAAGCAAATGGGCGCTTTTGCAAGGCCAAAATTTTTTAAATTGAAGTTTAAAAATAAGGTTGTAAGCCAGTATAAAAAAATAGTTCCGAACATTTTTGTGTATGAAATGTATTTGAAATGTCTGGAACCTTGTTTCAGTCTCTGTTTTGTTTGTGGGACTTCCGTTGTTTCTGTTTTCTTTGTCCTTTGTGACGGCCCCTAGGCATCTGACCCACTTTGGTTGCCTGGGATCTAGGTAGTGGCTTATTGGGAGAGATGGCTAACACCTGAATTGATCTGAATGCTCACCTATATTTATAGGTGCCTGAGCATTCAGTCTCTCCTCAGTGTTTTGGTTTGTTTGGTCTTACACCAAACATATCCACACAGTACAAACATTACTGAAGAGCTGGCTTGCATACATATTTAATTTAGTTTATTTAAATGCATTTTTGTTTTTCTACTTTGAAGAGTCATGTGTGGTCTATTTGATCATATGTGTGGTCGGTATTTTGTCCTACCATTGAGCCTGGTCATGACACTTTCTTTTGGTTTTGAAGCTTAAACCCAGTGCTAGTGTTGCTTATTAGAATGTGTTATGTAAAAAGGGTAGGTATAGGTATTTCCATCAATTTTATAATGTTTTTAACTTTTTTTTAACCTATTGCTGTTTATTTATTTTTCTGTGAAAATGTTGACTAGGGCCAAGTAAACTATTATTATTATTTTTATTGCTCTGGCTTAGTCATTGCACACAGGTAGTTTTTTTTTTTTTTTTTTTGACAATTATAACCTGCTGCATATTTCTTTTGCTTATCATAGTGTCATTCATATTAATTTCATCCTGCCATGTCCTAAAAAGACTTAAGTTCATTTCAGCTGTCATTGGTATTTATGCAGATGCTGAAGTTGATCTGTGTGTCAAAACATGCGCTGTACTGCTGTATTTTCATTCTTATTGAAAATTTCTTGATCATCTACATAAAAAAATTAAAATTGACATTCTAATCAGAGATCTTGTGACAACATTAATTTGTTTTTGCTTCAGCAGAACCCTTGGAGTGATGGGTCCCGACCTGCCATTTAATAATCATCATTACTCATTTACCCAGTATATTTCTGATTTACAGCTCATACAGTATTCTAAGAGTGAATATTTAATAAGTTTTGTTCATGATCGCGGGGAGTTTTAATCACGCTTTGGAAGTGAAATCACATTGCAGCCAGTAACAAGTCATTATGTTGGAGAGGAAAATGAAGTTGACGTAAGTCACAACAAGCCCTGGCTGTACTTTGTTGCGGTGTGACACGGAAAAGCCAAAGAAACCACATGGAATCTGGAAATACGAGTAGTGAAAGGGTGTTTATGTGTTGCAGGTAAAATGATCCAGCGGTAAATGGCAAGAGTTTCAACACCCTAGAGCAATGTTTGATTGTTGCTATTGATCTGTGTTGGATGCAGAGCTGTCATTGGGTAGAAACTGCGGTAAATGGAGGGGCAAGGCCGATGGGGGTGAATGAATCCAAGCGATAGTCCCTAACACATCATGAAAGCTGTGGAAAAATTATAGGAATGAAGCAACGAAAGAAGCGTGGATAGAATAATATTTCTTCTTTTTTGTGTGTCAGGATATTTTACCTGTCCAATTCATAAGCCAGTTCCTCCATCTAGAGCTGATGACCTAAAAAAGCAGAGAGACATCTTTGCTTCAAAACTACATTAGCTGTTTGATCTCAAACAAGGTCATGGACGAACCTAAACACTAAATCATATTAAAACTGAAACAGGGCTCTGGGAAGCCCATCAAAGCCGGCACAGGTTGTTGTCATAAATATTTGAAATCCTACACCTCGCTAGCATCATACCATGAAAAATCCAGAGTAAATTTCCACCCAGTGGATTAAAACATGATGCTGAAGTCAAAGACAGTATGGTGGATCTGTCAGCTGAAAATATACAGTCGCAGGGTTTGGTATGCAGGGTTCTGGAAAAAGTGGTCGTTATGTAATGCTGGAAATTGGGACTAATGTTTGGAAAATCTACTTTTGTGATTAATTTGTGAGCAGGTGCAAATTATGCCTCTGAAATGTTTAAGTTCTGTAACAGTTTATTCACCCAGCTCTGTTCTGAATGTATTTCTTTATTGTCTTGTCCCCTGTCTTTACCTGAAATAGCATTATTAGTTTTATGTATTTGTGTTGGCAAAGACATTATCTCAATGATAAATGTCAAGAATGGGCATTTTATGTAAAACCTCTTTAAAGGCTATTACTTTAAATGTCAAAGAGAAGTTTCTTCTCGGCTGTAAGACTAAAACATCTGTTCCCTGTGGTTTCTTATGTTATAAGGTTTTATCTCTGAAAATTCTAATAGTTTATAGAACAACCTGACTCACAGGCTACCTTCTGTAAAAACACTGCAATAGTTTAGTCAGACCTTAAAGGAACTCCTGCTCCAGCTATGGATACACACTCGTTTATTGCTGATGCACTCACTTTTAAAAGTTTATTGTTACATTTTGGGCATGCAAACGAGCAACACTGTTGCCTAAAAATTACATATATGTTCTTAAGAATCAACTACTACAGCTACCTTATCAGGAAATATTTGTATTAAATGGGTCTGACATTAAAAGCACATTTTATTTAGGGATGCATTGTATGTATTTTTCTTGGGCAGTGCAACACATTCTCATCCCAACTTGTCAAATAATAACATAATGTAACCGCCCTTGGTGTCTGATACTGAGGCAGAAGGTACCCTTTAGCTGCAGCATCTGACACGGTCAGAAAGCCATTTTTTAGACTTCAGTAAAGATGTGAAACAGGCCTTCAACACATGGTTAATGCTGTGAAAGTCATAGTTTAGGTTTAGGCAGAGAAACTACTTGGTTAGGTGTAACCATGTTTGGGGTTACCATGACTATGAACAAAACACTTTACCTAAGTGTTTTTCTAGCCTAAACTAAACCACACAGGGATGATAGGATGCAAGCATCATTCTCTGGTCTCAAAGTCCAGGATATTGTGTTTGTGTCAGGAGTGCCAAACTGTCTTAACTGATTGTTCCTAAGTCCCACCCTTTTTGCTCTGTGCTCCAATGACAGTTGAGCAAGCTTGATACCTCAGTCAATTTCCAAAAAGGGTGTGGGACTTAGGAAGGTTCAAATAACATTTGCATCCATTTTAAACATAAATTAAATGACTGATTTTCATTTTTTGCTGCCTCTTCCATGTTTTTCTTTACTCTGTTTAATAACTTTGCATTTAGTTACATAAATATACATACATTTATGAAACACAAATATTCCCTTTGACAAGAGGTCCTGTTTTGTGATTCAACTGCCAGCATGCTGTATTACACACATAGAAGGACATTTTTAACAAAGATGAGATGTGACAGCTTCAGGAAAACAGTACATGATGTCATGAAATGAATTAGGTTTTGAATCTGACCATCAAACATGAATGTTTACATGAAATTCCTTTTTGTTTGCATATTTCATGAGCTCCATGAAGTTTTCTTTGGGGAATTCCTGTAAATCTTCATGCATACTGTGCTTATAATTGGAGTGACAAGATTTTGGGGACATGAACCTTCAGTTTGAAAAATCGTATCATGGGTCATCAGAGATAAGAGATGATTCTAAACTATGTTTGTTTTTTCCAGAACGCTGCACATTGAAAATGAAAATGCATCACTCATGGAGTGATGATTCTGGTATAAATCAGCTGAGCACATCATATTCTGAGCATTCAGATTCATCACAGTAATCTGTTTCTCATCTACACTTGTACTATAATGAGTTCCTCCCTGTGCTGCTGTAGTTTGGAAGCCACTGCTCCAGCTGATTTCAGTGTCAGTGCCCATGGAGTGATATCACCATGGTTCAACAAAGTGTTGCGTTCTTTACTAATGCTGCAATCCATTGTACTCAGAACTCTGGGAAAAAAATGACCTCCAACATGAAAAAGTGCAATGAAACGATCATTCAAGTCAGAGTTCCAAGTCAGAAACTGGGGCAAAATTCATCCAGCCCAAGTTTGCCAACATCAACACACCTGACGTCACGGCAGTGTGGCAGCACACAGAGTGAACAGCAAGCAGAGTTTCCTTTTCATCAACTTATGAAACATGCGTAACAAGTTTGTACTTCCCATTTCCATTTGATTGCTTGATAGAAGCATCTGAGCTAATCAGGTGCTGTAGTAATGTTTGTCAAGTTCATAGACTTACCATACAAACATCAGTTTACTGCAGGCGTCCATGTTTTCCCGAGCAGAAACACTGGGACATATTGAAATTGGTAGTCGAGAATTCCTACTCGGAACTATTGAATTCCAACTTGCAATGGAGTACAGCACTGCTTTTGATAGAGAACTTCTTAGGCCCATCCATCAAAGCATGAAATTCATGCTTAAAATGACCATATTTAGTCATTTTTAGTCATCAGTATTTCAGAAATATCTACATTTAGAAGAAATTAGCAGCAAATATGTCAACCTGAAAAGTACTGAAAAGCTTTTAAAAGTGCTTTTAATCAAAACTGGAAGCAAAAATCTTAATCACACTTGCATTGTTGTGTATGTTGTTAATATAATTCGTTTAAACTGGTTTGTATTTAAATTGGTATTGTTTCAAATTTGTATTGATTCATCTGCAGTATTCTTTTGGCTTCCCATCTGAGATGGCATTTGTATCTACCTCACATTTAACGATGCCAACAAGAAGATAATTACAACTGCCTTTGTCATAATCAGAGTTAATTATGCGCAGTGTTGTGACTTGACTGGTGTTAATTGTCTGTTTCCAGCAAACGAAAGGCAGTAGACTAAAGTGCAGAGAGTGAAACTGTGGAGGGTTATGTCATTGAATGTAGTATAACTGCTGTTTTCATCTCTTGATCTACATAAAAGTATGAAATATGAACAAACTTTTGCCAGTGTCTTTACAGTAAAAGTGTTTACTCTGTTGGCTCTTTCTTGTACAGTCATCTTGCTATTTTTGAGCATTGATCTCAGTATGTCATTTTTTAGTCTTTGGCAGCTAGGTGGTTCTGTCTGGTTGTGCTGCAGAGAAAAGCAGTGGAAAAATAGTTTAGGTTGGCAGATAATGTAATTAAAATTAAACCTGTAACACATAAAGTTTTTGTAAGGTAGTATGGTGGCCTCAAGGCTTGAAATTTGTCTCTATTGGCCTTAAAGTGCTTTATTTGCCTGGGTCAAGACCTTCAAGTCTGCCCACTCCATCAAGTTAACTTACTGTCTGGTCTGGCATCGTGACATGTAACTGCAGTTTGTCGATTAAAAATAAACGACCAACGAACACAAGAGTCACAGTGCAGGGTTAAGGCTGTTGTGCTATGCACCGGAAGTTCGTTTCTGATCTGAATCCAGTACCTGAATTTGGATATCTGCCGATTTCAATACTGTACCAATATCACGGTAGTTCACATCCAGTCAGTTTTCTATTTGTTGTATAGGTGTGATGTGTACACTGTTTTCTGGCTCTCATGATGTGCTGCTAGGCACTACATAATTCACAGAAACATAAGACTACGCACTCTGCATCGGTACATGGATTGGTGACATTGATCCAATATCCATATCCGTATATATAAGTCAGTAGAATCTGATGTGTAGGACAGAACATCTCTGCCTGATGAAATTCATTTCACCAGTGGACACCAATGGATCACTGGATCGTTTGATCTGATACTCCAGTGAGCGCTTTCTCCATTTGATTCACTGTCATCAGTATGAGTTTGTAGCTTGATATATGCTTGTATTTTAGTTAATTTTCATCTAAATTGTATATTTAAGCACAACCAAGCGAGCAGTAACATTAGTTACCTGCTAACTGCAATGTGAACAAACTTTGTCTTGATCACCTGTGTTTGTTGATATTGTTACCAACCTGACATGAAGTCTGTGACCATCTTCTGTTTTATCATTTTGTTCATTTTGGTAATAAACTGTTGTCATGTATAAACAAATTAGTTAAAATTGTTTGAAATCTTTGGAATGTGGAATGTTTGTCATCATCGGACACAGCTGGTCTGGGTGGGTGATATCTCATAGTCTGCTACACAAATCAAGTCCCTGTGCTTCCCTTTCCACCGTTAATGACTGTATATCTGTCATGTATCATTTACATCTACACGCCGGAGTTCACCATCTGACTAGTGTTGGCTGGGATGTAGCTTTAGCCTCAGGCTGTTAGCATTAATGTTATGTTATGTAAGTTTTAGGGGTGTGCATCGCACTGACTGAGATGATTCGATACGCATTTCAATACATGTTCAACGATACGATGCATCTTTTTTTAAATAGCTAACGATTCGATACAATACAATTCAGCGTGTCACAATGTGAAACGATGCAATACGAGACAATGCAATGTGAGAATGTTTATATATTTTGATTCTGTTAATGCTATGTTTGTAGGAAACTATTAGTTGCAAGAAGGAATTGAGAGGACAGAGAGAAGGGGACAGTACAGTGGTGTTAACATCTTATTAAGAATTTCATTTGTAAATGAGATACTGTAGCCTGCAGGTGTCCAGTGAGAGCGGTGCAGGCAGAGGCAGGAGGAGAGAGAAAACTGGGGAAAGTTACAGCAGCAGTTCCTTGATGCCAAAAATGAAACATATGTGCATCCTAATGAGATACATTGATACGCTATTGCTGCATTGATTTTTTTTTTTTTTTTTTTTTCCAATTCATGTTCAGCTTTTTAACGATACAGGCTGTCATAATCGATGCACTTCCATCTTATACATTAAAGCCTGATGCTTTGGATGCATGAGTGAATCATCACACCCCTAGTAACTTTACATACTTAACATGGTTCTTGTTTTAAAATGTGTCTGATGGAAGCAATAAAACGTCAGCTGCAGACTGACTTCTCAGCTCACTCAAGGAATTTAAGCCTTATCATTAGCTTACATTAATTACACCACACTTACAAAATCTGCTAATCATTTTAGTCGTCAAAATCCACAGTCGTCAGCTAAAAATGAGAAACTTTTGTTTACATCTCTGTGGAATCAAAGATCTTTTGTTTGAACAATCACTCCCTTTTTCGATGTAAAATCTGACACCCCATCACTCTAAACAACTTATGTTCAGTGCGAGAATAGACAGCTTGACAGGTGTAGCAACAGTAACCAAGGAGGCCGGAGCTTAGTGAAGGGTCAGTTGCAACTTAATTTCACCCTAATTTCAATCAACTAAAGTTGTGTCAATGTTTCACTGTGTAAACCTAGCCTAAGAGTGAAGACAATGTCAGGCTACATAAGGAAATATCATGTAACAAGTTTACTGTTCAGTCTGATGTCGAGCTAGGTCTTTATTTGAGGTCCACAACAGCAAAATGTATAGTAGCTGCAGTGAAGCAGCAGTTGAGCTTTTAGTGAGACAGTTTGGGAGATCTTAGGTCACAAATGGCTGGATTATGCTTTAAAATCCTGCTAATATTCTCACTTAAAATAATGCACCCCAGAGTACTCGTGGGAGTATCCGTTTAGACAAACATGTATTCAGTTTTGTTGCTTCTGACTCCCCAGAAGACTTGACTGAGAGGGTTCACTTCGAAAACACCAAACAAAGCATTTGTCATTAAAATAAAGGTTTGAATGATGCAAATGTGTAAACATAATGAGCTGAGAACTTTTATTTGCAGCACCTCTGGTCCCATTTAGAATTCACTGGCATGTCCCCAGAACAGAAAATACTGAATCATTCATAACTGTCTAATCTCAAACAGGCTCTGTACTGGTGTTGGCGACACTCGATAAGTCAAACCTTTCACTTCCTTTTCTGGCACAACTCGGAGCCCTGTATAGCAATGTTCACGTACACAATGAGAAATAAAAGGGTATTACACACACAAACACAAACTACAGCAGCTACAGGTAAACAGTTACTGCTTTTTCTGATTTCCTTTCAAGTCCAAGAATTCGTCTTTGCTGATAAAGACCAAGGATTTGTGTTTTCTGTGAACAGCTGTAGCTTTAACAATAACAAAGTGGTGTGAGAGAGTTTGACAAAGGGCAACCTTCTTCATGGAGAGATCTATTTTTATGTTGAGGTTTATCTTATGTACTCTGGTTTGCCACATCAATTCTAGATTGTGCTGCAGGACATCTGAGAATCAGGGCATTTGCCCAGGATGTCTGAGCAAAATGTAGCTCTATTGTCCGTCTGTCTCTCCACCATTCCATTATTGGTCAGAAATAATGGTCCTCTTTCAGTCACTGGAGGAGGGTAGTATTTAAGCCCCTTATAGCCCAGCAGCTTTGCAGTCACGTTGTGTGCTGAATACAGAGCAGACACAAAGTTCACTGGTTTACTCCAGCCATTTTCCCTTACAATATGTCAAATAAGAGCTTCTGTTGATAATACAAATCTTCACAGGTAATGACATACTTCGTGTCTCTATATTTTCATAATAACTCTTGAAAATGCATACGGGTAGATAGCTGAGAGCTGGGTTAGTCCACAAAAGCACTACTCTGACTTCATTTCGGTTTGACGACAATGTACAAATGTACAGACTGGCTTCGATCTGCAGAAGACTCCTGCACTCTGAGAGAGAACACCAGCAGGTCTCGACCACGTAGACACAAAAATAGAAAAACAAAATCGCTGTACATATTTAGAGGGAGGAGTAATGCCACACGGTCCATTTTCCTCTGAACTGCGCTGGTCCTCCCATCTGTTTGGTTCTAGGAGGGTCCTCAGCACACACCCCTGCAGTCTTTAGAGTCCATTGTTGAGCAGATGAAGGAGCAACAACAGAAGGCTGAGGGCAGCTTGAAGCATTAGGCTGGGAGGTGAAGCAGAGATGGGGAGGCTGTTGGATGGCAGGGTGGGCTGGCCCACTAGCAGTTCATTTCCCAGGACCTAGAGGAGACAGACATATCAGATTATGGCCACTCTTTCTTGGATACTCCAGTGCTGATGACCTGCTAATACTATAGTGTGTATACAAATCATCATGGGTCAGGATTAAAAACACGGTTATGGTAAAGACAAAGAGTGGGACTTGGCAAAGGTAGAGGTGAACACTCACAAGCCCCCCAGACTACATTATATTTTTGCTTAATGAGATCATGTGAGATTGGACAATCATAGAGTCATAAATACTTGACATATCTTGGGTTTGAACCATAATAACATGACAAACTGCACATTGGAGTATGGAGAATCATTGAAATATTTAAAAGGATATTCCACCATTACATGATAATCCACTCAATATGTACTCACCCCTATGCTGATGTGAGGATGGGTGAAGATCTTCAGTTCACAAAACAATCCTGGAGTTTCAGCAAAAAACAGGGTTGCAGCCAAATCCGGTATAATGGCAGTGAATGGTGACCACGGATAAAATGTAAACTGTAGCATGTAGCAGGTAGCATGTAAACATGGCATCGATCTCGCGATATTTTCACCTGTGCATCCATTAAGAGCTATACGAAGTCTCGCGATACATCGGCGCTAAGTTTACATGCCACCTGGGAGGCTACAGTTGACATTTCGGCTAAAAACATGGTGTAAATGGCGTCTTTTGTGGTTAAATTTTAATGTTGCGGCTCACGGACACTTGGATTACACCACACGAGCAGGATGGAGACATTTTGTGTTTGTTTTGTGTTCTTTTTTTTACATTTTATCCGTGGTCTCCATTCACTGCCATTAGCTGCAACCCTGTTTTCTGCTGAAACTCCAGGATTGTTTAGTGAACTGAAGATCTTCACACCATCCTCACATCGGCATAGTGGTGAGTACATATTGAGTGGACTATTATTCTGCGGTGGAATATCACTTTAAGTATGTAATTAAGTTTTTATTAAAGTGAACCTAGAAACCATGTATCGTTACTTGGCAATGAAGGTGGGCCCTTTTTTTCCGTCACAGTCTGTATAAAGAAGGTAGGTGTGTGAGTACACAGCACCCAGTATGGGTATAGGCATGATTTTCCCCACAGGTATAATTATCATGTTGATGCAAGAGATGGCAAAACATTTGGGCATACTAATCTTTTTACAAAGACATTGGGCCTCATTCACTAACGTGCATAGAAATGTTCTTACTGTGCGCACAAAATAAGTTCCCCCACCGTCTGATTCATGAAACATGCACACCAGCCGAGTTTGTTCTTACCCCTGTGCATGTTAGTGAATCAGAATCGCTCTAAAATGACAGGCTTGTGCCCGCTGTCTGCCATCACACCGTCACAGCTCCTTTTCTCTCTATAAGGAAATATGTTTGCATAGGAAAGTGTCATGGAGGAAGTGGTGAAGTTGTTCTAATGTCACATTCAGACAGAATCAGGCGTTGCTGCAGTGTGCAGGGGTGTTAATTTGTGTTAAGAGCTCAACCGCTGTGAAAGAAATAGGAAATAATGTTTTATTTCTCTGATTCACTGACTTCCTACCAACACTGAGCACCACCTCTCCTCATTCAGTCTCTACCATGGACTCACTGCTACACTGTCTGTGTCTGAGAAGAAAGCCAAAAAAAGATACTTCTGCTTCTCATAATAACAACTCCTTGCACTTTATTAACCATGGCATGCATGTTGTGTCCATGGAGAAATGGATTGGATGAAAGTGATGACATCCAGCAAGGATTGTCACCCAATAATAATAATAATAATGATAATATAATAATAATAATAATAATAATAATAATAATTGTTATTATTATTAATTTAGTTAAAATGTGGTTTTCAACATTTTCTAAGACAGCCGGGCTGTCATCACATGCATACACATGGTGTAAAGCAGTTCTGAATTTGTTTGCAGAGTACAAACAAATTCAGGTAAGAAAACATCCCAGATTTGTGTGTTAAAACAGTTGTACGCACAGTTTAAGCACAAATTTGTGCATTTGTGAATGAAGCCTATTGTGAGACACTCCCATGTGACAGTAATGTTGGGTTGGGCTATTAATTAATTGGCTGATATCGTATAGTCTGATCTCACCATTAGGCCTACTCATGTTACTGTGACCCCTCCAGCAATCAGATATTCATTGAAAGTCTGAAAAACATGATCTCTTGTGTGTGGCATGGTGAAATGTAAGCAACATAAACGTGTAACGTTTACTTTTTAAACTAGGCTGTCTCTTGAATTTTGGTGAGCCTGAGCAACAGCAGATGGATACAGTCTGGCCAGCAGCAGTATTTTTTTTCTTCATCTTTGAATTAATTAGCTGAAGCATTTAACTAGTTTACACCTGGCAGGACCTATTGGACAGTGGCTGTGGTCTACAGGTGTACTCTGTGAGTTTGTTTCAGTTTTACATGGACTGTTACACAATTTTACAGACAGCTGCCAAATAGAGATGCAGGCCAAAGCTTTTTCTCTGGCAGTTCAAATTGGACAATACAACACGTTGCTGCAGTCATTAGTGGATGACGTTGAGGACAGCAAGTCTCTTAATGATAATTACAGCGCAACCAAGAAAAGGGGGTAGGCATTGGCAAACTCCTTGAACTCTGTGCCGTGTTGGTTCTTAAGATATCTTCCAATTGCTATCAAATTGCTTGTGTTGAAGCGGCTGCTTTTTCTGACATGGTATTGGGTGTAGTGGTATCAGAATAGTTATATGAGTATGAATATGAGTACATTAGCACAGTGTTGGACCGATACCCAGTAGAGCTGCACAATTTGGTTAAAAAAAAAAAAAAGTTTAAAAAAAAAATCATGATGATGTGACATTTATTGAGGGCTATACCAAATATGTTTTCTTTATCTGGGGAACAGGATTTTTAGGCCGTGTCATCTACGCAGCACTACAGTACCTCATTATAATGCTGCTTTCTCACACATTTTTTCCTTTTTTAAAAAAATGGCGATTTGGTTCAGGTTCTGCGATTTGGATAATGCCCTTGGCCATACTGCGATTTTATTGCAATTGCAATCAATTGTGCAGTGTTAATACCCAGTGCCGTATCAGTATCGGTTCATCCCTACTAATAATCATCATATAGAATTCTACATATAGAAGCTTTGATAATTAAAAATGGCTTCTGAGATATGTTTGCTTGTGGTGTCAGAGATAGTTCTCTGCTGGATGTATGAGTGTGTCAAGGATGCTACGCACCTGTGTTGGTATTATTGTTTCCAGAATGTTCCTCGTAGTTTCTATGGTTTCTTGTGGAGACATGGTGCTCCTGTTTTCTCTGCTGCTGTGGCTGGGGCTGGGTGTACTGGACTGGCTTAGAGTTGGGTGCTGCTCTGGTTCACTTCCAAACGTCATGAGAGCGTTCTCTGAAACACACAGCAGTTAAAAAAAAAAAAAAAAAAAAACTTATCAGACTTCAGCATCATCGTCTTGATATGTTCTCATCAAGCTCCACTTATGTTGAATTCAATCACAGCAGAAGCCTCCAGTTCTGAATTGTAAATTTTGCAATGAGAGCTTTCGTAGGGCCAGAGCTAGCTTGGATTTGGTCAGGAGAGGCAAGAGAGAGAGAGGAAAAAAAAGAAAAATACTCAGTATTCTCTTCAAGCATCCAAACTGCACCTGCCTCTCCACATCGACCTCATTAACTCATAGACCATTTGCACTGGCCAAACAACTCTGAGACCTCTCTCTGTATCTTTTCTAGGCAGGGGGCCCGAGGAAAGACTGGCCAGAGATTCACCTCGCCACACACACACACACACAGCAAAGATACTCATTGTGTGTGTGTACAGGTTCAATGATAGATATATACTCGCTGAGGTCAGTAATAAGGACCATTAATTATTCACACACCAGAGCAGAGGTTATAAGTGAAAAGGAAAGAAGGTGTTGGGGGAGAATTAGCATTAGGAAACACAGCAAAAGAACAAAAGCCAGTAAATTACAAGACACCCATAAAATGATCTTATGTGCTACCCTTTTATCCATGTTATTATTTCCACTATTTATCTAATATCATGTATATATCAACTAAATTGCTTAGATCACCTTCTTAATCATTCATAATCAACAGCATTCATACTGTGATCCATTCTGTCTGACAAGCATTGTTGAACACGCTTCTTGAATTTCTCTATACGGTCCTTCACATATGGTGCTTTGAGCAGTGTTTGATTTTCTGCCATCTTTAGTCTCATCATTGTCGCTGTCCCCACCATTCTGGTTTCAGAACATTTCCTCTGTGAGCTGAATATCTGGATATGGTTGATAGTCAATCATTTAAATGCTTTACAGAACTGGGAATATGTTACTTCCTGTTTATTTCACTCCATTATATTCAATTATGCTCACAACTCCCTTGTTGTATTTCTAGTCATGCTATCAGTGTCTCTGTGGTTGGCAGTGTTTGTTTGTTAGCCATCCCTTTGAACAAGACTGAAATATCTCAAAAACAATTGGATAGATTGCTATGACATTTTTTTTCTGACTTTTGTGATCCCCTGACTTTTCCTCTAGTCCTACTATGAGTTTGACATTTTTGGTTTGGAGTGAAATGTTTCAACAAGGTTTGGATGAATAGGGAAATTTAGTTCAGACATTGGTGTAGGATGGTTTGTTATGGCTTCATCCATCATGCCATCAAGAAAAACAAATATCATGCCCGTCAGCCTCAGCTGTAGGGACGCCATGGTGAGGAAATTTCCAAGGACTATGGGCTATGGTCAATGGGATCATGATTATATTATATGATCTCATAGACACTCAAGAGTTGAGCCAACATAAACTAATATTGCTGTTTGGCAAAACTTCAGACTAAACCAAATACATAAAAAAGGTCTGTCTCTGGGAAAGTGGGGAAAACAGTAAAATCCCCCAATACTGTACCTTTGAACTGTCTCTTTAACCAAATCACACACATTTAGACTATTCTGTGTGATCTCCTTTTGATAACTAATGTAATATTTTTCTCAATTACATTCACTGTTTGGAGCCCCTGTGGGGAGGCCCGCCTCCCACTTTGAAAACCTGTTGATGATGCTCAGTATCTGTACCATTAGAGTGCTTACTTTGATCTTCAACGGTAGAACTTCAGATCTTCCTCTTACCTTGAGCAAAAGGAATGCTTAGAAGGTTGATTCATTAAATTTTGAGTTGCCAGGTCTGTCAGATATCCCCCATACTAACCCCAACAACTGTAGCTGATGTGAACAGATGAGTTGTCAAATAACGCTAATGTTCAGAAGTGTCTCCCCTACGTTTGCTGCCTTGGGCAGGCAGCTGGGTTGGGGGTTGTGTGCATGTCCTATGCAGCTCCAGCAAGGCTACTTCTAGAGATTGGCGTCTGACCTCTTTTTTCCCGTGTTGTTTCCGACAGTAAAAATGATCTTTTGATAGTCATATTGACCTCTTGCCATCAACATGACACGTTTCATTACAGATTCAATGTCTACGTCTGTAGAATATGTCACAGACATGAAAAAAATCACATAAAGGGCGGTATTTTTCTGGTGCACTCTCTGTTTCTTTCTCTCTGTTCTCTGCCTCTCCCTCTGAACAAGGCGGAAAAAAATCACACTGCTTTCTGGTCTCAACTGTTCTTCTCTTCACAGCTCTTTAGCAAAATCACTGTAGAAAGATGGGCCAGCATCGCTGTCTGCGTGGACGCACACATACTCATGTGAGCTGCAGCAGTTCAGCAAGGTATCTGCTTCACCTGTCTCTCTGTCTGCTCGGCTGTGTGTGCCCACCCTCGGTGAAACAGAGTAGAGGACAGAAATTTGTCTGTTTTTGGCATGAAAAAAAAAATACTTTTTCAATCTTATGGGGCTGCCTGTGCAATCAGCCTGTGACAACTCCCCTTTTAAGGTACATGTGAGCTCTGTCTCTTGCAACTCTGTGCTGTGACTGTTGCTGTTAACATTATGGACACTCAGTTTATAATTGTAGTGTCTATTGTCCGACTAACCCGCAATTTCCACCAGGCATGGCTGTGCTGCGTTATGGCCACACCGCAGCAGTTGGAGTGATCCACGGTCATTCTAGCAATGCTTGTGATTCCACCAGATGCATTGCGGTGTGTTTCAGGCGCATCTCAGGCGCGTCTCAGAAGCGGCTTGGCGCTCTGCTCTGCGAAAAAATACATGCCAAGTCTATTTTTGATGGCTGCCGTGTCAATTAGCACAGAGTAGATCGAATGGGCAGGAAGTCAGACACAGAAAAGGCAGGGAGAATCCGGTTAATTTTCAAAATAAAAGGCCCTGTGCAGACTCACGATCATAAAGGCAGACAGAAAAGAAACTGTTTAACAATGTAGCCTGCTTATGCGTGGTAGAAGCACAAAGAGCAAGGGAAGGGGACTTAATCAACAAAATCTAAGCAAGTTAACATAATCAGGTGGGCAAAACACTCTGCTGCTGAAACGTCTCTGAAACGCAGCTGGTGGGAGCTGCAGCCGTGCAGAGGATGGATCAGAACCGTGGAACAGACATGCCATGTCTGGTGGAAGTTACCAGTAAGCATTGATAACATGCTTAGTAGTTTTATTTAGGGTTTTTATTTTATTTGAAGAACATGGGCACTGATACATGAAAATGAACTAAATGGTTTTATTTTTGTCAAAAAAAAAAATCAACAAAAAAACTCTTTAGTGCTAATTAACAAATGTGAGCATGGTAGACTTTATACCTACTAAGTTGATGTTAGCATTTAGCTAGCTAATTAGCATTTAGGGCAAAGTACCGAATTCGGTACTTCTAGGGGTACCGACCGAATTTCATAGGTACTACTGAGTACCAGTTCACATTAAATCAATGAGTGCCAAATTTTGATATCTGGGGGAGAGAGAGACCCTCAGAGTATACAGAGAAAGAGAGAGAGAGCTGTATTAGAGTGAGCAGCAGCTTGCTGGAATCACAGAGAGGAGTGAGACACTCAGGGCAATAGCGTTACACATGGCGAGGGGCAGACAAATAACTGTCTATGGTGACAGAGTTACATGAATGCCTGCTGAGCAGAGCGAAAGCTGAGCAGTGAAGTTGTCGTGAAGTTGTCGTTCTGGCAGAATATGTACAGAGACGGCGCTGTAAATTCACGGTTTAGGTTTGAGTTTGTCAGTGAATAAAAGCTGCATCTTCTCATGACTGAAGTGGAGCTCCTGAGTGGGTTGTTTCCCAGCTGTGGGAATAGTGTCGCTATGACAATCCGCTCCACCTGCGTTGTGGGAGTATTAAGTACAGTGGAGTACAGTGTACTTGAGCTGTTTTACACAATTTTTTATACCTTGGTAAAATGTCAGGAGGGTATGAAGATATGAAAAAATGAATACTGCCCACCTCATACTAAAGACCCTAAGTACAAAAGAATGTTTGTCAAATTACCCATGCAGCCTAGTGGTGAAGAGGACAGAGGAATTAATGTCAAAAATAATCAACACTTTTCTAAGGAAAATTTTCTTGAGATAGCTCTCTAACTTTGTTCCATCAATTGTGAAATAAACAGAACATCAGGTATTTGGAAGAGATTCAATAAATATACAACTACCTAACAATCACAGGCCCGGCTTACTTATAATTCACTAAGAAGTGACTTTCTTAACACCCCGGCAGAATTACCAAGGAAACAGCATGAAGGGGATGATTAATAACTTGAGAAAATGAAGTCAGTGAGTAAACGGGAGACTGAGAGAAAGGGAACATACTGTTAATTCTACAAAAAGCACAGTATCCCTGATTTAAATACATTGCTCTGCTGCTGTTCAGGCATGCTGGGAAACATCTGTCTCACTGATTCCCTGCGGCTCAGTCCTATCACTTTCTTCTGTCCATAGAATTTATTTGCTTTGCTTTCATATCAAGTCTGTTTGTTTGTCCCCTGTTGCAGGTCATGAGTGTAAATTATTCTGATTAGGGAATCCTATTTTTATATTTGATTTAGTAATGAACCGACAGTGGAGTTAAATTATATGACAGCATAACAAACCAAACAAGCACCTGGTGTGTTTATGTAACAGTTCTTAGAACTTAAAATAACACTGTTTGTGTGAGACTAAAAGTGTCTATATGGTTTCTTCTTCATCTCAGTGGATGCAGATCTGATGTCTCCTATGTAGTGTGAACTCAAAAGGCTGCTTAAGGTCCTAAAGGAATAGTTTGACATTTTTTACTGCTTTGAGCCAAGAAATAGTGACATAACCCTTCAAATCCACATCTTATACTTTTATACACTTACTTCTTAGACTTATTAAATGTGTGAGATATATTGTGTTATTCAGTGAGCTTAAGAGGTGCTGGTTGGTTGGCTGTTTCCCCTGTTTCCAGTCTTTATGTTAAGTTAGTTTTGTGTTTTCCATTAGTTTTTACTTTCATTTTGTTCTTTAATTTGTTTTCAGTTCAGTTTAGTTTCAGTTAGTTTCCAGAGTGGGTTTACTCATTCCTTTTTTTCTTTTTACTGTTTAAAATGTTAAATACTAGTTTAATTAATATTAAAATTGTATGCTTGTGGTATTAGTTTTAGTTTTTTTTATTATGATATATAAATATGTAATGTGTCAGGTGCAAGTTTTAAGATGTTCAGTACCAGTATTACTATATAATCACAATACTTTGTGAGGCAATTGATTCATTGGCCCCTTAGTTGATTATTTTATTAAAGAGGGACAGCAGAAGCTCTTTGAATTAAAAAATAAAGGGAAAAACGAAGTTAAAAGGAAAAACAAATTCTAAATAAACAAAATATTCTGTACATGTCACATTTTTTAATAAAGAACATTTTTTTAAGTTGTTATTTTTTTAAATATTGTGATAAATATCATATCATGGGCTTTATATTATGGTATCATCATCAATATCCTTGTAGTTAGTTTTTGTTTTTTCTTGTTTCAAGTCTTATCTCTATTTTTATTTGAGTTAATGTCAATTTATTTTCACACCTAGTTTTAGATTTTTGTTTAGTTTTAATCAACTATAATAACCTTGCTTTAAAGGTGTACACATGCAACTTGTATTTGAATGCTGAAATTGGAAAATATAATGGATCACAGTTCTGTGATCTGAGAAAACTGTCAGATAATAAAGTTGTGCAGTTCTGATCTTAGATAAGCCATTTATTGTTGCAGTCCGATGATGTCGATCGTATGTAGTATGTCACTGCTGTTGGCCCAGTTTTCCTGTAAAGAGACTGAGTCATGACCAGCAACCGACCTAAATGTATCCTGGAAAAAACCCAACATAAAGAGAAAAAGAAGAAAAAACAAGCAGATCATCTCTCTCCCTTAAAACTGCACGACACAAGTTCAACAGGACACTAAAACAGCAGTCAGATTTTTTACCCCCTGATGCCCTCTCTATATAAACACAACCCCTACCCTAAAAACCGGGGTCAGTACATTCCATCACACTGTGGACAGAGTGACACTCACGGAGACAGATGTTGTCAGTGAAGTAACCCAGGAAGTTATCGCACTCGTCTCTCCGGCTCCCGCTGGCTGAGCAGGAGCACCACGGAGCCACGCTGGACGTGGAGTTGTCGACATAGTTGGGAGTTATTGTACTTCCTGCAGAGAGACCACACACAGGGCTCAATCAGTATTAAATATTCATTCCCCTTTGAGTTGTTACACTGCATTCATAGTGCTTTATTATCTGAAACATTAATGGACCCTGCATTTCCTATACACTGACCTGATGCACAGAGCTGATAATATTCTAGTGTTGTTGTTAGACTGGCTGTGCACTGACTCCTCTGATATAATAGAGATACAGAGGAATACTCAAATTTTCTCTTTTTTGGGTCACAGGAGTCTCTGGCATTGAGGCTTTTTTTTTTTTTTCTCTGGCTGTGTTCTTCACTATGGAGGTGGGATTTCAAGTGCTTTCATAAATACAAGACAGGAATGAAAATGCCAAGTGTGTGTTTGTGCTGAGGGGCACCATTTGAGGTTCTTGAAATGCATTAGGTCCTCTCTCCAGCGCGTGGAAAAGAAGTAGCTGTTCTTTTTCTTTTACAGACTGTTATAAAACACATTGTGTAAGGAGCCTGTGTATTTTCTGTAATGAGAGATTTGTATGCTTTTGTATCTTAAGCCATGTTGAACTTTAGTCTTTTGGTTCAGGATTAGAAGTTTCATTTCATTCTCCCACTCACTCTTAACCTGTTCTGTATTTATTAATTTACCCTCCAGCTAGCTTTCACTCAATCCTGCCTCCTTGTCGCTGCACAGTTTTCTCTTTCCTTCCCTAACACAGCATATGGCACATATCTTCTCCCACATACGGTGTTTTCCCTCCTCCACCTGCTCATTTCATTTGTCCGTCTCCTTTATGTTTCCTCTCTGTCTGTGTGTTACCTCTCAGGTGTGCACCTACCAATGAGGCCTGTGTAGGCGAGGAGACAGGCTCCATAGTTCCCTTGCTTGCAGCCGTTGGCAGACGTTACAGAGGGTTCGCAATCGTACTGAAACTGAGCCAGGCGGGACCTACAGAAACAACAGGCACTGGTTAGCATGAAGATGATAGATCCCTATACTGTTAAAACGTGCTAAACACAACAGTCAGCCTCATTAGATGTCAGCAAACAACTATTTGCTATGTAAAGATATAGTGGGGTAATGCCTTCCAGTGTGTGTGCATATTTGTGCATTTGAGTCCCTCTCAGTCTCAGTCTTCCCTGTGTCTGTTATCAACATGGCGGCCTGGTCAGTAACTTTATCAGTTTAGTTTAACAGTTTGATCCGAGTCTCTGGAGACAAGATGCAAGATTTGTACTCATTGTTCATTGTGGATGTTTGACCATTATGGGGGTTGTGTGTTTATTGATACTACTTTATTTCTAGTAGAAAGAAAGTAGTTTGGGTAGATTCTAAAGAGGTTCTAGTAGATTCTACTGTAGAAAGAATGCAGTTCCTACATGGAACTGCTCACAACAAAGTCTGTGAATTTCCTTAAGTAATCGAGTCTTGATTTTTGACATTGCTTAGTTCTTGTTTAAAATGTTTTCAGAAATATATTTATATTGTTATATTAATTGATTTATGTTGATATTGACTGTTCAGTTGTAAAATGAGAAATATTCTAACCAGGCAGCCGACATTTTGTGTCTAGAACAGACAAGACCACAGACCTGAACAATCTCCTGAGAGTGATAATTTCAACCCAAATTATTATCTTACTCTAACATACTCAGATCTTAAACAAAGCATTGTGACATTAATGTACAGTTTGCACAATAAACAAACAACGTACAGATCTCGTGAGCATTTAACAAATCTAGGATTCCCTTCTGGACACAGCTGTTTCCAGTGGAGAATGACTGTCTAGCTGTAATATGATGAAGTTACTCACCAGGCTGCCATGTTGAAAACGGACGCAGGGGAGACCAAGACAGACTCACATGCACAAACATATCTTTCAATACCTTTACATTGCATATGGTTGTTTACTGATACCTAATGCGGCTGAATGTTGTATTTAGCACCTTTTAATGTAAAAAGTTTCCTGGATATTTTTTTATAAATTCTTTCTAGTATTACTTGGTCATTTAATTAAGAGTTTGCCCCTCTGACATGAAGAAATATTGGCGGCTCTGGTAAAGACTGAAAGCATTGGACTGTAATGTGAAAGTGATAGAAGGAGTAATATATTTCATCCCCCAGACCTGGGATCATTAGTAAAGCCCTCTGAGTGTAATGGGGCTGTGAAAAATAATGGCCATGACCAGAGATAGCAATGAGCGATAACTCTGATCCATCTGGCTCTTTATCTGTGCTAAATATTTAATGTGTTATTCCAACAGGCTCTCTGGGGTGTTCTAACCAATGGTGGTAGAAAGCTTTAGGGTAAAACAGCGGGCCATTTTGTTGATTGAATGGCTGTTTATTTAGTTTCAAAGAGCCACAATACTGAACAGCACTGGCCCAAATATGTATGGTGTATATAAAATCTTTATCCAAGGAATACTTGGATAAACCTGGAGTGATGAAACATTGGCTTTGCTGATTTGGTATACCTCGCGAAGAGGTGGATCATTAAGCAAACCAAATGGGGGATTATCATCATATTATAGCAATATGTTATTGTATCCATACGAGACTATAGCTGCATGAGAAATCACTTTAATATCTGTTACAGAAAGACTGACATTGAAAAAAATGGAGGGCAATTAAAAGCTCCATTTCTCCGTTCCCACCTGCACACATAGTCAGCGTTGCAAATCCTCATCTGTGTAATGCAGTTGGGTTTTTCCACGCTTTCATAAGAGCAACTGGGTACAATTGTCTGCCTTCGACGCTCTGCGCATGCTGTGTCTGTGCAGGGGCAGAAGAGCAGCTCGTGTGTGTAGTCAGCAGGGACACGGTCAAAGAACCTGCGCAGGGCCTTGTTGCATTTAGGCCGGTTGCACAGGCCTGACTTGGCAGTCGGTTTGATGCAAGCTGAGACATATTCTGTGCGGAGCTTCTGGCACAAATCATCCACGTTGCAAGCCTTGGCTGCATCCAGGCAGTGATTCACAGTTGTCATGCCAACATCCAAGTCTGTGGAGGGAAGTAAGGTCAAAGACAAACGCAGATATCAGTGAAAAAATAATAGCTATAGAGCAAAAAGGTTTATATGAATAAGAACGTGTGACCTGTGGTTTGTCCTCTGTTTATTTATTCAACATGCTGAGATGTAATCTCGCATTGTTAGAGGTTCAAAAGTTGAGATAGGTAGTTTTGAATTAAAGTTCAGCTTCAAGGTGAGTGGGCTTCTTGGCAATTTTTTAATGTTAGCACAGGAACCAGATCCATGCCTCTCCATCCTAGTGATCAAGATAATAATACAATAAAATAATTAACCATTTAATGTCACAGTAGATATATCACAGTCCTGTACAGTATTGAGACTTCTACTGTGCTTTTGAGACTTCTTGAGATTTTTTTTTTTTATTATTGTGATATGGCAATATTTGATATATTGTTAAATCCTTATATTTAAGATACACTATATTGCCAAAAGTATCAAGACATCTGCCTTTACACGCACATGAACTTTAATGACATCCCATTCTTAATCCGTAGGGTTTAATATGGAGTTGGGCCACCATTTGCAGCTATGACAGCTTTAACTCTTCTGGGAAGGCTTTCCACAAGGTTTAGGAGTGTGTTTATGGGAATTTTTGACCATTCATCCAGAAGCGCATTTGTGAGGTCAGGCACTGATGTAGGATGAGAAGGCCTGGCTCGCAGTCTCTGCTCTAATTCATCCCAAAGGTGTTCTATCAGGTTGAGGTCAGGACTCTGTGCAGGCCAGTCAAGTTTCTCCACACCAAACTCGCTCAACCATGTCTTTATGGACCTTGCTTTGTGCACTGGTGCACAGTCATGTTGGAACAGGAAGGGACCATCCCCAAACTGTTCCCACAAAGTTGAGAGCATGAAATTGTCCAAAATGTCTTGGTATGCTGAAGCATTAAGAGTTCCTTTCACTGGAACTAAGGGGCCAAGCCCAACCCCTGAAAAACAACTCGACACCATAATCCCCCTCCACCAAACTTTACACTTGGCTCAATGCAGTCAGGCAAGTACCGTTCTCCTGGCAACCGCCAAACCCAGACTCATTCATTGGATTGCCAGACAGAGAAGCATGATTCGTTACTCCAGAGAACACGTCTCCACTGCTCCAGAGTCCAGTGGCAGCATGCTTTACACCACTGCAGCCGCTGTGCATTGCACTTGGTGATGTAAGGCTTGGATGCAGCTGCTCGGCCATAGAAACTAGAGATGCACCGATTCCAATTTTTTTTGGCCGATTCCGATTTTTTTAAGGGTTTGACCTGCCGATTCCGATTTTCAGTCTTTCCAAGAAATATAATTGACAGCATTCACAAACATTTTTGCAACTTTTCTTGTAAAACTAAATTGGATGTTCATAATAAAACACTGACTATTAAATAACTTATATATTTTCTCCAAAAGTGCTCCAGATTATAGCCAGGCCTTAATATAAAATTAAATTAATATTATGTACTAGAAGAAATGCAATCTCGTGAGATTTCATGGGACGCGATTTCAGGTGATCTTGTGTAGAAGCCGATGTAAACAAACCGGAGACTGATGCGGTGCAACAGTTCGCTGCAGTAAAACTTTGCAGTGAGAAAAACAGAAGAAGAAGTTAAACGAGTCTGGATGAGAAAATGTTTGAGGAGACTCATCAACACAGGTTGTTTATTCTTCGGCCAGAACAGGAGGTGAGATTTTAACAGAGTTTACCGCTGTTTGGTGACACCATTAGATGTTCTGTCTCGTTGTAGACTGTCTGTTTTCTCTTTATTCTGTTCTTGGAGTCTGTCACTAACACCGACTTTATGCGAACATATGTCTGAGTGTGTGCTGCTATGATCAGCGCTGTGGTGGGTGTAACATTACGGCCAGCATGTGCTGTACGCATGACGCGACTGTCGTGCAGAGTATGTGAGCGAATATGACGGGCACAGAATCGGATATGTGGCGCTGACCGGCCAGTCACCAGTCAGGGCCGGTCATGCTGAAAACCGGCCGGTTCCGGTCTCTGGCCGGTCAATCGGTGCATCCCTAATGGAAACCCAATCCATGAAGCTCTCTTCGCACTGTTCTTGAGCTAATTTGAAGGCCACATGAAGTTTGGAGGTCTGTAGCTATTGACTCTGCAGAAAGTTGGTGACTTCTGCCCACTGTGCGCCTCAGCATGCGCTGACCCCACTCTGTGATTTTACATGGCCTACCACTTTGTGGAGTTGCTGTTGTTCCCAGTCGCTTCCACTTTGTTATAATACCACTAACAGTTGACCATGGAATATTTAGTAGCGAGGAAATTTCAAGAATGGACTTATTGCACAGGTGGCAACCTATCACGGTACCACGCTTGAATTCTGTGAGCTCCTGAGAGTGACCCATTCTTTCACAAATGTTTGTAGAGCCAGTCTGCATGCCTAGGTGCTTGATTTTATACACCTGTGGCCATGGAAGTGATTGGAACACCTGAATTCAATGATTTGGAGATGATTTGGAGGGGTGTCCTGATACTGTTGTCAATATAGTGTATTTATAACAGCATTTTTCCTAGTCAAAATTGCATAGTAATTAAACATATCCACAATAACATTCTTACTAGTTGTAGTTGTATTTCAGGATATCTGCAGTTTTGATTGTACTAGTGGAAACTAAATTTAAGATGTCTAAAAATCCATAAAAAGTATAAGTGGTCATTTTAATATTTAATAGTGAGACTGATATTGCAGACATCTGTTTTCTGAGAAGAACATTTCAGATATCAGAACTACATTATTATGACTGTTCCTCTATCTGTCTCTATCTTTCAAAGTTACTATAAGCACTCAATCACATGTGTTATGTGAACCAGTGCAGAGGCCCAAACAATCAAAATTTGCTTTTTATCAAAGCTTAAAAATCTGATTGGGGGTTTCAATGTGACAATCTGAAAGCCTCTTAACAATGGACCTCAGGCTTAAATGTGTGCTGTGGCTGGTGTCACCAGTCATCCCTTATTTGGGCTGTTGTATTTTGCATTTGATGTCACAGTCTTTTTGTTTCCTGATGATAAAATTATCCACAAACATTACTGACAGCTGTGTTATTAACTGAGTTCTTTGCAGCAGCATGTAACTAGCAATTCAGTAGGAGACAGATACACTTATAGAAATAAAAGCTCCAAAAGGGCTCTTCCTGAAGGGCTGAGATTGTACACTAACCCATTTGCTTGTGAAGAACGTTATTTGACAAAAGGGTTTCATCAAGGGTTCTTTGCAAGACTGAAGGTTACATTAAGAACCCCTTTGATCAAAAGAAACCTTTTTGGAAGAAAGAGTTTCTCAAGGATTGTTGAAATCCTTGAAGATCTCTTTTGTCAAGGGTTTGCTCAAAAATGTGAAAGGGTTCTCAGTAGGACCTAAAACCATTGGAATATAAAGAGGATCTCTGTAGACCCCCCTGGATGGGTTCTAGACTGAACCCTTGCCATATAAAATGAGTTGTTGGTAGAGTACCCATAACATAATTGGCAATTAAATGGTCTGCAGCCTTTTTATTTTGAAAAAAGTTAACTGCATTAATTAATGAATTAATGGATTTGAAAGAATCTTGCAGTCCCCTGCCTGTATGACAATAAAACAATGAAGGGGAGGTGAGTGTCTCTCTGTGTGTGGTGTTATTCATGTTCTGTCTCCAGCAGTGAAGAGCAGCCTCTCTGCTGCACTGTGAGCTCTCAGGAAAGATCTCGCTGTCCAACATGCAGAGCAGGTACAGAGTTTTTGTAGTGAAACAGACTGAGCAGAGGGTTATTTTCTTCATCACAGAGTTGGTTGAAGTTGTTAAATTATAATTATACAGTCAAATTTATTGATTGCATTTAACCATCCTATTAGAACTTATATTTCAACTCCAGTTGTAAGCTAGCACCTTGGTCATGGGTACTGACTGGTGAATTGACCTACCAGGATTCAACAACCCGGAGCAAGTAAAATGTAGTGTTGAGCTAGTAAATCTTGGAACACACTTGCCTGACCTGGCAAGAAAAAAGTTTAACTACTAAACTATTTTGATGATTGATTAAAAGTAAAAAAAAAATGTTCATGCAAAAATGGCACATAATTCTTTTTTCTGCCTCTCAAATATGGAGATTTCCTGATTTTCTTCATTTATTATCATATTAAACTGAATATCTTTGGATTAGATTGACAAAATTAGACATTTAAAGACATGACGGACTTTCAAAAAGTGGGATGATCATTTTTCACCATTTTCTGTCATTTTATGGACCTTGTAGCCTTAGATGAAACATGGCTTTATTAACTTTATTCTTTGTTATTTAATAACAGCTAATAAATAAAACAATTTTGTACAGGGTCAAGTAAAAAATTTACTTCAGGCAAGTAGATTTTTGACCCACTTGCCCAACTGGGCAAGTGAAAAAAACCCCCACAATGTTAAACCCTGCCAACATATAGTTTTTGATGGTGGGAGAAACCAGAACATGGAACCACCATACAGAAAGGTCATGTCTCAACCAGGATTCAAACTTCTTGCTGTGAGGCAAACATGCTGACCTCTACACCACCGTGCCACCCTCATGCAAAGAAATTTAATAATGCAAGTAGGAATGTGATAATCGGTATCCTGATATGAGACTAGGTATCAGCTTAGATTTTGGATACGTGCTGTCTTTTCCTGGTTTTAAAGGCTGCATTACAGTAAAGTGATGTAATTTTTAAAATTCAGCAGACTGTTCTAGCTGTTCAATTATTTGCCATTACCCACTATTATATCCACATTACTAATGGTTATTTATCAAAAATCCCACTGTTAACTTTTTGTGAAAGCAGCAATAGTCATCCCTACAATATTGCTGAAGTATAAATATATATTGATATCGAAGTATTTTTGAGGTGACAAATATTGTGATTATGGACGTAACACATGATCGTTTTCATTGTTTATTATTCTGTCAGTTATTTTCTGAAATAATTGATTCACTATTTGGTCAATAAAGTGTCAGAAAATGGTGAAAAATGTTGATCAGTGTTTCCCAAAGCCCAAGGTGATGTCCTCAAATGTTTTGTTTTGTCTACAACTCAAAGATATTCAGTTTACTGTCATAGAGGAATGAAAAAAAAAACAGAACATAGTAACATTTGAGAAGCTGGAGAATTTTGACTGCTTTTTTTCCCGATTGATTGTGAAAATAGTTGGTGATTAATTTAATTTGACAACTAGATGATTAATCGTAGCAGCTCTAATTGTGATATTTGGTTTTGTGGCTTTCACCCAGACCTGTTATATACTGTTGAGTGGTTTAAGCGACAGCAATGCATCTTATTCATTAAGATGTTATGTTTGCACTACTTGAGAATTTACAGTATGTTATTTTAAAGAAAATGTGTATGTTGAGATATATATCACAGAATAGCCTAATAATATTGAGTTATCATTTATAAGCCATTTCCCAGCCCTACTTTAACTAATGTTTTACTTGCATAAACTTAAGTAAACCTCCCATGTGATATGCGTATTTAGTTTTTGTTGTTTATTTAATACTGGGTTTGTAATTTTTATATCCACAATGTGTAATCTGCTTTTCAGAGTTTGGTCTTGTTTTAATCAATTCTATGAGATTGCATTGTTATATGAGCCTGAGGCTATAAGAAACAATGCCTGGATTAGTATTCAGTGACAGTCATGGATTATGTTATTTCAACTGAGTCTGGCAAATGAATAAGGTTGCCATCCAATAACTTGAAGTCACAGATATCATTTTGGATGCTGGAATTGTGTTCAGATGAATGGTAATACTTGTCTAAGTGTGTCTGGAGAACAGAGGGGACCTCTGCTTGCCTTGGGCATGCTTCCAGGGAAAATTCAGTGGAGTCATGTATTTGTGCAAGAACAAAACATCTTCAAAGGGTAAAATGGTATAAAATAAGGTGAGTGTTAATGAAGGTCAGTGAACTTACCAGCTGTAATAGAGGCCAAGCGGACATAGTCATAATCCCTCTGCACTGTCTCGTAGGGATAACTCTCCACCAGGTTGAGTCCTAAAAGAATAACAGACACAGATAGAAACACTGGCTTGAATTCTGTAACATCACAATTCATTTATACTGTATGCAACACCATTCTCTTGTATTATTTTCTGTATTGAGATCTTTTTTGCAGTAGAGATAACTGTTATCCAGCAACCACTGACCATGTATGATGGACTGATGAAGGCTCCAGTAGATGCTGAGGCAGTTCTTCTCCTTCTTCATGCCTCGTTTACACTGGCAGCCGTGTAAGGGGCTGGACAGCAGGGCGGACACTGCGTTGGCACACTGGCTCCTGGCACCGGGGCCCAGCTTCATGCTGCCATTGCCTGCCACACACTGACGCAAAGTCCGCAGACGTGGACTGCAAGTCTCATCGCTTGAGCATGAGTCTCCAGCCACCAAGCAGTCTCTGCCAGCCAGTATAACCTCTAACAGGGCTGTGAGAGAGAAGATCAGACCACAACAGAAAGCAGAAAGATAAGGGGATTTGAGATGGCAGTTTAGGTGTAAGATTATGAGATGAGACAGAATAAAGGAAAAGCAAGCTGAAAAGTCAGTCAGCTGGCTACTGATGAATCGTCTTATCCAGTCAAAATAGGAACCTTGTTCTTCCCCACAGCTGCACAGGGGTTTCAACTGGAAACTAGTAAGTTCGTTAGCATTGTCAGGTGTTAGCTGCTGCCTGGTAGCCACACCAGGGGCTTCAGCTGCTAGCCATACTGGACTCTGTACAATGTGAGTTCTGCTGTTCTCCTTCTGCTAAGCCATGTGTCTGCTTTTATTTCTGTTGGTTGGAGAATTCCTTTGCAAGAGCTTACCCACAACAGCCACACACACAGAAATGCGCCATGTTTCCTGCAGCAGCAGCCATCAGGGAGATGCCTCCAGTACCATCCATAAATGATAGCAATTTGCTGGTCTTTGCATAGTAAAATGGATAAGCTCCACAAATGCCAAAGGTTTTGTCATGACTACACAGACTCGTGCATCATGGTGTTTACTGAATCATTGCTCTGCCAGGATGTACTGGGTTCAGTGATGGAGCTGGAGGGCTTCTCCTGGGTATGCGTGGAGGGAAAGGACTCTTCAGGGAAGAACAGAGGAGGTGGCATACTGTATGTGTTTATGTTAGTAACAGCTGTAAACAGTACACGATTAGAGTAACTGTATGTGACCCAGATTTAGAACTGCTCTGTCTCTCCATGAGACCTTTTTATCTCCCCAGAGAGTTTGGGAACATCATCATCTGTGCTGTGTATATTCCTCCAAGTGGAAATACAATAAGAGCTGGACATTGAAATTGCCTACAAAGTTAAGGTTCTCCCTTCTCTTCAGATCACTTGACTGTCCATCTTATGCCTACACATAGATCTGTTCTTAAGTCAGGTAGAATCTACCAAAACTACTGTCTTTTTGCCATAGAAAGAAAGTAGTTCCTACATGAAACTGCTTGCAACAAGGTCTGTGGATTATATTCAATAGCCATGATTTCTGGAAAGAGAGACTGCAATTGAATTTTTTTTTTTTTTTTTTTTTTTTTTTTTGGTGCTTTGAGCACCACACAGTGTACACTATATTTATAATATTTTGACCACTTTACCTTGCTGTCAGACGGCCTTTTCCAACAGGAAACCATCGTTTTATAATTCACTCTCTCCAAACCAACCAGACCTTACTGGTCAACTGCAGTTCTCCATCGAAAATGGCTGTCTGATGGCAAGGCAATGTAGTGAAAATACTAAATATAGTGTACACTTAAACTGCATTTTTTTTTTTCTTTTAGGCAGCTAAAATACATCTTGCTGCTGATCCTGTCAACAGCAGTACACTGCATAGTTTCCATGATGATACTCCTGCTGCTTCTCCAAACTGGGCGCATGTCGACCGCCATCTTCTGTAGGTAATATACTTGTTATGAATAAGTGCCTCATACGACCCTACTTCAGGAATCCGAACTATCCCTTTAAGTTAAATAGTGGGCTTATTGTGTGATTATAAAAATGTGAGAGCACAGAAGTGAGATTCTCTTGCAAGTAAGTAGTTTTACAGCACTCTTCTCACACCAACCAGTGACATTTTAATGGACGAGGTTGATGTATGTCATTGTTTTGTTGCTTCAAAGTTTGAGATACGTCATGCAGCTTAAGTCTTGCAAGATTCTGCATAGGCATCAAAGATATTATTTGTGATACACTGTTTTCAGTCTATTATTGTCAAGGTGAGGGACAATCAAGAAAGATTTACTGTATTTTTCTGTATGGCAGCCACACTAGCAGCCCAGCTGTAGGGATGGCAATGTTGATGTGTCTGTCTGCCTACCTCTTTGGTCCAGACTCCAGACATAAAAATACCCTCAACAACTTTTCATTTCAGTCCTACTGCATGAGTCAAGTATGTCAGAGAACTGAATAATGGGTGTATGTTGTGTAAAGAATATACAGAGAACAAGTGAAAGAACTGTAGATCTTCGTCTGTTGCTGTGGTGAACAGCCCATGCTGTACGATGGCCTTTGTTGAACTCTATCAGTATATATATTCTTAATATACCAACAAAACAGCTGCTGAGATGGGAGCTGTTGGGTTT
Organism: Lutjanus argentimaculatus; assembly: GCA_034769285.1. Lineage (NCBI taxonomy): Eukaryota > Metazoa > Chordata > Actinopteri > Lutjaniformes > Lutjanidae > Lutjanus > Lutjanus argentimaculatus. The sequence continues at coordinate 12,875,753 of JAWZSL010000006.1, read as the reverse complement.
GTTTGCATGTCGAGGTCAGCTCTTATGGTAAATATATGGGATGAACAGAAAAGGTAAAACTTTATGTTAAATCATGTATATACATACAGTATATCGTCCTTATATCTTGCAAGTATCTGGCTCTTGGAGACATATTAATATAGAAATTCAAATGTAATTAACTGCTGTGCCTTTTTATATTCTGCTGTTTATATTGACTTTGAGTCAACTTGCAATTACTGCCTGGCAACATTTGTTTGCGTGAACAAAGCTCACCAGAGTCGTGGTAAATGTTGGACAGACAAAGAGACAGGAGTTCACTGGTCAGGTTTAAGCAACAAAAGCACCTTGTTTAAGGTCAGGAAAAGTTTGTGATTATGGTTGAATGTTGATAAGCACCTTCTGTCTCGTGATTCCCTACAGCCTCATTTATAAACGATTGGTACGCACAAAAGAAAGCATACACCACTTTCTAATCAAAAAGTGGAGTTTATAAAAAGCAAACTTGGCCTGAAAGGGTGCAGTGCTCCACGGTAACTCTGACTCATGTGTATGCCCATGAACTGGAGAAAGGACAAACTGCAACTCCGATGTCAGAGGGAAAGACAAGAAAGAAAGTGAAATTCATACACTGTGTGAAATCAATCGAAATATTACCTCACATACATCATATGTAAGGAGTTAATTTACAAAAACGGATAAACGCATTCATACAATGAATAAACAAACAAGGTGGGATTCCCTGATAGTCTGTTTCTCATCAAAAGAGTGAGGTGTCTTTCCACTACCCGTGGCACAAATACACACACTCACATGGCCTGTGGCTCTGTGCTTTCTGGTTTATGCTTTTCTCTCAGACTACTTCTTTTTTAATTTAATCTCGGCAAGTGTCCGAGTTTGTGATGTAGCAGCATTCACAGCATACGCCACACACTGCCTCTCTGATGCCTTTTTGGCACCTGTAATGTCCACAGTGTGTCCACCAAATAACATATTTTCCTTGTCTCAACCTCCGCAACAAAGAATTGGTTTTATTCTGTGTTTGCCATGATCGTCCTCATGCAGTAATTGTGAATGAATATTGATGTGGGACTTTTCACTGACCATTTATAGGCAATTATGGGCATTACATAACATCCGCAAAAGGTGTGCCACATTTCAAGTTGGTTGTGATTTATGAAGGAAAACTGGTGAAGGACTTACCTACGCCCTGTTTTATAAATCTGAACATTTTTATGCATAAGCACTTTCTGTGTTTTGTCTGTATGCCATCTTTTAAGGTGCAGCAAAGAAGTTAGACCAAGAACAGATTGTTGAGGACTTCATGGCGCACAAGACTCACAGGAATGCATTTAGAAAAGTGTGCAAAACCACTGCGTTGCCTTGAGATGTGCACCCTATTCTGTTATTAAAAATTGTGCAGTTCTTTTGCTCTGACGTGTGTTTGTAGCTGTAGCTGCTGTGTTGTTTACATTGTTCATTTATCTCTGTGTTGGTGATGTTGCAGTGGCAGTTATTTAATTTCTGTTGTCTGAATATTACCTGTTGCACCCGCAGTGGTGTCCAAGGCTCTTTTTATTGTTGATCATGTGTGTTTTGTCTCTTTCCTGGTTTTTCTAGTGAGGGTATACAGAGAAAGGCTGGTATTATATTATATAATATCTTCACTCTCTTAGTCTCTCATCTCAACTGCACACTCGCAAAATAGTGACACCAAGAAGCTTCCTTTGGTTTGTATCCTTGCCTACAGCGTGCAGGGTATAGACTGACTAGAAAGATAGACCACTCATAGCAAGGAACCCAGTGAATCAGAGAAATAAAACATTATTTCTTGATTGTTTCACAGCAGGTATGTTCTAAGCACAAATAAACACACCTGCCCTACAACCCTGTGGCTAATCGCCACAATGCCTGATACTATCTAAATGTGGCCACTAGAGTGATTTAACATTAGATAAATACTGATAGCAACACCATTTGTCCAGGAGCTTGTCAGTATTTTAATACTGACCAATCAGGAACTGATACCAGTTGAATTTATTGTCGGTTTGGACATCAAGGCTCAGTGGCGTGATGTTCCTCTGGTGTTATTGGATTAATATTTAATGTAAACACACATAATAATTTCCAGAGCACATTTTAACTGACTGGCTGTATTTTCTTTACAGTAATAGTAACTTTTACTTGAGTATAATAGTCTAGTACTGTGAACTGCAGTAATATAAACACATCAAGAAACATGAACGCAGCATTATATTATTCAGTACAGTACTATGATGAAAAAAACAATACTTGATACCTCTGATACCGCTGAAAAGGGGAAAAATGTCCTAGGCACACACAAAAAATCATTCAATCATTGTTTCATTTTTCATTAACAACCAAAAAGTGACCAAAAGTTACTGAACACTGTCTGGTTTTGTTATGCTTCCTTTTTCAATACTTTGATACTCTCAAATGTTCGTATTGTATTGTTTTTTTTAACATGTGGTATTGAAAAAGTATTGATACTTTTGACAACCTTCCTTTGTCTGCACAACAGTTAGAAAAAAAAAAATTTGCCCATTTTAATGTGACTTCTGTTGTAAACCATGCTTACATCTGGTTTTCTATTTGAATAGATAATGATAATCATCATAATATTGTTGGCAATTTTGTTGGTTGGACAGATACAGATAGCCATTCTTGTTTTACATGGCGTGTTTGTTTTACATTATCTTTAACACCTTACACGTGTGTGCAATTTAAAAAAAAAAAAAAAAAAAAACTTACAAGAAAACTCCATGTTGCCGTTCCTGCACATTAGTCTCTGTAGAATGAGAAGCCCTTTTTTTTTTTTAGATTTGTGTTCTCAGGTTTTTCTATAAACATATTCTTAAGCATGACCCACAACAATCCAAGAGGATCCAATTATTCAAACACTGTAAATTCATACCACCTCTATTTTCTGTGGTAATGTCTCTCACCACATCTGCTTAAATCAAAAATTGTCAATTTCATGCTACTTTCATCTGCTTACACTTTGAGTATTTCTGGCGGCAGCACTGCCTCAGCCATTGTTTTGATCTCCAAAGCACACACTCACACACCCAAGAAGAAAGAAAGAAAGTAATAAAGCATTGTGTTTTCCATTTTGTCAACAAATTACATGTGCTTTCAGAGCTGGAGCTTCACCTGAAACCTTCACTGAAAGTCTCAGTCACATCAGGTGTTATCCAAGCTCTCATCCTCTATTCAGCACATGTCAGCTGAGTGCATCCAATACAGGCATGTGGATGCTGGGGGGGGGGGGGGGGGGGGGGGGGTTCCAACCAGTGCCAGCGTCCTGGAAGGCCAGATGGTCAGTTGCAAATTCAAGGCAGAGATCCCAGGCCCTTCCTGCTATGTGTGTCAGTTTGTGCTGCCTGGGCAGAAGCTGGAATAGACACCATACATCATGAATGCAAATGAGCCGCTTGATTTGACATTTCCAATAAGCCTGTCTCAATGTACCAGTGGGTTTAGCCAATTAACCATGTCAGTAATCAATGTGCTCTGAGGCTCAGTTAAGTCCTCAGTTTCCCTGCCACATAAATCACAGGCAGATTGGCTGATCAGTTACCCTTGCGCACCGACTTAATGGTCCACTTCAGGAGAGATAAAATGGAAAATGAAACTTAATGAAGTCAGCTGGAATGCTACCCTCACTCCTATATACCTACAGAGCAGTGAGGTTGTGGGGGGAAATGGTAATGTATTGGTGCACTTAATGAGTATCACCTTTTGTTTCAGTACTTTTAAGATTAAGTAAATTATCTTATAGTTGGATTAAAGCGAGCAGCCGCGCTTTGAAGTGACCCCTCCACCCCTGATGGAAGCATGATACCCATGATGGTCATTTTGCGTTTGGTGTTTTGGCAGCTACTTCTGCATACTTTCAGCTAGAGACTTAATTCAAATGAGGGTTGCACACATACAATAGGATAATGTAGGGCTGCAACTAATGAATATTTTCATTATCAATGAATTTGTCAGTTATTTTCTTGATTAATGGATTCATTGTTTGGTCCATAAAATGTCAGAAAATAGTGAAAAATGTTGATCAGTGTTTCCCAAAGCCCAAGGTGACGTCCTCAAATGTCTTGTTTCATCCACAACCCAGAGATACTCAGTATTCAGTCAATATTCATATTTAAGAAACTGAAATCAAAGAATTTGAACATTTTTTTCTTAAAACAATTAAAAAGAAAAGGACTTAAAACTCAAAATAGTTGCCAATTGAGACATTTAGCTGTGATTGAGGTCTTTTTTGGTAGTAGGCCTTGTCATATTCAAGAATTAATGTTGTCATTTATACATGTTGAATTTATATATTTCTTCATGACTCTTTTTTTGTGTAACACTACTAGCCTCTCAGCCGTTCCTTCTCCTTTTGCCACTTCTACTCTTCCAGTTCATTGCTCAATATAATCTGTAAAAGAAGCTTTAATTAATTATATATGTTCTTTAAAATCTGCACATTTCTAGTTTATGTGTATTCTTTTGAAATATGAACCTGAGCCAGAGGAGAGAGATTTTTTAGAGAAGCGACAGTCATCCAAAGTCATTAAAATGTAAAGGGTTAGAAGTGGCAAACTTTAATAACATCCAAGTGAATATTAAAGTTGGTCTTATTCTTTATTGATCTCCTGCTGGTCACATTAAGCTCCTTAGCACTTTGCCTTTGAAATAAAAGTTCATTGTGAAACTAATGCTGGTCCTTATGTGTCCTCTATACTCTATGGTTTGATATATCAGGGACACTTTCTAAGAGCTGAACATTTACATTACTGAGTGAATAGAAATTGTTACCAGTGTATGAATCATCTTTGCAAAAATAGAGCTGCATTTTTCTGTTAGAAATTGTTGCTGTCTGATACACTGCAGAAGACAACATTATTTGCTTTTATGGCACAAAATTAGCAATTTCCAACATCAAAGCAGAGTAGATTGAATTTGGCTAAATGAGACAGCAAAATATCCATCTACATTCAAAATAAGGCAATGTCAGCTCTGCTCACACTCCACGTTAGACATCAAACAAATAGTGCATGAAGACCTAGAAAAGCAGCGTAATTTAGCTTCAAAGTTTTGAAAAGGAAAGCATTCACTCTTTCATCAAAATAAGTAAGGTAACTTGTATGTGCCACACAACATCTTCCAGTTTCTTTAAAAAAACAAAACAATGATCCATTCAGTTAAACATTTTCCAACAAAGGCTATTTTCAACTTCTATGGTGAGAAAATGCTGCCTGAAGGATTGTCATATAAATTATTTACTTAGAACTTCAGAGACAACAACAGTTTTCAGATTAGCAAAAAATCTCAGGAACAACTTTTCAGTGAGAAACTTTGTCTGCAATGGATGGATATGGATACGCTGTCTTCTGTCAGAAAGAAACTGTGATCTTGATCATTACACGCACGTCAGTTATGCAGTGTACAGTACCTAAGGCACAAGACAGGAAATACCATCAAAAGCAAGTAGTAAGAAACTGGAGCAGAGGATTCTCTGGTGATGGAGAGACAACCAAAAGCAGATAGGAGTAAACAACTCAGCAGCAGCAGCAGCATGAAGAGTCTTCAGAGAGGGGATTTGTACAATAAAAAGTGTCTTATTGGCTGGTTTGATGATTGTATACGTCAGCTACATCACAACATGCATGAATTAAATGCTCTGCTTGAATGAATGAGACAGATTGTCCATAACTGCTTGAAGTAAGCAGGAGTTTAATGCATTTCCAGTGGCTTGCTTTGATTGGACAAGGATATTACCTTGTGAATTTCATCCTAACATGTTACTCACTTAAATGCGATTCTTTACAATTGGAAAATTATTTTCTTCCCAATGTATGCATAAAGTAAATGGTGGTACATATGAGGCTGTGACAATAACTGCATTACTTACTATTTTGTGTTGTGAACTCTTCATGTTCAGACTTTTATTTATGACGCTCTGTGTCAGTGCAGAAAGCACAGATGATCAGATACCTCGGTGCTGTCAGGCACATGTAGCACAATAACTCGACTCGACTGTTCATGATGTTGCTCTGTCTTTTCTATTGTACCACTGTACTGTCAGTAAAGACTCATATCAGTAATTAGTATGTTTGGAAATTAGCCTCTCCAAGTGATAAGCTAACTGGCTAGCCCAGCTAGCTTGCCTTGCTGTGTTAACTGACAGTTAACATGGTCACTGCAACAGTTGTTTAGTATTCACGCAGTCACAGAGTATGCTGATTTCATTTTACAGTCCTTTAATGCTTTTAGTTAATGTTGCTATCAGTAGCATGTCACAGATATGCAGCAAAGAGCTGAAATATCATTGATGACTCAACCCCATCTCCCAACACCTGCTCAGTTAACTTCAGGGGTAAGCCCTGTCACTCTCCAGTTGGGAAACAACAGATAAGACTTTTTTTTTTGGTCTTGCAAGGCTGCAGCCTTTATTAACTGACCTATTATAACCTGTACTGTATCTTTACTGCCAGAGTGACAACTTCCAGCTAAGTTTACATTCCTGCTATGTTCATGAGCAGCACCATCCCTTCTCTTGCACATCACACACACATTACATCCTGTCCTATTCCTTAAAGGAACTTTCAATAAAGTTCAGTATAATAAATGTAATAATTTGGACTTTTGGTATTTCTGTGGGAATGAGCTGGACTAAGTTCAAAACCTCTTCTGTGTGAAGTTTATTAGGGCTGTCCCTGAAAACACAATGATTCGAGTAAACAGTCCTGAGTCGACTTGCGTTTTGTCACTTCTCTACGCTTTTGTTTTCTAGCTGTGTTGTAGCACAATGCTAAACTTTACAAACTGAGTCTCAAATGACCACAAACCACAAGACTAACTGTTATGTAAGTAGAGAGGGGTGATAGAAACGGAGGGCAGCGTGACACCGGACAGCATAGCAGGGCAGCGGCTGCTCCAATGCTCTCTGTCTGCTCAGGTAATGAGAAACCACTTTTGAACCACATGGTGGTGCAGTACAACCTCCTCTACTGTGGTTCACTTTAATAGACTCTTCAACTGACAGCGCTCTCTGCAACCCTGCTGGAGAGATGCTCCTTGGTGCGCAGGGATTTTATTAGGGAACTATGAGCAGGATGCACACTTTTACTTTCTCTGACTGTGTGGAAATGTTTTTACATCACAGAAGATGAAGAAAGGTATTAAAACTTGAGGTAGGCTAAAATCAGCCAGGGCTAAAATTTACAACTATAATTCAAAGGTAAAATTGCATCCAGAGAGTGTCTGACAGAGAGGTCTGTCAAAGAACTGAAAACCTGAATTCCTCTAAGTGACGTTTCATGTCTCTAAGATAACATCAGGTCCTGAATAGAAACCATTTAGTTTCCTGATAACCATCTCTCCTCCTCCAGCAACACCACCACCACCCTGTGTTAAATCAATGCTGTTCCTCAAAGGAGCTTTGGCTGGAAAGGAGATGGTGCTCAGTTTGTAGGAAGCTGAGCCTAAACTCCCCCTGCTTTGCACATCTCCAAACATGGATACAAACATTACAAGTGAAGCAAATATAGTTTACATAATGTCTGCCAAGCATAAGGCCCGACCGATACTGGATTTTATAGGCTGATGCCCATACAGATATTACGGAATAAAAAATTACAATACATCCATCAATATCCTTTATACAAAATATAATATACAGGACACACTTCTGATCATAGACTCTGGGGGATAAAATCATTTTTAAATCAATAGAATCATTTTAAATTAAATTAATTTTTTTTCAGTAAGTAGATGCGCAATAAGTGGGATAATGCACAGTGAGCGGGTCATTATTACAAAATAAACCTGTTAAGGTGTTTCAAGGCTTGCATCACCCTGTCAGGGTTTATTTTGCAATAATAACCTGCTTGCTGAACATTATCCTTCCCATAGAATATATGCATGAGCACACATTTTTGCACTGATTCCTTTAAAAATGGTTAACACTTGTGACAAAGATATGTAAAGGAGGCAGGATATTTTACAGTTTAACAATAAACTTTATTGTCCAAAATGGCACCAGGACAATGAAAAAGTAAACTTTCACTTGTATTTTTAATGATAATAAATAACTATAAATAAAAAACACAGAGAGAAAAGTAGGTGTATATAAAATCTGAATTAGGAAAGGAATCAACAGAATGCTCCCTGTAAAGCTAACAAAAGAGCTTCTAGCCCTGGACTAAGAAAGTTTTAACACTGGCACAATCCTGGCATACAACATGGCTAACCCTGACTTTAGTCTTGCGTTTCTGGTCCTGATCCAGAACAGGGTAGCCCTGAGTTTGTGGGGTTATCCCCTGAAAATCGGCTAAATCCCGGGCTAAAACCTGTCAGTGTCAAACGGGGCTAAAAGATCAAAGGAGCATTCATTCTCAGACATTCTAAAAGGTTCACATCAGTTGCTGTACTAACATACGTCTAACCAGAGTTGCCGACTTGTCAGCTTTTCCACCAGATTTAGTGATTTTTCAGACCCTCTTGGGAACTTTATTTCCAAAAAGCAACTAGCAGCAAATTTAGCAAATGATTGTGCAAACAGCAGAGGGCTCCCTTCCTTTCCCTCTCTTGTGCCATGTTGGCAGGCAGGAGGACGGTTGTGTCTAGAAGGGAACCCCAGACCTGCAAAATTGACCTTCAGACCCAGAATATGATCTCTCAAGAGTTTCACGAATCAAGGGTTCCCCTTAGATATAACCCAGGAGACTGCCGCTTGCTGCAGGAGAGGAAGTTCAGTTGTTGTGAGTTGTGAGTTTCTATGGTTACGTTGATGCTCTCGCTCTGAAACTTTTCAAACTGAAAGTGACCTTCTCTCACTCTTTTATTCTATATTAGGATCCTATAGATTGTAAATATGTGAATAGTTTGTTTATCTTGTAAATATATCTAAATAGTTTGTTCGAGCTTCTTTCTCGCTCTTTCTCTCTGAATCTCTGGATTAGGGTGGTCCTCTATGGAGCCGCAGGAGGACCATAGTGTGGATCATATAGTCCTGGGCTTAGCTTGACCCTGGTCTAAGAATATATGTGAAAAGCCCTTTAGATGACTATTATATCAGTCAGGCTCTAACGAGCAGGAACTCAACTCCTGAACACCAACAGTGTTGCATGTGTCTATTACTCTAAATCCACTGTAATGAATGATAATAAACCCAGTCCCACAGCCATAACTCCCTCTGTTGCCTCTTCTTAATGATGCTGCCTGTGCTTACCACCCCCCACCACCACCACAACCACCACCCCCAGGGCACTTGGATAGATCTCAACATGTGGTAACAGCCATGTTCTGTTTGCATTTCAGTCTTTCCTGTTTGCTCTCTGGCAGCTTACTTCCTACCTAAATTTTTGAAATTTCCACTGTGCAGTTTAAAAACAAACAAACAAACAAACAAATTGATCTGGTAATGCAAGAGCTGCTGTGTGAAGGGAGCGAATTGTAAACAAAAGATTATATCTGAATGGGTGAAGATGGTGGTTGTTATTCATGACTCGAATCACTGCTTCAAGTGAGCACCCGTGTCAGTTTGATCTGAGGGCCTGATGCTGTAAGACTGACTGGCACAGCTGCAAAGGTCTTGCAGCATTAAAGTTTGTTTGGCTCTTCAGAGTTCGAGCTGACTAGTAACAGCTTGTGTATGTGTGTGTGTGTGTGTGTGTGTGTGTGTGTGTGTGTGTGTGAGTGAATGTGTATGTTCTTGTACTATCCTACTGAGAACCAGTTTGCATTTTAGTCCTTGAACAAGAAGACGTGTGCACAGGGTGCTGGGAGGTCAAGGGGGTTTGGGAGTTAAAGGAGCATTAAGTAATTTATGACATCAATCAACCTCTATCAGCAACAGCTTTGACAGGACTCGGGTAGAGGCGTTCAGTTAAAGTCACATGAGATCATATCACTGCCAGGATGAAGTGGTCTCATTGCCACAGGGTAAGAGTGCAGATTTAGAGCAAAATGCTTAGTGCTCTTATGTGCTCTCTCTGCTTATATGCTCTCAACAGAATCTCTTTTTGCAACAATGATTTTGTTCTCACTGCTTAAAGAGCAGGGCTAGACTCTTAAATAATTATTTCAGTTATGACTGAGAAGTGGACGAGCTTACAAGAGTTTTAACCATGGATGTGTTAGAGAGATGGTGCCTATTTGCCCCGCACACAGGCCCCAAAAAATTTCTAGCTTCCACGTTTACTTATGCAGTCCCCTGAATACGTGCAGTAGTGTTCCTACCGCTGGTCCCACTCTCAGACTTTACATTACGATTACGTCCCAGATTTTTAATTCACTTCCCTCGGCTCATGGGCAGTTTTACAAATATGAAACCCTAATGGATCCTGAATTTATGATAGAAAAACTCATAATTGAGCTTGTTTGCAGTTTGATGTTTCCTGTCAAGTTTTACAGATGGCTCTTCTATAATGGTGGCTAGGGATGTTAATTAGTAATCGTTACTTGATTAATTGCCTTTTTACTGATTATAAATTAATCAGCCAATAATATATGTTTTGTGTACCATTTGAAATTGTTTTGTTTGGTGGAGCCATTTGTTGAATAAGGACAGGCAGACAAGAGCAGCTTCTTCGAGCGAGATTTTTGTTATTTTGTTCGTTCACATTGTTTGTGCTTCATAAATGAATGTTAAACATAAGTAATGTGCCACTAGAATAGCTTAAATAAAACTCAAACTGAGTGTTTTGTATCTTATAATTATTAATGATGATTGAATTGATTATCGATTGTTAACATGTTCAACTATCATGTAAAATGCAAAAAATTTGCACTAAAGGCTATGAAGCCTGAAGCAGGCAGAGGAGAGAGGAACAAAACTGGAAGAACTGCAGGTTCTTCCTTTAATTTCTATTGTTGAACTCATTTCAATCAATTTTCGTTTCGATTTCGTATTGAAATTGTACTACCCCTAGTGGCAAATGGGCAAAAAAGTTTTCATCAGTAGTAACTTAACACGACTCCTACAGCTGAAAGCAAACATGAAACGGTAAAATAAAACAGATACCTGAAAGTACAGGCAGCGACACGGGAGAGAAACTAAACTTCAAAGCTAAAAAAGTACTGAGAGCTGGACACACAGAGACTTTCAAAAACACTCTCTCTCTCTCTCTCTGCTCCCATGCACAGACGTGAGCTCTCTGTCTCACACATGCTTGTTTGAGGGGGAGAAGTGGAGTCGTCACGGGCTGGCCACAGTCAGCGAGACGTCACTGCAGCCGGCATGGAGGCGGGTCGCGCGCACTTTGGCCTCACTTCGGAGAAGATCCATCTCGGGTGCGTCTCGGCGCAGCTCGGCGTGTTATAAAAGATAATGGAAATGCAAATCAGTGCAGCATGGTTTGACTCACTGTGGCCAAAAAGTCTGTGGTGTAGTGAAGTCGAGCACGGTGTTTTTGGCAGAGTCGGCACTTGAGTTTAGTATGACGAGATGCCACCAAATCGTAAGAAAGTCTAGCTATCCTGATAAAAAAATATCTGCATAAAAAGAGGAAGGATTATTTCAGGAATGATTCCAGTCACATGATGGTATCGGATGAAAAAGGTATCAAATGAATACTCCATTGGAATCAGTATCACTCTCTTGGACTGGTACTGGAATCATAATTTTTTAAACAATACCCAGCCAAAACACAGATGAGGCTGATTGTAATATCATTGATTTTGCAGATATTAGTAAAGTACTGGACAAATTAAAACACTGTTGATGACAATAGATGAAAAATCAGGGAATTGCCAAGGTTATTACAATCTATCTTCAGACATGTCAACCTCATGATGGCACTAGATAAAAAGTCAGGGGTAATCATAAGGATTCATCATCTGGGCAACATTACTATCTGTACATTTAATTGCAATCCATCTGAAAGCTGCTAAGATATTTCACCAAAGTGGTGGACAGACGGACAGACTGAAAAAATAAAATAAAATAAAATAAAGTGAGAGATGGAATCTAATATGTCACATTTTATTTCACCTATATGTCATTGCCAAAGGCGTAGTTATAAACTTAAAATTGCTTTTGTTGCTCAATTTCATTCCCATTATTTAGTCATATATTTATGGACTTTTTCATTATCACATCGTTTTATTTCCCTGTGTTTGTGAAGCACTTTGTGAACTCATTTAAACGTGAGCGCTATAAACAAAATCATTATTACCAAATCATCCTCATTGCCGTGTGTTGTTTGATGATGATCGCTGTCTGATGATTTACAGGTGCATGTGTGATGTATTTATGATGCTGTGTGTGCTGTGAATTCCCATAGCCACATGTTCATCAGAGTATCACTGCTCTGATGTTGTAAGATCTCTGCTATTAGTTTCATTACCCTGCCTGTAGGCACTTACGTCCTTTCAGACTTGAACTTTGCTTCCTGGGACTTACTCATGTTGTTTTCTCATGACCAGATCCTTGCTTGTGTTGTATCAGCTCTTCTGGTTCCGATTATGTTTCGGACTGAATATTGATGCATCTGGCTTGCAATATTGACCCTCATTCTGATCTAAATTCCGCAATGCCATGTGTTTACTATTTGTGAATGGTGCACTAAGTAGTGTGAATGAGTGCTGATGGCGCTCATCAGTTCTACTCTGTATTTGCATGTAATATAGTTTCTGAACAGTGATACAGCTGGATTAAAGAAATGTACTAGTCACCTTACTCATTGTGTTACAATAAAAGAGCATAGAAATGACAATTACCAAACCACTATAAACCACCATGTTCTGAACAAATACATTACAAACCAGGGTTCAACATTAATGTTTTTTTTTCACCTGCCCAGTTGGGCAATCTACTTGCCCAAAGACAATTTTTACTTGCTCCTGTACAAATTGTTATATTCATTAGTGGTTTAAAATAACAAACAAGGCTAACGTTAATAATCATGTTTAATCTAGTGATGCAAAGTCTGTAAGATCAGGTTAGAAAATAGTGACAGTGTTCATCCAAGTTTTTCAGAGTCTAAGGTGATGTCTTTAAATGTTTTTTTTTTTTTTTTTTGGTCCAAAAACCAAAGATATTCAGTTTAATATATTAATAAACAGAGAAAAGCAGGAAATCTTCATACTTGAAAACAGCACTTTCTGCAATTTTTGCATGAAAAACTACAAAAATGACTGCAAACACACGATTAACACATTATGAATACAAACAAACAGTAACATTTGCATTTTGGAACAAAGAATAGCGAACTTAAACTCTCAGTACAATGCATCATGGGAAATTATGCAAATAAAGACTGTCTCTCAGCCTATCAGCTACACACGTGAATATCACAAGCCAGAATCCTACAGTGCCCCAAAATGGTTGAAGGACGCCATTATACAAGTTACACTACACAAACTTTCCAGATTGAGGTGTATAGGCGTTTTTACTTACAATTGCAAGTAAGAATCATTACAGGCTGACAACAATGATAAATGAAAATCAGAATGATTAAAGAAAAAAGGTTTTTTATTTCCATATAATTTATTGTCAAAGCCACAGGAAGCTACTAGAGAGGGGTAAAAGGGCTGCAGGGTGCTGACTCCAGTGTCAGACTTAGTGCAGTTGTAATTTTGAACCTACAGCACATCAAGCTGAAAGTATCTGGCTTCTGGTTGTCTTAGCAGTACTCAGAGGGAAACCGTACAAGGGTCAGCTCTTGCTAAAACCAGTGGTCAGGCAAAAACATTAGGTTTCATTGATAGAAACCTGAAAAACAGATGTTGCACTGATGTAAACACTGAAATTTAACCTAACCTGAGATGAGGCTCCCTGAAAAGCCGTTGCACCATTGTTTGCCTCTCTCTGTTGTTACTGAAGTGAAACAGAAGCAGCATACTCCACCAATGTGTATATTCAGCAAAAGCCTTAACTGTTCCTCCTCAGGTGGTTTGTAAAAGCTCTCTGAACCACCTGAGGCTTATATCACTGGCAGGCAGGAATAGTCATAAAGCCCTGGGCCAAGTGCCAAAATTCAACCAGCACAACGCCACCCACCTGCTGACACAGAGACAGGCACACACATATGAGCAAACTACAAATCCACAGCTTGTTTTGTTCCTGTTGAGCCATTAGAAAGACTACAGGACAATGATTCACTCCACTGGCAGTGCATAATTAGTGACAGACAATGTGCTTCCTGGAACAGTGATCAGATACTGTTGCTGGTCACTTTGCTGGTGCTGACAGGTAACAGATCTCAACACTGACGGTAAAAAATTATCTTTCCAAACAAGGAAGACACAAAAAAACTGCAAATTTTGTGCATTTTCCTTAACTGATTGTTGAACATATTAACAGTGAATAGTTAAGAAGAAGATACAAAACACACGTGTCTTTGTTTGGTTAATTTTTATTTAAAGAGTTATAGAGGCATATTTGTTCTGTGAAACAAGTTAAATGAACATAATAATATGACAATTATGCTCTTCTTCAAAACAGCTGCTTTTGTCCACCTGTCCTTATTCAACAAATGGCTCAAATCAAAGTCAAAGGGGTTTCATTTACTGCCATTTCTAGACTAAAAAGGCAGACCAAACCAAACTGAGAAAATATGTGAGCTATTTATACATTTTTAATCAATTAAATTCTTAATGGCAATTAATCATTAACATAATCAATAATACAGACACAGCAATGACGAAGCCACGGGTGTGCCAGGGTGGGCCTGTGCCACTCAGGGGATATTGGCACACCCTAAAATCAGATGCAGAATAATTTCTTAGTTGTCGCATTATTAATACATTTTGTCTGAAACTTAACTTCCCGTACATTCATCTGTTGTGTCTGGCCGTCACAATATCAACATCAGCTGCCACATATTGATTTTCTATTTTTGGAGCTGCGTGCACCTCTCTCAGCTGTGTCTAGAAGGGAACCCTTAATAATCTCAATAATTTTGTACATGTTTAAGTTAAAATTATGACTCTGACGAAATCTTTCACAGGTCTGGGGTTCCCTTCTAGATATGACCCTCATTGACTCTCACAAGCTCTTGACAACAGATCTGTCTGTGAACGTGACTGCAGACAGGCATGCACCAGCACAAGAAAATGGCTGTGTGATCATGCCATATAAACAGCTACCAACCTTGTTAACATTGCTACTAATTGTCTCACCATTCTCACCGGGGGGGACTCACCATTAGGCAAATGATGGCAATTGCCTCAGGCCCAAAGCTACCAAGGGCACCATAAAACACCACATAAACCTACGGTTCTAAAAGTTTTTTTAAAACTTTTTGCATAATTAAATTTGTATTTCTAAAGCGTCATCATCAGAGTGCTCAATACATGTCTCACCGTCCCACTACCGTGGACTGTTAAATGATTTTATTGTGCATTTGCAGAAATGATTCAGGAGGACAGCAACCAACCTGTGTAAACAAATGGCTCAGCATGGTGTACAGACTGTGCCTAGAAGGCAACCCTTGATTTGCAAAAATCTCGCAATATTTGTACTCGATTAAGTTAAAATTATCACTCTTGTGCAATCTTTCATGAGTCTGGGGTTCCCTTCTAGATATGACCCTCTCTGGTTCTCACAAACTCTTGACAGTAGATCTGTCTGTGAACATGACCACAAACAGGTATGCACCGGTACCAGGAAATGGCTATGCAAAAGGAAATTTGGGATTTCTTTATGAATCCATTAAAAAGACCAAAACTTGACAGATTAGAATAAACACCTCCAGCTCAGGTACCTTTGCAAACTCTGTATTAGTAGAGCAGGGCACTAACATTTACCAAGATGGAGGAGAGGAGGGTATGTAGAACATGATGAAAAGTTTCATAAGGATGAATCCCAAACACAGCAACACATTTTGAGTAAAAGGTAAGATAACTTTTTCATGCACTGCTGCCATGCAGTATATATGATGATCCACTTACCTGGTGTTGCCTGTAATCTTAACCATGTCAGTGATTCCTGTTTTATCATCATCATTTATTGTGTAAATCTGGCTTTATAATATAAATCAGTACCCAGTTGCTGTTGCATGATTTCAGTTCATGGCCTACTTTGTGAGTAAGTAACAGTGTCAGTGGTTGCTGTTTTATCATCATCATTTATTGTTTAAATCTGTCTCTCCAATATGAGTCAGTGCCCAGCTGCTGTTGTACTGTGTAATGTTTGTGTATAGTAGGGCTGCACGATTTAGTAAAAAATCCATATTGGGATTATTTTGACTGAAACTGTGATTGTGACATGCGATATATGATTAGTGGAAATGATCAGTTTTGCATTACAATTTTCATGTTCACCAGGAAAAAAAGCCCCAAAAACTATTAAATTCATGATGATGTGATATTTGTTGAGGTCTGTAACAAACATTTTTCATCTTGAGAACAAGATATTTAGGCCAGGACATCTCTGCAGCACCACAGTACCTCATTATGGTGCTGTTTTCTCTGTTTCTCTGTTTTCTTCTTTGCTGTCCATTTTCCTTTTTTTTTTTTTTTTAAGTGCAGTTTGGTTCTGGTTCTGCAATTGGGATATTGTACTCGGCCATATTGTGATTTTATTGTGATTAATTGTACAGCTTTTGTGTATAGCCTAGTGTTTGTATTGTTACCATCAGATCATCGCTTGTTTTGCGAGTAAAGAAAGTGTCATTGGTCTGTTTTATCATCAGCCATTTTGTCAACAGCATTTATTGTATCAGTCTGGTTTTCCTACAGTACATGAGCTGTGTATGCCCAGCTGCTGTTGTATGTGTGTGTGTGTAGCCTATATTTTTTGTGTTTTCTTACATGATCATTATTCCTTTCACTGACAAATATTGTGTGTTGATTTGATTGCTTGAGTCATTTTTTCACAAAAATGTCCTAGGTAATCAAGTTTAATAATCAATTATCAAAATCGCTGCATATTAACTTTCAAGTGATCATTTCCAGTCTGAGACAAAGTCATCAACAAAACAAAACTTGCATAATACAGACTGAAAGCACTTTTACTGTGTTATCGTTTTATTGTGCTATATTGAAATTTAAAACAAGTAATTGGCTTCCTAACATTTCTACCGCACTGTCCTCATTTCAGGCTTATATAATTTTCACAACCTCCGTTTTCCTTATCCACTCTAAAACATGTCAGATTTATACACTTGGCTTCTGCTGTGGAAAGAAGGCCAAAACTGAGGGAAAATATGTTAAATTTGTCAAATTTTGCCGGCTCAGTGTGTATGGGGTCTGAGGAGGCGTCCTGCAGTTCATCAACATGCCTACAATATTCTGTATTTGAAGGAGAAATTTTTAAAAAGTAAGGTTGAATTGTGTTTTGTTGAATAAAAGATGTTATTATTGAAGATATTCTCAAATTTATTAGGCTAAAAGTCATCCAGTCAAGGTACTCTTGTTAGAGAGACAATATTTCATAACCAAACAAGAGATTTCTAATATTTAAATGGAAGAAGGAGATGCAACTTGTTACTGTTACTGAGAAAGGAAAAGTTTTCTTTTGATATGCAGAACAGTTTCCATCAGACCGACTCAAAAAATGTAATTTAATTCATTTCCCCAGATGTGAGTAAAATAAAAGGCTGTGATTATTTAGGAATAAGACTGAAGCAGTGAAGTTCTGTTTGTATGTGTGTGTGCGCCAATGTGTATGTGGGTGTCAGGCTTGTCAAGTTCAGTCTCAATGTCACACAACAAAGACTGCTTTATCTTCACTTGGAAATGGTGACATTATGAGTGCATCAAATATTGGTATGTAATGGTTGCAATTAACTTATCAGCGTATCGTCCTTTGCTTGCAGAGGGGGAGAGCGTGACACATCATGTTTTTCTGTGAAAGTGCTGGCTGTCTGCAGCACAGAGCAGGACTCTCACCAGCCAGCCAGGGCATACAAATGATAAGTTCTAGGGTATAGAGTGTAGTGCAAATACTGATTCACTGCAAGACAGTTGTTGATCATGTCTTGTTCATATACTGTGATCATGCCTTATCAACAGGCACCAGTCTTCTTAACATTGCTACTAATTGTCTCACCATTCTCACCAAGGGGGACTTACCATTAGGCAAATGTTGGCAATTGCCTCAAGCCCCAAGCTACCACATAAGCCTATGGCTCAGAAAGTTTTTAAAAAATTTTTTGGCTAATTAATTTTGTATCTCAGTCGGATTTTATCAGCTGCTCAAGTCAGGTCAGTTTTATTCATATAGCCCAAAACCACATATTTGTCTCAAGGGGCTTTACAATCTGTGCAGCATACAACACCCTCCATCCTTGGATGTCAGATCTAGATAAGAAAATGCCCAAAAAAACAATGCATCCTTATAACTATGCAACAGAATGGGTCAATTGCCAATAACTCCCAAAACAACATATATTACCAGTGGATAGCACTGGCAGCAACAGGCTCACTGGACCTTAACTATGTTACATAAGTCACCTGACATAACTCACGTGACGTATACTTATGATACTTATGTTATGTATGTCACACAACAAAAGTGACGCAACAGAAGTCACGTCCATAACGCAACTGAAGTTACTTAAAACTTTAAATAACTATGTTTACTTTTCGTTTCATACAGGACTCGAGCTCCAGTCTTCTGGGTGAAAGTCCTGTGCTTGTCACACATCCACACCACTTCCTCTATATTTTGACTTTTTCGCATCTTATACTTCTCCTGTCATGTTTTCTATGACCACAGAGGTCCCTGCTCGCACATTTGACCAGTTTTTCTGGTGAGGACAGGCTGACAAAAAAAACACTTAACAAAGAAAGAACTTGAACTAGTGAATGTTTGTCATTTTTGCTTGGAGAAATACTAAAATTATTAATCAATTCTCAAAATAGTTGCCGGTTAATTTTCAGCCAATCACTATACACTGACTGTAAAACAATATGAAAAACTGTGTAAAACTGTGAAAAACTGTGTAAAAAATGTATAAAAAGTGAGGCTCATATGAGCAACATGAACACAGTGGTTAAAGATAAAAGGTTGGCCAAACACCAGCGACCTGTATGAGCCAGATTGTTTCCTGAAAGTATCCTGAAAGAGTGTTTTGGTTCAAATCAACCAGCTTCACTCATCAGAACAGGAAATGTCAGGAACATTTTTATCCAACCAAGAGTATGAAGAGAGTCCACAGCAGGGACTGACCTCACAGCCTTCTGACTACACTATGAGACAACAGGACTGCAAGGGAAACTGAGCTCAAGTTGACATTTTTTTGAGGAGAGGTTTAATTGGCTTGACACTAACGCATGTGGCATGTTACATTATCCTTGCCACAGTAGTAACCAGCAGAGATCAAACTTTGAACCCAGATTTGCTAACCACTGAGCCGTTCAGATATCCCAGGAAAATATAGTATAAGATGACATTTTCTTGAGCAGAAATTAATTGGCCTAAAACTAAACGTTGTTTTACAATAGTTTTACAACATGAGGGGCAGTAGGAGACACATAATGATATTACAGTGTTTACGCAGCTTTAAAATTAAGGAAGCAATTATATGTTGAATAAATTGTAAAGTGAGGAAGGAGACAGCTTGATGTTTACTGTATATGACAGCAAATGGGAGCTTGACAGGGCTTTTAATAATTAAGATTTAGATCTAAAGAACAACATGTTGAAGATGGCAGCAAGTACAGCTGCAGTGACTGTTCTGCTCAACTCATAGAGAGCAGAACAGTAAGAGTCGTATATGGAGGCGGAGGATCAGGGATTGTTAATAAAGTGACAAAAAACTGCATGCAAACATTCAAACTTCCAAAGGAGGAAACACTTCCAATAAAACCCCTCACAGACAGACATCTAGATTTATTCAAAGGATTCAAGATGAGCAAGTTTCATTTTGTATTAACGTTACTTTAACAATGTATGTAGAGTGTTGTTAGAGTGTCTTGTTATTAGGGCTGAACAGTATGGTCTAAAATTACATCATGGTATAATTTGAAGCTAAGCTACTTGAAGACAGTAACCGTATATATCACAGTATATTTGTTTTTCTTAAAGTTTCAATATAAGAGCTCTATTTCAAATAGTAAATAGGTATTTTAAAGGGATAGTTCACACGAAAACAAAGTTGCAGAATCTCTCAAACAACTGAAGTGAATAATGACCAGCTTTCAAATGTAAAAAAAACAAGTGAAAACAAAAAACATGAAATGCCTTCATACTGCTCATCTGGTGTTAGTCTCCTAAAGCCCAGACATGCCAATTGACTTGAAAGACGTCATTTACACCATGTTTTTAGCCTAAATCTTCACTGTAGATCTTTAACTTGGAGCCACGTTCGCGTACACATGCACCCCGTCTGAACTGGGTGTGTGTGGTGTCCAACGGTATGGGCATGCGATATCACAGCACAGAGCACAACTTTGAAAGGTCTAAGTCTTGTGAACGATTTAAAGTTTGACTGCAGACCAACAAATGTCAGAGCAGTTGAGTGTCTTTTTTATTTATTCTCTTTTTATTGGATTAAAGAACCACTTATTCATCAAACATTTTCTCATTTCTTATACGTTTATTAAACATTGAAGATGTCCTGAAAAATTCAAAGAAAAAAAGTAGAAATATAAAGTAAAATGACCAATTTCAAGTAGGGCTGTCCCCGACTAAGATTTTCTTCAGTCACCTCAGATTTGACTGTCCTATACGAATGCCACACTAAATTGCTATATGAGCCTACATGAGTATGTTTTACCAGACAGACACACATTTTAATGGCTTTTTTTCATCATCTATGATGTGAAAATATCAAATCTTCACACATTCAGAGAAATTCAGTGTGCGTCCTCCTGTAGTTCAGGTATAAAATCAGCAGACCTGCAGAGCTGCAGCAGCTGTCCAGCATCACCTGCACTGCGCTCACCTATGCTCTACGCCCTTTTATGCTGTGAATTAAGGATTTATTTTGACCAAGCCAGAGTTTGTTGGATCAGTGGATAGACGAACCAGGACTTATTAACTTTACTTGTTTACTAATTTCTGTAAAGTCTGAATGAAGCTGATGATGATGCAAAAGGAGTTTGGTGAGAGCAATTTAACAGCTGTTTCTGGTTAAGCAAACCCTATTATACTCTTTAAAATAAGATGATCCTTATCCATAATGCTGCTGGACACTAACCATAACAATCTGAGCCCGTCAGCGACAAAAATAACCACAAACAACAAGCAAACAAGCAAGCGTCACCTGCTCTGCGTCCTCTGTGGTTGTGGGCTGCACAATTTTCAAATCTCAGTCAGTGCTATGTTCGTTAAGGGCAAAATGTGTGTCAAAAAACTTTTAAATTAATGAATGTGGTGAGGCAGAGATGTCCTATCTGACAAATCAGGTCCTACAGACTTCAAAAAACATCTTCATTTGCTACAGATTCTGGCAAAAAAAAAAAAAAATACAAATCACACCAGTAATTTTAACATGTTTTTCAATCAAAATAAATTAAAAATTAAAATTATCATTACATCTAAAATCACAAATCATATCGCAATTGCAGTATCAGTCAAAATAAACACGATTAGATATTTTTTTCAAAATCTTTCAGGGCTAATGTAGAGAGTCGGTTTGTCAAGTTTACGGCCTGTCATGCTGTTACATTGCTCTGAGTAAAATGACGGAGATAAAAATAAAGAGCTGAAGCTTATTAACCAACTGCTTCTTTCACCCTCTCTCATCAGACAACCAACAGCGCATGTGATCCTGAGGATATTTTTTTATAACTGCAGCAGCGAATATAAAAATATATTTATGGCTCCCTTTAATTCCTCATTGAAATGTTCTACCTGCGCATTTTGTAAGCTTCTATCTGTTTTATCTTGTAACTGTAAAGCACAGCCACTGACAAAGGGGGAAAAAAGAACGCCATCAGTCGACTACAGGGGCTCCAACTAATGCTTCAAATCGTTGATTATCAGGGGGCAGCCCTAATTTGAAGATGCCGTATGTACACTACGTAGAATTTGAGTCTTCAAAGTCTTCAATTATAAAATGGAATGTTTGAATGCTGTTTGGAGCACAAATCATGTAGGACTGGTTGGACGGCAAAAAAAATGTACCAAAAAACAAAATGGC
Organism: Lutjanus argentimaculatus; assembly: GCA_034769285.1. Taxonomy (NCBI): domain Eukaryota; kingdom Metazoa; phylum Chordata; class Actinopteri; order Lutjaniformes; family Lutjanidae; genus Lutjanus; species Lutjanus argentimaculatus. The sequence continues at coordinate 12,853,722 of JAWZSL010000006.1, read as the reverse complement.
CAGACAGAAGAAGAGTAGTGCGATTGTTGGCCTTTGCTGAGCACTCTCACAAATAAGAGGGAAATATTTACAGAACAGTAGCAGCGCTGCCTTAACAAAGTGATTAAGTGTTAACCTTCTGTCGGATCTGATGTTGTGGCAAGGCCATAATACCTGCCAGCTGTGGCTGTCACTCAAGAGTCATTACAGGAGGGGGGAGGAGCCGCACATTCCAATACCATGATTGATGGGCACTTTTACTGATGAGACTCTTTAACAGCAGAGCCCTCTGTGCTGCTCACACTCCCAGAGTGCCCCCAGTCCTTGAGACCCGTCTGTTGTGTTGTTATAAAGCAGAAGCAGCCGCAGTGAGAGGAGCTCACACATGAATCTTGAGATAGGGCCTTTCAGCTGATTGCCTCCACTTGCCTCTGTTGCGATAAAGAGTTGCAACAGCGCGATTTCCATAGCATGTTGTGTTGTTAAGGTAATAAATCTACTGGCTCTTCTGTGTTTTCCAATTTTATGGGTCCAGCACGCTATACTGGCTGTGAAATAACTGTATGGTCTGTTTTAGTTATAAATTATTTAAATGTGTTGCATGGGCTTTATAAAGCTGCCTTAGATCTGTTTGATTTTGTGTCTTCATTTGCTTCCATGATCTGTTATTGGTGTCTTCACACTTATACTGGCGTGTTAATTTGAAGTCCTTTTATTTCATGACTAAACCGTAACGCATAAATGAAAAAAATATTTAGAAAAAATTATTAAAAATAAGATCTGTTCATTATGCCCAGACAAATAAAGATGAAACAAAATGGCTCTGGTTAGATCACAGTAATCAGCCATCTCAAGTCAGTAATAAGGCGAGCCAGCTTAAAAAGTCAAATGAAACCATTAGCTGCTGCCGACAGCTGGCCTCAAAATGATGAGTGCCTCATATTCCCCAGCAGCCTATCAGATGAGAAGAAAGAGAAGAGATGACCTGTGAACACTTTTGTATCATTTTCAATGAGGACAGAGTGGCTTGTGGATTCAAGACGTTTGGAAAGCACACACCTGAAAACACACTAGGCTTTGGCGGTATAAAGGTATTAAGGTATACCAGAGTATTCCAGATGGAGTGGTTTTCAGTAACGTGGTAAATACAGATGCTCCACTTTCTATTAAACTGGTGGGGAGATGCTGTATTGCAGTGTGCAGCTTATACCACCAGGAGTCAGTCTCTCTGTGGCAGCACAGCAGAGCAGACAAACATAACTTTGATAAGAAGAAGAAACATGGCGTTGTGGTGATAAAGTTACAGGACTAATTGGTTAAAAAGAATAAACTGTACATCCACAGTTTAGGTTTGAGTTTGTCAGAGAATAAAGGCTGCATCTTCCCAAGACCGAAGTGGAGCTTCCCAGCTGTGGGAAAGGTGCTGCTATGACGATCAGCTCTGCCTACATTGTGAGAGTATTAAATACAGTGGACTACAGTGTAGTTGAGCCGTTTTGCACAAGTTACACACAAATACATAATAACATATACCATGGTAAAATGTCAGGAGGGTCTGAAGGTATGGAAAAATGGATACAGCCCGAGCCTAAAACACACTGTCCCGCAGTGTCTACCAGGTTAAAAATCAGTTATGTAAGTTGATAGATTCAATGTTAGATCCCTTTTAGGACTAAATGTAATGTCAGTATAGCTCAAACTTCTGTGTGGATTTAGGGTGGATTGCCGTGCTCATCAATGTTACTGTTCAATTTGAAAGAGCCAGTCTCACAGTAAATATCTTCCCCTTCTAATAGATGATCTATGATTTGGCCAACATTTCACATAATTCAGTATTAATTTTCGGTCCGTGTAAAGTGAATACATTTCAGTTTCGTAGATATTGGTCTGTAATCTGCCTTAACGATGCAGTTTCCGCAATTTTATGACTCCAGATTTATTAAATTTGATTTCTACTCACTGAAACATGATGCCAAATTTAGCAGAAGAGCTCAGTAATAAATAAATAGTCTGTTTTGTCAGGAAATAAACATTATTAGTGTCAAAGAACAATAATGACGCAGGCATTCATTTTTATGATATGAAAGAATGTGTCAGTAACACATCCTTGTTACTGAAACAAATAACTGCACCTGTAAGGTATAATAACAAATTCCAGTCATGGTATTTATTTTACCTTTATAATATTTAATGTTGTGCACCTCTGACAAAGCAACTGGCCCAACCTGGCATCCCAGTAAATACTGGTCAAGAACTGCCACTGAGCTTAGATGACTAAACACAGTTGAAGGTGTGTTTACTTCTCATTGGAATTTATACAGCCAGGAGAAATGTTCCTCAGCAAAATGTATCACAGTGTCATGAAACTGTCTGAGAAGATTGTGTCTAAAACATTGACTATACTAAAAAACTATACTAAAATTAAAACTGAATTCCACTGGCTAAATCTCAACTAAAACAAAACCGATGACTAAAATGTGACTTTACCTAACTAGACTTTTTAGGAAGCGACTAAGACTAAAACTAAATTCTTGTCAAAATGAACCCTAATAACGCTTAAAGCACTTTATGAAAACACATCAGTGCAGAGACATTATCATTCACCCTGAGCCAACATTAAGATGACAAAAAGTGAAATGTGGGTCAGCATGAACAGATGTTATCCTGTTGAGGTAGACTCCAGAGCAGAGGACTCTGTCAATCATACGGGGACCCCTGAGAATACAACAGTGATCTGCAGGAGCTCAGTTGCACGACTTCTTTAGGCTGGTCTGTGATTCATTGTTTCAAAGCCTCAGATGAAAGGTTGCAAAGGGATCAGAGACCCCAAAAGGCATGGCCTAGAGATCAAAAGCAACATAAGCCCTCGGTCAACACGGGCTGAAGTACAATAATTCACAAATCTGACATAGCTAAACAAGCGATTTCTTTGTAAACTCCTCTTTACCTAGAGCTTCAGCGTGTGTCGAGTCTGAGCCGTTTGTCAGAGTGAGACTTGTGAATGTGATTCCGAAGGATATGTGAAAGTCATTCCTTAAGGATCTAAAACCTGGGCACCTATTTGTCATCTTCAGAGCTGTCAGTCATGCTTACGACACTGTTGGTGATAAATGAAATTTACAGTCAGATGCTGAAGTGCAAAGTCTCAAATAAATACTAAGAATGCACATGGGATAGGATGACGGTGAAGCCTCAACACTTTCCTCTCCTCATTAGCATGTCAGAGAGGTGACTCATAATGTAGCGTTTTAGTCCTGCACAGTTGTGTAGAAGCTTTAAGTAACTGCTAATTTATCTGATAATTATTTCATTATTCATGTGAATTTTAAATGCACTAAAGGTGTTAATTTTTCAGTATGACTGAATGTTCATTAATTAGTAAAACATTTTTATTTCAACATGTTTATTTCTGGTGAACACTGTTTGTGGCACCAACTTCAACAGCTTTATCCTCTATTCACAGTTTGTTGTAAACAGAAACACTGAGTCTCAGTGAAACAGCTATCCATTATTCAGACAAAAACCCATTAGACATTTCTGTCACAGCTTGTAGAACAAAAGCAATACTGTGCATGAAATGATTACAATTTTCTTTTTCAGTCACTTCAATTTAACTTCCACTGGCAATAAACCATAACAATGTCCTAATTAATTTCAGTTCTGAAATTCATAGTTACTCAGTCAAACAGACTGCCTGGATTATAGCTTACAGGGCCAAACACGACTGAAGCTAAAGTATAATTGAATAAGTGGCTCCATTAAACGCATTTGCTGTGTTTCTGTAAGGTGGTAAATGGTAAAGGAATCTAAAAATGTTCAGAGACAGACTAACAAGATGTGTTTTCCTACAATAACAAAATTAATATGACAAGCTCTGCAAAAACCCAAAATATGACAAGTACATGACTGGGTGCTGTAATTCCAGCTTCATTCCAGTTGCTTTCATCTGGGGCCTTTTTTACCTCCATGTTTTTGCCATCATTATGGTGGACTGTCATCAAAATTTCAGCCCCACTTCACTGCACAGCTTTTATACGTTTGTAGTTTGCCAGCAAGGTGTCATTCCCAACTGGTCACATACTGATGACTTGTCTCCGCCCCTTGGCGACTCCTTCAGATGCGGACTGCACCTGTTTGTGGCTGAAAGCGATGCATCAAGCTTCTCAACATACATACATAAAGGTCAAACACAGCCAAAAAGCGCTTGTATTTTGGAGCAAAATCCTCCCAGCAAACTCGAAGTAACACACTATGATTAAATAAGTGAAGAAATAATGTTGATGGCAAAAACTACAAAAATGAGGCTAACATTGAACAGAGTTAAGTCGGGATCAGGATCTTTGTGGTCGCTCACTGGAAGAAGTATCGGCCGATACAGATCACAGATCATGGCGTTTACTTAAAGCGTTCTATTTATTTATGTGACTATTCTTAACAACATTGTATATTGAGTATTGGAGAAAAAAAGTATTAAACAACTTGAAAATGATCACAGAGGTACTCGGGTTTTTTGATCTGTTGCACCCCCACTCAGCACCTCTTCACGCTGCAGGTGTTTATAGCTTAATGTATAAATGCAGTGTTTGGAAAGTTCAAAAATAGCACTGGCGTCTGACAAAAATGCTTTGGTAGACACAGCCCAGTAGTTGGGAACAATACACTTTAGTTTACACTACAGTTCAGTTGTAATGTGTCCCTAACTGCCTTCTCATAAAGTCTAATGAAGGGCCTAATACTGTCTAATAAAGAACATTATTTCTAGTTTTTGTCTAATTTGATACAAAGTCTGGGTTGTTATTTCTAGTCTGCTTGTTACTTACTGTCTGTAGACTGTAAAATAAAATGCGACCGATGTTGCTTCTGTGAACTGGCTTTTCTATCAGGAATGGAAATGAACTTAATGATGTCGACTTTTAAATGTCATTGAACCAAATGCTGGAAAACAGAGAAAGAAGGAACAAGAGAGAGAAAGAGAAAAACAGAAAACATGCAAATATGGGTGAAGAGAGGAGCACGCATGTGAAAGAAAGAGAGGTCGAACAGAAACATTTGTTTGGTAATTACTCAACGTACCTCAGTTTAATTTATGGTTTAGCAGTGAAGTGTATGGAACTACGCTCACATCTCTGACAACCAGAGATTAATTTGTGACATCTGGCTTGTATAAGGTCCAACACACATTAAACAGACCCACATCATATGTGCATCTCCGATATGAAAGGGGTTTTAAAGACTGCAAGGAACAATGCAGAAGAAGACAATAAAAAGAATGGTTGGGAGGTAAAGAAGAGAAATGAAGATGGATATTTACTCCTTTACCTTGGGTAAAGCCTGTGGAACTATTTACCAGCATAGGTTACATTGTTCGATTTTATTGTGTGCTACCATTTGTATGATAATCACATAGATTGCTTTCCTTACTTTCCCGAGTCCCTGAATACAAAGACTGTCAAGGCTAGCTCATACTGAATGCAATGTGTGTCACTCCTCGACAGCTCAAGGATTCCTGGTGTGTAAATCTGTTTAAAAATGAATGTATATAGGCACATTAATGTGATTAACATACTCGATAAAAAAACTTCCCCACTGATAGACCAGACTCAAGGGAGGCTAGATGTTAATGTCTCATAAAGATAAAATGGTGACTGTGACAAAGAATATTCACAGGAGAAATAAAGCACATAAGACACTTCATGACCTGAGAAAAAAAGGTAGCAGTTTCTCGAAAATTACAATATTCACACCTGAAAATGTCAAGCTGCTGCACTGGTGTCATTTTCCGAAAGGTTGTTCTGTTTATAATTTCAGTTCATGTAATAGCATTAAATAATATGTCCAAATTAGGTATATCAAGAGACTTGCGCTGTGGATAAGCCTCTGATTGTAATTAGTCCATGAAATTCAGTGTGTAATCCTCTGTCTTGTCCCTTTGCATAACCTTTCAAACAGCCAGTGATACTTGGATGGGACATAAATCCTGAGACGACCTTTGTGGGTGGGGGGGGGGGGGGTTCTTTGTTTAAAAAGCCTTGTGGCCTTGTAATGACTTGAAGAGAGCAACATCAGCTTTTACACGGCCTCTTGTTTTGCACAACATCACCATATGTTGTTTCTGTAACCCCAAACAGCTGTTAAGTTCCTCCCAGGTTCGAAGGGCATGTATGAAAGTACTGAGAACGGTAATCTCAGGCAGCAGCTTGTTCTGCGAACTCGCCGCACAGACACCATCCTCCCCTTCCTCCCCTCTCCCCCTTAAACCGGGCTCACGTCGCCCTTCCTCTTCCATAGGCCGAACGTGTGATGCTGTAAGAAGATATCAAACTCAAGTCTCATTATGATGCAGACCATGAGAACTGCAGGGCAATGGATCAACATCCCAAATGCAATAACAATGCTGCCAAAAAACTTAAAAGCTGAGACTTCTCTGCTTCTCTACCCTCTCCTCATTCTCCTTCTGGGAATTTTTTTTTTTTTTTTTTTTTTTGCACCATTAATAAGCAGGTAAATTGGCCAAAGAAATGTCCACGCTTGAGATCACAGCGCCAAAACCTTAATTAATTAATATCAAATCTTTCTGATCTCATGAACAACAGGTTTTATTTTTCTATACTTGGCTTATTAGGCCATCAAACAGTATGTACAGATCTTCCATACATGTGCTGCCAAGTACTATTTGTACTAGAATAAATCCAGTATAAAACTAAGAAGTATTATGAAAAAAATTCATGCAGCCTTAAAGTTGTAATCCTAGAGATTTCAGTCCTGTTTAAATCAAACAGGACACCTGTAGTTGCCATGGAAACGGCAAATGTGGGTTATTACTACAGTAGTTACTTTGTCGGTAATCCAAGAGAAGATCACCTTGTGTATCTGTTTATAGTGCAGCCAAACAAATACACATTGTTTTGATAAGGGACTGTGTTGCACTTTATTTTACAGTACACCAATAAAACGTAGCGAGCCGTACTTTGTATCAAATTATAGACAAAAACTAGAAATAATGTTCTTTATAAGACCATAGTAGGGGTGCAACGGATCAAAAAACTCACGGTTCGGATCGTATCACGGTTTTGAGTCAGGTATCGGATCATTTTTCGGATCAGCAAAAAAGAAAAAAGTGGTGGGATTAGGGTTAAATTATTTTAAAAATGCACTTGGCTTTGATCTCTGTCTGTCTGTAATTATCACCATAGTTATGTAATGTAATAATAATGATAATAGTAATGATAATGGTAATAATATTAAAATCTTCAAACTTATACAGTACTGTTCTATGTATATACTATACTTATATTAGATCACACTGCACAGTATAATACACAACTACGCTCTGTAGTCTGGCTCAGTGTCCCGCCTACAGCACATCTGATTGGTTAGAAGTCATGAGTAATCAATCAGCACAGACACACTGTGTCACAGACAGGGTGAGACAGAGCTGCACCGGTGAGCAGGGAGGAGCTGTGTAGAAGTTAAGACAGCTGATATCGCCAAAGTTTCAATAATTATCACAGTCTTATGATCTGTTTCTTTGACGACAGCATAGTTACATCAGTGAAAAAAGTCATGGTCTGGATTTCACTCAAGACAATGTGACGGATTTTAAATCAGTCGCTGTTCACATAGACGCGCTGCACACAGCAGCATCTGTCCTGTCTTTTCACTGCAACTCTGCATTGAGATTTCGGGTTTTATAACTTATACAAAAGTAACAGTGACAGTAAAACTATGATGCTCACACGTAATCCGCGGATCACATGCGTGCCGAACTTTGGAAGGCGATCCGTACGGGACACGGATCAACTGCGATCCGTTGCACCCCTAGACCATAGTCATACCCTAATTAGCAGTATTGTGCATGAAGGCTCCAAAAGAGTGGCATTCATTGAATGTGCTCTTATTTTTGTGAACGGTGACCTGAAGTGATCAGGTTGCAATTAATGAATGTGAGCGTGACCAGCGTTTAATCCTGAAAGAGATAACAGTGCACACATCATCAGCTGATTTTATAAAAAAGTGTGATCACAGCAGAGAGAGACAGACGTGTGAATATGGACAGAAATGTCAGCGTGGTATAAAAACCTTGGTTGATTCTGCAGCCTGAAGTGTATGAACTGCACGTTATATAGCATTATATTCGCTCTCCTCCTTTTTTTGGAATTTCAAGTTCCCTGTTGAAAATTTCAACAGTATGTTGGTTTTCAAGTTTGTTGTAGTGTAAAATGTTGTGAAATTTTTGTTAATAACTATAGATATGAGTAATCCTGGAACTTCAAAAACATGACTGGCACTAGCCAGAGCAGCGCTAATGACTGAATGTAAATCATTCGAGGTGGAAAGTGGGACAAAGATGACATCTAACCCAGCAGAGTTTGCACCGTAAAAACTCAAAAGTTAAAAAAACAAACAAACCAACAAACAAAAAAAAAAAAGGAAAATTTCAAGGCAGCTTACTTCAATAGATTTTTGACTTTTTAGCCCAGCTCAAACTCTTTAAGTATTAAGTTTGACAAACTAATAATGTTTTGTTGATATAATTTATTTTTCTTCTTTGGACAAACTTGAATCTTAGATTTTCAGAAACCCAAAAGTAGTTTATTTCAAAATGTAAGACTTGGCAGTTGTGCAGTTGTAAGGCAGTTATCTTGAAATTATGTTTTATTGTTGTTGTTGTTGTTGTTTGTTTTTTTTAAGTGTGGCAGCTGATCAAGAAAATGAAAATCAGGTCATATGTAGGCTGTGTCAGAATAAACTGGCAACTACTCAACCTGTGCAACGTTAAACCACATTCAGCACAGACGCGAACGTTAACCTGCAAAGAGAGCAGGTTAATGGTGCTAGCACTGCTAACATTAGCTACACTTGGCAAACTGTTTAGTGCCCCATCGTGTTTTCTTTTCAGACTAGTTGGTTATTAGGGGCCGGGCAGCCTAAGCTGCCAGGACCCTATTGTAATCCTGCATGTTCTTCTTCTTTCTTCTTTCTTTCTTTCTTTCTTTCTTTCTTCTTCCGAGGAAATCCTACTTCCCATGCACGAAAAATGACCAAACTTTGCACAAAGGTCCAGTCCCATGTCAGATTGCCTCAGCTGCAAAAACAGGCCAATAGTCCTGATGGTGGCGCTACAGCAAGCCTCTAAAGTTCAAAATTTTGAAAATTCATAATAAATCAACCATATGTGCTACAGATTTACAACTTTCACCACAATGTAGCCCCGATACTGAAGAAACTTCTGTACATTTAAACCTATTGCAAATTATGAAGTCCATCACTCTGTTTTTTTCAAAAACTGTAAAACTTATTAAACCTATCTCCTCCCACAATTTTTGTTCAATTGACACCAAACTTGCTACAGAGCATCTTCAGACTGTCCTACACAAACGATCCACACAGATTTTTGATTTAGCAAAAATTGAGCCTACAGTGCATCAAAATGTTTGACTGTAAACGGTATTATAAACATATACTTGCAAATTCTTGCTAAATACATTTTCAATGTTCATGAAAAAAATGACAAAATTTTGGAGTCATGGTAGATGATGTTTGGAAAATATCAGAATTTTATCTCAAAAACTGAATTTTTTACAGCATTTTGAATTTCACTCTCATGCGAACAATTGGAGTCAATGCAAAAATGTCATTTTTAAACATCAGTTTTTCACTTTTGGAGCCAATAAATCATTGTTAAAAACTAATGACCAACATCTCCATGCTGTCTAGATGCAATCTGTGTATTTTGGGATTTTTGTCTCAATAACTGAATTTTTGACAGCATTTGAAATCTGCCTTTACATGCTAACAGCTGCTATCTTGCACACAGGTGACTGCTTAGTCAATTTGTGAAGCTACAAGTGGTGTTTCCATTTGCCAATTAGCTCAGTGAGATAGAGGATGGTTCTTGGTGTTGAAGGTTGTGAGTTCAAGCCTCAGCTTGTACAACATTTCCATATGAGAAATCTACCCAAACTTTTCACAAAGGTCCAGTCCCATGCCAGATGTCCTCAACTGGAAACAAGACAATAGTCCTGATGGCGGCGCTACAGCAAGCCTCTAAATTTCAAAACTTTGAAAATTCACAACAAATCAACCATATGTGCTACAGCTTTGGAACTTTCACTTTGAAATTTGCTTTTCCATGGCATGGATGGCTGCTGCCTGGCACCCTGATCCTTGGCTTAGTCAATTTGTGAAGCCACACATGAACTGTCACTTGCCGATTAGCTCAGTGAGATAAAAGACGGACTTCAGTGTCAGAAGTCGTGAGTTTGAGCCTTGGCTAAGGCAGGATGGACTTTCAAATGTGAAAGCCTTATGTTCAGGTATCATGCTATGTGGATTAGAGACTACTAAGGTTAAAATAATTATGATTCAGGGAGTTTTGGGAAGAGACAAATACTCTTTATCAACATGTTTCCCTGTTATCCCTTATCTCTTTTCCCTGTTTATTTGGCTTAGCTATTAGTCAATATGCAGAGTCTCTTGTGCAGAAATTGTGAGTTCAAGCCTCAACTGATGTAAAATGCACATTAGAATGCCACCTTTTTTTCATCTTCCTACACTCTGCTTGTTGCTCAGAATTGCCTAATTTTGCCTAAAATTGCCCGGCCCCGACCATTGCTGCGCAGCAGCTATAATTCTAAATTTAAATTTTTGTTTAATCGACAGGGAAATAAGTTGTTAGGAACACAATAAAAACCACCCCATTTCGCCAGCTGATCACTCCTAATGTGAAGCAGCAGCACTTGAATGTTCCACTGGCATTAGCAGTAACTTAACACAGCTGTGCTAAAAAGTAAAAAGAGCGAACAGTGATGTCAGTATCAGTGAGATTAAATTATGATGCTTACATGCAAGCACCATTTTCTGCAATTCCCTGTGCATGGGAAGCCTATTTTAATCCAGCACAGGAAGGACTAAGGACTAACAATGAACTACTATATGAGGAGGTGGGTTTCAAAATGGGGATTGATTTCATGAAATATTAAAGATAATAACTCAAAGTGTCTCTATATTTATATATTTCTGAACATATATTGTACATGTTGTTCTATTATGCTAACCATTGTGAAGACACAATTATCATGACACAGTACCACAGAAAATAACTTCAAAACTCACCGCAGCTTCCCTGCTTCTTAACGCAGCAGCAGTGTTGAATCCCCCAGGATGTGTGTGGTAGAGAGTCAATGGACCTAATATGGAGTGATTCCTCTCCAGAGGCATATCCATGGGAATGTGGCCCTGGTTTCTCAGTTATCACTCACAGGGAGCTGTCAAATGTGTAGTGGCATTCTCTTGATCCAATTAATTAGGGCCTAACAAGGCATGGAGAGGGAAGGGATTTGGATCTACAGGGTGGTGACAGAGTCAGAGGCCTCTACAAACGAGGCCAACATCTCGCCACACACTGGCCATTAATGAGACATGTGAAGTACTGCTGTGTCGAAGAAAGTAGTCAATATAGAACATGTTCACTTACTCTCTCAAACGTTATTCAGGGGACCTGTTTCCACCACTTATTTAAATTCATGGTTGCAAGATAAAAAGTCTGATTTATTGGTTTAGATCAGTGTGTCTCAAACTTTTTACACCACGTACCACCTCAAAAAATATTAGGCCCCTCAAATTCCACCACTATGACCACTGTGAAGAAAAACAGTTCACGCAGGAGGCAGGTGTATTCCTCATAAGGAGATTATTTAATGGCTTACTGCCATCATAGTTTAGTAGAGCTGCAACAGATTAATTGATTATTAATCAAGTATTAAATTAATTGTGAACTTCTTTGATAATCGATTAATTGTTTTAAGTCATTTTGTAAGAAAAAATGTCCAAATTCTCTGATTTCAGCGCGTCAAAATGTGGCGTCTATCTCGCGAGACTTTGTATATCTCTTAATGGACGCACGCATGAAAATGTTGCGAGATCGACGCCATGTTTACTTGCTACCTGCTACATGCTACAGTTGACATTTTGGCTAAAAACACGGTGTAAATGGTGTCTTTTTTGGTTGAATTTTAATGTTGCGGCTCACGGACACTTGGATTACACCACACAAGCAGGATGGAGACATTTTGTGTTTGTTTTGTGTTCTTTTTTTTTTTACATTTTATCCATGGTCGCCATTCACTGCCATTGTACTGGATTTGGCTGCAACCCTGTTTTCTGCTGAAACTCCAGGATTGTTTTGTGAACTGAAGATCTTCACCCATCTTCACATCGGCATAGGGGTGAGTACATCTGATGATTATCTGAGAGTGGAATATCACTTTAAGCTATGTATTTTTGGGCTGTGGACAAAATAAGATAAGACATTTGAGGACATCATCTTGGGGTCTGGGAAACAGTGATCAACATTTTTCACTATTTTCTGACATTTTATGGACCAAACAATTAATGAATTAATCAATAAAATAATCAACAGACTAAATAAAATAATAATTAGTTGCAGCCCTATAGTTTAGCTCATTACTGATAATGGGTGATGTGTTAGGTGAACATGACATTGAAACAAAAATATGGGAAGAATTACCTTTCAGTGAAATTTCATTTGAAATTTTGTAGTATTTTGATTATATGTTTTTAAATTAATTTGTTTCATTTTTTTAAATTTTAGGAGATTCCTCAGTGTACCACTAGAAGGAGCTCGAGTACCACCACTGGTACAAGTACCATGGTTTGAGAATCTAGGATTAAAATTAAAAGATTAAAAGAACGGTCGCTGTTACCGGTAGCTTTACTATTTAAGTATGGCGGGTTTGATTCCCGTGTCAGACGTTGCACTTGTGGTGTTTCTAGTGACGATACTCTCTGACCAATCAGTGGTCAGCAGTGTTTTGATGTCAAACCTTCGTATCGGCTCAGCTTGCTTGAAACCAGAGGTGATACCAAAAAAGGTGCCAGGTACCGGGTACTATCCCTAATGGAACATCAAAAAAAGTGAGTTGAGTCGGTATTACACAGTGGAAATGCACCATTAGATGAACCTTTGAAGTTGCAAACATTAATTTGATGAGTTGTAATGACATAATGTTGGTAATTTCATCAACTTAATCTCTGTGTTTAATTTGATTTTAGAACAAAATTCAAGTCATAGTGACTCAGTAAAATTGGATTGGCCAATTTGTTATGTATAATTTGTTGGGCAACTGTTTTTTTTTTTTTTTTCAAGATTTAAATATTTAAATATTATGTATTCAATACACAAGTGCTACATGAACAAAAACATGAAAAAACTAAAAGCTACTGGAGCAATTTTTTTTTTCTCAAAATGTTGTCAACTTTAAAACTTTTATTCATAGTTATGGTAATTGCATAACACTTAAACATAGCATAACACTTTTTCCTCTAATCCTGTAGTGCTGTTTATCTTTCTGCATTAGAGTCTACTGGAACTACTTTCTTCCTCCTAAAAGGAAAGTAGTTCCTCCATGAAACTGCTCACTACAACAAGGTCTGTGGATTACCTTGAGTAACCGGGTCATGATTTTTGGAAAGAGACACTGGTTTTGAATTTTTCAAATGTATGTTTTTGGTGACTAGAGCACCACAAGCTGAGCGCTTTTGTCCCATTTATATTGGAGAGAAGGATCTTCAAAACTCTGCTACTCACACCAAAAACTCTAGATGGATGAATAGTACTACAGGCCAAGGGAAAATATGTATTTTTCATTTTGGGGTGAACTGTCCCTTTAAAAATACCCTTTTATTTATGTAGGAGAAACTGCCTGGAACAACATAATTTTGTGAGCAATCAACATAAAAATTTATGTTTATGCTTCGTTATGAGTGGTGATTAAAAATACCTTTGATTGTAGAGGGCCAACCAGTTCCCCTAATGTAGTGTAATTCGTTGGTTCAACATAATTTCATTAGAAGTTGTGAAACTGTTGCATTCATTTTTTTTGATGAGCCAAGACATTTGTTTTAGAGGGTAGACCTCCAACCACATGTAAACATGTCATAAAATCTGCCTCAGAATCATCATACAGAATCATTCATGTTCATTAGTGAGAAAACCAAACAATCCTGACAACTGAACAAAGATTTAATAACTTCCTGAGAGACTGTTTAAGTACCATTGAGCTCAAAGTGAGATGGGGATCTTCTGCGTGCACGATTTGCAATCTGTTGGCTGCGTCATCGCCTGTGTCTGAAATAATTAATCAAGTAGTGGTGAACGGAGGTGGCATCCTCCTGCATGGAGCAGATGTTGTAAATCCACTGCAGCTCACACAGACAGGTGCCCTCCAGCCGGTTCCTGTCTGCTGCCTTGGTAATGGCGTGTTTCCATTCCTTGAACACCAGAGGAATCGAGCAGCACTCAGTCCAACCTCTATCATCTCCACATACAAGGTTATACAGAAGAAGTTATCATTTCAGCAGGGTGCTCAGTTGAACAAAATGTATTAAATATCCAAACCAAAGCTCAGTGCAGAACAGATTTGTAAATGTTCTTTAGAGTTCTTTTCACTGACCAGATGAATAAGCTTCCAGCAGTGACATACATCTCAGTCTCTAGTCAATCCAAAGAGACTGTTATTATCCTCTAGTGTTAAATATAAAAAGGTGCATTCACCAGAACCTCTCTTACCCTCAATGACTGCAAAAAAAATCTCACTTTCCATCAGCAGTGAGTCATTGCTGCTGCTAAGCTTTGGTTCGACTCAATAGTTAAAGAACTGTTGATGCACATGCTACAACGTTACAGTTACTACATACTAGGGCTGTTTTCGACTAAGGATTTTCATAGTCGAATCTGATTCGTCAGATTTTGCCGTAGTCGACGAATAGTCGACCCCCCCTCCCCCCCGTGACTTTTTCTCAGGGATGTTCCTGGCGACTAATTTCCCTGTCTATTAAATGCAAAATTTAATTTAGACTAGTCGACTAGTCTAACACTAAGAAAACAGTCAGAAAGCAGTTAAAATTGAGCAGAATTTATTAATTTATAATGTTAAACACTGTCGGAAAAAATACTGTGCGTATTAAGAGCCATTTGAAGCCGTTAATCACAGTCAACAATCGCCAAATCGTACTTTAAATGCCGCTGAAATGTGCGCTATGCACGCTAAATATGCAATACAAACCAAACACATTAACGTACAAAACATTAGAGCAACTCACAAAATGCTTCAACTTTTCAGACCGAAGAGGATCACGGAGTCTGCAGGTAAACTAGACCTGACGTTTGCAGCTGACAGCAGCAGCTCCGCCTGCAGATTTCCGTGTCTGTGTTTAATGTGTGCACGTTTCTCCAGTCGAGTGATTATATATCAGCTTATTCTGTCACAGTCTACATTCAACATTATTTCCATTTTCTAGATTAAAACACTGCCAAACCGCGCTGGTTTTCATCTGTCCGACTTTGACATAAACATCCGGGGTTGCCTAGGTGATCAGGGCGTACACGCTGGGCGAGAGGCTGCCGTCTGAGGGCCGCGGCCCCGACTAGTGGCGGGCGGCTGCATGCGGCGACAGATAACTGACATCGTGCATGATTGAAATATTGATTAATAGTATAAACGACTAGTGAGGGAGACATGGAGATGATTTTGTATCAAAAATAGGCTTTTATATATTGAAAAAAAGACATTCTATGTATCAATTTCTGCTCAGCAGTCGTGGGCACCCCGCCTAGTCAGAATGGTATGGTCTAGTTACATAACAACATTTGCTGCGAGGTTCATAGTCGAATCAGACCTCTCCGAATCGAATCGTCGAATATTCGACTATTGAAAGTCAGCCCTACTACATACTATATTATCTGTGGGTAATTTTTTTTAGTTTTATATTGACAGAGTGTAACTAATGATTGTTTTAATTATAAATTCAGCTGTCAGTTAGTTGATAAAATTAATTGTTTTGTCTATAAAACACTGTAAAATAGTGAAAAATGCCCCATATAGCCCAAAGTCATGCCTTCACATTTTATCTTTTATCTGTGTCTGACCGACACAGTTGTCATTTTCACATCTAGCACCCATGTTTTGTCAGTACTTGTGCCCATCTGTGCACCCCTGGCATGTTGGTCTTTTTATGAGGTGTAGTCAGGCACATTGTTGGTGTATTGCTATCTTGGGCAGCACCATTGACCAACAAAAACCTGGTCGAAAGTCAATGATGCAGTATTTTCCTGCTAATTAAAAGGGCGCATTATGTTGCATTCACATGGTTTCAGGCAGATGGTAGACAGCAAACTTTTTTAGGGAATAAATTTGTCAGTTGATTGATCAACTAATTAAACATGAATAAGAAAATTAAGGGGTAGAGATTTTGCAACAAATTTCTGATACATGAATCTTGAAGGCCAGGCTTGTGGTGGAATACCATGTGTTTTATATGGATAGACATATTTAAACACTTTCAAACTTGAGCCTGTCAAAAGTGAACTCTTCAGATTTTGGATGTTTGTTTCACTCAAAACGTCTGCTGCTGTCAGATGAAAGTCCTGCCCCTGTGTTTGACTTGTGCTATATAAATAAAGCTGCATTGCCTTGCCTTGCCTCTATTTGACACATTCAAGGCAGGAATAGCTCTCATTTTCATGCCAATCTACATCTACACCTTTTATTTATTGCATTTTGAGTGGCAATGTGCAAAAACCAAATTAGCAACATTGTACTTGGATAGTGATCCATCCATCTATCTTCTACCCACTTACTTCTGTGCCGGGTCACGGTGGAGTGGAGCATAAAAGCAGAGAAACACTCTGGGTGGGTCAGGAGTCATCACAGGGCTCAGACATGCATATTTGCATTCATACCAGGGGGAACTTTGGTTTCCAGTACACTTATCCTGCATGTTTTTTGTATAGTGGGAGGAAATCTTCTTGCTTGTGCTAATCAGTAAGCCAGTGTACTACATATTTGGAACTGTGAGATTAACAAGCAGTCAGAAAAAATCAAACCACAAGTGTTTGTTGTAGTAACCGCAGGTGCTGAGCCTGATGAGAAAAACATGTTGCTCATATCAGTATTTAATACTAGACTGAACATTTTTATGGGCTGAGAGTGCACTTACTACCACAGACACTTGTGGTTGATTTATTATTATGAGCCTCAACAAAGCTCAGACATACTGTACATTCAGAAGAGCTCTCATGGATAACCATTTTAAGTATGTAGACAAAAATAAACAATTTCTTCCCATTAATTTTAAATAATAACTTAATTAACTATTTTGATCAATATTGAAATCACAATTATTTATTACGATTATTCATTGAGTTTAGTGGCAAATTCTTTTTATTGCACTTTCACGTTTAAAAAAAACAGCACTACTTTCACTTCCAGGTTGTGCTACACACGTGTGCATCAAAACAAGACTGGTCCTTATTCACAGTGCATCTCAAGCAGAATCAGAAGAACTGCATTCATTTTATGCTGTGTTACTTTCATACGATGATGTGTTGTACCCCATCGCTGTTACGTTTGAGTTGATGCTGGCGAAGGACGGGGATTCAGTGAGATAACATTGGCGACATTATTCTTCTCGGCCTTCATCTATTCATCGTTCTGCAGTTTGTAGTGTTTTTTTCAGATGGTTGAATGAGTTGGTGGTGTTGCTTTGTGGCGCTGACACAAGTCTCATGCACCCTTTGCATATGATGTGTTAGTGCTTAACATCACTTGCCCTAAATCTGAAATACTCCCAAAAAAGTGGTTGATGATCCTTTTAAAGGACGAGCTCAGTGATACTCAAACTTGCGGCCTGTGGGCCAAATCTGCCCCTGTTAGGGTGCTGAGTGACCCTCCGACCTTTTTCTAATTGATTTCAACTATTTCTCCCAGGAAGGAGGGACAGATATGCAGTTCGGTATGATGGGTAAATGAGGCTGTTAATAACAGAGAAGGCTGGTCTTTGTGTGAAGGCCTTTCAGGCTGTGCAAAGGGCAGCAGTATCAGATGGTGAGCTCTGCAGGAGAACACAACTATTAGCTGAAGAGGAGCAAATGTTACACAGAAATGAGAATAATTCTGATCCCACAAATGTGATTTTCATACCAAGAGAGGTTAAATATGCTGTTCATTCTGTCCCTGGCAGGAGAGGTTCATGTTGATGAGTCACTCCAACATTTCAGTGATTGCATGATGGAAGAGGTTCCAGCATGTTTAATGTTGTATAAACTCTTTCAAATGCTGCCAAAGCATTTACAACTAATATGCAACTGCAGTTATTAAAGGCAATTCAATATTTGATGCATCTGTTAATCCTGGCCCCAACATAATTTAGTTAATAGTTTAGTCAGTTAATTTGGAAATAAAGAATTTCAAAGAAAGATGAGTTATGAGCCTTCTAGTGTTAATTCATTTTATCTGATAACTAATGTTATTATTATGTTTGTTTATTAGCTGGCCAATGTGGCCCCCAGGCAAAACAAGCCGAGGATCCCTGAACTAGAGCTTTGTCTTCTGCCCCAGACATTTGATTTTTCATTTTGCCCGTCTGCTCTCTCTTGTATACTATCTCTCTCTTTTAAATCTCTTTTCAAACATATTTCTATAAGTGTGCTTTAACTGGGATTTTAGTCTGGTTTTATCTGTTCAGTCACTTCTTTAAAGCCTTTTTTTATACAACTCCATTCTGTCTTTAATTGATTTTTTAAAAATTATTTTATATTGTTTACTAGTTGTCATGCTGTACAACTTTATACTGGTTTAAAATTATTTTATCATTTTATCATTGTTACACTTCTATTCTGGTCTGCAACATTAAGGAAATTTTGCACAGTTTGCTGCTGCAGGCTGGCTGGCTGTTAGTTTAGGAAGTGCTTGATTTGATATGCAGCAGAGTTTTCTATGAGCGGAGCACGCATTTTAAACATCAATATACTCTATATTTGGATGTGTTTGCTTTGGGTGATTTACTAATTATACTGGTCACTTTATATGGCTGTGGGTCAGAGACGGTGAGCAAGACTCGCCTGTATCATTTCCACTGAGTTAAGATCCGATGTCTCTTCTCCTGAATGGTTGTATAGATGTAACAATAGCACTTCGAGAGACATAGCACGAGTCACGTGGTTTAGAGGAAGGACAGATGGCCGTTTCCCCTAGGTTGCGATCTTGTTGCCCTCCTGCCATTCCCTGTACTTCATATTTCCTGGTGTAGACAATAATTCAATTTATATTGTGCATACAAGCCATTCCAGTCATTCCTTTTTATTGTGGCTACGATGAGGCCACAAGCTGATTTCACTGATTTGATTAACTGAAGTCAGCTCCTCCTAGGCATAAAGATACCGAATAAATTTCATTGAAAAACTGTTTGGTGCCATAGCTCTGCTGGTATATAGTCTAGTCTGGGAACGCTGATAAGAAACTATTCCATTTGCTGGCTGAACAGCAGTGTAATTCACTTGCCTGTGCTTGTAAACAAACAATGAAACAGTAATTAAATACTATAAAGTTTGAGGCTGCACTTATTTTAATTAAATAATAGCAATAATACAGCTATATAGTATGTATGCACAGCTACAGATATCAAAAAAAGTTCAGTTAGTGAGCTCATTCATCCTGCCTGTCATAAAACCTGTGTTGGGACCACGATGATACAAGGCTGCTGCATCCATCATGTGCAGGCATCGTTGTTCCTTTTCTGGCTTTGAGGTCGCTTTGTAAACTTTTCTCTCACTTTTTTTCCCCCTCACACCACATTTGCAAACTTACAGGGCAAGAGTAAATTAAGTGAGAGACACTGGAAATTATATTCTAAAAATTTCATTTGAGCAGTTAATAAGTTCTACTTCTGTAGGAGAACCTGACCAATATGACAGAAATGGGGATTCGACTTGGACTCCAGTTGAATTAAAGTCGCTCACGCAGTGAGATTTGATTTGAGACTTGTCCTCAAAAGACCTGAGACATGCCTTGGACTCGATTTGGGACTTGTGAGCAGTTGTTATTTCTTAGGCCCATTACCATTAAGAAAATGATGAGCTGAATGTCATTCCCTCTTTTATTATCACGTGTAACCTTACTGATTTGGTGCATGTAGCCCGAGATGACTGTAAGCTGCAGCAACAATACATGGAGAACACACCTACAGCTGCTGCTATTTGTCATAAACTTTGGCTATAATAACTTCACACAAGAAGAAAATAAAAGAATTATCAAATGCAAAACAAAGGCTGCTGGATCAGTCAGTCACTTGGTAAGTAAAAGTAACTTTTGGCGCCTGTGGTTGGTTAGCAAATTATGTTTAGCTCAACATCAGTTCTGTAATGTTCATTACAACTAACTCTGTAGCTAAGGGAGGTTTATTTGCTTGCCACACTAGCTTACATACAGTTCTGACAATGCCATGACTATTAAAATGGTCATGTAACTTAATAATCCGTGTTCTGCTGCCACCATCTGCTGGCTCAACTTAAACCAAAACAAAGACCATGTTAAAGCTTCTACAAGGAATTTTCATATTGCGTTGGTGTTGTGAACAAAAGTGGCAGTGTTTCTACCACAAAATATAACGTCAAAAATAAAATTATTTAAATAAAAATCTCCTCCTGCTCCTGTCTAACATACTATTCACTGTACATTTGCCTGGGAAAACAGAACCACAGGCTACTTCCATCTGATTTCATTGGGACCTGGTGGCAGCCATTAAGAACAACTACACAGAAACAGCCAATCTTCTCACAGATGGTCTTGATAACTTGTGTAGGTCATGTAGAAGCATTCTGTCAGAGAATAAGCAATATGTTGTCGGGGAAATAAAGCTTGAATTGAAAGGGCAAAAAACACATTTTGTATTTTTTGATACAAGCAAAATTTGTATATTTTTCATATAGCAATTAATCAGTTGATTGTTAATGTTATCAATGGTCAATTAAGAAAAATGTTTACAATTTGCGACCCTATTTCTTTTCTATATCGATGGTTCTCAATTTTTTTCTGGAATACCCCATTTCAGAAGCCAAAAATATTCATGACCCACACCCAACATTTCACTCATCAACAATGATGGGGAAAGCAACTAATAAAAAAAATCTGTTGAATTTTAGCAAAGTAAAGGTTAAAGCACAATAGCATCAGCAAACTCTTGTTTGTTTTCCCCACATAAATCATATTTCAGTCAGACAACTCACGTTTAAGAATGTTTTATTGCAGCAGTAGAAAATAGTTAGAGTTTGGTGTCTAGGTTCCGACCTCATCACTCCTCACAGATTATGTTTACATAGAGATACTGAAGAGTGATGAACACATATCTTGGACCCCCTGTTGGAGCCTGCAGGTGGATGCTGGGGTGGCGGTGGGGCTGAATGTACAGGCAGTGATGCTGTTGCAAGGCAGCAATGGCACTGACAGGCAGAGGGAGAGATGGGAGGTTTTAGCAAGTTTAAAAAGACCGCCAGATTGGAAGGGTACGTTTGGGATGTACTACAGAGAGTGAGGTGCGTCATGTGTGACTGCGGTGCAGCTCGAGTTGACTGTCTGAACTAGCTTGCACACATTGCTACATTCATTCAACTTAGTTTCCCGCCATGTTTTTCCCCTGGTCATCCACAACTAAACTGCAGTTCCTCCATGCCTGCCCGTCATTTGGCGAACCACTGGTCTATATCAAAAGACCAAACAACTAATCAGTGCTGATACTGTATGCTAATGGGTAAAGGAGTGATAATGTTACAATGCATGCTTTGAATTCCTTAGATAAACCTATGCAGAGTTCTAAGCAGACCAGCTTGCATGTCGGAGATAAATAAATAATAGAACACTCATTACAACTGTTAGAGACTCAAGACTTTACCTGGACTTGTGACCAAAGACTTGAGACTTAACTTGGACTTGCAAAAACTGACTTGTGAACATCTGTGTTGTATGACACAGCCGCTCTTTACAACAGAAACATTGGAAAAGGGAGAAAGGGAATAAATATCAGCAGCTGTCACTTCTATTTGGAGGGAAAAACCATGACTGGTTCATCGAGAAGTCACTTCACTGTCGGCACTCTGTGATTATTAATGCCAGTAAGTCAAAGAGGAACTGAAAACTCAATATATTAATCAAAAAGAATTTCAAAATTGACTCAGGGTTATTACTTTGGAATAAGAGAGAAAGCACCATTATTTACACAGAAAAAAAAAATATGTCTGCTTGTCTTATCATTTTTAAGAGGATTACATTTCTCTGAATCTCAACAAAGTCTTGAAAACGGCAGTGTTGTTTCCAGCTTATTGCTGATGTCACACCGATGTTTGAGAAGGAAAAAAAACAGAGTGGCCACATTGTAGGCTTTGTGTGCAATGAAAATACTCGTTTCACACTGGAGGGGGTGAGACTGACAAATACGTCCTTGGACCTTTGTCGCATGCTCTCTTCTAACATTTGCTTCCATCCATCTTCATGAAACTTCACTCACCCCAAATAGATTTAGCAGTGTCCCAGAAATGCAACAAGAAGGCAGGAAGTGGAGCTTAAGCCCTCCATTTGAAATTGTGTCACAATGGGGCTGTGCCTACTTGTCTGGAACAGTCTTTCTCTCTGGATAACCACCGACAGACTCTGAGTTAATGAGCCTCTGTTTGGCCCTTTGAGGCCACTGTACGTCTATAACCTCAGAGCAATTTTCTGCATTTCTTAACAGGTCTAATGGAGAGGAAGACGTAGCTTTTAGTCTGATCAGGAGTCCTACTTATGCCCATACTGCATCATTTTCACCTTCTGTCTCTAAACTTCTTCAATCAGTGCGTTATGCAGATTTAAGGAAACCCATTTGCTGAATATAGCACTGTCACTTGAGTTAGGATAATGACCACTGATGCTTTTTTCTTGAGTGACCTAAGTGACAGTTTAGATCATAACCTACCAGTGTAACAGAGGACATCTTCTTACATTTAACAGAGAATCAGAGCTGAGATATCAGACGCTGACCTGAAAGATGATAAGTGAGGGTAATGCTGTGACAGCCAAAGGAAAAAGGGAAGGGGGGTTGGGTGAAAGCAGACACTGCATGTTATTGAGAAAATATAGCATGTCCATGTCCATCCCAGATGGTAAATCAAGTTAATCCTGAAGCATCTCAAAGGACCTGAACAGCATCATCGTTCTACAGCCGTTTGTAGTCTGTTTTATTTCACTATAACCCCAACATTTCACCTAATAATGCAACTAGTAGACTATGAGAAACCAACTGCTTGCTCAGCAGTTCACGGAAAATGTTTAAATTGAACAAAACAAAACATTCAGTCATGAGATTTGATTTACAACCACTAAGTGTCATATTTTTCTCCAAAAAACAAACCATCTAACCATGATCCAGAGTGTTCCTCCAACTCAAACCACAGAGGATTTTGCTTGCCAAAATCTTTGTCAGTGTTGCATGGCCCTGACCTAGAGGAGCCGTGTGTAACAATTGTGTGTCAAAAAAATGAGTACTACAGTCCAAATACCCTCTTGGAGCTATGGGCAGTATATATTCATAGGTTAAAATCCTATTAAATATATGATCTAGGGTTGAAGTGAGTTGTTTTCCCTCGCCCCTTCCTCCCCAGATTTGAAGAAGCTCAGGCAGGCTGCAGGAATGCTGCAGGAGCACAAGACAAGCACAACATTACAATTTGACGAAGATAAGCAAGGACAAGTCTGACACTATAAGTTGATCAACTGTTTATGACTGTCAGTTGTGTGCCAGTGTAAAGCTAAGCCCATTATCCACAAAAAAAAAAAACCAAAAGCCCACTGCTCTGAAATTACGCACTGGAGTGTGAGTTCAGTGACTGTCTTACTGCCAGCCAGACTCCATTAACATTTTGCTCAATTTAAACATAATAAACATTTACTCCTTCAAAAAGATTTATAATTATTTCTTTTGACTCATAAACAAACTCTTATGTATTTGGTGACTATTCTGCATTATTTTTATTTCTAGTTAACGTGAAACAGGCATACAAAAACATTCCCACCCAGAATGGAAATTTCAAAGGACACTGCAGCTGTAGTGCTGTTGTCAGAGTAGCGAGTATTTCAACTTAGTATGTTTCCTTAATTTCTGATGATATATCATTGTCATTTTATGATTTATTCAGTAAATATATTACAGATTTCTCATTTAATCAAATCTTAACAAATTAAACATTTTGATTTAAACCAGCCACTGAGGGTTTACTTATGTTTAAACAGCCCTGTATCACAGCAGTTTGTAAAACAGTCACGAAATCTAATCTAAAGATTTATGCACATGGACACAAATTGTCAATATAAAGTATTAACAGTCAGTACAACTTTCAAAGTAATAAGAACGAACATGATAAGAAAATAATAGAAGAAAGAGTGTGAAGGTCTGTGTAGGGAGGTGGACGGGGTGGATGCGTAGGTTTGGGTTTGGTTCCCATATGAGACCAGTGGTCCTCTATGGCAGTAGTTCCCAAACTGGGGGACAGACCCCCCTGGGGGGAAGACCAGGATAGAAATAAAGAGTGAAGCAAAGTTGATTGGATATATGTGTGGAAATAAACAAAGATTGCTGATTTTATCTTGCTCACCTTTATTTCACTGAGATTCAACTTTTGAATCCATTTTGAGCAGTTCCATCCCCAATTATTGTTAATGTTTGCTAAAACATTTTGGGGACCTTTTTTGGCTTCTGAAAAGGGTGTGTGGCCACAGAAATATTGGAACCACTGCTCTGTGAGGCAAATAAATGTTTATGTGACCAATAGTTGTTAATGAAGTAGTTATTTTTACCTAACCTGCTACTAAGTAGGCTATGTAGTAAAGTAGTTTCAGGAGTCTACACAGGGTCTTTTATTTTGAAAATTGACAGGATTCTCTTTACCAGCCAATCCCAAACTTAAGAATGCCATGGCCTAATTTGAAATCTGAAAATCTTCTGCAGCCTACCCAATCTTCTAATCACAACTATGTTTAACACAGGAGACTAATCATACCAAAGTTATAAGACACATTCCAGTGTTAATATAACAGGTCACCAAATAAGGTGTATAACGTATTAAACAAGGTTACATAAAGAACATGTTATATAAATCTCATTGCTTTGTTTTATTAGTTCTGATTGCTTTAAAAAAAAAAAGTATTTTTGTGTTTCAAGCTTTTTAAATTAAAATTTAAACTTTTAATGACCTCTCGCAGCTCATCTGCAGTACCTTCACAGCCTACAAGGACTACAACCAGCACTTTTGGAATAATTACGTATGTCACTATTGTGTCCGACTTCCTGTCCAGCTCGATCTGCTCTGTGTAGCGGGATTCAGCATCCATCAAAAAACAGTTCAACTGAACAAAATAAAACATTGGGTCAGGAAGATTCATTCAAAACCACTAAGTGTAATGTTTTCCTCCAAAAAACAAACCATTTTACCATGAGTCAGAGTGTTCCTCCAACTTAAACCACAGTGGATTTCTCTAGCCAAAACCTTTGTCAGTGTTTGCTGTTCCATGGCTGACTTCAACAAATTTTAACAAAGTAAACGTCTTGCTTTAAAGCAGCCCCTGAGTGTTTACTTATGTTTAAACACAGTTAAAGGAAAATGCAGATGAGAGGAAGATGTTAATCTGACATTGTAAGGTGTTGCTCTTGTGTAACATTTATTTTTATTAAACCATGGACACATTTTTTTAAACACCCCATGCCATTTAATATATCCAAAGGCTCTTACATTATTATTATACACACATTATCAGAATGGGTACACTGGAACAAATTGCAGAAACACAAGCCCTGTATCACAGCAGTTCGTGAAGTAGTCATAAAATGTTATGTATAGGTTTATGTACATGGACATGAATTGTCAATATATTTCATGTCAGTCAGCACGACTTGTGAAGTAATAAGGATGAGAAAGTCTGCATGTAGAAGAAGACTGAGTGGATGGGTGGGTCAAACACATGAGTTTCATGCAGGAGACTGGTGTTCATTTCCTGTGTCAGACTAATAGTCAGGGTTGATGGTTTTAAAGGTCCACTGTGTAAGATTTAGGATTTATTTGCAATATTTGGCAGAAATGGAATATAATATTCATATGTGTGTTTTCATTAGTGTATAACAACTTGAAAATAAGAACCATTGGGTTTTTGGTACCTTAGAATGAGCTGTTTATGTTGCAATGTCATGTTTCTACAGCAGCCCAGAATGCGCAAACCAAACACTGGCTCTTGATATGGCCCCTCCATTTTATTTCCAGTTTCGCAGCCACCGTAGGTTCTTACTTGGAAGGGAAGAGTGAGGCGAGGTGTGCGCAATCTGCCAGCTAACCACTAGATGCTGCTAAATCCTACAGACTAGTTGTTTAAGGAAGTAGGGTAGTATTAAGCCAAACCACAATCTTTTCTTAAACCTAACCAAGTGGGTTTGGTGCATATATGATGTCACATATTTATTATTTCTTACTTGACCACGGAATGAGAACAATGGTGGATAGCTAATACGTTATTGCGACTAAGCAATAATCTTACACACCAACATCTGAGGGCGGTACTACAAAGGAAGCTCAACACAGCCAGGCTTTCTTTGTATGAGCTGACTCAACAAAACCTAAAACTCCAGTCAGAGATAACTGGTATCATGACAGTGGTTATCAACTTGCTTTGTTAACTCAGGCTTTCTTCTTCAGAATCTGTGCGCGCTCACATATAAAGAGGCGTTTGGTGCATCATTTGACTCTCCTTCTGCACAAAGTGAGGTGATCACGAGCTGCCTGCTTTAGTCAAAATGAACAAGTTGTTATAATGAAGAGCTATGGAAATTATGTTTATGTTACATTATGTATGGCTTTGTTTGGTGATGTTATGAATGTACAGCTCAGCAACTTTTCATTTTTACATCTTCCCTCAGTTTATAATCTATATCGCTTATAAAGAACTCCGTTAGGAAAATAATTAGTTAAAGAGCAGTGCTTTTTACAGCTGTTTTAATCTGAAACTCAGAACATCACCTGCTCCAGACCAGGTTATGAGTTCAACATCAGTTACTATGGTGATCTAGTCAGGTTAAAAGAGAGACACGTTCGTGATGCTGAAAACTCTGACTTTAGTTTCAGCGTACCTCACTAACCCATTAATCTTGCTTTGTAGTACAGCCTTCTGTTTACAGGTATTGGGAAGTACTATGCAGTATTAACAGTATTGTATATGTGCCTTTTGTGGCTTCAGTGGGAGCTGCATGAAATCTGATAAATTGCCACTGGAATCGAATCTCGGACCAAACTGTTGGCAGTCGAGTTGCATTGTGGGTAATGTAGGTGTCTGCTTTTTACAAGGAAGAAGAATGCATGGAATAAAAAAGAGGATATTTCAGGTTCTGATCGTTTTTTAAAAGTAAGTCCATTATGAATCCCACTTTTATATAAGTGCAGTGCTGAATCTTTTAAAAGCAATTGTGCTATTATAATGATATTTGGGAGCTTGACAGTTGACAGTTTACGATATAATGAAGGTCAGATTTAGAGAAGGTTTAGGGAATGTTTAATGCAGAAAAATATGGATGTAGCATCAGTGATGTTGCCTATAGGTTATTGAAGGGTTTCCATAGGATTATGGAAATTGGAGTCTTCAAAGCTGCCCCTCAAACCATGCATTTTGTGCTTTCATTACCTTATTTTACAGCGCTGCTGAAAGCTTGGGGCCAACAGAAACAAGCTGTAACTCAGCATTGACATATTATCACCTAAAAAGCTTATCTGGCAAACTTGTTAGCAAACAGGTGCACATCCAGCAGTGATGGAGCATAATTCAGAGTTAAGATTCTGGCTGTCTGCTGACGTCCAATCCTCACTCGTCTTATTGCTTTGTTTTGATACGCACTAACACCTGACACTTGAGCTGCTTTACTGTGTTGAGAAGCTTATGGCTAACTTTGTCTGCCTGCCAGGTGGCTTTACAGCGAGTTTCTGGAGCTTCTTCATTTAAAAGAGCTTCCTGCTCTGGGAACAACGCTGATGAGAGCAGTGAGAGCGAACCAAATCAGTAAAGCTGCAGGTTGGAAAACCTAAACAATGAGCTAACTCAATGTTTACTTTTCATTTTACGCAGGATTCCTGTGTTTGTTTGAGCCATCTCTCTACTCCACCTCCTCCTTATGCTCATGTTCTCACTCCTTATACCTCTGACATTCTTACTACACCCACTAGAGGTCACCGCCCCACAATAAACAGACATATCACGATGAATAAGCTGCTTGGACATTTGACCAATACATGTTTTTGTAGTGAGGACAGGCTACTTTTAGACTAACAAGCAGCTTTTCTTTGAACCACTGGATTTTTCAACAGGGTTTGGTGGGACATTTAGGGTGACACTCACATCATATAGTAAACTAGCCAAGTCGTTATAGCCCTCTGAGCTAATTTGTGCTAACTACACTAACAACAGAGGAAATGTGCAACAACATTTTTGCTGCCAGTAGATATCAAACAAAAGCCAGAGACTATTATATGAAGTTGCTGTGAGCTGTGAATTCACAACTTCTGAAGTAAGAAGAAGATTATGTCATCTCCAGGCAAGGCCTCTGTTCATCCAGGCAGCTGCCTGAGTGTATGTTCACACCACCAGCACATAGGTACAAAATGGCCAAACATGGCCAGCGACATTGTCACTGTGTCACCAATAAAGTGTTACTCAAGCGCTTGTTGACGTCAATGACCACGTGTGTGTAGAGTCAGCAAACATAGATCGTCAAGTTGCATTTTTCTTTTCTGTTGATGTTGCGCTAAGCAAAAAGGGTAGAGTTAAATAAAGCTGGAAACTGGCAAACAGCAAATCCACTGTTTACACAGCGCAGGCACTGTGGGGAGATGGGAAGCAGAAGTGGCAAAACAAAAACATATGATTGGTTGACGTGTCACTGCGTCATTGGAGCACTAAAAAAATTAATGCCAGATGGACTTTGATTTGTAACGCCTCATGCCTGATATGCCCTGACAAGTGTCAGACATCAGTTCCTGGCTTCCATTGAAAATGACTCTGGAATGATTTTATCCCAGAGAGCAGCGTGAAAGCAAGGAGCGCTCACTTTGCAGCTACTTTCTGTACACCAAACCCCAACCAAAAAATGTCCGCTTAACTTGAAGCGTGAGGGGTCTCTAACTGATGATTCGAATCTTTGATTTTCAGGGGGCAGCCCTCCCATAGAGCTGAGTGGAACTCAGTTGGATAATAATTACATGGGAGTTTATCACTACAGTAAAGACCATTCATAAGCGCATGTGTTCATATAAAAACATAGCTTTAAGTACCCAATAAAAATTTCAATATACTGGGCAAAGATGTCCACATAATTAAAATGAAGAAACAAATGATGCATAATCACATTGTGAAAATAAAACTGCTTAAATAGTGGAATTTGAAGAGCCAGATTTTGTTATATTTCTCAAAATATTTGCCAACATGAGGACAGAAATGTAATAATATTAACTGATAGACAATGGTTTAGATTTTTAAAGCTTCTACCATCTATTGTAACTCCAAATATGGTTTATCCTATTTTTATTGGGAAAATAAGCCACTAAGCCTCTTAGGCCAAGAATATCAATGTAAGATAGAGAGGAGTTGAGTTCTGTGTCTCCTCATTACTTCTTGTTGGTCATTTTGTCCTAACAGAATCACTTCAATCACATAAATCTCAACATGTAAACACATTCAGTAATGAGTTAACAGTAATATAACTGGAGGCACTCAACTACAATAATGGATTAGGGCTTTAAACTCAGACTCATTTATTTTTCACCCACATCCATCACGCCTAATCAATGTTATGTCTTTGGTATTAACCCTCCCACAGCCGGCCCTCACAATGTCACTGCTCACCTCGGTCCTTCAGACTTTTAAACTGTGAGCAGCTTTTTACTTTATGTAGTGTTTGAAGTTATTATAGTTTGATATTATAGGCAGATGATTATGTGAGAAATTGAATACTGTCACCATTAAAGGTCAGAGCCGTCAGACTGACTGACATTAGATGAATGGCAATGTGCCAGCTCAACAGCACATTTTAAAACCTCACTAATTAAACACAAAGGCAATTTTAAGCACTCTAACAATGGCTGGAGAACAGAGGCAGCCCACAGGAAAAATGTAACAGCCATTCTGTCTCTAAAGCTTTTAACCTGCAGCTCTGCCAGCCAGTGAATGTTAGTCAAATATATTGATAGGTTTTAGATGGAAAACTCATATCCTTTCCTGTAGACCATGAGGCTCATTAGATGACAACACTGACTCTTGAGGACTAATAATCAGTTATTTTAAAAGTTCAGTAAAGGTACCATTAAGACAGATGCATTAAGTCATGGTTGCAGCTATCAGTTATGCAAAAACCCATAGATTTTTTCCTTTGTTTTTTTTCAACAGTTTAACTACATTATTTAAAGTAGTATTGGAGGTAAAAGATTCACACTTAAAACTCCTTTTAAACCGAAGCATAAAGTAACTAAGATTTCCCAAGAAATGCCAGTATAGAGATGCCAAAGATGTGTTTGAGCTTGTTTAAAAACCATGTCTATTACATAGTTTGTTCAGTTTTCAACTGTCCAACTCAGATGTCCCAATCAGTACGAGGGATGTGCATGATTAGTTGAGTAAACAATTAAACGCTGCTACCCTAGCTGGTCCACACCAGAGAAACTAGTCATTTAATTTATTTATTAATATTTAATTCATGTGCAGTGTGAAAAGTCCCACACATTTCAGCAACATTTAATATACACAATATTTGTCAGGCAACTTGTAACCTTATTGATTTGATACAGTACAATGCTCCTCAATTTTGACTGTTTTCTGAGTGTTTTAATACATTTAGACTAGTCAACTAGTCAAAATGAACATTTCTGTTTAATTGACAGAAATTAGTTGCCAGGAACATCCTACTTAGTACATACTGTATCTTAATCCTTAATTTTAAATAACCAAATTTAAGGAAACCTTATCAGAAATATTTCTTTATGTTGTGCATTTATTAAAAAAAGAATTTTTTATCAGTTTTGGACTGAAAAGTCTAGTATTGCTCGTGCTGTAGCAGTTACAGTGCCTCCTCAATGACGTAGTTTGGTTAATGTCATCTGTGACTGCTGTTCATCTTTGTAAACATGGATTTCTATAACTATAGAATTGTAATAACACAATAATGAATGCAAACAGTGATCAAGTTAGAGTTTATTTCATAGGTCCTTCAGCTTCCTCCTAATTTCACAAAAAAGCACTGAAAGGAAATAAAAGAACAGTCGTTAAACTATGTAAGCAGCTGTTCAGATGAATTTTCTTGAAAGAACTGCAGAATCCTTTATCACTAGAAAAACTGATGGCAAAATCAATTTGGTAACATGAATAAATAATACATTCATACACATAATCATATATATTATTCTGGTGTACACTGTTTCCATATACTAGTGTTGCTGACACTGCTGCTGTTTATCACATCACTGTCACTTTACCCTGTAATCTTGTCCTAAATTGCTCTAATATTCTTATTCTAATCTTACTTTTCATGTACTTCTTCATTTACTTTTTTTTTTTGTTTGTTTTTACCTCTATTTATCCGTACTCACTCTGGCCTTGTGCTGCTGCAACAACCAAATTTACCCTCTGGGGATCAATAAAGGCCTATCTTTAATACTCATGTATACACCTACTTGCCAGTTTATTAGGTACACCAGCCCAACAATAAATTCTACTTTCATGAAGGTTAGAATATTCATTTTTTTATTGAAACTATTTTAGAGAACTGTTTCTTCAACTTTATGGTCATTTTGTAATTTGTTGTGTTTTTGAATTGTGCTGCATTATACTGAGAGGTGATTCTCATATTTAGTGTATCTTCATTGATATAAACTGGCAACTGAGAGTAGTTTGAAAGTTTATTCTCCATATTTGTTGATTTGTCTGTTTGCACTTCTAAATGTACAATCACAGAGAGAGTACATTTAGTTTTATTTCTATTTTTTTTCACCACTGAGTAAAATACTCTCTTGGCTGTGCTAGAAATTAATTGGAAAATGTGTAGAGAGTACAGATGCAAGCCTGATAGTCAGATTTTTTAAATTTAGTTTCACTTTATTCATTTGAAATTAATGCAACAAAGATGTAGGTGGTGATGAGGTCTGGATGAGGGCTACATTTTCCAAACAACTAGTAGAACCCCAATCATCCAGATTGTCCCCAGCACTAATTTCAAAAGCCAGCATCTGTGATGGTTTGGGGGTATGTTAGTGCCCATGGCATCATGGCAAGCATTCACATCTGTGAAGGCCCATTAATGCTGAAAGGCACATACAGGTTTTGGAGCGACATACGCTGCCATCCAGATGACATCTTTTTCAGAGACGTCCCTGCTTATTTAAACAAGGCAATGCCAAGAAACATTCTCCATGTGTTAGAGTGTGACTTCGTTATAACAGAGTTCAGACACAGACCCGTCTCCCACTGAAAATGTGCAGTGCATTATGAAGCACAAATTACAACAACAGAGCCCCCAGATTGTCGAGAATATATCATATATCAAGCAAGAACGAGGAAAAATTTCACTTTCAAAACTGACCTCACTTCCCAAAAACTCACTGAGTGTTGTTAGGTTTATGCAAATCATTACATTTTGTTTTGTGTTTAGGCTTCACTCAACATCCCAACTTTTTTGGAATTGAGGTCATACCAAATTAGTCTGCCATGACAGCTACTAAGAAATAAAGACAGTTAAATATCAGTTCCTTTGATGGAACTGATGGATTTGGAAACCAATGGGTCATTAAACCATGATTTCACAAAAAAGTAGTTAAAATGTGACTGTAGAGTCAGTTGGGGCATAAACTTTTCATTAAGTGACAAAACCTATTTAAAAATGCTGTTAAAATTCTATCAGTTTGCACAAATAATGAGTATATTGAATCTCTAATGCGACCACTTAAATTAAACATCCCCGTTAAGCACACAGAACTGAAGGTTCTGTATAATCATCTGGTTCAGTAGTGATGTGTGTGAAATTGAAGTATTTAACACCGACCAGCAGTAAGTATGAAGGTTCAAATACATCTTCTGTCAAACATGGGGTTTCTGTGTTCAAGTGGCATTAAAGTCTGCCAACATTTTACTGGGATTGCAATGACTGACCTATCTGTCCCACATGAAGGAAGCATTAGCATGTGATGTGCTGCATGTGCGCCACGGGTGCTACCTGCTTCAAATGAGATTCATGACAAATCCCCTACAAGAGGCCAGCCAATATGCCAGGTAATAGCATGCTTGGCAGTACTTATCTGTCTCCATTAAAGACACAGGTCATATCCCACAATGTCAAAACCATTAAATCAAAAAAGATAGCATGATGGTAGCTTGTTTCTGCTAAGCTGGTGGCTGTTAAAAAAAGGAAATGTACTTATACTATAAAAAAAAGAAAAAGAAAAAAGAAAAAAAACGAAAACCAACTAAAAAGCTATGCCAAGCTTTAATCAGAAATATTTTAATTATTACAAGAGAAATAACCAATTTGCATATCCTTGTCAGCTGCTAGTGGTTTTCACCGCAGCTTCCACCAATTTGGGTGCCACTTGAGTTCACTATGTATGCTTTCAGTTTGACACATTAATATTAAATGCACCATGATATAAAACAGTCATGATGTGACCTTTGTGCCCCTTTTACCATTTCAACTAAATACTGCAGCAAAATGCTTATCAAACTCTTTTTTAAAAAAAAGAAAAGGACTTATGCGGCACAATTGTGCCTAATTCTATATAATTTTGAGCCTCTGTGTGGATCTGTCAAAGTGAGCCCTGGTGCACATTTATCATGCAGATAAGATCAAAGCTTGGACAGTCAACCACTTGCCTGGGATTCATTTTTATTTTTCATAACAGTGGAGGCACCAGTGATTTGGTTTGAACTCCGCAACTCCTCTGAATGCATAAACTGACCCTCTGCTGGATTCATGTCTTCTTCAGGAGCAACAACCCTGGACTGAACATCAGCTCTGCTCTCAGCTCAGACCAGCATGCCAGAGAGTCACATACCTAATGAGCAAACTTTAATAGCTTGGTGTAAAAATGTTGGTTGATTTAAACCATTTGAACATGAATCTTTGTGATTTTTACAGCCTTAAAGGCGCACTATGCAGTGTTTTCCAACAAAAACAATTCATAGACTCTAAATCATCACTTATGTGTGGTTGTGTCTGTATCTGCAGAGATCCTGCCCCCTGCCTGTATTTTCTTATTTCCTTATATTTTTCTGTGTTTGTGACGTTTCTGGGCTTCAACCTGTTTGGCAGTGGTTTGTAGCCCCCAGCCAAGAGCAAGTTGTGAGGTCAGGACTCGTTTACATTGCATTCTCCATCTCTCTGCTCTCTGTATCTGTGAAAGCTGCAGAAAGTAACACACACCTACACAGGCAGAGCAGACTGAGGACACAGTGACAGAATGAAGGATCGCTTCAGCTGAACTCACAAAATCCAGCATTGTGCAGAAGTGTAGGTGTGTTTATTTGTGCTCAATTTTATGGCTTTGTTAGATACTCGATTCTGATTGGTTAATTATGGCATTCAAGGTCTGTTAATTCTGAATAACAGACTGTTGCTATGGACACAGTTCTGATCATAGACTCTGGAGGAGCAATAAAATCTATCTTTTTTTTTTTTTTTAATTAATATTTTGACTCAAAAATTTTGTGTTTTTAAAGTAAGTAGCTGCATAATATGCGAGATCATGTACAGTGAGCAGGTCATTATATACATATATGTGTGTGTATATATGTTATATATATATATATATTATATATATATATACACATATATATATTTATATTGGTACTTTTAATAATTAGAAAACACTAAATAAAAAACACCAATAGCACAACTTGAATTAAGAAAAGGGATCAAATATATGCACAATTCTGCCTTTAAAACTAAAATAAAAGTGCAAAAATTGAAACAATCTGTATTATGTTCTGTAAAAAACATATATGCTGATACTGATATAGACTGATATAGTTCTGCTAGGCAGTGAAAAATACCACAGTTTCCCAGAGCCCAAGTTAACATCTTTAAATTTCTCCTTTGTCTGATCAACAGTCCAAAGTCAAAAGACAAAGAGACAACAGAGGAAATAGGCACATATTGAGAACAAAAGACAGTGAATATTTGAATATTTTTCTGTTTCTTTCTGTTGATCAACTAATCAATTAATTGACTAATCATTTCAGCCCTAAAGTATTAATTTCTAGGATTCTCATGTTGAGCCATAAAAGTAGATATTTTGAATGGAAACACAGACATATTATGTTACTCTACTATAATTTGGTCATCCGCATTAATTATAAGGCCACAAAAATACAAAAATATAAGATTATTGGCATTTCTTCTGAAAAATAATATTGAACATGGTCTGACTATGTTCTGACATAGTGAGCACAAATAAGTGCTGATTTTTTTCACTGTTCCACCATGATTTCACCCGCAGAAGCAGCAACAAAAGCCAAGAAATAATCCAACAATGCCAAACCCTCATGGCCACAAGTCCCAGAAAAACTGCACCTGATATTTGCTTTAAGAGCAGTTTCTGTAAAATTGTGGTGATTTTGAGACCCCCCCTCCCTGTGTTTGCTTCCATCTACCTGGAGCAGTGAGGGGAGCAGGATAATGTGTGACTTCAGCTTTCTGTCCATAGCGTATTAAACCTTGGAAGTCACATAAGCTGCCCAGAATGCCACAGAAACTGGTTGAGTCATCTGAACAGCCCGTAGTTTCTGACCTTTTGCAGTTTGGTCTTGGCTAATTGATTTGGGCAGATGGCTGAACAGGCTAGAATCAGCATATCTTACCAAAAACTGGATGATACTTAGAAAAAAATTCAGATTATCTTTTTTTTTTTTTTTTTTTTTTTTTTTTGAGAAGAGCAGTATTTTTGGGTTTGTTTGTTTGTCAGTTAATGTGTTTGTTTGTTAATTTGGTAATTTTATTTATGAAATACACAGGTTTGCATAAAGGAGTGCAGAACCTTGAGTTGTTTTCAGGCTTGTAGCTGTCTGTTTTTAATCGTCCATTACCAGCCAAATCATGCCAAATAACTGTGTGACCATCAAACGTCATCGCAGAGAGAAAAGCTGATTAAAAAAAACAAACTGTCTTCCTTTCCATTCAGCATTTCCTACTGCATTCCTTTCTTTAATGAAGACATCCAAACAGGGTATTAATAATGTATACAGTGGTAGGATATGCATTTTCCTGCCTCTGTTAAGCAGGATAACTGGTGCCAATTTAAACAAGAATCATTATCCTCTGGTGTCACAGCCATCAGTGGGTTAATGATATTAGTTCCACTTTGTACAGTGTGGCAGCAGGACTGACACATTGTGTCTGACACATTTGGGCATAGTGACATAGAGACAATGCAAGACAACAGCACACAGTTCTCCTCTCTCAAGTCTGTGGATTGTTGCCACAAAAATCAATATTCAAGCTTGGTTCAATTACATGGAGAGCAGGTAGCTCAGTGACACTCGCAGCAATGACTGATGTACTGCTGAGGATGGCCACATTCGGAGGGTTTAGTTGAATAAACAAAGCAAGTCCTGTATCGTATCGTGATATGAGACTAGATAGATATGTTGTCTTTTCTCGGTTTTACAAGTTGCATTACAGTAAAGTAATGTAAAGTGACTGATCAAGTTGTTCTGCTTTTGCCTTCATTCTGTCATTATACCTGCCTTACTAATGATTATTTATAAAAAATCTTATTATGTTATTATTATCAAAGTATTTGGTCAAAAATATGGGGCTGCAACTAATGATTATTTTCACTGAATTTTAATCTGTCAATTATATCTTTGGTTAAAGGTACAGTTCACCCCAAAATAAAAAATACATATTTTTCCCCTGGCCTGTAGTGCTATTTATCCATCTAGATTGTTTTGACGTGAGTTGCAGAGTTTTGGAGATATCAGCTGTAGAGATGTCTGCCTTCTCTCCAGTGTAATGGGACTAAATGGCACTGGGCTTGTGGTGCTCAAAGCGTCAAAAAATTAAATTCGAAAAATTCAAAGTAAGTGTCTCTTTCCAAAAATCATGACCCAGTTACTCAAGATGATCCACAGACCTTGTTGTGAGCAGTTTCATGTAGGAACCATTTTCTTTCTAAGAGAAAGAAAAGCTAAGAAAGAAAAAGCTATTTTCTTTCTAAGAGTAAGAAAATAACAAGAGAAAGAAAATAGCTCAGGTAGACTCTAAAGTAGTTCTGGTAGATTCTACTGCAAAAAGAAAGTAGTTCCTACGTGAAACTGCTGGATAAAATAGCATTACAGGCACTACAGGGAGGGAAATATGTATTTTTGATTTTCCAGCGAACTGTCACTTAAAATCAATAGTGGTTTGGTTTTAAAAATTTGGAAAATGGTGAAAAATGTTGCTCAGTGTTTCCCAAATGTCTTGTTGCCCACAACCCAGAGATATTTAGTTTAGTGTCATAGAGGAGTAAAGAAACCAGAAAATATTTGCATTTAAGAAACTGGAATCAGGGAATTTTAACATTTCAAGAATGACTCAAAATGATCAATCTATTATCAAATAGTTGATTATTAACTTAATAGTTGACAACTAATAGATCATCAATTAATTGTTGCAGCTGTAATTGTGATGTTTGATTTTGTCATTATCATCCTGCCCTATTATATACTGTTGAATAGTTCAATCAACAGTAATGCATCATATTCCATAAGATCAACATATGTTTACACTATTTGAGAATTAACTGTATGTTCTTTTAGAGGAAATGTGTAAGATATTATTCAAAAACCATATTGCCCTGTCCTAGTAAATATGACATTTTGTTTTGTGTGAATGTGAAAAGCCATAGAATATTAATATATGATAATACTGTTCGA
Source organism: Lutjanus argentimaculatus (assembly GCA_034769285.1). Taxonomy (NCBI): domain Eukaryota; kingdom Metazoa; phylum Chordata; class Actinopteri; order Lutjaniformes; family Lutjanidae; genus Lutjanus; species Lutjanus argentimaculatus. Next base: position 12,815,932 of record JAWZSL010000006.1, on the reverse strand, counting down.
TGCAAACATTGATAATATACATGTGGATACAGGATATAGTCTTCTGCAGTGAGTAAATATACATAAAGCCAAGAACACAATCCACACACTGACCCAGAGAAAAAAGGAGCAGTTTTTGTGTGCGCGCACACAGAAACACATGCACGCACACACTGAAGCACGTGCCGTGCGCGTATGTAAGGCTCCTTTTTGCAGAGCACACCGAAACCTGATCTCTGACAGGAAACTCATTTTTTTAAATTATTATTAAGTAATGTCAATTATTTAAAAATGCAATTTTACTTCATGTCATGTCAAATATTCAGCTTGGCACTCTAACCCAAAACGACCGACAAACTCCTTTTATTAGATTAATTAGATCAGATTGTTTTAATCAAACTCCTCATGGAGCAGTTGGACTAATTTGTCTCCCCCCAGAGCAGATAATTCCAAAAATTGCTGAATTCATTTAAAAAAAGTCATTACTTACCCGAAGTTATGAGATGAAACAGATAAACTCCCCACAGATCCATCTCTATGTGACACGACAGTTTCAGATTTCAGACGTCGGACCTACACGTTCAGCTGTATGATTACACGGCGAAAAGAGGGTATCCTGTCATGCATGTGGAGATCATTATTGGCAGCTCAAAAAAAAAAAAAAAAAAAAAAAAAATCCTCAAGCTTCCTCTTGCTGTCTCTTATCTTCTTAGAATCCCACCAGTTTCTTCCAACACGGTGTTACAGTCGCGCTTTTGCGCAGAGCCACAGCCATGCGTAATAATGTGAGTGAAAGTTGTCCTGTGCGCTCGCTGTGTACGGTCCGGTGCTGTGTGTGAGAGACGGAGCCTTCTGTTGCGCGTCGAGGTGGTCGCACAAGTCCTTGAGTCCGCCGCTGGAGAGATGCTGAGAGCTGCCGGGAAGAACCACTGCCAGGAGAGGAGGGAGGGAGAGACAGAGAGAGAGAGCTGTGTGTGCAGGACAGGACATTAAACAGTCAGGTTACACGACCAGAGCCTCTGTGGCGTTAATTAAATCTGACATAAGGTTAATACTGCAACAAAAAACTTATTATAATTATTATAATACTCTTCCTACAGGGAGTCATCGTGTGGCTGGTTTATGGTGATCTTAACCCGCTGCAGGGTTGGAAGGGTTGCTCCAATACAGTTACAAGTTACCTTAAATGTAGTCAGCAACCTAATCCAAGAATCACAATATAAAAGTAATACAAGTCGATTACTTTCCTCTGCTTTTGGATTACTGTGGTGAATTTACAGTGTTTTATGTTTGTTGTTAGGGTTATTGTCTGTTCAGCATTTCCTTCCTTTGTTATGTGCAAATCAAGTTTAGATTAATACTGGCAGTTGTGCACTTTTAAATGTAGCCTACTTTGTTGCTGACACTTCACACACAAATTTCAAGTAAGCTGCCCTGAACTTGCCCTGGGGCTTTTGTTTTAACCAACACACCATCCTGCTCACCAGCATCACCACTTACAGTCCCAGCATATTTTTCAGTTGTAGTGGTGATATTGCTAGCCAACTGGAGTTTTGTCTATTTAATGTTAGCGATTCTTCTGGGCTGCAACTATTGATTGATTATTGATTGATATATGATTGATAATTGATTAGTTCTTTGGTCCATAAAATGACAAAAAATGGTTGAAAAATGTTGATCACTGTTTCTCAAAGCCAAAGTTGACATCATCCAATGTCTTGTTTTATTAGATATTCCATTTACTGTCATAGATGACTGAAACCACAAAGTGTTAACATTTTAGAAGCTGAAATCAGAGCGTTTGACAATTTTTTTAATCAAAAAATATATCACAATGATTAATCAATTATCAAAAGAGTTGGCATTTAATAAAATACTTGATTACCAATTAATTAACCAATTAATCATTGCAGCTCAAGTAGCTAATGTTAACGTTAGTCTGTGTAGCTAATGCTAGTGGTTTTTATGTGCAGCTAATGTTAGCGGTCAGTCAGCGTAGCTAATGCTAGTGGTTGGTCTGTGCAGCTAACATAAGCGGTTGGTCTGTGTTGTTTTGTTTTTTTTGTTGTTTGTTTGTTTGTTTTTTGTTTTTTGTTTTTTTTTAATTTATTTATTTAGAGAGGACAGTGCACATTCAGTCTTTCCGAATGTGCACTGTCCTGTCCTGTCCTGTGCACAACCGTAGTCCTCCGGTTAATGCTAGTTGTTGTTGTGTGTAGATAATGCTAGTGGTTTTTATGTGTAACTAATGTATGCAGTCGGACTGTGTAGTTAAGATTAGCATTTGGCTGTGTAGCTAACATCAGTGGTTTGTCTCACCTGTATATTTTTCTTTTCAATGTGTTGAGTCCTTGAATGATGACAGTATTTTCACAGTTTAAGGAAGAACTGTCACTGTACTGTGATGTTGATTTTCTGTTCTGATTTAAGGAGAAATTCATGTTGAAATTTCCACCCAGTGAAGCATTTTTTCACTAGAGGCCATGATGATGGACTGACCGAAATATTAGCTCATTTCACTGAGACCACAGTGGTGTTGTGAGACTCTTAAGTCTTGTGTGCACTGAGCATGGTGATACATTGGTTTTTATTTTAAGATAGTGACCCTGCTAATATTCTCCACTTTTGCCAAATGTATCTGTAATCTGATTATGTCTTTTTTTCCCTGTAACTGTTATGTAATACAGTTACCTTTATTCCTGATTATGTAACTCTGTTACATGTAATCATTGACTCATCAAGCCTGATGTTATGCCTTAACTGATGCTCCAATAATACTCTAACAGTATTTCCATATGGTCTGATTATGTAACATTATAAATGTAACATTATGTCACTCATAAAATACTGTATATTATACATATCCGGATATTAAGTAGTTTTTACTTCATTATGTACTTTCATGAAGGTTTTTAAGGACTTGCCTTCTCATAATTTGTGTAATTTATTCCCATCTTCTGTCATCAGCTCAAGGTCCAACACTTGTCATTCATTTGGCTTATAATATATAATATATATTCATAATAAGAAGTATGGGTTTTGTAGCAGAGAGTTAATTAAAAAAAAGGCAGAAAAGTGATTGCAGATTGAACTGAAGTGTTAACCATTTTTTTTTGGGTGTTCAGACCTGTAATTTGCTTGCTTTGTTCCGATTTAGTGTTTAATTTGATACAATTGCTGCATTTTCTTCTTGGTTTGTTTGTGTTATCATAACTTCTTTATCTTTTAATGTACTGAATCAGCATTGATTAGTTGTTTGGTATATGATCACTTTAAACAAGCTATTGCAATACATATGTGCCTCTGTCGTGCAGCACAGTAGAATAATATGTTGGCATGAAGTCTGGGAACAAATAAAACCTCCTGCTGTGAGGAAGAGGAGATGAAGGTTAAACACAGTAACAGGCCAGCAAGGAGCCGAGAAGGGACAAAAAGGACAGTTTTTCATGCGCCAACAGGCAGGAGGGAGAGCACACAACAGAAACACCTGATACTAGTCACAAAACACTCAGTACAGAGTGTGCCATAGAAAAAGTTTGGGGCTTGTGTGAAGTTATTATAACCAGAGGTTATGACAAATGTTACAATAGCTGCAGCTGTGCTCGCTTATTGCATTTTTTTAGTGAACAAATCTTTATTTGCAACCAGTGAAAGAGTGACGGATACAAATAAACGTGTTTTACAAATAATGCTCATTACATGGTTACTTACCAAAAAATAAAGTAGTACAAAATATTAATTTAGAAATGATTATATGGATTTAAAATGATTTCATTGCTCTTCCAGAGTCTATTATCAAAAGTGTGTCCATAGCAACGGTCTGTTATTCAGAAAATAACAGACCTAAGATTTGACCAATCCAAATCAAGTATTTAACAAAGCCGTGTAATAAATGATAATAAAGGAGGGAATGACATTCAGCTTATCATTTATTAATGTGCCAAAAAATAAAATCAAGATCGTTCAGTAGTCCCAAATATCAAGTCCAAGTATTTTGAGGAGAGACCAAGTCAAGTCTCAAGTGTCTGTGTGTGGCGACTTAAGTACGTCTTGAGTCCAAGTCGCAGACTCGAGTCGGCCTTTCACGTTTTGCAGCCACCGTAGGTTCTCCCGCATGCTTGAAAAGGGAGGGTGAGTGCTAGATCACCGCTAGATCCTACACACTGGCTCTTTGAATGAACAAAATATTCCGGAGTTCTGGAGTTCCCGACTATTGTTAGGTATTGGTACTCAATACCTTTATGGCATCGACCCAAGTAACCCAGCACCAAAAAGTTTCGAGACTTCTCCAGTCAAATGATACTTGCATTCAATCCTTTTTGTACCTACATCTAGAAAAAATATTATTTGTATGGTTTTGCTCACAGCCAATCACTGCAAGTGTTCTTTGATGTAATGTGATATGTGATTGGCCCACTACTGCTGCCCCAGCTAGCAACAAAATGCAAACTGTGGTGGTGAAGTGGAGCATGGTGTATTTGAACAAGTTGGTAGTTCAGCGTGCCAGTATGGCACCAAAACTGCTATTCAGTTTGAAAGTATGGAAGTCGATGATGAAGTACTGGTATCAATATCACTTTAAGGGTAAAAGAGCATCCCGTCAGGCAATGCAAGAGCCAGTGGTTTTGGATGGATATGGTCGATTGCGTTCTGACTGCAAACAAATCACTCCAGAGTTTGATCTCAGCCTGCTTGAGTCTAAGGTGTTACAGATCTGCAGCATGTTCGTGTCTTCATGATCAATGCACCTATATCCTCTCGAAAAGTGGTGACTTTGTGCTCATAGAGGTCTTTGAGTTCTCCTGGAAAATTAAGCAAAGATTAGTATCAATATAAGAAATAGAAGGACTCTTAGAGGAGGCAGATTTGGGACACTCAACCAGAAACCTCTTTCATTTTATGTTTCCTGTGCACAAAGTTTGAGAGCTTAGAGTCCAAATTCATGTGGACAGTGCACCTCTAATTGGTTATACAATAAAATAGAGAGAGACAGGCAGTCCCTTCTAGCGGATTCCTTCACAAGTAAGTCAGATAGCTTTAGGTGGTGATGCACCTAAATTGGTCATATCAGCAGCTATTAACTGAAAAGAATACCAAATTTCTAATGATAACAGGAGGAAAAGACTTAGAGATGCTTGAATGTAACCCGAACAGCCCGTGTGGAGGTGAAAAAAAATACATTTTCAATAAAAAGTAGGTTATTGTGTGTGTGTCCACAACTGTTTGTTTTTTTTTTCTTTTGTACCATAAAAGTAGAAACACTTGGCCTCCACAGAGAGGTGGATCTAGTTCCTGGTCCCGACAACTAGCAGAGCTGCACAGCTCCATTTCCAGTGCTGCTCACTGTTTTGAAACAGACAGCTATTGATTCTTTAGTGTTAAGAATTCAACTTTCACACCATCTGTTCATTTTATGGTTCAGAAGCTCTTTTCGTTCAAGGGAAACATCCGTGGGTCAGGATGTGCATTTGGAGTTTGTTGACTCACGCCTTAAACGGCAACAACAAATGGAGTTTCCAGATGATCCATGCAAACAAAGCTGGCGAGGAGCAGATAACAAAGGGTCACCATGTTTGATCAGCCGGACGCAGTGTGTGTGTTTTACTGTATGCGTGTGTGTGTGTGCGTGCATGGATGTCAGCGTCTGTAAAGCAAACCAGGGGTCCAAAAGGATGATCCAGCTGTGCAGCAAAGACAGAATGAAGACCTCTGAAGAGCCGTTTCAGCCTGCTGGTGTTATCTTCACCGCCATTCATGGCTCCTCTACCATACTGCTTCACTGGACTTACATGAGCTGGCAACGTTAATTCAAGCCTTTTCAGAGCTTTGGTTGTTCCAAGTTTGTGTTTTATTTTTTGCTGAGGCCTCACATCGGAAAGACTGTAACTGTAAAATGTCTTTACGCCTCAACGATTGTAATTTTAACTCCCTAACAAGCTTGCAATGAGAATATTTGAGACAATACATTACCATCTCTGTTGGGAGTTGGAGTACTTAAACGTGGGGAGATGGGCTCTGAAAAATGCTTTATGAATCTTTAAAGAGTGACTCAGTGCCATGGGGATCTTTTGGCAAAGTACATATTTGCAATGTGCATGTGCATTTGTAATTCAAATCAACATTACATTTTGCAAGAATGAAAAAGCCCCGTCAACGGTTTAGGGAGAATTAGAGGGAAAATGTTTATTTTCTTCTAAACCATTAAAGTCTCTGGCTCCATCCCAGTGGATTGTGGAAGCAGAGGGGTTTGTCTTTCTTACCCTCAAATTAACAAACACCTACCCGACGTGATCTGAATCACCTCAGTTGTGACTGCCACAGTAGAAATATGGCAGAGATCAGCCGCTCAAACCAAACCCTCCTCATAAAACCTGATCATTTTGTCCTTGGGATACTAAGTTGAGGATCTCTTACTTCTCTAACAATCTTTCAATATGGAGAGAAGGTGCCGTTTGAACATGAGAGATGGACAGCTCTCAGTTCTTGCTTCAGGCGAAGGTACATTGATTTCCAATCTTTGTGAGTTGGAGCAGCATGGACACAACATTAATGAGGGATTAGTTATTGTACCCATAATCATTGCTGTGTCAAAGCACCAGAACTGGCTGATGAAGAGGGGCTTTGTGAATATTTGTTGGAGCCATTTAAGAGCTACGCTCACTGCCAAGAGCAGACTTCTAACTTCTGCATGACGAACCAAAGCATAGTGGCCTCATTTCGTTTTGCTTCAAAGTAAAGTGTTCCATTTGATTGGGGGATTTTTTTTATTTTTTTTTTTTGTTTGTTTTGTTCAGGGAGGTTTTAAAGCTCCTACACACCACTGGCGCAGCCACACAGGTGTTTTCATTTCCTTTTGCCTGATTAGACCTCTTTCAGGTCGAAGTTTGGCAGAGCCAGGCAGGGATTTACGGGAGGTCACCAAATGCCCCATGACCCTTTTTCACACATTTTTACATGGTGTAGTAGGAAAGGCACAAGTGCAACGTATGACATTAAAGGGACAGTTCACCCCAAAATCAAAACTACATATTTTTCCCCTGGCCTGTAGTGCTGTTTATTCATCTAGATTTTTTTTTTGGTGCGAGTTGCAGAGCTTTGGAGATATTGGCCATAGAGATCTCTTCAATATAATGGGTCTAAATGGCACATGGCATGTGGGGCTCAAAGCACCAGAAAAATACATTTGACAAAATCAAAACCGGTGTCTCCTTTCAAAAACCATGGGATGACCTGGTTACTCAAGATAATCCACAGACCTTGTTGCGAGTTATTTCATGTTGGAACTATTTTCTTTCTATTAGAAGGAAAGTATTTTTTTGTTTTGTTTGTGTGTGTGTGTGTGAATGAATGCGTGTGTGTGTGTGTGTGTGTGTATGTGTATGTATTAGGGCTGTCACTTTTTCAAAAAAATCAAGTTCGAACAAATTTAAAATGACCCGTAATTCGTTCGAATAAATTTGAAGCCCCCCTCCCAAAAAAAACCTGGCCTGCTGTGGCTGAGTGTGCTGAATAATACGCAGTCAAACGAGGTTGTACACTTGGCGCTGCTCCACTCGTCTGTGGTGCCTCTGCCTCCGCTGCCTCAGTTGGGTGGTAAACTAGCAGGTGAGCCTGGCGCGGCTGTTGCCACATCAATTAGCACACAGCAGATCGAAGGGCAGGAAGTCAGACACAGAAAAGGAAGGGAGAATCTGGTTAATTTTCAAAATAAAAGACCCCATGCAAACTCATGATCATAAAGACAGACAGAAAAGAAACTATTTTACTACGTAACCTGGTTATCCATGGTAGAAGCACAAAGAGCAAGAAAGGAGGACCTAATCAACAAAATCTGAGCAAGTAAACATGATCATGAGGGTAAAAACACTCCGCTGCTGAAACGCTTCTGAAACGCTGCTGGTGGGAACTGCAGTTGCGCGCATTACGGAACAAAACCGCGGCACAACCTCGCCTGGTGTAAATCCCGGGTAAGACAGCTGCTTTTTACAAAGTCAACAAACAGTCTTATCTTTGTCCGTGACTTTGCCATCCACGGTGTAGAACCCAAAATACTTCCACACGCTGCTTCTCAGATGTTTTGGTGTCGTGATTGTCCGCTCAGGACGGCTTTGCCTGCTATTGTCCTCCATTTTCGCTACACATTAACATTAGCTTCGTTTAGTGATAGGTCAGTAGGGCATGCAATAGGTCAACATGATAGTGAATTCTTAGAGCGCCCTCTGTTGGATTACAAAGCAAACTACATCAAATTGTCTGATGCACCTATAGAGACTGCAGCCGACATTTCGAACAGGTAATTACAGCTCCAACATGAACTTTTCACCTCATGTCCGAACGAATGTTCGAAACTCAAATAAAAAGTGACAGCCCTATGTATATATATATATATTATATATGTGTGTGTGTATATATATGTTTAGAGAGAGAGAGAGATAGAGAGACAAATTTTTTGTGTCCGTTTCAACCTTGACGAAAATTATTTTGTCTTTACAGAGACAGTTCTGCCTACCAGCTGTGAAAATGCTGTCATCATCCAAGGACTTGACATCGAATTTAAAGAAACATGTGCAGGTAAGACCGACCATTAACATTAGCTACACTACACAGAAATCTAGTTAGCTAGTTAACCTGTCAATACTATTACTACTGCTGAAAATTTTTTTGGGACTGTAGTTGGTGATGTTGGTGACAGAGGTGGTACTGTACTTAATCATAAAATGACCATGATATGTCATAAGAGATTAAGGACACACGCCAAGTTGAAATATCTTGCTTCTCTGACAGTACCACCATAGAAAAGCATGTTCTCCTTTGAAATTTATTTCCAGGCAGGAACAACTGTTTCTGTTTGCCTGTTTTCATGTTAATTGGATTTCAAATCAATGCTGAACATTTGCCGTATGAGTGAGTGTCTGTTTATGAGCCGTAAGAAATCATTAATAATCTTTTAGAAGGAGTAAATGATTCAACCACATGGACCCATTGATAAACTTTGCTCTTTTGTCTTTACACATTACGGTGTGACTGGGACTTAATAATGATTACGATGGACTTTCTGTACACAGCTACACTGGGGGTGTACCATATCATATTGTTCACAATAATATAAGCATAATTTTCAATATGATGAGAAAAAAACATGTCGTAATAATGACAAGATCTGCTCTCTATGGAGTGCACACCTCTAGTTATTGCTAAAAGTTTTTATGATTTTTATAATTATGTGGCAGGTTGTTTGTCTTCTTAATTTGCTACCATAGTGTGAGAAATTAGCTTGCTGTCTTTTTAGAAGAAGGCGTTAGCTTCCATTAATTATTGTGCAGTATGATAAATAAAGTTAAAAAAAAAAAGTTTCACAGACTTGAACATTTTGCAAGCTGGATAATCCATCACAGTTAACATAAAGCCTTCATTTTACAGTTGTAACTTCGCTGTCCAAGTTGAGAAATGGTGCATCTGGAGTGTGTGCTTTATGCTACACTCCAACTACTGTCAATCATCTGACATCCACAGGCGGAAATAGAAAGTCTGCAGCAAGAAATAATCCCTGAAAAGCAGCAGTCATCTCTTATGCATGTCATCATATTTGAGACATCTGTTTTGACCAGGACAGACAAACATAAATAAATAACTGCATAACTCTCCTTTTAAAGATGACGGTGACAAGAGTTCATGTTGCAGTGAGCGAGAAAGAGTCTGGTGACATGTGTTTCTGGACTTCATGCTACACCTCCAAACACTCGCTCACTCTCAGAGTCGTCTAAGAAGCAGGCCATACAGTCCATATTGCTCCCGGGACAGTGATGTCATGTCCGCACTTGATTGCGAACAGAGTGGTGGTTGTTCTGCGTGAACCCCTGGGACACTTCCTCTTTCTCTTTCTTCACCTCTCTAACAGCTCAGTGGGTCAATATGGGACAGACTTGAAACAACTTCCAAGAACTTCTTTTCCGCACCAGGAATGTCATTGTCGCGTTCTTGAATATTTGAAGAGGCTTAATGTGGTTTAATGAAGCATTAATCCCTGCAGGTGGGTGTCTTTTAAGAGTCAGGCAGGCTTGTGGAGTAACGGAATACATGAGAGTTTTTCTTAACACAGTGAAAAGGTGAGATTTTCCTGCAGGATGGGGGTTTACCATGACTGTCCAAATAATTATGTTTTATTGCACTTTATTGAGGGATACTGTCATAAGAGCAGTGTAGCTTCTTTAAGGGAGAATTTCTAATATATTTTATGTAATTTATCATAAAATTACCATGATATGTCATCAGAGTTTAAAGAAAAATGCTAAATTGAATTACTCACTTCTCTGACAACAGCGCTACAGCCACTGTCCTGCTATGAACTTTCTGTTCTGGGCTGATATAACAGTTTTAGTTTTAGTAGATGTTTAATACAGTTAAAATGAGCAATATGTTAATGGAGTTTGGCAGGCTGAAGGAAGTCACTCAATGAATTCCATCTCCAAGTGTTTAAGTAATCCTCCCTGGCCTGGTCAGGGGACAACATCTACCTTGTCATCTCCAGTGTTTAACAAACAGGGAGTCCAGTATTTGTCAAACATGCAGGGAAGTGTGGGTGCACGCAGTCACGGCGATCTGAGAGGGGTGTTTCACAGCCAGCTCCATGCCAAATAGAGCACTGCTCAAATGGTGCCAGACTGCATGGCGGGCATTTGCACAGACGGTGACTCTGTTACCTCTCACCACAACAGATGGTGTGTCTCATGCATACTGTGTGGAAGGTTATGTTTCTTCTCTGCAGATGCCTAGTTGTGTCTTAAACCTAATTTGGACCACACAGGCGCAGACACAAACAGACACACTCGCACATATGCACGAACAGACACACAGACAACAGAGGGAAGAGAGGGCACTGTTGAATTAATCAAGCGGTATGTGTTGAAAGGTGACAATGATAGTTTTTCTAATGGTGAAAAAGTGAAGATTGGCACCACATGCCGCAACACCAACGCAAGTCACAAAGATCTGGGTTGTTTGTTTTTTTTCAATCCTTCCTTTCTTTAACAGCTGAATATAGGATAGTAGCTTCACTGCAGTTCCTCCTCCATTTTAAAACGCCCTCTCTTTTCTGTCACCGCAGGGCTCAGCCATTATAACTCCTGTAATTAATTTAAAAATTAGTTGTGAAAAAGAGCCAAAGGATCAGGTTACACTGCCTGTGACAGATGTTAAATTCATGACATTTTTCTCTTCTTTTTTTTTTTTTTCTTTTTTTTTTCCAGCAGGAGCTATCTGTCTATGTGGTGGGGTTTAAGGGGGTGATAAGGTTATCCAAGAACATCTATCACTGATTTCCTGACACTCCTGGTGGCCAAAAATAATCAGATGGCACCTGGATCAACAGCTCTTGTGTGTTAAGATCCATAACTCATCTTCTGGGATTTGTGAATGTGAGTGCACACGCCGCAGTATGTGTGGGTGAGCGCAGGAGAGTGTGCATTTATAAATGGCCATTTTGTCTTTCTCTCTGACACTTTGATGAGAATTTATGCTGTTCACCACTCACGTCTTTTCAAGCTAGGAGCACTGAGCAGATGTTCGTGGGAAGCTATGCTGCTTTTGAAAACTAGTTTGAGGCGCAATCTGCTCAAATATTTGCAACTTTGAGAACATGGCTTCCTGAAGTTATGATCATTTGTTTCACTGTTGGAAATTCTCATCAGAAAAAATGCTCTGATAGTTCAAATGAATGAAAAAAGTTTGTGAATTGAACAAAAAGTGTTAAAATGCAGTTTTCCTGAACAGCAAACATTTCTAATTCGACATTTCATGTTCTGCTGTTAGCTACGTGAAAGTTTTGCCTTTAGTGAATTTCTTCACTTAAAGGAGCAATACTCAACCAAAAATGAGTATTGGAGTCCAAATAATTAGTTGGAACCATAGACGGGTTATTAAATAGTTGAAATTCTAATTAATTTGCAACCCCAGTTCCCCAAAAGTTGGGGAACAGTATACAATGATTTGCAAATCATTTTTGACTTGTATTCAGTTGGCTGCAGTAAAGAGACAAGATATTTAATGTTAAAACTGATTAACTTTGGTTTTTTTTTTGTAAATATACACTCATTGTGATTTTGATGCCTGCAACATGACTCAAAAAAGTTGGAACAACAAAAACAACAAAAGGTTGTGTTCGAAAGGTAAACAGCTTAACTGATAACAGGTGACAGTGTCATGATTGGGTATTATTCCTTGAAAGGCTCGGCCATTCACAAGCATGGATGTGGTTCACTTTGTGAAAACATATGTGGGCAAATAGTCCAACAATTCTCAAAAACAATTGCAAGGAATTTAGGGATTTCACCATCTACAATCCAAGAAATATGTTATGAAAAGATTCAGAGAAATCTCTGCACACAAGGAGCGAGGCTGAAAATCAACACTGAATGCCTGTGACCTTCGCTCAGGTGGCACTGCATTAAAAACCCACAGAATTGAATAAAGGCTACTAAATGGGGTCATGCTGCAGACTTCTCTGGTTCTGAGTTCATCTGAGGTGGACCGACACAAAGTGGAAAAGTGCTGTGGCTTGACAAGTCCACATTTCTGATTGTTTTCAGATATCATAGATGTGCTGAAGAGGAAAAGGACCATCCAGATAGTTAGCAGCACTAACTTTAAAAGCCAGCATCTGTGATGGTTTGAGGGTGTGTTTGTGCCCATGGCATCATGGGTAACTGTCACATCTATGAAGGCCCCATTAATGCTGAAAGGTACATACAGGTTTTGGAAAAACATATGCTGCCATCCAGACGATGTCTTTTTCAGATACTTTGCTTATTTCAACAAGATAACACCAAGACACATTCTGCATGTGTTACAACAGCGTGGTTTCATAGTAGAAGAGTTCAGGTACTAGACTGACCTGCCTGCAGTCCAGACCTGTCTCCCACTGAAAATGTGTGGTACATTATGAAGCACAAAATGCGACAACAGAGACCCTGGACTGTTGAGCTCCTGAAGTCGTATATCAAGAGAGTATACGAAATAATTACACTTTCAAAACTTCAGCGGTTATTGTCCTCAGGTCCCAAACACTTACTGAGTGTTGTTAAAAGAAATGGTGATGTATCACAGTGGTAAACATGCATCTGTCACAACTTTTTGGAACATGTTGCAGGCATCAAATTCAGAATGAGTGTATATTTACAAAAGAAAACAATACATTTCATCAGTTTGAATGTTAAATTTCTTGTCTTTGTGTTGCATCCAGTGGAGGAGGAAAAGGAGCAAATTATTGCATTCAGTTTTTATCAGTGTCTCACAAAGTGTCCCAACTCTTTTGGAACTGGGGTTGCATATTTATATAAGTTCAATAAATAGTCTAACAAATGTTGACTTGAAGCACAAACAGGCATTTCAGGTTGCCTGAAAGTAAAGGAGCTGGAGTGAAAGCCTACAGAGCTGCACTGACAGCAGTGTTTCTGTTCTAGGAGATAGACAGCTTGAAGACAGTTGCTGCTTCCTTTAGAGGTCTACTAGTGATTAGTGTTTCCCCTACGTACATTACTACAACAATACTTTGGGCGGCACTTTTTGTGTCTCCTTCAGGGATTGCTTTTGAGAAATTTGTCTGTTTATTGTCCCCTCAACAGTAAAATTAAATATTCACACTGGGTAATAATGGTACGACAGTGAAAAATGGCGATGCATTTTTGGCACACGTCTTTGTAATGAAGCGTGTTTTAAGACTGACCTGACCTGAACGCTGGTTCATTGATGTTGTCCACGCCAGTTGTGTGTGCATCCCCTGGGAAAAAGACAATTAGCCAAATTAGAAGGCAAAATCTGGCGAGGGCAGAGGTCAGAAAGGGGGAGCCGCTGCTGTTTTCCATGCTGGTTATAAAGCAAACAGCTCAGCAGAAATGTTATTCCTAGCAGCGTAAAATCTATTACATTGGCTGTTACCTTGCATATGAACATGGTTTTATTAGTTTCACTTTATTTCCTGCTTGTCAAAGACCTACATGAGTGTGCATGCATGAGTGTATAGAAGAATGCAGAAGTGCACACATTTCTGTTTCACACACTGTTTGTCATGGTTTTTGTAGAGCATTTCACATAATTTCCATAATGTATTCCATCTCAAACTCTTTGAAGTCATCATCGCTTTCATTTCTCTTCAAACAAGCTGAAGTAGCAATTTACCTTGTGTCTTTATTTAATAGGCTGCAGAGTGAGTTGAAGTCGGGGTGTCTGTCTTCAGCAGGAAAATGAATTTCCAATTTGCAATGAGCCTCGCTTCCATCCAAGTAGTTATTCATGAAATTAGCTGCTTGGCAGCATGGATGGATGTGACTGTGAAAGCTCACATGGCAGTTTGCAAGCTGTCTTTGTGCCACTGTTTTTTTCTTTCTTGTTCGTATGTTAATGCTACTTGTTGATTCCTATTAACAGAGAATTCAGCAGCTGCTTGTTGTGAATCAAGGGGATTTGTTATGAGTTAAACACAGAGAGAGGCTGATTATTTGATGGCCTCCATATGTAATAGTTAATTTTCCATAGTTGAAGCCATATGCGGGATGTATATCAAGCGTATGGCAGCTTCTGCAGCAGGTGGTGATTCACACTTTTGGCCCAGAGGCAAAGAGTTGTGATCCTTCAGCTCATGCAGTATTCAGCTCCATAGGCTTTTCACAGTGCCTTGCATTGCTGCTATTGGCCTGAGGTTTCCATGAATATTGCACTATACTATGCTCTATGGTAAACTCCATGTTGTGTGCAGTGTATCCCATTACGTCATGAATTATAGATGAAGGTTATGGCAGAGGGATACCTCACATTCAATGTGGTTCAGATTAGGGATTCACAGATCACTTTTTCTCTCATATGATCATTCTGGATAAATTCAGGATATTGACAAGACTGAACACTTTTTGAGTATTTTTTCCAATCTTTCAGTTCCTGTAAACTTCACTGTGTTGGACTGAATGGCATCAGTCTCCTGTATACAAGTTAACACGAGGCTACATCAGGCAGAACTTCTCATAGTAGAGTACAGACTGTATGATTTGATTTGATTTTTATTTTTGTGTCATGGCCAGCCCAACCAGTCTTACAAGACACTATTATTTAGAAAAAAAACAGACCAGAAATGAGTAGCAATATAAATTACAAGTAGTAGTGAGCAAATAAACCATACTAATGTGTTTTTTTCCCCCCAAACTTTAGAAACAAAGTTAGCCAGCATTAAAATTAAACAACCATTCTATCATCATCCAAGTGCAAAACTTTTTGCTCGTTGATTTTTTTAGATTCATCAAAGTTTGTTCACCTTTTGCTTTGATGACAGCTTTGCCACACTGATGGTATAATCTGAACCATTTCTATTTCTATTCAATGGAAAAGCCATCGAATAGAAGAAGAAGTGTGCCCAAACTTTTGAAGGGTACTGTAGGTGTTCTTAACTCATCATAAAAAGGACAGTACAGATAAAGTGTGAAGTGATTTATGTATAGTAATGAACATAATTCACACAATCTTTTGTGCTCCTGTATGTTTTTAAGTCTGCCAATTTCAAGGGACAAAGAAAGGATTCATGTTCTCAACCGTGTAACTAAAGACCTGTGACTCCTTTTTAAGTTTGCTGTAACATAAGATTCAGGACCATAATTGTGCTTGATAATATGGATATATGTTTGTAATTTTGGTTTTAACAAATTATCATTGAACCGTTTTGCCTCAAATCTAGCAAGTAACTTTCTTCTAATTGCGTTCATGCTGGATGATAAATTATTACTGTACATACACTGGAACTCAGCTTCCTCAAAAACAGCATGAATCTCTTTAGCCCATGGAGAATTGTGTGATTTCCTCTTAAGAAAAACCTCCTTATTGACCCTGTCTTTTGACATATTAAGCAAATGATTCCACAGTCTGATCATTTAATATTTTTGCCGTATTGAACCAGGAATTCAACCAATAACACCCTGAAACCTATGAATGCTAAAAACTGTGTGCAGCTCTGATCTGTATATTGATCTTTAAAGCCCTATATCTCTGGAGCATAATTTAATATGGGGGAGACACATGCTTCTCACAGTTCTAAGTAAAATATCTGAGATCTTTACATATTTTAAACTCATTGACCCGAATGCTTTTTCCAGCTGAATCTGACAACTCTTTAGATCCAACTTCATAAGTTGTAAATAGAGATGTTCATTCAACAACATTCTTTTTTTGTTTTTTGGTCAAATTTTAGTTATACTTAGTTATATTTTTCCAGAAGGTTAAAACTGCATCACAATTTTATAGAGACAATGTAAGAATCAGCGTTTATTTTTTATCCATCACATCTGGCTAATACCTGATCCATTTAATGAGGTCAGTGTCTGTAGTGTATCCACTGTTGATGTTACATAACAAAATACATCCCACTATATCTGGTATATCAAGGTCAAGAATGAACGCTCAGCCTCAACTCTAAACTGAACTCTTTCTCTAGTCCTTAAATGTTTATATTCCGTGTTGATAGAGTGTATCCTTGAGGCCTGAAAGATTTGTTGAATGTGTTTTATTTCCCTTAAAACATTTGCAAAAGCATTTTTTTAAAAAAATATTTTAAATACATAAAAAATGCATTGTTCACATCAATGCTTGTCAGCTTGCAGCCCATCTTGACTGTGTCGGTCCATTGTTGCGTTTCTTTAGGCCATCAACTGTCCATTAGAAGAATGGTGTGAAAATGGCGGGAATCTATCAGACTATCTGCCTTGTTTCCTTGTGCAAGTGCGCAGTATAAACAAAACAGGACCCATTTGTAAAAACTGCATAGCACTTGCAGTGGTTAAAACCCCACAGAAGTATTGAAAGTGCTCAGAGAAATGGAAATATGACATATACAAATCCATGATGATACAATGCAGAACAGCTTCTAATGGACCTTGTGGTGAGATTTTGTCACAGCATCACTAGTTTATATTCAGTTAATATGGTGGTTAGATTATATTAATGTATACTGACATTCTTTGATAGTGATGATATGTTCATAGTTATTGTTTTACAAAATGCTTTTGTCCACTTTAGTCATACAAAGCAAACTCTAATGAAAACTAATAAAGTTAGTTACTAAGTTTTATGTTTTGCATCTGTGAAGAGTTTCTATTTTAATGCATACAAGTGAAACAGGTCAGTGCATTAAACATTAGTTATATTATTCTGTCAGTAGCAGTGTCCTCCAGCTCCAGATTTAGTTTATTGCAGTACTTGGTCTTTAAAAATGACTGATGTCTGATTGACTTTTCTTTGGGTTTTCATTAACTAACGAGGGTTTGATCTAGGGCGGTCAATGGTTAATCATTAATTGTATAACCACAGAAAATATACAGTCAGCTATAGACAGTCGGCTATAGACTGACATATGTAACCACATGTGTAGGTTAATTTGCACGCGCTACGCTAACAGCATTGATATACTGCAGGCAAAAAATGAAACATGCTAAATGAAGTTTGTGTGGGAAGACTTCCTCCAGAAAGTCATTGAAGTCAAGTGTAAATTATGTAGTGCTACTTTTCAGTTTAGCAGTAGAACTATCACTATACTGCACCACCACGTATTACTGTATATGTCTAAGGATGGCTTGCAACCTAAAATCAAGGGAAAAGTGCGATGCACACTGGTCCAAGACGGTCACCTAGTTGGTGTGCTAAATGATTTAGACCGATATACTGTCTATCAGTGTGGTAGAGGGTGAGGGATTCAAAGACCTAGTTTGGTACCTTGAGCACAAATATGTTATACTATCAAGAGCCACTGTGACTGAATGCATTGAAAAACCACTTTGAGGAGAAGAAGGATGAGCTAAAAGTCTAGATAGCCAGGGAAGACAATCCAGCTCTGACCACCAACTGTTGACATCTAGATGCTCACACCTTCAGTCACTTACTTCCAAGAGAAGATGTGTAGTCACGTAGCATCAAACTGTCAAACTACCTGTCATCAGTGCTGACTGGAAGATTCAGTCCAGTGTGCTCCTCACTCAGAGCCTCTCTGTCCAGCACACATCAGACAAACTTTTGTATTTCACATCATTTGTGTTTCTCCTTGATAGTGAACTAGTAAGTTACCGGTTAATTGGTGTGGAAAGCTAAATTAACCAAAACTGACCTTCCTGGTTTGATCCATTAAACTACTTTATAAATCATGACATTTACAGTAGAGGGCACACGAGGTTAATCATTTATATTTTCACATATCTTATACGAATAAAAGAACTTTGAATCATTAATCTCTAATAGTAAAATTCAGCACATAAATGTCACCAAGAGTGTGACATTTATTGCACATACAGTAAAACTTACGCACATCATCCTAAAAACTCTAAACTAATAGAGCCACTAAATAAATGTCCTGTCAGTGAATGCCACAAGAGAAGTCGTGTCATGATTTTAACTTTACTTTCTTCACAGCCGTGCTCTCATAAGCTGTCATTGTAAAACCTCTCACATAACGTGCAGCGAGCATTATAAATAATAAGGCAATCTGCTGTAGGTGTCATCCCCTCCTGCTTTAATAAATAACTGCTCCAACTACTGGTCCCCAGATCTCATAGTGCTCGCACTTCATAATTAAGCTGGAGATCACTGCAGTATAACACGCTTTAGTCTTTGTCTTTTCACAAAGAGGACACTTAGAACTTTTTACACAAAGTTCCAGATTAAGTGAGATTTATGAAACATAACCACGTGTTCACATGGCTTTTTAAATAAGACAGCATGAATGCATATGTTGCTTTTGTCACAAATCTACAGTTATTATGCAGAGGTAACAAAAGAACACACATTCTTTGCTCATGTAGAAGTACAGATACATGTGTAAAGAAGAAACTCTGGTAAAAGTAGAAGTTCTGATTCAACTTCTTTACTCAAAGGTGTAAAGGTACAGGCTCTGTCACGTCGTTTTTCTTTTTGTTACATTATTTTAAGTTGTTTTTTGTCTTGTGTCCTGGTACATTTTTCATCTCGTTATGTCTTTTCCACCGTTTTTATCTTGTTACATCTTACCTCTTTTGTGTCATTTTTTGTCTTACATCTTTTTCATCTTTTATGTCATGTGTGGTCTTGTTATGTCTCGTTACGTCCTTTGTATATTTTGCAAGTGAAGACAGCTTCAGTTCTGCATAATATGCACTGACTGATACACCAAGGAATCATGTTTTCTATGTGTTATTGTCCCGTCCATTTAGGTTGAAATCAGTCTTGATGTTGTGAAGGCGGTGCACAATGATGCAAAATAAAGACAATTGATAATTTCCCTCAAATGCATTCAAACTAAAGTAACAAGCCTGTTATGAAAATTTAAGAGGGAGAAAGTACAGATATTTGTGTTAAAATGTACAATAAAAGTTATATGTTGTCAGAAAAATAAATACTCAAGTTGACAGATACCGGAAAACTCTACTTAAGTACAATAACAAAGTATTTGTACTTTGTTTATCCCCACCTCTAATTTTATGCATCTGATTCCTGATGTGTAGAGCAATTAAAAAGATTTCATCAGCAGAGTAAACATGTGGGTTGAGTCACAGTGATGTACTAATGTACTTGGATTACACTGCCTCCTTAAAGTAATGATGTAATGATTTTTTTTTTCTCCATTCTGATTATTGGATCATCATGTCAAGTTGGTTAACAGTCACAGCACAGTGAAGGCTGCAGGGACACAACGCTGCTTTTAGATTAATGAGAATACTTCACCCAAGAAATCAAATTTTTGTATCAATCCCTGTTGGTTTCCTCACATCCTTTGTTGAAAATGAATGTTCCAAAGGTGTTAGGCTGCGTTCAGACAGACAGCAGTGTTAAAAAACGGACTGCCTTCATTATGTTGAATGGGACCATTTCTGCAAAAACTGTGGTTCAACAATTTCATCCAGGGAGGTGCTGCATTGGCCAGTTAAATGCATGCAATACATGCATTACATAATGTGAACTACATTTCTTGAGATTCTCCAAATTAACAATTCAATTTGACTTTTGATTTTAAGGTCATAATTTAACTAGATTTTTTAGATTCTAGATTTAAACTTTTTTTTTTTTTTTGCAGTGATGGTTATGCCATTGTTAGACTTTTGAGTCTTGATTTGTAAAGATTTCCAGATCATTGTTTGAACAGTCCTTTGTCACTTCAAATTGGTCTTTAATACCACTGATGGAAATAGTTAACTGAGCATTGTCGGTTTTGTCTGTACTTTAATTAAGCACCAAATTGTGTTTTTATTTCAATTGTATATGAAGGGTAGTTTAAGATGGTATGAAGAACTGGAAAAATAATTAAAGAAAGCAAAATAATTTTGCCAGCACGATTATATTTTTGATATCATGGCATGGGCTGGAGGGAGAGGGAGCCCTTGGGTGGGCAGTTTGAGACCCCTGGTCTATATAGTATCAAGTGTCATATAACAATTTTTGCTGTAGCTCAACAATATGTTCCCCATGGGGGAGTTTGGACATTAAGCAGAATGACAATATTTGCACCTGTTGTCATTTACGTAATTATTCTTAGTAGATCGCCTGCAAAACACACACCAACCAAACGTGCAGCATGTTAGAATGCACACGCAATTTAGCACTCTTTATTTGGGATCTTAGTCAATCAAATTGCATTGATGCATTTTGGAGCCAAAAACAGGAACAAACAGTATGCTACTGATTTGACGGCAGAATACTCTCTCCTGGAATCAAGCAAAAAGGTCAGTAACATCAAACTGAAAAAGTATTTTTTCTTACATCTAATCATCTAATTAGTGACCTGGGTTTGATTTTATGAATAAATAAATTGGTATAATCCTAGCAAGCACATGGCATTGTATCTTTAGAAGTTAGCAGTCTGAATAATATCTCTTGAATACATCTACACGTGGACCAGTGTGTAGGATTTTGGGGCATCTTGCGGTGCACTTGTGGACTGCAAACAGCTTGCTTCACCCTCCCTCTCCAAGCATGTAGGAGAACATACGATGGTCACAAAACTAGTGAAAAACCTGAAAGACCATATCTAGAGCCACTGTTTGGTTTGTCCATTGTGAACAAGTCTAAAAACATGGCGGTGTAACATAGCAGGCTCCATGGAAGCAGATCTGCCCCCTCCATAGATGTAAACAGCTCATCCTAAAGTAACAAATATACAGTGATTCTTATATTTTGGTGATTATATGAATGAAAATTTACTTGATGTCCCATCTCTGCCATATTCCGCCAATAGGTCCCCCTAAATCTTACACACTGGAACTTAAAGTCAGTGAATGCTGCTGGCAAATGTTTTGGTCCAAATGTCCATTGGTTATATTCAAGTGTCAGATTATTTGGTTTGCAACCCAAATATGTTACTCAGATGAAGCTAGGTTGCTGCAAATATGTTTGTTTGCAAAGTTTGTTGCTCTAGAAGCTGGGCCATAATAGGTAATTTTGAGGCAATATCATTTGTTTGCTTATACAGATATTTCATGTTGTTTTTAGGTGGTTTGCTGGCACTGCTTTTCCCAAGACGGCAGTCGAGCTCGACCAAATGAGGGGTCTCACAGTGAATCCTCATGTCGCCACTCTTTTGAAGAATTTCGCGAGTTTTGAGTGGCACTTCATGAAGGTTACCTGGGTGTCCTTTCTTGTTTAATGTGTTTCTCTCTGTCACTGAATTGTTTCATTTCTGTTTTTCTGTCTCCGTCCTCAGTTTCCTTATCTGTCTCTCACTCAGTGAGCTGTGAGTCTGGACACCTGGTTGCCAGCCCTCTGCCCATTAAAACAGAGGACATTTAAAGTCATTACAAATCATGTTACCCTGCAATCTGTTTAATAATGTTTTTGTTTTGTTTTTTTACATTGTTTTTGTTTAATACCAGTAGTTTGCAAAGCGGTTATGTATATTTTGATTCATGAATGGGGGAATTAACATTAGCCGCAAGCCACCAAGAGCCCCATAAAACGCCTTATAAACTTATGGTTTAAGTTTTGTTTCCCCTACTTTTTACTAATTAATTATGTCTTATGGAACACCCAGAACTACGGCCAGACCAATACTGGTTTTGCAGGCCAATAGCAATACCGATATTAAGGTGTAAAAAAATACCACCTACCAGAATCTCTCAGGGCTTTGACACCTACTTGGACTATTTGGCGATCTTACTGCGAATCTGCAGAAATGATTCAGGAAGACAGCAGCTAACTTGGGTAAAGAAATGGCTCTGCATGGTGTGCAGACTGTTGAAAAATGAAGCAAAGTCACCACAGTGGTGCTGAAAAAAAAAAAAAAGGAGGAAACATGAGGACACGAAAAGACAATACCCACCCACCCAGACGGCTTCACCCTGAAGCCGTCTGGCAAGAGATACAGAAGTATCTCAATTCATCCTCAGCACTCCGCCATAAATAAAAGTTATTTTTATGACTTATTATTTACTCAAGGATTGAAAAAGGGAGAGAACGAGGGATGTGGACAGCCCAAAAATGACTAAATCTGCCCCTGCTGACGACTAAGTTTGGGAGGCGGCTACAACGAAGCTCAGAGCATGCACTTTTTTTTCAAACTAATAATGCACTTTTATTTTGATAGTTTTTGTGATATTTGGACTTAAAATGACATCACTTGTCTCATTCTCTGTTGTACTGTTGTTTTAGGGGTTATGCTTTTTTTATTGTTAAAACAGATTTTTTTCAGATCTTGATTCAGATTTTGATTCAGATCAAAGAATTTTCAGATCGTCATTTACAGTTAATTTTATTGAACGTTTCACTAATAGCAACACTGTAGAAATACGTTATATTACTGACACGCCTTGCAACTGTTTTACACTGTTAAGATCATTCTTCTGTTCAATATTGTTATTAATTTTACAGTTAAAAAAATGTTAAATAACAGTAATGACTAGGGTTGCAAAATTCCAGAAATGAAATGGAAATAAAGGGATTATTTGCTCAAGCTGTATTTACCATGTCATGTGTAGATATAACAAGAACATTTATCATTTATATAATAAGCAGACACAATTGTAAACCCTTTAACAAAAAACAAACAAAAATAAAAATTTAGCTGAGTTGGACTTTAATTAAATGAGCTGACTCATTTGGCAATAATGAATGGATATATATGAATTATGTCTCCTCAATTAGCATGCTCACTGAAGCTACAACATCCATCCCACATGCACTGCATGCAGAGGTTGTAATTTTACTGACTTTACCGGCTGCAGTTCATGCAGGGCTGCAAAAAAAATTATTTTCATTATCAATTAATCTGCCTATTATTTTCATGATTCATCGTCTAGTCTATAAAATGTCATATCAAATTAGTTTGCAATTTATTTTCTAATTGTTGTAGTGCATGGTTACAATTGGATTAAATGAGCATGTACCTTAATCAAAACATGCCATAAGACTTGGTACTGTTAAAAGGTATGATTTTTATATTGAAATTGTGCAAAATTTCCAAAATTCCCGAGCTTAACTTTCCTTTAAAAATTTCTGTGAAATTTGTGACAGTGTAGGGTGATTAAAAAGTGTCATCTCGCATCATGTTATGGACCGCGGACGTTTGAATAATCTGTCTCAAGGGAATCTTCATTTAACGAGTGTGTAACTCTTAAAACAAGGCCATTGCAAACTTTAGTTAAGTTTTTGAAGTTTTTAATCCAGCAAAGACAAAACAAATGTCATTACATTTCCAGGGTTTCTTTTCACCTTCACCTCAGTGGACCATAGAGATGCTTGATAGAAGTGCTGATAAAGTGGAGGTACAATCAGCGATGATTGAGCTAATTATGTAATGGCCATTAGCTTAGGTGATAATCGGTCTCATTATGCTGTTGAGAATTAAAAGGTTGGTGACTGTACCGGGTCAGAATAAATGTTACATCAGAAAACCACTGTTATTTTTTATAAACATGAGGCTGCAAGTTTCATACTCAAATTGAATGAAAGCTATATACATGAATTATTCATTCAATTAATTAACAGCCTTTTATCACACTGTATTATTCTCTGTGTATTATGGTCGTTAGCTTGTTTGACATATGAAATTGATTGATTGACTCATTTGCTTTATTAAGTCTCATGTTGCAATACAGGTTAATTATCCTGAAAACGACTGTTTATTTCTCCGTACATTGTGTAATTCCCTGGTGATCTTTTTTGCATCACAGATTCACATTGATGTTCAGGGAGTCAGGGAAATATGACCAGGGGAAATCAGTCCCAGTTAGAGGCAGAAAACCACAGCTTTTTATTTTAGCTGAGCGTGGATCTATTTTCCCACAAATATGAAAATCTACAGGGGGATATAAGGCCACACTTCCCTGTGTAGATTTGTTTTTTCACTTAGGTCAGATGGGAATTCTTTGGCATCACTATCACATCCTCTCTGAACCAGATGTATTAAGGCACTTTATGGTACAACCGTCCTGCCATACATTGTGCAAATAGCATGCAGAGTTATTCAGGTCCCTGGGAAATGTGCCCCGATGTTCTCTGGGGAGCGAGAGTGAATGGGAAGATTCAGGATCTGCTCGGCTGGAGAAGGATTACATCCCACAGAGTCTCGTGGGGAGAAAGACACAGATGCTGCATTGATCCTGCTGATAAACACTGAATGGCTGGAGGCTCGAGTTAAGTGTCAGATTCCCTAAACGGAAACGCCAAGACAGCCCAGGATGAAGTTTGGAGCAGTGCATGAAAGATAAGCCTTGCAATATGTGGAATTAACAGAACTAATGTGCTCTGTTTGCCAATAATTTACATAATTTTCCCATTACAGTTTAATTAATGAAAACATGTACTTGATAAGAGACAGACATAAATAATGTTTCTTGCACAACCTTACTAGGCAAATTCTTTTTCACCAAAAACGTTTTGCAGGGGTGGAGGTAACTTAACACAACTAATCAAATTACTGTGATTAGGCCTAAGTCATTTTATGGGGTACTTGTACTTTAATGAGGTTTTTTTTTTTTTTTTTTGTTTCAAGTCTATAATTTTATTTGCATACTTAAGTATGCAATACACTGTGTAATCTACTTGGTTACTTTAATCATAATTGAGTACAATATTTCAATTAATTTACAAACCTGTCATCTGCATTTTTGTAGCCAATAGACTGGGGCTGCAACTAACAATTATTTTCATTTTCAATTAATCTGCTGATGATTTTCACGATGCATCGATTAGTCTAAAATGTTAAAAAATAGTGAAAAATACTCACCACCATTTCCCAGAGCTTAAAGTGGCATCTTCAAAATGCTTTTTTGCCCAACCAACAGTCCCAAACCCAAACACTCTTCATTTATTGTCACAAATAATAAAGAAAAGAAGCAAACTACTACTTTCTAGAGGCTGTAACCAGCAAATATTTGACATTTTTTAATCAAATATTATTGAAACAATTAATCAGTTATCAAAATGGCAACTAATTTTCTTCCGACTGAATAATTGATTAATTGACTTTTCAGTAATGTACTTAAGCATAGATTTTCAGTACCCTTTCCACCAGATATTTTGAAATTCTGAAGTTTTGTTTGATTGTCACGATCACATATTTGGGAAGAAAGTAGAAAAACAGTTTTGTACAGCTGAGGATGGGCAGATCAATTCTGCAGGATCGATGCATCAATTCTTACGAGCCACTCATTTGTAGTAGTGTAAGAAAATATTGATAAACTTGAGGATTGTGACATTATGGTTTGTGATACTGTATAGATTCTCATTAACACTGTATTGTGATATTGTAATATTGTGATACATGCATAGATTTGTGGCAGTGGATCTTTTCGTGTCATATTTAAACCCCCAACCAGTGTTATTATCTTAAGTGCTCTGATTGCATAGAAAACTAAACATTTTTAGCTCGATTTTATGCATATTTTATGCATAGATGGTGTGTTCTTTATATTACTATGACAGTCAGGGCCATCTGGTGGTGTGTGGTGGGGTGGTGGGGGGGGGGTGCAAGGCCCTGCCCACATGCACCATTTACTTACGCATTAATGACGCCAACACATATCCTAGTTTGCTGCATTACTGCATGTGAATCTCAGTCAATACTTTTTTTAGCTATATTACAGCAATGTGCAAGGGTGTCTATTATTCATATCCACAACTTTTCTGAAGTCAGTTTGTTTCCTTATAGTGAGACCATTTACTTAACGTATAATTAGTCTCTTGCCCTCCCTTTTGACTGCTTTGATGAGGGAAATAGACACTTCAAGGATGTCAGATCAGAGAAAGATATGTTCCAGATGAAGCGAGTGTGCAAAACTTTGCTTAAATAAAGCCAGGGTGAGTGTGCTTTCAAATAAGCGCTACATCGCTCATTTGCTGACGTACAGAGCAGATCAGGACATCCTCATTTGAGTCGGCCAGCCTGATCCCATTGGTTAATGTGAACTTTTTAAAGTAACACTCATGGCCCTGCAGAGTGAGTGAATGTATATATTCAGAGGAGCTCTGATTTTCTCCAGCCATTGATAAAATTAAGCCAACAAAACTTGCTAGCTAACACTTGTGGTCTCCACAGGTAAAAAGCAGCAAATCCTCACATTTGATAAGCTGGAACCAGCAAACACTGGCATTGTTCCTTGATGAATCAACCAAGTGATTAATTGGTTGTTGATGCCTATCAATTAATTGATTAATAGTCAGGACTAATTAGTTAAAAACAATGACGATTTTAGCTTTAATTCTGTTTAGGCTCAAATAATGATCAACACAGTCTATTCTGGCCATTTCAGCCACGGTGATCATCACACCGTAAATTGTTCTTATATCAGCACTTGCCTTGAAGCAGCACTATAGAAGACAAAAGCCGCCTAAAGGCAGAGAGCGCAAATTACAGAGGACACAGCGAGGGACCTTCACCGTGGTCGCTGAGTGGAACAAGACCCTCCTGACCACACAGAGGAGGACCCTTTATGGGCAAGACAGGATGCTTCACAGCAGAGGAAACACAACAATCTCACCCCTACTGCTCTGTGATTTGCACAGCGTGAAATGACTGTCCTGTTTGTATGAACAGGAGCAGCGGCCACCCATCAGGTTGGGCCCGTGGAGAGGGGTTACAAGAGGCCCTCATGAATTAAGGGTGGATTCATGGAGTCTCCAGGGAGGTCCGCTGATTGCCTGCAGCACTACTAATTGATTTAGTACAAGGTCGGAGCCTGAGTGACAGAGGGTAAAGAGAGGAATTTCCTGTTTCTGCATCTATAATTCAGTGGCTTCCTCTGTGCGTGTGTGTGTGTGTGTGTGTTAGAGAGTGTGGGTGCTTCTATGGAAAAAACTGAGTATACCCATTTATTAATTCACATGTGCCCCAAATATCTCTTATACTGTATATACTGTACATATGTGAACTCACTAACTTCAGCTATGTATTGTAACATAACTATTTCAACCATTTATTCATCACTTTTACCTGACTGTTCCAACTGTTTATATTAATCTCACCTGGATAGGATGCAATTCACACACAACCCTACCAACACAGTCTGTGCCTTCAACGTCATGATCGCAAATTATTATTTATTTTGTGAGGTTATTATGACGTTACTGCAACTTTACCATTAGTTACGTTGCTGCTGCGTTGTTGAAACATTTTGCAGCGTCTGTTCAATGTGCTCTGCATGACGTTTCCTGTACTTAATAAAATGACATCACTCCTCACTTAATGCTTTTTACTCCTTTTCTCCTTCCTCTTCAATCTTTTTCCACAGCAGTTCTCTAAAACTAGTGCAAGCAAGTAGTTAGTAGAAGAGGAAGGGTGTTATGAAGCAAGCAACCCCCTTTGAAGTTGGCGATGCCTCATTTAAAATTTTGTCATCTATTGAGAGTTAAACTATGTTAGCTGCAGGCGTGCTAAAGTTAGCTCCCACTGCTGCAGGGGGCTTGGTTTTCAGTCTATCAAAGAAGATTCACTCTTCAGCTTTTAGTTATATTTTGTGTTTGACCATGTGTTTCCTCAGGTTAGATATATTGCCCTCGCCAGTTTTGAATTCGCATTACAAACAGTGCTGTCTGCGTCGAGGTTTCTAAAGTGAAACCATTCTTAAGACTGCTCCAAGCAAAATTTAGCACCAGTTGATTAACATGACTCTGTAGTAGAACTAAGATAATTTGGTTGGTACACTCAAAGTAGGGCTGTCCAAAATAGCTTGTCCAAAACAGCAACAGGCTTAACAAGACAAAAAAGATGAAAAAGACATAATCTGACAAAAAGGACATAACAAGAATCTGACAGGTGAGGGAGACTTGACTGTGAAGAGAAGGTGAGGTTCAGTTAGCTTTGCACAGAAACAGCAGGTAGAAATGTCCTTCAGAGGGATACTTTTTACTTTTTTACTTTTAGAGCCTGTACTTTTTCACTTTTACTTAAGTAAAGAAGTTGAATCAGTTCTTTTACTTTTACCCAAGTCTTTTTTTTTTTTTACTATCAGTTGAGTAAAGTATGTGTGGATTTTTGCCACCTCTGCCTAAACCTACGTTGCTTTCGAGGACCCCCATTTCCCCCTTTCCCCATCTCTTCAAGTGGTTTGACTTTTGAAAACTAGAGCAAATCAAAATGTGGGACATCATCTCAATATGTGGGGCAGTGGGACAGGGGATAAAAATGCTATGCAGCCCCACATAAAGTGGGACACCTAGTCACCCAAACCCTGTAGCAAGTGCAGGGTAAACCTTGGGCTAGAAGTTGCCTAATCGCTGCAGTAAATGTCAGTATGTTACCCTGTCCATTGCTTGCTCATCTATAGTGGTGGATGATGCTGTGTTTATGTGTGCGCTGGTCTGTTAACTGGAGTTGTGTTATAAGGTATGCAAGCTGTCCAAACCAGCAGTCTGCCAACACTCCCTGCTGTGCTGTCCCTTTGAAGGTCTGGTGGATTTCCCTCTGGTGTCTCAAGACTCTTCAACCAGCCGCACAAACAGACCACCAGCGCCATGAGAGAGGCCTTTGTTTCTGTTCTTTTCCTCTGCAACGCTCAAGCCGTTCCATCACAATTGAACAAACACTGCAGTGTTACAAAATCTGTAACACAGTTTTTGCAGTTAGCGGATGAAGATGGACCGTCATCTGAAACATGTAGTGAGGCCATTTTCATTCATTCAAGGCAATTTAATAGCTCTAAGTGTTTTCACAAATCCCAGAAGCAATTAAGTTTAAGCAGAAATTACTCATATGAACCTAAAACCAATTTCAGAGTGCATATTAGAGTCCTTTTTCGTTAAGACAGAAAGTGGTCCCTCTCTTACTTAGTATGTGAAACTATTTCATTTTGAGAGCACCTTGCTTGAGGCAACAATGACCCTTAACTCCCAAGTATTTGAAATAAGCAGAGGTGGCCAAAGTGCACACACACTTTGCTCAAGTAGGAGTACAGATTCTTTGGTTAAAAAGACTCTGGTAAAAGTAAAAGTACTGATTCAACTTCTTTACTCAAGTAAAAGTGAAAAAGTACAGGCTCTGAAATGTACTTATAAATGTGGTAGAAAGTAAAAAGTCACCCTTTGTCTATTTATGTCTTTTACAAAGTTTTTAGTCTTATGTCTTTTTCGTCTGGTGACATCTTTTTTTTGTCTTTTACCTCGTTTTCATCTTGTTTTTTGTCTTTTACGTCGTTTTTTGTCTTGTTATGTCTTTTTTGTCTTGTTACATCTTTCACGTTTTTTGTCTTGTTTCTTGTTTTATGCCAAATTTTGTCTTCTTATGTCTTTTTCATTTTGTTACAGCTTTTTCGTCCTTGACGTTGTTTTCGTCTTGTTTTGTCTTTTATGCCAGTTTTTAGCTTGTTACATCTTTTTCATCTTTTGTCATTTTCGTCTTTTTTCGTCTTTTACACCAATTTTTGTATTGTTACATCTTTTTCGTCTTCTTACATCTTTTTTGTCTTTTATGCCGTTCTCATCTTGTTACGTCTTTTATGTTGCTTTTTGTCTTGTTATGTCTTTTATGTCTCTTCTCGTCTTGTTACATCTTTTGTATTTTTATTGTTTTGTTACATCTTTTGTGTCTTGTTTCATCTTTTTTGTCTGGCTTTTTTTGTGTCAGTTAACACAAACTTAGTTTTTTTTTTTGTCTTGTTACATCTGTCATGCGTGATCTGCATTAATTTATACACCAGGAAAACATTTTTTCTGTTGGTTATTGTTCCATCCATTTAAGTTGAAATCAGTCTTGATGTTGGGAAGTTGTTGTGCAATGATGCAAAATAAAAATAATCATTCATTCCACTAAATGGCATGAAAACTTAAGTACCAAGCCTGTTCTGGAATTGGAAGGAGTAGAAACTACAGATATTTGTGTTAAAATGTAGAGAGTAAAAAGTTGCCAGAAAAATAACGCTCAAGTTAAGTACAGATACCTGAAAAAGTACATAGAACATTTGTGTCAAGTAGCACTTTTTAAGTACAATAACAAAGTATTTGTACTTTGTTACTTCCCACCTCAGGAAATAACCTTCTGTCACTGTTTTTGTAACTTGTAGACTGAATGAGGAGAGGGGGCAAGAAGAAATGGGACAGTTTATTTGCTCCCTGAAACAGAGGTGTTTTCCGTATAAACGTGCAAACCTTTCTCAGAGAAAAAGAAAGAGACTGGATCAGCCCAGGATTTCAAACAGCCCGAAGCAACCTGAGCATCTCTCAGTCAACCACACAAACTACCCCTCCCCCCCTTAAAAAAAATTACTTCTCATCACATTAAAGAGAAACATCTGTCACTCCAGGGGCCTTCATCCCATGTCACACTAAACAGGTTTATGTTAGCAAAATGCTAAATGTCTCCTGAGGAACCACAGCAGAATTACGGTGTTAGGCTATGGGATTTGTTGGGTGGATCCCCTACCACAGAGGTTCAGGCCTTAATCACATTTCCAGCCTGTGCTCAGATCCAACTTTCTGTCCTGGCGGATTTTGCACCTCTAAGCTCAATCATGAAACTTTTCGGAAACGGTTCTGTTTCAGACAACGGGGGCCTTCAGAGGCACCTCCATCTGGAGAACAAGACATTCGCTGCGTCATAGTATATAGACTCAAACACCTGATGCAGCGATTCCTCTGGGCCGGACTGGTCTGTGGAGGATTTGGTGTGTGAAACTAAACACTAAATCATCTGTGAAGTTCTGGATAGTTGTGGCACACGGGTGCTCATGTTGTGTGCTGCGAGAATAGCCCCATTAAAGATGTTTTATCTGTTCATTTCATGAACAGACGTTAGATGTAATAGGAAGCCAGAGCTAGATAATATGCTTATTGTTTGTTCCAGCCAAGACGTTGCTTAGTAATTAGATGATGTCCTGAGGTGATATTGATGACTGACAATATTTTTCCTCAATAAAAGAGGCCCTGCCTGTAGCACAAGGCTTAGGATGTGCAATAAAGTAAGATAATTATTTATATATCCATAGTATCTGATAACAAACTACACGGAAAACACTAAAGGTCAGCCTTTGCATACCAAATGTTGTTTTTCTGTGGATTTACTAATCAGGTGCTTAAAGGAACAGCTCACCTCAAAATCAAAAATACATATTTCCCCCTGGCCTGTGCTATTTATCTATCTAGACTGTTTTGGTGTGAGTTCCTGAGTTTTGGAGATAATGGACTGCCTTCCCTCCAATATAATGGAGCTAAGTGGCACTCGGCTTGTGGTGCTTAAAGCGCAAAAAAATAAATAAATAAAATTTTTTTTTTAAAAAAAAGGTTGCAACTGATGATTATTTTCTTAATTAATTGATTAATAGTTGTGTGCCTATAAAATATCAGAAAATGGTGAAAAATGTTAATCTGTGTTTCGCAAACCCCCTGTGATGTCTTCAAATGTTTTAGCCCACAATCCAAACATGTTCAGATTACTGTCATAGAGGAGTAAAGACACCAAAAAATATTTGTATTTAAGATGCTGGAATTAGAGAATTGTGACTAAAACTCAAAACTCAAACCAATTGATTATCAAAAGAGTTGGCAATTAATTTGTTCATTAATAATTGCAGGTCTACATATGCCTCTTTCAAAAAAATCATGACCTCGTTACTCAAGATAATCCACAGACCTTGTTGTGACTCTACCAGGACCACTTTTCTTTGTACTAGAGAGTACTGTTGGCTACAACTTACAGTTAAAAAAATCTCACCTTCAGTTTTCACTGAAGAATAGACAGGCCGTATTGACTTGTCTTCATTCAGACTCGTTTAATTCTGTTTTTCTCACTGCAAAGGTTTAACATTACTACAGCGAGTTGTTCCACTACGTCTGTCTCCATTGTTTACATCTGCTTCACCATGAAATCACATGAGATCGTGCTCTCTCCTCTGACACAATAATCTTAATAATATCCAGTGGTATGTAGTGGGCCATTATTTTCAAAAGTTGTGGCACATGGGTGTTTGAAATCAGGGAAAAGATCATCTGTGAAGTTTCCTCTGATGTGTGTGGTGCAACCAGATTTTAAAATCTGTGAGGATTTCTTCTGTAGTGTGGAGCTTAACTGGATCATGAAGGAACATGGGTTCTGAATTTTTCACTTTTTTAATTTCTTTTTTTGTGCATGCGTGCTTTGATCACCACAGGACAAATGCAATTTAGTGAGAATATATTGGAAAGAAGGCAGACATCTCTGTGGATGATATTTCCAAAACTCTAGAAATCAAGATGAAAAAATAGCACTGCATGTGTGTTTTTGATTTTGGGGTGAACTGTCCCTTTATGTCAGATATTACAAATATAGATATTTCTGAATATAATACTACATATGTGAAGAAAAAGCCTGCTGGGTAATCTCAGCCTGAAAGCATAATGAAGGGGCCTTGTGAAACCAAGGCTCCTATGTGGTCTTTTCATGTGTAATCAATGGAAATTGTGAGGAACTCAAATAACTACGCAGAGCATTAGGCCTGGGCTTCCTTTCCCCCACTCCATGCTGGTCAAAGCGTGTCCTGGGGTATATGGTGATGAGGGAAGCAGGGAGGGAGGGCTCACTTTCACACGCCACCCATTTCATTTGGGACGGAGCAGTGAAATTTACAGATGAAGGATCATTTTCTTTTGAATTCAAATATGGAGACCATAAATCTTGAAAGAGCCCCTCCACAGAGGCCCCTGCCACCTGCAGGCATTTTCATCAACTGATGGGGAGCCAAAATTCTCATGGGGCCCACAAAATAGGGGCGAATGTAGTGATCAATATAAAAGCCAAAAGGATATTGATGCTCCAACCAGGGATGAAATGACTGGACAGTTAACTGCTTAGTAAATTAGCTGATTTTTCATAGTTCCATATTCTCAAATGTGAGAATTTTATAGTTTTTTCTGTTTTATATGATAGTAGACTGAATATGACTGAATATATATTTGGTTTTGGCCAAAACAAAGAATTTAAAAATATCATTTTGGACTTTGAAAAACGATAAAGAGCATTCTTAACAAACATTTTATACACTAGTGGTTCTCAAACTTTTTTCAGTAGAGTACTAACTTTGAAATATTTTTCAGCCAAGTAACCCGTGAAAACTGCAAAACATTTTTGAGAAGGACAGCCTATGTTAAGAGATAACATCACCAGAAAAACGTGTGTGTTAGTTACTTGTGCAGGCAGTTTATTCTGACTGATATGTTTGGGCTACGTTCAGCCCTGACAAAAACATTTATTTCAACAGAAATGGTGTTGTCTTAAACACCCTGTTGTGTACGTGAGCGCACTGCACTGCAACGCCTTCTTAATACAACTGGTTTTTACATAGAAGTTGCTTCTGATAGGGGGACACCTCTGACACGTCCACCAGACAAGAGAAAACGTACCTTCAAGCCTGTTGCACACTGGTGAGCACGGGTTTGTGGATGGTTAGTTGCTGCAGTGAATTGAGAGCAAAACACATTCCCACACCCAAGTCACAGAGAGGATTTGCAGATCTGCATGTGAATTTATGCAATGATAGATGCACAACTGTAGAACGTTTTCTCACAGTTTGTCTTTTCTTGCATATTTTTCTTGAACAAAAACAAGTCAATAACTATAACTACATAGTAGTAAAGTATTAAATGCAGTTTTCTTGCTCATGGATGACACACACTCTCACTTTTGCACCACATATCTCAATAAAATGTGATTTGATGACTTGTGCACCTGAAGAGCCAGGGGCAGGCACTGTTCAGAGATCAGAAAACTCTTTTGGCCAATCAAAGGAGCTCATTTGGGCGCCTGTTTTCCCAACTCCTAGTTTAGATGAAACCACGCCCACTTCCATATGACAATGCTTTATTCCTTTATTATTCTGATTGTTTAAATTGTTTGTGCTTCATGAATTAATGATTCATAAAACTAATGTGACAGTAGATTTATTTAAATTAAATTTGTAAAGACGTATTTGTGTCTCATTATTTACTGATTATCGATTATTAAAGTTTTAAACTAATGGTTAAGAAATTTTTTTTTCAAAATGTGCAATCCTGTTAGCAAGCACTCATAACCCAAACTCATTGACAAGAGGATTAATACTTATCTACTTAGATGTTTGACATTCATTCTATCCTCGTGTCCTAATTCATATTTTCAGAGCTATGTGACTGTATGTTGTTGCAAACTGCAGTTACTTTTTAAACATATTTGTGGACTTCTGTTAAAATGACAAATATTTTGTGTGCATTAGAAATACATTATTTTTTGTGTGCACTGAAAACATTTTGTGCAGTCTTTTATATATAAATACGTTTGTGAATCCTTCAGTGTGCATTCATTAATATTGAGACTTGTCTGACTCAATAAAATTGCCAATGAAACTTCCCTTTTTTATTTTGTGTCCACTCGTAAATGCAGCAGTGTTCATCTCATCAGCTTTCATAAAACTGAATGAAAAAAATGGCTGAAGAACAGAATTGTCTCATCTCATTTGTGTCTTTTTTGTATGAGAAGATTCCTGTTGTAATTGGTTCATGAATGTGACCTTTTGCATGATGAACAGTCCATCAACCAGCTGCCCACAGAATGTGAGAGCATCTCTTCATATTGAAAAGTGTCTTATCTGGCAAAGCTATCTCACTAGCATGCTTATGATTCTGACTAGCAAGAATAAGCTGCACATAATTGGATACTGTTGGTCCCCTCACATCCCAGACTTTGAAATGCCACAGCCAAAAGGAAGCATTAGCCTCATCCAGCAAGGATGTGTTGAATGTCCTGCAAGAGATGTGAAAATGAGATAGCGAGAGATAAAACTGAATAGCCAAAGTGTTTCAAATGCCTCATTTGCACTATATGAGTCAGACCATGTTTGGTCTCAGAGGGAATGTCTGGCTTGACCTTAGAGAAAGAATTCACCCAGGCAGTCACAGTTGATCACAGTTGACCTCCTTCACATATAGCACAATGGTCTTATTTTAATTGTCAAAGCCTCACACTTGGAGGTTTGAGAAAGTGAAACGTACACGTCTCGGAAGTCTCAAACTGCCGCTGTGGGACAGAAAGAAGAGTTCAACTACCCACTCAAAACAGAGAAACCCACAGCTCCTCGGTTGCGCTTGGGAGAACATTTGAAACTGAGATTCAGACACATAATACTTGAACTAATTAGCTCAGTATTTTTAGAGTCAACAGTGATATTTGCTCATCTGTCCATCAATCATTGTACTCTTCAAAAAAGAAAAATTCAAAAGCCACATTACGGCGCTGCACGGAAGTGTTTGTAGAGGTGGAAATCACAGATTGCTCGCTGATTCAAATAATTTAGCTCAGTTCAGATTATGTGTTTTGTTCATATTTTAAACTAAGTGTTTGCATTGCTGTTCAAGTGCACATTAGTAGGTAACAGCTGGTTCACACTACCTGCATGTACCTGTGTGTGACAGCTATTTCCCTGAAACGCTACAGTTCACACGTCTGTGGTGTCCATACAGGCAGCGTTTCTGTTGCTGGGCAGCTGCTGAAAGTGCTATCTTTATACACTGAGTTGCAGAAGAATTTTAAAAAGAAGAAAAGAGCTGTATGAAGAAGGCAATCAGTGATTTCCCCCCTTACTCAGAGAGAGAGGGAGGGAGAAAAAGAAAAAGAAAAATACTGCCCTGCACTCATTTTTTTACATGTCTGTGACATATTCTACAGATATGGACAATGAAACTGTGGTGACAAGTGTCTTGTTGCTTATGTAATGTCAATATGACTACAGTATCACTGTGTATTTTTGCTGAAAACTGTGTACTTCACACGGAAAAAAACAGGCAAGACTCCAAATCTTTAGACGAAGTGTTGCTGCAGCCGTGCGTGACAAATTCATAGGTCTAACAAACACAAGACTTTCACCTGGGAGAACGGGGTTCATGTCCCATGTGGAACCGAAACAAAGTAAAAGTAAAGTAAAAGTTGTGAGGTAGATAACCTTATGTGCCTCACATGACCTTTGTAATGTGAATTTCGTGTTGTGAGTCGCATCAGCGACATGTGACTTTCATGTTGTGAAAGTCATACAACCCAGAGTTGCTCTGATGTTATTCACACGTGGGTAACAACGACCTCATGAGATCAAGGCAGTCACAGTTTTTAAAGCCAGGCAATGCATTTGCTCTCCATCGACTACGAAACCCCTGGCTGTCGCATGTTCAATTGCGCGTTGTAGAAAGTTGTAATTTTCTACATATATATAAAGTAGTCTTAACTTTGTGCAATGAAGGTTTAATCTGAAGGATCTTGTATGGTTGATAATGATAAATGTTATTCATGTACCACGAGCACTTACAAAGTGCTTCACAAGGCAGACATGAAAAGAATGGCAGATCATGTAACAGTAGGGGATCTCCCTGGTTCAACTTCATCAGCAATCAAGAACGCATGCTTTATTTCTTCAGCTTTAACTATCTGAATGTGGTCCGCAGACTACATGTACCCTACAGATGATCAAACGGATGTAAATATTTCTATCACTCCCTGTATATTCTCTGAAGTCTGCTGGAAACTGTCCAACTGCAGCTTTTTGTCATCACCTCTTGCTGTGGCCAATCTCCAACAAGTCCTAAACCTAACCAAGCAGTTTTTGTGTTAAACCTACCCAAAACAGCAACCTTTTCGCAGCATTAATCTCGTGTTAAAAACTCTCTGGCCGTGTCAGTTAGAGCCGATGCAGCAGGCCACTTGTGATCTCTCCCTCTGCAAATGAGTAAGTTCAGTTTCTAAATTTTTCATTCATAACTAACAGTTTTCTTAAGTCAGTCTTGTTTGGTTGTGGGACAGATTACTTACTTGTAACACCCACAGCTCTACGTTTTCCTTCCTAACTTCATCCTTTAAACGGATCTTTACATTTTGGGAATATAAATATTGAAGACTTTTAGGATGTTGAGTCTAATGGTGTAGTGTGGTATGAATAGTGTGGTTCAAAAATGCTGATCTGTTAAAAAAACATATAAGCAATTTAAACATCCCTCATCAACCAGTTTATTAACAAACTCAATTGATGATGAGATACAGTTGCTGTTCACACAAGCTTAAATATGGCTGGCCAAAACTGAGCATTTGATGCAACAATCTACTTACTTCTCTCTTCTCAACCTCGTAAAATTAGTCCTGTATTGTCAATGTTGACTGCTGACTGGAGGGGAAACGGATGTCAGGGACTCAGAAAATAGGTTGGAGGTGGAGCAAGTTTGCAAAACTTAGCAAAAATATAGCCAGGGCAAGTGTTTGTTCAAGCGACATGTCACCCATCCTGTTTGCTGACAGCAGGTTAGGAAATCTTCATTCTGAAAAACTGAAACAATCTGATGTTAACTTGTTCATATGGAAACCCATAACCACTCAGCAGACAAATGAGTTATCAGATTGATTGATGGTTGTTTCTGTAGCTTTCACAGTTTTTTAATATGGGGTGCAGCAGGTATAAATTTTATCCATTAGTGTGTCAGCATGCTAACATTTGCTAATTAGCACTAAACACAAAGTGCAGCTGAGTATCAGGCATCATAACAGAGATTACAATTCACCATAAATCTCTTGTTGGGTTTGGAAAAACATTCAAAACAAGACACTCAGACTACATCAACAAATCAGCTCAGTATTTCCAGAGCCACTGATAATGTTGGTTCAACTCTCCATCAGTCTTCTTACATTTTTCAGTTTGCAGAAGACTCAAATTCTTCCTTCTCCGCTCTGATCGTTATGACCGTAGGATTTTTTTTCTTTCTTTTTTGGAATTTTTCACCTCCTGGCAAGACCATTAACACAAAAGGAAGAAACTCACTTGAGGTATCACACCTGGCATATTTCACCAGGTGCTCAAACACATGGTGTTACAGTGGTGTTACTTTCCTTCCTGTTATGCTGAAGCTTCCATTTTCACAACTCACTTCTTCACGTTCCGTTCCAGTGGCTCAAGCCGCACTTCAAGGTTTGCATGACGCCATTTGAGGTCTTGAACGTCTCCCCCTGAGGGTGAATGTGATGTTACTGGGCAGCCCGCAGTGTTTCATAAGTTTTCCTGATGATTACATGGCCGATACTGTTGACAATTTTGATTTTCACCATGGAAATGATTTCAGCAGAAATGAACCACAGAAATCTCAAACATTGATCAAAGCCAGCAGGTCACTCAGCAGCCGTGTTTGTGTTCTTAAATGGTATTTCTCTTTCGTGTTTATTTTTATGCAGGGTGAGCTGAAGTGCAATAACTTTACTTTGGGCTGGCCGATTTCAGATGAAGCAGTCGTTCATCACTTTGGACCTGGAGTAGCCCTCCAAGGCAGCCATGGTATCCGTTGTGGTAACCAGTCTGAACAGCACTAATGTAGGTTGGAAATTGTTTCCATATGGGGCCTGTTTTCAAGCACACTCAGTTTGCTTGGGTCTAAAAACCAGCTTTCATTTCATAGTTTACCCACACTGAGCACACAATGTGAAATACTTAGACAACTTTGGCGCTGGCAGTCATAATAACACAGTCCACCTTTAACCTCAGTAGATAAACCAACAGAGGTGACGGAGAATCGCTGTATCTGACCATTAATTTCTACCACCAAAACATTTAATGGAAATGTGTAAGTCTGTAATGATTTACAAATGAATCGAATAGTTGGTTGGCAGAAAATAAATCTGGAACAATTTTAGTTAACCAATTAAAGGTGTCCAAAAATGAGTCAATCAGTCCAAATAGTGAGTTAAAGCCTTAGACAGTATAATAAATAGTGAGTTGTTTTCCCCCCGCCCCCTCTTCCCCAGACTCGAGAAAGCTCAGGCAGGATGCAGGAACACTGCAGGAGCACAAGACAAGCTCAAACTTGCAATTTGACAATAACAAGTGACGATGAGTCCTCCATTGTAAGTAAATAACTGTTTATAACTGTCAGTTGTCAGTCTATGTAAAGCTAAGCCTGTCATCCTGAAAACAAAAGCCCACTGCTCTGAAAATACACACTCTGGAGCTTGAGTCCAGTTACTGCCTGACTTGAGGGAACCAAACTGTCCTTTTAAAACACAAGAGCCACACAAGAACACAGACAGATCGAGGCAGTGGTAGAACAGCAACTCTCATGTTCTGCAAGGTAAAATTACTGTTTTTCCCATCAGAAAAGGCTGTCTGACAGCAAGGTAAAGCTATGAAAATATTTTTAATATACCAAACACTTAAACTGGTAGGCCTTTTATCAGGTGGCTAAAAAACATTTTGCTGCTGACTCTGTCCAGAGCAGAACATTGCTTAGTTTCCATGCTGGTGCCCCTCTCTGGCTTGTCAACTCCACTTAAAAAAAGTCTGAACCATCCCTTTAATTTTCTATGCTGGAAATATGTTTTACCCACAACTTGTAAGACTGGACTGCACGTTGCTTTATCAAAGTTTTTTTTTAATCTCTCAGCCTGAGATGCTCATTCAGTTTTGCTCTTAAATTGATTCAGTTGAATAAAACATGACTAAGATTTTTCAGTCAGAGCCTATATGATGTGAAGTAAATAGAATGATAATATCAGGCTAGCAAAATGTGACTCTACATACAACTGATTTCATGGGTAAATATACATGTTTTAGGGATGCAAGCAACATCAGTTTGATTATAGATGCATCTGTCTACTTTTTTCGATTAATTCATTAATCTTTTAGTCCAGCGTTTCCCAAACTTAGGGTCGGCAGCTGGCAGGCAGCGCAGAATATAAAACAGCTAACTCTCCAGACTACTCAGTCCAGGCATGATGGGAAATGTTGGCCCTGTTACGCTGTTAATATAAACAGAATACTACTTAGATTTTGGATATCGTCATATCGTGATATGACAAAAGTGTTGTTTTTTCCTGGTTTTAAAGGCTACATTACAGTAAAGTGATTTCATTTTCTGAACTTATCAGACTTTGACTTATAAGTAACCCTATCTTATATACTGTTGGCTAGTTTCTAGTGGCATAGCCTAAAATATCTAGATATTATTTATTTCACCAATGGAGTCTTGTTGGTTTGGAGAGAGTAATATTTGGGTCATATAATGACTGTTTCCCATCAGAAAATGTTATATGATTGCAAGGTAAAGCAGTGAAAATTTTCTAAATATAGCATATACTATACTCTGTAGCATTTTTGTTTTTTAGGTGGCTAAAATATGTTTATGCTGCTGACCCTGACTATCAAATAGTGCCTCATACAACCTCATTTCAAATAATTCAGACTATCCCTTCAACAAGAATACATAAGGTTGACAGTGACATACTGGAAAAATATACTATCTTTAAATAGTCAAGTACTCTCCCTCCTCCAGCTGCATTATAAGGCAATGATTGTACCGTGCCACTTTTAGATCATTGTAGTCTTTGAAATTTACATGAAGTGTTTTGTACTTTGTTTCAGAATAAAAGACTCTTTCTCTGTCCTTCACAAACCCCCCCTCCCCACTTCCTTTTTCCTTTCCTCACTTGCCTCACTTCCCGCCCTCTCAGTCCTCAAATGCGCCTCTATCTGGCCCACTTCTCTCCGGGCGGACTCTTTGACCTCTCCGCTTTCTCCACTTGAAATGTCCGTGCCGTGTGATGTGGAGGGCCTATATGTGTTCCTGCCCGAGCTCGACCCCTGCGGTAAGCAAAGTTACAGAGCTCCTGCAGCGATTCTGGCATGGCTTCAGACGATGACAGCCAACAGTGGGGGCCGCTTCAACTGGAGGACGTGTCCAGAGGTCCAGCCTCCTGTCATGCTGGGTCCCAGGTGTGCATCCTTTCATGGACATAATGTGTCCTTTTTTGCCACTTCTCTTTTGTGGATCCTCTGTGAATTAGTATGTGATGCGAGTGCAGCAGAGAGGAGTAAAGTAAACTAAGAAGGTTAATGGAGAAATGTCAGCCACAGATGACTGGAGGCACCGGAGAAAAGCAGAGGATTATGCTCAACTGTAGACTCGTTCTTATCCAGTATCTGCAAGCACCAATTAGACTGCACTTAATGTCAGGGTGAGCAGTGATTGACTGGCAGGCATTGGCAGTAGAATACCACCTTTAATCCATTTAGTAATTAATGATATGAAATGAGATATCTCCGTCTATATGTGCCGTGTTAAAAGTGCCTCAAGCAAAAGGCCGTCTGGAGAGCAGGAGCCATAAAAAAGCAATGATTAGTGAAGACCCAAACCCCCTCGAGGAAGACAATTTGACTGAGGGTCTGTGGTTAATATGCAATGACTGAACAAATATTTTACCAGTACGATCTCCTGTAGCAAAGGCAGGAGGTGTGTAAACCAGATAAATGACTTAACAGACATCCAATTTCAATGCTTTATGCCAGAGTAATAAAAACGACAACTGCTCGGCTCCTGTTTGCTGCCGTTATAATATTTAAATTATACTTGTGCAACTTAGAAAGCCGCCCTCTCCTGTGCCACTGCACTGAATGCCAACTGAGAAAATTGAGATTACTCATTCAATATTTCCAATCTTTGTCTGGTAACTGAAAATATTGGGATTTGTGATTACAGTCATGCTGTAATATTGATTCATGTGTGGGCAGCCGAAGCAATTTCACTCATGTGGAACTGTGGTTTGAAATACAGTTCTCAACAAAGGGCAAACAGTTACTGACAAAGCAATTTTCCACTCAGGGTCTCCATAATACATTAAGAAAGGCTTAACCTAAACACAGATCATGGTGTGAAAACCAAACTACATTTCACTGGCTGGATGCCTCCCATATGACAAGACAGTAATTACAAAGGCATATAGATAAAAAGCCTCTACCAGCCAGTGTGCATAGTCATGCAAGAAAGTTGTTAAGTGGAGAAAAACACCTGAGAACCAGTTGACCTTTGCTAATCACTTTGCCTTGTTGAAGAGTTGTCAGGCACAAGAAATGAGACCTGCGCTTCTGAGTTGACTTCAGTGCATCTAGAGGTCAGACACAGTGCTTGTCTTGGCTCTGGACTTCAGCGCAATGGATGAAATGGATGGTATAGCTGAAAGAGATATCCAAGAGACTGCAGACTGAGGGAGCTTTGTGCTTGATCTGTCACACAGCAATACATAAATGTCCCTTAAACAGAAGCTTTTTGGTGTGCGGATCTCTTTTTTTTTGTGGTTACCACTTTCAGTACACCGTAAGAAGGTCATGAGATTGGCCCTTGGAGGGCTGAGGGACCGAGTCAACGCCAGTGGTCACTGCAAAGTGTATAACCCCCACAATGTGTTAATGCCATGCATGCGATGCAAAAAAATATTTATTTATTTACCAGTTTCAATGCATATTAATCAACATTTCCTGCATGTGTTTTGCTTGCTGCTTTGCAAGGTACCATAAACCTACAGCAATAATAATTCTGATAGCCATGGCACAGATCACAAAGACATTTCGCAATCAGAAACTGATGCAGCTCATTACCAAGTGCAGAAGATGCTTTTCCTAATTTAAATGAGACTGCAGGTATTTGTGATGATTTGTTAAAAGAATTA
Source organism: Lutjanus argentimaculatus (assembly GCA_034769285.1). Lineage (NCBI taxonomy): Eukaryota > Metazoa > Chordata > Actinopteri > Lutjaniformes > Lutjanidae > Lutjanus > Lutjanus argentimaculatus. The sequence continues at coordinate 12,773,073 of JAWZSL010000006.1, read as the reverse complement.
TAATGCTACAGTGCTATAGCATTACACCACACCAAGGGCTGGTGATGAGTAAATGAAGGGAAATGGAAGTACTAATGAAACGCAGTGTGAATCTGACTGTATATTTGTACCCTGTACAACTGATCCTTCCTAAGTCTGCCACTTTTTGTCTGTGCTCCATGAGTTGAGCAAGCTTGGTACCTCAGTAAACCGTCTTCTTTCCTGTTCTTAAATATGCTATGTGCTAGGCTTATCTATGTTGAAAAGAAAATCAGATTCTGAAGATGGTTAAAAGCGACATATATTCCAACTTAAGTCAAAACACTAAAACCGTAGCTAATCTACATCACTCAATCGTTATGCTGGAGCTGTGGCTCCAACTCACAATTTGGACTACTGCACTCATTTGTGCAAGCGCACTTGCAACATATTGCTCCTTTAAACTGATACTGATTTGTTGGGTTGACCTTTTTTTAAGTGGCTAAAATAAGTTTTTCTGCTGACCCTGTCCTACAGCAGTTCATGGCTTAGTGTCAGTGTCAGTCCCCGTCTCTGTTTGTCCAAACTGGTGGTGTGTTGGCCATCATCTACTGTAGGTAATACACTGACTATCAATAAGTACCTCATACTTCAAATAATCCCAGCTGTTCCATTAAGGTGATATAAGACTGCAACTGGTGGTGCTGCCCCCTGGTGGCCAAAGTCGGAGTTTATATCAACATGTGATGAACTGTGTAAAAAAAAATACAGCCCTTTTATTCATAGTTGCTGAGGGTAAATATGCTTACCAGTGAACTGTTCACCAGTATGGATGTGACAACAACCCATACTAGGTGAAAAAAACCTGGAAGTTGTAGTCTTTGTCTTAGTTAAACCCTCAATGTGCTGAAGTAGAGCGAAAACGATAAAAATATCATATATCAATGTCAATGTCCTCATATTCACACACATGCATCTCATTTAAGAAAAAGCTTCCTCTCTCTAAACTGGCACAAAGAATAAATGAAATGTGTTGATAATAAGACATCTTTCCACATGTTTGGTCTGGTCTTTATTCTTCTGGGCTTCAATGGTTGCTTAGTGTGGTGGCAGGAAAGGGAACGGCTGAGAACAATATGGGCAAGTCTTTCATCAGACATCTGTCATCTCATCTTCCATCTCATCCCCCTCTGTTTCACCTTCTGCCTCGCCTTCTTCTTCCTCTTCCTCCTCTGATGTCACATCCAGCTCGTCCATCTGGGAGACGCACTTTGGACACGAGCAGACAAACAGGTAGTTCTCCCTGGGAAGAAAATGTTCCACCAGTCAGATCATTGCACCGCTAACACGAGCTGAATTAATCAGAGGCACTTTACACTCTGCTGTTCAGGAAATCTGGTGCTGTGCAGCAGCTGCTGCTGCACACGAGTGTTTAATAATCTAATTAATACTCGCAGAGCAATTAATACTTTCAACTGGTGTGATCTGGGGGCCCCATGGTTGTTCACACCACCTGCCTGGAGTGAGACTACACCTTCAAGCTTTACCATTATCACCAAATGCAGTAGCAACCTGTTTAATTCACACTCTAAACCAGGGGTCTGAAACTGTTGGCCCATGATATGAGGTGAGAAATCTAAATTGAATTAAAATTACTATTTTAATTATTTTTTTCTAGTTGTTTCATACCAACTTAAACTATTCTTAAAATAAAAACATAATTCTATCTAAAAACAAAACGTATTGTTTTACTTTAATTACTTAAGCTCAGAGCACTGGGAGAGTTTTGGTGTTGCTAGAAGAGCAGCTTTGGACTAGAGGCTGACATTTTTTCGAGAGTCCCACAGGACACAGGATTCCCTGGGATGGGACAGGTGAAAAAAGTCAACGGGAACAGGAATCATAATAACAATAGGTCAGTTTTTTATCTATAATAATGAAAATACATATATGAGCAAAAGGTGTAATAATATATAGAATTTTCTATTTTATATATTTATATTTTATAGTTTATTCTGTTTTTATTCATTTGTATTTCTGTCATATCTCACTGTTTTTCTACCTGTACTTCTGCTCCTTGAACTGTCATAACAAGTGAATTTCCCAGACCAGGACCGAAGACAGCTTCTGATAACGATGGGTGCCAGCCTGACAACAGGGAATACTGTACCGAGTTGACTGTCAGTGGTTCTGACCAGGACTCCAGGGACGAGGAAGACACGGCCGTTGGGTACAGGAGAAGCTGATTATTTATTATAATAAAAAAAAGCTTAGAGATCTTGGGGAACATACAAAATCCGTCACTCACTTACATCCCAGCTGAAACTACAGGGAAGAGGCCTGAGCTATACCATCAGACTATTACCTCTTGAGCTACTTATACCCCTTTTTCATGTGGTTTGTGGTTCATGTGGTGGTTCAGGCTTGCTTTGGCCCGTCTCTGGAGATGATCAATCTTGGTTGCAACTCAGCACAGCTCAGCACATTAACAGCGGTAGTGGCAATGCAAATCATCGTGGCACAGTTTGACTCAGCACGGCCAAAAGCCCCAAAAGACGTATTACGAGACAGGACAGGCAAAAGCTAGCTGGTTAGCATGCTAACTTCAGTAGATATCTCTGCAATACAACACATAGATGTCTTTGACATAAGATCCAAAGTGTTATTCTTCACATTCTGTTCATTATTTCAATGAAGTTTTGAACGTTTCATATTATAATTCTTACATATTGCACCTTTGAATGTTGGTGTGTAATTCAAACATGGATTGATATCATGTTGATCAATGAGGAGTGTTAGCACAGGGGTAGCCATCAGACCCCTCACATCTCTGACTGAAGACTGCTCATTATTGCCTGGAAGGCTTTTATTGATCCAGATGGAATCCATTCAAGGGATCACAGATGTTTACCTCAGAATTTTGTGTCTGCTATGACGGCTTCGGTCCCGCTGACAGCAGTCCAAATAACTGATGCAGATCTCCTGAAAATCCAAGAAAACAAAGAGTTTGACTGAGCCTAGAAGTTTTAACAACCCCAGTTGAGTCCAATAAACATGCTACTGGTTTCAAATGGCAGAAATAATTCATTCATTCATAATTCATCATTTTTTCCCTCTCGTGCAGGAAGTTGCCATGTGCTTCCATCTTTCTGCTGGTGAAATGTTGGTGCTCCTGTCTTAGGCAGCATTCAAAGGAGAGCTTTGCTGTGAAAGTAGCACGGCTGCTATGACATTACTGTGCCGCGCAGATGCAAGGCTTCTCAATCTTTCTGACAGCTTGACAAACCCACTCCAATCCTCAAAGTTTCAGCCTTCTAATGCTGCCTGACAAGGGAGCACACAAAGCTAGAGAGGGATGTTCTGTCCCATCTATCCTGGGCCAGAATTTATCACTCCGAACCCAGACGTGTCAGCTGACCTCTCCTGGGTTGATGTCACTGAGGGCACTGAGCTGGAGCAAGAAATTGTTGTCGGGGAAGGACGCCTCTGCGTTGGGTATGCAGCTGTGGTTACCTGCGGGGGTCAGAGAGGCAACAAAGGGTCACCAGACGGCCTCTTAAAAAGACTAACAATGTCTCTGAACTGAAGTGACAGCGCTCATAACCTGAACATCATCTGCACTTACATGAGCTTTGAAGCAGAAACAGTCCAGAGCCCTCACAGTTCAGAAAGTCTCCCGTCTCTACAGAGAGAAGAGACAAATAATACACATTTCTAACCTCTGTTGAGATCTCATCACAGGTTACAAATAATAATAATAACAGCAATGCCAGCACAGACAATAATAAACACTCACTCATAACAATACCACCACTGCAAATCTGCTCAGTTGAGACAAAAATAATTTACTTCCAATAATGCGCAAGGCGAGATAAAACTGTGACCTTTCTCAATGTCCTTGTACAGCTGGTCGATAAAAGAGTCCAACTGCTCCCTCTGCTGGGCAGGAAGCTCCAGTGCATCACAGGCATGAACCCACTGACTCAGGGAGCTGAAATTGAATGAGAATGAGAAAAATGAGGGCACACAAAAAGAAACTAAACCAAACTAAAATCCCGTGTTAGAAGCTGAGGAGGCGAGTGTTTACCTGGTGCCAATGCCTTGTCCGTTGGTTCCCACAAGAGCAAACAGAGAGCGGAAACCTCAGGGACAAACCACTGCAACACAATCATATTTTTATTTACTGATCCACGCCAGAAGAGGATTTATTGGGGGAAAACAAAAAAAAAAAAAAAGTCTGTCCTGTCCTCCTATAGTTCAGTTATAAAATCCCTGTGGCCATGAAGTTTCTCTCCCCAGACTGCTGCAGCCGTTGTTTGGCATCACCTGCCCTGCAAACTCTGTGCTCCTTCATGCTTTAAATTAAGGATTTATTATTTCAACCAAACCAGAGCTGATGACTGTTGGAACAGTGGAAAGACAAACAAAGACGTTTTTGGTGAGTTTCATTTTGTTTCTGTCGAGTTTGAGGAAAAATGAAGATGATATTAAAATTACAGTTTTTCAAAGGGAGTCTGGTTAGTTTGGTGAGAGCAACAAATCAGGTGTTTAGGTTAAATAAAACATATCTCTGACACACACACACACAACAAAAATACTGCTTGACTGGAAGAATCTCAGTTGACTGAGGGGAACTAATGATTTGAATCTTCAACTTTCGAGGGGCTGCCCTAGACAGAGCCAGGCTAGCAGTTTCCCTCAAGTTTCCAGTATTTATGCTAAGCTAAGCTAACAGATACGAAAAAGGCATCAATCGTCTGATCTGACTCTTGGCAGTAAAGTATGAGCACATTTCCAAAACTGCTTGAACTATTTATTTGATCAAGAGTAAAACGCTTTTATTTAATTGATGATGAAAATACACTGCCTGGCCAAAAAAAAAGTCGCCACCTGGATTTAACTAAGCAGGTAGAGCCTCCTATTGGATAATTACTGCATGGGCGATTATCTTTCAGCTGGCAACAAGTATTTAACCCCAACTGGTGCAATGAGTTGCTTCTCATTTCCTAAACAACCATGTCGAAAGACACATCCCGTGGTCGTGGAAAAGATGTTAGTCTGTTTGAGAAGGGTCAAATCATTGGCATGCATCAAGCAGAGAAAACATCTAAGGAGATTGCAGAAACTACTAAAATTGGGTTAAGAACTGTCCAACGCATTATTAAAAACTGGAAGGATAGTGGGGACCCATCGTCTTCGAGGAAGAAATGTGGCCAGAAAAAAATCCTGAATGATCGTGATCGGCGATCACTTAAACGTTTGGTGAGATCAAATCGAAGAAAAACAACAGTAGAACTCAGGGCTATGTTTAATAGTGAAAGTAAGAGCATTTCCACACGCACAATGCGAAGGGGACTCAAGGGATTGGGACTGAACAGCTGTGTAGCCTTAAGAAAACCACTAATCAGTGAGGCTAACCGGAAAAAAAAGGCTTCAATTTGCTAGGGAGCATAAAGATTGGACTCTGGAGCAATGGAAGAAGGTCATGTGGTCTGATGAGTCCAGATTTACCCTGTTCCAGAGTGATGGGCGCATCAGGGTAAGAAGAGAGGCAGATGAAGTGATGCACCCATCATGCCTAGTGCCTACTGTACAAGCCTGTGGGGGCAGTGCTATGATCTGGGGTTGCTGCAGTTGGTCAGGTCTAGGTTCAGCAACAGTATGTGCTCAAAGAATGAGGTCAGCTGACTACCTGAATATACTGAATGACCAGGTTATTCCATCAATGGATTTTTTCTTCCCTGATGGCACGGGAATATTCCAAGATGACAATGTCAGGATTCATCAGGGCTCAAATTGTGAAAGACTGGTTCAGGGAGCATGAGACATCATTTTCACACATGGATTGGCCACCACAGAGTCCAGACCTTAACCCCATTGAGAATCTTTGGGATGTGCTGGAGAAGGCTTTGCGCAGCGTCAGACTCTACCATCATCAATGCAAGATCTTGGTGAAAAATTAATGCAACACTGGATGGAAATAAATCTTGTGACACTTGCAGAAGCTTATCGAAACAATGCCACAGCGAATGCGTGCCGTAATCAAAGCTAAAGGCGGTCCAACGAAATATTAGAGTGTATGACCTTTTTTTTTTGGTGGCGACTTTTTTTTGGCCAGGCAGTGTATTTGGTAGTTACATGCAGCTGTAAAATGTTTGGTAAAACAAAATGACAAACATGAAGGAACATGTAGTGGTTACATTTCTTACCCGATTGAGATGATCATCATAAAGTGCTGCTTTGAAAAGGCTGTGTAACAAGGTCAACTGCCCCTATAGGAACAATAGAAGACAGAAAACATACATCATAAGCATATGTGGCCACAGTTGGAATTAAACCTCTGTCAGGGGGGAATAACACTGTCATGCTTTGCTCACTGAGCCACAAACAACTGTGATTAGCATAAGAGCATGATATTGTCTTTGAACTGCTGGACTTTATACATTTGCACTTCAATAATTTCACATTTCAAGCAGAAATAATGTGTTGATAACTTACTCTGAACTGCTCTCCCAGGAGCTTATGGGCGATTTCCTCCTCCTCATTGGCTGCCCGGCTGCAGAAGTGTGAAAACAGCTTCTGCCAGTGTGCTTTGTCTTTGGCCTTGACGACATAACCAATAACCAGTATTAACAACAAACATTATGTCACATTGTGCAGCAGTGGAGGAAGAAGTATTCAGATTCTTTACTGAAGTAAAAGTATCCATACCACACTGTGAGGATACTCCACTACATGTAAAGGTCCTGCATTTAAAACCTTACTTTAGTAAACAAATGCAAGTATTATTAGCAGAATGTACTAAAAGAAGTAAAAAATAAAAAACACGAAGAGAATAATATGTTTAAACTTGACTTAAGAAAATTGATCAAATATGCATGATGACTACTTATTTCCTTTTTATACTTCCTCTTGTTTATACTGCTTGTTTAATTATTATTTACCGTTATTTTAATTGATGATTTCTTCTATTTTGCTGTTAACACTGGACATTTTCACATTGTGAGACTAATATGGGATTATCTTAGAATGCTCTCCATAAAGCTAATAATCTGCTTTGTGTTCTGTAAAAAAAAAAGTTTTCATATCAGCGCACATCAGATAACATATATGCTGACACTGATATAAACAATATAGCTGTGATGGCAAATATGTGGCTGATAATATCAGTTGGCTGATATGAATCTGTCAGGCTCGAGTCCTTTTAAAGCACAGTGTTTGTATTGTGTTTTTAATATTTGTCCATTATTTTCTTGGATACCAAGATTTGTGCACACACAGGACTGAACAGAACCCAAATAACCTCATAACCTGTAAACAGACTCACCTGTTTGACCACAGCGACCATCCTGGCCATAAGCATGATGCTGCAGGTCTCTGGGGGATAATGCATACTCCTGAAGTGAAGACAAAGCATCTTCATTGGGGTGAATGAGAAATGGAAAAAAAAAAAAACAGCACACTCAAGAGTGTTTACAATGAACATGTCTATAAAATGCTCTGTCACCTCCAGGCATCTTTCAGCTTGTTGACGGGGTGGTGGGATCTTCCTGGGAGGGACCCAAACACAGGACTCGATGATACTGATCTGCTGCAGCCTGTCGACACTCGCTGCTGCAGTACATCACCTGAAGAGGGAAAAATGTTTATATCACTTAGAAAACACTGAGAAAATGACCAAAAATAAATGCAAATCATTTCAAGTGACAGCTACAAAAATGTAATAATAAACCTTTGGTCTCTTTGTGGCACCTGTTTCCCCCCCCCCATACAGCCCGTTTGCTTGACCACTAACTGGAAACCACATTGCAACAACTATTGTGTGAGGTCACTGAAATCAGGAAATGATTTGCATTGTTCATTATTCTTTCAGAAAGTGATCAGATTTGTAGCTCGAGGTGACTGTTTCACATCTCTTCAGCTGAATAAAACAAACAACATCAAATGTCTGTGAGATTTCCACATATTTTGAATGTTTTTCAAATCAATGCTTTTCCAGATTTTTAATGACTCCAAGGACTAAAGTGTCAGTGCACATTACTGCATTGCAATGAAGTGTCAGCTTATGCCAACCATACACTACAAGACTTTGAAAAGACTTCTAATGTGTCACAGAGTTTTTAGTCACAGACTAAGGTTTAACAAAGACTGGGGATCTTGCAGGGTCGCTAGTTACAAGACTATGACTAGATTCCTTCTGAAATCATCTCCCATCCTGCTCCTGGTGCGAATTTACAAGAAGAGAAACAGGTGAACAATGGAGCAGAAACAGAAGCAGATTTTGGCTGCAGCTGCCCTCGTGTGTGGTAAGAATGACGTAATTCACTCATCAGATATTTGGCACGATTTGAGACACAACTAGCGATTTTCTCCTTTCTATATTCATTTCTAACACGAGGGACAAAGAAGTCTTTTACAACGACTGTAGCTAGCACTATCTCCAAAAGTTATTAAAAGTTTCCAGATGAGGTCATCGGCCATCACACATTAATTTGCATAAATCTTAGTGGCTATTTTCGTCTTGTCTCCACTCTTGTAGTTTTTGGCAAGATGTCTGTACATTTAAGTCCCTAATATATAAATTCTAAATGTTCACATTAGTATGATAATGAATTGAATGGCTTTTTTTTTTTTTACATATCTCCTCTAAAATAATCAATTTGATCCTATTAATTGCAAAATCTCATATCCATAAATCTAAGTTTTTCAACCATAAACCACCTTTTTTAATGTTTGACAATGAAGTCAAACAAAACATTAATTCAATCCTACATTCCAAAAAGAAAGCTGCCAAAATATTGAATTTATGTACTCTTTGTAGCATTTTACAGTATCATAATTTTTAAGCAACATCCAGCCCTGACTGTTAGTGACACAGCTTCTCCTTTTTTTTCTTTTTTTGTTACATCAGGAAAGACAACAACTATCTAAATTCAAATTTTTTTCTAAAAATCACAAAATACAGACCAAATCTGGAATATTTGCTTATGCTGTTCTTTGTTTATCAATAACTGCTCTTTATTTTAATATAATTATTTGTATTTTATTGCACTTTATTCCTGTTGATTGTCATTTGTGAAGCACTTTGTAACTTGCTTTTGAAAAGTTCTATATAACTGAAGTTATTATCATTGGCTTTCTTTCAGGATAAACAGTTGTCTTGTTTTTTTTCCACTGTGGTTAATATAAAATAGACAAGTTGGTTAACTGATCCATAGTACTAATACTGGCCTATAATTATCAATCAGGTAGTCATAACTTGCACCACTGATGCAGTTGAAGTTCCTCCCTGATCACAGATGGCTTAAAAATCAGTAATGCCTTCCATCCTTCCTTCCTTCTTCTACCTTCTGTTTGGGCCTTAAATGAACCAACGTCAGTCAAATCGGTGTCTGGAGTTTTGAGCAGACTCATATCCTGAGTGACGGGACTGACCTGGCACTGAGGGCAGGCCTGGTGCAGCTCTGGCCGGACACGGCAGAGCTCGGGGTGAGGGAGGCTGAGCCCAGGGATCCCGCTGAGTCTCCTCGCATTCTCCTCTGCCGTCTCCAGAGCACGTAAACAGAACTCACAGGCTGTGGAGGGACACAGCAGAGCAGATGAGCAGATCAGCAGAGGTAAAATGTTACTGCAGACCTCGTCACTACAACAAGTTTCCTTGTGTAGGTCATATAGATGCATCAGTAATAAATTCAGACTGTTTCATAAACAGTTATAAACGCTGTGTTTCAGCTTTAAGGCTCATGGTGACTCTTCCTCTACATGTTCTCATCTCTCTACACTGTTGGCTATTTTATTTAGGCAAAATGCTAAAAAATAATCAATGTTCTAATAATAATAATAATAATATTAAGTCCAGGAAGTAGCTCTGTGCACATCTGACCAGCACATCTGACTGTATTTAAATACAGTCGATATCTCACCTTTATATTTATACAAAGCATTCCAGAGGAACTGGGCAGAGACCAGAGGTCGCTCAAAAAAAATGGTGTCTCCCTTCTTGATGCTCCTTTTGGCGAAGAGACCTTTGCCCTGAAACATGAATAACATCATGAATGTTGTGCACCATTCACCAGTCTCTGAAAACACCGCCATCTCTGTTTTTTTTTAACAAAATATTTATTTATACTTATGCATATTTGAATGATTAACAGCTGCTTTGTTAGGAAATTGAGAAAAATGACCAACAATGATGACAATGTGCATCCACATTGAGAGGAGTCTTTCACAACAAAATCAGTACAGCACCTTATACTTGGAAAAGAAATGAGAAATTAAAGGGGTCCATCAGTTTAAAAACAATTCTGTCTTCACATGTAGTTTTGCTCTCGTTTTTTCCATTAAGTACACAGTTGTTAACCCGTCTTTCCATTGTTGTAAAAATATCTTTTTTGCCACCAGTATAAGAACATGCAGTAAGTAAACCTTTCTCTTATACATAGCTGAACAGCTCTAGTACTAAATCATTATTCAGAATGGCAAATATTTATGTATGAGTCCCTTCCCAGTATGACTTCAATTTTGGACACTACCAAAAATGTGTGCATCACCTCCAGCCCATTTACAATCCCTCCAGCACAAATTTGTTCTACTTATGTCATATTTGGATACAATGAGAGGAGTCCTGAAATACCTCAATTTTGGTTTCCAGTTGAACTCGTTCCATAGTGGATTCAAAGGATAAAATTATTCTGGACAGCTCTGAGCGGCAGAATGTGATATTGGCTCTTCAGTAGAATACACTTCCTGCTTTATTTCAGCGACAGTATGGCTTGTTAATATATCGATATTGTGATTTGGCATCTGTTCTAGCTGCTTTATTATTTGCCTTTACCCACTAAATCATTCTATCCACATCACTGATGGTCTCATTGTGTTAATATTCTCGGAGAGCACCAAAAGTCACCCTTACAAATATTATCACAATATCGTTCAAGGCATACGGTCAAAAGTATTGTGATAGGTCTATTTGATTCTGTACATATTGCTCAGTCCTGACTATGACTAATATTATTAGTTTCCAAGGTGTCACAAACTTTTTCATGTCAAGGACCTCCACAATAGATGCACATTAGACTACGAACCCCCAGTTTGAGAGATTTAAGTTCTTAAGGAACCCCCTCTGAGTAATTTTTTTTTTTTTTTTTAATTTTTAGGTTTGACTAGGATCACTAGAAATTACAATCAATGAGAACAGCCGGCCATATTTCTTCCTTGATGTTGGCAAATATGGCTTAAACAAGACACTTTTAGGCTATTCCATGATAAACAACATATATCAATATATATACACATTTTTCTCTAAAATAACATACTATTAGGGTTGGGCGATCACGGACAACAATATAATATATCATGTTGATGAAATACCTTGATGTTGACTTTTATCAATTTTGCAATAATATTGTTAGGACGACTACTGGTGCTTTCACAAAATATTAACACAATGAGATTTTTGATTTTTTAATTTTTAATAATCACTTACACCATATCACAACAGAATGATATCCAAATATATAATGATGTTCATAATATAACTACAACAATTCATCAATTATTAATCAACTATTAAATTAATTGCCAACAATTTGGTATAACAGATTAATCATTCTGAGTCCTTTTTTACAGACAAAATGTCCAATTTCACGGACTTCAACTTGTCAAATGTGAATATTTTTTTGGTTTCTTTACACCTCTGTGGCAGTTAACTGAATATCTTTGGGTGGTGGACAAATCAAGACATTTGGGAACAACATGTTGGTCTTTGGGAGACAGCGATCAACATTTTTATGACACTTCATGGATCAAACAGCTCATCAGTTAATCGAGAAAAGATGATCAATAGATTAATCAACAGCGAAAATTGTCGCTGGGTGTAGTCGATATAATATCGATGCATTGGCCAGTCCTAGTTCCTGAGCTTTCACCATCGACATGAACCTCATAGTGAAACTGAAGCTAGATTTGATTATTTATTGACAGTTCAGTTCATGGCTTCATTCATCACACCACAGTAACTTTAATGGTGTTTAACAGTAGATGCATTCAGCGGTCTGTACTCACTTTTGATTCAGATAAACACACTAAACCAGGAACTTTTCAGGTAGTTTAGGTCACTGACAGATGTCTTACTCTCAGATCGGGTGATAAAATGTTTCAGTCCAGTCTCTTCAGCACTTTGTGTCCCCAGCAGCAGCCTGACTGTGATCCTCACTGACTGTCAGCCGCTTCACTTTAACCCTCACATCTGTCTCAGCCTGTTTATCCTGACAAACGCTAACCCTTCTTACCTTTACGTTGTCTATAAATCTCACTTCCACGCTGGCGGCAACTTTGCCGGGGTCCACGCAGCAGAAAAACATGTCATCCAGGGGAGCAGCCATGTTTCTCAGGACCTTTCACCTTTCAACCCCGACACGACGATTTATCTGTGGACGGAGGCGACAGTGACCTCTGGTGGTGGACATGTGACCTGCAGCAGTTTCTGCAGCTGCCCCACGAGTCAACATAGGAAACTGTTTTATTGTAGGTAACTAAGACTTAAAATAAACATGAGTGAACATGGTAAGGGTCCATTAATTAACATGCAGCAGGAAGTATTAATAGCATTTAGTTAATAGCCATATATGTGCTGTGCTATGTGTCTAATAATCATTTACTAATGGTGTTCATGTTAACTATGGCATTAAAGTGTCTCTTAACATTTATTCAAGGTTTACATTTTAATTAGGGTACTAACTAATATTAGTGTATGGTTGATAAAAATGTGAAGTTTGCTTGTTTCTTTATTTTCTTATGGATATTCATTAACCTATAGCCCAAAGCAATTTCTATCAACCATATACTAATATGAGTTAGTCCCCTGATTAACTTGTGAACCTTAAATAAATGTTAACAAGAGACATTTGTTAACAGTTACTTATTCTTATTATAGCGTTAAAATAACTGTTAGTTAATGCTTATTAAGGTATCAACTAATGTTAACAGAATCTTTACAAACAATTAAATGTATGAATTAATAACATAGTAAACATGAACACCATTAGTGAATGATTACTAGACACATTAGTTAAATATGAATTAATTGTTATTAATGCTTATTACTGCATTAACTAATGTTAATTAATGGGACCCTTATTGTAAAGTGTTACCTAAAACTGTTTTGTGAGCTGACATGGAATGACAGTAAATATGCAGTAAAATAAACAAGTAAATTTACCATCACCAGCTCCAGAGCTCTGGCTTTTTATCATTGATTAGTTTGGTAGTAGTTTAATTTAAAAAATTGTGTGACCACTAAATTAGAAAATAGTGACAATGTCCTTGCAATTTTTTGAATACCCAGGTTAAGAAAAAACTACTTAAAAAGTTTATTAATTAATACTATGTAATGATAATAATAATAATAATAATATAATAATAATATAATAATAATAATAATATACATCAATCATCAATGTCTTGTTAAATACTGGATTCTGATCAATTATGGCATTAAAGTCTGTTATTTCTGTTTCAGTCTGTTGGAAAATCATGTTCAAGCAGCACTGAAACAGCTGAGACAAAGTGTACAACTTATATACAATGACAAGACTGGACAATAGTAAACAGAGAAAAGGTATTTATTATATATTTTTAGATAATATAGATAAATGTTTTACATTGTTTGACTAGCAAACATTTAATAACCCTGTAGTAGAAGTATTATACAAAGAATTAAAAATACTGTTCATAATCAGTACTATAATATATAGATTATACTTTGATATTGTACAAAAAAAGTGATTAGGAATACAACAGTGGTTTACATAAGAAACAGTCAGTAGTGGAGTAAAATGTCCTTCCTACAATTTAGGAAAGAAAGTTAGTTTACAGTATTTGGCTACTATAGAAAATAAAATGCCAAGACAGTAAGATTCTGCATGTTGTTTCACATTATTTGGGTAAAATACCTGCCATGTCATAACTGTAATTTGTTTAAACAGTGTGTAACCTACAGTAATATACATCTACAGCACAGTCTCCACAGTACAGTACAGCCACTGACAGAGTGGCTGCACACTGGCAATATTGTTCCAAAGAGATCCAGTTGTCTGTTACTCTGATCAGCATTTTTCTTGGTGTGTACAGAACATATCAGCACCACAGGTTTGTGCAGAGAGTCCATGAGATTTCTAAGATTTATATTTTGTATTTCTATTGCAGTGTTTCCCACAAGTCAAAAATATACTTGGGAGTTTTCCCTCAAAGCTGCTTTTGACATCTGTCTCCACCACAATAAAACATCAGACAAGAGCCTGACAAACAAATCAACTGTAGCAATAACCAATATTAGCTTATTGCAAAAATATCATTAATAGTGTGTTTTGATCGCTGAGAGAAACTGCAGTTCAGAAAGGCCAAAGATAATAAGTGACACATTTAGGACTCCATTACGTTTGCTCTCTAGTTTGTCCAGCAGAGGGCACTGAGAAGTATTTTATTCATACTGTCTTTTGGTCAAAACTCTTTCACCCCAAAATCAAAAACACATTTTTTCCTTACCTGTAGGGCTATTTGTCCATCTAGATTGATTTGGTGTAAGTTGCTGAGTTTTGGAGATATCAGCCATTGAGATGTCTGCCCTCTTTCCAATATAATGAAGCTATTCAAGATAATCCACAGATTGTTAGCAGTTATATGTAGGAACTACTTTTTCCCCACTAAAAAGAAAGTAGTTCCAGTTAATTATACTACAAAAAGAAAGTAGTTCCTACATGAAACTGCTCATAACAAGGTCTGTGGATTATCTTGAGTAACCAGGCCATTATAAGAGACATTGCTGTTGACTCACGAGCTGAGTGTCATTAAGTCCTATTATATTCAAGAGAAGGCAGACATCTCTTCTGCTGACATCTCCAAAATTCTGCAGCTCACGCCAAAACAGTCCAGATGGATAAATAACACTACAGGCCACAGCGAAAATATGCAATTTTGATTTGGGGGTGAACTGTCCCTTTAAGCGCTCTTTATCAGGAATGTTGTGTGTTAATGTGAGGATGATGTTACCTTGTATATCGTAATCGAAAATTTTAAAATTAAAATTCTAGTGTCGGTCAGAGTCTAAAACATGCCAATCCAGGGGATCGCAGGATTTAACTGAGGGCTTGCATGATAATTATCAGGATAGAAAGGTTTTATAAAAACTCTTCAGCTACTGAAAATAACAGTCGTTTTAAGGTTATCTTTAGACATGCCCTTAATCTTTGCTGTTTTTTCAATGTAAATACAAGAATAGTTTACTTCTTTCAGGCCTCTTATAGATATTTAAATTAATGTCTTGGTCAGTGGTGGTTTTTATGGAACAAAAAGTGCAAGATTGACAACCACTGATTTAGAGATACTGGGCTTAAATAAAGATAAATCCATTGTAAATAAGAATTTGTTCTTCATGACTTGCCTAAATAAAACAAAATAAATTCCAGTGTTATCTGATTAACTAACCTGTGGACAAGCTCCAGTTTATTACCACGAACTTAGACTGTTGACAGCCACCTTTTACTTCCATGACTATCAGCTGTTCAGGATGGTGAAGAAACACCCGTGTTCACATTATGTTTGAATTGACAAACAAGGATGCTGATTTAAGTATACACTCACTGCTCCTCTAGAAACGTCTGGTGATGTGAGGCCTTATGGATAACATTAAAGCGTCTATAATTAATAATTTTTATCTCAACAATTGATCACGTGACTACTTGCACGTGTGTTACCAAGACCGCAACTCCACTTGGTTCACTGTCACCGCTCTCATTATCATTTTCAGAGAAAAAGCTTTTAAAAAAACTTTAAGAAACACTGTGCACTACCTTCTCATAACCAAACAGCAGACAGACATGAATGCCATATTGCTCAGTATTGGATGGATGCTTAAAAAGCAACAGTTTTTCTTGGCACAAGTTTCCCCACATCAAAAAGTTTTAGTGTGTCAGTGTTATGTTTACAGACCCGAAGTGAAGAAAAAGTCAGCTACTGCAAGTTTAAAGGCAGAATATGCAGGTTTGTTGGCTGCTGTTTGTCGCACATAGAGCAGAGGAGAGAAGGGAAAGGGATGTAATCATTTCGGGCTGCACCTAACCATTATTTTTTCCAAAATTAATCTAATGATACTTTTTTCGATTCATCTAATGAGCAATTTATTGATTAGTCTATTGATTTTTTTAAATGATCTAATTAATATAACAATCAATTAACCTAAAATAAATATTAAAAAATGGCTCATCAATTTCTAAATAAGATCTAATCTGCTCCATGCCAAAATAGTCTGAATTGCCACAACTTCGGCTGAGACATGCAGGCTCTGAATAGGTAGCATCAATCCAATA
Organism: Lutjanus argentimaculatus; assembly: GCA_034769285.1. Taxonomy (NCBI): domain Eukaryota; kingdom Metazoa; phylum Chordata; class Actinopteri; order Lutjaniformes; family Lutjanidae; genus Lutjanus; species Lutjanus argentimaculatus. The sequence goes on along the minus strand of JAWZSL010000006.1, from coordinate 12,756,751 downwards.
TGGCAGAAAGGCCTTTCTCTATCTATGGGGCTCCACACCACTGCCTAAGGACAAGCTCAGAAATATCCTCAACATGGTAAAATAGTAAAAATTAATAGTAAAATACACTCAAAGAGCAAGATATCCACCACACATCTGTAGTGGTCCTAAGTGATAATTGAGAGGGATTATTTTTAATCCTGCATAGTGTGCCTTTAAACTGTATTTATAACTTTTGTATTTGGGTCAAATAGCAACAAATTGCAACTATATTTGAATGGGCAACATAACCTACAGTATGCGTGAGAAACACTGTATTGAAGATATTAAAATAATTTTATTGATGCTAAAACCTGATTTTGCAGTAAATATATTATCATTTCTATATACAGAGCTTCTTCTTAGTCTTGAAAACAGACAAGGACAGAAAAAAAATCCCTCCCATTTTCAAACTGAGAAGAAACCTTGACTCAGAAGTTGCTGAGATCTTGAAAGTGTAAAAAATAAAAACAGGTTTAGAAACCCTGGATTAGTACAGGATGACCTACAGTACAGTAGCTTCTCCCTGACTGCTATTCACAACGCAGCCTCATTTCCATCCTCGCTCTGTGTCCTCTCTGCTCCTCTCCCGCACCACGAACATCCATCATAAACCCTTGTTGTAGGTCACCACCTTGCAATCTGTTGCCATGGCAATCTCCGGCTCTAGGCGAGACACCTCGATCTACAAAAAAAAAACACACACACACAAAAAAAAACGTACAGACAGAAGGTAAAATTTTGGGTTTATATCTCCATGAGCCGATCTTTATGCCTTGAAAATCAGCCTGACTTTTTAATTAGATGTGGGAAGAGACATCTGGAATCAGAGGTGAATGCAGGCTTGCAGGCCGGCGCTGCGCATTTCAAGTGGTGTATAAGTAATTTGAATTTCTTCGCAGCTGCTCCCACAACCATCTGGCCTTGAATCAGCAGTAGAGGCGGTTGAGTCGACGCTTTACTGTACCTGAGACAGCTGGGGGAACAGGCTGATGGCCACCGGCAGGGAGAGGCCGAAGGTAACCAGGCACACAAAGCTGTGGATGGGCAGCAACAATCTGCGGTTGCTCTGCAGAAATCGCAGCCTACATGAGTCAAAGATAGTGATAAAAGGAGAACATGAGCCTTTCTGTGTGGATCGATCCCAGATGACTACTGCAAGTTATTTTTGGATCTGAAGAAATCCTGCAGATTTGGAGGGAGCTATTTTGCACATTTAGTGGGTGGGAGATTTATCTGTCTATGTGAAAGTTCCAGTTCTGGGTTTAATGAGTCAGACTGCAGATATCCTTTTTTATTTAATTTTACAACTGAAACAGAAATTCTATTTTTATTTGAAGTGAAAACACATTAGTCTCAATAATGTATAATGTATATGTGTACTATCATTCTGAATATTCAGACTACAGCAGACAAGTACTTAATGAGAATATTACTGATTGCTTACAAATTAATTATGGAATCTACATAATGAAGAGGCTAACACCTTCTATAAAAAATGCAAACAGAGAAATATAAGGGAATGTGGTCAAAGTGGATTAGGTACATAATTTCATCATTCCCAAACTGGGGCTTGGAACCCCCACAAGGTGTCACAAGATAATTTGAGGTGTTGTAAGATGAAGTAAAAATATTACAACATATTTATGTTATGTAAATATAAGAACATATTTATTTAATGAATAATTTACTGTAACTTCAGGTCTCTTAAAAGGTTACAACCCGACATGTGTGACCAGTCACATGTTTTCATCCTGTCTAATGTCTAATTAATTTAGCAATAATAAGTAGTTTTTCAGCTTTTTAAGTAAATGTTTTAAGCTTCTCAGATGTTTTTTTTTTTCAAGTTGTTTTAATCATTTATAATTGTAGATATAGACATTTTTGGGATGGATTTTGACCGTTGTATTGACCTGACAAGACATTAAAAGACGTGATCTCAGGCTCTGGGAACTTGTGATGGGCTTTTTTTTTAATATTTTTGACATTTTAAAGACCAAAAGATTATTCAGTTAATTGGGGAAATAATTTGTATCAATAATGAAAGTAACTGTTACGTGCAGGCAGTTTTTTTTTTTTAATGCCAACAATATACATCTGTACCTCTCTAGGTAGGACATAATGATGGGCGGCAGCACAAAGATTGGCATCGGGAGGACCACACGTGTGAAAGCCGTCTCCATGATCGCCTGGGGAAAAAGATGAGAACATTGTGCACACGCTTCATTTCAAATACTGCAATGAGTTGGATTTAATTTTCCCTTTCATGAGATCAGATGGGAGCTGACTGAGTGACAGGAGCCGAGCAGGAAATGATGCATTTGTAGACACCATCACGTTTGCAAATCAATTTAAAAAACAGCAAGTGTATAAACATATTCAGTGCACTCATCTAACAAGTATGCTGAGTGCACAAAAAAAGCCACTCACGTGTCTGGCAGCAATTTTGGAGGATCCCACCACATTCCCGTTGTTGTCCAGCACATCAATACCCTCAGATAGCTCATTGTGTCTCATCAGGCCCACGTTACAGATGTTTGCACTAGCTGACAGTGGAGAGAGAAATGGAGCAATCAATTTACATTTACATTTCCACACCACAAGAACAGATGCTGAGCACAAGAAAATAAGTCACGGATAAAAAGAGAGTCCATTAAAGATAACTGAAGTGAGGACAAAGATAACCACAAAACTTTAATACTGTAGGGCTGTTCTCAACTCAGAATTTTGTCAGCTGAACTGGATTTGGCCTTTTAATGCGAAGTTTCTGTTCATTTCTTTTTTCAGTTAAGCACCAACTCCTTTATCTGCCTAAATGAGTCTCATCTTTTACCCTACCTCATATTTTAAAGGAGAAGTACGTCCCTCAGTGTTCAAAAAGGCAGTTCAAGTAGCGAGTTGGAGCCAGAGATCATATATCAAATAGGTTTAATCCGTATCTAATGTACGATCTCTGGTTGAAGCGGGCTGATTCCTCCTGCCCCATCTTCCCCGGACTTTAAGTTCAAGCAGGTTTCGTGCAGGCTGAAGTTACACTGAACAGGAGCTCAATGCTATTACTGGACAAAATCGAGCGATGACGAGTCCTACACTGTAAGTTGATCAGCTGATTATAACTTCCAATCATCTGTCAATGTAAACTTCAGCTTGTTATTCTGAAAACACAAGCCCACTGCTCTGAAAATACACACTGTGGACTTTAAGTTCAGTGACTGTCTGTCTCACTGCCTGCCAGACTCCAGTAACATTTTACTCAATTTAATTATTACAACAATCTACTCCTTCTAAAAGATTATTTATGATTTCTTATGACTCATAAATAGACACTTACTCATTCAGTGAACTTTCAGCATAAATTTTAACACTAATTAATGTTGTCACATGGATTTTTAACAAGTGCACCAGCAAATACAAAAATATATTTGATTCACCTTATTTATGTTCCTCCTTGAAAAGTTATTCTTGTGCATTTTTGTAACTCTTCTATCTGTTTTGTTATTTTAATGCATACTGACTGACAAAGAAGTGCTCAACTTGAAGAATCTCAGTCAACCAAGACGTCTGATGATTCGACTCATCAACTTTCAAAAAAAAGACTGTTGATGTGCAGTAAAACACTACAAAAACTTCTGTGCAATGAATATTTTATGCAGAAATTACATTAATGCAATTTACAAGCAGATTCACAACAAATGAAGTCTTAAAAATTAAGTGTGACATTAGTAAGATGTTATGACTGCAACCACCAGAGGGCCACATAATTACCCTCCATTAAAACTGGCACAGAGGGTCCTTTGAGAACCTACCTACAGCTGGGAAGGGGACTAATCTCTGAATTATCATTCTGGTGGCGGACTCAGCTTGTTGGCCTTCTGAATCAGCACATTCAGTCCCACCTATTAAATAGAAAAAACATGATTATGCCAATAAATGTAGCATTAGAAAATATACATCAGAACATGTAACATGTTTAAAATACCACTAGAGTTAGAATTCTTCCTTCACTTTAGCTAAAACATTGGCATTAGCACTAGAACTGTGCTGTTAAACTATTTCAAAAGCTAAACAGTATTACCAAATCCTACTGTGTATAATACAGCCAAAACCTTCATTACTGCTTCTGTACACAGATGTGAAGCAGCTCATGACTAAATTCATAGCTCTCATGTGCAGGTAAAATTCACAAAACAGTATCCTGAAATAGAATATTGATGTTTGAACTGAACAAGAAACACACTCACTGCAATAGAAACAGCACTGGTTACAGCTCCGACATAACCTTGAATGAACTTGGATGTTGGTGTGGGCTGAGGAGGAACAAAAGAAATATTGTGTCACAGCCTTATACATGGCTACTGCTATAAACTCTGTGGTGACATTTTGAATTGCATATATTGATTTAATGTTCTTAAGCAGAGGCTCTTAATTTTTCACAGCCAGGGACCTCTTAGAAAATATACCCCTCATGTACCTCCCCTGTAATATTTTTTCTACTTATGCTTAATTATGTGTAAGAACAAGGGAGGCATACGTGCCTGATGAATGGAGCAATTGGAGCAAATGCATCCACATTAATATATTAGAAGGAGCAAAGTTATGGTTTTGCTACCCCACTTTTATCTTTTTAAAAATAGACTGGACTCCCCGCAATCAAGTGATTATATTTAGGTAGCCTCTACTGGCTACTGGTTACAAGTGACAAAAACAAGTAAAAAATAACATGTTTTTGGAGCACTGATTGTTTGTCACAGCATGCTTTGGCTGTCAAAATCAGTATACGCATCAAAATGTATCTCTCTCTCTCTCTCCGTTCTCTCTCTCTCACGCACACACACACACAGATGGTAAAATATGCAGCATCTGAGGGGTAGCGTGACAGCGTGCAGCTCTGTTATGCATGGCCGTTTACTGTGTCTACCATCATTAAATCGCCTGAATACAACACCAGGCTGCTTAAGTATAACCATACAGACCTGTACGCACATCAGACTAGTCAGTTAGAATTGATATTCTTGATATTCTTTATTATGAATGAGACGTCAGGTTACCATGGCTCATTTGTTTTCTAACATTTCTTTATTCTTGAAACAAACTCATATGGACAATCATACTCTACATCTGTCTTTGGGTACAGATTTTTGTGATGTGACTGGCTGAGAAAGTATTTAATAACCACATCACCCACTGATCTATATTCTATTCTACAGTATACATTCTACATATTATATATGTTGTCATTTTTAGATGTTTTTGACGAAATCTGAATCCCTATAGTAAATAGTTCCTATACCTTTGTGGCGTTGCGGTTGGCATAGTTCACACAGGCATTATGACTCTGGTTCAGCCACTGTTGGAAAGAAAGAAGGAAGTAAGGAAGAGATGAGAGGGTTAAACAAATGAACAAAGGAAAAAGGAGTACAGAGCGAAAGAATGACAGAAAGAAGAACAGGGAGTGGATAGGTGGAGGCAGGAAAAAGAAAGGACGAACAAGGATAGATAGATAGATAGATAGATAGATAGATAGATAGATAGATAGATAGATAGATAGATCAGTAGTAGTGGGTAGTTAGGTAAGTAGGTAGGTAGGCAGGCAGGTAGGTTGGTTGGTAGGTCGGAGGGTAGATAGGTGGGTGGGTAGGTAGTTAGGCAGGTAGCTAAGCAGGTAGTTAGGTCAGTAGTTTGGTTGGTACGTCAGAGGGTAGGTAGGTAGATAGTTGGTTGAGTAGGTGGGTATGTAGGTGGGTAGACAGATATGTAGACAGGTAGGCAGGTGGGTGGGCAGGTAGGCTTACATGTTACTGTAAAGTAAAAGCACACAGAGAGAAGCAAACAGAGCAGCAACACTTAATTTTACAATGTCCTAATTTCAGTGTATAACAGGTGAGAAAGCGCTGCATGTACACAATAAAAGTGTGCTTACCAGATGTTCAAAATGTACAATAAATGCAATGGTTTTACATTATGTTTGATATTTACAGTACCTGCCATATAATGGTAGACACCACAGTCTGATTTGGGAGAAGAAGGCCAATGACCTAGATGAGACCAGGGAATAAGAGCTTATTTTTTGCACAAAATAAGTCCAAAGTCTCATTTCATCTATCCCCAAACATGACCATGTAAATGGATATCTGCACAGCCAAGGTAAGTTCTATGAAGTGCATGATTAAAATGTATGATTTTCCATATGGGACTTACAATTGGCGTTCCAAATGGTACATAACCTGCACAAGCGAAGAAATGATTTTTCACTGTAAAAACACTGACAAACGATGGAGAAACTTCAACAACTTTGGCAAAGATCTTCATCTGAGATCGTACCTGACATTCGAAATGGCATGAAGATCTTCTCTCCTGTGTCAGGATGAATGATGGCCTGCGTGCAGAGAGCATGACATCATCCTCATGCTGCCAGGAGCCCAGAGGCTTGAATGTATGGAGGTGTGGTTAACCTGAGCTGACGTATGACTGGTGAATCACTTACCTGCTTGATCTTCTGGGCTTCCCACAGCTGCACAGGTAAGCAGGGCAGTTAAAGAGAAGGGCGACAATTAGTCAAAAAAGTTATCATATTATACTACAACATTTGTATTCAATCACATCAGCATCAATAAAGACTCACCTGAAGATCAGAGACTCCAGGTGGAAGCGTTCCATGTTTATAGTCATCAAGTAGTTTGATGGATTCTTTCAACTTTTTCTACATACAGAGAAAAAGACAATAATTAAGCTTAATTAGAGTAAGAATCTTTTAATGTTTTGACAGTCTGGCAGTAACAATAGACTCTTCCTAATTCCCGCCGCTTTTCACTCTGTGCTCCAATAACAGTTGAGCAAGTTTGGTACCTCGAGCAACTTTCTCCTTTCCTGCTTCCTGTGCCTACATATGCTGTAGGCCAGGCTTGTTTATGTTGAAAAGAAAAACAAATTTTGGAGGTTGTTTAAAGATGTTGCTGAAGAACTGGAAAAGCAATATTCACATCTTAAGTTAGCCAATGTTAGCAAAATACTAGCTAACTAGATAGCTAATGATTGATGTAGTTTGACTTGACATGATTAATAAATTAGCCAAGTGATTATTTCAGCTCTACAAATGTTTCATGTTGTCTAAACACAAGCAGCTGTAATAGAAATTTCTCGAAATAAAATCTGATATTTGTGGCGTGACAGTTTATAATACTGCGTGTTATATAAACACATTCTGGTCGTTGAGGTTAGATACCCAGCACACAGGAAGGGCAGCTTGTAATACACAAGTATGAGTACTGGATGGAAGCAAAACCATATTGTGCAACATATAAACAGTTTTACAGGAAATGTTTTACCTCAGACACAAACAGGGTGCTGGGGTCGATGATGTCTATGAAGTGCCTCAGACGACCGAGGAATGAACCCTGAAAAAGACAGCATGACAAAGTTAATTCTTAATGAAAGTAGATATAATAACAACAGCAGAGCATCCTCCCCTCTGTGAATTTTTAATTTCACAAGTCCTCAGACGTCTCAACTGATTTGTCACTGCTCACTTCTACTAGTTGTAAAGTTCCTAAAAATACTGCTCTCTGTTGGCCACTGCTATTTTGAAAATTTCATTTGTATAATGTCTCATTAAGCACAGTTTATTGTTTCATCCATAAACAAGGCCGAAGGCAGAATTTCAGAAATCCTGAGGTGTCTGAATCCAAATTACCATTATTAGTCATATTTAAAGATGCCAACTCTAACTCAGCCTTGAAAAACCCTGTTAACTCCTCCTTAGGTCAGTAAGATATACAAATTCCTATAAACAACACTGAAGACCTCAGTATCCTCAGCTGCCCTGCCCTGTGAGAACTTTGATTTGTTAAAGGAATAGTTCTACATTTTGGGAAAGATTTTGATAAGAAGAGAGATTATTTTCACATCTATACTGTAGATTCCAAGCTAGAGCCAGGAGATAGTTAGTTTAGCTTAGCATAAGGACTGGAAGCAGGGGAACCAGCTAGCTAGCTCAGTCAAACTAAAAGTTTTTACTCATTTTTGTACAGATTAAACAAACAAGATACAAGTCGTTGATTAGCTAGCCTTTAGAGGTGCTGGTAGGTTTGGTACCTTTGGAGAAATGCCTGTTTCCTCCTGTTTCCAATCTTTGTGCTAAGCTAAAGTAACCACTAACTACTGCTAACTGTAGCTTCACATTTAGTGGATAGACATGAGGCTGGTATCAATCTTCTCATCTAACTCTCTGCCAGAAAGCAAATAATGAATATAATGTATTTCTCAAAATGTCAAACTATGCTGTATGTTTAAACAAACAATATGTAAATTCTGCCACTAGGGATCTCTCTCACATTAAAACAATAACAAAAGACATAGTTCAATGATATCATGACATAGTGTGGGATCATGGCAGTTGTTATTTTCAGCTTTAGGCCCCAGTCACACATACCACAGTTTTGGCAGCGAGAAATGTCTTTTTCCAGTTGTTTTCTAATGTACGCCATGTAAGCTTCATGCCTCAGACACTTGGAGCATCTTGCATTTTTACAGGAGTGCTTTGCACACTGTGAGCTGAATTAAATTCAGCTAAGAGCAGAAAAGAGCTCAATGTCATTTGTGTTTTTTTTCCCTTTTATGCAGTTGTATTATTAATGAGAGACAGGCCTTCTGTGCAGTCATAACCATGACAACAACAATCATGGAGGACAAACACATGGTGGCTGTTGCTGGATACCTGTATGATTTGACCAACCATAGTCACCATGACATGTACACAAAACAGCAGCCTGGAGGGAAATTAGTGCAAAATTTCAAAAGTTTTCAGGTAAGTGGTTTTCATTCATCTAAATGGCACTGGTAACATACAGTTCATAGTTTTGTAGCTCAACTTTCAACATCTCCCTGGGGCTGACCCATGGTTTCACCTCTGTCTGAGGAGAGGGAGTTCAGTTGTAGTGAGTTTCTATGGTGACACTGACTCACTCGCTCTGAAACTTTACAAACTGTGAGTGAACTTCTCTCACTCTTTTACTCTAGATTTGGATCCTACAGCTTGTAAATATGTAACTAGTTTATCTCGTAAATATTTAAATAGTTCTTCTGATCTTCTCCCTCCCTTTGTAGATTTTTAAAAAAACTTTTTACTTCAAATATATGATGTCCTGGAAGTAAGTTTGTGATTATTTGGCCAAAGAGTTCTCTTTCTTCTATCTACGTTTTATATGGCTTAAGGTGATCTTTTCCTTACTTGCTGCAACAAACACAAGCTGTACGCAAATTCTTACATGATGATGTCATCAATATAAAAATGAGCATCTGGCATTTTTTGGCAACTTTTGGAGCAAGTGCTAATTACTTTCACTGGAAAACAGTTGGCAACACTGCATTTATTAATACTATAAAATAAATGACACAGTCTTCGCCTTCTTGACTGAAAAGTGTAACAAAAAAGCTGAGATGTAAAAGTAAAATGTGCCTTTTTGAGATGAACTGATGGTGATGAAAATGTGCTAACTTTCCTCTTGACTAAGTTTACATTTACCAAACACATTCTTTCAAGTGAGGCTTGGCGCTGCTGGTCAAGCGCCCTGTTTTCTGTTCCCTTCACTGTCTTCATCAGCATGCCAATTGCTAAGTACGTGTGCCAACAGTCTGAAAGGGCCCTACAGCATTTATGCCAAGAGTCTCTTTGGCAAACCAGATGGGCGAAAACATGGCAGCTTCAATCAGATTCCCTCGGAGACATTTATCACTTATGAAGGCCAGAAAAACACAGTGGAGAGACAGTGGAACAACCCCTCTATATTTTAATTATCTGCTCAGCACCGGGAATTGAAATGACAGGAAATGACACTCAGTCCTAATAAAGGCTGTGGGTAAATAAGATCTCTGTACTGTATCTCTGGGTTTTCTACCACAGCCATTCCTCCATCACACGTCTCCTCCTCTGTCAGGCCATATGTGCTGCAGTGCTGTTTTGTAAGAGTGGGGTAGGGAGAGGATCCATGTGAGGATCCTGCTTTAATTATGCATGAGTCTCAGCTCCCTGGAGAGTACACAACAAGGCTAGCAGAGATGGAGCGCAGCAGAAAGCACAGACAAACTGAGCAAGATTCATGCTGATTCAAGGACTGGCCTAATTTCAACTGCTTTGACGTAAGGCACTGAAAGAATTACAGCACCTTTACCAACCCTACATGAACTTCAGGGTGCAGATGGAAAAATAAAAGGGTTTATTTATGGGATTCAGATAGAAAAGATTTCTCACTACAAAAAACATATATGCAGCGAATCAGCAGTAGGAGCTGGAAACCCAGGATTGATTACACTCTCTTCCTAAAATTATAGTGATCTGTGATGGTAATCGCTAAAAATAGTCGATCACATGAGAAAAAGGGTGTAAATAAACTGTTATTTGGGCTTTTTGAGAACCCTGCAATATCCTGTGTTAATTGGTGTGTTCATGAGTGGATTATGGAACAAAAGGCCCCCAGACACATACATGTAACAGCCAACTCACCCCTCCCTCATAAAGCAAGACCCCAGACAGACAGAGACACAAACCAGTCTTAGTTTTTGTCTCTTTGGCGTCACTTTGTGCTCGTGGTACATCTCTTTGTGACCATTTCACATCTCTCTGTAGTTGTTTGGCGCCTCTTTTGTGTTGTTTTTTTTGCATCTTTTCATGGCTGTTTCCTGTCTCTGTGTAGTCATTTTGCACCTCTTTGTGGTTTTTATGCATCTCTTTGTGGTTGTTTTGCATCTTTTTGGGGTTGATTTGCATCTTTATTTCTGGCAGTTTTGCATCTTTTTGTAGCTGTTACTGCAAGGTTGTTTTGCGTCTCTTTGTGGTTGTTTTGCATCTCTTTACGGCCATCCTGCATCTCTGTGTGTCTGGCTTGCATCTCTTTGATGCTGTTTGACATCTCTTTGGGGTCAAATCTATTCACAGCAGTTTTCAATCTTTTCATCCCTTTGTGGCTGTTTTGCATCCTAATTTGTGGCCGTTCAACATGTCTATGCATCCGTCTTGCATCTCTTTGTGGCTTTATGGCGTCTCTTTGTGGTCGTTTGTCATCTCTTTGCAGTTGTTTTGCATCTCCTTGTGGCCATTCTACATCTCTATGTGGCCATCTTGTGTCTCTTTGTGGCTGTTTGGTGTCTCTTTGTGGTCATTTGCTGTGTTTTTGCAGTTGTTTTGAATCTCTGTGGCTATTCTGCATCTCTCCTGGTTGTTTTTGCATCTCTTTAAGGTTGTTTTGTGTCTCTTTGTGGCCATATGTCATCTCTTGCAGTTATTTTGAACCTCTTTGTGGTTGTTGTTTTTTTGTCTCTTTAAGGTTGTTTTGCATCTCTTTACAGTTGGTTTGTCTCTTTTTGTGGTTGGTCTGGTCTCATTGTTTTTCCATGTTGTCAGTGGTACATTTTGATAAGAATTGAATTAATAGCTCATATCAGTTGACCTACTTACAGTGTGCATCTGGACTTTACTCTCTGCAGTACCATCAGGTAAATTATTTCCACAGGCTTGTGTGTCTTTGACTTAAGAAGCCACAGATAGAAATTTAAATGTAACTAGTGTGCAGCTTCCACAGTTAATGTGCCATCCAGTTAACGTGAAGGTCACATTATCTCTCAGGGCTGACCAAAGCAAATTCATTTCTGAGGACGGAAAATTGAGTAATGGGTTTCAGATAAGGATGGACAGCCCATTAATCTTGATCACAGGTGGGGCAACAGTCAGTCTGCAGAAAGCGTCCCAGGAAAAGATAAACTGTAAAGATGTTACAATGTGATTCGGTCTAGATTATTGTATTACAGCTGTGATTTTAAAGCTCATCACCCATTCTTGAAAATTGGGACATCATGTGCTACAAAAAAAAAAATGTAAAATCAACACTGTAATTCAATTTTTTGGTGAAAATTTGGCTTTAAGGATTTACATATATATACATAATATATATATATACACACACACATACATACATATATATATACGAAATACATGTAATTAATGAAATATTTTGGTTTGCTTCATTTTTTAAATTTCTAAACTTTGTCTGTGCCAGAAAACACCCTTGCCCCAAACAAGAATTCACACCTTCAAATTGTGTTAAACGCCCTCAAAAACTAAAGTGAACAATACCTACTGATAACTAGGTGTAAAAATGTGCTATTATAATTATTCTGGCCCTTTAAAGTTGTGTCACAGATGTTCATCAACTTTACAGAAACATGATTTCATCTGCCATAAAAAGGATTAGCTCACCCTCAGGACCCCTGTTTCACACACACGGTTTAAAAACTGCTCAGGCATCAGAAATCCTTTAATTTTTAGACAAATTCATTAAAAAATATTGTTATTAGATGTGTCTCAACCATAATATGTCGACTCTGTAGCCCTTCTAACTCAAAGCTAAATAAGAATCATGGTTTAAGACATGTATTTTGATTAGCATTAAGAGAACTCTGAGCAACTTTAAAAAATAAAGTGCCTGCTCACGACGACTACGCTGTGAAATGAAACAATGTAACGTTTCGTCATCCACGTAAGACATCAACCACGTCACATTTTTTATCTGATGGAGTTGTCGTCTACATTTAATGAAAAATGTAATCACAAAGAGGCTGGCACGTGACAAAGTTTAATAGCCAAGAGTTTGATCTTTAAAGGAACATTTCAACCAAAAGTCAAAATCTGTTTGGATTTGTATTATTAATTTTGGTGGTCAAAGCACCAAAATAAATAAATAAATAAAATCAATAATGTCTCTTACCAGAAATCATGACCTGGTTACTCACGATAATTCATAGACCTCGTTGTGAGCAGTTTGTGTAGGAATCCTTTGCTTTCTGCAGTATAATCTATGAGAACTACTTTCTTTGTAGAAAAAACAATTGTTCCTACATGAAACTGTTCACAACGAGGTCTGTGAATTATCCTGAGTAACTGGGTCATAATTTTTGGAAAGACACGCTGGTTTTGAATTTTTCAAATGTATTTTTTTATGTTTTGAGCACCACAGGACTTATGCCATTTATGTTGACAGTAGACAACAAACCAGGTGACATTTTTGTGGACGAGAGAGGGACAGTAAAATTAGGTGAGGATGGCAGTAATCAACAGTAACAGTAACGGTAAAAAGCATTCCCATCCAAAGTTTAATTATTTTAACTTTTTTCCATCCTTTGCAACAGAATTTGCAACCAGGTGTGACTTTGCTCCCTCAAGGAGAAAACATGGCTGATCTGCAAAACATCATCATTTTGGTGCAACTACAACCGGTATTATATGTCCAGACCTTAAAATCGTAACTCAGTGTCACAAGAAAGGCTGATATATCTGGTCATGAGGATGGGATACACAAAGTGCAGTTCTCCTTTCACTATCCATGTTGGAGATTAATGAAAAACCTTAAGTTTTGCAGGGCATTTAACATTAAGTTTAAGTATCCAAAACAATATTTAGAGGAAGCAGCATTTTGTAGCCACATACATTGCCATAATAATTACACACGAAATAATTTTATTTACTTGTTTCATTCCAGTTGTTGAAAACAATATGAAGTCACTTTAAGTAACATAGCGGACTGCTTGGTTGTATTTCCTGTCTGCCTGAATCCATGTGAATGCAACATTAGTCCCATTATATTGGAGAGAGAGCAGACACCTTTACAGCTGATATCCCCAAAACTGGACAACTTGCACCAAAAAAATCTAGATGGATAAACAGCACTACAGGTCAGGTAAAAAATATGCATTTTTGCTTTTGGGGCGAACTGTCCCTTTAAAATATATTTTCCCACCATAACTGCAGAGTAAAAATCAAAGGATTTTGAGGCAGTTCTCAAGAATGGAGCGTATAATAACAAACATAATGTTTAAAAACAATAAATATTACGCATTTATTGAGATAAACTGATAAAAAAATGACGGATGCCTTTAAATGAACGTGCAGGATCGACGGTGTGTTGCTGCAGAGCTTCACACTCTGATATCATGTTTCACGGAGAAGCAGCGAGCCAAAGGGTGTGAAATCTGTCAGAGCAGATGATGAAGAGCGATGAGACACCGCCGACAGATGATCATCTCCTGCGGTGAAACTATTACAAACTCTAAACTCATCCAGTCACACCCACAAGTTCATTATCAGAGGAAAGTTGTCGCGGTTTTGTAACAAAGAATCGGAGCGCACATCAAAGCAACTTTCGCTCCAAAGTGTGAGCAGCATCCTGCAGCCGGAGCGGAGCGGAGAGGAGCAGGGTGGAGGAGGAGGATGGGGCTGTTTTCCCCCGAAAGCCTCAAAAACAAACTGTCTTAACGCGTCTTAAACAGATCATAGAGACGACTCACCTGGTCGTACCGCGGTCTCCCGAGCTGGAACACAGGACACGCTGCGGACTCCGCCATGACACCCAACTATTTATTTATTAATGAACTGAATCATGAACGGATTTTCAAGTGGAGCGAACTACATTCAATGTGTAACTAGTGAAGCGCCGAGCCGCGGTGTCTGCCGGGATGTGTAGTCCTCTCGTTTGCGTTAACACTGGCAAAGTTGAACCGCATGACTACACATCCCAAATAATCGATAAGGTGAAAGCTATTGCATAACTGTTCGGATTGATCTTGGGAGAGATAACAGTTGATGCACCCATAGGTGCCTCATTCACTCAATTCATCATTGTGTGGAGAGGTGTGGCCTGAAGGAAGAAACATGTCTGCGCTGAGGAGTGATGGTCAGCAGGGATGCTTTCAGGTTCACTGCATTATAAAAAAAGAAAGAAAGAAAGAAGAAAATAAATAACCTGCAGCAAAACAAAGGAAATATTTGTCACCACACTGGACACTTCCATTATGTTCTTGTCTTATAGTGAGCAAGAGACTGCTTTTTTCAAATGGATGAGAGCCTAATTTGCATTAGTCCTGCACGTTAATTTAATCTAATCAATTGATTATCTTTTTTTTTTTTTTCAAAACTACAATAATATCCAGATAATAAGAAAAAACACAATACAAGGGGTCAAGAAGCCACATAGTTATACAAGGGACCTCCCCTTCCTCTGGAGGAAAAAAAAATCAAAAGAATAATACTAATAAAAACTAGATAAGAAAGATAATTTCATGGAGACAATTATATATTTTAATATAATGATATAATTATTATAAAGCTTAATTAAGTAGCACATTTTGTTCATGGAGTCTGTCCCAAAATAGCCTACTAAAAAAAATAAAAATAAAAAATAATAGAGAATTAATTAATTTATTTATTTTGATGCCTGTTGGCCACTACTAAACTACTCTTTCTGGGGTCCACACAGGTAAACATGACACCATCAATCCAACAAAAAAGTAACAAAAAAAAACAAAAAAACAAAAACAAAAACAAAACAAACAAACCTACAAAAACAAAAATAAACAACAATAAAACTACTAGTAATGTTGATAACAACAATGGCCACAAGTAATATCTAAAAGGAATCAGTAAAACATTTGAAACTGCTCAAAAGTAATAGTAGTGCCACTAAAAACAGCGTATACTGTGACTGAGAAAATACAGTAAAATGATATGATAAAATGATATATAAAGAAAGTTCCTCATTAATGATCATTATTATGTGGCAAATGATGTCATATGTGGAGAGGGGCTGGTGCTATATGCCATTAAATATTTAATCAAACTATTTAAAAAACAGTTTTACTTGTCAAATGTATAATTTCTGATGGCAAACCATTCCATATTTCTTTCCTCTGTAAATGCTCTTTGCATTGAAAATATCAATGAAAATTGATGTGACAGGACATTTGGGGTTTTAAACAATTAAATATTTCCTATAAATCAATAAAGAATAGCTATACAATTGTGTTTAAATCTCAACAAATCATATCACCAAGAGGCAAAAAAGCAGATTTTTGACAATCACACATTTACACATTCAGCAAGTGTAAATGTCTTTAGTCATCCTTGCTGCAGATGAGACATTAATGCTTGCCTTACATGACTGGACAAACTGCTGGAGGGATGAAATGGATCATGCATCAACCAGAGGTGGAAAGTAACAACCACTACTGTGTGGAAGACCATTAAATAAGAATGATTAAATGTCAGTGTTAGAGGCAGTGGAGACACATTTTTTATTTTATTTTTATCTATTTATCTAATTTCTTTCTTTCCCCTTATTTTTCTTTTTATTCATAATTGTAATTTCTACATCACTACATTTTGAAGACAGAGGCAATTTAACAATATTTCAACTGTGAGGCTTAATAGAAATAAAATAATATCACACTGTCAGAGACATTCTGCTGCATAATTAGTACTTTCAAGTATATTTTGGAGCTAATACCATTGTGTGAAACTTTAAATGCAGAATTTTTACTTGTAATAGAGTACTGCAGCAGTATCGCTATTTTTACTTAAGAAAAGATAGTGAATGCTTCTGGAGACAATTTCTCTATTCTTACATCTTTACCATTGATAGGAAATCTGTACCACTGCTGCTTGACCTTTTTCTGAGTTTTCAGTTGACTCAGGCTAAACAAGAACAGGAAATGGATCATTCTCCTGGGTCTATAAACAAAAAACAAGGCTGCGCTGTTCTGTTTCACTGTAGAGATCCAGAATTGAATGTAAATCAGCATTTCACAGTCTGAAATCAATGCTATGAGAGACACAAAGTGAAAGGAATGCAAAGGCAACTTATTGACATTTGTTATTAATGCAATATAGTCAGTTTACAACAGTATCACCTCCAATAAATCAGATATAATAAATAAATATAATAAAGAGATTAAATCTCTTGTCAGTGAATTTGCAGAGCAGGTGTGTGCTGAACCAGCAGGTTTCCATCCAAACTGTGTAGTAAGCAGCGCCCTCTAGTGGAGAGAAGTTGTACACTGTACATACAGTATGTTGGGAGTCATGGATTAGTCTCCACAGTCTCACTCAGGTCTGATGATCAGTAACAAAACAACAACAAAACTTTGGTTCATGTGCACTTTAATTTATTACAGTACAGTACTGCGGTCATTGTAAAGCATTGCAAGTAGCTACAGTGGTACCAGAGTGATATTAGAGAATATATTATCATGACAAAAGTATTTTATAGAAATAACTTATAATTACTCTTATTTACTGCATTGATGCTGTGTTATTTCTACAGTGAAATGTTGCTATTTCAACAAAAAAAAGCAAAAATGGACAACAAAACCTAAACATATATACAAACATTCTTCTTGTTGTAATGTGTAACAAGAAATAAGAATTTAATTGAACTCAGTATTTTGTAAAAATGAAAAGCAAAACAAAAAAGACACAAAATGCAAACATTAAGTCTTCTTCCTCTTTAGTCTTTTTGGGCACAAACATGAACATATTTGCTTATAATACAATGTTAATGCAGAAACGTCTCTTTTTATAATATTCACATTGCAGCGCAGCAGTTTATGATGTGTTGCTATTTTTTCTAGCATTTCTTAAAGTCTATCAGAAAATATGTAATTAACTCAAGTTGACCTTTGAGCAGTTGGTATTTCATAAAACAGTTTGAGATGAAAATCTTTTGTCAATTTTTTTTTTTTTTTTTTTTTTTTTTGGGAATTTGACAGCTGCAATTTTAAGGCTTCTTGAGTTAACATCATATTTTGCCAGAGAGAACTCTTTTAATCCATGAAGAGCACATTAAATGTACTTTTCTCTCACCTGTATTTTATTTTATGCATGTGTGAAAGCAGTGAGCTTAAAGTTTAAATTGACAACAGCTGACTACCTTAAATTATTCTAGTAAGCATGGGTAAAATAATCATTTGCAACCGCTCTGATAGAAGCTTTTTCAGATACTGTAGTGCTTTATTCTGTTTTCTCTTCGTGCCAAATTGAGATAGTAACCAGCATGCATGTTGGGTAATATCGTGTCTACATCAACAAGGCAGTATTAGCAGTGAGAAGACCTGGATGATTGTGAAGATCAGATTCTGTGGAGTATTTGTCTGACCGTCTCTAGAACAGTGATTCCCACTCATAAATAACAACCCTGTGTTTTCTGCTCTGGAGGAATCAGCATCCTAGAGGATCATACATGTGCAATACACCAAACACACACTAACACTGTCGTCACTTGTGTCTGCCGCGCACTTGCAGCAGCGTGGGCGTCTGCTCCATGATCCGCAGTAAAAGATTATCGATGTAGTCCTCCAGGTCTCGGACCTGTAACTTGACCTTTTTCAGCTCTGCCTCGCATTTGTGCAGCTGCGCCTCCTGCTGCTCGGAGGCCGCCTGCTGCTTCTGCATGTCCATCTCCTGCTGCAGCAGCAGGGAGATCAGCTCCATGTTGGTCAGGTGCTGGTACTGAGCCGAGCTGTCCACTGTCACCTCCTGCCAGAGAGGGAACAGGAATAGTATAGAAGTAGGAAGCCATACATATGTTTGTGTCAACCTGTCACTGTCTTGCTAAGAGCTCCATGAACAGATTGATACCACATGGCAATATAAAATGTTGAGAGCATTAGCTTAAGTGCAGGCTTTATTTGTCCTTTTTTGACATGCACTTCTGTCCAGCACCTCATATTTATCGTGCTTTTGTAAACTTTTTGTAAGATTGGTACCACTCTCATATCTGTCTATTCAATATGAAGTAACAGCTGGGAGACAGTTAGTTTACCTTAGCATACTGACTGGAAGCAGAGGAAACCTGGATCAATCTAAAGGTTCATGTCTGTTTTTGTATCTGTAGACCACATCCTGGGTCTTCAACAGGGGGTTGCAACCCTATTCTTCAAAAAAAGGCTTGCACATGTGTCATGTAAGGCTAGCTAACTGACTAAATAGGTGGTGAGGCTAACATACGTAACATTAGCCATGCTACAACTGCAGCTGACCTACAGCTACATGCGTAAGTGAAAACAAGAAAAGAAAAGAAAAGAAAGAAAAGAAAAGAAAAAGAAAAGAAAAGAAAAGAAAAGAAAAAAAAAAAATAAAATATTCAATGCAATATATGTAGTAGGGGGCCCCTGCTCTGTCTCTCTGTCAGCCAAGGGGTCCATGGCCTTGAAAAGCACTGAAGACCACAATGTATATAACATTTAAGTTTTTTTTTTTTTTTTTGGACAGAGCCAGGCTAAGCTGAGCTAACTGTCTTCTGGCTGTGGCTTCATATTTAAAGGATCAGTGTGTGGGATTTAATGACGTCTAGCAGTGAGCTTTCAGATTGCAAACACCTTATCTCACCATCCCCTTCCAAGCATATAAGTGGACCTATAGTAACTACAAAATTCATGAAAGGCCATATCAAGAGCAAGTGTTGAGTTGTCTATTCTGGGCTACTGTAGAAACATGGCAGTGCAACATGGAAGAGGACCTGTGCCCTCTGTAGATATTCTAAGGTAACAAAAACACAATTCTTATTGTCAGGTGATCATATATGAATAAAAACATACTTATGAATATTACATTTTATTTGTGTCATATTCTGCCACTAGATTCCCATGAATCTTAGACACTGAACCTTTAATCATAAACATATAGTATCATTTACCTTTGGATCATACTGTATGTCAACATTGCAACAGTGCAAGTAAACTGGATAGCTGCAGTTTTTTCGGATAAAAAGCACGATAATGTTCACATGTTTCAACTGTATTCAATGAGTCGTTCTTATATTGAGTTGTTCATGTTCAACGTGCACACTTGCCAATTGTCCCAGTTTTCCCAAGACAATCCTGTTTTTCATTGCTCTTTCCCTATTCCCTCCCATGATCACAATTCTTCTGTATTTCTACAGATTTCTGACAAATTTTTGCACCTTTTTTGCCTTTTCATTGTCACAACCTGTTTCTGGCACTGCACAACATGCAAAGGCCCTATACGACTCAGGTTTACTGTTTACAACAATACCAACAATACACCAAACCAGACTTCCTATAATGAAAAATTCATGTTCCTAAAGGTAAGTTTTAAAGGAAAGGGGCATGCATTTTGTAAAGTCTGACATGTCAGTTTTCTTTCAGGGGCAGGGTAAAAAAAATAAATGAAAGAAAACTGATGAATATTAGATTATAGCAGAGACTTATGCAAGTTCAGACCAGAAGGGCAACTTATTCTGTATTCTTACCTGAGAATTAAAAGTAAGATTAAACTTTCAGAGTTGTTATTATTTTGTCATTTTCATCCTTTAAAAATCACCAGAATGCAAGAAACAAAGTCTCTGAAACTAAATTTTTTTGGGTTTTGAAATCCTCCTCCCTATTTTTGAGGTCTCAAGTTTGGCATGTTTATGTGGAGTAAAAAAAAAACTTTTTTCTCTTCTTCATGTGGATCATAAACCCTTTAATACAACATTAATTGAAATTGGTTGAGAAATGTAAACTTTTTAGTGCTTTTTATCAAGAAAAATGGTAGCTCCCCCATATACATGTATTTGTTCATAGGCCAGTCTGGACTGGTCCAATATGGCAGCCACATTAACATAATGGACAACAGGCTGGAGCAGTCAATGCGGAGTATATGTGTATATGTCTTTAACATGCACACATGAGAGATGTATCAATCTTCTCATCAAACTCTCGGTCACAGAGCGAGTAAATGTATTTTGCAAAGTGTCAAAATATTCCTTTAAATGAGAAAGTGTGATTAAAATGACTGCTTATTACAATAATAAAAAGCTGATATGATGCATTGTGGTGCAGATGGTGAAAAATGAAGAGAGTCAGTGGAAACAATGAAGTCATCACAACAGTTCTTCTCCCACGGTGAATTTATGAACCTCACTGCTGGTGTTAATAAATGCTCATGGAAGCATTAAATAGTCTGTGTACCTAATGGCTTTCTGTAATTTAGTATGACATGTTAATAACTTAATTCTTCCGCTGTTTGCATACATTGAGACTCACACAGCATTATGGGTACATTTTGAAAATTGACTGTGATAGTTGATCGGTGACATAATGAATGGTAATGGCAGTCTGCACACCGACTCAAATACAATAATGGCTGTAATGCACAATTTTCTTGGCTCGATCGTTGTCAGGTCAAACTACAAAATAACCAAGAATGACACATGGTAGTTATTAAAATATCTAAATTCACCTTAACAATTACAATTGCAGGAATGTGTAATACATAAAGCAGTTGATAGTAATGCAACAAGTAGTTAAAGGTAGAAAATAACTCCACTTGATTAATTGATGGTGACAGGATAAGGAAATTCCTTTCTCCCATTATAATCCAGCCATATCACCTTACTCCCTCCAAAGTGTTGCAAGGGAAGACTAGAAACACAATTTTAGGACCTGAAACTCTTAACTGGGCCAAAGAATTATGTCACACTTGAGAGAAGGCATGGGATCAGCATTTCTCCCCCCGGTGTTGAAACTAACCTCGGTCTAACAGGGAGCTGGTAAGTAGCAGCTGTACACTTTCATGCAGTGGTGGAGGAAGCGTTCAGAAATAAATAAGGGTACAAATAATATACTTAAAGCTATTACAAGGAAATTTAATATTTTGTTGATTTTGGAGGCCCCTGTGAACAAAAGTGGACAATCCCCACCTTCTTCCTTTTAACTGCCTGGAAAATGTAAACATATAATGTTTCATCTGATTTTAAAGAGAATCCACCTCAATGCAGGCATTAAGAATAACCACACAGAGATAGTCAATCTCTTGCGGGAAGGTCTAAGGTTTAAGTAATGCTTAACTAGTGCATGAGCTGTCATGATTTATTGCAAGAATTACTGCAGGATGTATCATGAATTCCTGTTGCTCACCATTAACAAGTGTTTGACTCAGTGTGACTTTCATGGAATTTGTTCTTCACACATGGTCTTCACTTAGAGACTATTTTTACAAACGAGTACAGAGGACTGATGGAGAACATTATGATGTCACAGTGAAGGTGGCCTTTGACCTTTAGGATATACAACGTCATCACCTCATCATTTTATCCTGTTAGATATTTGTGTGAAATTTTGACACAATTAGTGTATGAATTCTAGAGTTACGCATGTTTCGTGAGGTCACCATGACCTGGCCACCAAAATCTAATCAGTTCAACCTTGAGTCCAAGTAGAGTAGTAGTAGTTTGTGCCAAGAAATTCCCCTCAAGGCGTTCTTGACATATCATATTCACAAGAATGGGATGGATGGACAACCCAAAAACATTATGCCTTTGGCCACGGCTGTCACCGGCACAGAGGCATAATAATTTAAAGGAAAAGCATCTTTGCATTTCGCATATCTATCAGTATATCTTCATTTGTAAAGTAGTTAGTAAATAAAGCTCTCAGACCATTGTGGTGGAGTAGTAGAAGTATAAAGAGGCATGAATAAGAAAGTGCTAATGCATTTAAAGGGACCACCCACAACAAAATGAAAAATGTATATTTTTTTATAGTTTCACAGTACCTGAGTCTTCCCGGGTTCTACTGCGACCTGTTGGGCGGAGCGTCCAGGGTGGATGGTCGACTTCAGCTTCTCCAGAACTGAACGACTCTCCTTCTTCTCTGTTTGACTGGAGTTTAATGGCTTTACTGGATGAGATCTGTGAAGTAAAGAGGTCAGCACCAGTGTTTCATCACAGGTACGCTATGTGTTAACTGTCATAACTGTCTCTAAATGACAAATTGTGTATGTTCAAATGATGGTAAATTACTGTATTTCAGCTCATTAAGCAGCTATAACTGAACTTCACTCACACTTCCTGACAAAAGCTCAACCTATCAAAGCAGATCAGATATTTAAAGGGCCAGTGTGTAGGATTTAGTGGACTCTAGTGGTGAGCTTGCAGATTGTAAACATGTCGCCTCACCCTCCCCTTCCTAGTATGTAGGAGAACCTACTGTGGCTGTGAAAAACATGAAAGGCCGTATCTAGAGCCAGTTTCTACTGTAGAAACATGTGGTGCAACACGGTTGCTTCCATGAAGAGGACCTGCACCCTCTGTTGATATAAATGGCTCATTCTAAGGTAACAAAAACACAATGATTCTTATTTTCAGGTGATAAACATACATATTATATTCAATTTCTGCCATATTCTAACAATAAAATCCTTGTTAATCTTACACACTGGACCTTTAAACAAGATATTTGCTAAAATATGAGTGCAGAGATTCACTTTCTTCTGGAGAGGTGACTATACCACAACAACAAGGGAGGCAAGCAAATGTTTAGAGACAGAAAATAAAAGCTAAAATTCAAATTGTAGCTACTTTGTGATCATAGCAGAAAGAAAAGTTTCTAAGATAACACTTTTATTTTTTTTCTTGTTGCTTTTATTATTGATACACTGTAAAAGGGGATAATTAAATGGCTAAGTAGCAGTGACGATGTGATCCACTGTATGTTTGTTTCCAAGCCAACAAACATATGAAAGCACACATATTCTAAAATTGAAGTTTCTCTTCTGTATCTGCTGTAAACATAGTAGACTGTGCATAATTAATAGGAAACATTAATTATTTGTATCCCAGGTCTACAAACAGGTGTGCCACTAATTTTTTGGGTCGCCTGAACAGCTGTGACACAATAAATATTCTTTTCATTTATTCTTTTAATCATTTAACCCTGGCTGTCCTCTATTGTTCTAAAGAAAAGATTTCAAAGGCAATTTCCTGCAATAGATGTTTTAGTTTTGAGCCCAAGTCAAAAATAAACCTGAATCTGTGTCTAAAACCTAAAGATTTTAGCCACTCAAAAAAAAAAAAGTATTTGAAAAATTGCTCAAAGTGAGCTGTGGACCTTATTTGTAATTATTTAGATGCCTAAGAATTAAATAGTTTTAACTGAAAATATTATAATATTAATTAATTAATTATAATATTAACAATTATTGACTTTCACTGCAATGAAGTTTATTCAGTAACAAGATTTAAGTTTATCTAAAGACAAAGAGTAAATTATCTCAACAAAACATTATTAGTTGGCAAAACTTTTTCAAAACTTAAGAGTTTGAGTTGAGGCTCAAAACTAAAAAGTCTGAAATTTTGATTTTTAAAATTTTTTTTTGCACTGCACTTATTTCTGAGTATACATCACATAAACAATATTGCCATTTTGTTGTAGGACTTTAATATACCCAGACAGTAAAAATAACAATTAGTTTTTACTACTTCTATACTTTTTTACCATGTCTTTAAAACAATACAAAATCTGTTAATTAAAGTATGAATGAAAGTCCTCATTCAGACCTTTATTTCATTTCAGTCTTTTTTCTCCTGTGTGAAATTTGGCTAGCAGCAAAAATAATTGGTCAGTGACAGTTGTCTGTCCCGACTGTATTGTTAATTTAAAAAAAGGGGGGAAAAAAATACACAATATTTATGTAATAATATTTGTGTGCTTAGAACTGTTTTTTTCTTTTTCCATAGTATCAAAAGAATTATCAAGTACTGTTTTTTTAAAGACTTGTATGGTATCGAAGTTTAAAATTCTGGAACTGCAACCACTGTAGATTTCAATTAGTACTACTGTCTGGACAGAATGTATCAGGTGGCCAAAGCAGAAGGGAAAGTAGCTAACAAAGAGTAAGAAAAACAAAATTACGATAGCCAACAAGTAACTGAATAATGAGATGAAAAACATAAATGTGAAGCAAAGCCAAGAACAGTGCAGCAGGTATCATCCAACCACTTTGGATGATGAAAAGACAGAACTTAAAAATGCATTCAGCATCAAACAAGCCCGGCCAACAGTAAACAAAGCAACCAGAGCAACAAAAAGAAAAAATACCATTATGTGTTTTTGTATTCTATGTGGAAATCTTATCTGTTATTCCAGTCTACATATGTCATATCCTAGTGTGAGGATTCTCACCTGCTCTCCTGATGGGGCAGATTGCTAGCTGGCTGTGTCTCCTCAGGCAAAAGTGAGTGCTGTGCATCGACCAGGGGCTGGTCAGTGGTGGAGGTGGTAGAGTAGGAGGAGGAGGAGGTGTAGGGGGCCACAGTCAGAGTAGTGCTGGCTCCAGCAACTGGCCCCATGCTTGAGGGATGTATGGAGGGGCAACAGAAAGGGGTAGGGTGGAGCGTAGTCCTGTGCATCAGCTGACAGGGAGAGTGCAGAAGGGTTGGAGGGAGAGGAGGAGGGTTCAGGCTCCTGCAAAGATTGGCCAATCTTTGACTTTGAAGGGGTTCTGGAGTTGGGTGCTACTTTTGCATGAAGGTCTTCGAAACTGATGTCAGAGGAGTTTCCTATAAGAGGAGACGCTGTGTTGTCTTCCGAAGATATTTGTGATGTCGATATTTGGTCTTTGTTGGTGCTATCTCCTTGCAAATCTGTCTGTTTATTGAATGCCAGTAAGGTTGAAAGAGCTGATTTGGTTGGCTGGTATGACAGCGGTCCTTCACTGACTCCTGAAATATTTTGAACGAGGGACAACAACTGTTCAAACTCTCTGTCTCCACTTTTGCTTTGAGTGTTTGGGCTTCCATTGCTGTTCTGTCGGGACACTCCTTTCGGTCTAAAACGTGCACTAACCACCCCAGAAAATGGCTCCTTCTGGTTAGGAGTGCCTATTTCACCTTGTAGGTTTCCATTATCATCAACACTTCTTGTTATATCTGCCCTGGGTTCAAGATCAGGTTGATTTTGTGGCGACAAGGCAGCCATTTCTCTGCTGTTTACCCTGGAGTTACCATGTAGTGCCTCGTTATTCAGTTCACATCGACTATCTTGGCAGTTGTCTTGGCAAACTGGAGAGACTTTGCAAAGTTTGTTGGAGGTTATTTCAAAGGAAGAGTTCATCTCAGGTATGTAGGTGTCCTTCAGAGTGAACACATCCTGAGGTGTGGTCACTGTCTCTTGTGACTGTTGCGGAAAAGTCCCACCACAACTGTTGGTGCCTTTGAGGGTATCAATTACTTCTGATTGGGAAGAGCCATCTGAATCAATAAAACTAAAGTCTGAATTGTTCACATTCATGTTCAGATCTCCTAAAGTTAGTGAGAAAGACACATTATTGTTGAGGCATGGACTTTCAGGTGGATTAGATTCCTCTATATCCTCTACTGGTGTGGTTTTAATGTCTAGCACCTTTGCATCTGGTTTTAAGGGGGTAGAAGAAGACAACTTCAAAAGGTCTGCAACAGAAATCTCACTATCAAGAAGTATTTTAGGTCCTGAGTTTATGGATGTGATCTTATTTCCAGACGTGTCTTCAGAGTTCACTGACAAATGATGACTGTTGACTTTGGGTTGTCCGTAGTTTCCTCTACAGATGCGTCCGTATAAGTCTTGCTCAAATAGCATCCCTCCCCAACAGTCGGTATCATCTTCCAAAGGTTCGTATTTGAACTTTTTGAGCTTTTCTTCACACATGAATCCCGGCGAAGTGATATTTGTGTATGACTGAGAGTTAACACTGAGGGAGTCAGAGGTCTCACTGCTCGTGTGAGGGTCTGGAGATATGCTGTTTCTTTTGCACTCTCCTTCTCTGCCACGTTGCAGTGAGGCCACGCCGGTCTGCGAGAGAGATAGGCTTCCTTGTGGACGGCAAGCTCTTGACCTCTGTGCAACCAACCATCAGAGTAAATCTCGTTCACAGAATTTCTTAAAAGTCTCCTCGGAGGCAGAGGTGGAGGCTCCTCTTCACACGTTTGCAGCTCTTGTGCATGATAGCTGTGTCTATGAGATGGGGTTGGACTGGTCCTCGGTTGTTTCTGGGAAAGACTCCCTTTAGGTGAGTTGAGCCTGCTGGAGGCGAAGGCATCAAACGAGTCGTCCCATTCTGCTGCGCTCTCTGACATGGAGCAAGGGGCGGAGTGGTTAGGGGAGCTAGGCGTGGCTGCTTTGGGTAGTAATGCAGGGAGTGATATCTGTCTGGCTACAGGCCGGGGACGCTCCCGCTTTATAGAAGCCATATTTGTGGCGTTAGCATTGTGAGCAGGGCTGGGGGTGCATGGCAGAGTGGTGTAATGAAAGGGGGAACAAGGCGCCAAGGGTGGGGACTTCTGCAACTCTTCAGCTATGAGATCCTCAAAAAAGGGGTTGCGTTGCATACGTGAGGGGAAAGGGTTGGAAGGGGAGATGGGGGTGGAGACAGGAGAGGGAGAGGGACTGAATGGGTTGTAGTCGTCAGGTGAGAAATGACCGGAGGGGGAGGAGCACTGGGGGGGTACAGGGGAGCGAGGAGGGAGGGGAGGGGGTACGTCTGAGCTGCTTTCTACCTTAGGAGAAACTTCCAGCCTGTAGAGGGAAATAGGGCACAATAGCTTAGCTTTAGTTAATGATGTGCCAGGTCACCAAACGGGGAACATCCTTCTTACACAAACAGAGAAGACAACCAAGATATGAGCTGATATTCCACAACAAAGTGGGACATTTCTGTTACCTAGAAAGCTCGACTAACATCAGTAGATATAAAACTGGTCAAATGAAAGACTTATGAAAACGGGAACACAAATTTAATCAAAGAAGCGAAGCACATTTGCAAAATAATCAAGCAAAAATAAATAATGCATTGTAGCCACTCAAGACCATTCAACCAACTGTGCTGGCAGCAATTCTGCTGGGTGAGCTCATATCAACATGGAATGATTTAATACACATCCTCTGGCGACAGCACTTTTCTAAACCACAGTGATGGTGCATCTTTGACAGAGACACGTGGACACACACTGGTCAAGACAATGGAAATGCTGGAGTGCTATCTGTGGAAAATATAGCGTGAGATAATGATACAGCATGCTTGTAAAATGGAGAAAAGTAATTCCATTTTTAAATGAGCAGGGAGCAGAGCAAACACTGAACTCAGGCCTTCCATGTGCCTGTTGTTGTGCCTGAATAGAAAGTACATTCATCAAACACTGTGAAGCACAGAGGGAGGGCTGGGCAATATGACTTAAAAATAATATATTGATATTTTTAGGCTAGTCCGCGATATATGATATATATCTCAATAGCCATATTTTCTCTAAAATATAATGTAAATTCTCAAATAGTGCAAACATATGATGATGTTATAGAATATGGTGCATTGCTGTAGATTGAACTACCCAACAGTATACAAAGTAACTAAAATGAGCTCAACCTTAAACATCTACAGCAGTAAAATGCAACACACACATTAATGCAGCAATAATATTCTTACAACATCTGATATAATAGTAAATTACTGACAGGGACATTGTGCTGCACAATGAGTAATGCTACATTTACTTTTGACACTAGCAGTAAAACTCGCTATAATACTTTCATACTTTTACCATAGTAAAGTTTAGAGTGCTGGGGCCGGTTGCACCAACAAGACTTAGGCCTGGTCTTAAGTCGGTCTTAAATTGGCATTCTCACTCCAACCTAATGGTTGCGAAGGCTGCGCCATCTAAGCATAAGCCTTTTTCTTGCTACCAGGTGTAAATCTTACTCCAAGTCAGGAGCGGGCATAAAGTCAAAATCTAACCTGATTAATACCAATATTCAGCCTTTAGTCACAGATACCTTCCCTACTGTAACTTTATTAAGACAAAGTTTATTAAGTTACAAATTAATAACTATAAAAATTGCATAATTTTTAAGGGGGTGTGCTCACTAACATCTGTCCATCTATTTTATCTGAACAGCCATTTATGTCCTTTGTTATTTCTCTCCAAGTCGAGTGCTTATTATTGTTTCTTAGTCTACGTAGGACAACTTGGCAGTCAGCATTTCTTGTGCTGTCTGTACAGCTCTAGTAATTTTCTTACCTCGAAGTGTGATGAAATCGCCTTTTCTTTTTCTCTGATCCTCCATAACGATGCCGCAAATTAGAAATGATTAGCTACAAATCAGCAAGACAGTGGAATATTGTTAACAATGTATCCCAGCAATGCAAGCTGCTAGGCAACAGCCATAGTTTTGTGGGCGTTCACATGAACATGCACTGCTAAGACCAGGCGTAGTTATGACTAGGCTTAAGTCTGGTTGGTGCAAGTGACGTTAAGTCCATTCTAAAGACTGGTCTTACCTTAGACCGACTTACAACCAGGTTTAGTAAATACCATTTGGTGCAACCCACTCCAGAACTTTTACTGGCAGTGGAGTATTTTCAGCGTGGGGTATTAGTACATTTGCTTAAGTAACTGACTAGAATTATACACCCACTGCACCTGTGTGTTACTGGCTGAGCCTGGTTGGGCTTGTGGGTAAAATGAATGATGAAGGTTAGAGGAATTTGTTGTGAAAGTGAGTTAGCTAGTTAGCCACTACAAGTCAGGCTAAAGACAATTGAAACAGCCTAAAACTGGTTTTCCAAACACTTTTCAGAGCTGGAAGCCACGGGTGTCGTAGCAAACGCGATCAGATGATTGATCTCATTTTCTCATGTGAGAAAACCACAACAACAACAACAACAAAAAAGAAATCACAATTACTCATAGCTGCTAACTAGCTAAATTCACTTTTCATGGACCAGACGCTATAGTAAGATTACATGAGCAGGGACTTTTTATTTCTTTTCTTTGTTGTGGCAGCAAACACAACACACAGCCTTTCAATGACAATTACACTGCAATCTGAGCTGACTGACTCACTTTATGGCTGACTGAAGTAAAGTAACTGCCCCTCAGCTGCAACCAGTGGAAACAATGAAAACTTGAATATGACGATATGGTCGTCTGCTATATTGCACATGAATTCATACTGGACTATAACAAATATAATTGACATATATATACATATATATAATATATATATGTATATATATATATTACATATACATATACATATATATATATATACATATATATATATATATATATATATCGCCCAGCCCTACACGGAGGTAAGCCTGTAAATTATCCCAACTCACCTTGGCTTGTTCTGGGAGTCACGGAGCCAAACCAGCCTCTGAGCCTCCCCTCAGATGTTGAACCAGCCTGGTTCAGGTCTGACTTAGCTGGGAGAGAATCACTCCTCCCTCCAGAGAATAACGTCTTTCTCAACTTCTTCCCAGGTGAATCAGCAGTAGAGGAGACACCTGGTGTCGCTGCCGGTGCAGGCTGACCCCCCGTCTGACCCACCATCTGGGCTTGTTGAATTGAGGAAGACAATGTCTCCTTTTCCTCCTCCTTTTCCTCTTTCTTCGTCTTGTCAAAGGACCAGCGTCGGCCCTCTGCGAAGGAACCTTTGTCGTCGCTTCTCTTGGTGAGGTTCTGCAGGGAGCGAGAAAGCGGGGAGCACTTCTCCAGCAGGACCAGCTTGGATTGGTGGGATCCTAAGCTTTTCGGAGTGGAAGGCTCAGAGTCGTAGACGTGGCTTCCATTTATACACAAGGAAGACTTGGACTGAGTCATGGTCTGACCCTTGAGAGACTCCACTGCGAGGTTTGGTCGTGGGAAGGCTGTTGTGATCTTACTGGCTTCATCGCTGAAGGCTCGCTTGTGTGTAAGAACCTTCGTTGTGTGCTGGCTGGTGAGCACTGTTGGAACGAAGAAGAACTGGGTTATTATGAAAACAAAAATCAAATGTGTCATGTCTTTTTTTTATCTGAGCACAGGTAAATCTGAGAAAAGTTATTGAGAGGGATGATACTCAAGTCCATGCAATCACATTTCTTTTAAACCTTTCGGCTTAAAGCATTACCTCATTTTGAGGTTGTTGTGGCCAACATATTAGCAAACATTTGCCTATTTACACATCCAGTGACATTAGCATTCATTAGGATAATTATGTTTGTGGCTACTCAATGAATATGAGTCTATTTTTTACTCTACTTTTAGTTTAGTTTTGTTTTGCACTAACTCTTGTAGGAAGTATCTGGCTCTTTAGTTTCTAAATGCTCTGCTATGGCCACCAGCTAGCAGGGTTGGGGAGTATTCAGAAAACAAGTATTTCAAACAGGTATTGAAAAGACAAAATGTGATTAACTGTATTTCATTACAGTTTAAATTGGTCTAAAAAAAAAAAAATTGGTCTCTCAGTGAGCTCATTCCCGAAGGCAAGTGTACATTCAGAGTGACCCAGACAAATGGGCTCAGCAAGACAATTTTGAAGTATTCCAAAAGTAATCAAAAGTATTTGCAATATGTAACTCAAGTTGAGTAATCTAATGGAATACATTACAAATTACATTTCAGGGCATGTATTCAGTAATCTGTAGTGGAACACAGATTGTGAATCCATTTAACAGTATATGCTAAGAATGTATTCTTGCATTCAAACATCAAAATCTAATCATAATTTCTTCCTGTAAAACAAAATATGACGTGTTACGTAAGCTTGAACCAACCGGTGTCAACCAATAATACAATGACATCCACCCATCAATCAATCTTCAACTACTAGCTCCACAGAGCTAAGATTCATTAGTTAGCTAGCTAGCAACAGCAGTGTACTTTTGGTTATGACATGCCAACTTTTCAGTCCACCCTGTGTGAGGAGATGCTCCATTTAACTATGAAATACATCACAGCTAGATACACTCAAAATGCTGTTTCATCTCGACTTAACTGAGAGTGCTGAG
Organism: Lutjanus argentimaculatus; assembly: GCA_034769285.1. NCBI lineage: Eukaryota > Metazoa > Chordata > Actinopteri > Lutjaniformes > Lutjanidae > Lutjanus > Lutjanus argentimaculatus. The sequence goes on along the minus strand of JAWZSL010000006.1, from coordinate 12,725,328 downwards.
AACAAACCAATTTGTGGGAAGTAAAACCAATAAAATGAGCTGAAAGACAGTAAAAGCTGAATCAGGTGACATCTCTCCAGACTCCAAAACAAGAGTGACTCCTTTCACATTACATACAGTAATTTGATCCATCTACTGTATAAAAATATCAGTTAGCGAAGCTTTAAAAACAGTTTTCCAAAGTAGAGCATCATATTACAATTGTTTAGCAGCCACTGTCAGCTTAGTAGTAGATTGTAGTAGAGAGCTGGCTTGTTTGTGTGGCTCACTCACTCAAACCTGAAGGGAGTGTGCTCGAGCTACTGCACAAGACTTTTCTAATAAACATCAGACAAACAGATAAATTAACCTGAGGATGAAGAGGGAGCGCTTCAGACGCCAGCAATTGGTTTCAACACACTGTTGCTAGGAGCAACCACTACTGACAGAGTTCTACAGTAGTTTAACTGACACTGTTAAATCTACCGTTTTGTCCGACCCGTCACCAAACAAAAATTGTCTGGTACCTGTCATCTACTCTTTCAATTTAATTTGGCTTTTCTGCAATCAGTTTACAACTAATCAAGCCAGTCTTGCTGATGTAACAGTCTAAGTAACTCATCTTAACAGCATCGCAGTATCAGCTGTGTTGTACCTTCCATGTTGACCTTTCACTCATGATGTTTTCTTGCAAGTGCGTTTAGCTTGCTGTATTGTATACGTTTATACCTACACACACTGTGAGGGCAAAAGAGCGCTCCAGCTTCCTTCCTTGGTATCACCCTCAAAATCACCTGTGGTGGGTACACTCTTAGAAATAAGGGTTCCAAAAGGGTTCTCTCTGAAGAGCTGAGGTTCTACCTAGAGCCAGAACCTGCTTTTGAAGAATTCTTTTTTTAAAAGACAAGATTTGTTAATGGTTCTTTTTGTAAGACCCGTTTGATCCAAAGAACCACTTTTGGAAGAAATTGGATTGTTGAAATGCTTGAAGAACCTTTTCATCAAGGGTTCTTTGTACCGTAATATAAAAGGATTCTTAGTGGAACCTCCTGGGTGTGTTCTAGATAAAACCCTTGTAATATAAAAACGCCCTTGGATGGGTTCTTTTATAAGGTGGAAAGGTTCTGGATAGAACTGGGTGGAACCATTACACTGTTGGAGAGTTCTCTATAGAACCTTTCATGGGGGCTCTGGGTGAAACCTTTCATAGATGGTTCTAGGTATAATGGTCTGTCCACACCAAGAACTAGAAACACACCACAGCTATAAAGTTGCGGTCCAGACTCCACCACTTGATGAATTATTTAATTGAATTAAAACAACTTTTTAAACAATATTTTTATACTTATAGTTCTTGGTGTGCATGGCTCTTCACCCTTTATGTCAACAACAGCCACAAGCCTTCATGTCTTATAAATATAAATAATTTCAAACGTTACCTTTTTTAGCTAAATCTGTCTCTCCGTAATGGGTGTCCACTCTCACTTTGGTGGTGTAGATGGGGGAGCTGGGAGGGTCTGACAGAAGGTCCAGACTGGGTGGAGGGCCGGGTTATCACTGGCCACAGAGGACACACTGCTCTCTGAAGCCAGCGATGAGCAGGACCTGGTGTCAGATGACTTGCGCAGCTTTCCTTTGAAGAAATCTTTCATCTTGCTCCTCTTTTCCTCTGCTACCTCCACATCTGGTGGCTCCACTGGCCCTCCGCCATCCTCTCCAAACGGCTGCCCCAGGGATCCTGACAGGGCGGCGTAGCGGCCTGGCACGATGGCTGAGGAAGACTCCATGTCTCCTCTCTTCCTCCCGGTGACGCGATCCTTGAGCTTGCCGAAAGCAGAGCGAGGTTTGTCCTTCATGGTGAGGTCGAACATGCTGGCTGTCATGTTGTTGCGAGTGAACTGGACTGTCACCTGAAGTTCACCACGTTCCTTCTCCTTTCTTCCCGCCTTAGAATTCAACTTGAACCATCTGGAGCCACAAAAGAAATGGGACAGTCAACATCCACACTCTGACAGTCAGTCTGATATCCAGTCTTGGGGAGTAACAGAGTACATGTGATGGGATTATGTAATTAGGATACAAAAAAGGTAACTGTATTCTATTATAGTGACGAAAAATAAGATGTAATCAGATTACAGTTACATTTGGTAAAAATAATTGGCCTATAATTAGACTATAATTAGACTATAATTAGCAGGATTACAATTTTAAAATACATTTTCAAATAAAGAACAATATGCACTGAGCACACATTACAAAACTTCACAACACCACTCTGGTCTCAATGAAACCAGCTAATCTTGCAGTCAGTTCATTACCATGTCCTGGGTGGAAATTTCAACATTATTATATCTTTACACCAGAAAAGAGGAACCACATCATCACAGTACAGGAACAATTCTGCCTTCAGCTGTGAAAATACAGTCATCATCCAAGAACTCAGCATCTAGCTAATTTAAAGGAACATTTTCAGCAAAACCAAATAAATAAAAATAAAAATAAAGAAAAATTAAACCAAATTTGGTAAAACCAATTGCTAACATTAGCTACACAGAACGACCGCTAACTTTGGCTACACAGAGCAAATGCTCTCCTTAGCTACACAGAACAAATGTTCCACTAAAGTTAGCTACAAAGACCAACTGCTTACGTTAGCTACAAAGAACAACCACTAACGTCAGCTACAAAGACAGACTGCTAATGTTAACTACACAGACCATCTCCTCCCCTAATTTCTGCAGGATGGGGGGTGTCACACACTGGTTGCAAAGCGGCCTGAGGCAAATTGTGATTTGTTATATTGGGCTATACAAATAATATTTGACTTGACTTGAATGTTGAACTGTTAATATTAGCTTCACAGACCAACTGCTAACATTAGCTACACAGAACAACTGCTAAGATTACCTACACAGAAACCCAATTAGCTCAGTATAACCTGTCTACTACTACTACTGAAAAATATTTGGGATAGTAGGTGGTGATACTAGTGACCGGGCTGTTGTGTGGGTAAAAATGTTGTTTTTTTACTTAAGGTTTAAGTGTGAAATGTGAATAGCTTAGCATTATTTAACAAAGTACCTTTAAATATACTTTGTCAAGTTACATTACTTTGATATTGTGTTACTTGGAATAGGCTACTGACTACATTTTTTAACAGATCAATAGTAATTGTATCAGAATACATTTTTAAAGTAACCCTCCCAAACAGCACTGCTTTAATAAATACAATGCTGTCTGTGTTTGAAGCAGAAGTCATGTGTTATCTGGGCATTCCCTGGGTCAAAACAAGCAACATCAAAAAACATTGATTTCCTTTTGGCAATATGTGGAAAACATATTACATAATCTGGAAGTTCTGCTCGGGGCATTGTGCTCAAAATCTTAAACAACAAACTGTTTTTCAAGCCTCAGAGCAGGAAATCTCAACCCAAATTCCTCCCACCAACGTGCATGGGCAGTGTAAGACATACTCTCTTAGAAATAAAGGTTCCAAAACGGTTCTTCCTGAAGGGCTGAGGTTGTACCCAGAACCATTTGCTTCTGAAGAACCCTTTCTTGAAGAGAGGGTTTGTCAAGGGTTCTCTGTGAGACCAAGGGTTCCAATAAGAACCCTTTTCATCATTCATTCATTTGGAAGAAAGACTTGTTCAAAGATTGTTGAAATCCTTGATTGAAGATCGGTTCTTAGTTTTTAGTAAAACCCTCTGGATGGATTCTAGATGAAATCCTAGGAATAAAAAAATGTTCTTGGTAGAACCCCCTGAGTGTGTTCTAGATAAAACCCTTGGAATATAAAAAGGTCCCTGGTAGAACCCCCTGGGTGGGTTCTAGATAAAACCCTTGTAACATAAAAAGGTCCTCAGTAGAACCCCCAGGTGGGCTCTGGATAAAACCCTTGGAATATAAAAAGTTTCTGGGTAGAACCCCCTGGGTGGGTTCTTGTTAGCACCCTTAGAAGGCAGAACAGTGGATAGGTGGATAGAACCCCCAGAGAGGGTTTTGGTTGGTTCTGGGTGGAACCATTACACCATGGAGGGCTTCTCTGACGGACCTCTCATAGGGGGTTCCGGGTGAAACCCTTCACATATGGTTCTAGGCATAATCCTTTATGTTCGGTTCTAAGTAATGGTTACAGGGTTCCAAGTGGAACCTTTAAAAAAGGTTCTACCAGGAACCAAAAAGAGCTGTGGGGACAAACTGAAGAACCCTTTATGGTCCTAGTTTTCACTTTTATTTCTAAGAGTGTACTGTATGAGGAGACAACCAATGAAATCCTCCCTCTGCTCCGGCCTCCTGATCCTCTGAGTGGCCCAGAGAAAGTGTTGCAGAGCCAAAACTAACAGCAGGAATTCAGAGTTTCAGTGAGCACAGAGAGGGCGGAGAGCCCACAATCAAAGCCAGATGTGCTGTATTGCTTTATTCTGCTCTTCAGTGTTGATGGTGGAAATATTTCACATATTACTGGTGAGGCCTGTTGCATCACCTGAGGCACAACTGAGGTCTTCAAATACTCATGAGAAGAAGATGAGATAACAGTCAGAGCCACATGTTCCAGATGGTAAACAAAAGAACTTACTGTTGTATGTAAGTGAATTTAGAGCCTTCTGTCACAGCACTAAATAAGACACAGATTCATTTGGAATGACTCCTTTGAAGTTGCATAATTTGTATTTAACCCCAGAAGGTTAACTTATCTGAATGAGAAACGACTGCTGTGAATATTATTGAAGTTAAATACACTTGTTCACCTGTGGAATTCAGTTTCAGTTAACAATACAAAGAGGTGTTTCTACTATTTAGCCTACTCTTACTGATAAAAAATTGGGTGGACAAAATAATATCTGCCTGCATAATCCAACACAGGCCACATTACAGAAACTTCCTAACTTGCTGATCCTATCTTAACTTTTTGATAACCATAGCAATTAGGGTTGGGGCCTGATTTAGGGGGAAAAAAACATTACAGAAGAAAAGTCCCTATCAATGTTGCTTATTTAAAATGGAAAATGTGTATTACACAAGCATCCTAACATTCCAAACTGTCCTAACTTTTTCTTTTTTTTCTTTTAATTACTGTTAAACGGTCAGTGAGACGTGAAAAGTAGTGTTGGTTGCTAGGTAACAGACATAAAACCTGATAAGCAATGTTAGATTGAGTATTTAGGATTTCCTAACCTGAGATAAGATGGGATGAAGTAATAAAAGATATGATTCCTAAACTTAATTAGGATCTGCTTCTATAATACCAAATGGGGAAAAAATCGAAGCTCCTCCAGTCTGAAGTTATGATATGAAGTTTCTGTAATATGGCACCTGCACCAAAAACTACACCCTCCAAAATGACCATACAGTTTGAACCAACACCTTTCTACAAGGTTTAAAGATTATAAGTTTCATGAGGAAAGATTTATTGCAGGAGTGTTGTAGACAGCATTAGTTTTAGCAAAGTGTAGCCAATACACTGGCCACTGAGTGTATATATAGTATAATTAAAAACTAAATAAATCATTTCAGATCAGAAGAAATGCAGAAGAAAATGCAGTAATAAAATTATATTAATATAAACAGCATATTTCCTAATTGTCTTAACTCAAAACAAGGACTTTATTTATGACATAATTTGGTGGAAAAGGTCACAAATATTGGGATGAATGGCTTTGTTGTGATTTTATTGTTTTGCAGGGGAAAAACACCACTATTCACTGCCTTGGAAACCAAACTTTTTTTTTTTTTTCATCACTGTGGTGCAGTTTTTAACACTGAATGAAATCTTATCATAAACACAGTAAAACACGACCCCATTTGAAGGCATCAATTATCGCAAAATAAACCCTGACCCTGTTGTGCAGTACGGCTACTTTGCATTGGGGTCTTGAATCGTCTTGTCAGGGTTTATTTCTCAATAATGACCCGCTCACTGTACATGATCCTGCTTATTACATGGCTAATTACTTTAGAATATTAATAATTTGACACAAAATATAAATTTAAGAATGACTTTAATGATTTATAAAATGATTCTATGATGAATCTATGATGATAACTGCATCCATAGTAACTAACTGTTCAACATATAGTCACAACAGTGTGTTATTCATACAATAATTCAATTAACCAATGGATGGAGGATGGAGGAGCAGTTAATGAAATATAATATATTAAATTCTACTTTGAAGTATACATAAATATGTTTTGGAATGCTGTTAGGACAGAGATCAAATAATTAATTGTGTCTCTATCCTATGAACAGCCATTAAATAATAACTATCTATTTAATTTAATGCCAGATAAAAATCGCTTCCACTCAACTATGTATTGACTATATAACTCATAAGTTAGTAGAAAGTACTTGATGATACATTTAATGTTGTATAAATGGAAATCCACTGTGCATAAAGATGGAGGCTTTCTGGCTAAAATCATTACTCGTTCCACAGTGGGTCTCATCTTGTTGATCTGCAGTGCATTGTGGGAGCTGCTGCTAAAGTAGCCTTGTAAATGATATCAGTCTAGAAGGCCAGGATTTAATGAGCCTGTCTGCACTCAGGGTTCAGGCTTTAGCAGTTTTCTGTGTCATCCTGCAGCAACACGTCTGATTTCATTGTTGAACTCTACTCTCTGGTGGGAGGTGATCAGTGACATCAGCTGCTGCTGTGTTTTGGGTTGTGGAAGCACATGGCTCATAATCAGTGGACTATGAGGAGAAAATAATAAGTTAGTGAATGAATTACATCATTTGAATTAAGACCCACTTGAAAAGTTGCATGTCATTGTCCTGTAAACGTCCCTGTAAAAGTTTCTTTATGCACAATTTTGAGGTTTACTTGAGTATTTTCATTTAATGTAATCTGCTCTGATTACATTAAAAAGTTAACTTATTAGCTAAAATTTTATGCATATGGTGTTTGTTCTTTATACTATGATAATTTTCCTATAAATTAGCAAAATATCATATTGCTTACAGTATCACAGGGCATAACAATAAGGGCTGTCAGCTTGCCCTAGGCAAGTAAAATGTCATGTCGAGCAAGTGAATCTAGCAATTTACTTGCACAACCAGGCAAGTAGTAAAAGAATAAATAAAATATGAAACTATTTGGTTATCAATCAATTGTACACTATTTAAGTATTTTTTCAAGCAAAAATAACAGAAACATGGAGATTTACTGCTTCTCTCCATCTTGCATCATATTAAACTTAATATCTTTTAGTTTTGGACTGACAACACAAGATATTTAAAGACATCAACTTGGACCCTGAAAAACTGGGATGGGCATTTTTCTTATAGACTTTGCAGATCTAGATTAAACCTGACAATTGACTTTAGTCTTTGTTGTTATTTGACAGCTGCTAATAAATAAAATAATTTGTACAGGGGACAAGTAAAAATTGCCTTTAGACAAGTAGATTTCTGACCAACTTGCTGGGCCAGACAAGTGAAAAAAATTATTAATATTGAACCCTGTATGGCAATATTGAATTGTAACCCCTGTACTGTGATTTGTATCACCAGATTCTTGCCAATACACGGCCATAGTTACTTTGCAGATCCAGATTAGCAATACGAATATAATGATGTATTATAAATACAGTACTTTAAATTAGCCCCATGTGGAGGTGCCACATTGGTGATGTTTACACACACTAATGCATCACTAATTATAAACCAGTGACAGAATATAGTTTGAATGATTCTGACATGGGCCATTCTGCACAATGAGTACTTTTACTTTTGGTACTTTAGGTATAAGTAAGATTTTGAATGCAGGACTTTTACTCGTAACTTTTACTTGTACTCTCTGGTACGGCTACTTTTACTTTAGTAACGGATCTGAATACTTCTTTCACCACAGTTTACTGTAGTGAAATATTAAAAGACATCACCTCTCATGTGTGGGCAGTAAACTGACAAACCATTCGGTTTGTCATGCAGACATTAAAATTAAACAGCACGTACTCGTCTCTGGGACACATCCCGTCCTGAAATATCTTGTCCAGAGGGATGATGGTTTGACCGAGGAACACGTCCAGTCCGATCAGCACCCGGTGCATGACGGTGAGCACCAGGTCCCCGCTCCCCGGGGGGTATGCGCTCCGGCCGCCGTCCTCCAAGATCCCCGGCAGCAGCTCGAAGCAGCACTCCTCGTTCCACTCGGGCACCTCCGCCTTCTCCACCAGCCCGGTGGTGTACTTCTCCTTCCCCACCTGGATGATGGTGTAGAGGTAGCGGCTGCCGTGCTTGCCCTTGGTTCGCAGTCCTCTGGCGCGGAGGACGGTGACATTCACATGAGTGGGCACCCACCGCTGGTCATCGTCCAGATCGATCAGTGACATCATCTTGAACCGCTGTCTTTGTATCCCTTATTGATCGCAGTTTCACTTCTGATCGGTTGATTAGGAGATCATCCCCTCCTTTGTGTTGAGTTTCAGTGCTGCGCAAAAGCACCTCTGCAGGATGTCTCAAAGTCTCGGTGGGTTTACCGGAGGTCAGCGTGCAGACGGCAGACCGACAGGGCCGGAGATCAGCCTGAAGCTACGCATGCCATCTCCAAATTCAATCAATGCAAACCTCGTTATCCGAGCCGAAATCCTCCGTGCACGCTGCGTTCATGTCGCGTCAGTTAGTTTGGTATCCGAAATGTGCTCATTGTTCCCGGCCCGCCCTCCTCCAGAGCAGCAGGCCCGCATACAACCAGAGCGATGCCGCAGCATTAAAGAGAAACACCCAATCAAAGCTCTGGCACGGCCGCACGCTCATAATAGTGTGTACACACGCCGCTATACGCTGTGTTGTGCTGCCAGAGTGGACATGCGAGTAGAGACATTCACACTGGCTCCTTATGAAACAGCAGAAAATGCGGACACTGAAGTTTCTGGGCGGAACCCTTCATGAGAACTCATCACGCTAATTCTCCGGTTTACAAGCAAAACCTCTGGAAACAACGTCTTTCCACATGCACGCACCTGGAATGAGCTATAAAATACAAATAAAATTATCTAAAAAATAATAATAACAAGGAAGGAAGTCTAAAAGCATAAGCCGAAGTTATAAATTAGAGCAATCAACATAAAATAAAGCTACTGGATACAAATAAACGTCTAAATATTTAGTTTCAAAACCTGAAGTAATTTTTCTATAACAGAAAACATCTCACACACCATTAATTAAAAGAAATTACCCCAAATAATCTTACCAGAACAAAGTGCAATCAATCTTTTTTTTTTTTTTTTAACTCATGGACACATTTCTGTGTATTATCCTCGTTTTAGTGGTCTTGTATTAACTTAAAGGGACAGCTCACCCAAAAATCAAAAATACATATTTTTCTTCTGGCCTGTGGTGCTATTAATCCATCTATACTGTTTTCGTATGAGATGCAGAGTGTTTGAGATATCAGGTGTAGAGATGCCTGTCTTCTCTCCAATATAATGGGATTAAATGGCATTCAGATTGTGGTGCTCAAATGGAAATAAATAAATAAATAAACACAACAAACAAACAGACAAACAAAAAAACCCCAGCAATGTCTACTTTATTTCTGCAGCAGAATCTACCAGAACTACTTTCTATCCAATAGAAAGAAAGTAATTCCTACATGAAACCACTCACAACAAGGTCTGTGGATTATCTTGAGCAACCAGGTCATAATTTTTGGAAAGACACTCTGACTTAGAATTTTTCAAATTTATTTATTTATTGACATTTACAGCACCACAAGCCAAGTGCATTTAGTCCCAGCATGTTGAGGAGAAGGCAGATATCTCTACAGCCGATATCTCCAAAACTCTGCAACTCACACCAAAAAGATCTAGATGGATAAATAACACTACAAGTAAGAAGGGAAAACATGTTTTTTTTTGATTTTGGGGTGAACCGTCCCTTTAAAATGACAGTACAGACCTAATGTTGGACTACATCAGTTTCACTGTCATTCTTGCAACTACAATGCCATCTGCTGGAGATCAGAGACAAGTCAGACATACAGTTTACACTAAAGACCCCCCAGGTGGAGGTGCTGTAGTCTCTCACTGTATATCAGCCACCACCTGGTTCTCTGCACCTGCTGTCTTGCTGTAGCTCAGATATTCACTGTCATTTTGGAAAATTATTTCCAGATCTGACTGTGACTTATACATAAATGATGGTATCCAACTGAAATTGACCTCATCTGTATTTGGCTTATTGTGTAAATGCCCATTTAGATTAATAATGTAATTCTGCACATTTAAATGTATTTTGTTAATAACATTATTAACACTTTTATTACTAATTACTATTAACACTGACATACACTTATTCACAGACACACACTATCCTAGCCACCACCATCACCACCCACACCACCACTTTCAATCTTTTTTAGTAGCAGTAGTAGTATTAACAGGTTAGCTAGCTAACTGGACATTAGCAGCTGGCCTGTGTGGCCAAAGTTAGCAGCTGGTTTGTGTGGATAATGTTAGCAGTTGGTCTTACCAGTTTAAATTGGATGTTGAGACAAGATAACTGAAAGACACAACTCAAATATATTCAGTGTACTGTCAGAGAGGAGTAAAGAAACCAGAAAATATTCACATTTAAGAAAGTGACTTTTTTAAATTAAAAAAATGAATCAAAATATCAAAATAAATGTAAATTAATTTAATAGTGGATTGACAATAGATTTATCATTGCAACTCTAAGCGCTTTATGTTTGTTGTTAGTTTGTCCACCTGTTCCTTTCTTTGTTGTGTGCAATGTATTGATTAATTGATTGATTTAAAGACTGTATGTGAGCATGGTATATTGTTCTTTATAATCCCCATTTTTACTAAATGTAACTGTAATATGATTACCTCATTTCTGATGTTTGCATAAGACAGCAGACAGACAGGTAGTATCTATTTATCTATATATAGATAGATAAATAGATACTATGATGGATAGACAGACAGACAGACAGACAGACAGACAGATAGATAGATAGATAGATAGATAGATAGATAGATAGATAGATAGATAGATATAGAGAGGGAGATGCATCAGTGTAAGTTTTCAGCTTCAGTGCTTATTTTATTTATTATAAATAAAAAACAACAGAAGCTCTTAGATTTGTAGAAATCCTACTGATTTTTCACAGTGTTGATAACAGCCACTTTGAGGGTAAAGGAGTAAATACAAATAAACGCTCACATTCAGAACAGCAACACAACGACAGAATCCAGCTGTTTAAGGTTTCTGTGGCACTTTTCTACTTGGCTTTTTAAGAGAGAGAGACGTGGTATTTCAAGAACACCTCACACAATACTGTACTTTATATTACACATTTACACAGCACTGTCGACGTGGCAAACTGACCTCATAAATCTGGTACATTCAGACGTAGAAAACAGTGTCATGGAGTGAAGTTATTGAGTACCAAAACAAATAAATACACAAAGGATAAAAATGTTTAACTTCTTTTCAAAGACGTCTCAATTTGGCCACAATGAGACACATAAAAGTGCAAATAAGACCTTCAGAGAGAAAGAAGTGCTCATTTTTTTCCACTTGGGTCAAGAGATAATTGTTTAGAAGTGGATCTTTTCTGTCATTTTTGTGATAACATCAAAAATTTATTCAGTGGAGGTCTTGAATCAAGTTTAAGGCATTATTACACAGCACCTGCCTTAAGCAAAAGGGCATAATGTACATTCATCCCAAGTCAAAAATCTGTAAAATGCAACAAATGTACCTTGCAGTTGGATTCATACAAGAGTTTTTGGATCAGGATGAATAAAATAATCTAATACATAGCAAATATACCTAGATTTATACAAGAAAGTGCAGAAATTAGCATAAAAAAGAACAGTCTTTTATAATTATAATACCTTCATTTTTATGGAACAAACACAAGGATTATATTGCAGCCATACAGTATTTCAAACAAATTTAAGAGACCTCATGTAATAAATTCTGCAGGCTGCAATATAACTAAAGATTTTCTTTTTTCTTTTTTTTTTTTTTAGTTGATCAGCTAAAAACAGATCAGCTTTGACCAAAACTTCTTTCAACCCAGGGGAAACTGCATTTGAGCACATTGGAAAGACATTATTTTTAAATGCACTTTTTCTTTTTTAGGAATAAAACTTGACACATCAGAATTGTTTCAAAAAACAAAAAACAAAACAGGGATGCAAAGTGCAAGACTACAGGTGACAAAATGACTTTCTCAGAGGTACTCCTGTAGAAGAGTTGCAAGTAAAGGTGCTTCGCCAATGACACATAATTTTGCAGAAATATTAAATGCTACTTTCTATGATGGAGGGTGCACGATCAAGTTAGTGATTATAATAAGTCACTAACTTGGACAACATTTAAAAAAAAAGCTTCCTGATGACCTTAGATGGTAATTCTGGTGTTTTTAAACCTAGGGCCCTATTTTTTTTATACTACATATTCTGGGGTTCAAATGACTAATATACTAACAGGTACAAAACATCTTAATATAGCTATTATTAGCAAAATGATAGCTAATTTAACTATCAGATGTAACTAACTTTCTCTTTTCTTCTTTCCTGTTTCCTGCACTTAGAATTCTTTGTGGTCAGACTGTCTTTGTTTAAAAGAAAAACAAATTTTGAAGATGTTAAAGATACATTAAGTTAGCTAAGTTAGTCTTTTGAGACACTGAACTGAAGCCGTTTTATCACTCTTGCCAAAACCACCATACTCTTTTGACAAAAACAGTAATTTTACCTCAAACATGGGAGTTGCTGGTCTGCTGTATAACTTTGGTGTTTTAACATGTATTAAACAATAACTAATTTCGCGGCTGATGGAGGTTGCAATCTACAGGACCAATTCCAAAACCTTTTGTACCTATTTGTCATTTAGACCCCAAAATATCTAAAAAATATGGCCCAGGTTCATAAATATCAGAATTACCCTTGAATGTATGCATGTAAATTGTGATAAAATTCAGTGGGACTTGACACCTAAAACACAAAACAAACTCCATTGATAGTGACATAACTGCTCAAAACAAGAAACTATAGAAAAAGTAGCAAATGGAAGACTCAAATTTTGTGTTTAAAACAGCCTTTTAGAGTCAAACTTTGACTAAACAAAATTGTAAGTATAAAAATGGCAGAAAAGCTACAAAACTAAAAATCAGAACTGCTTCGAAAGACTGTAGTTATATTCTGTTTGATAAACTTCTGGAATGTTTTCTTCACTGTGTAAAGTGACAGGATAAGGTCAGTGTTTTGGGATATGTTGTTGTACAGCTACATTTTCGGCATTTAATTTGTCCTTTCACTTCAGTCCGACTGGCCGTTCTGGCAGCCTTTTAAGTACAGTTCGTCCTGTGACAGATGTCCATCAAAGCCATCCATGTAGAGGCTGCTGGTGCTGCTGCCGCTGCTGCACAGGAACGTACCGACCGCCCGGCCCTGACGAGCGTGACCGACGGCGTCGCTGAACACTTTGTTGATCTGCTCCTCTGAGGGCATCCACCAGTCTGGGTTTGAGGCACAGTGCATCCGGATGAACTCTGAAGAAGAAAATTTTGAATCAAAGAGATTCAAGTGTTCAATTACCAGAAATTAAAGCCAGCCTTGATTTGAACCAGAGTTGGACAGGGAGGAGGTTTCGAGGGTGACACCAAACTAACGTAAATCATGAGTAGATTCAAAAGGACAACTCGGGTAACAGTCACGTTATTAATGCTCATTCATTTTGCATAGACCTGACTTTTCTACCTCAACTACATATTTGGAAATTACTCACATATGAGATCAGTCTGAAAAGACACCTGTTATGCCCTTCAATTGCTTATAATTGATATTTTATTTCAACAGATCATTTTCTTCTATATGAATTCCAAAATGACGACAATAATGCTGTACACTCATAACAATAGATAGAAAACCTGAAAGAAAAGTAAATTATTTCAACAAAAGGTTATACTGTAGATAAACTTAGTTGAATTTATTTATTTATAACTTACAAGTTTGATTATGATTCAATAGATAGATAGATAGATAGATAGATAGATAGAATCAGAATCAACGGACGTTTCCAGACCGTGTACCTCTGAGACAGCTGACTTTGACAGGGTTGAGCGGTCGTCTCTCTAGGCCTGGATCTCCTGAGTGGACCGAACGCTTCCTTTTGCCCAGACCGCAGGAGAACTTCAGCTCATCTGTGGTGAAGACGTAGCGAATAAGGTAGCGCAGCAGCCGTCTGCCATCTTTCTTCGAGGAGTTGACGGCTTCATCCCACTGCTTGTTAGTGATGAAGAGAGGGTAGTTCTCCAGGAGCTGTTTACTGCCCTGCAGGGAGGAAGAGGAGGAGGACAGGGAGATCAGGTACGTCCATAGCCTTACTGCACCGTGATCTTACTGCTCATGCAGCTTCACACGACTTATTTTGTACCAAATTTGACTGGATTGTCAGCTTTAAAATGGACTGTTTGGATGTAGAATTTTTAAAATAATGTATTACATTTTTTTTTCAGGGTGTACAACTTTATTTAATGTCAATTTCATTAAAGTGCCACCATTTCTTTTGGTTTTACAAGCAAAAATCGCACAATTATACTCAAAAATCCTCAATGCACTTAAAAAAAAACAACAGAATTGTACGCTTAAATACAGACCTCAAAAACTGTTTGCCGTTCTTCTTCCTGCAAAGACAGAGTTTCTCTTTAATTCCATATTTTCACACCACTTAATTCTACAATTAACATGACATTATTAACATAATGCTACTTATAAAACATGCTTAAAATAGCTGTGAATAAAAGCCTATTTCCTCACCTCGGTGAGCTGCTCCTCTGGCATCGGCTGGACCAGCTGGTTGTGAAACTCAAGAACAGTCTTGAAGTAGTCGAGAACATTTTGACAGGGAACTGTAGAAAAACACCAGCCAGACAAACAAATGACTCATCTGGTATTTAATCAAACAACATTTTCTTTGCTCCTTAAAAGATTGTTTTGACTCTGATGTCCAGTATTTTTTTTTTTTTTAACTCTTCAGTGTATTTAACATGCACAAAAAATGAACCGTTTAAGAGCAAATTAGGTTACGGTGACACTGGAGAGCTGACAAAAATAGATGCTATTAAGACAGTTGCTCCAAACTATAATACATTTAGATTCAGTGAGAACATGAAACTGATGACACTGAAACTACAACACTACTGAGGTCTAACAATGACAATGATTCATGTATACTATAGCTACAGATTTCAGCTTTTCCGCTTAGACTTCTTTTACTAAGATATGCAGACAGGTGACAAATTAATTGGCTGTGTTTACAAGGATACAAACTGTGTGACACATATATTGCTGTAATTTCAAACTGTATTTTCAGCAGTGAAAGGGACAGTTCGCTCCAAAATCAAAAATACATATTTTCCTCTGGCCTGTAGTGCCATTTATCCATCTAGACTGTTTTAATGCTCATTGTTGTGAGCAGTTTTCTCTCTGCAGTAGAATCTACCTGAACTTCTTCATGATACATACATTACACATTTTTTGTCCCTGCGCTATTTTGCAGTTTCATGTACTTTCTTCATACCATAGAAAAAAAAAATAGTTCCCTCATGAAACTGCTCACAACAAGGTCTGTGGATTATCTTGAATAAGCGGGTCATGATTTCTGGAAAGACACATTGCGGAAAACCAAAATTCTGCAACTCACACCAACACTATCTAGATGGATAAATAATAATACAGGTAAGAGGAAAAATATCTAATTTATTCTTCATTTTGGGGTGAACCGTCCCTTTACGGTCATGTATTATTACACTGCAGGAGCATTTCTACAAAAACATTTCATTAGACATTTTTATCGGGCAGATGGCCGCCCCGCCAACAACTTGTTTAAAACAGGGGAGAGAAAAGATTATTTCTAATAATTAATACAGCAGACTTTTGATAACTAAAAGCAGCACATAAATAAATGATTCAGATTCAGAATCCTTTTCGCTGCTGCAGGGAGGAAAAGAGGCAGTATTCTGCAGAGGAGGAGAAACTATGAAGCTACTCATTTATCTGTATAAACTAATTAATTTCTTAAGAACGGGCTCATTTCTCTCATCTGAATTTAGGTTATGAAGATGTTGCTGTGCATCCTGATTATGTTATTCATTATTCATGACAGTTTGGATGAGCTCCAAAAGGCAAAATTATGCAAAATATTGCAGTTTTTAATATTCTTGAAACAGTGTCACCAAGTCAAGTCTCAAGTTGAGTTACAAGTCCTAATTTTTGTCAAGTCTCAAGTCTACAGCTCTGGATTAAACTATCCAGCAAAATATTTAAATTAGGAATGCACCAATTTATTTGTTGAACATCAGTATCATCTCACATTCAACTTGCTGATGGAAATTGGCAGATAAGGTGACATTCACCAATGGCAGTGAGGGCTGGGCAATCTATCATATTTTATCGATATTATGATATGAGACTAGATATCATCTTAGATTTTGTACATTGTTATATTATTATATGGCACAAGTGTTGTGTTTTCCTGGTTTTGAAGGCTGCATTACAGTGAAGTGATGCAATTTTCTGAACTTACCAGACTGTTGCTGTAGCTGTTCTATTATTCATTATATCCACATTACTGATGATTGTTACATGACTTTGTTGAATACTACTTGATGTTTATCTGTCGTGTTGCATCAGTTTTGTGCTCACTAAATGTTGTATTGGTTATTTGCGCTCTAAATCAGACAACAATAGCTAGCATCCTCAGCTGCTGTTTCAGAGAAGATGTCACCAGCTGGATACGGCTCTTGTATGAGTAAAAGGGCAACGGGTGCCATGTTATTTCTTTTTAAGTTATTTTTTGGGCCATTTTTGCCTTTATTAGATAGTGCAGCTGAAGAGTGGACAGGAAAGGGGGCAGAGAGAGAGGGGATGACACTGCAGCAAAGGGCCGCAGGCAGGAGTCGAACCAGCGGCCGCTGCAGAGGACTAACAGCCTCCATACATGGGTCGGACTGCTCTATAACTGAGCTAAACGTCCACCCCGCCATGTTATTTCTTAATGAAGATTTTGTTTTTCTGGTAAAAAAAGGGGGAATAAATAACAACAGAAATAAAATAAACAAACACAAAAAAGAACAAAAGAACAAAAAACACTGATAGTGGCTATTGGCCAAATTGTTTTTTAAACATCACATCAGTATCGACCCAGAATTTGAAATTGGTGCATCCCTAATTTAAAGGAGCTCCACCTTGAAAACACAAAGTAAATGTTGGTACATTTAGATAAAACTAAACTTTTAGTAAAATTTTAAATGCAAGACTTTTACTTTTAAAGGAGAAATCTGTAATATATTTACTGTAATGAATCATAAAATGACCATTATATGTCATCGGAGATTAAGGAAACATGTCAAGTTGAAATACTGGCTTCTCGGACAACAATGACATTTCTATTCCGGTCAATGCCCTGTGTTTTAGTGTATCCCATTTCACATTAATTAATGACGAATGTTTGCAGAATGAGTAAGTGCCTGTTTATGAGTTTTAAGAAATCATTATTACTCTTCTAGGACTAGATGTTAATAACTTAAATCAAGCAATTCTGGCAAACAGTGAGACAGGCAGTCACTGAAGACCAGAGTGTGTATTTTCAGAGCAGTGAGCTTTTGTTTTCAGGATAGCAGGTTTGACTTTACATTGGCAGACGACTGACAGTTACACAACTGATAAACTGACTTGTCCTCACTTGTTACTGTCAAATTATAATGTTGTCCTGTAGTGTTCCTGCAGCCTGCCTGAGTGTCCTCGAGTCTGGGGAGGAGGAGGGCAGGGAAACTTCAGCCTTAGATTGCAAATTAAATAGGATTTCAACCTATTTAATGTTTAGTCTATGTCTCCATTGCTATTTGGACTGCAGTACTAATTTTTGGATGCACAGTTGTGCATGAGTTTGAGTTTTGTGCAGTGTGATATTATTAGTTTTACTAGGGGATCTGTTCTTCCACTGCCATTACCAACATTTTCAATGAGAAAACAGATGAAAATAAAGCACAGCAGACGCCCCTTGCCTGAGTTTGCCTCATAAAAATCTACCCTGGACACGAAATGCGGAATATATTTTAGAAGAAGGGGCGTTTTTTCCTCATGTTGCTCTCCAGAGATGTAAAGACTCTACAGCCAAGAGCACTGAAACTGTTCTGGCAGCTTGTAGAGGAACTTTTCCTTTAATTTGTCAACAATCTGTTTCAGCACATGAATGGATTAATATAAAACTTTGACCCCAAAGAAAAGAATCAAACCCCTTTCATTACCCCACCTGGGATGTTCTCCAGTTTGTTGCGGAGCTCCTCGTTCTCTTGCTGCAGAGACAACACCTCCTGCTCCAGCTCCAGGCAGCGTGGACAGCAGCTCTCCTCCTCCTCTTCCTCCTCTGGCAGTGTGGACGACGGGTGGCCGTACGATTCTGATGGAGTTGGCGAGCCCCAGCCCCCAAGGGTGTGTCTTGGAGGAGAACCGGGCTCCGCCGACGGACACTGCTCGTCCTCCAGCCCTGCGGCCAGATGCTGCTGCTGCTGCTGAGACCCTGAGAGGAGATAGTTCTGAAGGGAGTCTGTGAAGATACGGAGGACAGCAGAGGTCTGTTGTTGGCTCAAATGGCTTTGTTGGGCCTCCTCCTCTGGGTCTGTGGTGGAAGAGCTCTCATCAGGTTTGGACTTCCCTAGAGAGGAGTAGTGAAGCCTCTGAATCTCCCCTGCCCCATCCTCCAGCTTGATGTTTGAGGTGAAGGAAGAGGAGGAGGAGGAGGAAGGCTCCAGGAGACGGCCGTTGTTGAGGAGGCTGAGGACTCGGCTGCACTGCTGGGCGAAGGCATCCAGGATGAGACGATTCTCTAGAGCAGAGAGGAAAAATCAACAAGTCAGTGACAATTTAACTTTCTGCAGGTCAATCACACAGCTAGTTGAGTTCAAAGGCTGATAAATTAGAAGTTTAAGGTTAAATTCTGACCTTTAAAACAGCAATTAACAAAATAATCTGAACTCAAGATCTATTTAGTAGCTGTTTTAGGGCTTTTGACTATATCACAGAGTCTTTATCAGCAGTTTTAGAGTCTGTCTTTACCATACACTGTAGAAGTGTATTTGAATAGCAGTCCAGTGATAGCAGTAGTAGTCTTGAGTAGTGATAGTGTCTAATTCAAGACCAAATTTTATTTTGTGGTGATGTAATGTATTATATGAGACATAAAATGGTCCACTTGAACCAGTTAAATTATGTTGTTTAAGTTTTCATAAACTCACTGAACAAAACCAGTTATCGTTAAGTCAGGCTAACATTAGCAGTCATGTTAATTATATTTTAAAAACTAAAATAACACACTAAGGTAACTATAGAAACTACTTTTCCTGAAACCATACTGTTGGTTTGTTGTTGTCAAGGAGCAGACTTACGTTCTGCTGAAGTAAAACTTGACTAAAACTAATTGTGCTCATCTAACTGAAAAATCCATTTGTGTGTTGTTTTTTGTTCCAGCGATTCTCTTTTTTCAGTGTAGAACAGCCTGTATCAGCCTATCCGTTAAAAAGTATATGACAAGGAACAGCACAGCTGGATATCATGGAGCAGAGACTTCAGCTTGCAATCAGGGGAGTTAAGGTCCCCAATAATTAGGCTCCAGGTACTCTAAATTTTCTCATGAAAACCATGTGTGCTGCTTCAAATCCTCTCAAGATGTCTCTGTGAGACTGGGATGTGCAATTGTTACATATCACTCCTTTAAATTATAGAATTCTTATGCAAAATCTTTAAAGTATGTTCAGTTGCCAAAAACAAATGTAGTGGTGTAAAGAGCACAATACTTTACCCTAAAATGTAGTAAAGTAGAAGCAGAAAATGTAAATACTTAGTGAAGTAAAAGTACCTCAAAAGTACAGTACTTAGTTGATTTCTATGACTGCTGAAACATGAAGTTTCCTACAGGAAGGCAGCATATACAATGATTCTGTGTTTTTTCCATCACCGCTTTTTGTTCAGTCTGCCTCCCTTTTCTTTCTTTTTCACCGTGTCTTATTGCGACAAAGCTTTTGATTACAGTAACATACATTTGGCTCCTCTGTTCGCAGAAAATGTCAGCTTAATTATGCTGATTTATTCAGATATCAATAAACTCTACAGTCACAGTATATCTGCTGTGACCAAACCCACCCGGGCACAGAAAATCAGTGCAGATCTATTGTCCAGAAACGAGCCTCGGTGTATAGTTTCCCTGGTAGTCTGGGCACGTCTCAATGAGATGATCTCACACATACCTCCATGTAATGATTATCACTGGCCTCACACACACACACTCACAAATATACACTCAGACAAAATGAGTTCTCGGCGGCCACTGCTGCGTTGCCACTCGCTCAGACGTGTCTATCAGCCTGGCGCAGATGTGTCGCATTTATTAATATGCGTGCTGTCTCTGTTTACCCGTCAAGATGTATCTGATATCATTCGCCTTCACCCTGCACCCACCACCACCTCCACCCTCCTCCTCTTTTCTCTCACCAGTTCTGTGGCACCGTGAGCTGAGAGCCTCATAAAATTTCATTAAAAACAACACGCTCGGCAGAGGCAAATTTATGAGCCCCATTTATTTTAATCACAACTCTTTGGGAAAGGCTTCTCAATGCAATTTGTGTTATTGTGTGCTGAACTGATTGCTGAGTCCCAGGGTCTCTGCTGCTTCTCCTCGTGAGAAGGACATCAAGTTTTTTTCAGCCATGAGAGGGACATTAAGTTGCTCCCATCGTGCAGATAAAAGCACTTTGATGTGTCATTATCAGTAAGCATGCATGGCACGTTCAGCTGGGACTGGATGATACATCTTGTACAATAGGGGAGATTCACCGGAGCAGGAAAAATATAATTTTGTGTGATTATTTCATAAGTGAAATCAGGAGCACGTGCATGCCAGAATGGATGCAAACAATGGGTCATCATCTCTCAAACCTGGGCTTTAAACACTCAACAGAAACGTAAACGCAACATTTTTGTTTATGCTCCTATTTTTCATGAGGTGAAGTAAAAAAAATCTCCCCTTCTGTGTGCACAAAAGGTTTTGTTTTTTTTTAAAAATCTGCGTTAGTGAGCACTTCCATCCATCCACCTGACAGGTGTGGCATAGAGATGCTGATTAAACAGCATGATTATTGCGGTAGGTGTGTCTTGGACTGCTCACAATAAAAGGACACTCTAAAATGTGCAGTTTTATCTTGAAAGAGACATTTAGCAGACACTGATCTATGGCTGTTTCACACAGGGCTACAGGCTACTGTTTTTTCTCCAGGAGGGCAAAGTCATGACCTGTTCTTCTCTGTCTGTGAGTGGCTAGTACCTGTTGCCTTAGTTGAGTGGGTTGGTTAAGTTCAGGCATGAGGTGTGACTGGTTAGGTTAGGGTAAGAATATCAGAGTAAGCTGTCAGGATTATATATTTTATGGCCTGATTTATGCTCTCTCACACAGATTGGCAATACAAGCATTGAACTTTTAAACTTGATGTACATGCACTTAAATCTTGCAACATAGTTACAACATAGTGATGAACTTATGAACTAACGAAACTTTGCAAAAGTTCATGACCGTTGGCAGATGTCTCAGACACTCAAGTTAAAGAGACAGATGATAGGCAATCTGACACAACATACACAGGAAGACTCCTACATACTTCCCCTACGATTCTACTTAAAATGGAACATTGAGCAATAGGCCAGACAAGTATCACATTAGACCGCCATATCAACCCTACAGATCATCACGTACACGCTAGCTGTCCAAAACATCATATTTAGGTGAAAGGTACAAGGCATCTAGCTGTTTTACATTTTCAGGGCACTGTCATCCTGGATTGGAGGAGACGTGTACCAGAGACTGGGACCAGCCCGTGGACCAACGAAGGGAGAGCTAAGTCTAAACCGCGGCTCGTCCCCATCACTATAGACCAATTAGATAATTGCACCTTTTCATTTAAAATACTGTGTAACGTTAAGTTAGGGACTCTTTCTTTGAAAGGTGGCTACAGCTAACTGCATTGCAAATGTGGACTGTTGGTTTCGGATCAGAGAAAGATCCACGTACATGCAATTCTATTCTGCCAATGTCAATTAAATACTTTAATTAGAAATAGATCGTTTCCTGGATTTCTTGCAATAAACGAACACGAACTCCACAAAGTCAATCAGAGGCAGAGTAGGGAAGGTCCTTACTTGGGAAAAAATTTGGCCCTGGACTCAGCCTGTCAGGGGCAGGGGCAAAAAATATAAAGGGCACCAGCTGTGTGATGTACTTTACCACATTTTCTCCACTGGAGGGCCAATCTAGAGGGCACTTTATTACATAATTTTTATCACGTTTTGTCTACTACAGTGTTTCTCAAACTTTTTATACCTTATACAACCTCAGAAAAATATTGAGCTCTCCAAATACAGTCACACTGTTTTGTGCAGTTTGGTGCTAGCAGGTGCTGTGGACACTTCACTGTTGCTTCTGAAGTAGCCACTAGCAGTTGTGCTCAGTTCACTGTCATCCACTTGATTTTTTTCAACACAACTGAAGGAAATATTCTCCTCCTGATCTGCACTTCTCTTCATTATAGCTCCAGTTTGAAACCACGATTGCAGTGTTTTTGAAGCATTAATTTTAGTCTCTTCATTTTACCTCTGCTTACTATCTTGCCATCACAGTTTAGCTCGTAACTACAGGTAATTATGATGTATGTGTGGGCTTTGTGCACGATTGTGACTACGTAAAATTTGTCTGATACTGACACAAAATACAGAAGCCAAAAACTTAGTCAGTAGTTTCATATTTTATGTATTTTCATTCAAAATGTTGTGTGTTTTAAAATTAATTTCATTTCCACACACCACTAGAAGGAGCTTGTGTACCACCAGTGAGAATGTGGGGTCTACTGGTAGAGCACTCTAGAGGGCACTTTATTATTTGTCTTTGACATTGGGCCACTCTAAAGGGTACATTATCACGTTCTGTAAACTGGAAGGACACTCTAGTGCACACTTTGTCACATTCTGTCTACTGGAAGGGCACTCTTGAAGGCACTTTACCACGTTTTCTCCACTGAAACCAGATGGCACTTTATCATGTTGTGTTAGACTCTGGGCCACTCTAGAGGGCACTTGATCATGTTTTGTCTACTGGGATAAACACCCAAGAGGGCACTTTTGCTGTGTTTTTTCAAACATGCAGCCCTGTGGGAAACAGCCATAGTTCAGTGCCAATTAAATGTCTTTTTTTTTCTAGATCCAACCGCACATATTGGAGTGATTTTAACAAATTTGTGAGCTAAATTTGAGAGAAGTAAACCTTTTGTGTGAATAGAGAAGCTCTAAAGTAGAAGTCGAAGTCAGAAGGCTGGCTTTCACAGATTCAAGTGGGTTAAAGAGATGACACTTAGTGCCTATTTTTAGATCAAACTTGTAATACTTCATGCACACATTTGTGAATCCTCATGCAGGTGAGTTATTGTAGGGCTACAGTGCAACCTGAGCTCAGCCTGCACACTTGATCATCAGTAAAGCCACAATAACCAGCTGCAAATGGAGCCTCTGTTGCCAGCGGTGATAAAGAGATTAATATCTGATTAGAGGATGAGATGTCTAATGTTTAATTTCATAACTGGCAGGATTAGGTTCATTGCTTTCATCTTAATGTTGGTTCCCATGGACCCGCCCTCCCCTCCACACGGGGAACACATTTGTTCTTCCTGAGCCTGCACAGCCCTCTAATGAACAGCAGCTGAGGAGCAAAATGAGCACAGAACAATGTGTTTCACCCGGAGAGACTGTGAGGAGGGCCCTTCATGCACACACACACAAGTAAACACACACGGACAGACAATTACCCAATGTAATTTTTAGCACATGCACACTGGAGATTCAATCATGACTGCTCCCATTACAGCAGCAAATCAATCACTGCTGACAGAAATGGGAACAAAAACATGAAGCTCAGGTGATGGGAGTGCAAACAAAAGAGATGCCTGATTTTAAAGCCTTCCATTCAAGTTTATTCATTCTGTCTGCTCATAAATCTACAATACGCAGCAGGATCAGGACAATCTGAGGACATGAGGATCAGAAAAGTCTCAATATCACAAAAAAACTACCAGAGCAGAAGTCCCTCTCATCATCACACACTCTGGACAAGTTTGACACCCACCTGAGCTGATACCGTAGGTGCAGTCTGGGGAGAACCTCCTCTGCTGGTACCAGGAGATGCTGCCGCCGCCGGCGGCGCTGAGGTGGATGTCGGGACCCTGCTGCTGGGCCTGTTCTCACAGGGGAAACGATGTTGATGCTGCTGTTGCTGCTGCTGAGGCGTCGGGTGATGCTGCTGCTGGCTGCTGCTGATAGCGACGCTGGTTTGGTGGAGCTGCTGCTGCAGACGCTGCTGCTGCTGGTGTTGGGGGTGATGGTGCGGCTGGAAATGATGAGACTGCTCCGGATGGAAAGTGAAGTGATGCCCGTCGCCGAACAGAGGCACCTCGACCACAGCCGACCTGTCAAACCGCGACTTGCCCGCCGATCGTTTGCTCTGGAAGGTCTTCAAGGTGCTGTACGGACCCCGCTGCTGTCGGCACATCTTTGGGGCGCACGGCCCTTCATCCGCGGGCTGCATCTCTCCCTCCATCCCTGCCAGGTGGATCGGTATTGTGGCGTGCTGATGATGTGACAGGGAGCTGATGAGTGGTGGTGGTGGAGGGGGGGTTGGGGGGATCAGATCCGTCACTGTCTGGCTCGGTTTCCCTCATACACACTGTGTGAAGGGTGGGCTCATTTACTGACAAGCCGCCGCTCCAATCCCCAGTCGGGAGCGCCGAGACTGAGACTCCTCCAGAGGGAAATACAGGCGGGACTTGTGCGCCGCTGCCTGCCTCCTTTGTAGCCACGATCCATCCACACAGAGAGAACAACGGGGCGCTACAGCAGTTGTACAATCTGGAAAAAAGAAAAAAAAACAAAAAAAACAAAAACGCAGAACCAAATCCGACAAATGAAAAGGCAGAGGCCATTTTGCCACTGAGCCCGAAGCATCAATAGAGCAACATGAGCGCAAATGAAAGAAAAGCCTGCTCACACCCACACATACAGAAGGAGCTTAAAACCAGCAGTTAATACAATAAAAATATTTTTGTATTCTCTAAATGCATTTAATGAATAAAATAGAATGAACTGCTAAAAAATATGATCATATATATTCTGGTCCTGAAGTCAAAAGTCTGAAGGTTTTATTCTTAGTTAAAAGTTAAACGCCCAACTGTATATAATTAAAGTCAGAATATACCTTGATGTATGAAATCCAAGCTGGTGTAGCAGCTGTCTGGCAGCCTGCAGGTCTAAAAGTTTGCAGCGCCACGTGGGGGCGCCACACCAACAGGTTACAAACAGAAGCTTTAATAAATGGAGGAAAAAGAAAAAGACCTGCTGCTTAATACCATGCATGTTTTTTTTCTCTCCTTTTCAACAGGCCAGTCAGGTTTTTTTTTTTTGCTTCTGTGTAATATCAAAACACCAGCAAGTGCTTAGTCAGTGTTGTTTCAGACACCAAACTGCACATGAATGTATGACAATAAATATTGGCTACAGCCCTAGCCTATATGAAGTCTATGGAAGTGGTCTGAACAAAATCACTAATAACCTTTAAATAATGATTATCATCAAACTATCAAATCAACTAGCAAGGCAATTTTCTGCAAAGTTCTACAGTAGCTTACTTACTCTCCTTGAATTAGCTACAGTAGGCAATCTATTCTCAAAAATTACATGGACATCTCCTTAATTGGCTACAAAAGAGTTATAATTTCAGAATAGTTATTTATTTTAGTTTGGTTTGTTTATTTGTCAGGGACTATGATTTCTTTGCAACAGAAAATAGAAACACACCAGGCTGCAGTTGGCTAGAGGGCTAACTACTTTTCACCTGTAGCCTAGCAGTGCTTGGCCAAGTATTAAAGTAAGACCTGACAAATATGAATACAAAAGTGGTAAATGCTAAAATTTAATGTTAACAGGTAGTGTAACTGTAGTAAAAGTAGAAAAGTGTCAACAAAATGATGGTAAAGACTGCTTCACAGTATTATCATACCTAAACTTTGCTAATTTTACCTAACATTAGTCTTGTTTTTTTTCCTATGAATTTGACATATTTTGTGCTTCGTGTTCTTACATTTAGCTTACAGACATTTGCATTGAGTTCAGCTTAAAATATAGGCTTATTTTATTTATCCATTAGTCTACATATGCTACACTGAGCTCTCTTGGGCAGGATAAGTTAACACTTTTCAACAAAAAGGCACAAGTTGTGTGTCAGAGTTAGCTTAGAAGGTTAGTACCTGGTCATGTATTAAAATACACCCTATGAATACTAAAATAAAAGTGGCTAATGCTAAAAAAAATAAAAATAAAAAAATCTTGTATTAAAGTGTAGTGTTTCACAAAATCCTATGTAAATGTTGTTAATTTTAGCTGACATCAGTTAACATTATGGTCATACCAGACCAAGTGCACCTCTAACTCATGAGTATACTGGCTTTAGTAAGAGTGGACTTAAATACTTATGAACACAGATTTTCATTTAAAAGAGAACAATGTTGTTATTTCTCCTATCAATATGTAGTGTCTGGGTTTCACTTTAATTTATGCATGTAATTTGAGCACACCCTCGGCTTTGAATAATTGATTAGGCATCACTGCACCGCTGCGACCACCGCGCCTCATGAACGCGCACGTCACACGGTTAATGGGGGTTACGTGCGCGCGTTCTGAGCCCGAGTCACAAAAGCAGCAAGTCTCCAACGAGGTGGGCGCACAAGTTCTGCACCGACATCAACAAACGACCGCTGGAGAGGTTCAGTTAGGAGGGAGATCAGGGAAAGAAAGACGGAGCAGGCAGTTTGACTCCTTCATGTCCGGATGAGAAGATGATATTTTAATAAGTGACTTTAAAAGAAGATTCAATTAAGGATTTTCTCACTTTGCAGTTTGGAAACTTTTGGCTCAAAGCGGTGTGGGTGGTGGGAAGATGACGGTAACATAACTTTACATGTTTGGATGCATTCACTGAGTTTCTCTGCCAGTAAATCCATCTCAATGCAGAGCCTCTAACCCGGGCTGACATACTCTGTGGTGTCCGGGAGCTGAAGCCCACGGTCAGGACGCAGGGAACCGTAAACCCCCGCGGCTCGCCGGGATGGTGCGCCTGCTGAACTGCCTGCTGCTGGGATATCTGACCTGGAATCTCCGGATATCGGACGCGCAGGGGGAGTACTGCCACGGCTGGTTGGGCGCTAATGGGAATTATCATGAGGGCTTCCAGTGTCCGGAGGACTTTGACACCATGGACGCCACCGTGTGCTGCGGCTCCTGCTCGCTGCGCTACTGCTGCGCGGCCGCGGACGCACGACTGGACCAGGGCAGCTGCACCAACGACAGGGAGGTGGATAACACCGAGTTTGCAGCGCGTAAGTTTTGTTTATTAAATGCTTTTCAGGTCCTCTACAAGTGCTCTACAAGTGCTGCCTTACAACAAAATTTCACATAAAAGGGTAAATTAGTTAACAGTTGAATGCGTTTGGGTAAAACACCACCAAACACACAATTTAATACTGAAATTAAGTGCATCTAACCAAAATATAATTAAAAATAAATAACATAAATGTAGTAAGGTGCAGGCACATGTTTAGTCTAATTTATGGCTTATTGTCTGATTGATGTTTAGGAAAGTTCTGCAGAGGTCAGAGGTCAGCTCAACAACACCATAAAGACAGAACAGAGCAGGTTTCAGTGCCTTGCTCAAGGATTTATCAGTTTACAACCACCAGCAACCTGCTGCTCTATGAAATTATGAGAAATTAAACACTGTGCTAAATATTGGGTGCATCTACTCAAGCCAGAAACTAAATGTCTCTTCAAAGGTCAACACTTACTAGGTCAACACAACATAACAAAACATACAAAGTTCTCTGATTCCAGCTTCTCAAATGTGAATATTTTCTGGTTTCTTCACTCCTCTATGACAGTAAACTGAATATCTTTGTGTTGTGGGCAAAACAAGACATTTGAGAACATCATTCTGGGTTTTGGGAAACACTGATTGACATGTTTTTTGACCATTTTTGGACTCTTAAAGACCAAACAACTAGGGCTGCATCTATTAATTATTTTCATTATCGATCGATTATTTTCTCAATTAACCAATTAGCTGTTTGGTCTATAAAATGTCAGAAAATTGTGAAAAATGTCAATCAGTGTTTCCCAAAACCCAAGATTACATCCTCGAATGTCTTGTTTTGTCAGGAACCAGAAAAATATTCACATTTGAGGAGCTAAAAATCAGAGAATTTGGACATGTTTTCTTAACAAATGACTCAAAGTGATTAATTGATTATCAATATAGCTGCGATTAATTTTCTAGTAGATTAATAATTGATTAATTAATTCATCGTTGTAGCCGTACAAACAAATAATTAATCAAAAACTATAATTGAGAGATTAATTGATAATGAAAATAATGGTTAGTTGCAGGCCTGCACTAAGCTGTTATGTCTGTTGTATATATGTATGTGCATTGACACCTTGTATGTGTCCACATACTTGGACAATAAAAGCCAATTCTGATTGTGATTGTTAAAAGTTCAGAAAAAACTGACTAGACCTGTGTGGAAAATTACACTTGTCTTTAGAGCTGCAATGATTAATTGATTATTAATCAATTATTAAACCAATTGCCAATTATTTTGATACTCAATCACTTGAAGTCACTTTTTAAAATAAAGATGGTTCCAATTCTCTAATTTGAGCTTCTCAGATGTGAATATTATCTGGTTTCTTTAGTCCTTTAGTCCACAGTAAACTGAATCTTTTGGTTAGGGGCAAAGTAAGAAATCTGTGGACGGCATCTTGGACTTGGGAAACAATGATCAATATTTTTCACAATTTTTTGTCACCTTTTTATATGCAATTAATGTCAGTTGAATTGCTGGTGTTTTAAGGTTTTCTTGTGTTCCCAGCATTAATCAGCCAAAGTGTCCAGTTTCCAGCACTTGTGGCTTCATTTGACCGCAGCTCACTGCAGATTTCTATCAGCGTAAAAAGAAAAAATAGAGGACTTTTTGATGTTGGTCACTCAGTAAATGTTCTCACAGCTTAATTCTTTATGAATCTTACAGCAGGAATTTGTGCACAGTGTGTTTTCTCACACAGGCAGGTTTATTGTGCAGCCAAATATAAAACTCATTCACTAATTTGCCAACCAAAGTAACCACAACATTATGAGACAGCAGCACATTGTCTTTGGCTTCTTTAAACATTGAACAGGCCAAAGTGTTAACCATTAACCCTTTGTTAGTTGTTAAATCTTCAATAATAGGCCACTTTAACCCTCAGTTTTCTTTAAATTTCCCCAACTGATAAGCTCTGGAGCTTTAACTGAATGGACTGTGCGCTTGCAATTTCCTAATTTTTTCCTATCAAAATAAATAAACACTGACTGATTTCCTCCCACAGTGCAAATGGTCTTTACAGAATGAAACCTGAGCTGTTTGTGTTGTCCAGCAGGAATGTGTCTGTCAGGGTTTGTTAATAAAACTATGAGGGATTTAAAAGAAATAACCTTATTAAATAATGTTTAATATCACAAATGTTGCACCATAAACAGCAGGACAGGCTCTATGTTTTAGTGACCAACAAAGTTACACTTTACTTATTTATAAGCACTACGTAAACATTTAAACGTAATGATATAACTATAGGGCTGCAACCAACGATTATTTTAATTACTGATTAATCTGTCAATCATTCTCTCAACCAATTGATAAGTTATTTGGTCCATAAAATGTCAGAAAATGAAAAAAAAAAGTTGATCAGTCTTTCCTAAAGCCCACGGTTACATCATCAAATGTCTTGTTTTGTCCACAACCCAAAGATATTCAGTTTACTGTCAAAGAGGAGTAAAGAAAGTAGAAAATATTCACATTTAAGAAGCTGGAATCAAAGAATTTAGACAATTCTTCTTGAAACAATTTATCAAAGAGTAGGCGATTAATTTAACTCCTAACTCCTCTTTTGAATGTCCACAAGTCCCTCAATGAAATGTTTGTGCTTGTAAATGGTAAACAGGGGGATTAAAGTGTTAGTCACTGTTTTCCTTACTTATTACAGAGGAAATTAAAAAGTTTTACTTGTGGTTTCCTTGACTTATTACACATCTTTGTTGAATACTCAATTTGGATTGGTCACCTGCATGCTTCTTTTGGCTGTTATTTCTGAATAATGTGTTGCTATGGATGCAGTTCTGATAAAAGACTGTGGAGGACTAAGCAGAAGCAAAAATTAAAATATATATATATTTCAATAAAATCTTTTTTAAATCAATTAAATCCTTTTAAATAAAGATTTTATGGCGAATTATGGATTTTTTTTAGCAAGTAGCCATGTAAAAAAGCAAGATTGTGGTAGGTTGTTATTAGCCACATTTCCACTGTAGGAACTTCCCCCAGGGGCTAGGACTTTTGGAGGAACTCAGTGCGAGGGACCTAATTCCACCCCCCCCCCCCCCCCCCAAAAAAGTCCCTGTTTGGTCCAAAAATGCAGGAACTTTAAGAGGTGGGGCTTACAGTGCTGGACAATTCTGCTTGGTTGAGCACTTGCAGCATTTTATTTCAGTCACCATTTTAAAAAATCTATAGCCACAACCCATGTTTTTTTTGTTAATTATGCTGTGACACATTATCATCAAATTACAGAAGAAAGCATACAGGTGGAACAATGAAGAAATTCAGGCGTTATTGAGCATTTATGCTGAGGATGAAATCCAGCAGGAATCAAAAACCGTAACATTGTCATTGTATAGTTGTGCACAAAAATGACATCTGTAGAATAATTTGCCCATCTTTGCGGGTCCAGCGTGATGCAAATGCAGACGACAACGGGCTAAAGGAACCTTTTTATTCTTTGACAAGTAGTTCCTGGGACCTGGAAAATTAGGAATTTACATGTGCAAAATAATACAGCTTTTTATTTTTTTCTGCATTTTATTAGTTTTTAGAAAAAAACTATGTACAAAAGTACAGGAAAAAACAATGTGCTTTTGTAATAGATTACAAATAGATTGTTGTTTTAATAAAAACAATGTTGGATTTACATTTTTTTAAATCTAACCAATTAAAGAGCTGGATTGAGGTTGTTAAAGGGCAGGATCATGTTGCACATTTTAATAAGCTGCAGCTTTCCAGCCTCATGAAGGTGCGTCTTTATTATTGATCCTAACCTTCCTGTGTTTCCTCCACCCTCAGAGCCCGTCTACGTGCCGTTCCTGATGGTGGGAAGCATCTTTGTCGCCTTCGTCGTGGTCGGCTCCCTGGTGGCCGTCTACTGCTGCACCTGCCTGCGGCCCAAGCAGCCGACTCAGCAGCCCATTCGCTTCTCCCTGCGGAGTTGCCAGGGTGAAACCATCCCCATGATCCTCACCACTGCCCCCCCGAGCCTCCGTGCCCCGTCGCGGCAGTCCAGCACAGCCACCACCAGCTCCAGCTCGGCCGGAGGTGGCAGCTCCATGCGGAGGTTCTCTCTTGGAGGTCAGGGGCAGCAGCAACAGCAGCACGGCTGCCTGGTGTCGGCCACCGTCTCCTCCTCAGCCTCCACCCCCACCCAGACCCCTCAGACTCTGCCTCCACCTCCTCCCCCCTACACATCCCCGCCACCAGCACCCATGTCAGGAGGCATGCAACACCCCTCCACCCACACCCAGCTACAGCTCCACCAGCCCTCCATGTCCTCTCACCCCGCTCAAAGCGCCGGCTTCCTCCTGCCGCAGCAGTACTTCTTCCCCCTGCAGCCCGACGCCTTTACGGCGGCCAAGGGCTTCGCCGACTTCGGACAGAGCTGACAGAGCTCCCGGCAGGGGAAACAGAGGGATTACAAGTTTTTTTTAGATGGCGGGATGTGAGCTGGAGTGGACAAACACACTGCAACACAGCTGGTGGTGTTTGGGTGGAGGGCCGGGCCGGCTCAATGGACACAGAGAGCGCGACAGGAGGACGAGGGATAAAGTACAACAAAGCTGCTGTGCTGGAGCAGCGTGGCCTGAGGCATTTCCCCCTCTGCATCATGGGACACATCAACAGACCCTTTCGAGGCAGCAACAGCTCTGAATTTTGTGCACTTTTATCTTAAATTGTAAACAGACCTCACTGGCTTCATTTTATTTTTATACATGATGTTTGTCAAGGTGACAGTCACAATACAGACTGAAATCTTTACAATTTACCACACATCTTTAAAAAAAACATAAATACTGTAGACGGTACCAGTACTGTCACTCAGACTTTTAAATTGATAGAAATAGATGTTGGAAACCAGGGAAATATGGTGTTTTTTTGACAATCGCAAGGACCTCTGACAGACGGGAGGACCTGATACACAAAGGACATTTTATTTTGAAAGAATGTGGATTTTTATAAGATGTTGTACAGGCACTATAGCCAGAGCAGGGCTGTCGTATTGATTTCCTAATTTACAGTGAATAAAATGTTGTCTCTCAGTACCTTCTGTGCACTGATAAATGTAAAGGAACTACTTTCTTCTTGTAGTATAATCTACCAGAAATTTACTTCTTTTCCACTAGAAAGAAAGTAGCTCTTCCATGAAACTGCTCTCACCAAGGTATGTGAATTATCTTGAGTAACTTGGTTTGAATATTTCATGGCTGATATTTTCAAAACTCTGTAACTCACACTAAAACATTCTAGATAACTAGCACTACAAGCCAGGGGAAAATATGTATTATATGATTTTGGGGTGAACTGTCCCTTTAAATTACATCTGTGACATTTGAGCTAAAAAAAAAAAAAAAAAAAAAAGTAAGTGTGCGCTCTGAAAGAAGCCTCATCATCGCTCAAACAAAAAGGAAACCGGAGCGGTCGGGCCTGCACAGCAGCTCACTACCTGTCGCTCATTCTTGCGCCAGACTTCACAGCAGGAATGCAGCGCTGAGATCCGTCATTGTCAGTGT
This sequence comes from Lutjanus argentimaculatus, assembly GCA_034769285.1. Taxonomy (NCBI): domain Eukaryota; kingdom Metazoa; phylum Chordata; class Actinopteri; order Lutjaniformes; family Lutjanidae; genus Lutjanus; species Lutjanus argentimaculatus. The sequence continues at coordinate 12,692,318 of JAWZSL010000006.1, read as the reverse complement.
TCAATGAGCATGGCATGGTCACAGTGTTAAAAACAACTCGCCCCAGAAATAGAGGTTTAGGTTGCAGCAACAGGTATGGCAAAATCTCAACAAAGACTGTTCTGTTCTGCAGTTATCTGACTGTGAAATAGGACTTGGCAATCAGCGTCTCACGAAACCCGCAATCTGTTCAGTCCGAGGATGTTTGCTGCTACATTCAGGGTCAGTTAAAATCTGTTATCACTGGACTGTTTCATCACAAAATACATCTTCCATGATCATTTGTGTGACAGACACCAGTGTTACCTTTTCCAGGTCTTCTTTATACTTGGGGCCGTCAGTTCAGACTTCAGTTCTCGCATTCCACACTCTGCTCATAAAAGGAAAATACAAGTTGTGAACAAGTTTTCATGACATTTCCTAAATCTTTTGGATAGGTTAAGTCTTTTATGTCTTTGCCAGGCTGAAAAAAGTTCCAGCTTCTTTCAAGTTATCCATGAAGGCAAGAATCTTGATTATTACTCCTCACGCTGAAGACTTTTACTTTATTCTGTCTCCATGGGTTTCATTGACATGCAAACTTTATTCTGGACCATAAACTTCTGAGAACTCTTCCCTCTCCTAACAAAGTCTGTCACATATTTTAGTGGCTGCAATAATGAGATCAACAGCACATTAAATTGTTATCTTTAAAGGAGCGATATGCAACAAAAAGAAAATGAGTACCACAGTCTAAATAGCAAGTTGGAGCCATAGACTGTATATTAAATAGGTTTAATCCTATTTAATATACGATCCATGGTTGAAGCAAGTTGTTTCTCCTGCCCCCTCCTCCCTGGACTCATGGAAGCTCAGGCAGGCTGCAGGACCACTGCACAAGCACAGAATGAGTGCAACATTGTAATTTGACAATAACAAGCAATGACAAGTCCTCCACTGTAAATTGATCAGCTGTTTATAACTATCAAATGTCTGTCAATATAAAGTTAAGCCCGTTATCCTGAAAACAAAGCCACGCCGAAAATACACACTCTAGCAGGCAGTGAGACAGACAGTCACTGAACTTAAAGTCCGGACTGCATTAACATTATGCTCAATTTATCCATTATAAACATCTGCGTATTCTAATCTTCTTCTATTCTAAACTTCTAAACTTCTTCTAGTCTATTACTGATTTGTTACAGCTCATAAACAGACACAAACTTATTCGTGAACTTTCAGCCAAAATTTGAACTCTGATAAACACGAAGCGGGCAAATAAAAACACAAGGTACGGATCAGAATAGAAATTTCAAAGGAGGACACTGGTTGTAGCTTTGTAGTCAGAGAAGCGAGTAGTTCGACTTAGCATGTTTCCTTAATCTGATGACATATTACAGTCATTTTATGATTTATTACAGTAAAATATTACAGATTTCTCATTAATCTGACTATGAGAATTCTTGATTTATAATTTTCTACAGATACCACAATAATATAATTATCATGATATCTGATATTGTGACAGCCCTACATCAAACCACATTCTTGATGCCATTTGTGACCCGCAGTTATTAAACAAGAGCCGCTTAACCTTGAATTCAAACTGCCTATGTACAAAGAATTTGCAGGAAAAGAGGTTTGTATGTAATCCAGTGTTACAGTAACATTACAAGTTGAATCTCAGATTTTAGGGAAGTCTTCAGTAGAGGAATGTGAAAACAACTCTCTAGTGATAAACTCTGGACATATACAAGTCAGTATAATCAAGATCAGACATTTTAGGCAACATAAACATAAGAAAAAACATTTTTGAGTAGGGTGGAAGACTTATGTCCCAAAGACTGATCTTAAATGTCAATAAGAATAAAATAACCTGCTCCCTTACTTGTTCAGTAAACGTAACCGGATTCACATGAAATTAAAGTCTCATTGGGTCACTTTATTTTATCTGGGTGCTCTTCTATTATGTGAACAGATTACTGTCTGTTTGGGATCCCAGACAGTCCACACAAGTAGAAGGTCGACTAAAACTCCACCGTCATAACAAATAAGGTACCGTTTGTTTGTCCTGCATGCAGACTGATGTCTCTCCCTGCCTTTTCCTGTTTAGCTTCTGACTGCTGTATGTCCTGTTTGTCGCCACACACAGACACAAGATGACACAGTGATTAAAAACCTGCAAACACAGAAGAAAACAGCGATGATGTTCACATTGTTCCTCCATGATTGTAAAGTTTATTTCAGTAGTCCTTCATGGCAGTAAAAGACAACACTTATAAGTTTTGCAGTCCCAACATGCAGAACAATCATTGAACAAAATGACAGAAAAAGAAACAAATATCGAAAAGAAAAAGTTAAAGGTGCGTTTTTTTCTCTTTTGTGAAGTGATCAACACTCGAGGGAGAATCAAAGTAGTACAGTTAACATTTCAGAGAACAGTTTGTGTTATCCATTCATGCAGCCCACGACTTTCACAGACAACAACGTGTGTTTTATGTTTTCTTGAAAAAAAAAAAAAAGAAAAAAGAAAAAGAAAGCAACAGTCCAAGCCTTCCACAATGACGACATCCACATTCAGCAGTTTTTGGAACTTTTTGACAAGATGACAACCGATCAAGTTTTTAACACTAAAGACCAGCAGAGAAAAAGAATCATAAGAACCCTCACTAAGCTGAGAAACACAAAAGAGCTTTCCTGTAAAGCAGAGAGGAACAACTGCATGAAGAAAACAAGTTACAAACAAGTACACTCAAGAGAAATCAGATACCGAAACCAGTTAATACCAGATATCCACTACTGGAAAGGTACATCGAGTGCTTTGTGCAACATCTCCTGTCAAAGCGAGCCGAGCATCAGAAACTCCCACAATCAGGGCCGAGAGTTTGAACCACAACACACACACACACACACCACACACACACAACACCACACACACACACACACACACACACCACACACCAACATGCACACACTCCAACACTCACGCTGTCCCATACGGGCCATGCATCAGCACACATAGTAAATCATAGCTATACCTGGAGTCGTGCAGACGGACAACTGGAGCAAGCGTCACCAACACACACACACACACACACACACACAACACACTCCCACACATCTTCACACATAAAAGAAACACACCAGGAGGACCAGAAACTCCTGGGATCACATAGAGGACACAGACATGCAATGCATACATAGACACAGTAGAGGTGACACGCACGCACATACACACACATACAGCACATGCACATGCAGGCAATAAACTGACAAACTCACACACACACCGTCAGAAATCTGATCTCCCATAGGGAGAAGAAAGCAATCACACGGACATTAAGTAGTCAATTATAAATAAATCAAGCTGTAACAATATTAATATTAATAATAACAAGACATTTAAGAAAGCTCCTCATTCGGTCTATTCTATCCTGCCAGTTTTATCAGAGGAAGAAAAAACTAAAAGTTACAGACAGTTCATTACAAAGCCAGTCAATGCAAAATTCATACATCTCCAATATAAAAATACAAATCCACAAAATAACTATAGAGACAAAGTAGTTTCGATATTGTCGTGGAGTTTTCCTGGCTAATATTTCTCTCTCTCCCTTAAGCTAATGGCACTTATGTTAGAAGGATAAAATCTCCATTTTAAGGGAAACACTATCACCGCCGTAAGCTTCAACACGACCGTCAGGGAGCGTCCCGTTCACCTCTGCAGGAAGAAATCTTACTTTTACACATGTGCCACAAGGCACTCTGTAGTTTTCACATTGTACGAGTGCAATACTGTGGTGGGGAGACAGTGGTTTTGTCTTCAGTCGGTGTTTATGTGTGGAGCACTGGTCTAAGCTAGCCGACTAAACTATTCTTGGCTATCTATTTCTTCTATGAGGGAAAAGTTCTACGTAGGCACCGTTGTGATTGTTGAGACAGGAGTGATGTGTGGAATGCAATTATTTCTCAAGGAGAGCAATGCTTCTGCTGTAAAAACGGTGGAAACAGGAGTATGGTAAGTTGCAGGAGGCAACTTCTACAAAAGAAAATGAAATAAAAAGGAAAAAAATAAATATTAACAGGCACCATATCTACATACTTTAAAAATTAAACTAAAAAGAAAGAAATGTGTTTTAAAAGAAACAAAGGATGAAGGCATGAGCAAATGTAAGGCTTTACACAATAGATGCTTCGTTAAGTGCAAAAAGAAATTTAAATGTTACAAATGTCTGCTCTGAAGTGGTCCGTTTAGTGCTGGAATACACTCAGGAGTGTGATTACATTTGGTTTAAAGTTTTCCGAATTCACTAGTACTTGGAAGATTGTATATACGACTGCTCTTTGGCAATCTTTGACAAAAAGTTCAAATCTTCTAAAACTAATCATCATCCAGTGTTTTAACTTCTATAACAGTGTTCAGGAGTTTGATTTTAATTTAATTTTAGATCATTTTCAATAGAGAGGAGACGTTCACTCCAACAAACTGAGTGAGAACAGTGAAGAACTTCAGACCACAGACTGCTAAGAAAGCACAGTGCTCATCATGTCTGCTGGACACACAAACTACAGCTGATAGTGAACATATTTTGTTTTGTTCCTTATATATTTTTTTCTCCCTTTTTCAAACACAACTCGATGTCATTCCCCTCTGTCCATTTCATTTTCATGTCCAAAAATCTCCTCAGTGCTGGAGGTGCACGCTCGCACCTCGTCTTCTCCCTGTCAAGCTTCAAATATCGCCATCGGAAACGGCTGCTGTGGCTCCGGATTGGCCGGTGGCTCACCACTCGTTGGTCCTCTGTTTGGTGGTGTCGTAAGCTCTGATGACCTCAGACTGAGACACCACTCCATTCTCGTCTTGAGAGAAGGCGTAGCCATCTGAAAAAGGAGAGAAGAATTAAAAACTCAGGTCATGTAGATCAGGGATTAATGTAACAAATTTTTTTTTATAATGAATAAAAAAACACTTAAAAACAACTGAACAAACTGAATAAATAGTTAACAAAAACACAAAACTTAAAGCAATAGTTCAACATTTGGGGAAATATATTCACTTTCTGGCCGAGAGTTAGATGAGAAGATCAATACCACTTATATATCTGTACGGTAAATGTGAAGCTACAGCCAGCAGCTGGTTAGCTTAGCTTAGCACAGACTGAAAAACTACTGTAGGGCTGTTCCAAATACATTTTTACATCCTCAAACAAAATCCTGAATTGACCCTTCCATATTCCCGCCCCTTTTTGCTCTGTACTCCAATAACAGGTGAGCAAACTTGGTAATTTGGTCAGCTTTCTCCTTCTTCTGTAAAAGCAACACATAGAGACACATCTTAAGATATCTTATGTTAGCAAAATGCTAGCTAACTAGCTAGCTAACTTACATCAATCATTAGCAAGCTAATTATCTAGCGTTTTGCTAGCATTAGCTAACTTAAGATGTGAATATATGTCACTTTTACAGGTCCCCCAGCAACGTGTTTTAACCATCTTTAATACTCGGTTTTCTTTTCAACACACGAGCCGAGCACATAATTAAATCAAAGTACAGGAAACAAGAAAGGGAAAGTTGGCTGCATGTGGGTTTTTTTTTCCACGACAACAATATCTTGACAACTTCTACTACTTTGCTATCAGGTTAACAAGCACGCTGTGGTTGTGTAAAACAACAACTGCAAGCAAAGCACACAGAAATATCACTTTTGTAGTTTTTCTGGAGTAGTTGTCAACTACTAAAGATTAAATTGCCCTCAGTCAAACACAGAGGTGAGGATAGAGTAGCTTGCACAACCATAAATGACAGCAAAGCGTGCTGGACAACTTTTAGCAGTTCTTTACTTTTCATTCAATTCTTTTCTCTCTGACATAAATCATATCATAAAGTAACCTAACCTTCATCTGCAACTGTGCAGAAATACTGGGTTTAAACAGAATGAATAGATTCAAATGTTGGTTTAGAATTCACAATGCTATGAATGAAGCTCTGAAGCTTCAAACTACAGCTCTGGTCCAAAAGTAACAAAATCTACCTTCCATCACCCCTAAAGCTCACTTAATTAAAACATTATATCTTTATTGTTTAATCTGTACAAATACTTCTGTGTAAAAACTATTACTAGAACTATTTTGGGTCTTCATGCTAAGGTAAGTAGAGTGGTTGCTGGCTGTAAGTAGCCTGAGCTTGTCCTTACATTTGAGTCACAGAGTTAAGCATCCACTTCTCTGATAGAGAATTATCTTGTGATGTTTGAAAGATACGGAAGGTCCTTTAGAAGAATACTTACAACATATTACCTAAGGGTTGAATAATATCTTGACCTGGACTGATATATCAATTGAATGTTCAACAATCTAATATGCAATGTATGATGATGTATGCAAAGTGAACATATCCATCTATATCATCATCTTTAAGATACGCCTTTATTTTGAAATTCCCATGGCATGTCTGTATCACAAATGTCTGGAAGAGTTCAGTCATGAAATTGTCAAAACATAATTTAGTTTTCTTTTTTTTTGAGTTGACACAAATGTAACTGAATGTGTTAAATGGACATTGATGCTGTCTGATATCGATCACAGACCCCTAAATTAAATCTAACTGAAATCATATCATGATAGACTTATATGCAAATATCATATCATTGTCCAAAGAATTGATATATTGTATTGTGATGAAACTTGTGATTAATACTTACCTGTAGTTTAATATTTAACCCATAGACATAAGAGGTATCAGCACTTACTCTCAGCAAAAAATGAATGTGCATATTTACCAAAATGTCAAACTATTCCTTTAAAATAAATATGTTAAAAATAATAAACTAAAAGGGAGTTTTAAAAAAGAACAATCACAGTTTTATCTGTTGTATCAAAGCAGCTCTGTGATCTACCACCTAAACTGTCCTACAGGGTTTCCTTTCTGACCTTTGACCCCTGACTCACCTTCAGGTGTCAAATGACTCGCTCAGTACCTGGAGGCCAGCGGGGAAGTTCAAAGGACCCCGCTGAGACGAGTGCATTGTGGGGGAATAACAGCGCAACATTTCATCATTTCATCGTTATCTCGCTCTACTGAGCTCAACTCAGGACACAGGAGGCACACGAGGGGAAGGACAGGGAGCCCACAACAAGAAAAGAGGGGGAAAGAGGCGACTATCAGGGTGCTAGAGGGGTTTTAAACTGGGTGAGGTTTGAATAATGAAATTTAAAAAAAAGGTATCACACAACAATGGTCTCATCCCCACCTATGAGACAAACAAAAAACAAACTGATCAGACAGAGGACACAACAGAACAGAGAAAATAAACAAAAACAGAAAACCAAACCCATGCTTAGAGAAACATTGGAAAGGTTTTGATGCTGCTTCCAATGTGACACCTGAGTTTTGCTGCTGATATGAAAGCGACACTTTTATTTTTTTTGGATACCTTACTATAAATTTACTAGTAGAAACTAAGTCTAGCCACATTTGAACAAGACTGATTTCTCTATGGGAGATTGGAGGATTTCAACATCACCTGTGCTCATCAGTTATTTTAATCCAGTCTATTGCACACGTCTGTGACTTTTCACCCCACACCACAGTAAGAATTACAGCTCCCATCTCCTACAGTTTTTTTTTGGCAAACTCGCTTGTTGTCTATAATTTAAGTCTAGTCCAGGAGGACACTTTGCATTTAAAAATGATCTCTGAGTTTTTTTTACATGCTGTAGGCAGCTTTTTAAGAGTAAATTTTAAGCACTTTTCAAGCACTTTTTCAAGATTTCCAGACATCCAGAAGCCTTTATCATGACATCTTAATTGTTACAATAAATGCAAATCCAAATTATTCTATACCCATAACAATCAATGTATATTGTCACTTTGTTTATTTTACCGTTTTTAGCTCTTCTTGTTAATTTTGAGTGTATGTTTTGATTGAATTAGTGTTTTCTAATTTCCAGAGTAAAGGATCAACAGAGAACTTACCCCGTAGCTATGAAACACCACGTCATGTTGAAAATCAAGCATTTTTCAATGAGTTTATTTAAATTCATGCATCTTTCTAACTTTGACAACATAACAGTTAAATTTTCCTTTCTGTATATGTAGAGTCTAATCAATATTTAGAAAGAGACATTTCAGCAGTTTGCAACCATCTGTGTGAATAATAAATTACAGTTGAATAATGAGCTGCAAATAGTACTAACATTAAATAATAATACTGAGCCTGCTGGTGAACCAGTTCCTGCTCCTGGCTAAAATGACTTTTATAATGAGGGAAAATATTTTATTACTGAGCTCCAACTGTTACATTAAAGGGATAGTTCGGATTATTTGATGTGGGGTTGTATGGGGTACTTATTGACAGTCAGTGTATCTACAGTAGATGCTGGTCGGCACTGCCCCAGTTTGGAGAAGTAGCCGGAGTACCAGCGTATTAGCTAAGCAATGTACTGCTGAGGACAGGGTCGGCAGTAAAGCATATTTTAGCCACTTAAAAAAAGGTCCACTTAAAAAAAAAGCTGAAGGATACACTATATTTACAACATTTTCACTGCTTTACCTTGCTGTCAGACACCCTTTTCTGATGGGAAATGGCTGTTATATAAGCCAAGTGTTGCTCTCTCCAAACCAACCAAACTCCATTGGCAAAATCAGCAAATTTATCTCAAAGAACATAGAAGTTGTTGATCTACTGCTACCCTGACCTGTTAGTTTGTGTTACTGTGTGACTTTGGTGTTTCAAAAGGTTAGTTCAGATTCAACAAAGCCATGCAATAACAAACAAACTAACAGTCAAGGCAGCAGTAGAGGAGCAACTCCCATGTTCTGCGAGGTAAAATTACTGATTGACTGATGGAGGTTGGTTTGTTTGAAAACAGTGATATTAGGCTTATATAATGGCGGTTTCCCGTTGGAAATGCCTGTCTGACGGCAAAGTAAAGTGGTAAAAATATTCTAAATATAGTGTACACTTACAACGATACTGATTTTTTTAGATGGGTCTTTTTTAAGTGGTTAAAATATGTTTTGTTGCTGACTCTGTCCACAGCAGTAGATTGCTTGCTCTTTTCTGATGATAAAAAAAAAGTAGTGAGCTTCAATATCCTGTACAATCCAAAATGTATGAATTCATGACTCCAACTTCCCATGAAAATAACTCATCTGACAGTTCATATGAGCAGTTTGTTGGGTAGATATACAGTAGTAGATAAAGTGCAGGTTAAGACACAGGGACACTGCGGGGCTGCTTGCAGACACAGTTACTGATATGTGTTTCCTGCATTTGGTCACTGAGGAGTATCTATGAAGAGGAGGATGGACAGAGTGTTACTGCATCCCCTCACTGACGAAGGCTGAGATACTCTGGAGGTTTTAGAGATACTGTACGTGTCAGAGAGGAAGAATAATGACGCTCTGTCTGTTCCCCTGATGAGGGAACAGATTTGGAAGCAGATAAATCTAACATGGATGAACTGAAGTGTTTGGGGGAAGAGTTTAACCCTTAAAAGGGTAAGCACATATAAATAATTTGAAAAAATAATGAATGAATGAAAATGTGACCTTAGTTTCCAATTAACACTGTTTCTCCAGAGATACATTGCCCATTAAGAGTATAAATTTAACACCCCCTCCCACCCCTTTTTTTTAATGTGCCAACTTTGAAAACAATTTCTTTACAATTAATTAGCTACTTTCTCTTATGTTTTGCACACAAAGTTTAAAAAGGGAAAACTGAATAATAGTTATTCACATATGTTGTGAATGCTGGAAACAAACTTTGAATAAAAAATCAATTATAAACATTTATAAACAAAACATCATAGTCCTGTTTTTATACAACTATCTTTCCTGTGGTGTCCCCACACTCGTCATATCTTATCAGCAATGGAAGCTAAGAAAACTTTGGGAGAATTGTGAGAATTCTGACCAGTGACCATGCAAAAATTGGTGAATTAATCATTAATACACATTTAAGAGTAAAAGAAAGAGTAATCAGTACTTCACACCAACTATACCCACATGTATGCTGCTTTCAAGATGCTTCATAGATCAGTTATAACCCATTTATAACAGCAGTCTTTTGGCTGGTGTCATGGCAGAACAGGATAAACACCAGACAGAGGTCATTTTCACAACCTGGCAACCCAAACTTTGTTATTAACAGCTTATAACTATCTATGAAGCATTAATAAACGAAAAGTAACATTTATAAGGTCACTAGTTACAACAAGCAAAGCCTTTACAATGGGTGCCTTATTAAAACGTGGTAAAATAATTAGTCTACGGTTTTATTTGTGTTTTAAATATGCCATTACAGATGGATATCCAGAACCAGTACAGTCTCCTGACTGGTCAGTACCAAATTATCAGTAAGCTCCTGGATGAACAATACTGCTTTCAGTATTTATGTGATGTTACATAAACAGTGGGCAGGGCAAAACATTCAGAAGTGTGAGGTCACTTTACTAAAAATGATTATGTTATTGATTATCTGTAAAGTATAGGCCTCAACACATGAGTCTATTTATGAGTGACTGTCCCCGTTTTATACTCTTATTTGGGCAATTTATCCTCCAGGATAAACACATTCAATGCCTGATTATCAAAGCTGTGATGAAATGTAATTTGTTATTTTTCAACAAGAACCTATAAAACTATCCTTAACATATTTACTGCAACAAAATCCCCCCCAACATACAATAAATATGGAAAAATGTCAACACTTATATCGCTGCCAGTGTCTTTGTCTACATACACCACCATTTTGCATTTTCAATACAAATTAGGAGCATATTTTTGAATGTTGGCATGAAGTCATGTGACCTGAGTACTTGACCCCTGTCCCCTTCAGTGTCTCTCATGATATAAGTGGACCTATTTAATGCCCCCACCCACCATCCACAGCCTTTCAAACGACTGTATTCCTCAAGATACAGAAACCATTTAAAGGTTAACGGCCTGACGCGTCCATCTTGACGCATGTTTAGGAAGAAAGGAAACAAAACAGAAAGAAAGATGAAAAAGAAATATTTTGTAACTTACGGAGCAGGTTCTGCTGCATGGAGTCAGACCGGTACAAACTGACTGTGCTCTTCTTGAAGACGTTCTTCAGGAGCTGGGCTTCTCCGTTAGACTGCACACGCACAGACACACACACACACACACACACCACACACACACACAGAAACAGGCAGTGTGTTAGCAGCATGCTGAGCACCACGGGCAGATTTAATGACCCATACATCAAGCCTGAGTGGATGGACCTGCCAACTGCTCTACCTGCTGGTACACACACCATGTAGGGAGACAAAACTCTGGAGACGCAGGGGGGAAGAATAAAGTGTGTGTGTGAAAATGTGAAACAGCACGTTGGCCAGAAGGCGTTCATGTAAACCAACAAACGTAAGTACATACATGAGTCGTCTGTGAACGTCTTTATGTGCTTACATGGGTCCTCTTCTGTGTGCATATATGCAAATTCATACATGTTTGTATCTGTATATGTTTGTTTCTGTACATTTGTTTCTGTATGTGTGTGTGTGTGTGTGTGTGTATGTGAGAAAGAGTGTGTGTCTCCGGCCTGCTGGGTCCGGGACAGTGGCCAGGCGTGGGGATCACTTTCAGCCAGCAGGAGATCTCACACTGATCTACTCCATGTTGATGCCTGCTGCCGGCCTCAGGCCCCAGAGAGCAGAGCAGCGCCGTTCAGCTAATACGTTTTTATAATATATGGCTTTAATATAGGAGGACTGCTGCTCTAAAATGAGACATTCACTATTTGGGAGGAGAAAAAAAAAAGAAGAGACATCTACTCTTATGACATGATTACTGACATTACAGTCAAACCTCCTGCAATTTAGCAGCAATTTTAAGATTTCTTCCTTCCTCATGGGAAAACTGCTGGCAGTGGAAGCGTGAGTATTTGTGAAATTTTGAGGTGATTGGGACGTAACAGATGATTTTTCCCCCAAGCTAATCTTGAGAATCTGGAGAGAAAATGGCATATTTTGTGTAGCAGAAGAATAATGACCAAGGCATCGACTCTATGGTCCTGATAGAGTTGGACCATGATGACAGAGACAGTGAGATCGGGAGGACAGTTTATGGCAGTATTTCATTTTTATGGGATTTTTACAACAGTGTAATGATGTATGTTGATTTGTCATTTCATTAATATGCTGGAAAAATAGACACTGCTGAATGTTTATTTTCTCAATTAATTTCCCCACAAAAGTTAAAATATACAGGATATCACAGTATGTCACCGCACAACTACATTTTCTGTGATAGAAAGTTTTACCCATATTACTACACATAACGTGTGCAAAATTCACCTGTTTATTTTCTGTGAGAAGAGCAATGTGCTTCACAAGGTTGTGTATGTATAACGGGTGATGCAGGACTAACCGGTGATGCAAAACAGTGAGAAAAGAGTGGAAAAAACATTATGTGATGTTTGTTCTTTAGTGTGTTTAATATTTGTGTTTTGTGTTGATTGATTGATCTGAACATGATGTTAGATGAACAGCAGAGATTGAAAAGATTCCCATATTAACAACTTGTGAGCACTGATGTACTGTTAAAGGGGTAGGTGTCATAAGCTGGAGCTTCAGCCTACAGTGTCTTTACGCTAAATCACTTCACTGAGATGTTTTTAACTGCATTATTCAAGTATCTGACATTTTTTGTAAGAAGCTATGTATTTTTCATGCTTTAGACAAAATATTCTTAAATGTAGAATGCACATATAAAAGACATGTGATGAAGTGATGTGTATCTGTACCTCTTTCCATGCACCACTGCTCCTGGGTCTTTGGATAAAGCCTCAAGCTCCTGCACCTCATCCACCAGAGTCTTGAAACACACCCTCTTCACTCTGTGAATTAAACAATATTCAATAAAAAAACATGTGACAGATGCTTCAACATGATAGAACCTTCAAAGACTGATGTTAAAATACCCCACTGATTGATTCAAACTGCTCAGAGTACATCAGGAAATAAAACTTCTAGCTTGGCAAATTGCTCCTGACACCCTGAATCTGCTGTGGGCTGATGTCAACCAGACCTGTGGCAGAAACAAACATTTCCCACAGAGAATTCACAGAATCGAAAAGCTAGACTTCCCTGGAAGTCCGTACCGAAACTCTGGGCTTCAAGAATTTCTCAAGGAGATATGAGAGATTCTGGAGGAATTTCCTGTGTGGGATGTGTATTGGAGTGATGATGAGTGTAGAAAAAAAGACTCACACTTTGTATGCCACGTCAAAGACCAGCGAGGTGATGGGGATGAAGACCAGGCCCATCCAGAAGACCCCCGAACTGAACATCATGTCCGCCTGTCACACACAGAGGCACACACACATATATACACTTCACTCTCTGGTCACTGTAGACAATGCAGAGTTCAACAGCTGATCTGATAAAAAGGAGAGCTCTTCAAAGGAGGAAACACTTGATAAAGAACAGCCATTATCATCCTCTTTAGTGCCACATAATACAAAACATACATGACAAAGGCAGCCCACAACAAACAGTTATATTGTGGAAATAAAGAGGAGATGGGTCCAAATAACTTGCACAAAGTGGGTTAATTCTCCGTGACTAAATGATACCATGTTTTTGTTTGGACCTCCTCCACCTCTCAGCTCCCTTCAGGGCAGAGGAAGTACCTGTGAAGTATTTAGACAGTGGTGGTGTCTCTTTCACAGGAAAACAGCTTGACTGTTTGCTGTGTCGAGAGCTGCTGTCAATACATCACAGGAGACACAGGTGACACCATGATCTGAAGTGCTTTTAATGATACATTCAACACTCAATGTAAGAGGGTGTCGATGACGCCTAAGAGCTGTAATTATCGGTTCCAGTTTCAACAATTAAAGTGAACTACAAGTAGTTTTTACCTGGTTATGAGACTGACTCAATTTAATACTGATGCCTCTGTATGACCTACATAAGCAAACAGGACCATCAGTGAGAGGAGTGGCTGTTGTTATAGTTTTTCTTAATGGTTCTTCTTTATCCGGTTAAATTCTCCATGAAATCAGATGAAACAAAGCTGTGTTTACATTTCCCTTGGGAAAGTTACAATGAGTAGTATATTTTATTTAGATAATTTTTATATGACATATTTTGTGAATATGGTGGAGGGAATACTATAATTCAGTGTTTTGTTTGTGATTGCAATGACAAACAATTATAAATATGGCAGCTTTTGCAAAAACAAAAATTTTAAAACACTTATATCCATAACGTGATCCTTTAAACAAGGGTTTGACGTATGAACACAGCCTACCTCCTTTATTCGTTCAACCATCTTTTTGAGAAGGATGGTGACTTTTCTTTTGTGCAAACCCCAATTGAGATGTATATTCCAAATGTACTCTATATATGTCTAAAGAATGACCCTAAAATGTAAACATAGTCACTGTCAGTGTGTCCGTCCACAACGTCGATCAAGACTGAAATAGCTCAACAACTATCATATGGATTTGAACGTATAATAAATTTGTATGGACATTCCTGTACTACCAGGATTAACTGTAATAACTCTGGTGATACCAAAGTCTTTTTGAATTTGTCCAATAGTGAGATCTATAACCTGAGAAACTAAATACATTCCCATCATCCTCAGCAGTACTTTGTGTACAGTGCTAATTAGTAAATGTTAGCATGCTAACATGCTAAACTACAATGTGAACATTGTAAACATTAAAGCTGCTTAACATCAGCATGTTTAGCATTGTCACCATAAGCATGTTTGCATGCTAATGTTTGCATTTAGCCCAAAGCACCATTGTGTCTATATAAAGCCTAAGATGATGAGGACTCATCTTCACTCTTTTCTAAAATTTTATGGACCAAACTCCACCTAATCAGGAGAATATTTAGCAAATAAATCGCCAATGTAAAAAAATCATTAGTTGCTGGCCTAAATTAATAAAATTAAACTTTCAAATGCAATTTAATAGTACGGTGAAAGATCTGAAACCAATAACTCGACCAACTTCACTCTGTAATCATTATATTAGGGAGGAGGTTTCCTGTCAAAGGGGTGCCTCAGCCAAAAAATACTAAAATATTAAGATATTCTTGATAGAAATTTTCATCATGTTATTATTGTTAGCCAAGTTGACTAAAAGTTCACACACAGACGATTTTGCTGTCCCGTAACTCCTCTGAGTTATGCCTGACATCCTCTGAATTATGAACAATGAGCTGATGTTTTATTTTTAATGCAGTATGTAACAAATGTTCACAGTGAGTTCATGAGCAAAATAAATCTACAAATGAGACAGCTGTGATCCTCACTGAGGCTCATTTATCTTGCTGGAAGAAAAACACATTTGGATATGATCCAATTCAGATTCAAAACATGTCAGGCGTTCCAAGAGACAGCTTCTTCTCCGCACTCAGTCATTTGTAGGAAAAATACTGTTCATTAGGAGCAGACTAGCCTGTGATGATTTAAATTAATAATCACAAAACGGTGGCCAAAGCGGAGGGGAAACAGTGGATCATCTTGGTGGGGGCGAAACCTTTCAGCTTTCTGTGTGAGGACCATGTTTGTTTTGGCTCGCTGCACTGAAACTATCTGTCATTACATGTTGAAGTGCAAAACTCGCGCTCCTAGCATTGTAATGTGCCACTTGTTTAAACTGCTGGGGCCCCTCGACAGTGTCCTTCCTGTAATGTGACACAGGCAGGGCCCTTAGGATGCATGCACGCACGCACACACACGCACAAAGACACACACACACAGATCATTGTCAAAGCTATCAAAGCGCTCAGGTTTGCTCAAATTAGCTAATCTGTTCGCCATTACCTGCAAATTGACTTTGATGTCTGACAAAACACTGCGGGAAGAGGAAATCCCAAATGACAGGAAATCAAAAATAGCTTTTTCCTACAGTTTGAGATGGATGCGGATGAATGGAGCTTTTCTGTGTTGCCCAGAGGCTGAAAATGTATGAGATGAGGGAAAATTGCAGCGAAGCACGGGATATTTTCACGTCAGTTTTTGAAATTATGCAGCCCTGGTGGAAACATTTACTGCTTTTTTTTGTTGAAAGTCAGTTTAATTATTTTCGTTTTCATCCAGTGTATCATGCATTTTAATGGGGGCATTTTAGCTGTCTTCAGAGTCTTTTGAAAATAAACCAGAGATGAATACTCAGCATATTAAATCAAAGTCAGGAAAGCTTGAAAAATAAACCATCACAGTTCAATCTATGAACAATATTTATATGTCTCCATACATAACTGTGCCACAAATGATGTATATACAGGACCCATACTTCAAATCTCAAGTTAACCATAAAACTCAATAATACTGGTTATAACATTAGGTAGAATAACTCATAACAACTTTAAGTACAACTGTGAGAACTACAGAAACAGTAAGCCTGACCCAAATAAACTGCATTAATTCATGCAGTTCTTCAATTTGACGTCAAAGTCTTATAATCCAAACAAATCCAACGAGTTACAATCAACAAATGTTTGCCTTCAGGCATCTGGACAGGCTCTGTGACTACGAGTGGGGGCCAAGAGAGTTGGTTGATGCTTGTGACATATCATACCAGGGGACCCCTGGGAGCTGGACAGGGTGAGAGAGGTCCAGGGGAGGGGGCTGTATTTTTAGGACAAACTAATAAACTTGTCTGGCTGGACAGACAGTAGTGTCCGCTGCCATGGAGGGGTGTGTTTTGACAGGCCAACGACCCCCATCATGGCCACACACACACACATGTAGACACACAGACTAGACGCAAGGCCAGACAGACAGAAGCAATCATACGTGCACATGTGCAGACATATACTGCTGTGTGTTTCTTAGTATTTCTACTAACTTCAAATGGAAATCAGAGAGAATTTGGGAATAGTGAGGTGGTCAAAAGGTTAGAGGTGGGTTTCTGGGGTGTCCTGGTAGGTTAAAGGCAAAGTTCAGATTATCTGAAGTAGGCCCGAGCAATAAAACAATAGCGATATCAATCAGCAATAGACACATCATCAATACCAATAAGAAAGTAATTTGAAAAAATGTTCCACAGTTTCACTTAAATGCATTTAAAGCAAACTACCACGAAAGCATGAAACAAATATGCCCTGTGCGTGTGTGAACAGCCAATCATTAACAAGCGTGCGGTTCAGTTGCTCTGTCAACACGAGAGAGAACAGAATGAAGTGACACATAATGACAACACAAACAGCTTGCAAAATGAGTGCAGATGAATAAGTTAGCTCCCGTTATGGCAGTTTTTTGTTTTTTTTAAGTCAGACAAGTGTCAGGTGGTGAGGCCCTCAGACATTTGGCGGGAGCTCAGATTAGAACAGAAAAGAGCCAGCTGAGGTGGAGGAGCTGGAAAGCGTTGCTGAGAAGCCATGACCCAACTGCTGATAAGCGGAAGAAAACTTGATGGATGGAAGGATCAACAACTATCAAAACACATTTGGGTGTAAACTGAAAGAAAACTTTCCTGACCAGGACAACTAAAACAACAAACTTACTTAATCAGCTTAGCAGCTTCCACCCTTTGGAGTACACAACATGTCGTCAGTCAGGAGCTACATGATCAATAATTATCTATATTTATCTACCAATATTAAACTTTATTATTGCCCAGACCTAATTTGAAGTGGGGTTGTATGAGGTACTTACCCATAGTGGATAGGGTCACCGGCAAAACATATTTTAGCCTCCTAAAAAAAGGCTGACCTAAAAAACACACTTTATTGCTTTGAGTGTACGCTATATTTGGAATATTACCACCACTTTGCCTTCAGACAACCTCATTGTGCAAACAACACAAGCCCCAGGTCGATTCCAGCTGCAGACCTTTGTTGCAATTTCATACCCCTCTCTCTTGCCCACCTTTCTTGTCTATTTCTACACTGTCAACTGCAAATAAAGCTTGGCACTTTACTTGCTGGGTGAATCTGGGTGCAAAAGCACCCATGACCAAGGCAGGTAACACTCAGCTGCTCCTGTGAAGCTGCTCAGTGTTCAACGCACCAGACTGTGGTTGTATGATGCAGCTTCAGTGTACAGTATGTGCACGAGTTTGGAACAGAGCTTCATTATTCATGTTCACGAAACCTGGTCTGATCAAACAAAGGCTCAAATCCACAAAACATAAAAGACACAACTTTATTGCAAGATATAAATCACTGAACTTTGGAAAAGTACGTGAAAGGATATATATATATACTAAAAAAAAAAAAAAAAAAACAGATCAAGAATTTTATGCGTCCTCTGCCAGGAAGTCTTGATCAGGGGGATCTGGCACCTGGCTGATCATTCCTGAGAGAGTCTCAGTTGCTTGAATTATGTTAATGCCTGGCATTGTGATGGTAAATGTAAACTGAGCTAATCCACTACTACACTTTTCACCCCACAGGTCTACAGTCTGCTCTGGATTCAGCAAACCCAACTATGAAAAACCAACCTCAGGATACTCTGCCAGCTGTACGACATCCCAGAGATGCTAATATTCAAACACTAGCTTCCTGAATGCACAGAGCTCCTTTGTACAACCATTTTTATTAGGTAGACTGAGAGGAGAAGGGTTAGACTGAGTTGAAGACTGTGTCAGACTTTACTTTCCTCTGCATCTATCCATGTTGATTCTCAAATTGGCTGAAGTCAGCTGGCACAACCAGACAACACTGACTTCAAGCAGAGGAGGGAAACTGAAGATGAAACAAAGACTTTCTTGTGAGTACAGTTAAAGCTTCTTATTCTAACAGGTAGCAAACACAGCAGACTATAGAGCAAGGCTACTCCCTCCTGCCCATTACAGGTGGGAGAAAAAAGTTAATTCTTTTAAGTGTCACGATTCTTTTTTATGGTTCCTGAGTCTGTCTTTTTTATATATAATAACTGGCAGTTAGTCCATCAGCTTGGTGCTAACATGTAATGGGACTTGCCATTGACAGGCTGATTGAAATTAGCATTGCACATGCTCACACATTTTGTCCTAAATTTCCTTTGCTCTGTGGAAACAAACTACAAGCTGCTGACTTCATATTGATAACTCAATCTATCACTCTGGCTTCAAGACTTCACACTATCCATCTACAGGAACCTGAAAGACTCAAAACTCAAAACTCAAAACTTCTATTCATTTTGGCCTAGCATCTTATTTTATTTGTTATTTTCTTACGACACCAGCTTGATGAGCAGGTACAGTTAAATGTTGCACTTTACCTCAAAAAGTATTTCTGATGATGCTGAAATAAAATTCAAAGACTGACTGACGTGTGATGTGCAGTGTTTTTGAAATATCAGTCATGATAAACAGTGATTCAATGATTCAACTTTTTCCACAGTCTAGTGTAAAAAAGCAAATAAAAATCGCCATAAATCATAATATCGAATCGCGATACCTCTAGAACCACAGTGCAAACAGAACTGCCCCCAGACCCCGGTATTGTGATAGTATTGAATCGGGAGATATGTGTATTGCCCAGCCTGACCCGCCAAAAGATTAATTTTGTCCCATCAGATGTTTCTAGCAAAGCAACAACAACAACAACACAACAAAAAAAAAAAACTGTCATTAACAGTTGTGTAATATTGTATACTGTGATATTCTATAGATATTGCACCGTGAAAAATTTTATACAGTTTCAACCCTAATCAGAAAATGTATTTTCAATAATTGCTTATGGTTTAAAGTCCATTTTTAAGTAAAGATGCCAAAAATTTATCAGCTTCTCAAATGTGAATTTTGCAGCTTTTCTTTGGTAGTAATGACAATGACAATTTTAAGCAGTTTCAAGCACTTTATCCAAAGTCCAAGCACTTTGCATACCTTCTAAACACTATATTAAAAATTCAAGAACCCTGAATTTTAAAAATATATAATATAAATCACTGTTTATGTGATTTTGTGGGGTAGAAATGCTCTTTAAATATGTAGAATCCCTAATTATTACTTATTTTTCCTAATCTGAGCACGGTGGGCAGGAAACCAATCAACTAAAGGAACTTGGGATCGTAGTACCAGTTTGCATAATCTCACCACAGTGCAATAGGTGTTTGCTTTTGGTCCTTGGTCCACCATTAAGTTTCAGTTCTGGTCCTCTAAGGGAAAAGTTTGGGCACCACTGGTATAGAGGAACCAGCCGAGCGAGGATGACAGTTAAGAGCATGTTCAGTCAAAGAGCGAGCATGAAAAGCAAAAAAAAGGACAGCAAATTCTCTGCATGGCATCAAATGAAAAAAAAGTCAGTATCCTGAAAGAGGTTGATGTGGAAAACAAACAAAGACTTTCTCAGCTGGGTCCTTCATTCACTCCATGCTCTCTGTGTGTCGCCTAAGAAAGACAGCAAGACGCCAACTAGGAAAAGAGAAAAGAAAACCCTCTTACATAAACATTTGTAACTCAGCAGTCTCACAGCCACAACTACACACACGTGATTTACAGTGTGTGTGCATACAGCAGATTAAAACCGTTCCTCTCACTAATACTGTACACCATGGTCAGTTATTACACCAACCATGTGTTGTGGTGCTTATCAATCATTAGCAGAGGGAGGAATAACAGGTCCAGGTACAAGAGTTTAACAAAACCTCCCATATGACATGCTCATGAGTCTTAGAGAAGGAACAGAGGGATTCCTCAAGTACCACTAAGGGACTAAATCAATACAGTGAGGGACAGGGGTCAATAATTCCTTAACTAGGTCTTCAAAAGTTTAAAAATCAGGAACATTTTTTTATCCTAATGATTAGACAGATATTTGGAGCTTGTTTCAGACTAAACTAGAAGAATTAAAACTCCTCAAATCTTAAAGCCCTTTGTGAAAATATTCTACCTTAAAATAACTGCTTCAAAATTATTTTGATGCTACACTGATTGGTAATAGGGATAATGTCTCAAACAACTGTTCGTGCACTATGTAACTTAGGTTGCTGTACTGTGACAAGTGTGAACTGCTTAATGGTACAAAGGCTCTGTTCAGACCGGGTATCAACATGCGTCCTGAGTGATCCATTCACAAGTGGACAAGTATAAGTCTAAGTACAGGTCTGAACACACTCAGGACACATTTGAGATCCAATCCCTCAGCCCACATTCAGAGGTGGTCTGGGCTGCATGTGACCACACTCTTTCAGCAGTGTGAACGCAAATGTATCCTGGGCCACACTGAAAGCCCGCATACTTAACTGATGTCCTGTAAGTTCATCATTTGTTTAATTGTAATGCAAATTAAGCATGGGTTCTCCTACCTGCAGTGGATTTATGTCTGGCTTTGTGTCCGTTTGTCGCAGCGGTCTGCCAGTTAAAAACAGCTAATTCAAATCCAAATCAGTTGTGGCTTCTTGTAAATTCTCATCAAGTTGTTTTTTTCTTTGTAAAACACATTGTGCTGCTGAGAAGAGCAGACAGGAGAGAGGCTCTATGGTAATGTGTCTGATGCTGTCAATAATGCTTTTCTTCATCATCTGTGATGTAAAAACATCAGATTTCCACACAGCCAGAAAAATTAAAGACTGTCTCATCCAGATCACAGTTCAAGTATAAAATTCCAGCAGACCACAAAGCTCTCCAACTAGACTGCTGACAGCGCAGATAAAATATGCTCAAAAAATAGGCTCATAATAAACGGCCAAATGGGCAGTAAAGGACATTCAGCTGACAAAAAAGCCCTAGTGTTTATTTGCATATAGAGTTGGGAGGTGGGACCAACTTTGTCACTGAGTTTGGTGAAATTGGATCATATCTAATGGAGAAAATGTTTTCTCATTTTCCATCTGATGTCTTCCAGCTGCTTCACCTAAACTCTGAGTGATTTACAAAGTTTCCTGATGGACTGAAAAGTAAATGGCTGATGAATGTGTTAGGTAGTGAACAGTTAGCCATGTTGCCTGGCCAGGTTGCTCAGAGTACGGAGGGAGTGTTGGTGTTTACACAGTTAGGAGAGGAGCTTTGGACTGAGGTTGGTGGAGAGTAACACCGGTGTTGTGCCAGAACAGAGCCGGGCGAACAGATGACATCACTGGCAGAGACAAAGAGACTGAAGAGGATGTTGACAGAGGAAGCTAAGAAGAGGAAAGGGGAGAGTGAGTGAGCAAGAAGCTGCTGGACAAGAGTAAATGTTATACCTCTTTCGCACAGGCACTGCAACTCTTCAGTTATCTAGAAACTACCCGGAGGAACTGTATGTGTCAACACAAATGTCTGCACTTTTTGGCCTCGACTTAACCCTGACAGCTCCCTAGCCCGAAGTCCGGGTGAGCTGCATGTGTGAACAGAGAATCACTGCCACGTTAGCACATTGGAGTCAGCTGATCTCCACATCTATCATCCTTCTCCACTTCCATCATAGTGTATGATATCAATGCAAAACAGCCGTTGTTTCAGATAAGTCCTCCTCCTGCATGTTCTGCAGGCACCACATGAAACAATCTTCTCAAGCTGCACGCGTGAGAGGCACAAAGGGGACATTTGGACAATGTCCGGACCTGATTCTCAGGACATAGTTCGGAGTTCAACTGTGAAAACAGCTTTGGACTGGCTTTTAGTCAATGGCGAGAAATTACTGAAATAAAAGACAGATGCCAAGCTGGTCTTCTTGCTGTTGGACTAGTAAGTAATATTGTCTGGCTTGCTGTGTCTTGTCTTTTTGCACTTGCTTGATGTTTCCTTGTCTGATGTGAGTTTGTTTCATAAAGCAAAAGGAACTGAAATTTCATAACACACACACACTATCCCAGGTTTTAGAACTTTTATCTGACAGACTGACAGAAATCATCCATCACTAACAGAATTTTTTGGCAACCATCTCTCAATTCCTGCATGTTGGAGCACATGAGCTCATCACCTGTTTTCAAACTAAAGATGTCTCAATGTTCATAGACTTGTCTGAGGCAAGTTTTTCTTTAAGTTTGTTTTAAATTCAGTGCCTCGAGGGTAATTAAACCACACACAAAAGTAATAATAACTATGAGGTATTTTGAATAATGGACTAAAACACTGCCATGATCCTTTATGGAGTGAAATACCGAAGCAGTAAAAGGATATGCAACATTGGCTTTTTAAATTTGTGGCTTCAGGACAGGATTTACGGAACCTGAGGACCATATAACTTTAAAACTTACCTAAATGAAATCCAAAATGTATCAAATTTTTCATTAATAATTCACTTTTTTTCATTCCAGCCTCCTAAAAGCAAAATTAAATTAAATATTCAAATGCCCTTAGTCTGCCCTTATATACAAACCACTCTTTCAAAATGCTTATAAACAGAAATTAATAATTTGATCTGTTTCTCTAGAAACTGTTTTCATTCCTGCTCTTAATGTCATTGATATCTTACAGACTGGTGCAGATAGCCCTGAGTGTATTCCTGGCTCGCTACGTATCAACAACCTTCTTGATAAAAATGATTCCTTTCTGAGAAAATCTTTCTTATCACTGAACAGAAACTGTGGAAGAATCTGATGCACACTTGCTGAGTGTAAAATCCATGTGCTGATAACAAGTACTTGAGTCTGAGTGAGAGTTGCTTAACTGCAGCTCACAGCAGAAACTGGAAAATAGCAAAGGTGTGTGTGAACGGCGTGGAGAGAAGGATAAACTGTACTGGAGACAGCTGTGCTGATAGCAGAGGCGAGTCAGCAGACGGCAGGTCAGTGTGACAGAGCCTACACGAGACATCTCCTGAGGTGAAGCTAAGCCGCTTAGCGTGGCAGATTACACTGCTTGAACAGAATAATCTGACATTTTCTTTTGATATCTGTGTCAGACTTTTATGAGGTGCAAACGGGATGAGCCAGTCTGAGAGCACCTCTGAAAAGCACACGAGCTGTTTCAGCGTGCTTCGTGGCCGGATCCTGCACCTGTCCTGTCAATCGCCCAAAGAATATTTAGCCTGACAGTGATGAATGTGTTCACATGAAGCTGAGTGCTGCTTAACGTCTGTTGTTAAAGGCGGTGAGCTGGGTTGTGAGTGAGAGCAGAAACAGGAGGAGAAGGGGAGTTCTGGCGTCTGTTATGTTGTTGGCCCTCAGGCAGTTTTTCGACTGGCAGAGCAGAGGGGGAGACGAAAAAAAAGAGAGAACAAAGACGAAAAAGCTGATGCAACAAGTAAAAGAGAAGGAGCAAAAGAAAATAGGTGGATAGAAGGACAGAGAAATATTTGAAGATTCAAGTGCACATCGAGGAGCCTGTGGTGAAGAATGTGTGGCTGCATCAGGGTGGAGAATAATCCTGCGCTTCAGAGGCTACAGGGTCTTGGAAGGGGAGATTGTGTCTCTGATGCCTTCTCAGGTTTCGGAGAGATGTGTCCCTGTTTGATGATGTACTGGCATCCCTGAGTTGGGGCAGGGGCATAGGGTTACCAACTACCCACAGGACACCATTACTGTCTTCAGTCAAGTGCTGCAGGGGATGGATGAAAGCAGCAGGCTTCAGGGACAGGGGATAGAGTGAAGCTAGTACAACCATCGCCTGTGTGTTTATATGTGAAAACAGTCAGCATTTCTATGCATGTGTAGTTAGTAGGGGTGTAACGATTCACTCATGCATCTGATGCATCGAGCTTTAATGTGTAAGACAGGAGTACATCAGTTCAGAGGACCTTTATCAGTAAAAAGCTGAACAGACTGTAAACCTTATCTTATTAGATGAAGCAGATCTTGACAAAATTTCTCCTTTGGGAACATCATTCAAGGCTACTTAAAATCATATATAAATGATCCAGCACAAAGACCCCTGTAAAATGGAGAATTGTTCTTCATTCTCATCTAATTCTTCACCAAATGCAAATTTCCCAAAATGCCAAACTTGACCAGCGTGTAGGATTTAGTGCCATCCAGCTAAGCTGGCAGATTGCAAACACCTCACCTCACCCTCCCTTTCCAAGCATGTGTGAGAAACTATGATGGCAGCAAAGCTTGTGCAAAACGTAAAAAACGCTGTATCTGGAGCCAGTGTTTAGGGCTGCTGTAGAAACATAGCAGCAACCATGGAAGACAACCTGAAGATATAAATGCCATATTCTAAGGTAACGAAAACACAACAATTTTTATTTTCAGGTGATTTTATACACTAATGAAAACATATAACTTATAAATATTCCATTACTGCCATATTCTTCCAATAAATCCCGCAAATCTTACACACCGTACCTTTAAATCTGCCTTGTTTTTATAATTACTGGTAATGTACCTGAACATAACTGTGCACACAGCAATCTTTTTTACTTCATTTCTGCTTCATGTAAAGCTATACTCTGTAGTTCTTTATCATGAGACAATGTTATTAATTTAGGTTTGAACCAAACATCAACAGACCATCTCTTCTTTGAAATATGGAACAATTTGGTCTAAGGTCCATGACTGTTACACTGTGACTTGTTTTGCTAAATGAAATAATGGATGGACATAACTAATCCATAGGCAAATTTAGTAAGCCACTGCTCTGGCATATTTATTAAGTCTGTTCCAAAGTTCAATCTGACATTTATCTCTGACATGGAGTTTCCCCAATTCCTCAATTTCACCACTGATGGCCAAAACTGGTTCAAAGTTATGAATTCCTAAAAACAATCAAATAGCTCTGTAATGAACTGTGTTACAATTTACATGTTTACTGATCCCAAAATGCCAGAAGCATTATCTCCAACAGAACACATTTATCTAGAGTCCCAGATAAATAATCATTTTCATTGACTGCATGCTGTGTGGTGGCAGCCTTTTTCTTTGAATAGCTTCCTACTGTGTTCTTGTTCTCAAATGAAAAGATGCCTCATTCTCTTCCCCAAAATGCATTGGGAAATGTCACCTGTGGTAAATAGGCTCCAACTGACCACCTGTGGTGACCCAGAGAGACAGTAGACACATTCACATGTAAATAACATCTCAAAGAACCGTGTAAAATCAGGGGCCTATCTTTTAACATTTAATGAACTGGCACTGTAAACTCAATTTCTGATCCTGGTGACTGTTGGTTAGCTCTTTAGGACATCTACACCAAATATACATCTTAACCTCTCTTTACTTAGCCTCAGACTGCTTCACTGTTTCAATGTCACCTGTGGATACTCAGAGCTCGGGGAGGGCAATGTAACAAAAACACTGGGCTAATTGGCCCAATTAAGTCATTATGCAACACAAGCCAGAGGTCTGACAGTTTACACCCCTGTGGTTCTCCTTACAAAGACCTGTGTCAAGTTTAACCCTGAATTTTCCCACCAGCGTCTGTCTGTAGCAGAAAATGAACTTTGAGGCGCTGCAGGTCTGCCAGTGATAGACGACTATATCAGCTGTTTCTCTAGCACCAGAGGAAGTTGTTGCTATGAGACAATGAGTGTGTGTATGTGTATCAGCACGTGTGTGTTTACCTCTCCTGACATGTCGGGAGCCAGAGGGATGAGGGGCCACAGGGAGGAGTAGATAACGAAAAACACCACCCACAGGCCAATGCTTCCCCAGATGGCAATGTGACTGAACTGTAAGTGCAGAATCAGAGGACAATAAGGTATCAGTGATTTGTTTGGGCTCTTTACATTGTAACATTTGTATTTTTTTTAATCTTATTTTCCAATGCTTTTACGTTTAAATGACTGATACAGACAACAATTTTTGAAATTAGTCCAGTGTTGATGGAGATGCAGCCAGCGGAAGACAGCTACAATGTAATCCCTCCCAGCAACTGTGCACTGTCAAAATACGTCCACTAAAAGTGCCTGTTTTTACCACTGACAGGCTCACATTGATATTCTAAGTGTCTGACAACATTATGGCAAGGATTGCTATAGACTAACCTTTTGTAAAAGAGTAAGATACATTTTGTTTAACCAGAAACAGCTTTTTATTGCTCTTGCCAAACCCACCAGACTTCTTTACAAAGTGGCAATTTAAATATCATCACTACAATCTTCATTCAAACTCACCAAAAATGTCCTTGTCTTTCCACTGTTCCAACAATCAATAACAAACAAAACACAGCTGAAACATTTCATTGCCTCAAAGAATGTATTATCGAATATAGGAGTAGTTTGACGTTATGCAGTTGCCCGGAGGAATTATGATGTAGCTTAGTTTTGCCTCCGTCAGCTGCATTGCTCTCTCGCAACAGTGGACCAGTGTAAAAACCGATTGTCACCATTAGTCACATAGGCACAAAAACATGGGAAAATGAGGTCCAAGTTGAAAAATACCAAAGTTACCCTCTACTACAATTTAATAATAATAATGATATACAATAAAACATCTTATTTAATAGCACTTTTCAGGCTACTCAAAGATATTTTACATAGGTTAAAAGATCAAAACACACAGACGCAACTCACTACAAACCACAAACCACAACATTAATTAGACATTAAAAGCAGTTCTAAATAGGTGAGTTCTGAGCAGTGATTTCAATATGGACAGGTCGGAGCAGTCTGTGAGTTGTTTGGAGTGAGAGTTCCCAAGGGAGGGGGCAGCAACGGAGAAGGCTCTCTCACCCCAGGTCCAATGCTACCTACTGAAATTTTATTTAGACCAATATTTTCATAGCTTTTACTGCCTTGTTGGTTGCCACTTTTAAAGTTTGGATATAAAAGTTCACATTCCGTGACTTTGAGTAACTTGAAAGAGTTACCATGTGGTACATGTAATTTCACTGGGTTTACAGCTACAAGCTCAGTGGAAACAAACCATAAAGAGACTTGGAGATGAGAAGAGGATGTAAAGTATGCCACAGGTATCTGCGGTCATATAAAATGGAGGAACTGGAAAGAGATAACAGAACGTTAGCAAGAGAGGAGAGAGCCGTCAACTTACCATGGTCCAGGATGAGGTCTCAAGGCCGGCTTTAAGACAAACTGTGATGACCACAAACTGTGGAGACACAAATCACATTGTCGTTAAACCAAGATTGTCCCCCTCGTGGGATGTGCATCATACATATCTGAATTTTCATTAAGTATGTATTTCTGTTTTACATACTACACAGTATAAAATACAAGAAAAGGAAGTACAAGAAATTTGATAGCATTTGGCTCAGACTCCTGAGGTGTTTAACACAGCAGAAACACTGACTGTCAAGAAGATTGGTGCACTCACTGTGTAAACCATGTTGCCTAAGAGGAGATAGTCTGGAGTTCTTCCGTTGCCAAAAACTGTATCTGTGAAGGGAATCAACAACAGACGCTTTTAGGGCCAAAGCTGTCTCTCTTCAGCTCTTGGGTTTCATACAGACTTCCATTAGGTGATCCAAAGAGTAAACAGCCAGACAGCATGCGGGATATTAAGTACATCTCAGTGTGAAATTTGGTGTAAAATGCCCTGTTAGAGGCTCAGATATAAAAGCAGACATGGGAACATGAAGTGAAAACCACCACAGTCAAATGTTGCTTCCATTACTGCCGTTTGAGAGAGGCTGGAATGTTAATTCTGTCTTTCGCAACTATTAGGAAAGAGTGTTTCAGTGAAAAGCCATCAGTAATACTGAACGGCAGAATTGGTGTGCATTAATCATGGTCAGAAATTAAATGTTCTGGCTGAAATAGAAAGAGCAGGACTGTTTTTCTGACAAAATGTGTATTTGTTCTACCATTAAATCTGATTCCAACCTACTGAGAACACTTTTCCTAAAACAGAAGTTAGAAGAACTTCCTAAATTAATAAAATACAAATCACACAGACAAATTGCTCCAAACTGCCCAAGTGGATTTGGGCTGTGGCTGATGATAAAATATGAATAATGTGTGACTGCCAGAGAAAGATAGAAAGAGAGAAAGAAAGAAAGAAAGAAAGAAAGAACGAAAAAAAAGAAAGAAAGAAAGAAAAAGAAAGAAAGAAAGAAAGAAAGAAAGAAAGAAAGAAAGGGAGAGAAGCTCCCTTTCCCCTTTACTTCCGGCTGGTCACATGTCTTGTGTGCGCTGAGGCTTTGCTGACAGCCTGTCAGTCAGACTGAAGGGGCTTGGCGCCTTTGTTTGGAGAGCAGGCCCAAGCTTGTGTGGTCCTCTGCTACGGCCAGCCAAGACTTACCAGCTCAAAGATCCCTATTCTCTCTGCACACACACCCACACAGAAACCTTGCATCTTAATGTGCACAAACATGCACAATTGACCTACAGATAAATAAAGTTATTGTGAATTAAATATAAATATAATTGCACAGAGTGATAGTTGTCTATTTGGATAAATCACTGTCTGCACTGCAACAATCACAGAAAAGTTAGTATCAGACTGGTGTGTTTATAAAAAAACAAAGTAAGCGCGAATAACTGCGTGCAAAAGCATTTCAGCAGGTCACTGTGTGCATGCAAACATGAATATCCACTTGTTAGTGTGTGTTGCTCTTGCTGGAGCACACACGTTTGCAATTCATGACCGGACGGCTGACGAGAGAACTAATTAAGACAAAGTATGTGCGTTTGACTGTCCTCCCTCTTCATCCACAGAGTCCGCCGAGAACCGCGGCTCTGGGAGTCTCTGGGAGCTACTTACCATGCTGGAAGGCTTTAAGGGGGAACCAGAAGAGGATGACGGAGTGGAAGAGGCCGTTCAGACAATGGGCCCAGAAGACCTGCAAAATAGAAGGGGGAGAAGGATGGAGGGGAGGGAGACAGAGGGGAGGAGGTGGGGGTGTTCAAGGCGGCAGGAGATTCCAAGAAGAGAGGAGTGAGAGGGGAGAGACGGAGAGAGAAAAAAAAGCATGAGAAAAGGGTGTGGGGAGCTCCAGCCTTCCAAGTGACCCCTGACCTGGGCCCTTTGTGCCAGCCCAGCGCTAGGCTAAGTGGCGGTTTTGTCGGGGCCTCCACGTTGAATGGCCACCCCGCTGACAGACACGTTGTATATCCTCTGTGTGTGTTATGGGGGAGAGAAGCTGCTGAGTGTGTCTACGAGCAGTGAAAAGCAAGTGGACAACATCCGTGTGCAGGTCTGAACTTTTTTAAAGATTACAATGGTAAGACTTTACAAATGGTAAATTGCTAATTATATTAAACTTTAGTTAACAGTCATTTCACCTTTAACAAACACTAAAACGATGATTCATTGTTTACTAATTTTTGTAATGGTATAATTTATGTTATTTTATCATTAGTTTGTGTAATATAAAATAGCTAGTTTATAAATTATAGATTAATCCATCATATCACAATTACATTCTGATTAGTGAACTAAAAGTTTATTATTGCACACAAGACAAGAGGAGATGGACCAGATATGTAATAATTAGTTTGGAAACCATTTAAGAACATTATTTAGATGGCTGCACAAGTAATGTACTTATTTTAACCCAAAGCATCATCTCTTCCTGAACCTACCCAACCAGTTTCGCTTACTAAACCTAAACAAGTACCTTTACTTCGAAAGTCTGCCTGAATGTTGTATATTTATTATTGCTAATTTGACTTGCAAAGCCCTGCACATTCAAAAGTGATGCTAGGGAAGAGTCTGCAGCATCACAGTTTGAAATGTAGGGCCACTGACCAAGCAGCTATATTTCCTGAGCTGGGAGTGAGAATGTGTTGCTGATGATTATAATACTTTTTAAATGGTTCATAAATACTGTGTAGTGCATCTGTAAACACTGTTTGATACTGGTATTTATAAAAATGTAGAACTGCTTCATAAAGGTTTCATAAAAAAATATATAAACATCATTTGAATGTTGGTTAACAGTAAAATAACTATTAGCTAAAGTTTAACTATCAATTTACCACAATTCATGATGGTTATTCTAACTACTTTCTACTATTACAACATATTTAACAGAGTCAAATAAAAAAGCAGTGAGAATACGAAACTGCAAAATACCCGTCCTCACCTCGATGAAAAGAACATTATACCACGTTAATATACGTGCTGCCAGTGGTAGGGTTTCCTCCTATTACATTTCATTGGGCCTCAGCCCTTTCATGTGAGAATTTTAACTGGTGCAGAAATAAATGACAGGAGGGTTTAAACAAGCAGAAATCAGTCTAGAAACACACACAGGGAGACTGACAGGCCTGACAGAGATTAAACTGTTTTCATGGTAATTATTAAGGGGCTGGAAAATCATGGTGTGGACCGCAGTCTGCGTGTGTGCCTCTGTGTGCAAGCACGCAGACTTTGGATGAGTCGTTTAAATCAATACTCCCACTCCAAAACCACCTTGTTTCAAATTTACATTATGCGACGCCGCAGCCAAACAAAACACTAATGGGCGATGTAGCATGAAACAGCCGTGAAATCTATTCTGCCAAAAAAACTGCTCCACATTTGTGCCCCCTCTTCCTCCCTCGTGCTGACCCAGACGCTGGTGTTAATTCTGAGAGCTGAAAATTTGTCAAACCCAGAGAGTAAATGGCTGACGGAGGTAAAATAAAAACAGAAAAAACATCACATTTTTAATCTTTGGCCTCTTTTTAATCACTGGCTTTTGGCAGATGACAAGTTAGAGTCTCGCTTTCTTAAAAACACCCATTTCAACAACTTCAGCAAGCCTGTCAGTGAAACATAAAACATGACTTATTTGACACAAACTGGACACCACGAAAAGTGAAAATTTCTTGGGATTTCCACAGGTTAGAGTCACTTAAGAATAACTACTGGCACTGTTGGACATCATAGGGTTCTTCTAAATATTCTGCCAGGAAAGGCTCTGAAAGAGAAAGTGAAGGAGTAGAGAGTAAAGTAAGACAGAGCACAGTGAAAACAAATGTCTTCAGTAGGGATGCTATGATACCAAAAACCCACAGTACGATAAAACGATCATAAAAAGTCCACCATACAATATTTATGACAGTATTAAAGGAGAAATATATAACGCTCTAGTCTTCAAAAATGAGTACTACAGTCCAAATAGTGGACTGTACATTAAATAGGTTGAATCCCAATTTAATATACAATCTTTGTTTGAAGCGTGTTTCCTCCCACCCTCTCCTTCCCAGTCTCAGGGAACAACAAAAAGTGATGACAAGTCCTAACCTGTGAGCTAATCAGCTGTTTATAACTGTCACTTGTCTGTCAATATAAAGTTAAGGTCATTATCCCGAAAACAAAAGCTCAATGCTTTGAAAATACACTCTCTTGAATTTGAGTTCAATCACCACCTGCCTTACTGCTAGACTCCATTACAATATTGCTCAGTTAAACTGTTACTCCTTCCAAAAGATTATTATTTTTTGCAACTCATAAACAGACACTTAAAAAAAAACAAAAAAAAAAAAAAAACAGCTGTTCCAGACCAGAATGGAAATTTCAAACAAGAACTTGCTGGCTGTAGCGTTGTTGTAAGCTAGTATTTCAACTCAGCATGTTTCCTTAATTTTTGATGATATATGGTCATTTTATGATTTGGTACAGAAAAGAAAAATTTGATGTGTACAGCAGTTTGTATAAAATGTGTTTCTCCTTTTAACTTAAAGTGCTTCTTCATTCTTTCTTTTATAAAATAAAAGCAGCCAGCCATGACCTAAGCATGTGCCAAAAGTTAACGGAAATTGTCTCTGGCAATGAATGTTTGAATTATGTACAACTGCAAAACAAAAACAGTGCCACAGTTGGTAGTAGATCTTTTATAAAATAAAATAATAAACCATAATAAACCAATAAACCATGTAATATTGTGGCGGATATCCTGACTGATCAAGACATTTTTTATTGCAATAAAGCGATGTTCGATATATTGTTACATCCCTGGTCTTCAGCCTTTATATTATACCTTGGCCTCAGTGGCACGACCTCCTCACCTTTTCTATCGACTCCCGTAGCAGCTGCCCCCCCCCACCCAGGATTACCTCACCCTCCCACTGAACACAAAACCCAATACACTGAGTGAGAGGGTGGCAGACACCAACCCCCAACTCCTCTATCTCTGTCTGTGTTTAAATGTGGACTAAATCATCACTAATGTTACAATCACATGTTTATGCCAATTAGTCTCCCACTGACAGACTCAGCTCTCTATCTGTCTCCTCCATTCCCAAACACCGTGGGGGTGCAAACAAGCCCCCGGTTTCCCCTCCACAATGATGAATGCTAATGAAATCAATAAATGTTCATAATCATTTGTCACAGTACGATCCTCCCTTTCACCTCTCCAGCCGCCCTGCTCTCTTTCTTTCCCTTGTATCCCAGCAAGTTGCTAAGGATTCCCTCCGAATGAATGCCCGGTCTGTCCTGTAAAGATTCTGCCCTTTGTGGAACTCCTAATTGCCAAAAAAAAAAAAAAAAAAAAAAAAAAAAAAGCATGAATGCCAGTAATTAATATTGAGCCAAATATTTCCAGAGCTGCCCACCCCTTCCCGTTTCTTTTTTAACAGCTGAAGGAAAAAAACAGAAAGAGGTATATAAGAGAGGGAAAGGTGCTGTGTAAGAGGTGATAGTTGCTGGTAAACTGCTGTAATTACTACGACCACATAAAAGGGGAGCGTGGTTTATTAGAGTGACACAGGTGTCAGGAATATGTAATTAAAAGTGAACAGGCGACACATTTGAAGACACGCCTTGTGTTTTTAACACCCACGGTCATCCCCTTCTCTCACCTCAACACAAACAGCTTTAATTCACAAAGACAGTATCTTTTGTGTACAAAAGAGCGAGGCGTGCAAAAAGACAGGCTTCGAGGGGCCAAATTCCTGCTGGATTTTCTCGCCTCGCCTCGGGCCAGCTGCAAGAAAATATCTCGGGAAAAGAGTGGACAAGCCAGCAAAAACAACCTGCTGACCTGGCCGAGTCATCATTTATGGGTCTTGGAAAATGTGGCCCAAACAAAATTGAGGTTCATTTGCTTCTAACTATCAGACGCATATTTTTGTGACCCTTTTTTGGCACGAAGCGGTTAATGAAGTATTCAAAAAAAGTTAATGAAGGGAAAGTCCACCCTGAAAGAGAATTCAACCAAGATTTTAGACGATTAAATCAGCGGTTGTGAGGACAAATACCTCTCTAATTCAGTGTATAATTAATGGAGTAAAGACAATGTCTGATGCTGTCACCAGTGCTACAAACTACATTTATCTGCAAACAACATATAGCACTTATTTTGTGTCACAGCATGTCTGTTCTGTCACCGAATGACCTTTATTTCTACAGCTTTCTTTAATTAACAATTCAGGTAATAACAAGTAAGATTACATTAATTCAACTAATGACCATGAGTGTGTTCATTAATCATGTGTGAGTTCACAATGTCAAACGGTTTTTGTAATTTTTGTAATAATAGCTCTGAGAGAAACTCACATACATTCTTTTTAAAGTTAATAAAGCAGGTGTGACATTAGTAGGGCTGCAACTACGGTAACAATTGTTTTTATTATCAATTAATCTACTGATTATTTTCACAATTAATTGTTTAGTCTATAAGATGTAAAAAAAAAAAAATTCCCAGAGCCCAAAGTGACATCTTCATATTGCTTTTTTTTGTCCAACCAACAGTCAAAAACCCAAAAGGCTCTTCATTTACTGTCATGAATGACAAAGAAAAGCAGCAAATCCTCACATTCAGGAAGCTGGAACCAGAATTTTTGCTTGAAAAATGACTGAAATGATTGATTGATATAATAATTGAGCTCTATTATTGATTATCTGCCAATTTTTTATTTTTATTTTTTTTGTTTTATCTAGAAGAGCCATTCCCAAACTTAACAATGCCATGGTCTAATTTGTTATCTGAAAGTCTTCTGCGGCCTACCCCTGTTAAACAAATGAAGAGTAACACGTAATGGCTTTGTTTTATTAGTTTGTTAGTTATTAGTTAATACTGTACATTATTCATAATTAATCTGAAATATTTTTATAGGAATTTCAAACTTGCAGAACTGAAACTTAAAAACATTTTATTTATCTATTTTTATTGACCTCTTACAGTCCATCCGCAGTACCTTCACCTCCCATCAAGAGGTCAAAATTGTGTTAAAGTTTCCTACAGCACTTGTATTCAAATGGCTCGTTTTATTCAGACAAAAGCTGAAACCCCCCCCCAAAAAAACTCTGTTAACTGTCATATATGCTGTGGCTCTCGACATTAGGATCAGAAAGATATGATTTAAATTAATTTTGTTTTGGAAGAATTTGGAGGATTTGACTTGAATAAGCTAGGTTTAAATGAGCTCGCTGTCTACC
The DNA here is from genome assembly GCA_034769285.1 of Lutjanus argentimaculatus. Classification (NCBI taxonomy): domain Eukaryota; kingdom Metazoa; phylum Chordata; class Actinopteri; order Lutjaniformes; family Lutjanidae; genus Lutjanus; species Lutjanus argentimaculatus. Next base: position 12,657,311 of record JAWZSL010000006.1, on the reverse strand, counting down.
TGTGAATAACAAACATTAAACTCCAAGTAAGCCTTGTTTTACAGCTGTAACGGTTAGTCAATGAATCATTTGGACGATCAAAAGAAAATTAATTGCCAACTATTTTGATTATCGATTAATTGTCAGTGATTTTCCTGTTTTTTATAACTTTATTGCAGGTTTTCATTTTTACAATCCATCAAAGTCATCATTTGTTTCATTAATCCTTCGACATTTATACAGTTTTACTACAGACAGGACAAACAAAATCGAAAAATAAAGAGAAAGTAAAGAGAAAAGCGATGATTTCCATTTCTTGGATCTCTTCAACTGTTAGTTTCCATGAGTTAATAGATAGCGACTTCATGTCCATCCACTTGCACGTGACTTACTTTAATGCGGCTTTGCATATTAGCGTATACAAGTATTTATCTCCTTCCTTCTTCAGTGAATTTTCAAGCAAAAACGTCTGTTTCCAGCTTCTGAAATGCGAAGATTTGCTGCTGTTGTTATTTTTAATCAGAAATGAAGAGTCTTCGTGTTTTGTACTGTTTGAAGATGCCACTTTGGGCTCTGAGAAATTGTGATGATAATTTTTCACAATTTTTGACATTTTATAGACCAAATGATTAGTTGTGAAAATAATCTTCAGTTTGATCAATAATGAAAATAATTATTAGTTGCAGCCCTGCTGTGGTCTTGCTGGAGAAATGTTGATTCATACATTGTATGAGTGTGGTCCTGGATGGGTTAAACTCAATCTGACAGCCCTGCTCTGAGAACAAACAACTGCCTCACTTAAACAAATTGCATAATTTGTCCGCAACAAACGCTGGGACACAATGACAGCACACTCTCTCTATTCCATTCTTCACCCGATTCTTTCTCCAGCATCCCCCCAGCCTGGCTGACCTTCCCTGCCCCTGACCGCCATGGCCAATCAGTCTTTAATCCACCTCCATGCGGTACTAACCAGGTCACCACGCCTGTGAGGAGGCTCCAGGGCTGCGGCTCAGCATGGAGAAAGAAGGAGACATCTTTATTACCAGTGGGGGAAAGCTAACGGACAGCCCCTGCGACCAGACAGAATAGGTCAAGCCAGGCCAAACTGAGTGACGACTGGAGACCTGCTGATTACAGCTGCCAGGTCACTGTGACGGGAGACGCATCAGCCCCGAACAACAACACAACAGAGCATCTCATGTCATTAATGTGATGTTAATTGGTTCTAAAAGCTAGAACATTTGACCTTTTCATTTATTTTCCTTTGACAAATGCAATTAATTAAATTACCAAATTTGTGACACTTCATACTAGTTTGAGCTGTATAAAACTGTCACAATGTCAGGTAATGATACTCAACTTTTAGAAGTTTAACACAAAATCATCATGAGGTGATGAAGTGAGATACAGTACTAAAATAGTAAATCAGGTTAGGAAAACTCAAATATTGTACAACTATGTACCACAAGCATTTGCCTAAAACGTTGCACTAGATTTGGAGAAACTTGATAGCTTCCTATCAAGAAATTATGCAACTGTACCTGCACAGAACAGGACAGAGACCAGAGAAGGTTTTTAAGTAATCAGGACAACACAACAAATATCAAATAAAAACACCAAAGTGAGAATAACAAAAAAGTAATCTAATAGTATTTAAATCTGCTTGTGTGCAAATAAAACAGTAAATATGCACATAGATAACATGTGGTAGAGACTAGTATTACCTTGGTATTAAAGCCCATAGCATTCTGGGAGGTTTTGTAGAGTTCTGGGTATTTCAGCATGTTCTCTTTCCTGCATGAGCGCTCAAATATTCCCAGAGTGAGAGGAGGCAGAGCAGTGAAGATCTACATATGACAACAAACACAGAAACAGAAACATTAGTGTTAAATTCAGATTATTTTATGTTTCACACAAATATTTAAATCTCCATCTAACAAATTAAACCAAGGAAAATGATCACCTCTTTCAGGCCCAAACGGAATACAATTTTCTGCTGTGATCCAGAACAAAAATCTGTTCACTTCTGCAAATGTTTTTTTTTTTTTTTTTGCTTGTATATAATAGACATTTAAGATAACGAATATGTTTTTTTTTAATCAAAGATAAGCACACACAATACATTAAAACAACCTAAAATGACCCAAATCAAGGCTAGGCAAAAGTTAAGTAGATTTTAGGAGAACCTTTAAATTTAATTTTTTTTTCAATCACTAACAGTTGAAAACAATGTGGAGCATAGAGAGCAAACATTGTTTGCAAAACTATTACTCATTCATCTCCCAACATTACCACTTCAACACATAGACAAATAAATACATTTCCTATATAAGCGGTAATGTGCTTGATAACATTCTGAGTTTTACAAGCAGCATCTCTATTTGTTTAAAATCTGTGGAATTCTCATCGGAAATCTGTGGGGCAATTTTTGTGTGGCCAAATAAATGTTACCTAAAACTTATAAAAGGAACCATATGCGTGACAAAATAATGTCAACTCAAAAGCTCCATATGTCACCCTTTTTTTAGAGCCATCAACCATATCTCACATCATCTGTAGGGCTGTGTATTGGCAAGAACCTGGCGATACAATACATTGTCATGATACAGGTACAAACAATTCAATAAATTGCAAAACTATATAATTATATGATGTCTCATCCACTATGGCCAACCCGTGACAACCACCACTTTTTCCTCTCAAACAAATATGTGTTGAAACTTATGTCTGACAAGTGAGAAAGACATTTTTAAAAGTGTCTGTGTGTTCAGTTCTAGGTACTTTTGTAGCCTCTGACTGAATCTCTATGGTTTGAAGTATAGTTTCTTTCCTGTGTTGTTGTTTGTACTTTCAGGTATCTACTTTATTTTACCATTTCATGTCTGCTTTCAGCCAATAGGAGTCGTGTTAAGGTACTGCTCACGGAAACCCAACATTTCTTGATTTTGCTGTGTCATCATAAAAGCTTTTGAATAACAAAATGACATGGGGCTTTTAATGTGAAGAATTTATAGGATGTTTATTCACCACTTTACAGACGGGCAACTAAAGCTAAGCACATCTTCAGTTAAAAGACACGCCCTCCAGCAGGTAGCCCTGTTGTAATGGTGATGCAAATCCCTGCCATGCTGGGCTGATGTGCCGAGTCAGACTGACTCATGCCAGGCAGCACATGTGTAATGAAAAGAGGCTTTTGATGATACCTGTGAGATGCAACTGCACACTGAAAAATCTAGCAAGTAGACCTTTGAGTTATTACAATTACTGAATTAATAGTTAATTCTGACAGTGTGGCTCACTCACATAACAAAATAAGGACAAAAGATGGCCTTTTCATTAAATGAATTCATTTGCACTTTGTATTTGTTGTTTGATCTGACTGACCAAACCTATACTCTGGAAACTAGGGGTGTCATAATTCCAATATTAAATCAAAAATCGATCAAAATGAGCTTCATTTCAATTTCAAGATTTGAATAGAAAGGCAAAATTTGTGATCCTCACTGTACTTTTTTTTTTTTTTTTCAAAACACTGAGTGGTGACCTTAAAATAGAAAAGTCATATGGAATCATGGATTTGGGGAATCCTGACACCCCTAAAGGAAACAGTTTTATGCAACTGAAAACCAAAATAACTTCACAAAATTAATAAAACTACTGTATATGCACTGTGTAGTTGAATGTAATGTGTAATAAAACTTAATTGAGATGCCTGTCGTCATCATTGTCACCATCTCCATATGTTACTTTTATAAAGGAATTTGCTTCATTTTGTTCTCCACTTACTCCATTCTTCACTTCAGTTCTTCACTACATCATTGAAGACCACTGACCTTAAAACCCTTCAGGGTTTCTTATTTTGATTCGACATGCTTCAAGTCTCTTCATATGCAAAACTCATCTCCAATGAACATCTGCGATGCTCTTGACTAAGAAGCAGGTATTTAAGCCTCGCTAAAGTGTAATTTCTTAGTGGTGTTGTAATGTTGTTCTGTATAGCAGCTGCTGAGAGAGGAGTGATGGTATTGTGTGGCTGGGGGGCTCAGTGGGTCAGATGGTGTGAGTTCCCTGTAGGCCCATCTGGAGTGGGAGTCTGCAGGCCTCCGTCTGCAGGACCAGCGGGCCACAGGACATGCTCCACTGAGCTCCTTTCTTATTCAGAGCCAGGCCCAGGAAGATCTCCATTGAGGGCGGATTCAGCCCACTGCCTCCGACAGACCCCCACTGAGCCAGAGGAATTCCCCCAGTTTTTGGATAAAGTGAAAGACTGAACCCTCTCCCCGCCCCTCCCAATACAGTACTGGTTCTAAGGTGGTGGTTTATTATGAAATGAATGCAGGGCTTTGGAAATGTTCTCCTCACTTGACAGTTTGTCCCTCCCATAAATTACTTCCATTTGAGACCGATTAGGAATGCAGGGAAATTTCACTTCACACTTCTCTCATTCATTTTTGTTTATTGAATTTGGTTGATTTTAATAAACAGTTTAAAGTTACATATCAACTCCTTGCGGGCTTAATGGCAAGGTATTAAAGATCAGACTTGCAGATGCACATTCTTTCTTCTACTTAATTCATGACAGATATGAAATATGAGTTCATTAGGAGTGGTCCCATTATAGAGCCCTGTGGGACTCCCTACATCAGCAGCCAGCTCAGTTGCTGCTACATTCTTCCTATTCTTTTTATCATTCAAACGTAGCTGCCCTCACTAACTACACTCTTTGGGGCAAGCAAAGCTGTTGTTCTTTCATATTCAGTACATAGTTTAGGGCACAGAGGGAATATGGACTTGACAACAGGTCATAAATAAAGGAGAAAATTTTCAAGATGTTGATGACATAGTCATGCAATAAAGGGATCAGTTTTGGGGCACCCCTGCAAATCAGTTCTGTGTCAAAGAGTGACAGGGAAAAGGAGTGAAGTGGGCTCTTTAGAGAGTAAATTTTATTAACACTCACCACGTTGTACAAACCGATGCACCAGCGTTCAAACAGGATTTGGCCTGAGAAGCCATTGACGAATGCGAACCAGATCTGAAGGAGATGAAATCACAATAAGAAAGAGTAACAGCAAAAATAGGAGAAATGAATGTCAGAGCAACAGTTAAATATAATCACAAATTTATAATATGGCTTACATTTAAGACTTTTTGTGTATATATTCATATATTAACACATATTTTTAATCACATCTTTGTGTATATAACAGTCCTATCTACTCTTTATCTTTATTTGTTTAGTATTTTTGCCCTTGTTCTTAGCTGCCATGTCTATTCTATTCCTATATCGAGAGCAATGAAAAAGACTGAGTGAAATTCTCAGTCCCTCCAGAATTTCATGGACTTTTTATGGGATTGTTGCAGCCAAAAATGCCAGATTTCACTGCAGGTTTCCCTTAAAAAAATGTGAGGCATGTTGTGATGTTTTCAGACATTTTTTGCAATGAAACTGCTGGAGCAAGTGTAAAATTTTTTAAAAAAATTGCTTTTTTTGTTTTGTTTTGGATAATTTATTAAAAAATCAAAGGCAACTTGTTCAAGGAAGAAATAAATTACACTATTTTCTGAGTGTTCTCAATAATCTTACCAAAAAGCCTCCAGATTAGAAAAATTCTAATGAAATGTGCTTTATTTGTAAATAAAAAAAGTGGGGAAAAGTGAAGAATACTTGGAGAGCAAAATCTTTTTGGAGCTCAAACTTAGTCAAAACAGCACAAAATTCTATAACATGAAATTGCACAGAGCATTCATAAATAATAAGAATAGCAATGACAAAGCTTGTGTTAAGTACCCATGACAAAATAAAAAAACGGAAAATAAAAAGGTAATAGATAATAAAATATTGAGTCAGTTCACTGAGGCACGCATGAATGACATTTGCACAAAGGACTGCTATGATCTGTGCGCTAACTGTTCGCAACATTGGAATTTCCTGGAGAGACTGAGTAATACAGGCAAACACAAATACAAATACACGTAAAACAAATGACAATATGAAAATCTTACAAAAAAAAACTCAAAAAAGAGACAATAAGACAAAACAAGACATGATTAAAAGAAAATTAAAACAAATGATTTAAATTAAATGGATCATTTCAGTAATTCAATTAATTAGATTTAGAGTATCAATACATTTAGAAACTGAAATATACAGGTAGAGCATATTTAGAATTTTACATAGTCCCACTTTTCACCAGGAGAAATCTTTTCCGGCCTCATATTATGTTGTTCTCCTTTGTAATGGTATGTAGCAATTATTTTTTTTTCCCAAAATATGATATATTTTTTTTATCTGGTTCTGATTAGTTCTTCACTGAGCTTTGAATGTAAATATTTTGCCTAATAGAGTAATTATATTTACTGAAGACAATAGAGTAAAAGCGCTGCTGGGTCTTTCTGTTGATTATATACAGAAGCTCTTTGTACACTTCAGGTATACTGTGCTTATTCGTCTTGTGAAGAGCTCATTGCATGTCTGAAAGTCTCCTACAAAAACACTCCAAGCCACATTGTAAGGTCTGTATAAAATTAACATGTCTTTATTTTACATGGCAAAATGTGTTAAAAACCAGCAACGTGTTGAAAATAACACTGGTTTTCATCATGGTCAGTGAGCAGTAACATTGTTATTAACACATTTTGTCCTGTAAAATAAAGGAATTTTCATTTTGTACAAACCTTACAGTCTTTTTTAGACTGTTTTTGAAGGAGACTTTCTTTTTTTTTTTTTTTTGAGCTGTTTCATCCATGAAATAAGCCCTTCACAAGAACTATTTATTATCTGGAGAGTTTTTATCAAATAGCTTGTATGTGTAGACATACTTGGCCAGTAAAGCTGAGTCTGATTTTCACTGAGAAACCAAGACGACAACGATGTTTTCATGTCCAAAACACTCACATATCCCATTACTGTCAGTTTAATCAGCAAGTCATTTAGTCTTGAATTCGATACTGTGGGCTTCACTCAAACTAGATGATGAAAACACTAAATCTCTGTAGTCTTTCCAATTGCCCCTTTCAGTATATGCTTTCCATTAGTGATAGTGAGGGTGAGTGGTTACCATTATCAGATCTGAGATGGCCTCACTGTGTCTACAGACTAACAATCCATTTTTCCATCACACTACATTCTTCACTGTCTTATGACAAGAGACACTTCAGAGAGAGACTGCAGGGTCTCTTATAATATGAAAAATATCAAAGAGTTCACAGCTCCTGCTAATATATCTTTAAAATTGCTGCGCGGATGATGCATTAACAGTCTTTTTGGGAGGAAAGCTGCAAAAATGAATATTTCCTGTCGAATAAAAAAACAGCTAAATGATCCTAAAACTAATGTGGATTTGTGTGAAGTGCTGACCCGTGATGAACATGTCATCAGTCTAACTTAGCCAGGTTTCAAACTCAGGAAAGCCAAGAGGCCACAATAGACCAAATGAATGGGAAAGCTTAGACCTCCAGATGCCACCTACACGATGCAAACTGCCGACTGGATTCATCACAGGATTACCTACAAACATATATCAAGCCCACTATTTCCCTCCTTGATCTACCTGAAGACAAGTGGGTGACAGAGGAGGTTATTTATAGGGTCAGGGGGACTCTGAATGATGGAGACTTTGATATATTGTGTCAGGAAAGCAAGACAGAGGTAATGTAAACCATATGCTGGGTGGAGATGAGGCTTATCACCATATCTTGATTAGTCATACTTATCTGAACAAAACAATGCCTCAAAGATCAGGGCAGAAGCCAGGTATTCTATATGAACTACATTAGCCTCCAAATTGAGTAGTCAAAATCAGAGGTGGCAAAAGTTCACACATTCCTTACTCAAATAGATACTTGTGTAAAAAAAGATTCTGGTAAAAAGAAATACTGATTCACCTTCTTTACTCAAGTAAAAGTAAACAATACAGTCTCTGAAATGTATTCAAAGTATAATCTGGGTGTCTGCAGGTTTCAATACTTTAAATTAAGAAGTAAAAGAATGACGCTTCTACCAGCTGTTTTTGTGCAAAGCTAACTAAACCTGATATGCACTGATGGATACACTAGGGGATCATCTTTTCTACGTGTAATTGTCTCATCCATTTAGGCTGAAATCAGTCTTGATGTTAGGAAGGTGGCATGCAATGATGCAAAATGAAAATAATCAATAATTCCCATCAAATGCATTAAACCAAGCAACTAAAAGCAATGAGGGTGTTTTGAAAAAGTAATTGTGTTGGGCGATATGGATTATAAATAATTTACGCTATTCCGCTATATACGATATACACATTTTCTCTAAAATAACATGCAGTCAGGCCAGGGTGACACAAAATCAAATAATACTATATTTTTGACCAAATACCTTGAGTTGGGTTGGGCATTTTCTACCTAATTGGCATATCTTGGGGTTGCCTAACTGGGCAGGTTTAATATGAAAATAATAAACGGACATGGAGACACAGTGTAATGACCAGCAGCAACAGCTTCTTTTTTTATTTTTGATGATTTTTAAATCATAAAATCACATTACAATGGTAGAGGGCTCAGTGGTCATTGACTGTCAGCCATCACAATGGACAACAGTACTGTCCACTGGCACAACCCTAATTGCGACAATATTGTAGGGATTACTTGTGAACGTTTCACAAAATATTAACATAATGAGATGTTTTATAAATAATCATCAGTAATGTGAATCCAGTGACTAAATGGGTAAAGGCAAATAAAAGAACAGCTAGAACAGACGTTCATAAAAGTTTAGAAGTTCATTAAATGACATCATTTTACCATAACGCAGCCTTTAAATCCAGGAAAAGACAACACATATTAAGATATCCAAAATCTAATATGACATCAAGTCTCATGATAGTTATATAATGTCAATATACTGCCTAGTCATAAAAAGTAGGGAGCAAAAAGTACAGATATTTATGTTCAAATGCACTGAGTAACAGTAAGAAGTTGTTAGAAAAATAAATATTTAAGAAAAGATACCTGAAAACTTAAGTCCTACTTTGTACTATGATACTTCTGCTCTCTGGTTTAAATACAGTATCTGGAAGATGAAATGGCTGTAAATTGTTGTAAAGCAGATTTGTCTGACATATCCCGGAGGAAAACAGCTTGTGTACTGACAGTGAAACAGAAATTGTTGCTCACGGTCTTACAGTTTGACACTTTGTGGTCTAGAATCGACTCTCGCTCACGCCAAATCTGTCACGGGAACATCAGGGGTGCTGTGTTTTGGCCATGGCCAACCAAGCATTTCCTCGCTTCATTTAACTTCATTATGAAGGCATGAACTGCTACAAATTCTCAGATTGGGACAAAGCCTATTTGAGGGCCCCACCCGCTGCTGCCACTGTCTACACGACCAATACCAATCTGCCACTGGCCCTTCCCATTTAATCGTGTAAGAGTATGCATGAAAACAAATGTCTGTCACCCCACCGCTCACCCCCTCTTCATTCCCTCGGTGGGGTGGAGGGGAGGGGCTGGCTGCCTATAGACCAAGCCTGTGTTTATGTGTGTGCCCCCCTCACCTCCTCTTTCTGCCACACCCACCCATCACAGATCCCACCCTCCACTCCATCAGGTGCATTCTACCATGATGTTGTTTCTTTTATAAGAGGGGGCCTGTTTTCACATTCATGTGGGATGTTTAGCTCAATCTTGGACCATGAGAGTCAGAAGTTGTACAGTACATCTGCTGGCACTGTGATAATAGTTTGAGGTGTGTTGGGTCTTTGGCTTGCTGAAAATACATTCAGATGCCGTTGCTATGGGTTATGTGTAGATGGAGCCCAAGCCATGAGGCAGGTTCAACCATTAGTGTGGCTCAAGCGATGGTAACGAGAGGCTAGCGGGTAGGTCAAACTGCTGAATTAATTACAGCTCTGCCCAATGAGAGGCTCTGGGCTGATATATTGTTGTGCTAAGTTAAAAAAGGCTCCTATTCATAGCATGTGGTAACTGCTTCTGTGTGAGTGTTTTGGCCTGGTCCTTGGGGTCCCAATAGCTCCTCTCTCTTTCTCCCTCTCTCGTCTCTTGAGGGACAGATGCATTGATTTGCTCATTAGGGGAAGTACCAGGCAGGATTTTTCTTCCCCCTTTCTTCTCCTCATTGAGTGCCACTCAGCGGAGGGGTGTGGCTGGCCTCTCTCCCCGACTGCACATCATGAAAAACAGTAATGGAGGGAAGCGGGAGTTGAGAAAAGGGGGATTGGGTGGCGGCTAGCCGATAAGAAGACTTCTTGCATATTCAGCGAATCAAAAATCATTGATTCCAAGACTGGTCTGCCGGTGGGGGGAGTGTGACATTTGTCCTCAACAATGTGAGTCCTGATACTCTTAAGCTTAGTATCGCAGAATTGCTAATGGAATCCATACACAAAGCAAGCAAAGAGAAAAAAGAGGGACATAAAGAGGGTGCTGATAAATATGCTGGAAATATGTGGAGCTGCAAACACAAGCTGCCTCACAATGCCAGGCACGGCCTCTGAGGTTTCATTCAGCGTGCGACGGTCGGCAAGCTTTGCTCTGCAGCTCTGAGGCGTCTCTGACTACGCTGAGCCGCTCTGAATGAGCTTTCATGTAATTGCCTCATAAATGCCACTTGTCCATCAGCCCCCTCTGTAGCGCGTTGGCAATGTGTCAATCAAACATGAGTGGCCAGCTGGATCAGCCATTTGAATTAAGTTGCTATGGCTTCCTTTGGAAAACTCTCTTAGCTTGTATGTGGTTGAATTCAATCCCCTTCACTCCTCTTCTTTAATTAACAGAGTAATTTGTAACAAAATAGGAGTTATGAATTCTGCTTAAAGTTTGTTCAGCACTGGGCTACATTGTTCAAAAAATACTTGAGAAATTAAAACCGCTTTTGTTAATCAGACAGACAGTCATGTTTCAATTGTTTTCTAACTGATTTGGAAAAGGAATGCCAACTGTAATCAACAGCATGGGGAAAGCCAAAAGAAACACTGTGAAGCGGTTCCAGCTGTCAGTCAATCATCCGCCAGAGTGACAGCCTCAGTTCCTGACTCACAATTAACCCTCAGTCAGAGACAGAGAAAACCCTGAATGATCACACAACTGTTCCAAGAACCTTAGACTTAAAGTTGCGCTCACATTCATGTCGTCCACAATAGCTGCAGAATCCTCCACCCTCCTACTCTATGTCTCTTAAAAAGAACCAAAGACCCAGTGGAAAGAGACGAAAAGAGGCTTAAACACAGACTCTCCCAGTCCTGGTATTCAAATTGTAACACATACACTGTACCAGACAAAGGTGGTGCGAACAAAAAAGTTAAAGTTCCCGTCAACATCCTTGATTCTCTCCTTGCAAGGTAGCCTGGGAGTCGACGAGAAAAACATGTGAGCACAAAAGTAAACCTATTAGTGCAACAAATGCAGCTTTTACCCGTACCCCGGGGTTGCTGGTGTGTTAGATGTCAGGGTCTTACAAAACAGGGACATTTGAAATATTGAAGCAGCCAAAGAGTGAAGAAATGTCCCATTATCTACTTGAATCCCCTGAAGGAGCGTAGCACAGGGGGGAGGGAAGGGAGAGTTATGTTTTCGGGAAGCAACAAAAGGTGTGCTAGAAAGAAGCTCGCCCTGCAGACAGAACTATAGATGTTATGTTCCAGTTGTAGGAAAAGAGCTGCTTTGAAAAGGGGCTTCGTATGTTTCAAAGAGGAGCTGTAGCTGGATACAAAGAAATTGAAGAATGTGAAGAAAAATTTTGACCAGGTTTTCATGTATTTGTAGAAAGACTCATTTTGGATTAAAATGAAGAGGAGAAGAAAAAAAATAGAATAAAAGAGAGACATAGTCTTAAGTTTATGTACAACCCCAACTGCAACATGTTCCAAAAAAGTTGGGACCGAGGCATATTTACCACTGTGACCACCGCACAGCAGCATAATTTACCACTGTGACACACCTCACAGCATATTTACCACTGTGACACACCTCACTTTTTCTTTTAAAAGTAGAGTTTCTCTTTCTTGCTTGATCTCGGCTGTCATATTCTGTGTTTCATAATGCACCACACATTTTCAGCGGGACACAGGTCTGGACTGCAGGCAGGTCAGTTTGTACCTGAACTCTTCAACTATGAAGCCACACTGTTGTAACACATGCAGAATGTGTCTTGGCATTGTCTTGCTGAAATAAACAGGGATGTCTTTGTAAAAGACATCGTCTGGATGGCAGCATATGCTGCTCCAAAACATGTGTGTCTTTCAGCATAAATTGGGTCCTCACAGTTACAGTTTACAGTTAACACACCCCCATACCATCACAGACACTGGCATTTAAAGTTAGCACTGGTAATGGTAATTGGATGGTTCTTTTCCTCTTTAGCCCGCAGGATTCAACGTCCATGATTTCCAAAAACAATCTGAAATGTGGACTCGTCAGGCCACAGCACACTTTTCTACTCATCCATATGTCCATCTCAGAGGTGTAGAGGTGCAGCAACAAACTGTGTTTACTGACATCAGTTTTCCAAAAGGTCCATGTAGTATCCTTTATAAAATTATGTGGGTTCTGTGCTGCTTGAGTCACAGGCATTCAATGTTGTTTTTTCTGGATTCTCTGCAAGGTCCTTGCGGTTTTGAGTTGAGGGATGTTGTTCTTAAACTGTTGGACTATTTGCCCATGCAGTTTTTCACAAAGTGGTGAACCCAAAGGCTGTGAACAACTGACAATCACCCGTTACCGATTAACCTGTTTACCTGTGGAATATTCCAAACACGTTTTTTTGGGCATTAAACAACTTTGAGTCTTTTGTTGCCCCTGTCCAAACTCTTTTACAACGTACTGCGGGCATCAAATTCAGAATGAGTGTTTATTTACAGAAACAATAAAGTTTATCAGTTTGACAATTAAGTGTTTTGTTGTACTATAGTCAATTAATTAGACAAAAAGTATTTGTAAATCATTGCGTTCTGTTTTAATTTATGTTCTACACAGCATCTCAACTTTTCTGGAATTGGGGTTGTAATATATACAGTACTTTTTTGGACAGTAAGTGGAATAAATTCTGAGTGAGTGAAACTTTCAAAAGTTTACACATGGTGAAAAAGAGGGACAAAAAAAGAAAGAAATTCAACATTCAGGCACAGGAGAAATGTCATACGTAATGCTTTTGCTCACAGAGAAATTCAATTTGCTGCAAATTGAATTTGATTTTGGATCTGCATTCATAACTGGTATTTTACCTTATCTGGAAAAGGGTATTGTGATCAAACAGTTGCAGAACCTATAACTACAGTTATAGCCTGGAAAGAGACTGACTGCCCTCTTTCACTTCAGGTCACAATAAGCCAGAAGCAGACATGCTGGAATGTAAAAGGTAGTCTACTGATTCTCCATGGTGTATAAACCAGAATGTGGATGAAAAGGGGGATCAGAGGTCAAGTGTCACAGAAAGAGGATGAACAAAAAAGATCTTTAAAGTGCTCATATTTCTATGACAGGTTATGTGGTGTTGATATTTTAAAAACATGTGGCTGATCCTTTTTTGCCATTGCCTCACACGGCCAGGGAACACTCTTCAAATTGTCCCCTTTTCACAGCACAAAGGCAGAGGATGTGCATAAATCACCTGCTTTCTATGGACCCCAATATGTGTGTGGTGGGGTAGTAATTTCTTTTTCTTTTGCTCTGTTTTTCTTGTATATTTTTACTTGTCTTTTTTAAAATTTTTAATTGCTCTTTGGTAAAGCCAAAACAGGTGACAAAGTTCCGACTTAATTAACAAACTAAACAGGCTTAAACGTAAATGTTTTTTTTTTCACTTGCCTGGTCCATCGGGGTCAGAAATCTACTTGCCCAAAGTCAATTTTTACTTGCCCCTATTTATTAGCAGCTATCACATAACAACAGAGTTAATTGGCATGTTTAATCTAAGGCTGCAACTACATGTAAAACTATAAAATGACAGAAAATAGAGAATAATGTCCATCACAGTTTCCCAAAGTCCAAGGTGATGTCTTATAATGGCTTGTTTTGTCAGTCTAAAACCAGAAGACATTTAATTTAATATGATAATAAACAGAGAGAAGCTGGTAATCTCCATATTTGAGAGGTCGAAAACAGCATTTTCTGACATTTTTTCATGAAAGACAATTTTTGCCATTAATCGATTATCAAATAGTTTAATAGTTTAATTATTTTTTACCACTTGCCCAGACAGGCAAGTTAGTTGGTAGATTTACTAGCACTACTAAATACAGAAGAAATGCACATTTAACTTGCATTCTTAGAAGCGAATGGCCCCAAATTTGCAAATTAAATAGATTACAGGGCTGCAACTAACTTTTATCTTCATTATTGATTAATTTTGTGATAAATCGATTAATTGTTTAGTCTTAAAAATGTCAGAAACTGTAAAAACAAACAAACAAACAAACAAACAAAAAAATACTCATCACAATTTCCCAGAGCCCAAAGAGCTGAAAGTCTCTGCTTCTTTTGTCCAACCAACAGTCCAAAGCCCTTCATTTACTATCATAAATGACAAATGTTTGATATCTTTCCTCCTTCCTCCTCATACGCAGTGTGGGACAAAGTGCAATCAAACACTCAGTATTGACTTCTGATTTAGACTTCTTGAAACGATGCAAAGCCAGAGCTGCTACTTTTAGACTTTTAAGACAACAGCATGGCCAGAAGATCAAAACATCCGAGCACTCCTGATGACAAAGCTGCTGCTGATAGGAAGCACTTAACCTGTCTGGTCATTCTTGGTTGTAGCTCTGAACTTGCAATCAGTTCTGTGTCTGGTATCTGTCAAATGCCATCAAACCTACCGCACACAAACAGACCTTCCTAACCAGCATCCACCGATATATAAAGCAGAGTGGAGCCGGGTGGCATTAATTACCTGCTCCATTCAAAGAAAAATATTCCTGCATCATCAGTAGAGTGAAACTTAAATAATCACAGGACTGAGGAAAAGAATTACATTTTTTTTTATTTTAATTTCTCATCTTAACTTTATGTTGAGTAAATTCTAAGCTAGAAATGACATTGTTCCTAGTTTTCAAATCTAAACAAACAATAAGTCAAGTCATGAGATCTAAAACTGCGATTTTATTTTTCAAACTTTGAAGATTTTGTTCTAGCTAAAGAAAACCAGTCGACTACATAAAACCAGAAGCAGATATCTTTTTTGTTATTCTGAATACTTTAGTAAATATTATCACGCAGATTCCTAGAAAATGCTGCGATAATTACAGCATTATTTTATTGTTACCCACTTGTCGATAAGGACTCTGTTTTTTTTCTTTTAGTGTTTCCACTAGACTGTTGTGCATTGCCTTTTTAAACTGCACTGTTTGCACTGTCACCATTTACCTGCCTCATTCAAGTGCCTTTATTTATTATTAATACACAGTAGATAGAGGATTCTATGTCACAGTATATATCTTGTTTATTTATTCTATTCTTTTCACATTATCATTTTATTCCCGTCTTTATTCTCAAATTCTTGTTTTTTTACCCCATTTATTCCTGTTTTTATCCTTTCTAATTTTTTTATCCTTTTATTCCAATTTTTATCCTTAAATTGTTGATTTTTATGCTTTTAATCCTGTTTTTATCCTTTAATTCTTGTTTTTCAATCCTTATGTTCTTGTTCTTATTCTTTTACCTTTGTTTCTATTGCTGCTGGTTGAGAGTTATCAAGCACAATTTTGTTGTATGTGTACAATGATAATTAAAATGACTTATGTCTTATGTATGTGCTGTCAACAGAGTGTAAAATAGTAACAATTAATATCTTGTAATCCTTTGGCAGAAATGGGTGTCACTGCAAATGCAATGGCTGTAATTCATGATTATTCAGATGAGCTCTGTGGATTAATATATTCTAAGGATTGAATATCTGGCAAGGATTTCCTTGGGCCAGTTAATGAAGTATAGTTTCCCTTCATTACTGAATGTGTGTGTATGTGTGTGTGTGTATGTGTCTGTGTGTGTCTGTGTGTCTGTATGTGTGAGAGTGGCTGTTTGTTTGTGTATACTCTGTCCAGATACGTCAAAACTCAAACCATTCGTCCAGGAGCCGCACAAACTGGCAGGTAATGTGAAGGGCCAGTCAACAGAAATACAAACATGGAAACTAACTAGGAATCTTTGCCTTTACCTAATCATGTCATGTGGAAAAACCTCAATGCTTTGCATTCAGATCTGGTTCATTGAGGACTCTCAGTCTTGAGAGCTACTGTGTGAGACTCACCTCAATGATGTAGAGGACAATATTCTTGTAGAAGCAGTACAGGATACACTTGGCTACGCGGTTGTAATTCCAGGCTCCATGGACGAGCAGCAGATTCTTTAAGTATTTGAACTGTGTGGGAGGGAAGTAAATGGAGGAAAACGACAAGATGAATGAATAGCGAAGGTCTGTGTACAGTACACTGTCTAATGATTCCTCTTAATCAGAGATCAGTGAAGCAGTTACAGCAGGAACCTCGAGATTAAAGAAAACAGCAGCGTTTTGTCATCCCCCAGCAGAGAGGACTGATGAGGCATTGTGGCCAAAGCTCTCAGTAACACATTCCAGAAATTTCAAGTCAAAGATTGTACAACTGGCTTTAAACTTGTTGAAAATGGAGGAGTTTGTATGGGGGTATTGGTCTCAAAGGGTTCAGCATAATAGTTAAATGGCTTTGTAATTATACCACCATTTAGAGCCTGTGTTGAACTTACAGTCTCGGTGCTATTTCTGGCTGATAAGTGTGATTACCCTGGAGCAGAACTTCATGGCAAGTGTTTCATCTTAGTTCCCAGTAAATGACTAAAACAAAGCACCAATCTGCATCCTCTTGTTATCTGAAAAAAAGATGTTCAATTGTCCAGCAATTCAATCCCACTGGCCAGGAATTATAATGGATGGACGTAAACATGCTAACAGCTGTTACCTTTTTCTTTTGCAGTGATGTAATTATTTTAATACTCGGACTCGCCTCCTGATGTGCAAATGTTCCACCAAGTTCCCCATCTACACCTTTTTACAGCAGTGCTGTCGCTACATCCTGGGTTTAGCGCCGCCCAAGATATTTGTGATTGGTTTAAAGAAATGCAATCAAGGCAGGGCATTTTTTACCCTGTAGCAGAATGTGTATGTGTGCAGTCAGACCTTTGTCCAACACCGTGTGCTGTGGGGAGAGGTCTGGCTATGTAAGACTACGTTGGTTTGAAGAGAGCAATATTTGGCTTATAAAAGGCAATTTCCTGTCAGAAAAGGCTGTCTGATGGCAAAGTAAAGCAGTGAAAATATTCTAAATAATGCTTATAGGCCCACCTAAAAAAAATGTCAGTTTAAATGGCTAAAATATGTTTTGTTGTTGACCCTGTCCACACCAGTAAATTGCTTAGCTTCTGTGCTGGTGCCCTTCTCTACTCCTCCCTATTGGAGTTGGGCCAACTGGCATCTACTGTTGGTATGGTGCGTACCTCATACAACTTTACAAACCCATATCAAATAATCCCAACTATTCCTTTAACTTTAGTATGTGAATTAATCATATTAATGATTATTATTCCAATTTCTTTTATGTGATTTGTTCGCTTCGTATTCCTCCCTTAACTTTATGTCTGTGGTTTAATGGTGTTATCACTCTTATAATTCTTTGCTAATTTCTTTTCTGTGATTTATTTGCTTCACAGGTTTGTCCTGGGTTTTTATATGTATTGGCTGGATAAAAGCCATAAGAGTTTGTTTCATTTCCTTTGAGGACTGAATGGACAGAGACTGATATGATGCTCTGTTGATGTTGCCTTTATATGCCTCTCTTTCCTCCTGGGAATATTATCACGTTAACTACTGATAACATGTGAGCCGCCTCTTGTGACCTGTCTGTTTAGTTCTTTTGTAATGTTGTGTTTCACTAAAACACAATTACAAAAATAAAGTATTAAAAAAATGTATCAGAAGAAACCAGAGTATGGTAAGTAGGAAGAGTAGAATTCAGCCTGAATGTTTGGGCAAACACAGTTTTGTTTACTTGAAAGCATTTTGTCTGTCAGCTATATCACAGTATCCTTTGGTGAAAATGACAGCACAGTGGCGGCCCCCAGTCTGTCTGACCTCTCGGATGGTCAGATCAAACATCAGTTAACAACACAGACCTGAGCTGATGACAGACGGAGAGCAGAGGTGCCTCAGCCCAAAGCCTCTTCACTCTCCACTTGCTTAAAGAGATAACTCTGAGCTTTCAAGTATTATATCTTACAAACTAGCTCCCCAATAATCTACAGCAGCAAGGAGCTCATCTGACACGGTAGAACATTAACATAAATCATGTATAGGAATAGAAAAACAAGTTACACAACTTCCTAGGATTGATTTCAGTTTGCAGTCTGCAAATTATAGGTAATGTACCATTACGCCAATATATGGAAAACACCACTGTAAGTCTGGAGGTGTAATTTAATTTGATGGCGGGACACAACCTAAATGGATTATAAGAGGCCACCTGTCTTTGAAAGACGTACACTTTTACATGTCACGCCGATTGAAGGGGGCACTTAAGACAAATCCAAGTCTCTTGAATGGTAATTGCATACCGAAGCACAGAGAGTGTACTGTGTTTTAGTCAGCTATTGGTTTCTCATACTCTCAAGCCCTTTGGCTGTAATAGAAACATGATGTGCTGAGTGCCGTGCTGTGTAGAAACAGGAGCTCCATGACTTTTGTTGCTTATTGGTATCACATATTGATGCAGAGTTTCAGACAAACTGGTTACTGGGATGTAAGCATGTATTTAAGTAGCATTTTGCCGGGATCTGTTTGTGTATAGTCATGTTGGGTGTTGAGTGTCACCAGATGCCTGTTTTACAGGTGTTACTACTTCACTGTATAAGCTAATGTCCCAGCAGACATATGACCTATTGTTACTGAGAACAATGTGCCAAGCTATCACTAACACATATTACACTTGAGGACTCAATGACAGGACTGACAATTTGTGGAATCTGAAATGGAGCATGGATATCAAGGTGCTGCTGCCAGACTGGGGACATGCACCTGCAGCTTCAAAGCAAACATATTTTGATCAAGTTAAAATCACCTTTTAACACCACAGAAGTATAAAATCTGGTCTTCCAGTAATATAAAAACTACAAATAACTTTCAAAACTCTGTCAAAACAAAGGTACTGAAATATAGTATCAAATGATGAGGCATTTTTCTATACTCAATAGTCCTGGAGCAATTCGACTGGTACCATAAAAATATTGAAGTTAGGTACCCAGCACTACTAATGAAGAAACAAAATACTTAACTCAATATGTTGTGTTTTTCTCACATCGGTGTAAACTCCTGCCATTGTTCTCACCTGGGCGATAGAGTAGTCAGAAGAGTTTGCTGCCTGTAGGCCCTCGTTGCCTGAGATTCCAACACCTACATGAGCCGTCTGAATCATTCCCACGTCATTAGCACCATCACCGATGGCCAGTGTGATCACCTTCACCTGCTTCTTTACCATCTCCACCACCTCTGACTTCTGAAGAGGAGATACTCTAAAAGGGGGCAGGAGCACAGGAAATATTACACAATGGGTATTTAATGAAGCTAGAAACTGATTTCTGGTCATCAGTAAGTGCAAATAATTTGTCTTTTTCTGCAGAATTGGTGGTACAGCACAATACAGTATGTACTGCAAAGGAAAGGCAGGATGCATTATAATGGAGAGTAGAAGAGAGATTTCACATATCACTCAGGAATGTATTGTCCAGGAAATTCTATTTCCTACTTTCCCGGTATTGGAAAGTATAATTGGGGTGTGCATAAAATAATATCAATTCTTCAGATCAGCACTTTGCAAAACCCAAAGCTCTTCCTTAACTTTGGAGAATAGTAGGTTGGGGCATACAGACAGTCGTGCCAAACTATGTGAACTCCCTGAAGAAAAATACAGGAGCATTTTGTGCATAATATTTCTTTAAGAATCACAAAAAGCAGGTGCTTAGGTGGAAAAGAGAAGAAAGACATATATATGGTCATATAATAGGCATTGTTTGATGGTGGGTGAGATTATGTCTCTGAGATTCTTTGCACCTGATATTAAAATCATATGTGGTGTTTCCATCACAAGTGAACAGCTCTCAGTACAGGTGTAAATGCACCCAAGATCCATTGAGGATGCATTTGAGATCCACTTGCTCAGACAACATTCTGAGATGGTCTGGGCCGCATGAGACCATATTCTTTCAGCCGTGTGTACACATTGTGCCCTAGGCCAAATTAAAAGACCACCTCCTCACCTGACGTCCTTGCCTTGTATGTACATCATTTGGTTCACTGCAATGTAAATTACGGGTTTGGGCTCACAGCAGATGATTTCACTGGTAATCACAATATTCCCAGACAATTCAGAGGAACTTGATACACTTTGCATAGTGGCTATCAGGTAAATTTGGCATTAAATGCACTATATCTATATCTCCTGCAGCATCACCACATGTACCAGTGGCAACTCCATATCTGATGTGTGTGTGTTTGCCAACATTTAGCAGATGTTTGAACACACTATTTCAACTGATTTCACCATTTACACCAAATTTATTACAAAAGACAACATTTATTTATGTAAACGTGTCTAATATTACAGATATAGTAAACAGTAACCACTATAGGATGCTTCTTCGTTGCCTGGTGAGAAAATCTCTGGACTCTGTTTAAAAAGCACTTAATTTTGTGAATTGTTGAGTTAGGAGAAACTCAATAAAACTATACTGGTGTAACTACGTGGGCTGTTTCTTGCATACAGAACAGGAAAGTGAGATCCAATCACAACTGATCACTCGAGACACATTCCAGTGTGCAGACACATGTTCAGGCCGCAGCCTGTGACCCTGACCCAGGGAACGCACTGGGACCTAGCAAACATCATACATGCTTGCACACTAAATGCACTTAATGTTCACTATGTAACATCTTCTTTAAGCCACTTTTGTACTCATTTGTATATATTCATATAATTATAAGAACAAAGCCACATTCCTTTTGTTATACCTCATACTTAGAGCTGTTCACTTGTAATTGGATCACCTAAGAAGCATGATAGTACCAGGTGCCATCTACTACAATCTACTCTTAAATCCACCTTTAATATTATAATTAAATAAAACACAAAAACTTCAAAAAAGGGTGCTTATACACAGCTAATTTATCAACAGTATGGTTATGAGACCTTTTTTACTAGGTCCATTAAGTAGAGCCAAACATTAGGTGATGGTTGTGACATGTTATAACTCTTCCTTTACAAGATTTCAAACTTGACTCTATGCTCTCACTGACAGCGAAATCTGTAGCCTCCCACACAGGCGCTTCCTCTTAGAGCACCAGAGGTTTGGGGGTTAGTGTACAGTACAGAGTCTCCGAAGATGATGTCATAAACTGCACGTCTGTCTTAAGCTGTAAAATTGTTAATGTTTATTTTCTCCGTGGTTTAAGAGGCCTCATTCATGTCCTCATGTCTCTTAGTGCCCACAGAGCATGCACAAGGCAAAGGCAGGTAGAGGCAGGGGGAAAAATAAATAAAAATTGACGTAATGCACTGAGTCATAAGGTTCGCTGTTGTTCTGACAACATGGTGCTGACTTCTGGGCCCAGACCCCGTCATGGTTGCTTGAGTACTTAAGTACTTCCTATTATTTATGTGGTCTGGGCAGGTCAACAGTGTACCTGCATAATGTTGAAAGTTGCCATTTAAATTTACAACTAACACAGTTTTTAAAGTGCTGCCATAAAAATGCTCAAGGACCTTTGTGGCAAAGACGGAAAACCTTGCAGAGCAACCATAGAGATCTTAACTTAATTTAAGTAATTTTAAGCAACAATGTCCAACAAGACTCATTTTCAGCTTGTCAATTATGAGGATTTGACACTTTTCTCTGTTTAATATGATCATAAAAATAGAAGGCAACAGAAACATCTACTGCAATGCAATGCCAATGCATAGAGTCATGTAATTGTATTGTAATCAATCATCCTACAAGCAACTAGGTGGCTTTACAACAATATAATAGATAGAGATATCTCCATTTTTTTTTTTTTTTTTTACTTTTAACGCGCCAAGCTGGGCCAAGATTGACCATTTCCAGTGTAGGGCCAAAGCAAGCCCGACCTGCCTCCAAGTGGGTTGTGGTGATGTCTTGGCCAAAACATGATAATCCCTCTCCCTCAAACAAGCAAGTGTTGAGAGACTCAGCCCATGTCTGTGCATGAGGGCAGAAAGTAAGATGTTTTTAAACATCACTGTATGTTCAACTCTCAGTTCTTTTGTAACTTCTAACTGAATCTCTGTGAATGGTTTATTTTCTTGTCTGCATCACATTTTGTACTTTCAGGCTTCATTCAAGTGTTTCGTGTTCATTTTCAGCTGTTTAATTGTGTTAAGTTACTGCTGGTAAAAAACAAACATTTCCTGATTTTGCTGCTTCATAAAAAGCTTTTAAATAACAAAATGATGGGGGACTTTAATTAGGAAGAATTTATGGGAAATTAAGCGTTTATTCGGCATTTTACAGCCGCTCGACTCAAGTTAAGCTTGTCTTCAGTTAAAGACGCACAGCTGTAATGGAGATGCAAATCCCTGCCATGCTGGGCTGAGTCAAGCCAAACCAGCACGTGTATAGAAAAGAGGTATTAGTTTCATACGGTACCAGTATCTTCACTTTAGCTTTAAAACTGAGCCTGATAAACACACAACCAAACTCATGATCCCCTCCAGGCTTACGCCTATCAGAGATAATGAACATCTTTTGGTTTTGGGGGATCGGTCTGACAAAACAAGTCATTTTACGACTCCAGCATAGGCTCTGAGATTTTGTGGTGACAAAGTAATTAATCATTTGATCGTTGGTTACAGTCTTACTTGAATGTCACACTATCTCTCCTTTCTTGTACACAGTGGTTGTGATTTCACATTGGGAGGCACTGAAGAGACTGTATAACAAGGCTAGCTTTGTGTATATATCACAGTCTAATAGTCTATGTGCATTTTGTTTAGAGAAACAACAGATTACAAATCAAGTTAGTTCTCAGAAATGATAAATGATAATACTAAAAGTCTTTGTGCATATCAGGGCACTTTTTTGATCTGCTGCATTAAAGTAAATGAAGTAGTGTTCAGTATTGTGTACAAGTGTTTAAACACAAATGAGTAATTGGACTACTTCAAACTGCTCATCTTAAAGAATGTTTTTCAAGTGCAGAAGCCGATTCGGTACGTAAAGTCTCTGCAATGAGAACTTTGTCTTCATATGTTCATTCTGGTCAGTGGAATTTATTGTCTCAAGTTTAGTTTAGTGTTTTAGGAGTAAATCTTACCTGCAGCATATGACAGCTTTACAGGACAGGGCGAGGTCCAGGAAGTACTGTCGCACTCCGAATGTGAGGGCGTATTTGAGAGTCTTCCCATCAATAATGAGGGCAAAGTCATTTTCCTTGTAGAGGGCATCTCCCAGCATCCCACAGTGGTGGCTGAGCGTCTCCCTTGTTCTCTGTGTGATGGAAAACATGTCATGAATGTTAGTTTAATCACTGCAATTAGTCATTTTAATTTCAAGCCCACAGTGGTGAATAATTGCTAGAGGAAACATGCACTGTTCTTAGATAATGTTAGTTATTCTTTCCCTGATGGATTGGTTTTTCAAAAATCTAGTGTGCAAGCTGATTATGATTCATTTATTTATACGGTAGTTTTTTTTTAAATCATTATATTCTAAAAGAAATTGTTAATTTGTTAACTGATCCAAGTATATTATACAATTATTATAATAATACCAATTATAATAATAATACCATCTGTTATCCTGGCAAATTTCATTAAGTGCACATAAACATCTATGAATAACAGATTAATATATTTGTAAAGTAAATTGAGATGTTTTAAGGATGACGGCTCAATATACAATGATGGAGTTTAAAAAAAATACTTGAAATATATCCTGTGCACTTCATTAGCAACATTTCAACAGTTCATTGCAAAATTAATTGCATATGCCACATCACTTTTTTTTTTTCAATAATTGCCCCATATAAGTTTCTGAGTATGAAAGTTTCTAAGCTATGTTTTTAGGAAAAACTGAAACTCTCCGGAATGTTTTTGTTAGCTGTAACTTTCTCCCCCCCCCCCCCATTTGCACATGAGGACTGTTAATCTGAGGGCTGAGATGCATGGACAATTAAAATGATTGATACTGAACCATAGTAAGGTCTCCCTACTGTAATCTTCTATAAGATTAATATTTCATTTACTGTAGTGGGACATAAAACATGTCTAACAATGAAACACTTTCATATATTATTAAGGATATAGAAAAGATATTTTTTTCTACTCAGAAGTATAATATATTGACAAATATTTAATGGGTATATTGCTGGCAGCCGGAAAAAGGCTCTGACCAAAGGATGGATGATGCATGCTGAATCTACTATAATAAACTGGATAGATGTGACAATAGAGATTAACATGAGGGGAAAGGGGACTTTCTCTTTAAACTTAAAGATGGACATCTTCACTGGGAAAACAGGTGCGATGTGTCAAAGCTCTGAAACTTGATTTTGTCAAAGCTAGTACAGGAGTTTTTAACTGGTTATAAAATGGACTCAATTTCATACTGATGCCTCTATACGACCAACAGAAGTTAACGAGAACATCCACGAGAAGATCGGCTAATTCTGTGTAGTTGCTCTTAATGTCTGCCACCGGGTCAGATTCTCCTTGAAGTCAGATGAAATGAGTCTGAGTTTGCATTTTTTCCAAGCAGAGTCACAGTGAGTAGTACATTAGCTAGTTAAAAGATTTGTTATTTTTTCTTTATTTAGATTTTTTTTGTTGACATTATATTTTGTGGTTATTATGGTGGAAACACTACCACTTTTGACCACAGGGTCCACAGAGAATGAAGGATCTTCCATACTTACATACTGCATTAATGCATATGCATTAATGCATTTTACTGCTGTCGATGTTTAAGGTTGAACTACTTTATATATGGTTGGGTAGTTTAATCTATAGCAATGCATCATATTCTCTAAGATAAGCATATGTTTGGACCAAGAAAACGTGCATATTGAGATATACACAGTATATTGCAGCTTAGCCTTAAAATATTGAGATATTATTTATAGGCCATTTGGCCCAGCCTGTGTTAGTTGAGACAGATCTGCCCACTCCTCTTGCTCATCCCAGCAGCTGCTCTTGATATTTAAGATATTTGTTTTGTTTCCCCTGCTTATTATACTCAGACCTTGGCTATGAGGTGATAACATAGACAAGTTTGAGAATGGATCGTGTTTGCTTACAGTATACAGTATACACTGCTATGATGGTGAGTGGTGATGAAAATCCATAAATATGAGACTGACAAGAGGATTAACTGTCCTGGTACAGGGGCATGTGGACCGGATGGAGGGAGAGGTGAGATCATCATTGTATTCACCATTCAATCATCTTCCCAACAGATGGTGAAACCATTAAAGACAAAACCAATTTCTGTGTGGAACCATTCTCTGAGAGACAGGTAAAAGATATTTTAAAAATTACCTGGCTTCAAAAGTACAAAAATGTAATAGAAGCACTTCTTGTAATAAAATAATATTAGTAGTAGTTGTGGAGAAGTATTCAGAAAATGTAAAGGGGCAAACAATTAAATCACTTTAAGAAAATAAGAAAAGAAGACAAAAGCTGTCTTAAATGGACAAATACAAAGCAATGATACAATGCAAGGCATCAAACTTAATGTGATAAGCAGATGCTCAAACAGCTGTAATCATTAAATAATGGTGGCCATTAGCGATAGTGCAGGAGAGGGGGAAGTGGGGTCCGGCCTGGTGTTGAGGTCAGAAGTGTCAAAGTAGTCAGATTGTACCAGGGGGACCAGGCAACGTTCACTTGGCATAACAAAACTCTGAAACCCCAGCTTAAAGGAAATATTTGGAGAAAGGGGCTTTACGTTTCACAAAGCGGGAGAAGCAGAGTGAGAGACACGCACAGAAAGAGATGATGGATTAACAGAGGACAGAAACTGAGCAAGAGGATACAAGCAGAAAGCAGCTGCCAGGACTTTAAACCATCCCTGCTGGGGTCTGTAAAACAGCACAAGATGGTGAGCAGCAGGCAGGCGTGTGTGCATGTGTATGTGTGTATATGTGTGAGAGAGAAGCACAGGTTGTGATATCTATATTCAACCACAGAGCCAAAAATGAAAGCCTCTCCATCTTGGTTAACAGAGTGATTTTACATGACATCTCAGTGTGAGGGCATGTGTGTGTGTGTGCTGTGTATAAGCTGGTATACCATTTGTATAAGAAGGAATTTTCTCTGTTTGGGGCACTATCTATTCATCACATGGTGTGATAAGCAAAGTTTACCATTTCCTCAAGTAGGGCGGCCATTTCCCACCTAATTTCCACTGAGGAATTTTAGCCCTAATGCTACATGTCTCCTCCTAAAGCCTCTTTGTTATGGCTATAATGACCAGTTTAGCCTATGTGACTAGCTAGTGTTTGGTTTTGGAATGTGTATGTGGCGTCCATTCAGAAATCCACAAGAGCTTCCCATAAAGACTGAGCTCCATTGTTGATAGAGCCCCTTGAGTGATATGGGAAACAGGACGTGACACTCATGATGTGGAATCTGCACATTTGTATAGACGTAAATGTCATCATCTGTCTTAGACTCAGAGACACTTAAAAAGAGGACCTTCCACCTTAGTTAGAAGTGTGTGGACACATTCCTGACCTACATCTCACTGAAAAAGCATGAAATGTCAAACTGCTGTGTGTTAGCACTACAATTGATTCTTTTCCAATCAAATTTGCAGCTGGATTTTTTTTTTTATGCTGCTGTATGTCACCACTAGGGATATAACAATATATTGAGTACTGTGATAAAGAAACGTCTCCATACAGTACCGGACTGTGATGATATCTACCATGATATTACATAGTTAATTATGTTATTATTTTTATTGCATTTTATAGAAGGACTACTACTGATTGCTGCATTGTTTTTGTTTTGCAGTTGTACATAATTCAATTCAATAATTCTATTCTATGCATCTTAAAGAAAACTGAGACATAAAAGTATAAAAACACTTTACTCAAGACTTTGCAAATCTCAGCTGGTAGTTGTGGTGGCATTGCAGTAAGTGCTTTACTGACTGGCTGAGATCTGCATAATAATAATAATAATAATCAAAATACAGACAGAACTTTTTTTGTGCAAAAAATAAAATAATGAGCCTCATCTATGACTGTACATCATAGTGTTTAATACATTAATGCCAAATTCTCGCCGTTAGTTCTCCAGATGATTAAACTTGCTGACTGGAAGACAAAGTTGTTCAAAATGACCTAATTCTACCTTGGGGACCAAGTTTCACTTTGGGATTTTCAGTTCAAGTAAGATTTAGTGCAGGGGATGCCTAAAACTTTGTCCCCCCCTTTGATAACCATTTCTAAACACAGCAAAGAGGGAAGACATGCTCCAATTACTGTGTTTCGCAGCACAAGAGCAGTCAGAGTTACCAAGCCTCCTGCCTGGCCCTATGTTCACTGTGCCTCCTCAGTCTTGGTGGAGAGGTCTCTCCCTTCGCGTTTTAACAAACTGCCTTATGTAAGCATCTGCTCAACCACAGGAGAATCGGTTCTGACATTTCAAAGCGCCGGTGCGGGTGCTTTATGAATGCGCTGACCCCAAATTTCTACCTCGCCTTCATTTATCACGCTCAACGACTGGCTGACAGAGTGAAGGCCGTCCGTCATCACCCCCAAACACCCCCTGCTGCTTTCCCCACCTTCATCCACCTCTTGTCACCATTCACCCCTTCTTGTCCGACAAACTAAACGCAATTGAGCTTCACCTCCATCTGTGGCCCCTCTGCTTAGCTTTCTCCTGCTGGAGAGTGTAGGGACTTGCCCTTTTCAATCTCAGAAACAACAGACAAGGCTCTCCTGCCGGGGGGTCAACAGACTTCTCTGCTGGGTGTCTTAAAGATGTTCAAGGCAGAGTTGGGATGTGTGGTGGCTTTGCATGTGTGTGTGTGTGGTGGGGTGTGTGTGTGTGTGTGTGTGTGTGTGTGTGTGTGTGTGTGTGTGTGTGTGCGTGTGTGCATGTGTAAGGCTCCCTGTGGATTAATCCTTTCAGTTTGGAGACAGATTTTTTCACAGGGATTGGGTGATGAGATCAGGGGATTATTATACTCAAGGATGTCCTCACAATGTCACATTTTTACCCTAGAGATCCCTAGTAATTTAAAATAGAATTTCCACTGTATTTATAATGAAAATGCTGGAAGCTCCATACATGAGGTGAATGGCAATTAGATTACTTTGTTTTTAGAAATGAAAAAGAGAAATGAAATTAAGGTGAAACTGAATGACTGAAGAAGAAGCAACAGCCTTAGTAAAACATTTTGTGAGACAATGATGAGTGTTATGTGCTTTGGTGATGTTTTTGATTCTGTATGTAAGGAAGTCTGATCATTTGTGCGAAAGTAAAATGCTAAATACTCACATCAAGAGTGTCTTCATTGATCACAAGCATGCCCATGTTCTTGGTCAGTAGTTTGCAGGAATGTCCTACAGAAAAACAAGATGATGTAATTATTAGATTTACAGAGCAAATTTATTAGACTTGAGAAGACTGAAAAGTAAGCATGTTGGCAGACAAGAAAATATCTTAAAAGGGATGGTTTGGATTATTTGAAGTGGGGTTGTGTGAATGTATTACCTACAGTAGATATCGGTCAACATGCCCCCAGTTTGATAAAGCTGCGAGGGGTACCAGCATAGAAGCTAAGCAATGTACTGGGTGGACAGGGTCAGCAGCAAAATGTATTTTAGCCACTTAAAAAAGTCAATATCAGTTTACTCTAAGTGTATGCTATATTTAGAATAATTTCACAGCTTTATCTTGCCATCAGCCTCGTCCAACTGGAAACCGTCGTTATATAAACCAAATATTGCTCTTTCTCACTTAACCAGACTTTGGCAAAATCAGTCACTTTATCTCACAGAACACAGGAGCTGGTGGTTTATCTCTGCCTTCATCATGTGTTTGTGTTATTGTGTAACTCCAAATCCAAACTGACCCTTTAAAACACCAAAGTCACACAATAACACAGACAAACTAACCAATCAAGACTAATACAGTGCTCTGCCCTATGCATTATGTTTTTGTGTGTATTTGCACCCACTGTTTTAAATAAAATGTGTTCTTTAACTGTTAGCTCTAGCTCCTTTGCTAATGTTAATCTGTCCGTTTGCCTTAACTGAAACTTAGTGAACATGTTAATAATAATTTGTGCGTAGCAATAAATTGCTCACTTTTGCATTCAGCCCCGTTCTCTCTGTCTTGTCCTTATGTTGCATCCCTATACCCCTAGACTGGGGACAGTGGTAGAACAGGATTTCCATGGTCTGTGAGGTAAAATTACTGTTTTCGCCAAAGGAATATGGTTGCTTAAGAGAGAGTGATATTTTGCTTACATAACTGTGGCTTCTCATTGGAAAAAGCTGTCTGACTGCAAGGTTAAGTGGTGAAAATATTCTAAATATAGTGTACTTAGACTGATGTTTTTTAGGTGGCATTTATTTACATGCCTAAAATGCACTCTGTTGCTGACCCTGTCCACAGCAGTACATCACTTAGATTCCTACATCGGTACTCATGCTGCTTCTCCAAACTGGGGGTGTGGCAACCATGATCTACTGCAGGTAATACACTGACTAATGATACAGTAACTGTTGAGAACCTCATGCAACCCCACTTCAAATAATCCTTTTAAATGAACTAAATTATTATTCAATTACTACATCAAATTGTAGTTTACTTTAGTTTGAATAACCCCCTTTAGCGTGAGAACTTATCTGCTTGGGATCCAAACACGCATCCACACACAGATTAAATAGGTAAAACAAAAAATAACAACATCAAACAAATAATGGACACTACAGTATGCAGCAGTTCATTTAAAGGTACACCAATTAAAATGTCACAGCTCAGAGCCAGTGTCTCGGGACATGACTAATGAGTTTGGTTTACAAGGGTTTGTCAGTTTCCTGTTTTAATAGGCAGTTACAAGTCGGAGTTACCCAACATGGCTCTCAGGGGAGCGTTCCCCTCAGCTCTTGGCCGGGACAGATGCTCAGGGTCAGCAACAAGGTGGCAGAGGGAGCCTCCCGTTGGGGAAAACAGAAATGTTTCAGGAACCAAGACTGAGGCCTTCAGTTTAAAAAGCTGTGGCTGTATGAAAAGGCTGCCATCTGTGGCATAACCACAGGAATATTTGTGGGCTTCAACACTTTGCTTCTGTCTGGAAAGAGATTTCAGTTTCTTTTAAGGGGGATACCACAAAGCCTATGTTTTGTGAATACATGGGTGGCATTTTCTGTGAGTGAAACGCAGATAATATTGTGCAAAAAAAACACACACAAAAAAACACACAAACACAATAGTGCACACACACACACACAGGAGGGGGGGCTCTGCATGAGGAAATGAGTGGGTTTCACCTCCAGAGTCAAAACCAAACAGGGTTAGGGTCTGGGTCTGGCAGATTGTTTTCTTAAGTGCAAAGGTGCAAACGTCCAAAAATTTGCCAATGTGAGGAAAACGTCTCCCCATCTTAACACAACGTCTCTGCTCCCTTCCCCCTTGTCAATTCCTGCCACAGCCCTTCCGCTTAATGTGTTTACCTTAAGCTCATTTGACTGCAGTCAAACTGCCCTTTTTTATTTCACCAGAGAAAGTTGAATTCCTGGCCTTTCTCCACCTCAGGCGGAACTAAACACTGCTCCCACAGGACTCCAGGAATGTGTAACAGGGACACTTGAGTCACGGTAATCTCAAATGTTGCAAAGGGAGCAACAATTAACTGTAATAAAGGGACGACACAGGGGAACTCAAAATGGATACCACATACTGTGATTGAGATTTGGGAGGTAGAAAGATTGGGGGCCTGAAACCCATGACCGTTTTCCAAGTTTTCTTGTCAACAATATTGCTATATGGCCTATAAAAGTAGTAAATAAAATACTTTTTGTAGCCGAGTGCTACATTTCGCTGTTCCTGCTCATCAAGCTGGTGCCATGACAAAGTAATAAATAAAATAAAATGTTAGGCTAAAATAAATGCAAGTTGAAGTTTGAGTTTTGACCCTTTGAGGTTGCTGTAGTGGGTCGGTGTGCTGAAGCCAGAGTAACAGACTGACTATTAGTTTGTTCCCAAAGATCAGAGAAAATATTTGCCTCTAAATGTGGGCACACAAGTTCTCCAAACCACGGGCATGCCGACTGCTATCTACTGTAGATAATACATTGACTGATAAAACACTGACTCCATAAGTAGCTCAAATGACCCCACTTCAAAAAATCTAAACTATTCCTTTAAGGGGATGATGCGCCCTCTGGCCAAAATGTAAACAGCAATGTTTATGTGCTTCTCATCTGTGATACCTTCAGTAAACTGACTGAGTGGTATTCACCAACAAGCTGAACAGCAGGCACTTTCCCTTCATTGAATCCTGGCTCTGACCTGTCCTGAGCCTCATGTGCGTTTTAAACTCCCCTCAACAAACAGCTCAGAGCAAACATTTCTCTTTCCTCGGGCAGCCAGACACACAGTGTCAGAGTACTTACTGTGCATTATGTCATGATAGTTCAGGATTAGAGGCAAACTCAAACAAATTTACAGCTTCAGGCCAAACGATCTGCCATTCTTCAATATCATATATGTAAAAATAAGTCAACTCATGCTGCATTTATGCCCAATATTCTGTGCCAAGAGTGGCATCTGGGTAGTTCAGGACAGGCCACCTTGAAAAACCTAACTGCGATTGGCTTAATTCACTAGTCCAATGTGGCAAAAGGTGCACCATTAACCCTGGCAATAGGGGATCATCTTTCAGTGAGGAAAATAGTAAAAAACAAAGTCAATATTGAGCAGAGATTTTACAGAGCGACTTAGTCAAGCGGCGGAGCTGTAAAAATACTTCCAGTGAGCATGTGCTTCTGCGGAGCACCTTCACATCTGGGCACAGTGGGCACAAAGGGCTGATTCAGTCAGGCCTCAGTGGTAGGTACAGCAACAAACGGAGGTACTTTTCATATCTGTTTTTTCCTGGAGTTTTCTGTGTTTAAATGTTGGCTGTACTCAAGGTTGACCGTTTGTAGTATTTAGCCACATCTAAGAGTTGTAACTCTGGGGCCAATTAAGGCAGCTGAACTGCAGGACCAGGGTTAGTCATTCACCTTTCTGATAACATCTGCAAGGCTGAAACCTCTGGGTGAGCCAGATACGTGAGAGGTGCCTCCTTGTGTACATATGCATGTTATTTAATTCATGTCAGTGCAGTGTGCTCATACATCATGCAGCATTCTGCGACAGATGCTTTCGCTGGCTGTGTGTGACAGAGAAGCATTCAGCTTGTCAGTAGTTTGTCTTGCTGGGTGAAGAATGACCACAGCACTGACTGCAGTTCTTGTAAGAGGCTGATGGTGTATAATTTATCACAACACATATCAGGTTCAACTGTGAATTTCCATTTGGATTGAGACCAAGTGCACAAGCAAGGGCCAGTTTCAAAGATATTTTAGACTAGTCTGTAGTGTTAAACTAGAGATTAGTCTGGTTAGACCATTTCACAAAAACAAAGGCTGACTTAACTGTAAGCCAAAAAATTAAGACACCTCATCCCCAGGCTGACTCAGGTTTAAGATCTGTGTTAACAATCCATGCCACCAACTGATCAGTAGCACCCAACAACAAAAAAGAAGAAAACATGGCTCATAATTTGTGGTTTGCTAACATTGTTATGGAGAGAGCAATGATTTCTTTGAGTCTTATACCATATTTTTATATATTTTATGAGCATATCTTATCTTTTTTCACTGGGGTTAACAGAGCTGAGTGGTTGGATACGGTCATTTGGTCTGCCTTTTTTTTTTCTTTTTTTTTGAAAAGGGTCTTAATTTACCCAAAATTCATTGTGCCAAAGTCCTACTTAAGATACTCGACAACTAAACTCCTTGGTGCAACAGATAAATTCAGATGTCTGTCTGAAGTCTGACTATCTGTTATATCTAAGTCAAAGTCTAACTTTGTGAAACCAGCCCCAGGGCTCAAGTCACGATACACAGATATTAATGGGAGTATTTGGATGCCAACAGTCTTTAATGTAAATGGCTTTACATTTAAGTGGGAATTCACCAGTCTTACACATACCATTCAGTTTAATGGTCATGGGGAGTACTATTCAGTCTGTAAACAATGTCTATAATGTCTTCTGTGGCTCTGAAAGGGGATTTCCAAAGTATAAAAAATAACCCTGGTTTTGGGCTTGTCCAAAAGTACATTCTTTTTGGAGCAGGATTTACACAAAAATTGTGACTATATTTGGGACAAAAATTACTTGTAACTGGGGCAAATTCCTTTTTTGGATTCTGGCATTCAAAAACTATAAATATAAAAAGCAAAACACTGGTTTGGAGTGTAGCTTGAGGAATGTGTTGCAGGGATACTCGAGTCATGGTAATCTCAAATGTTGCAAAGGGATCAACAATTACTCTAATAAAGAGACAAAAAAGGGGAAATTCAAAAGAATAGGGATCTGAAATGAAGTTGGATCACTCTCTGAAGTTATTTCACTAAAGGTGACTATGTAAGCTACTGTCATCATGTGATTAATGTTTAAAATTAATGTTTAGAAGAAAAAAGAAACTGGAACCAGCAAAAAAAGACAAAAGAAAGCCAAAAAGAAATGAGAGGTTGTAGAGACTAAATTCAGGATATCTCAGCACCTTCTTGTGAGTCCCCAAACTTTATGGAAATGCAACACTGATTTGCTGGATTATCCCTTCAAATCCTGTAGCTTTTATTAGCTTTTATCGTAAGATTTGTGAACTTGGGGCAAATCTTACAAATATCAATGGCTATCTCCTGTCACATCCACTGTATCGTCTTATGGAGGCCCATCTGCGTCCAGCTGCATTATCGGTCTGCTATTTGACAACTCATAGCAGCACTGAGCTTGTATCAAGCTTCAACGTATGTTTTCCTTGAAACATTACAGGCAGCAGGGTGGCAAAGCATGTGAAGAGGCTGCACTTAAGTTCAAGGATTCAAATTCAAGTTTCCAGGTCAGCAAATGACTTTCCCTGTACTGGTAGTACCATTGTTGGTGTTACTTCTCATAACACCATGAAAATTTACTTGATACACATCAGAGCCAAAGCCATCTTACAAATTTCCAAATAGGCGTTACTTGGATAAACTGACCACATGTTGAGAATAAAAAAAGTTACCTTGTCGAGTGAAAAATTATCTAAACTTAATAAAGTGACATTTTAACTATCCGACAGGGAAATGTATATGACCACTGGCTCATTCAGTCATTCATGATCAGTCAGTTACCTAGGTGTATTGTTTTAAAGCCTATAGCTAAACATATGACTGAACTCTGAATTTTCACCGACAAAAGACAACATAAATGGAAACAAATTAAAACAGAAACAAAAACAAGACTACAGAAAAACAAAACAAAAAAGAGAGAAAACAAACTAAAGAGCTAAAAATAAGTTAACAGTGATCTGTTTGGGCTTCAATGTTTTTCAAATTTTTGCAGGGTGGGTTTGGTTTAGCACTTGTAATTCCTTCAAGTCAGACATTTTTTTAAATGCTACTTTTAGCTTAGAGAGGGTGGATCCATCAAGCTAGTAGTAGGAGACCTGATGGCAGCCGAGTCTGTATTATTTCAATCTCACAACCGATCTGCTATCATCTACAGTATATAGTGATTATTTCCCCACATGTTGCACCCTTGGTAAGCAGAGTGAGGTATGTAACATTTTGTTCTTTGTATAAATGATCATTATGAACTGAACATTGTCGAATTGTTCATATGCAATGTTACTTTGTTATAATATCCGTGCCAGACAAGTTGCATGTGATAATTGAACTGAACCATATCAGTCAATTTAGGACACTGGTTGTAAAGTCTGGGACTCTTGGGAAAAAAATTAGGGAGAGTTGTGGGACAATGAGGAAAAAAGTTCATTACAAGCCCTGAATGAGTCTTACCAATATTAATGGCTGTCTCCTGTTTGTCCCCTGTCAGGATCCAGATCTTGATGTCTGCCTTCATCAGAGTCTCAATGGTCTCGGGCACCTTATCCTGAAGCTTGTCTTCTATCGCTGTGGCCCCCAGCAGCTGCAGGTTCTACACCCAAAATGAGGAAAAGACAGAAAAAAAGTCGCTAAGTGGTGAACAAAACAGTGGAAGGCCTTTAAAATGTCATGTGTCAGAGAAACTTGTGAGTCAGGATTGTGTCACTCACTCCGGTGTGTTTTTACCCTCATCAGTTGCTCTTGTTTATCACCCAGAAAAACCACAACGGGCTGTAGACATTTTGGATATGTTACTATGCGTCTGTGTGCGTGTGTATCTGCAGACACAACCTCTCTCACACAAGCACGCCCACAACATACTGCTGGTGTTTTTCCCAGGAAACTTGGTGTTTCTACGGGCTCATATGGGGCCATCACAGGGCCAAAGATTTGACAAGACCCAGGGGTGGAGGGGAGACAGGAGCCAGCAGCAGAGGAAAGGCAGGGGAAGCTCTTGAAGTTGCGACCTGAGCCCTGCTGCCTGCACATCTGTAGCTCTGTCCTCTCTAATCATTCGGACCCACACAGTGCCTGAGGAAGAACATGACTATATCTGATGAGTCCTCATTCGCCCTTTGATGTATATTGTTCTATTGTTCCAGTGGTTGTTGTTAACAGAACTCTTTGTAGATTATGATACACTTGGATCAGGATTTCAACCCCCCCAGCCAGGGTGGGACATAACACCAGCTACTAGACGCTAGTCTGCTCTGTCTGGAGTTAGTACATTAACCTTAATTTAAAACCTAGATTCTCAGAGGTACTAGTACCACTGGTGGTACTCAAGCTCCCTCTAGCTGTACACTGAGGAATTTAAAAAAAAAGAAATTAATTAATTTAAAAACATCTAATCAAAATACCACAAAAGTTCAGATGAAAACACTTTAACTATGAGATCACTAAAATGTAATTTAGTTTTAAGTTTTGTCTTTCCTGTAATATTTTTTGCATCAGTATCAGCCTGATACATAGTTACATTTATGCACATAATACACGCATACATCATCCATGATCAGTTACGTGCTGAACTGTGATGGCAGTAAGCCAGTGCCTTTACTGTGAAGGCAGTGTGGTCAACGACAGTCAACAATAAATAATCTTCCTGTTAGAAATAAATCTGACTCCGTGTGAACTATTGGTAGCTGAACAGGGTAGCCTACACTACTGTACTTTAACATCTGGCATAATGATGGTACTTGGGGATCCTAGTAGTTTCTGAGGTGGTATGTGTTGCATAAGATTTGAAAAACACTGATTTAAG
Source organism: Lutjanus argentimaculatus (assembly GCA_034769285.1). NCBI lineage: Eukaryota > Metazoa > Chordata > Actinopteri > Lutjaniformes > Lutjanidae > Lutjanus > Lutjanus argentimaculatus. The sequence goes on along the minus strand of JAWZSL010000006.1, from coordinate 12,620,879 downwards.
GGACTGTATTTGCAACTCATTGTCCATGTATCACTGAGAGAGCAGCTGCTACACCTCTGACTTAAGTCGCTGTGGAGAATCAGGACTTTGTCAGTACTCTGCAACTTCAGCCACTTTTCTTATAGATTAGGAGCAGGGCAGGACCCTTTTCAGGGCCATTCTCATCCTGTAAGCCGCAGTCCATTGGTGGACCTCAGTGTGCCATCTAGTGGGCCGCAGCAGCAGTGGCACTGCCAAATGATTTGATTCAAATTAAATTTTTGGCGGATAATATACAATGCAAGTTATTTTGTGATCAGCCACTTATATGGATCAAAAAGCTTGGGATATAATTACCCCAATACAAATGTGGTTTAAATAACAATAATAACAACAAATTTTACTTCGACTTTACCAAATCCGTTTGCTTCCAGCTGTCTACTTGAGGCTGCCCGTGCATGAACATTGAAATCATGATGGGAAAAAGAAAGTTATTTTCTCTGAAAGAAAAACATTGTTTCCTCGAAGGTTGTGACAAACTGCCAAAAACAAGCCACTGTGATGCAGCAGCGAGACTACAGTAAACTACATTTTATATACAGTACTGTAGCCACTGTAATACAGTTTATTTGAATTAATTCATTGAATAAACTTAATTTAATTTGTACAGTAATTTGAAAAGCGTTTGAAACACCTGTGCTGTATTTCGAAACAATCAGTAAAATTCAGTCAAGCGAAGCTGTCCATTTCATTACTTTATATTCATGTAATAAAGACATAAATGTCAATTACATGGTAATCTGCATGAGAAATAATGAGAAAAAAAATGGTTAAAATAATCTTACGCTGACAGTGATCATTTTGATCCAAACACACGTGATCAATATTACAGGTTTCCAGTGTATCTAAATGGGCTCAAGAATTCACAAAAAAACATCAAATTAAAGTGCATAACTTCAGTGACTAGTTGCCAATCATGACACAGCATCAGGTGGGGACAAGTGTGTTTTGCCACTGTTAGAGAGATGACCCTGCACCAGTAAAAAAGTGTGTGGAGAGGAAATGTGATCCTGAAGACATTAAATGTTCATTCATAATGGCAGGGAGTGATGCTGAGCCGAAAGCACAGTGTGTTGAATGTGGTAGGATCCTGTCACAGACCAGTTTATTTTTTTCTGCCTTTTTTGTTATGTTTTTGTCTCATTTATTTAGGAAGGTGGTCGTCGAAAATGTTTTAATAATCAAAAGTGGGCCTAAAGTTAAATAAAAGGTTGAGTTGTAGGAGACTGGAAGTTTCTTTCTGCTGCATTTAACACTGGCCTTCTCATGATCTCCGTGAAAAAATTCTGTCTTACTGGTATTTGGCTGACATTAAGCAAAAGTAGTCCAGAACTAATCAATTTAAGGTTAAACTAATCAGTAAAGTTGATGAGTCATTTCCTTGGGAGATTGGAGCAGTCTCATGCACATACTGTAAAACAGAGTAATATGAGGTTAACAGTTGCTTTGTTGAAGGATGATTTTGATATGATTACATCAATTAATTTTTTTCTAAAGTACAAGACTGTAAAATGAATGAGAATAGTCAATAATTATTGAGAATGACAATCATTTAGGTAGGGAGTAGGGCTGCATCTAATGATTATTTTCATTGTTGATTAATTTCTTGATTATTTGCTCGATTAATTGATTAGTTGTTTGGTCAATATGTCAGAGAATGGTGAAAAAAGCAGATTAGTCCAAGATGACGTCCTCAATTGTTTTTTTTGACCCACAACCTGAAGATGTTCAGTTTACTGTCATAGAGGAGTTAAAAAAACAGCTGAAGCTGGAATTTTTTGGGAATTCTGACTTGTTTTTCTTGAAAAATTACTTGGATTTATCACTTATCAAAATAGTTGGAGATAAATTTAATCATCGATAAATGATTAATCAAGTAATTACCTACCTACCTTTAGTAGGTAGGCAATTAGTTATCAAAGAAATACAACTGCTTCTCAATACAGAACGCAGTAACAAAGGAATAAAGTTAAATTTTAAAGTTTTTTTTAATTAACTAGTTCCAATCAAGTGTAGATAAAACTGAATTTATCACATTTTCTTACACAATAAGTAATCACACTTGAGTCTTTTGTTTTAGAGGAGAAGAAGGACCATCAGATGATTTCGCACAGTGTTGGAATGTCTCTGTCTTTAAAATTTCACTGCGACTCCATTGTGCCCTCATGTGGCGTCGCTGTGTGCATTTCTAGGTACGGGTGGCCCGAAGGAGCAATGAACCCCAAACCCTGGCATCATCAGTGCCACACTCTGCCCATTAAGCAATGCACATTACATTTTCCTCCCTGAAAGCTTTTATGTTTATTTCATGATTGATTGCCTCCATTTGTTTTGGGCAGCCAGGAGCAGCCATGAAGAACATGCCAAGTGGTTGATTTATGACTGTGGCTTCCTGTGTTTGACTAGTGCTTCGACACAGACCCACCTCACAGGAAACCAGTTCTACCTGCTGCTGAAACCCTGAATCTTTCTCATAAAAAGCCACAATTTGGAACTTTGGGAACATTTCCAGGTGTCATTACACCAACTCTCACTAGTTACACTGGAGGCCTTGAGCTTGTGTCCTATCTGATTTTCTGCACAGAAACCTATTGTACATTAAGTAAATGTAGCATGTAACAAGATAAAAAAAAATGCCTCGCACTAGTAAATATCACTGCACTCTGATGGCAGCACTACTGGACGAAATGAGGGAGCATAACAGGTAGTCATGGCATCAGGAGCTCATACCACACATCACATGCCACTTTTTTACTCAACAAACCTTTTCTATCAGTTCGTAGCTCTCCTCCAGTTTTAGGGCTCTGTTCTGCAGGGAGGTGGAGGCTCTGTGGTGGATTTCCAGCCACTGCTGATAGGACGACTCACTGACGTCTGCCACCGCAAAGCACAGAGTGCGCAGGCCTGGAAGAGGAGAGCAGCATCACAACACCTGGGTCAAATGTCACTTTCCATTTCCAAACCTTTAGTTAGGTCTGTGCAGTGTAACTGTTGGTGATCGCCTTACTGTGTATTTATCAATACTAATACATGAGAAGTGACAAACCTAAATTATTGAAGCATTTCTTAAGCTTTTCTATACATCTCTGAGCAGGGTATACGTCCTGAACTTTTGAAAGAAATGTCTGGTTGGTTCCGATGTAGCACACATCACAGTGTAGATGGTAGCTAAATACTATGTTTTATGCTATGATATTATCTCTTAATGGATGTGCACATGTGCACATTTATTATGTTGTATTTATTAACTTAAAATGATGTGATTCTTTCAACTATTTAAGGGTACATTATTAAAGAAATAGTTCAGATTATTTCAAGTGGGTTTGCATGAGAAAATGATCAAAAGACAGCCTGTTACACACACCCCCAAATTGAAGAAGTAGAGAGGAGTACTAGTGTAAAAGCAATATAGTTTATGTGAACATTATATTTAGAATATTTTCACCTCTTTACCTTACCATCAGATAGCCTTTTCTGACTGGAAACTACCGTTACACAAGGCAAATATCACTCCCTCCAAACCAACCAAATTGCATAGGCAAAATCATTTTACTTTCGCCAAACACAGGAGTTGCTGGTCTCCCACTGCCTTGATCATTTAGGATGTTTGTGTTATTGTGAAAAAATGTAACCGATCGAGGCAGCGGTAGACCAACAATTTCCATGTTCTTTAAGGTATAATTACTGATTTTGCCAATGGAGTTTGGTTGGTTTAGATAGAATGATATTTGGCTTATATAACAGCGGTTATAACAGCAACCTTTTTATAGGTGACTAAAATACATTTTTCTGCTAACCCTGTCCATTGCAGTACAATGTTTAGCTTCCTATATTTGTAGTCTTGCTGCCTCTCCAAACTGGGGGTGTGCTCACTGCCATTTATTGTGGGTAATACATTGACTATGAATAAGTTCTTCACACTGCCCCACTTCAAATAATCAAACTATCCCTCTAACATCTGGCCAGGGATAACAAATGGCATTTAACCATCTCTGCATAATCAGGCTCATTTGTAGTTCTTTGTGAATCAATTCACTTTTCCCCTGTCAAACCACCAAACACCAGAGAAAAAGAAAACCATGACATGATATAATTTCTTTTCTTAAAAGCTAACATAATTAATAACCCGATACACTAATGCAGCAACCCCTTATCTAGGCATTTGCTTTATGCATTATACTTGAAGCAGGTTAAACAAATTCTGAAACCTGGATTTAAATAACATGCAACAACATAATGTTTGTGTACTGTATCAGTACATGAGTTTGTAGTTCATGTTAACATAAATATGTTACAAGTCCAAATAGCTGAACAGAATTAAGATCAAATATGTAGTAGTTAGTAGTAGTAGTAGTTAGTTCTTCTTGTCAACAAGATAGAGCAAGTTATATTTTATCCAAGCCTCTCTAAATTACAGTGACTGAAGATCTTCACAATCTGTCCTGGATGCTATATTTAGCCTCAATCAAATATTCCCAATGACATCATTTTGCTGGTTTCTCACAAGGGGGCAGTATGAACACAGAGCAAAAGGGAGAGTCTCTGATGCAGCTTCTTTCAGCTCCACTGCCTTATGTTAAAGCCACTTCCACAAACTCATGTTAGGGTTTAATATTCATCAAATCATAAATGAGGATTAGTTCTAAGGAAAAGAAAACTATTTCTTCTGCTGCAACTGATGATCAAGCAGTGACAGCTTAAAGAAACGAGGGGAGCACACACTCTACATTAGAAGCATCCTGCTTTACTTTTGGCAGACAGGGGGCGATGTTTGTCCACTCACCCTCAGTAGCAAACTGTTCCAGGTGCTTCAGCGTGATCTCTTTGTACTTCGAGCTGTCTGCCAGACGGTCATAGATCACTGTGTCCTGAAGAGAAACAAACACTCATTGGTTATCGACACCCAGAGAGGAAAGATAGGAACATCCTGGACTTCATCTACTGGGCAAACAAGTGTTCTCAGGTTGGATGGAGCACTCTGTTTCTGCTCAGATTTGTCCAATGGCCCTAATGCTTTTTGTACTGAAATAATCTTTCGCTTCAGAAGCAGTTGCAGGGGAATGAATTAATACACAACTGATGTGTCTGGATCTTGTAATGGATGAATTATTTAGTGAGTAATGTGTTCTAATAACAGAAAACAATTAGGGCTGCACAATGTGGTTAAAATCATAATGCAATTATTTTGACAGATATTTCAATTGCAGTATGATTCATGATTAGTGGAAATGATCATTTTTGCATCAAAGTTTTCATTTTCACTGGAAAAATTGAACCTTATTAAAATCATGATGTGACATTTGTTGGGGTCTGTAACAAACATGTTTTCTGTCATCGGAAGAACAAGATTTGTAGGCCAGTGCATCTCTGCAGTACAACAGCACTTTATTATAATTTGTCATGTTTTAGAATTTAGAGCTGCAACTAACAATTATTTTCATGATCAACTAATCTGTCAATTATTTTCTTGATTAGTTGATTTGTTGTTTAGTCTATATATGTCTTGTTTTACCCACAACCCAAAGATTTTTTGTTTACTGACGTAAAAGAGTAAAGAAATCAGAAAATATCCACATTTAAGAAGCTGGAAACAGAGAATTTTGAATTTTTTTCTTAATAAATCTCTTAAAACAATCAATCAATTATCATAGTAGATGTCAATTACTTTAATAATTGATTAATTAATTAATCAATCAATGAATTAGTTCCAGCTTTTTTGTTCTGGATATTGCATTCAGCCACACTCCAATTTTGATAATATTTCTAGTAAGTGTGCAACCCTAAAAACAATCAAATAATTTGAGTCAATGAGCATCAAACTAAAATAAAATACATGCTCTAAACCTGCTAATTACTTTTCATGCATGTCCTTCTTGATAAATTATCACAAAATAAATAGTGTCAAACTAAATCAAACATATGAAGGTAAAATAAAACATAATATAAGCACTAAACTTTCCAAGATAAAACTGGGTATATTATACATTTATTTGGTACACTTGCCTTTATAACCTACTTACAAGATAAGTGAATAAAAAACCCACACTGAATGATCACCCTCATTGTGTCAGGGGTGTCACAATTTCAATGTTAAATTGGAAATCGATCAAAATGAGCTTTCAATTTCAATGATCTAAATGAAAGCCAGAATCAACGATTCTACCAGTACTTTTTCCTCTCTCCAACCCCACCTACTTGTGGTGTCTCGTACATGTCTGAGGAAAACAACAACTTAAAAGACAACACAGCATAGCTTACTGTTATATCACACTTGATACCGTATAGACTTTCTTTTTAAAGAAGAATTTGAAAATGTAAATGACAGTTGTCAGGGCACAAAGCCAATGATCAGGTGATCTTAAAAAAAATCAAGGGTTGAAAGTCTAACAATGATAGCGCTGACAGTGCTAGAAATGTTTTCTTTTGAATATACAATATTGCTTCCACCCAGTTGGTACTTATGCAGCCATAGAAAGAGGCTCATCTGGTAGCTGCTGGTATCTGAGTGCCTTCCCGTGAAATATAATGTTTACATAACGTTTATTTTGCAGAGATACCCGTGTGTGAAATATGGTGATCTAGTTTTATGCTGCTTCTCACTGCAAAGATTTCCTGACAAGAGTGAGAGGCAATAAGAGGAGGAGAGCGCTCAGCACTTGTGTGTGTGGTGATGATGGTGATGGGCTGTCATGCGTTGCCATGGAGAGAGACAGACACTCACAGCTCCTTTGCAGTAGAGGCGGATCTTCCCAGATGGGGTGCGCATGATGACTGACATCCTCTTCCTCGCGCTGTGAGAGAAAAAAAAGCAAAAGCAAAAAGGCAACAAAGAGAGAAGAAGGTGGGTTAAGGAGAGACAACAAATGAGAGACATGGCATCACAAGGCGTTGCAGCAAATTATCGAGTACTGTTTGTGTCTGCTGAAATTAGAAATCAAAGAGGCAGATAACAAGATGTCACACTTAAGTCACACAATTAATTAGAACAAATCACAGGGGCAAGAGAAAGATGATAAACTCTGATATCATACTATTCTTTAGAGGCTTAAAGAGAAAATACAGTCATTTATGTGCACCTATGTCCTGTGCAGATGACATACAAACCCCAAAAATGTTGGGACATTACGTAAAACAAAACCAAAACAGAATGCAATGATTTGCAAAGACTTTTCAGTTATATTCAATTAAATACAGTACAAAGATATTTAATGTTCAAACTGATCAACTGCATTGTTTTTTGTAAATATAAACTCATTCTGAATTTGATGCCTGTAACACCTTTTCTCCAACAACACTCACTAAACGTTTGGGAACTGAGGACACTAACTGTTGAAGTTTTGAAAGTGAAATTCTTTCCCAGTCTTGCTTGATATACAACTTCAGGTACTCAACAGTCCAGGAGCTCTGTTGTAACACATGCAGAAATGTCTCTTGGCATTGTCTTGCTGAAATAAGCAGGGACGTCTCTGAAAAAGACATCATCTGGATGGCAGCATGTTGCTCCAAAACTTGAATGTACCTTTTAGCACTAATGGGGCCTTCATAGATGTGACAGTTACCCACGATGCCATGGGCACTAACACACCCCATACCATCACAGTTGCTGGCTTTTGAAGCTAGTGCTCATAACAATCTGGGTGGTTCTCTTCCTCTTTAGCCCAGAGGTCACGGCATCCATGATTTCCAAAAACAATCTGAAATGTGGACTCATCAGACCACAGAACACTTTCCCCACTTAGCGTCAGTCCATCTCAGATGAGCTCAGGCCCAGAGAAGTCTGCAGCGTTTCTGGATGTTGTTGATATATGTCTTTCTCTTTGCTTGGTAGAGTCTTAACTCGCATCAAACTGCATTTACTGACAACGGTTTTCCAAAGTGTTCTTGAGACCATGTAGTATCCTTTATACAATTATGCGTTGTTTTTTTTTAAGTTATTTTTTTGGGCATTTTTGCCTTTATTGGACAGGACAGCTGGAGAGTAGACAGGAAACAGCGCAGAGAGAGAGTCCGCCCATTATGTGTTTTTTTAATGCCGTTTTTAATGTAGTGCCCCCTCAGAGGTTCAATATCACAGGCATTCACTGTTGGTTTTTGTCCTTGCCCCTTATGTGCAGAGATTTCTCTGGATTCTCTGAATATTTTAATGATATTATGGATAGTGGATGGTGAAATCACAGATTTCCTGCAGTTTTCTGTTGAGAAACATTGCTCTTGAACTATTTGCCCTTGCAGTTTTTCACAAAGGTGTGAACCTCAACCCATCCTTGCTTGTGAACAACTGCAATTTTAAGATGCCCTTTTAACACATGATACCACCACCTGTTACCAAATAACCTGCTTACCTGTGGAATGTTCAAAACAGGTGTTTTTTGAGCATTTCACAACTTTCCCAGTTTGATCCCCATGTCCCAACTTTTTTGGAACATGATACAAGCATTAAATTCAGAAGCAGTGTTTATTTACAAAAAAGGTTGATCAGTTTGAACATTAAATATCTTGTCTTTGTACTGTATTCAATTTGAATACAAGTTGAAAAGCATTCTGTTTTTATTTCTGTTTTACACAATGTTCCAGCTTTTGGAGTTTGTATTAATGTGTATAGCAGTTGCACACGTAATATCTAATGAAAATGGCAATACATTTTACCTTGTAAATTCCAGCACATGAAGAAGTTCATACTTCTCTTCTTTTCCGAGCTAAATCCAAAGAGAGAGATGAGTTAACAGGACAGATCTCAACCTCAGTCTTCTTCTGAGACAACTTATCTTAAGTAGCACAAGTCAACCCCGCCACCCTACTCAAATCAGCCTTAATTGCACTTTAAATGTGTTTATCAGTCGCCAGCACCGAGCTGATGGCAGGAGAATAACAAGGTAAAATTCAATTAACTTCCTTAATTGTAGGGATCGCCCGGTACAAGACAGAGTGATTAAATAGATGCTGAGCGCTTTAGAGGGCCTAATAAAGGTTAAGAAATTGGACAAACGTCTTGGAGACAAGATGTTCTGGGCAGAAGAAAAAAAACTGGAAAATGGTTCTGGCCTTTCTGTGTCAGCCTCTTTGAGTGCAATCATCAGGTTAACCAATTAAGGGAACAACAGGATGGGTGACCTGAGTTCTGGAGAGGACAAACGCTGCATCAGCTAAGGATATAATCACAGTGACTGTGACATTTGTTAGTGGCCCACGTAAATACAAAAAGCTGAGTTTTATTATGCACGTTAGTTTTAGCTCAAGGTCTGTTTTGGAAGTGATTTTATTAGTTCTGTTACTGCCTTCAGATATTCTACAGATTGTAGAGGCTCTATCACTTTATGGAGAAAATAACCAGAATGTGCAAGGTGGTTAAAGACATAGTTCGACATCGTGGCAAATATGATTATTAACTTTCTTGTCAAGGGTTAGGTTAGAGGATTGTTACCATTCTCATGTCTGTACAATAAGTATGTGGATGGAGTCCCCAGTTGGTTAGCTTAGCATAAAGAGCTAAGCTAGCAAAACAACTAGCCTGGCTCTGTTTAAACATGACAAATCTGCCAGCCCCTTCAAGGCTTTTTCTTCTATTAACACTTTATATCTCACGTGTTTAATCTGTACAAAAGTATTGCTGGGTTACACCAACTAGAATAAATTTTTAAATTCATTTAAATCATGGTTTAACTTTAAATTATGTTGCACCAAACTTTAAAACTAGTTAAAATTTTAAAAAGATCCAATTTAAACCTCTCTTTAAACCGTAGTTACGTTTTTACTCTAAACCTAGATTAAAATAATTTCTGTTGCACCAAAACCTAGACTTTAAATTTAACACAACTGAATTTTAGGATGCATCTCTTTCTGTCTTTCACTCCAGTTGATCCATTAAAAGAGTCTGCCAAGTTGCTGCAGGCAGTGTCTTTTTCCTTACTTTTAATCTTCATTCGTAAGACCATATTGCTTCACTAATTTGAAAGCTTACTACCTTTTTAGACAGGAGGAAAAGAGCAGCCGGAAGTTAACAGTGTCTTTGTACTTTTATATTTACTAGGTTCCGACATCACTCTTCTTTGAATTTGGGTAAGCAAGTATCTCCATATTGATTCAACTATTTAATTTCAGCTTATATCAGTAAACTTGGATTTACTGAATGAGATTAGATTTTAATTTTGCTAAACAACAATTCACTGTTTTACAGGGGGTTATTTGCTGGACTAACGTTCTTGAGTCTCCACTGGTTGCTTGGAAATTACTCCCAATTGAGAATTTTTGGGATTTTGTTCCCTTAAGTCAGAATAAGGCTAGCCCATGTCCTCCTGTTTCCAGACTTCATACTAAGGTAAGCTCACAAGCTGCTGACGGTAGCTTCATAGTTATTGAACACACATAAGAGTATATAAGCATAAAAAAGGTCAAAATTCTTCCACTGTAGCGTGAAAGTAGTGGCCTATTGTTAAGCATTGGACATCAGAATGTTTTATTTCTTCTTAACATAAACTTACATTATTCTTTTACGCCAGTCACGCGTCAAACTGTGAGATATCCCTTATAGCTTATGAACTGGTGAAGACAGTATGATTTGCTTCACTCATTAACAACAGATGAATCCTCTTAGTATATTGCGTTTCTCTACTTGGATTTAGCCAATATCCAAGTCATTAGAATTACACATCTATCAGCGTGTGAGCACTCAGTCTTAGAGTTTGTCAGTTTTTTTTTCTTGTTTGAGGTCAAACCTGACCATAATGATACTCATATTAAAGATAAAGTGGATCCATCCATCAACACAATAGCTCGCCTGCCTTTCATTAAACTCATCTTGTCCCTCTTACCATTTCCACAATGACGCTGTCTGGGGTTCTACCAGAAAACACAAAGCCAAGGTTCCGTGCTGCTCTCACCAGAGCTCCTTCATCTGGAAAGCAAACGGAAACCCACAATGTTACAGATAAACACACAAAAACCAGTATAAATGCAAGTGCAAACACACAGTGATGTCTCGAGATGACCTCATTTGAACCAGACATTTATGATAAGAACCATAGGACTAGTTCATCTCGACACATTTTCACAAAGAGAGCAGTGACTGAGAGCTGTGGACCAGGTAGCTGATGCTACAGCTTGCATGAGGATGCTGCAGGGCGAGAAAAAGCTCTCTGCTTGTTTTTTACAGTTCACTTAACCACCCTTCTCTCTACAGCCAATCCGCGCTCTGCCTCAAACCCCAAAGCTCCATAAGACCATGATTGTTCTAAGCAATCAGGCAAAAGAAGTCATCTCTCTTATCAAGAGCAAAGTGTAAGATGAAAAGCAGCAGCACTGCTTTGTACAGTTATAGAAGAACCCTTTTAACCAATCAATATGTGTTCATTAAAAGCAAATGGAAAAGCATTTATTGTTTCTGTACTGAACAAAATACACCTCTCATTTAGTCGCAGTCTACTGTTTGTCCATACACAGAAAGTCCTGTCAATCAGTTTGTCAATCAATAATAGAAGCTTCATATTCTATGTTTTTAATTATTCCCATGAGAGCTGCTACTTTGTTTACATTTGGACCATAGATTTGTGCCTTTAAGCATAGTGACATTTGCAGAGTTCATTAGGATGGTCCTTTATTTTCAGGAAATTTACATAGTGCTGCTAGGGGCAACCACTCTGTGTAAGCGGTGACGGCAATATGCAAATGCTTCAAGCTGCAGCCATTCATGTAAAATACAAAGGTCTCAGACTGGGTTGCACTGATAAAGATTAATTTTATCTTTTCTAAATTTTAGGCTAGTTTAAACGTTCAGTGCAACATAAATTTAAGTTAATTGTGATTTAATCAAGGTTAAGTATTTATCCTTGTTTTGTAACCCAGCCTCAGTGGTTAATTTCACCTAATCAAACAATACTGATTTTGTGGAGTTAAAAAGAATCATGTTTAAGGGCATGTTTTCTTGATTGGCAGGTGTCTCATCACTGCGGCGAATGTGAGAGACTAAAGGATCAAAGTGAAGCTGACACACACCATGCATTCTGTAAACATGATATTTTACTTTCTAATGTGATTCCTGGCTCTCTCCTGCACTGATGATTATATAAATGTCTTTATGAAACACTGCTACCTGCAGGCTGTGGTGCTGTGTTCCATTTGCTAAAACACAGAGGTCACTATATGGGAAATTACATCTCTCAACAAAAACAAAACAAAATAAAGCAAAGGAAAAAAAAACAAAAAAACAAAACAAGGACACAGCATCATTGATGAAAAGCACCTGGAACCAGGTCCAGCCAGTGTCGCCCAGAGCTGCAGCAGCAGCAATTTAAGACTTGAAATTTCTGGACCTGCAGTTTCAGTTCAACTTGCCAGCACCAGAAAACAGCTGATTAACGTGCCACTGAGCACCACTATAGGCAACGAAAGTATGTTTGTGCAGTTTTGATACTTGTGCCACTCGATTAGCAGAGGGTGGGGGTCTTGACTTTACTGTTTAAATAGTTAGCTAGAGTTTTGGTTAAAATTGCAGAATCTGTCATTTCTTAATCTCCAGGTAAAGAATGACCTCATTATTTTCCCTTCGTAAAGGTGGTGTGGTAAGGGCATGTTTAGAACTGGTCTGAAGGTGACTGGCACACTGCACACTCGCCACATGCGCGTAGTTGTTCAAACTCGAATGTGTTATTTCAAAAGTTAAACGGCCTTTTGATTTTGGGTGGGAATCACCGTCAAGCTACAATTCGATATTATCACAACACTCAAGTTACAATACAATATTATTGCAATTTTAAACAGGTGGTGCACATTGAAAACATGGATTTTGAGCTGTAAACTAAATTATATGATGTATGAAACACATAAACTCTGGCTCAAAACATCACCCACTGTTTTAAATCATCCTGAACCTTGCAAGGCCAATGCCAAGATAGAGCCAACCATTTGGGACTGCTATAATATGAGATTTATATTAAAAATATTAGCTAGTTTTCACTGGATGCCTGTTTTATTCTGTACTGGTTTTAAAATATATAAAACACTCATTGCCTCCCTGCCTCGATGGTCTCTGAGAACGGTGGACGCAGCACTGTTAGTTGTCCCCAGATCCCAGCTTGTGACCAAAGTTAACTGCGCATTTGTGGTTCAAGCCCCCAGAACCCTAGAACAGTCGGGCTACATTATTAACATCTTTATAATCCTCTCTTAAAGCTTTCTTTTACAGGAAGGCATTTATGAATTTTTAAATATAAGTCACTGGGTTTTATCACTGTTCTCCCACCATATAATATTTCTTAACCAATTCTATCCCTCAGTGTCATGTGATGGTTGTGCGGTTCTTATTTGGCTCCTTGTAATCTGTTCTTTTTTTAATCTGTGTTTTATCTTGGTTGTTTTTATTTGCTGTGTTTTTATAGTTCTTTTTCTGTGAAGCAGTTTGTAACCTTGTTAAGAGTTGTACTATACAAATAAAGTGTCTTATTATTCTTTTTTGAGAGCCTGGGGACTAGACAAAATCTGGGCAAAATTAACATTCCCAAATTATCATGATTATACACACATCATACACTGGGGTAATACCAGAGCAGCACAATAATTTATACTAGCTGTGCTGATGGAAGTGTGATGTACCTGGAGATGCAGCTTGGTAGGTGATTTTTCCATCCGTGCGCTCAGGGACTGCAGTGTGACAGATGGCCATCATGGTCATGAACTCCTGGATGACAGCAGCTGTAGGCTACAAGAAGAGGAAAGGGCACTTTGACTTTAAATGTTCTTTAGTAAAACATGTCATAACAAAACAGAAACAAAACTACCAGAGAGACCTTGATGCTACTGGAGGAAGAGAGAGCAAAGACAGGGAGTGCACTGTTTGACAGACTCAACCTGCATGACAGATGTAGGACAGAAGACACACACAACCGTCGACAGCAGTCATGACATACTGACTTCTCTTCATATGTTTGTGTACTGTAGATTTGGGTGAAAGGTAAACTGTACCTTTTGTATCTAACATTTGTATGGCACCAGATGCATGAGGCTTTCTACATCAACTCATCTACAGTATTGCAAAGCCAGACCTATCGCTACAGCACTGGAGATAGGTGTTTGTTGTTTTTTTTTTGTTTTTTTTTGGTTGACTGAACAAATATTCTAAGTGTCATTTGTCATTCCTCAATATAGGCTTTGAATGTTAAAAATGACATTTGGCACAGCCCTAAAATCCTAAAACTGGAAGAACCAAAAAAAAAAAAAAAGGACAGATTTTCCTTGAAACTGGAACTCTGTCTAAAATAACATGTTGTTGTTCAAAGCCACCGTTGTTTGTCAGACTAATGATTGCTGGGAACAAGCCAGTAAGATCCCACAGAACTGACCAGCTGCTGACAGACATTTACTCATGCATGTGCATGTAATATGAGCTTGCTTCAGAAAATGAAAAAAAAAAAAAAAAAACACATACTGAGGGCATTTTACATTAATGAGGGGAAATGTATGACTAAGTAGCCAGAGGGTGGACTCAGACAGGCATCTGCCAAGGCTCCAGTCTGAGGCTGCAGGACCACCAGCTTCTACTCAGTGAGGCAGATATATTGACTACCTCCAGGGCTATGCCAGGCTTGAATCACACAGCAAACAGTAACCAGGCTGCTAATGGTTGTTAACAATGAGATCAATAGCAGAAGAAACGCACATTACTACAGTACCAACATTATGAGCAACCAGTGATAATGAAAACATGAGGTGACACAGAGAATCTACAGCAGATGCAACAAATATGTGCCCTGCTCTGCGTTGTTTGCTGCTTATTACTCAGAAACATCTGCTGTTCTCTTCACCTCACAAATAAAAAAGGTGTACACACACACACACACACACACAATATTATCAAATTTGCTCTTTGTGTTGGCCATGGCAACCCTGATGAGAGATCTCTAACAGGGAACAAAGGAGAAAATGAATGAAGGGGGGAGGGTGAATCAAAGGGCCTCTTGTAAATGAAAAAAACACAGTCTATTACAGTCCAGGTGGCTGTGAGAGTCCCCTCTGCCTCCTAACAGCATGCTAATCTGGTCTGGGTTGACATGTATCCTCTGAAGGACATGCCAGTCTGTGTGTGTGTGTGTGTGTTGTGTGTTGTGTGTGTGTGTGTGTGTGTGTGTGTGTGTGCACACACTGTTATATTTCTATCTTTGTGAGGAGCCAGTTGAGTTTTACTAAAACTTTGTTTTGGTGTTAAGATTAGAATTGACCCTTCCTTGGTCCCGCCCCTCTTTGCTCTGTGCTCCAATAACAGTTGAGTGAGCTTGGTGCCTGGCAGAACCTCAGCTGTTCAGAGTTCAATTAAGCCCTGCCCCCACCAGAGGGGGGGGGGGGGGGGGGGGGGTAATCTCTCTCCATTGACTTTGTATTGCATAAAAATGCCTCTTGTCACTCTCCGTCTGCTAGCAAACAACAGAAAAATGTCTAAAAGCAGCTGCGGGGTGGGTTGCACTACCAACAGGTAGGGGTTTCACAGAAAAGTCAACTAGTCGAGTATCAAAACCACTAAGCGACGCTGTGATCGTTGTAGACTAGTTGTTGATCCATGGTCAACTATGGTAAATAAACAGAATTTTATACAGTATTTAGAGAAGGAAAGAAATGCCTCTCCAAGAAATCAATTACATTAGTATTGCAGTCAAACAGTATCTCCAGCTCAGACAAGCTTGCCAGGGCCTTAGACCAGTCGGATTGCGGCTCATTTGTACACAGCCTCTCATTGCCAGTCAAGGTCTCTGCTATTTCACTGACCCCCACATTGGTCTCACCTACATCAGTTAACCATTTACTGCTTGCATTTGAGATCTTTCTGACGAGAATTGATCATTGTTAATGAGTTTAAAAAATCGACACTATGTCTCCCGCAACTAGTCAACTATCTTTAGGCAGTAGTCAGTGACTACTAAGATGGAGTAGTTGAGAGTGCCCTATCAACAGGGTGAAGAACCCAGAAGTTTTTATAAGCAGCAGAACCAAAACACTGAGCCTTTAAGAAGACAAAAGTGAATACAGATGTGTGGCATCAGCAGGAAGAATTAAGACTGTGGGACCCTGCCACTCTAATTGCTGGTTTAAAGATACTCACACAAGTTAGCTAATGTTAGCAAATTACCAACTAACTATCCAGGTAACTGTTGATGTAGACTAGCTAGCTAGTCAGCTAGTGTTTGCTAACATTAACTTTTGTCAAGCTTCATCTGACGGGAGGCCCACAGTCTAAGACTTTGAAAAACCCTGAGCTAAGCTAAGCTAACCGTCTCCTGGATCCAGCATCATTTTAAACAGATGCAGTATGAGAGTCATATCTTTCATCTCATCTAACTCTCGGCAAAAAAAAAAGAAAACAAGTAAACATATTTCCAAAAATGTTAAACTATTCCTTTATAGTTAGGGTCATATGCTATTGCATTATGCCAGTGAAGGTCCTCACAAGCATATAAGTACAAACATGTGTTTGCTATCCAGGGTGGTAGTAACCTAGGCAGAGAGTTCATGGCACAATTAGATATGACAGCTAATACTGTGCTGCCAGCGATCACCCCCACTGACTCCTGGCTAATTTGTGTCATGGCAACAGTGACGGACACTCATCACTTCAGACATGGCCAGTGTGGAAAAAGTTGAAGGGTCAAGAGAGAATGAAGCAGAGAGCTTGGTCAAGCCAGCGAGCAAACAAACACCCAAGAAGGCTGCTGAGAGTCTGTGGGCGGAGAACATGTCCAGTGACTCAAGAGAACATGAAAAGCACCAGGGGGGATGTTTATTTTTGTCAGCACTGTTAATTCCCCTCTCCTCCAGTCTGCCATCCCCCTCAACACTGTATCAACACTACTCCTACAAATAGCCTGCAGCGATGCAAACGTGTTGTTAATGATCAGGATTAGTAATGTTTTAGTAAGAAGCATCCTGTCGGCCTTAAGGACAAAGTGTTTGAACTGTGTGAACAGAAGGGGGTAAATGAAATGTATTGTTCCAGTTAGCATCTACGTGTCAGGCAAGTGAGGGGAAAGCATTGATAGTTTATTAGTAGTGTTAATATTTTAATGTTTCTCTTGTAGATGTGTAATAATTGGAACTTAATCGCTTTCATGCTCAGCATTAGATGAAACGATCAATATCACCCTCATGTCTGTGCAGTAAACATAATACAGCCAGCAGGCTGTTAGCTTAGCTTGGCACAAAGACTGGAAACAGGGATAAACGGTTAGCCTGGGACACCTACCAGCTCATTTGGTTAATCAATACAAAAACTGTTAATTAAAAATAACACATGGTTTTACAGGAAAACTTCTAAGCCGGGATAATCAACATCCTGGAGTCTTGCTACCGCTGTAAGACTGCCAGGCAACCAGCAGAGACCGCACAAGAACACCACGCCAGACCAAGAAATAGGTTGAAAATTAAACCACATATTGCCGTTTTTTCATTTTAGTTTTGTACAGATTAAACAAACAAGACACAACGTGCTAATAAGTGAGTTTTAGAAGTACTGGGAGGTATATTTTGTTACCTTCGAATAGAGCCAGTCTTTAAGCTAACCTAAGTGGCAGCTGGCATCAGCTTTGAATTCATGACTTTGAATGTAACAATATATTGAATATTGCAATATTGCAATAAAAAGTGTCGCGATAGTATACTGGACTTTGACAATATCTACTGTGATATTACATGGTCAACTATTTTTATTTTATTTTATAAAAGAACTAACGCTACACACATAATTTAAGTATTCATTGCCAAAGACAATTCATGGCAATGTTTTTGCACATGCTTACTGACTTTTTTATTTTATTTTAGGAAAGCAGAAGCACTTTAAATTAAAAAGAACAATTAATTTTATATGATAATGCTGTACACGTCAGATTTACTTTTTTTTAAGGCTTTTTTTCATGTTGTCATTTCCCTTTGCTTTTTAATGTCATAATAAATATTCTGTCGCGGACTTTTTATCATAGTATCATCATACCATGAGTCTTTACTACGGTTAAGCATACTAATGAGTTGTTGTATCTTTCAGCAGTTTCACGGTATACCATGGTATGACAATTGACGGTTATCATGCCACATTTGTACATTTGCTTATCAGTAATGAATTCTGCTGTACTGTAAAGGGTTTAAAGTTTTGTGTCTTTCAAGACATAATATTTTGTGACATTACAATAAATCATTTGTTCAACTAAAAAACCCTTCTGTTTTCATTCCTTTAAGGGTCATTGTAACTGATAGTTTTAATAAAGTAATATTTAATTTTTATACAACATTTAATCATTTTAATACTTAAATGGTGCCATTAAAATTTCATACCGTTCCATTTTATCATTGGACACTAGTGTTGTCATGTTACTGGAATTTCTCATTTTTGATATTATTCTTGGAAAAATATCAATATTTGATACCATTGTTGATACCACAGGGAAAAATGTACTAAAAATTGCATATAATTTTTGATTTTCCTTAAAAGATAAACATAATAAGGCTAGAGCATGATAACGAATATAGAAAATGAGACAAGTGACGAGAAGAAGATAGCACTGGGAGTAAGTGAGAGCAGGCAGGCCTGTGTGGGCACCACAGTGGTGTGTGTCAACTGGCAGTTGAGAGAAGAATGAGCAAGAAAGTGCAGCTAGTATTGATGCTAAATATCGATACTGAGAAAAGTGCGTATTGAAAGAATTTCAAATATTCAGTATCGATATTTATCATCATATCAATATTTTTGACAACACTTTCTGACACACAGCAAGAGAGTAAATAATCACATTACTGGCAGTGCCATTAGAGTTAACCTGGATTTAATTTCAAAACTTTCAAAATATATGGCAGTATCATGACAGAAGTCTTGACATATAACAGAAAAAAAACAGACCTTAAAAGCAAAACTATGACTCACAAAAGTGCTGCAATATTAAGACATCCATTATGAACAAAGCATTAGTAGAACTACAACACAACAGATTAATAACAAGCAGAATCATTACTGGAGATTTAGAGAGACTGTGGTTTCTAAACAGTGGTTGGTTTTGCACTATAATTAGCAGTGTGTGCAGGGGTATTAATATGAAACTAAAGCAGATCCAAGACAAACTCAATGTGTGGAGAGATTTTGCTGTCATAACAAAGCAAACATCACAGTGGGATTACTACTTTCCCTGGGCGGTGCTACTGTAGGTAATTAGATGTGACATTCTGCCTCCCCCACGCTGTTCTGCAGCTGAGTGACTCAAACAGCCAATCAATCACAGTTTTCACCCCTTTCATTACTACAGGTGGCCTTTAGTGCTCCCTCTGAAGTCCTGTGACAGATAATAAATGCATGCCCGAGTCCATAGTTTGAGACGAAAACAGCACTGTTACCAAATATTATTTTTCTTATGTAATTTTTGGGCAGTCTTCACATTCATAAATTCACATTGATGCAATCACTGTACAGCAGCACAGTTCCCCACAGTGGATAGGCAAATAAGCACGTATTCATCCTGTCAGAATGAGCCAATTAGGATGTTTTCCTGCCTGTGTTTACAATGTCCTGTAAAGAGACAGTAATCCACCCCTCAGCTGGATTTTAATCAAACTGATGTTAGAGAGAATTTACTCAATTTGTCTCTGAAAACATGATGTCTTAGTCCAGACAAAATGAAAAGACATCACAGCCTTTTCACCGTTTCTAAAACATAACGTACAACCCAACACAAGCACACCACATCGCTGAAGTCCACTTAAAATGGCAAGAAGGTATTATACAACCAAACACAATTAGATTCAAAATCCTTCTTAATTTTGTCCTAAACAGCAGCCGTCACTGCAGGCCGGCAGCGGGGAACCTTGACATTACTTACGTGATTACTCTGGAGGTTTTCCAGTAAGCTCGGGTCATTAAATCCTGCCTCGTCTGATGAGTGTGTACTGTGCCTGGAAAGAAGAGACGGAGAAGTCAAAACAACAGAACACACTGGAATACTTGATACCAACTATTGTGCAACACAAGAACAGGAAAGCCAACGATAACACGCTGCTGTGACAGAAGACTGGACTAGTCAAGAACAAGTGAATAATCTGGATCATGATCAGAGCATATTTTGAACACCAGACGAGTTTACGTTCAAGTGCAACTTCATACCAGCCTCTGACAGTTTTTCAAATACAGTATTAAGCACGACTAAAGTGTTAATTATGTACCAACAGCAAAAACAAAACCTCTTGGAGCCTGCATAGAATACACTATGATTTCCCATCACACTTAAAACAAACGCTCTCTAATGAATTGTCTACCACTGTGCAGTCTGGCAGGCTAGTTTGAATGTGGGTTTAAAATCAGACAATGGCACACTGTTTGTGCCACAACATGAGATAAAACCAGGGCTGCAACTAATGATTATTATTGCTGCCAAATGTGACATATTCAAATTGTTTGTTTCATCTGAACTACGAGTGCACTATATGGTCAAAAAAAAAAAAATTATTACTTAGATTAGATATTACAATGAGTGGTAATGGTTATTTCTGCATCACAAAATCAATTTTCACTGAAAAAAGCACTATTAAAATAATGATGTAGGGCTGGGTACCAAACTTTGATGAGATGACTGAATTACTTAAATACTATCGAGTATTAAATTATACTTTGGCATTCGATACCAAATTCAAAAACCTTAGGTGTAAATCTCCAAGTTGTGGTTTGTTTTTCATGTTGAAAAACTGCTTTAAGGGAAAAAATGCCAAAGTACTTCAACACAGAATTAAAAAATTGAAATGTTATGAGAATGAATATTTGGATGAATGTATGTATATATGTAGGCATATACAGTATACAGAATGTGCCAATGCATGTGGGCTATGTGTGTGTGTGTGTCTGTGTATATATACATGTATATCTATGCACGTATGTCTGTGGTTATGTGTTTAAGTATTGTGAATTTTTGTAGGCTAAACTGCTTTTAATTTTATCAAAGAAACATCTGGAGAACAGGATTTGTAGGTCAAGGCATCTCTGCAATACTACAGTACGTATAATGCTGTTTTTTCACACATTCTTCCTTCAAAAAAATTGCAGCTTCTGTGTCAGCTTCTTCTCACGTTTGAGGGGCTGCAACTGGTGAGTATTATTTTTGCTGAAAAATGACAGAAGATAGTTGGCAATTCATTTTCTGTTGACCAGCTTATCAATAATGGATTGATCATCTCAGCTCTAGCTGGAACCAGAGAACAGGTCTCCAACTGGTACTGACAGCCTGTGCCATGTGCCAGCAGTATTGATATTTGTTGAGAAAAGTATGAACTGCAGTGCAGACAGAATGCAAATGCAGATCCCCTGGGCTTCAGTAATGTGATGTACAGTGTTTGGGATTCTGTCCACACTGGCAGAAGTGGATCATCCTTTGAGAAAAGGATGTCCTGAAATGGGGCATTATTATTTCACAATGCACAAAGAATACACACTCATTCGTTTATTCATGTTTCCCTTCATACATTATATTCACTTCAGTCATTTCTGCAAATAATAAATGGTGTTCCCCCTTTGCTGTAGAAGTTAAACAATGCAAGAGGAACTGCTTACAGGGATGCAGCAGGCAAGCTGAATGTCTGGCAGCTAAAAAGACCATATTACTCATACACTAATCAAAGCCAAAGCCTAATAAATTACTGGAACTACAATTAGTCTCTCATACTCGCACCAGAAATACTTTTTGTTACTGGCAAGATGCAAAATAATTCAATGTCTTGCAGTCCATTAGGAATATAGCAATAAAAAAAAAAAAAAAAAAAAAAAAAAGATACAATCTTTTATTGATGACAGTAAGCCATGCTGCTGTGGAAAAACAAGATTCTGGAGTGCAGATAAGACCTTTTCACTGATATAAAGAGATAATGTTTTTTATCCTCAACAGTAGCTTAGGGCAGTGATTTTATATGTAGCTACCAGCCGCTCGCTGGCTGTCCAGCAGGAATCGATTCATGATTCTGTGATAAACAGAGTCCTATAGATCAGGTGGACAGCAGCTTTGTCCATGGCACCGGGGCTTGATAGAACTGTTACCGAGGCTGCCATTAGCAACCATAAGTCAGGATACAGGATACACTGGTTGGAGCCGGCCAGCCAGTAACACTCATATCTAGTGCATCGCAAACAAGAGGTTTGGGAGGAAAGGAATATAGGAAAAACACAGCGATGTAATTAAAGAGCAGGGCCAGAGTCGATATTACACGTTCGTAGATCCACTAGAGGTTCAGGAGATTTATCATACTTACAGGCTTTATTAAAATATGTCAGGGAGAAATCTGCAAACAACGACTGCATCTGAAAACCCTCCACATAAATACCATAAATATATACTAAGGTGGACAGACGTTTTGGCTAAAACCCTTCTTGTTTTGTATCATATACTGTAAAATATGCCTTCTTGTTCTGACAATAAATCCGTGCAAAATATTACTACATAAAGATTCATAAATTCACACATAAAATAAAAATATGCACATTTCCGCAACAAAGACTGAAACAGCTGCAGTATTTTTGACAGAAAATCTATGGAGTCATTATTACAGTTTCTAACCCTTGAACAGGGAAGGAAGCCCTGAGCTTTTCTCTGCTGCAGCAGTAGTGTAGTTCGCCACGTCGATTGTCTTGATGAAATTTCTGAAGCACGGGGCTGGGTGTGGAGGACGGTCAGTTATTGATTATCTGCCAGCACACAGAGGTCCTGTCACTATGGGAACAAGGGTGCTGGCTGTTCACAGTCAATAGCTGGGGACTGGTTCCAGATCAAATCTGTGACACAACACCAGGCTATCTTGTTCCTGACAGTTAGGAGGAGGAACTAAAACATGAACTTTGGAAACTTTTACAGTGTTTGACCCTGAACTGAGCCAAGCTTTGATTTACATGAACCTTCATTTAAAAGAAAACCATAAGATTAAAGGGACAGTTTGGATTATTTGAAGTGGGGTTGTACAGTAATGGCACTTATCCATAGTCAGGATATTACCTACAGTAGATGATGGTCAACATGCAAAGAAGCACAATGTACTGCGGTGGACGGGGACAGCAACAAAACAGGTAACACTTTATTTGAAGGGGTGTGCATAAGACTGTTATGACACTGTTATAACCATGTCATAACACCTGTCATGAACATGTAGGAGTCTTTATGAATGTTAACATCATTAAGTGTCATTCTATTAATAACGTCATAACTTGACATCAATCAAGACAATGATGTCTTTGATATGACAACTTTATGTTTTAACATTACATTAAACTGTTATATGTGGTTGGTTCTAACACTGGCTGTCATGAGACCTTTATAAGTGTTTCATTAATATTTTCCATTACCTCAAGTAAAGTCGTACATTTTGGACTTGTCATAAAGATGTCATTAAGTTTTACTACACTGTCAACTGCTTTTCTAATGGTGTCATGAATAATTTCCTACCATTTGAACTTCAAATGTTATAAGGCCAGTTTGATGACAGAGTACAGTACCAAGGTGATTTAGCTTATAGAGTTAGGTGATGAACAGATAGCACGTTGCTAATTTACTTGTTGTAGGTTAACAGCTGTCTGCTGTTATCTGCTGCTGAAGTTAGCCGTGAAAAAAAAAAAAGCGAAACAGCAAAAAGAGACATGCTTTCATGGAAGCTGGCAACTTCCTTCAAAGCAGCAAAATTCAACATTTTGGCATAATAGGAATTAGCATACTGGACCCAATCCCCCATGCAAAATGGATGAGACACGCCCATGCTGTTACTGCAGATCTCAACACTGTAGCAGATGGATCTCAGAAGTAGGACTGTGAGAGTGTGTTGTGTGTGAGAACATGTGTGAGAGAGAGACAGAGACAGAATAAGTGGGAGAGTAGCTACCATTTCCAAAGGTAGTCTGATATTAACAGGGGAAAAGGAGAATGAGCTGCACAGCTTCAGCCTCAACACAACAAACAGTAAAATGCTGGAAGACTTGCTCCATCAAACCTGCTGAATGTACAAGTGCCTGTTAAGAAGCCATGACACGTAACCACTTGTAATTCAATAATAGTTCTAATGTAATACTGACAGCATATACTACAACATTTGTTTAAGGCATCAACAGATATATACAAGTGAATCAAGAGCCACAGTCACATACAACACGTCCCAAGTGTACCGAACACAGATAAAAACAACAAGCATACATTGAGGTATTGTGTTCAAAGTTCACGATATCCACAAGGCAAGGCAGCACTAATACATCACAGAGGCGGAGAGCAGATAAACGACCACCATTTCACACCAGTCATCTTACCAGTCGTCCTCCGCAAAACTACCCTCCTCCGCCTCAGGGACGTGACTGTTGGAAAAGAAATTATCTTGTTGACAAAGTCTATTGTTGACAAAGCTCTGTGAATGTACAGACGTCGGGATTGGATTAAAGATGGGTTTGTTTATGAGTTAGCAGGAGTTAAGAGTATGATAGGTCAGATGCCAGGGAGGACTGTAGGCTGAGGTGTTGGGATTAGGTTGACAGCGGTGATTATAGCCCCTCCAATCATTTATGCTTGGTACTCTCACGTCTGTAAGCTCAATATGAAGATACTGTTGGCTTAGCTTAGCACAAAGATTGGGCAAACAGCTAGCCCGGCTCTGTCCAACTGTATCTAAATCTACCTACCAGCACCTCTACAGCTCACTAATTAACTCATTATTAGCGTTGGGGTCATCCAACATTGACATAATTCACTTCTCGAACGTCACAACAATCTAGGTGCCCATCTAGATTGCATTTTCAGATGTTTTTATGAATATGTATTAATCGAAGTTCCTACACATTTTCCATTTCAAAATTCCATACTTTTCCAGACTCAAATTTCCAGGTGTCTCAGTAGATTTATCAGACCACATTTGATTTTTATCTTATACACTGATCTTAAATACACCATATTTTAATGAGTTTGCCTAACTGCTTGTCAACATGCAGTGAGTTACTGTAAAAGAAAATCAGGCCTCTTGTGCATTTTAGCTGACTGTAAACAAATATTAATATTTAAAACCATGAATATTCCTGACTGATCAGAACTTGTGTAATTACGAATGATTAAAACATGATTTGAGGCATCTGACATTAGCTTGCATAATTGATCAAAGGCCAAAAATAAAAAAGCATTGCAGGACATTTTAAAAATAAAGTGTGAGGCTGAGGCAGAGTCTACATCTTCTCATATGACACGGGGCTTTGATGACGTTGCCTGTGTTGGCTGTTGGCTCCAAACTCCATGAAAAACATTCTGCTTGTATGATCAGTTTATTTTTAGAAATTCAGATTTTAAGGGCCAACAGGGCTTAGTACTTACAGGGCCAATAGTCTAGAAAATCAAATATTTTTTCCATACTCTCTTTTCTTTTTTCCCTACCTATCCAGACCTGGAAATTCCGAAAACGAATTTCTATACTTTTCCATACTGTGTAGGAATTCTGAACAATGCAATTTTAAGCCAATAGCCAAAATGTTGTAGCAGTAATTCATTGGTATAGGTAATAGGTATTAATAGGTATCCAGTAGTACCCATATTTTTGGTCCATGAACCTGCCATAACATAACATGACAAAGTTGCAACTGAATAATTCTTCATGTCCTCATTTAGTCTCGAAAGACAGAAAAGCAAGACATCAACCTAATGTGTAATGTGTGTCTGGACTGTTTAATCATACAAAAACTGAAACTGAAGTAAAGTTCTGGCAGTTTCAAAGAAATAGTCTAGCACAGAAACTACCTCTAAAATCACCTTTTCTTTCATTTTTACTCTTTGATTTTGTATTAAACAAACAAGATGTCTTTAATAGCACGCTGTAGTGTTGCTGGTACTGTAGACTATAGTTGCTAAAACTGAGCCACTCAGCCATATTTTCTTCACTAGCCGAATTTGTGCAAATATTTAGTTGCCTCAGTGAATTCAGTAGATAGATTTAGATTTAGATCTCAATATACTGTATGCTGTTCTGGATATCTATATGCAGATGAGTTATGCATGCAAAAATTGAAGTTATTGGTAAGAATGAAATTCATCACTAAAATAATAAGTATATTATTATTATTAAAGCTACTGTAGTAAAACCTGAAATGTGACAGGTAAAAATAAAGTCAGTTAGCAGTATTTCTTTTAATTTGAACAAATGTCCCAGCAGATGCATTGTAAAGCCGACAAGGAAACATTACAAGAGAAATTTCAAGAAATTAGATGAGGTTAAAAAAAAACAAACTGAGAAAGCCAGAAGCAAGCTGTGGGGACTTTACAAATGTCTGGGAATCATTTTGTCATATTAAGACATCTTCCTCTCTTGTTCCTCATCAGGAAACAGCAGGAACTTTACAACTTCAGCTGCAAAGTGTACGTGAGTATTCTGTGTATATTGTCATGGTCACGGATAGATGTAGGCTTGAAAACAACAATGTTGGAAACTAAATCAGAAAGCACGTTGCCCTAAAATGAGCCACCAAACTATTTTGACATCTCTGCTCTGGCAGACTAACTGCAGTGCAGGGTTTTGTTAAATGTGAGAAGTGGAGCCGACTAGATGATGTGCTCTGCTGAACATTACAAACGACCCTCCATTTGATTTGACCTCAGTTTGATTCAGACCGTGAGCCTGTTTTCTCTTCTACCTCCAGTTAAGCAACATTGTTTTTATCTGCAGTAACTACAAACCAGTCTATCTGTATATGGGCTAATGTACAGTGGTAGACATATGTAACATACACATTCACTGAGTTACAATGTACAACGACAAATCACCTGTACAAATTTGGTTCATTAAAAAATAAAATCAAAACATATTTTTCTACCTTTTGTCACTTGAGTACGTCTACAAAATATGCTCCCACTCAACTCCAAACTAATAACACTCAGGAGGATTCTGGGAGCCTCTCTAACCCAACAGTATCTCTCCTTGAGATTTGGACTCCAATCCAGTGGAATTAATTAATGTCTACACCCTTGGGGTTGGCTTTATTAATTACAGCAGCACTTAATTTGTGGTGAGGAACACATGCAGGCGGCAGCGTCAGGGGGGTTTTGTGTGGGTGTGACGGCACGAAATTACAAGTCAAGCCACACAGTAAGTGCTATGAAATGTGCATCTTCATTCATTGTGTTAAAAAAAAAATATCGTTTTTGCACAAGAATATACTATTACTTTCTGGAGTAGATTCAGATACTTTAAAATCTTTCCCACAACGTACTGTAAGGAGTTTTTTGATATGACAATGGATATGAAACAGTTTAAAATGACTATTTTTATTATTATTGTTTAAAGGCATGAGCCTTATCTTAACACACATAAGAATACGAAACATCAGCAAGAAGATTGGCTATTTCTATAGTCATTATTAATGCCTGCCACTGGGTTAGATTCTTATTGTACATTATTTTTATTGTTATTATACATATGTTTTGCTGGGGTGGCAGTTTACAATATCTGCTGCCTGTATTTCACTGCCACATGGCTTTGTTGGTGGTTATTGTGCAACACTGCATTTATTTAGTTTAAACAATATATCATGTATGTCTTGGGATGATTTTAACAACTTTAACTTTTGTTATGGGGCTGGTATTAGCTAAATCTGCACTGGCACCAAAAACCCTATCTCACAGTAAGGGCTACATCGTTTGGACCCACCCTGTAGATTTCCAGTAGCTTGCTGACCAGGTTTGCACCCAGGTTATGATCCTAGAAGGTCTTAGATATCATTTATGGATCACAACCTTTTATAACAAACCTCCCTCAACAACAGCATAGGCAAATAGGTTTAAATTGAAAAATCGAGAAATCGAATTGAATCATAACCTTAAAATCGAATCATGGATTTGGAGAATGATGACACCCTTAATATCAAGCCTAATCAGCCGCCAACTATTTGTTATTGTGCAAGCCTACAACATGCACTTTGACCTCTAAATTCACATCCAGTCAAGTAATGGGATGTCACTGGTCTAACAGTGAAATAGGCTAGCTGCTAACTACTACACCAGGGTAACATAAAGGCAAAAATAGCCAGTGTAGAATACCAACCTTCGGACAACACATCAATGGACATCTGGGAGAAATTTGATGTGATCAGACCCACCAAGTGCCAAAAAGCTTTTGATAGCTGCAAGCTAGGCACGTCAACGTCAACAGCTACAGGAGTAGAAGTGCTGTACCAATTGACAGATACAGATACAGACAAATACTTTTTCAAGAACAAAAGTGACAAGCAACTGTCTATGTGTGTTTCGTCACAGATTGGGTCGCGGCACCTATATTAACGGTTCCAGATTTGACTTGGAGGTAATTGTCGGAGACAGGTCAGTTCTGGTACTGAGCTTTGTGGGTTTGCAAAACTGAACATTTACCAGCAAACACATTATTGTTCTGTGACAATTTCCTTGCACATTTTGAGAAATAGTGATATGAACAATATTTACATTGTGAGGCACACAACGTAAGGTAAAATGCTGCAGTTGTGACTGTATGTCCAATTTGTATTTAAATTGAATAAAGAAATGATCATTTATTCTGTGGAGGAAGAGTAATCCAAGTAGAATTAAATGCATTACATTACTGTGAGCTTTGTTATTGTCTGGTGGATTATAAATACAGAACAATGACCTGTACTATAAACACTTTTTGAATCGCATTATCCGACTCTTATTTTGGGAACCCAGAGTAAGAGGAGCAGGCCAAATGATAGCATCATGAAAACAGCCTCGCCTCATTAGAACCTGCCTTTTTTTTCTCTCCTGATATGAAACACTCATCCATATTTATCAGTTGCATAAGAGGGAGTCCTCGTTTCAGAGAATCAAAGAAAAACATCTCTACTTGGGATGAAGAGGAGAGAAACTGCTGCCTAATTTCAATGTTTGCAGGGAGAAGTGTCTGTCCCTGACGACCAGCAGGCTTGACCCAATTAAATAACCACTAAAAAAGGGGGGAAAAAGGGAAAAGACATTCCGTGGACCAAAACATCCAGATACCAAAAATGACACCCTGCCTTTAATCAGCAGCAACTGCTTAAAAAAAAACAAATAAATAAATAAAATAATATCAGCGACGATCTTGGTGGTATCACATCACCAACATGTATTATCACTATTGTAAGTGACTTTATGTTGTTTACCCAGGAATCGACAATAAGAAGTCGTCAGTGTCCACACTGGGTTAGCAATCTCAGCATAATGAGAGCTTTAGCAAGAGAACTCCAGATAAAATACTCTCTTTTGTCCTTCAGCCTGCACTTCATCAATCATGCTTTTAATTGAATCCTAATGGGATTAATCATGTACTGTCACGCCTGCACTTGCTTTGATTCTGTACAGATACTCTGCTCTCCCACTTGTTTTGCATCCACTGAGGCTAATTATCTGTGCACTATCATGAAATGGGAGTTTATTCAGAGGGAAAAACATTCAGAGCTGATTCTGTGAAACGTTAAAATGTGATAATGTGAGAATATATTTTATGGGGAAAGTAAATTCAAATGAACTGTGTTTTGGCTAAACCACTATGTTTACCAAAGGATACTGCAGATTACCAGTATTCTTGTTACTTATTTCACAACATTGTCAAGGTCTGGACCTTGAAGAGAAAATACTGAAATGTATAACACCTCTAACATGACAAATGATTAGACGAAAGCCTGTGAAGGAGAGACTAAAGTGCCCTTGCTTGCGAATGCCTGTTTGCCATTTATTTATAGTTTATGTTGAGAGGAGCACTGATGCAGCTGCTAATAAGAAGGCGAGGGAGGAGAGAGAAACGCCAGATGTACTGTGATGCACACTCGGCATTTAACGATGGTGATGGGGGAGGCAATGGTAGAGGATGCAAAGGGGGGGGAGCAGGGAAATTTAAAAAAGGAGAAGAAAAACAGGACGTACCCATAGGCAACACCAGCGATGGTGCACTTCTTGAACTGCATCACGTTGCAGGTTAGGGTCCCCGTCTTGTCAGAGAAAATATATTTCACCTAAATAGGTAGAAAAAGACAGAATAACACTTACTTTATAGTGTAGTTGAGTTTAGTTTATTTAAAGAGAGACAGTGCAACTTACTAAACACACATGGTAAATACACCAGAGACGGACCAATCCGATACTCATCAGGTCCAATACTGAACAAAAATCACTGGATTGGATATTGGGCGGGTGGGGGTATGAGCCGATATGATCCAGTATAGCCTAGTGCCATTTATACTATTTATTTAAATTTCATTTTGGATGTTTAAATAGGTCTGACCAATCAAAAATGCTGCTAAAATTTTAAATAAAAGAAGCAGCAATATTGCATAACTTAGTTGTTGTTGGCAGGGCTTAACAATAAGGCATCGTTAATGTAAATTCTCATTCAAAAATGTCAGAGAGAGGCTGTTTTCAGCCTCTCAAATATGGAGATGTCATGCTTTTCTTCGTTTATTATCATATTAAACTGAATATCTTTGGGTTTTGGACCGACAAAGCAAGAAATTTAAAGACATCACCGTGGACTTCTACTGGCATGGACCTTTTTCACTATTTTCTGATATTTTATTGCAGCCCTAGATTAAACATGGCAATTAACTTTAGTCTTAGCTGTTATTCGATAACCACTGATAAATTAAATAATTTGTTGATTGAACCCTGTTGTGGGCTATGTATTACTTCTTTCATGTGAGAGAATATTTGTTTCACAGTTTGAGTTTTATGTTTTTTAGATGGTTGGATAAAGTAAAGTGTAGTCATACAAATGTATTAACAGCTTAGTTGTTTAAGAGAGGGAAAAAGACTAAACAATCGGTAATATTGGTAGTAGGTATCAGCCAATACTCAAGGTTGCCGTACCTGACATCAGACATGAAAAAGTACTATCAAGCTATTCCTAAAATACACATGGTAAAAAATGCTAAAAATTAGTCAAAAAGCAATTTTTCATCTGTAATCCCTGGCCAAGGTGTTAAAAAGCTTCCTAAAATACAGAACAACAAAAGCAAACAGGACATGCAGGTTACAAATATATATGTGATAGGTGTACATTTAAAAAGTTTATAAAGTTTGATCTGTAGTGTTTACCTGGCCTAATTCTTCATTCAGATTGGAGGTCCGAGCCATGGCAGGAGTGTTTGTGGGTTCATAGAGCATGTCGGTGTCCTGAAACCAATCACATAGAACTTTAAGTGTAACTTCATTAAAGAGACAAAGGTTTTGGTAACAATACAAGTAAAGCAAAAATAAAAACCCTAAAATAGAAAAAGACAAACTTCACTTCAGTCAGGCCCTTCTCAGTCCCCTCAGTCTGTTTTGCCTCATGAAAATACTGAGCCAACTGGGGCTGCGGGAAGAGAGGCCAACTGAGAACTGCCCCAAATGTTGCTAAAAATTCCTTGCTTGGATTTTCATTTAAAATTTAATGAATAACGGAGCTCAGAATAACTTCGGGCAAAAGAAACAGTGCGATTCCTCAGCTGAGATATTTGGTGAGGTTGACCTAGTTGCTACGGATATAACAGCACAATATTACAGGTGCTCACTCAGATGTTTCATATCAGTCAGGTTTCAGAGCTCTTTACAGATGTACATTATGTTGTGCTTTCTTTACCAGCAACTGAAGAAACGATCTGGTTCTTCAGACGGCAAATGCTTCACCAAGTTAACTGTCTACACCCCATAGTGCCCCAGAGGGCCCATTCTTTATTTCACTATAGCGCCAAGAATCGCTGCCATTTTAAAATCATTCCCAGCATATTAAAACACAGAAAAACAAGTCTTGAGCTTTGTGTTGTACAAACTTTAAGTTGTCACCAACAATCAGAACCAGAAATATACATCTTAACATTTAGATATGTGATTCTTTTCCTCTATTAGGGAAGGGTGGGACCTCTCTGGGTGCTGTTTTCCACGGGGAAGTGCGACATAGAGTTGGTAGGAACGACTGACCAGGTTGACACTTCCCCACAGCAGTTTTTCTCATATAAGTTAACAAAGACAATACCTACAACACCATCGTGGAAGACAACAAAAACATTGTGAGTTTTTTTGTTCAAAATCACATCACATAATCAGCGTTATCCAGTGAAGGATCTGTGGTTATCTAACTCTGAAGTTACTTTTTCTTCTTTTAGGTCAACTGAAATCATATTTCATATTTCATAATAGCTTTTTTTCAGCTGTAGTGCTACTTGTTGTTTTGTCTGTCTTTTTTTGAAATATGTTAAATCAAAAACCTACACATGCCACATGGACATCCACATGGTATCAAATTTAAGACGAAAATGTCACTGTCACTTTCAATTCCTTTCTGTTTTTGAAATAAACCTGATTGTTTGGATTGTGTCGGAAAATGCTTTTTTTTTAACTGAGGATTCACAGAGAACTGCAGCAACATCCTAGATTCCTACTGGGATCTGTCATTACTTTGGTGTTGGGCAGGTAATGCAAAAAACACAGCTTCCTACTAGGAGCAAATCAAAACAGTTAATTTACTGGGTGTAAGACAATGAGAAAAGATGCTAAAACATCCTGTGAAGCTGAGCTGCAGTCTGGTAATAATTCTCTGTGGGTTCATCAGTATGAGCAACTCCCTTCACATAGAAGTCATCACTCAATCCATTGTTAATATGAAACAGTGTTGAGACAGTCACCACCCACCTCACTTAGTGTATGTAGCGATTAGCTATTTTCTTCACTGGCAATCATGGTCTAGAATAATATAACGCATTACATGTAGTATGCTGCAGCTATGTCTGTTGTGGAAATGCATGTAAATATAAATGTGAAATACACATACATTATTTTCCTCATTTAAGGTCCTATTCACACAGGACTAGTATTACCAGGGGACCTCATGTGATTTATAAATCAGTGTGCCACAGAGCACGCAGGACAGATAAAGTTTGCTTGTTTGCTTGTGCTTGTTTTTGCCACAGACAGGCTTGCTGCTGTAAGTGTCTGACAACATTATGAAAAAGGAGTGTGACAGTGAGAGATTAACAAATGTTTTGTTTAACCAGAAACAGCCATCTTATTGCTCTTGCCAAACTAATCAGATTCCCTTTAAAAAAAACATCATTTTAACATAATTATTGTGAGCTTCAGAAACAAAATAAAACTCACCAAAAACATCTTGGTATGTTTTTCCACCGTTCTTACAATTTTCAGCTCTGGTTTGGTTGAAATAAAACTTTAATTCATGGCGTGAAGGAGCACAGATGGTGGCAGGCAGGTGATGCCAGAGGAGAGAAGCTCCGTGATGCGCTTGGAGGA
Source organism: Lutjanus argentimaculatus (assembly GCA_034769285.1). Classification (NCBI taxonomy): domain Eukaryota; kingdom Metazoa; phylum Chordata; class Actinopteri; order Lutjaniformes; family Lutjanidae; genus Lutjanus; species Lutjanus argentimaculatus. The sequence goes on along the minus strand of JAWZSL010000006.1, from coordinate 12,587,598 downwards.
CACACACTTTTACTTACTCTGACTGTGTGAAAATCTGATATTTTCACATCACAGATGACAAATAGAGGTGGTGAAACATGAGTCTTTCTGGCAAAACATACTAGTGTAGGCTGATGTAAAAATTAAATGTGGTGCAATGAACTGAAATGTACTCATATCATATTGTACAGCAAAATCTGATTCAAATGAAAAATTCTTACTCTGGGACAGCCCTATGCTGATTTGCACAGGAATAATATTGATATTATCATAGGACCTCTGTGTTTGGTGAAATATGGTAGATAATTACTGACATGGCAAATTTGCACAGGGTTAAAATCACAGATCACCTTTGCAACTATTACAAAAAGGTCCACAGGTAAAACTAGTTCCATGTAAAAAGGGCTAATGTCTCATGCACACAGTGCATCTAGCTCAAATTTAGAGTTCGGATGAACTGCAGACTGTAGCTTCAACTCACCCAGTTGATGAAAAAGGCTTGGATGAACTTGATAACCTCCAGTGTGACCAGAAGACTGATGGGGATCAGATTGTTGAACAGGATGATGAAGGTGAGGAAGTTGAGGCCAAAGTTAGCCGCCCCGCCATCTATCAGGGGACGAGTTTTGGACAAAGGGAAGCGATACACAGGAGACTCATCAGTGCTTTTTCACAAATATCGTTCAGTTAAATGAAAATGCCCAAAGCTACTTCCAGCCAATGATCGACATTATCCCAATCCAGAGACTGTTTTTGGGCTAACATCGTGCATTAGCTGGAATTAACCATTTCTTCCACCCAACCTCATCCTCTTACGACTCAGCTGATTAACAGTCCAATTTAATGTCCCAAAGAATCAAAGTAGCGATCAGGGACTGAAGTATATCTGATGTCATTAGTGTCACAGCAGCAGCCTTGGCATCCAGCATGATCCAGGCAATGAATTCCACAAAGCACTATGCAAAATGATGCTGGTCCCCCCAAAAGCCCCAAACAATTGGCAATGATCAACATGTAACCCCACTGACACCAAACATGAAAACAGGAGGGATGTGATTTACCTTTCCTCAGCTTGCAGGAGGTGCAAATGTTACCTTCCTCAACCCAAGCCTTGATCTTAAGCATTGCGGTTGAGAGGGACAGCCCTTCCCCCATGACAGAACGATTTGCAAAAAACAAAAAACTGGATGGCACAAAGAAAGTGGCGGAATGGAAGCTACTGCTACTGGTACAACAACACATATAGGAGGGAGTACTTTTTCAGAAGTGGGGAGGAAGACAAACGTATCAGATGCTCTCAAGACAGAGGAGGGAGAATTCAGTCCATAGCACATTCTCAACCAACAAGGAGTGGAAAAGAGGGGGTGGATTATGCCAGTGAGAAAGTTTGGATGTTAATGATGATCACTATATCACCTCATTTCACTCATTTCTAGTAGCCAGCTTGTTACGTGATGTTATGCAAGATTTTTGCTATCACATGAGAAAGTGGTACGGTGCTGAATCAGTAGAGAGTCATTACAGATCAAACCATAGCAAACCAGGACATGCACAAGTCACACAAGTGCAGTGGTACAGCTGATGTCCTCTCTTAAATATGTGTCACTGTAATCTAATATCAATATAAATATAAGCTGTTCAAAAAATGTTTCATTAAGCAAGTGAACATGAAAATATTTCTAATAATTCATTCACAACAAGTTGTTGCAGGTGTTGGACTGTCAATCGTTTGAGTTTTATTATTCAAAATTAACTTTTCTTTCATTTGGTCTATGAGAAGACAACACCTCCTCAACATTATCCTAAAAGCAGAAGTGCTGTAAGTTAAAGGCATAGTTTCTGATTTTTTGCAGTGGGATTACATGAGGTACTTACCCATGGTCAGTGTTTTACCTACAGTGGATGGTGGCCATCAGAGGCTAAGCAATGAACTGCTGTGGGCAGGATCAGCAACAAAAGTACTAAAGTATACTACACAGCATATGAAAATAGTTAACGAAATAATTTACTCTCAAAGTAAAATGCTACATTTCTCTGTTCCTACTCAACAAGCTAGTGCCATAAGAATATAATAAATAACATTTTTAAAAAGTCAGCAGCTAATAATTTGTTTCCACATATCAGAGGGAATATACATGTGAAAGCTATTCTTTTATGGTAAGCATGTGAAGTATGGATCGTTTGTTAATACAACCGCAATCACAATGCAAGCCATTAAGAATCACAATACTTAAGAGAGTCGATTTTTTTCTCCCACCCCAACAGTTTCCCGTCATAAAAGACTGTAAAAATGTTCTAAATATAGCTTATCTATTTTTCAAGGGGCTAAAATAGGTTTTGCTGCTGACCCTGTCCATGGCAATACTATTTTTAAGTACCTCATACAGCCACACTTAAAATAATCTGAACAAATCCTATTAAGAAATTGGCAATTTACTATCTGAGATAGTCAGCATAAATTCAATGATATGGTCATAAATGCACAACTACCTTCAAACAAGCTATGTTAACAGTGTAAACTGCAGCAGGTTGCATGAATGCATAATAAATGACCATTCATTTTTGCTCTCAATTTGCATAAAGTTAAGTTGTCACAATGTATGGGCTTCATGTCCAGGATGATCTGTGTCAGCACTCTGGGTCAAAGTCAAATGAATTACTCACTGCTCGTGCATAATTGGCTTCTGTGACATATTAGCCTGTATGATATGTGGCAAATTAACATTGACTCTTCTGTTCCTGTCTGCATTTAACTTCAAAATGCTGGTAAGTGAGTGAAATTACAATAATTTGGGAGAATATAGAGATGTAAGTAAATGGGATGTTTAAGATTCGACACTCTCCCCACCTCTCTCTTTTGTCACAGGTTGGATAATATGCACTGGACAGAGTCTCAACAACTCCTTATGGAAGTACAATCAGTCTCAAGATGGACGCCTGCCTTATGACTTACACTCCCCTCATTAGTGTGATATTTGGTCTTTTAGATGTGGGTTTTAATGCCACTAAGGACAATACTGAAACCCTTTGAGAACCAATAGAAGCCAATCTTATAAACACTTTATAAAAAGGGGCAGTGTAAGTCGTAGTGCAAGCTTGAATTGACCAGGGCACAACCTCTCCTACACAGGCCTATCAGGGTACAGAGTAATGGCCGTGTGTCACGATAATCACTTTGCATACCAGGTTCAGAGCTTCATCGCAACAGATTAATTGCCACAAAAACTGAGCAGCCCATATGTGTTGTGTTGTGTTAATGCCTGCAATAGAAGCTTAAAGTAGAGACACTTTTTATAATAGCTTGAGAATACACGTAAAGACTAAACAGGTTTTCACCTCTCCCCGTCCCTCCCCTCCCTGTCTGTCCTTTGAAAAATCCACACAAGAAAAGAAGGCGGCGGAGGCATTTAGAAAATGTCAGCTCTTGCCCCTTGGGTTGCACCACATGTAGTGTTCAAGCACATAAACACGTTTAAGCCTCCCGCTATGAAAAGCTTCCTGAGTACAACATCATCTCCCTGGCAGTCAAAGTAAATGCTGCTATTCATTTCTCGCAAAGAACTGCAAGGCGGGAAAAAATAAGATGAGGGTCTGAAGCTTGGAAGCTGCAAAGTGTTCAACGTGGCACAAAAAAATGGAGGAAAAGTGAGACACTGTTTGCATCAGGCACTGAAAATTACTAGACGAAGGTATAAGAGAGCTGGAGGGGAAAAACCTATTGTTGGATCCCTGGTATGTGCTTGTCCATGGCATGGGCCCATACAAAGAAGGGCAACCATATAGGGGGCGAGGGTAGGGGGCTTCATTTGCTTAGCAAAGGCAGAGCTTCAGTAAGGGGTTAGTAAGGGAGGGTCATTCACGGATGGCCAAGGCTTTTAAATGGTTGTTACCTGGAGCTGTTAAAAAAACGACAACAAAGAAAACAACAAAATCAAACAGAACATTAGAAAGGAACAAAAAAGTACAGCAGCGCAGTGATATTCAACCATTTCTGTTTCACTCAAACTCATTCACAACACATCTATGCATGTCACAGCTGTCTGTTCTCAGTTAACAGGGAATTCACTTATTCCCACATTGCCACATATTTCACTTGTAACGCGAAACATAGTTTAACTGAGGCAACATAAAAACGACACGACACATACCAGCATTTAGGAACTTAAAATGACAAAGAAATAAGCTGATATGGACAAGTGAGACAAAATATGTGGAATTAAGAGAGGTGCAGCATGGGCTGTCAGGACTCTTACAGTTGAGATCCATGTACCAGGCATCATTGCCGTACTGGTACTTCCAGATGGTTTGGCCTATGGAGCAGACCAGAGAGATGGCCAGAAGGCAGCCAAACAGCACGAGGATCTGAAAGTTGGTGATCCGCTCCACGTTGGACAGCTTCAGAGGAGGACGAGTGGAATTCTGGGTAACATGTGACAAGACAGTTGTGGTTAACAAAGAGAAGCACAGCCCATGGTGCATTGAAAACAGCAGCAATATAGAAAATGTTCAGGGAAGTTAACCTTTCTAACTAGTCCCTAGGAACATGAAATTTAAATTAAAGTTAAAGGGACACTTCATCTATTACATACTTACTCTCTTACCTGCTGTGCTATTTATCCATCTAGATTGTTCTGATGTGAGCTGAACAGTTTTTGAGATATCAGCCATAGAGTCTCTGTCCAATATTCAAAGCACCAAAAAAATACATTTGAAAAAATCTAAATCAGTGTGAGCAGTGTCATGTAGGAGTTATTTACTTTCTGCAATAAAATCTACCAGAACTATTTTCTTACTACTAGAAAAAAAGTAGTTCTGACATGAAACTTCTCACAACAAGGTATGTGGATTATCTTGAGTAACCGGTTCATTCTTTCTTGTAAGTGACACTGGTTTTAATTTTTCAAATGTATTTTTCTTTTTTGGTACTTTAAGCACCACAAGCTAAGTGCTAAGTGCCATCCAGCATAACAAAATTGGCTTTGCCCAGTGATGGTCCACATTAGTCACTTACAGTTGGCCCAAGCAAGAATTACGGGCTACAGATGGTCCAGATCTGGCAGCCACATTGCCACCCTCCTTCCCCTCTTCTCATCTACTCTCACCTCCTCTGTTGTCTCTTTGTTGTATCTTGTCTTGTTTCCTTGTCAGAACCGCATGTGTCGTAATGTGTAGAAAAAAGTTAAATGAGGAAATTCAGTCAGTAAACACTAACCCTGAACACTTGTAAATGTTGCGATGGTAAATAGATAAATAAAATTGAAAAAAATAAAATTGAAAAGGGCCATGGTCATACAGTTGGCTGAGATATGGCTTTTTTGTGGGCCATATATGGCTACCAGTTATGTGGACCATCACTCGCCGAGGCCAACTTTGCTATGTGGGATTAAATTCGACAGAGGGAAGACATCTTTATAACCAATGTCTCCAAAAGTCTGCAAGTCACACTAAAACTATCTAGACAGATAAACAGCACTACAGGTAGGAGGGAAAATATGTTGTTTTGTTTTTTTTTATTTGAGGGTGAACTGTCCTTGTAAATTTAAAAATCTTATGTAAAAACATAGTCAGGTTTGGTGACTAAATATTGCATGTTACTTGTTGCTTAAACATATTTTGTTGCAAACAAAGTTAAAAAAAAAAAAAAAAAAGAAGCAAAATGCAAAAATCAACAGAAAATAAGTTTTTTTAAATAATGTATGAACGTTAGAAATTTTTGTAGCAAATGGTTTGCTCCAAAAACTGCAAAACTGCTTTACCTGCATGAGCTTTGTGTCATGTCCAGTGTAGACCACCACACCATGCACCCATTGAGTGTTCCTCAGCTGGGCTCCTCTCAGCAAGATCTGGTCTGGACCCAGTGGTACTGTGCTGGAGTGAGAAACAATACTGCCATGAGCAAGTTCTTCATACTTCCCCTACAGATTAATACAATAACAAGCTCTCTTATAAAAAAAAATCAAAACGACTAATTATTAAATAAGTCTTTGGTTAACAGTGATGGCTGTCTTATAATGTAATGGCAATCTATTGAGTAGGTACTGGTATAGGTTTCAACATGACCATGAATCAGTGAGTGTTTACATACAATCACTGATACATAACATAAACCTTTCTGATTACTTATTGATAAATATGCCAATACTGACGATACCCAATAACCAGCACTACTAAATGATCTATCCTGACAGAGCAACCATTACACAACAACACAAACTAGGTGATGTTGTTAAAGACTTGTTCACATCAATAATATTGATAAGCACAGCCAGTAGCAGAAATGGCTTCCATTACCAATAAACTGAATGTCCCACCTACAAGTTGAACTCTTCATTTTAAATTACAATATACATGTACATACTCCATACATGAGCAAGATTTTGAAGAAGTCCAACCCCCCTTTATACTGTACTTAGTAAGTTAAGCATATTTAATTTCAGTTTACATGACTAAATTTGGATTTGCTAAACTGAGATAAGCTATGAATTGTGCAACAGAGCTCTGCTTAATTTTAAATCTGGATTTATTCATTTTAAAACTAGTTTTGCTAGGCTCTGATGGAACTAATCTTAGATTAAAGTAGTTAGTGCAACCCAGCCTGAGTGTATTTTTTTGACGAGATGAAAGTTATCACTATATTGATATGTATGATTTCAGCAAATAATTTACAGTGAGAAACATCCTGTCTCTGTGCTCCATGCTGTGGACAGACAAACAATCAGAAAATATAATGCCTCAAACCACAACAGTCACAGCTGCAGAGGCATAAAATTACATTTTGGGCCTTAAACAAGTTTAACAATGGTGTTTAAATTGACATGCATCCAACCCTTTAAGGATTTGACATCTTAAGTTGTGTACACTGGTAAAACTGAATAATGGAAAAAAGATTTCCATCAATTGAAAGATACTGCTCATAAAACTATCAAACCCACCCAAAGTCAGGTATAGCTCTGGGTAACAATGCCCATTCAGAAGACCTTTATTGTCCCAAACTCCTGGAATCGAGCCATGAAATCATAAACGCAGGCATACAGCAGATAATGCATTTTCCTTACAAAGCCTCCAAACATATACAGTATGTAATTAAATCTCACTGAAGCAGGTACTTTCATTTCTTCAGCAGAAAGATTAAATCATCCCTACACCCTCATAATGCACTGAATCTGTCTCTGCTAGTGGGCTATTGAGTTGATAATAGGGTCAGAGACCTGGGCATGGAGCTTTGTGACTGACCTGTGTCTATCCAGGCGGATGTTTCCAACAAACTCATACAGATGGCGGTTTGGGCTTTCGCACTCCATCCGCCCAGAGAGACGCATCAGGCTGTCGATGTCCTTTATGTCTGCAGTCACTTGGAGACCCTGTTGACATAGTTACAGCAGCATTATAGCAGTGTTTTTATTGTTCATCAATTTGTGTTGCAAACATTGCTTTTACTTCTCACTGTATGGACAATTACTAGTAGGAATCAGCGAGTACACCATTATTTGTATCTGTATCTGTTCAACTAACTAAATCTTTGTCTGCATCCATACTCAGAATGGGTAGCGCTTAAACCAGAAGTCAGCAGGAACAATCGGAATTTGTACATTTAAGCCTGAAATTGTTATGGGTTGATCAAAATTTGCTATATTTATTAGAAAACTATTGACAGAGAAGCCCCAGAATTGAGCTTCAGATCAAGATTTTTGATCGCACTAGTAAAATAAGCACTATTAGAGAACAAGTTTTATTTTAAAACTTGAATGAATAAACTTCAGTGAATCAATTAATACAGCACATTCAGTACAAGCTACCCAATGAGAATTTTCCTTTATCACAAGTACAGGTATTAAAACATTTATTTTGATGACACTCATACTTGTAAAAAGTACATTATCCATACCAGATACTTCATTCAGTAGAGTACTCGCTCAACCCTCATCACTTGTATAAAGAAAAAATGTTAAAAAAGGCAATCACCTGTCTGATTTTAAGGTTTGTTTCTCCATCCAAGTTAGATGTTTCAATGTAGCACATACCCTGTGGTTCACTGTTGTGGAGGAAGAGGATATAGACACTTGGAGTAGTCATAAACTGCTGTTCAGTCAGAATATAATACAGTATATCTAACCTAAGCCATTCATTATTTTATGATAATAATTTTAAATAAAATTGTATACATCTAAGCAAAAGCATGCTCATGGACAACTTATCACTTTCAATGTAAATTCTGAATCGGTTTCAATTACAAACCCAAATACAAACATGAATAAAAACAGAATGCAATGATTTGCAACTACTTTGAATTGAAACAACATGTTTCCAAAAAGTTGAGACAGGGGCAAAACAAAAGCAAAGTTGTGTGATGTTCTAAAAACACCTGTTTGGAACATTCAACAGGTAAACAGGTTAACTGGTATCAGTTAACACTGTACTACTACACTGTAAAACCTGCTGAGGTAAATTGTGATTTATGATTTTGGTCTATACAAAACACATTTTACTTGACTTAGCACATTCGTGATTGGCTATTAAAGCGGCATCCTTGAAAGGCCCCATTAATGCTGAAACGCACATAGAGGTTTTGGAGCAGCATATGCTGCCATCCAGACAACGTCTTTCTCAGGGACGTCCCTGCTTATTTGAGCAAGACAATGCCAAGACATATTCTGCATGTGTTACATCAGCGTGGCTTCTTGGTAAAAGAGTTCAGGTACTAGACTGACCTGCCTGCAGTCCAGACCTGTCTCCCATTGAAAATGTGTGGTGCATTATCAAACACAAAATACAACAAAGACCCTGGACTGTTGAGCACCTGAAGTTGTATATCAAACAAGAATGAGAAAGAATTTTACTTTCAAAACTTCAACAATTAGTGCCCTCATGTCCAAACGCTTACTGAGTGATGTTAAAAGAAAAGTTGATGAATAACAGTGGTAAACATGCCCCAGTCCCAACTTTTTTGAAATGTGTTGTAAGCATCACATTCACACTGTGTGTACATTTACAAAAAAATATAAAGTTAATCAGTTTGGACATTGAATATCTTGTCTTTGTCCTGTATTAAATTGAACATAGGTTCAAAGGTTTTTGCAAATCGCTGTATTCTGTTGTAATTATTTTTTACACAACATCCCAACTTTTTTTCAAATGGGGTTTGTATTTAAAATCTTATCTTAGGGTCTACAACACAAGAATTATATAAGAGTAGATCAATGCAAACAAAGATGCTGCATGTCAGCCTAAAGGCCACTCAGGAACATAACACTACATCACTGTTTCACTGAGTGGAAGTTACTAATTTAATGTACAGTAAATACCCTAAAGACAGACACAACATCTTTGTTTGCTACTACCCTGGAGTTTAACTGTCTTTCAAGAGAAGCTAAAATACACTGCAAAGGGACAGGGAGTGGAGAGAGAGAGAGAGAAAACACCAGAGTAGGGTGATAGAGGCAAGCAGGCATGCCGAGCACAACAAACAGAGCAGACAAATGGGCCTGTGACAGACTCTGGGCACAGGGACAGACAGTTAGAGCATGCGGTGCTTAAGGTGAGCTGGGTCCCTGCTTAGCTACTCTTTTAATAGAGTGATTTATTCATACCGAAGGCTGGTCCAAACACACACAGGGTGGAAGGGAAAATCAAAAAGAGATCTAGACGCTGAAGCCTGACCACAATCAATGAGAGCTTTGGAATCTGCTGCTAATAGCCATCAAATGAGAGGTTTGTTTCATGGAAATGAGCAGAAGTCTGCTGCAAAGGCCGGGAAGTGAATTCTAAGACTTTTTTTTTTCCCTATTCATAAAACAGCTAAATACTGCTTTTGAAGGGAGAGTCTGTGTTTTTTTTTTTAAGTTGGGTTGTATGTGGTATTAATCATAGTCAGTGTGTTAACTACAGCAGATGGCCATCGGCACACACCCAATTTGGAGAAGTGGCAGGAGAACCGGTGTAGAAAGCTAAGCAATGCACTGCTGTGGGCAGGGTCAGCAGCAAAATGTATTTTAGCCCCCTAAAAAAAACAGTATCAGTTTAAGTGTACAGTAAATTTTTACCTTGCCGTCAGCCAGCCTTTTCTGTCAAGAAACCACTGTCACATAAGCTAAATATCGCTCTGTCAAAACCAACCAAACTCCATGGGCAAAAACAGCAATATCACCTTAGAGAACAGGGGATTCGCAAATTAAAGTCTGTGTAACCACTAACAATTTATATGTGTTCTGAGTTTGTCACGCCTCAGAAACGTGTTATCAATGTAGTCAATGTGAATATTTAAAAAGTCGCAAAGCATATAAAATTAGGTTTCTATTAAATAAACAGTTCTCTCTGCTCTGAACTGTTGGGGTTGTGTCTGCTGTACAAATCCAGCAGCTTTATTGGATATACATGTTTCAGCCACCAGAGCCAGAATCCAATTCAGAGCCAGAGATCAGTGACAGTGACACAAGCAGACCGTTCAGTCAGTCGGCCTGCTTGTGACAGATGAACAAAACAAACCAGATTATTTTAAAAAAGTCTTCTCATCACTTGAACTGATGCTAACACGCTCTAGTTTAGATAGTGTTGGGAGGCTCCGGTGCATCATTGGGCCATGATTTCAGGTCCACCAAAAAAAAAAGTCAGAACACAGAAATGGTGAAAACAGTCTAACTCCATTACTGACCTTTCCTACATCCAGCTCAGTATCCCTCTGTGCAGTTGAGCAAGTTTGGTACCTCTGTCAACTTTCTCCTTTCCTGTTTCCTTTACCTAGATATGCTATACGCTCATCAGTGTTGAAAAGAAAACTGAGTTTTGGAGATGGTTAAAACACTTTGCTGGGAGACCTGTAAAAGCGACATATATTCATGATATAAGTTAGTTAATGTTAGCTAATGCTAAAGCTAACTAACAAACTAACTAACTAACTAACTAACTAACTAATCATGTATAATGTGTTAAGAAACAAATCTCTCAAATGGTTTTTGGCAGCAAAGTCTGGTTGGTTTGGAGATGGTGATATTTGGGTTATATAACAGTGGTTTCCCATTAGCAAAGGCTCCCTATAAGCAAGGTAAAGCAATGAAAATATTCTAAATATAGAGTACACTTAAACAGATACTGATTTTTTAGGTGGCTAAAATACGTTTGCTGCTGACCCTGTCCACAGCAGTAACACTGCTACACTACCACGCGTGCTGCTTCTTGAAACTGGGGCCATGTAGACCACCATCTACTGCAGGTAATACACTGCCTATGGATAAGAACCTCATCCAACCTCACTTCAAAGAATCCAAACAAGCAATTTAATACTAATTGTGAATTACTGAACTACACTTGAGTTGGCAGTGACATGTTGTGGAGAATTAACAAAAATATAATTCCAAGATGCTTTTCAACTTTACATCTTGGAATGTGACTGCATGCAAATTGTCACATCAAATTAAACTGTTGCATTCAGGGCGCCATACAAGCCATGCAAGGGCACAAATATGGATAATATATTCACACCCAAAAAAAAAAACCCCAAAAAAACAAAAACATATCTTAAAGAAGGAGCAATTGCTCCTGTGCTATAATACTGAGTGGTGTTAGAAGTTTCAGCCAAACATTGAAAAGGGTCAACTGTACATGTTACGTGGTAAAACACAATACAGCATAATAAAATGACTGTATAAATGGCCAGTATAATGGCTGCCAAACCACAATGTAGAGGAAAAGTAGAAAAAAGGAAAGGAACATGATGTTCATTGACTGTGGCGCTCCAAATATCTGGTAGTTGCCAGAATAATCACGAGCCCCTTCCTTCCTCCGGTGTGGAAAATAAAATATCTATAATTCATGACAGAACACACAGCCCCTATCTCTCCCACCGCTGTTTTGTTGGTATTGTCGCTGGTTTCCTGACCTGGACGACAGAATGACGAGGTCAGCCGGGAGGTGATCCCCATTTGCAGCTCTGACTACTTCCCCAACAGCCACCTGATATTACCAACCACACACCAGCAGGGGGCGAGAGAGAGAGAGTGTGGCAGTTGTTTGCACGAGGGGGGCAGGAGGGGAGAGGTATGAGAAAAAAAGGAGGGATGGAGAGGATAAAAAAAGAAAACACAGACAGACAGACAAACAGCAAACACGTAAGGGGAGAGAGACAACTGTTTCAGTTTCAGGGAGATGAGAAGAGCACAATCCTGTATGATCAGAGGGTAGTATGGTTGGTCATCTGTTCTCCTTTTCACAAAACCATTTAGACTGACATAATGAAAGTTGGTGATAAAATCACTCAGAGGTATTGAGTTTTAAATGAATTAATTATTAGTTGTGACCAAAATCATTCCAGTGGAAGAGATTTTTGAAAATACACTGTCATGATATATTCTAACTTAAAAAATCTTAAAAGAAGGATAAAGAAAAGTCTACCCAGAGCAGATCCAACTGGTTTTTTGAAAAGGTGAAGGAGGTAGGTAGGTTTATGTTGACGTGACTGATCAATTCTAATCCAAAATCACATTACCACTGTCCCACCTAAAGAGATGATGGTTGTCACAACAAGATACATAGCATCAGATTCCTTTAAAATTATGTATTACTCAAATTTTAAAATTCAGATTTCAAGCCACTTTGACAGTACTGGCTCAATGTATTATCTAACCATCACTTCTTTAGGGAGAGTTGAGAGCAAAAAGAAGAAAAGAAGAATAAAGGGAGAAGTTTCCCCACAGCCGGGCAGCAGGTTGGTCTCCTATACCTGGATGATAAAATGACAGCATCCGCAGGAACGAAATCACTGCCATTTATTCTAAAAATATCGCCCACCTCAACCTGTGGAAATAAAGTGGTTACTGCTGTGCACGGCCTATAAAACAGCATAAATAGAAACATGAGTTTTACATCAGGAGCAAACGTGCACAGCTGGTGAGAAAAAGAGGCAAGTACATTAAAGCGGTAAGCACACTGTGGTATAATACTGATGAGAAGACACACTAAAGAAACAGCTGGAGTCTTCTTTCCATTACTGCTGAACGTTGCATAACAGGTGCAACCACTCAGCATATTCCATCATTCAGCAACTTCAGAAGAAGAAAAATGTATTCATCAACATTTTCAATTGTAAAAACAGGTTAAAAATGGCGTATGTACTATTTGATGTCTAATTATTTAAAAATAAATCTACTTAATGACAGCAGCACAAAAGCAAAATCAAAATGATGATTAATTATAAAAATAAGGATGAAAGAGAAGGACATTCACCATATTCACACAGTGGCCATTTTCTTCTGACATCAACCTAGGGTGGGAAGCCCAAACGTCGTACTGCTGTGTTCCAGGGGTCTTTTTTTTTTTTTTTTATAAAGGTTCCTAGTACAAACAGTTGCTCCTAGTCACAAATTTCTAAGAAAATGATTTTCCCTTACAGTAAAGATTAGATCCTAGTAAAAATAAAAGTAATTCATAAAATATCCTAGCCCTTAAAAGAGCTCCTAAGGTGAAAAACTGTTAGGAGTGCGGAGGAGAACTTTTGAGTTTCTTAAACAGAGGAGAAAATAGCAAAAAGACGACGTAGGAGTATAAATATCCCGGACAGGTTAATGAAATGCTACAGATTAGATCATGCAGGGATAATCTTCAGAGGTGTGCTCACATAATAATAACAAACTTTATTTGTATATCACCTTTCTTAAGGTAGATGCAACCTTTTCTAACAATGCCGAGGTAATCCTGGAGCTGAATAAATACTACTATTACTCAATACTAATGAGCAACTCGGAATAAAAAAATATCTGTTTCCATTGCGTTATTTGAGCTTTCTCTGGCTAACCCTAACCCTAACAGACAGGGCAGATAAATCTCCCATCTAACGTAATGACACCCAAAATGAAGGAGGTCACAACACAAAGTAATTGGCAACTGGAAAATTGCAGCAGTGGGGAAGTGATGGTCTGCTGCAACCTTCATCAGCAGAGTGAGCGCACAAAAAGCCCTTTCACAGTCTCATATTGTGACACATGCATTTCATTCCCACTGGATTGACAAATCGTTTTACCATCGTCAATTACCTCACCACTTCCTGATTGCTCGGCAACTACCAAGACAAAGAATAGTGAAAATCTGGAGGGCCACTGCATCATATTTCAAGCTAAAATAAAATATTTGATAACCAATTAGCTACCATAAGACAACAGCTAAAGCTAGCTTTAATAACTTCCTTGCTAACATTAGTGCTTAACTGTAATACACAATACGGAAAGGCGTGAATGAATTCTGCCAATGATATTTCAGAATTAATTTACGCCTTTCCTACAGAATGTAACACTATCTAACAATACTGTTGGCTAGGAGGTGGTTAATGCTAACGTTTTACCTACTGTTGATGGGTTATAAAATAAGTTGTTTTAGCTTGAAATATGGCCCAGTGTCCCTTCAAATTTTCACTATTTACTGTCTTTCCATTTCCTGATCAATTAGGAAAACAGTGCAATGATAAGGATTTGTCAGATTTTGTACCTTTTACACAACTTGCAACCTGAAACACAGAAGTACAACATTATCCGTTTGATAACAGCATTTCACCTTCCCACCCTGATGGTGGAAACCATGTGAATATGGTGGTGAAAGAAGATAGATAAACTTAAGTCAGTTTTAAGTCAGTAGGACCTGTCTTAGTTTATCATGTCACTCACATTACAATTACCGTGTGAGTACATGAAGACAAGGAAACACATTAAATTATGAGAAAACAAGGGAAAATTAGCAATACTCAAACATTTTGTTGTCTAGAGCATAAAAATTGATTATAGTGGAAAAAATAAGATTACATAAAATGAAGAAACAAACAATGGCATCATTATTAATAACAGTCTAGATATTTGGCAAACAAAAAAAACACTTAATTATCTTGGTCTCATAAAAGCTGCCCTGAAAGAGTTGATAGTTAAAGGAACTTCGAGACCAAACAGAAATTTCGAAGAGAAGCTGCTTTTACAATATGCATGACGAAGATGTGAAAAGCATCAATTATTTAAGACTAGCCTTTTTAGAGAGGATCTCTGTGTGTATGAAAGGGAGGGACATCCACATACTGTACCAGCAAAGAACACAGTGATTTTAACCCAGCAGGAAAGAAATCAATGCATGAATAGCGCATTTCGTTAATGAGTATCTTGGTCACAGAAACCCTGTGCTATAATTTAAATTTGATGCAGAGACTAAACTAAACTCCATCCTTGAGCATCTATACTGCACTAACAGAAATATTTTGTATTATATTAGAATGTTCCACCAACTATTTTGATAATCAAGTAGTCAGTTTTATAATTTTTTCAAGAAAAATAAATGTCTGATTCCAGCTTCATAAACAGGGTTCAATGTTCATAAATGGTCAGAAATCTGTTTGCTTTAAGTAAATTTTTTCTTGCTCCTTTCAAATAACAACAAAGACTAAAGGTAATTGTCATGTGCAATCTAGGCCTGCAACGTCTATAAAATGACAGATAATACTGAAAACTGCCCATCCATCCACCCAAAGAAATTAGAGATTACTTTAACCATTAACGGATTCAAAATAGTCAAAGTAGTTTAATTAATAAAAAAAACAAATCAATTAATAAAGATCAACAATCAATCAACAATGGAAATAATCGTTAGTTGCAGCCCTCCACATTGTATTCATCCAAATACATTACTATTGATAACAAATAATCGGCCTAGCAGTTGAGATGGAAAGATGTTTACACAGACACTACATTTCCTGCTGTTAATGTAGTTCTCAAGAACAAATCAACAAATACTTCATGTGATAAATCAATTCTTTTATATTGCACTGCGACATGCTGAATGCACCTTCTAATGGATGAGGGAGTATGACCCATTATCAAACAGTCTGAATCTATGTCATTTCTGCTCTGCCTGGTGTTTTTTTCCTCCACACCCTCTGCTTTTAGGCAAATTGTTCCAGCCACAGTAATAAAATTGTTTCATTATGAGGGAAGAGAGGAAGCTTCACTTTGTCCTCCAGCATCGCCTCCTAATGACCGTCCACACGGAAATGCTGGATTAATTAGTGGCTGGATACGAGCAGGGTCAGCGTGTGTGTGTCTGTCTGTCTGTCTGTGTGTATGTGCACAGAATGTGTGAGATTTTTCCAACTGACACCAGCACAATAGATGGTGAAGCTGGTACCCTGAATGATCTGCTTTCAGTTCGAAATAAAAAAAAAAGAAACACTGGTGAAAATGACCATTAGTGGCACATTGTGAGTACATACCTTCTCCCAGTGAACAATCTCCCAGGCACCATTCCTCAATACTGTGGTGAGTAACGAGAGAGATGGGGATGTTACAGTAAGAGAGAAAGAGGAAGTAAGTAAGATAAGGAAAAGAAAAATAAGAAACGCATGACAAACCTCCATTAATGTTTTGTTAAGCCATGTTACAACGCAGACAATTAAGTTTTTATTAAGGTGTATTTAATTGTAGGTAATGTAAATTCCTCTACACTAAACACAGTAGCATGTTCTCAAGTAAAACCAACAACACATTGGCTGATTCAAAAACCTGATGAAGAAATGGTTTTTCATACCTTGACATTCCTTTTTGTTGACAACACTGTCAGCATTGTGACGTTTCTGTATGAAAAAAAATGAAGAAAAGAATATTCACACTGTAGCATTATATGTATTATACTGTAAGACTGGGATGCACCAACAAAGACTAATGTAATCAAAGAATCCAAAACTAGTGTGAATCAGAGTGCAAAACTAGTTTTAAAATTAGTAAATCCAGATTTAAAAGTTCTGTTACACAATTAAAAACTAATCTCAGTTTAGTCAATTCAATTTTAGTGATGTAAACTGGAATTAAATAGAGTTTAATCAATATGGAGATGCTTGCTTACCCAAATAAATATAATAAATAAATAAATAAATAAATAAATAAACAAATAAATAAATAAATAAATAATAAATTCCAGGGCTGCTGGGACCTAGTAGGTACAAAAGACCATTAATCATTGACTGCTGCTCTGTATTCCATAACACGATGTCACACTGTTTGCTAGCTTGCTTAAAAATTACACAAAACATTACCTAGTTTGCTAGCTAGTTACACAATTAACAAAACCTTACATTGTTTGAAAGCTAGCTAAAAAGTTAACAAAATATTTGCTTGCTAAAAAAGTACACAAAAAAAAAAAAACAAAGACAAAAAAACCCCCAAAACGTTACATCGTTTGCTGCCTAGCTAAAACGTTGGTCAGCCTAGTTAGCTTACTTATGATGTGCTCAGCAGAAAATTATTTTGTTAAATCACAGATCACAGTTTAAACTGGAGTTTAAATTAAATCCACATTTTGAGTAAAAAATAAGCTGAGGTTCAGAGAGAGGTTTAAATGTATTCTTTCTTCATTTCTAGCTTGAAAGCTAGTTTGAAAGTTTCTTGCAACATAAAGTTAAACCATGATTTAATCAGGTTTTAAAATTAACCCTTGTTGGTGCAACCCAGCCTAACATATATTAATCAAAAAGTAACAACATCCAAACCAGATAAGAGAGATCAATGCGATGTTATACTTACAACCAAGTAAGGATGAAAAGAAACTAAAGATACAAAGACGAACTGTCAACTTCTCATATTGTATAGGAGGAAATGGACACTGTATTATAACACTTACTATAGTGAGAGGGAGCATGAGACAGACCTGTCACAGTCTGCAGTTACAAGCGGTAGAAAGACTACACCTTTGCACCAACTGCAGTACAGCGTGTATGTGAATATTCTCACTAAGACCGTACAGCCTTTACAAAACACAGACTAATATTATGCAGTGAGACATTTGAGTCTTGTCCAGTGGTATCTACGATACCATGACAGCGTAGAGTTATTGCACAGCTCCAATAACAAATCGTAAAGTTGATGCTTAACTCTGCCCATTTCTAACCAAAAAATACTGTATGCACCGTTCATCCCAGCTTGTTGGATACCAGCACTGCTTTGTCACACTCTTTGGCGTCTCATACTGATTTGCAAGGTACCCTTTGGCGACTGTATGAGACGCTGGCAGAAACCCTATTTAACATGTGGTTAACTTTGTGGAACATTGCAGTTTAGGAAGCTAAAACAACTTGGTTATGTTTAGGAAAAGATCATGTTTTTCGTTAAAGTAAGTATGTTACATGACGTAAGTGAACGTTGTAAACGCCACCTGCTAATGAAGATCATGTGATAAGATCAAAAACCTCAGAACTGTTTTCAGTTAGCTTCACAGGAGTTGCTGACAAGGGGATATATCAAGCAATATTAAAGCAGTATTAATTTCATAGAAAATAATACAAATATAAAAATTGAATAGTGAAAATTTTACATCTGCAGGAATGTTCGACCACATGTCTCCTTTTGCTGCATCTACCTTCCATATATAGCACAGAAAACTGTGACCCGTAGCGCTCTAGGGTCTATGATCATGCCAGCATGATCAGATCATGTGACGTCTTCAAAGCACCATAAAAAAGACCTGGAGTCACCTGGAGTGCTGCCGTCAACTTTACTCGAAAGTGCGGATTTGAAACTCTCTCCAAGTTTTTATTTGACGTTGATGGACCACGTAAAACCGGAGATATGACAGTTTTGATTTGATAGTACAAAATGTATTTATCCGAGCACACAAGTGCGATGGGATGGGAGGGGCAGGCGTTACATTTCTTTCCATATATTCGGCATTTTTGTCATTTTACAAAATGGGAAAAAGTGGTCAAATCAGCTTTTTATTGTAATAAACAGTATATTTTTTCAATTCGAATTTGATGATTTCTGTGTATTTTTGGGCCCAATGTGTTAATAAAGTAGGCTGAAGTGAAAAAATAATTATCAGATCATATAGATGAAGTTGAAGCATGGGCATGTTAAACATTTTTTTATGTGGTACATAAAGGCAAAATCAAAAGTATTCAAAAACGGCCAAAATAGGTTCAGACCCCTAAGGGTTAATCATCAGTCAAGGAGTCCATACTGCAAAGATGAAAATTTAAAGTGTATTATATTTTAAGAAGCCTAAAAAAAACTATGTTCTGTCAACAATGCCAGTGTTGTCAGCAAAAGTTAGCCATTTCAGTGGACATATCAGCAGTTTAATGTGCAAGTGAGATGGAAAAGCTGCCATGGAGAAAATGCTGCATGATTAAGGAGAAAAGGAGGTTTCAAGAACAATGGATCATCTCTTACTTTGTTGGACCTCTGGGAATAAAGTGGACTGCCTTATGTGCAAAGAGGTGAATTCAGTGCACAAGGAATTTAATATTAAACAAGACCAATCACAAACAAGCAGTAATCACAAATCCTATGGCAAGTTCATGGGTTTTCCTGACATGCTGGTTTGACAGATTGGTGCACACTGATGGATTTACAGCTTTTAATTGTGCAATCAGACAATTATTTCATAACTACTAGGTCTTAACCAGAGTCAAAATAAACAAAATGTTAGTCTGTGTGCAAAATGAACAGCTACAAATCTGTCAGTGTGATCCATTTTGTTTTTACTTTGGAAGTTTGCTGTCCTCAAACTGAGAATTATTTGTTTCAGCTGCGCATTGATTGGAGAAGTGGCATACCCTGTTTCAGATATTCTATATATCCTGTGTGTGTCCACATCCAAATACTAATCAACAGTATTACTTCCTCTCATGTCCCTCGTCTGCTGAACAGTCATGCAATCAACTGTGACTTAAACAGCTGATTCCAAGGGACAGCTTGTCAAGTAGCATCACGCTGAGTAATAATGTGTTGCTGAGTCCGTCTCATATAAATAATCACTGTGTTTTAAGATGTAGCTGCTAAAAGCAACATGCGCTGTACTTGATTAGTGAAGAGAGGACGTATCCACTCACATCCCTGCTAATAATCTGTTTACTCTGAAGATCCATTCTAATGCAGTCTAATTCTGATTCAATTTAAAGCTAATTCGGGTAATTTGGCACACTGTACTGTGCATTTCTGGCTCCTCACTGAGAAACCAGAGCAGCTGAAGGTGAAGTGGGTTTGCATCAATACACAGCTGCTAATGGAGGAGAGGTATTCTCTCTTGTTGGCAAGATTTCTGCACTGACTTGCAGACTCAAGCTACCAACCTGATGCTAC
This sequence comes from Lutjanus argentimaculatus, assembly GCA_034769285.1. Classification (NCBI taxonomy): domain Eukaryota; kingdom Metazoa; phylum Chordata; class Actinopteri; order Lutjaniformes; family Lutjanidae; genus Lutjanus; species Lutjanus argentimaculatus. The sequence continues at coordinate 12,567,529 of JAWZSL010000006.1, read as the reverse complement.
AGCTGCTATTACCCAGTCCTGTCAAAGCATGTATTACATAGTCCCTCTGAAACATTTTAAAGCATTGAATAAACTGATTCTGCTCTAAAGATTTTGTTTTCTCTTGCACTTTTGTTCCATCCATTCTTTTAAGGCCATCTCTCTGATTGTATATCTGGCGTGTCTGTTTCTCATACTTCCACTCTTTTTCTTTCTCAACATCTTTTTCAGGCTACAGTTGAATCAAATTTGTCTTAATATCCCTGCAACATGCTGTAGTGTTTAATGAATGGGCTGCCTGCTCTGTCTCATGCTTTCAGCCTTTTACCAGTTACACCATGCCCAGGAAAAGTTTGCGAGTAGAGACCTTTACAGAGCTCATTCATCATCCTCTGTGCAAGAGCTGTCAGCTAATTTCATTCATCCACAGTATCTGCACAGGTTGTACAAACCCCTCCTCTATTAAAGGGACACATCACCCCAAAATCAAAAATATATATTTTTCCTCCTACTTGTAGTGCTATTCATCCATGCATCTGGATTGTTTTGGGTTGCTCCTTTGAGTGTCCGAGTTTTAGACATATCAGTTGTAAAGATGTCGGCTTTCCCTCCAATATAATGGAACTAGGGGGCATTTGGCTTGTGGTGTTTAAAGCAAAAGATACATTTGAAAAATTCAACAAATTTATTCCTACTGGAAATAAAGTCGTTCCTACATGAAACTGCATACAACAAGACTGGTAGATTATCTTGAGTAACCGGCTCATGATTTTTGGGACAAAGACAATGCAGTTGAGTTTTTCAAATATATTTTTTGGCGCTTTGAGTGACACAGGACTGGTGCCATTTAGTTTCATTATATTGGAGAGATGGCAAACATCTCAATGGCCTATATTTCCAAAACTGGGCAACTACAGCTGCAATATATAATATACAAACTACAGCTGCAAAAATTAATTGATTATTAATTAACTATTTTGACAAGTGATTCATTGTTTTGTGTCATTCTTTAAGAAAAACATGTCCAAATTCTCTGATTTCAACTTCTTATCTGTAAATATTTTCTGCTTTCTTTACTCCTCTCTGACAATAAACTGAGTATCTTTGAGTGGTGGACAAAACAAGACATTTGAGGACATTATCTTTGACTCTAAGCAACATTTCTCACCATTTCCTGACATTTTATGGACCAAACAACTAATCAATTAATAAACAAATTAATTGACAAATTAACCAATAACGAAAACATCATTGTACAATAATAGTAATAATCCTAAGTCTGTGTGCGCCACATGTTTGGACCTATTTTTCAACTGACAAAATTGTTACAGGATTCATTAATCGACAATATAACTTACAGATAATCGACAATGAAAATAAACGTTAGTTGCTGCCCTAATATGCACATTTTAAATTACGTATAAAAAGGTGTACAGCAGATATCAAATTAAATTTACAGCATTACTTCCAAATTTTATTTGCCCCCCAAATAAAACCTCTTGTGCTCTACCTATGGGTCAAGACCCAGTCTCTGGTCATGACTGATCTAGATGGATGAATAGTACAACAGGTAAGAGGAAAAATGTGTATGCTTGATTTTGGGATGAACTGTCCCTTTATTAAATGTGGAGTAGGAGTGAAACTTTATACCAGTCTGTCCACAACTTTCCCTGCCTTTCACCCCTCTCATATTATTTTTGTCTTGCTCTCTGGCTACTTCTGTCCCAATGGACATGGAGAAAAGGAGATGTACCATATTTAGATGATATGTGTAATCACAGTGCAGTGGAGAGCGAGTTGCATACAGAGGTTATGCGTAAATACTGCAGTATCAGGCCTCTGTAGACTTCAGCCATAGAGGGAAAAAATGAAAGCAGCAGAAGATAAAAGGGTAGAGCATCTGCAATGTTACCTTGATTAACCTGCTAATATGGCTTCAACATAAATCTAATGAGACAGTGAGCAGCAGTGAAGGAGGTTTAACCACACAGGAATAATAAGAAACAGTGTTACTGTGTAAGAGTGCACCGCACACTATTGTGAAATACTCTGCAGCTTGTGATTCACAGTATTACATTTCAGTTTAAGCTGAGAGATAGTTCAGAACAAAGAGCCTGAGTGTGCCGCAGCAGAGAAAGCTAGCAACAAGGTAAGAGCCGTGCTGTACAGTGTGTGTCCATAGTGCATGATTCATGAAGTTAGGGGTCGATGTTGCCCTGTCAGGTCAACTCGTGAGGGACAGCACAGTACAGGGAACAGACGTGTGTGCAGGTGACCTTCAGCAATAAAGACAGAGTCATCACCACTCCGTTCCCATGTTTTTCACAACACGCCAAGTGAAAAAGTGCTGCGCTGGTCCCTTCAGCACGAGATAGAAGCTAATAGTATCTGTCCACTGGGACCTGCATAGAGGATCGCATTGCAGGGTCACTGCAATACAGTAGAATGCAACATTCCCTCACTTAGTTCAGACAGACTTGAGTGGATTACTCGTGAATAGAGTGTAAACATATTTTGAAGCCTTTCACTTCCCAGCAAACAAGAATTCATACAATAAAAAGACTGAACCAAAACAAAATCATTCTGAAATCAACCTTTCATACCAAAATAAATTGCATAACCCTTTTTCAAGCATCTGTTCAAAAGATCTGACCTGCTTGAGGGAAGACAGTTGTTTTGTTTTGTTAGAACAAACTGCCTTTGTGCATGAGCATCCAGTATCTAGGTTAATTGACTGAATGAGTACTGTGGGTGCAGTAGGCACAGCTGTGACCTCAGAAATGAGAGTGTGTCTTTTGTGTGTGTGTGTGTGTGTGTGTGTGTGTGTGTGTGTGTGTGTTGTGTGTATTTATGTCTGTCTCTGATGGTGCATCTATATGTTAGGGAGTATCCTGCTGTGGTCATATAACCATCAGTGTCTCTTCTATGCTCCACAGGGAACAGTTCAACACTCAGAGGACACGGTGTACAGTACGAGACAATACAAAAGCTCTCTATAGGGGGGAAAGTCCCTTATATGAAGGTACATCAATTCATCTATCAACTATTGACCTACCTTACCAATAGCGTAAAATTTCCAGAGAATTTGATTTTATTCTATGTACTGTATGTATTCCATTATATATTTTGATGGGTCTTGTTAGCTGCATTTGGTTGTGCACTATTGTGAGGGTATACAAACTGGGCTTAAAACCTCTGCAAACACTGAAGGCACAATGCTCAAATTGTGTACAACACACTTTTTTACCACATTCTACTACACATGGCCAATGTATTTGGCCATACTAGGGCTGTGACGATAACTGCATTACAGCAGTCATGCGATGCCTTCCACAGAGTTGAGCTCATGACAGTCATCACCACAGACTTTATTTTGAAGGGTCAGTCTCATGTTGAGATCAGTGCATGGATTTATTAACACATCTATGGATCAGTACCATCACAAACAAGTCAGAAACACAGCCTCCAATTGGCTAATAAGTCAGGAACACAGTCACTGATTGGTCGACAGACTCAACCCAAGGCATCTTGGACTTGCCAGTGGGCGGGTAATAACATACTAACAACAATAACAACAACTGTTTTCAAGATGGAAAAATGGATTAATAACTACACAAGATATTCTGTGTTGGATTTAGCATTATGGATTTCTTTTACTGTGTCTCCAAAAAAGACGCTGCATTTCAAGGCTGGATTAAAGAGCTTCAGAAAGGGATATATCATTGTAAAGGTACAGCACTAGCTTCAGCATTAGCTTAACTTTAGACTCTTCTGCTCAACTTCAGGGCTAACCACCTTAATTTTTCCAGCAATTAGGAAATAACTGACAAGATTTCTTGGCCTTGAGAAGTTACAACGTTAATTAACTGACAGACTGCAACCTGTAATATACATTTACTGACAGACTGTGAGTTTACTGCTACGTTTCTGCTCTTCTATGAGCAGGAAGTCTGCTGCTTGCTCTCTCTCACTTGCACAGCGCCCTACTCCTTAAAGGAGCTACACTAATGACAGTGCACTTCAAGAAAGTTTTTAAAAAAATGAAATTATTAAGGCAATTGCAGTAAACCACCATCCTGCAGGAATATGTTGTTACGTCACCACAGTAAAGGCTGTGAAATACTGTCACAGCTCCAGTCCATACTGTCTGCATTCATTTAAGACCATGATATGATAGCTGGAATACTTCAAACCAAAGGTAAATTGGGCTTTCAAAAGTTTGTTGACTGCCTTTTTATACCTGGACTGTGTATTTTTTTAAATTAAGGTTTAGCTGATGTGTGCACTTTTTAGATATCATGTTACAATCGCTTCTGTATGACAATATAGGCCTATCACTGTACAGGTGCATAAACATACTGTACATATAAGCTATAACTGTATAAACTATACGATATTCTATATTCTGTATTATGAAAATACTTGGAGTAATAAGTAGGGCTGTACCAAATATATATTTTTTAACATTCAAAGCTTCTTTTGAGACTGTAATCATATTTTAATACTGTATCCCACACCCCAAGAAAAATAAAAAATCCACCAACAATATGTTCATTTTGAATACAGTGATTCATTGAATGAAGTTGGTTAGTCTTTTTTATTAAAGTCAACTTTCTTTAATGAATATAACTCGTCATTTTTGTCAACATATGAATTTGTGATTTGTGGTGCTGTTAGATTGCTGCTAGACCAACCTGTTAATACAGGTGCAAGCAAACGCAATAAAAAATTGTTTTTGAAAGGCATAATGCCAGCAAATATAGATTGAAGGAGAATATTTTGGAAAAGACTATGTCTAACTGTTTTCAATAAATTTTGACTATTGGACATTACAAAGCTTTGGAGTTATAGGAAATGCTTGGATCACATGAGTCAGAAACAATCCTTAGAAGCCACCAATGAAATCTAATTCTACAAAGAGTATAATACAAATAATATTAGTGTAGTCTAATCTTTGCCTGCAAATGTGCAGAAATACAAGGTTTAAAAAGAATGAATAGAAAAGCACAACATTCAAATGTTGGTTTAGGATTCAAATAAAGCGTCACACTATTAAGTACAGCCCTAGTTATAAAAGGTCTTAAAATACAATACATGTCAAACTTTGTCACAGAAAGAGAGATTTTTTGACAGGCCAAAACAAACATCAAGACTAGTATGAAATAATATATGGGGTTTATCTTACCAGATCTTCAATGATCTCCTTAACAGCAGCAACCACCAGGATAAAGAGCAGCGGCACCAGTGTGGTCCAGCGACCAGTGGGAGACACATCTGGGATTTGCTAAGAGAGACACAATAAAGGAGAATTAAGTCAAATCTTGGGTATTTTTTTCAGAAAATAAGAATACTGCAATGTGTTTCAAAAGAAGGAATAAACTGCATTTCAAAAAGCCTGTACCCCAAACTCACTCACTCTGCCAAATACATGTGCTGGTACCATTTAAATCTCAGCCAACACTAAAAGTTTGCTCATCTGATAATCAAGTAGATAATTTCAGAACAAATTATACTGGATCGTAAGCTTTTTCTGTTTTGGCTTATATCCAGAGAAATATAACTGAAGTAAAAATGAATGAGCATTTATAGACCTCAACCTGCTATAGGCCAAAAAATGCATTGCACAGTTATGGAAAAACATTCACAGACCAAGCACTGCTCAATGGATAAGAGAGATGCTGTTCAGCTTTCTATTAGAAAGGATAACATACATATTAAAGGATTAACAGCACGTTTGAGAATATACGGAGGCCCTTCATTAATTATTTTAAGGATTTAGATTTAACAGATGATCAAGTGAATGACTAATTTCTGTGGACAATGCGGTATCTGATCTCTTACAACTTTTATTTTTCTTCTGATACCTGTTTTATTTTCTATTCCAATTCATATATTAAAATAAAAGGAGCAATCTGGTTTAGAATTTGCTGTCTTGTTGATTGATTGACCGGTTTGAGGGTTTACATATACATACATACATACACAACACACACACACACACACACACACACACACACACACACACACACACACACACACACACACAACACACACCACACACACACACACACACACACACACACACACACACACACACACACATTTTTGGCATTTTCTGACATTCTGTGGACCAAACAGGTGAATGATTCATTGAGAAAATAATCAACAGGATGATTGACAAGGGAAGTAATCATTAGATTTCACCCTTCTTTGTTTTTGTTTTTTGTTTTGTGTCAATGCAAAACATTTATGGTATAATATGAACACTACAGGCTGTATTTCATGTTATTAAACTCTAAATATTGCGGGGGAATGTGCTTTTCACAACGCAGCATTTCTGACCTGAATTAAACACATGGTCTTCTCAGCTCAAGTTTGTCAAGGTTTTAGCTTGAGAATCATGCATTTTTACACAAACTTACATTACATTACACAGTTGCTGGTGTCATCAATAGTGTTAAAAGCCAATGCCTTACTTGCCTGGTTCCATCTTATGGAACTTAAATGAGGTATAGCCGGCACCAACAACTTTCTTAGTGCTATTATAATCCTAACGATTAATGTTTATTATTTGGCTATTTTAAGTCTTAAGTCAAATACCAGCATAATTAAAGCCAAGCAAAGGCCACAGGAGACCGTCACTGTTACTGCTCGGTGGAAACTTGAATGAAATAGATCTCTTGTCTCCCTCATCTGCATAGATGTTTTATTCAAGGTCGCAGCATCGACAGGGCAGGTAATGAAGATTCACACTGGCTGCTTTTCAAAGCATCTACTTCAAGGTCACTGGATAGAGCCCTTTCCCATCTTCAAAGCTCTCATTAACGAAGGCACGTCCGCCAGCACGAATACAGGTAAAGGCAGAAACTAAGTTCCATGCAGCCTTCTTTCTCTCATTATTTAATCTTTTTCTGTGAAGCTTTGAACACCTGAGACATGGATCTGGGCTCCTTTGACTCATGTAGTAATGATTGGTGGTTGAGGCTTTAAGTGTTTTTTAAAAGGGATTACTGTTGACCTACACTATACAGGCAAACCACCACAAACTTCCTCATGGCAGGAAAGCCTTTGTTCTGCTTGCATTTACTCTATCAAAACAATGACAATACTGCTAAGATCTGTGGCTGTTGTTAACAAATTTAATGCTAAAGACTTTAACGTTGCCCCGGCTTTTCTACTTTTGGCTTCACATCAATTGGACTACATTTACCTTCAACACTGATTGGACATCCACATGGAAACTGCTGAATTTCCTCATAAGTGTACTAGTTGCCCACTTCCCTTGTCACACAAAGTAAAGCACAGTGCAGTATTAACTATTAAGATCATGATTTTGTGACATTTGTTGGCGTCTATACCAAACAAATATGTGTTCTTACATCTGAAGAACAAGATTCATAGGCAAGACCATCTCTGCTGCACTACAGTACTTTATTATAACGCCACTTTGTTACACAATTTTCCTTTATCAAAAAATTGCAGCTTCTGCTATTCGGATATTGCACTTTGGCCATATTGCCATTAATTGTGCAGCTCTATTGCAATGTATCGCTGGGGGTACAGTGCACGACCAAAATACAGCCATCCACTGCACCCCATACATTTTCAAGGCATATAATATGCAGCGTGTTGAGCCTGCAGGCAAATCTAGTTTCCTTTTAAAGGAGGCACGCATAGTATTACATGTATTATTCATTATCAGTCTATACACAGTGATGTGTCTGTGTGTCTGTGTGTACGTGTGACTGTGTGTGAGTGAGCTTGTCTGTGTCTATATGAAATTACAGACATGACCTTTGGAAATGGTGTTCAGGTCATGGCAAACAGTAAAACAAATACCACTCACACACTAATGGGAACGAAGCAAAAAATTGAAGCTGAGAAGAGCAGTGATTGAACATTAACAAAGTAGTTTGCCATTCATCTTGGTGTTTAAATCTGTATCACAGAAACCACAGCAACACCACATCTTACCTGCAAGAGTGCAATGAAGAGAAAGAAGGCATTGGCTGCCCTCCTGAACTGCGAGTAGAGGAAACGGGGAAGGAAGGTGAGGACATTATATTTGGCTGTGCTGGAGACCGAATAAAGCAGAAAACAAGGCCATCAGTGGAGGAGGGAGCAAAAGAGAGAGGGAGACAAAAGAGAGAGAAACAAATGGTTAGTTGTCAGAATCTGAGCAATAATATTTACATTATTGACTATGGAGGACTGTAACTGCCCAAAATTGCTCAAAAATAAATAAATACAAGTAAATGCCATTAAATGCAAATAAATGTAGACAGCGAATAATTTATAAAATGTGGTATAAACTGATATTTTAATTTGCTTCTGTGTTTATTTACCACTGTATTAATTCCACTATCTATTTAGTTTTTTTAATTTCCGTTTTATTTATTAAAGGTTAATCTACGAGCTAAACTACAATAAAGATATTTTCATATTTTGTGGACAAAAGCGGTAGTGTTTCCACTATAGTAAGAACAAAATATAACATCAAAAATAAAATGATCTAAATAAAAACTCATTGTTTTTAAATAGCTAATGTACTATTCAATGTAACTGCTGGGGAAAATGTAATGTATGTTTCATCATCACAACTGACTTTGAAAATTACATGGGAAAGCAAATAAATAGGGGACAAAATGTAAATAAATACAGAAGCAAATTTTAAAATTAAATGTCAATTTATGTCACATTTTATAAATGAATTAATGTCTTCATTTATTTTTAAGATTATTTTTGGTGCATTTAATAGCATATTCAAGCTACCACAAGGGGTTTTACACTGGCTATGAAACAGTCTTATTTAATACTGATGCGTCTATAAGACCCACAAGACTGGGAACTTCCATACAGTTGTTCTTAAAGCCTGCCACCAGATCGGTCTCTAGGTGAAATCAGATGGAAAAAGCCTGTGTTTACATTTTTCCAGGCAGAGTTACAGTACATAGTGTGTTACCCAGCTAAAAAGAAGAAGAAGGAGGAGATGTTTTCTTTAGATAACTTTATTTTTGACATTATATTTTGAGGTCATGAAGATGGAAATACTACTGCTTTTGTCCAGAGGGGTCTCTAAAATCAACAAAATGTGAGAGTTCCATGTAGTAGCTTTAATGTATTTATTGCATCATTTCTTTATTTCTTTTTGATTTTGGCAGCCCTCCATAATTGACATTCAAAACACCTTAGAAAATCACCTGGCTGACATGTTGTCTAACCTAGCCATTCAAATATATTTAAAATAACCTTGCATCTGATCCCCACCCATTCACAACTTTGTCTCTTTCTGTCGCAGAGACAGGTGCGTCTGTGTTTGTGTGTGAGACTGATGAACAGCAGAGACCAGTGGACCCACTGATCATAAAGAATAATAAAGAGGAAGAAGGGAGCTGGCAGAGGCTGTAAAAAGCTCCTGGCAGACATGAGCTATGTTGCCTGTGCTGCAGTGGGGTTGGAGGGGTGGGGGTTGATGGTGGTGATGGTGGTATACTGAGGCTGGTGGAGCTCTCAACAGCCTGAGAGTCAGACCTCCAGCAGTCTGATTTACAGCTGCGTTAATGGGCCAGTCAGAACAGCCACTTTGAGAGAACATATATGCCATGATGTATGCCAAGCCACTGGCAATGCTTTGCTCACTCTCACACACACACGCACAAAAGCCGTCGCAAATACACAAGCAGGAACAGCAGAGAGTGTAGCCTCTAACTCGTCTAAAGGGGGCTGAGCATATGGAGGTTAACTTTAGTGATATCACCGTTTTATTCCTGTTAGACTGAATCATATCTGACGAGCACATTTTCAGCATTTCTTGCTTGTAGCATGTCCACAAGCACAATGTAAAGTTATGTAAAAATTGAATTGAATTGAGTTAAACAAAGAAAAAGAGTTTTATATTCACTGTCATTCCTGGCTGCCTGGTACACTGAAGCTGCTCATGTTGGGTGAGTTAGGGGACAGAGTGAAGGCAAGTGAGTAAGAGCAAGGCATTGTTCTGACAGCAGTACAATGTAATACCAGCCTCACAGAGGAGCCTGATGAAGAGCCTTGTCAGAACGAGGGTCAACAGAGGACTAGCTTTGTTTCATTCAACAGTCTAGTCTTTAGTCAAGTCTACTGTTGTTATTTCAGTTTCTGTGAAAAGAAAAAAAAATCATTATCTCTGGGTCACCTTTAAAAACTAGATTGATAAAGATTTACAGAACCATGAAAAAAAAAAAAAGATATTTACACTAATTCATTACTGCTGGACTGGGGCTGGTTTGTTCAAAGATTTTACCAAGGTTTCAATACCTGTTCCTTAACAATACCTTTTTTCAATACAAATAACATAAATAATAAAAATAAAAATATAATAATAATAAAAACACAAAAGAAGATAACATATTTAGGTAAAATTATTCAACCTGGATGACTGGACTAAAATGCAAAAACTGATGAAATACCTGGTCTATATAAAAATATAAATGACTGTCAAAAATCCATAGGTATTGGAATTAGGTATCGAATGACAGGACATTTTTTGATACTCAATACTACTGAAGCAATTCAATCCGTGCCATAAAAATATCGAAGTTCTGTACCCAGCCCTACTGCTGAGAGAAACAAAGTATACTACAGAATACTTATTTGAAATTGTAAATCTTAGATACTGACTTCATCATCTTGAATTTTGGTGTCTGATTTTCTTCACTCCAGTTTCAGCCACAGTTGGTGAGTTTTGGACATATCAGCCGGAGAGCTGTCTGCCTTCTCTGAAACATAATGGGACTAAAGGGCACTTGGCTCATGGGGTTCAAAGCACCAAAAAAATATATATATTTTTATGTTGTTTTAATTAACAATTCAGTGTTACCAATAATCAATTAAGGAAAGTTCTTACCATTTGCAACCCTAGTGCCCAGAGTGCAAAAAAAAAAAAAAAGAAAAAATACAAAACTCAACAGTAATGTCTCTTTCCAAAAATCCTCCCCCACTTCCACCAGATAATCCAGACCTTGTTGTGAGCAGTTTCATTCTTTCTGCAGTAGAATCCACCAGAACTGCTTTCTGACTACTTCCTAAACTGATCATTGGTAACACAGAATTGTAACTAAAGAAAAAAAAAACAACAAAATATTGCTTATACTAAACAAAACCAAATGCGTTTTCTTCCCCCTCAATCAAAGCTTTATTTCTATATGCATATTCTCTGACAGCATTACACAGACACTGAAAATGACACATGTAAAGACATGAAGGCTCCTCATAAAAATGTTGTATTTCAGGTCTTTATTTGATAGTAGATCAATTAAATTTTACTTAATTGATAAAATTCTTAATGACTGATTAATCGATCATAAATTAATCGTTATCATCTCAATCTCCCATCTAGTTCCAACATATTCATATACAAGAGAAGCCAGAAATATTAACAGCCAATATCTCTAAAACTCAGCCACTCACACCAAAATCTAGGTGAATAAATAGCACATGCAACAGGTCAACACATCATTTTAATGTTCAGTAAAGTCACCATTGAAATACAGAGGCCTACAACTGTTGTGATATACTTTGCCACATCATCCAAAGCCCATAACAATAACATGAGTGCATTCATGTTAAGTACTGGTGAGCCCACTGGGTATTAGACAGTTAGTGCCTGGTAGTGCTAATGTATATTGTAGTTACTGGCTCAGGCCATCCCTTGAGATACCAAGAAATACTGGCTGGTGGAGCTCTAATGAGGCTTAAGCTTAAAGGCCTCTCTCTTCACTTTCATCACTCATTTATGATGTCATGGGGCAGTCCTGTATAGAATGTAGTGTCCTACTCTCTAGTTACTTCTGTACACTGTTTTACTGCCTCCACTGACACAGGCCAACATAAAGAGCTCATTTGACACCCTACTTAATGGATTATTATGGATCTTACATTTTAGTTCCTGGCAGCAGCCTAAGGAATCAAGACAACGTGAAGGGCACTTCCTCCATTCACTCACAAATATCCAGATTATAGCCAAACAGCACCGATCAGAGAACTTCTGAAGAACGCCACCTATAAACATTTCTACCACGGCAGAAAGGTTTGATGTTACAGGAAATCATTATGAATGTCTGTTTTGGTTTGTCTTCATTTAAAAAAACATTTGTGCAAACGAATTAAGTCAACTGTCAATATTTGACAAACAAACTGAGTGTTTGGATAGTCGTCATCATGCAGCCACACCTTTTGTTGACACCTCAACATCTTTTCTCAAACATCCAAAAAGCACTTGAAACCAGAGCTTGAAATTAACTTTCTTCCTCAGTGTCCCCAATTCTACTTTCAACTGTCCCAGACTTAAAAACCATCCTCCCAAAATATTTTTTTTTCATTGTTCATAATAAATAAAGTTGAATAACTTTACTTCAGTAACTTGCATCACTTCTCTGACTCACGCTGGTCTGCAGTGGAAGTTTTGCTTGTTAGTTGCAGCCCTAGAAATGATCATACTCCACAGTCAATTTTCCATTAATTGTTTTGTCATTGGCTGAGCTACTGTTTCTTGTTTATTTGTATGATCCATACATGCATTACTGCAAACTGCAGTGCAAATGCAAAACTGTTTCTGATTGGTATATGGTGATGGAAATTTACATACGTACTCTTATATCTCAGAGTAAAGTATTTGTATTTAAATACCATGGCCATATAAGACTGTGTGTGACGAAGCATAAAGTTGTGCAGTTGTTACCTTACATTTTTCAAATTTGAACACCTAACGATTAAAACGATGTCTATTCCATGACTCATATTTATAATGTTAAGTTTCCCTATTGTCCCAGAATTATCCCAGACACTACTTTGACTGTTCCCAGGACAATGGGACATACTTACTTTCCAACACTGCTTTAAACAGCAATCTTTCTTCAGGAGATTTATAGTTGAATTTAAATGCAGTTAACTGTAACAAAATCTTGAAGCTAATTAGTTTTTTTTTCCCTCCATAATTCCACAGGAGATGGTTACTGACATCACATTATTATATCACAATTTTAACACACAAAAACCAGGAGTTAAAAAGGTGATGAAGATGTTCTGCACCATGACTAGCAAAACTTCCATGATTGGTAATGACAGCAGATTATGTTGTTTAAATGAGTGGGTCATAACCCACTGATGGGCCATGGCTGGCTCTGAATGAGCTGCCAGGGGCCACAAATAGAAACAAATGTTAACCAGCTGTTGCCAGAGGAAGACTATCATAGTATTAAACTTGGAACCCCCTTGCCTGTCCTCAAATCTCAGCTATGGTTAAATTAAGATGATTTATTCTTCCAGCTCAACTGCAGATGTTATGCTGAAAAAGTTTTACTGCTGCAAAAGTTTTATATTTATCAAAATTTGTTTTTTTTGGGAATTGTTTTGAAATGTTTTTTAAAAACAGTGTATGTGCTGAGGGTTCAGTGCTTAATGGGTTTTTTTTTTCCCCACTTACCCACTCGGGCAAATGGGTCAGATATCTACTTGCACAAAGTCAATTTTTACTTGCCCTTGTACAAGTCATTTCATTTATTAGTGGTTACAAAATAACAACAAAGACTAAAGTTTCCTGTCATGTTTAATCCTTTAATCCTGGTCTGCAGTGTCTATAAAATGTCAGAAAATTACTGGAAAATGTCCATCCCAGTTTCTCAAAGTCCAAAATGATGTCTTTAAATGTCTTGTTTTATAAGTACAAAACCCAAAGATATTCGGTTTAATATAATAATAAACAGAGAAAAGAAGGAAATCTACATATTGGTGAGCTTGGAAACATAATTTTCAGCATTTTTCAAATTAGTTTAATAATTAAGGTAATAATAATCTTTTTTTTTTTTTTAACCACAAGTGAGTTGCTAGATATACTAGCCCCACATGGTGCTTTACTTACAGGCACACTTTTCACAATAAACATGCATTAGCACTTGTATAACATATAAGGTTTTCATTTATTTTTTAGGCTAATCAGTGTTTTTGACCATACAAATAATACTAGGCATACTGACATTTTATTCAAAGCATTTCTCAACTTAACATAATTTAAAATATAAGACTGTGAAAAGTTCCTGAATTTTTGGTTTTCCACATGCATGGCACGTGCTCCTTGGCTTGATTGTAACAAATTATATACAATCACAGTCAACTCAGACAGTTCATTTTAATAATACTGTTTATGTCTTCTCTGTGGTTTAAATACACTGAAATATACACAGATTTCTATATGGTGACACTATGTTTGGACAGGTGATTAAATAATGTCCAGTTCCCCCTGTCTAATTTTGTATGCAAATCCAACTGCACGCACTTGTATAAAGTCAAGAACTGGTTGGACTAGTAAACTTTATGGATGACTGACTTTCTGTTAAATGTTCTTTGAGATGTACCTGTATCTGTCACTGTAATATTATGTAGCACCACAACTCACCAGTTAACTGTGTTGGTAAATTTTATGATGTGGTGTGTGTCATGCGCCCAGTTTAGTATTTAATTAAATTATGCTCTTAAAATGAGAAGCTTGGTAACAATTATTTAAAAAGTCACCCAATAAGATGAAAAGGGTGTATAAATACCACTTATTCAAAGGTGTAGCTCATGTAGTCAGGTGAGTAAAGCAAATTAAGGGACTCTACTCAGACAAGTATATTAATTCCATGTGCAATGGGTCATTGTGTATTTGTGTACATGGCTGTCTGTCTATGCAGTCTCAATACATACAATATCAGCATTTCAGGGACTACACAACAGTAAAATCCTTTGCACAGCCACTCCTGTGTGTGATAGGATAAGTTGTCATCGTCTCAGTGATTAATCTCCTTTACATTACAAACAGATCTGCCAGAAACCAGCTGAATAAACAGTCCACAACAAACCTCACGCATAACAGTGAAAACAGGTTGGGTGTCTGTTATGACACAAGAGTCACATGTGTGTACAAAGCCGTGACATGTTCTGCAGGTAGTGACGCTGTACAGGGAGAATGGGAGAAACCTGTGAGAGCTTTCTGTCTGCTTGTAAGATTAGATTCACCATTTATCACAGACCCTGCTCCTGTACGCAAGTGTCTCCACAGGTCACTTTGAGACAGCAACCAATCCTTTTTGAACAAATTAGATCTTTAGAGAAACCTAAAGCCTGATGTGCCTTCCAGACTTCAGGTGAATGCTTGGGAATTCAAACACTACAAGGACAAAGAAGAACTCCACAAAAGCCGAGTCATCTGCAAGCTGTGTTCAAATAATGCAGCAGCACTTAAACCTCTGAAATCATTTGACAAGACACAAGTTGGATGCATTACAGTCAGATCCAAAAGAGCTGGGTCTGAAACAAATGCAGTTTGAAAAGCCATTAACATGCAAGCTGCCAGTCTGTTCACAGAATAGTCTGTTATGTTCTGAACAAACTGTGCTGCAAGTATTTAAACTTTTATTACTTCTGTTAATTTATATCATATATAATTGATATATTAGTAAAACTTAAAAATAATCACGAAATGGTTAGTCAGCGAGAGGAGTCTTAATTGACCATCTTTTCATTTATTCGCTGGTCGCAGAAAAAAAAAACACCTCAAATATTCAGGAGCTGTGGCTTGCCGTTAGACCTGGGGGATTGCTGCAACACGAGCATTTTCTCTTGTAACACTGTAGCTGTCGACACACTGCTGCTAACTGTACTGTATCTAGCTGCAGTTACCTGGTTGGCAAAGTTAGTAGTCCTATCAGACTGGGACACAGCTTCAGAGGTTGACAGAGACCAGTTTGATGCCTGGTAATAACGTCACAGTACCAATGTGATTTACAGCGGCTCTGACCAGGACTCTGACTCAGGGACGATGAAGACACGGCGGGTTCAGAAGGCATGAAGCAGTTGAGGGGCGGGTTTGTAACATAGGGAGTTAATTTGTATGTATACATCATCTATCTTGTATAAGTAGGCAAGTATTTGTTTTTTTACAAAGAAAATTATTCATTCCTGGGTTTTGAACATCAAAAGTGTTAATTAACTAAATGCTGAGTTCCTTGCTGGTTGTTCTGACATCTTCAGAATCATTACTGCTTTAGCATTTAACAGGCGGCTCGCTTTTGCCCCAAGTCTAAATTTAAATGATGCAGCGGTTACACAACTAATGGCATGAACTGATGACTACCTGTCAACGAGGAAAATCTAGGGAGCAGCCCTAGTTCAATATCAGTACTGAACTAAATGTCGGTTATATCTAAGTCAAATGATTCTGAATATTATCAAACTGGGAGGTGGACAATTATAATCACACTCATGCTGTAATACTCAGATCAGCTGAATATTTGAAAGTCTTTATCAATGATTTATTCTCGATCATTTAGTGGCCCTATTTTTTATAGTGTTTGTGTGTTAACAACATCAGCTTCAGCTGACTGGAACTAAAGTGATATTTTCCTTTATTTTTCAGCGAGGGCAGACAGGCCACCTACTGAATTAATGACCGCCTGTGGTAAGGTCAGAAAAATTTTGTACACTTTTATTTTAAAAATATGCAGAGGTGCTCTTTCACAACAAAGGCCATGTTACATAAACTTCCCTGATGCAATATAAGGCAACCATCAACTAGGGCCTGACAGATAGAGAATTTTTTGGGCTTTGATGCTGATACAAATATTATGACATAAAAACATTACGCTATTGATATGTCTGACAATATTCTTTCTACAAATACACACATTTTTAGCAATGAACCCTCAAAAGCGGTTAACGCTTGTGACAAAGACATGTAATGGAAGCAGCATATTATACATTTAAAAACAAACATCAGGGCACTAATGTTTTCACCAGTATCTTCAATTATTATAAATAACTAAACATGAGAAAAACACAAATAGAGCTAAATAAACCTGGATTAAGAAAAAGTATCAAATATACATAAAATGCTACCTATAAATCTACATATCGGACAAAATACATGCCAATACCAACACAGACTGATATAGACTGATATAGACTGATATAGCAGCGATAGACCAATATCGGACTGATATACCCATCGACCAATATATACAACAGACTATATATACATCCACCATCTGGTACTAACAGGCAATAATGCCGGGTCTGTTAGTAATTAATAAACAAACTAAAAATAAAACTCAGAAAACGATAGGTAATACTAATGTAATATCTACTAAAAAGAAGCTTCAGGGAAAAAAATAAGGTAGAATCAGCATAGTTTTTCTTACAGTTGAGTAATTTAAGGAAACATACTGGAGAAAGATATTCTGCAGTTTTCTTAGCTGCTTGCGTCTGTTATTTGTCAGGTCAATACATGAAGCTGACCTAACAAATGGCATAAACATAAGCACATTTGCTTTTTCAATTTACATTTCTGTTTAGTTTATAGCTGTGTGTCCACGTAAGCGCATACATATCTCGAGCTGCTCATGCAGCAGGAATGCTAACAGTAATATTCCTTGACAGAGGACGGCCTGACCCAACAAGCCTGACCTTTAATGCAAAAGCACTGCACTCCTCCAAAAGGACAACTGGATAAAGAGGCCCAGTCTGGTGTATCTGGACTATGGCACCGCTGGTGATACAAATCTAGAAAGTACTTATCAAATATCATATGGCTGAGGGTGCTGTCATGGCCTCACATCATAACCACTTCACTGTACACAGTTTTATCTCAGGCCTGAATTCAAAAGTCATCTGAAGAAGGTTAAAGACAAGATTTTAAAGGTAAAATATATTGTAGATCAGTCTGCTGTTTGCTTATTGCTTTGCAGTCACACCAGAGAGAGACAGAGTTTACATCTGAAATCTTTTTTTTCAAGACAAATTTTTCACAACATATGCTCAAAAGGCCCTCAAAATGGATTCTGACTTTCCAAGGCTGCTTGCTATCAGGAAATTCTCCCCAGGCTGACATTTAAGTAGCAGCTACGCAGTCTGGGCATGCTTTAATTCAACTGTTTGGCTTGTGACTCTTAAGGTTAATATAGGGTTAAAGGCAAAGGCAAGTTATGCTGCAGGTCACCATGAAAAGCACTGACGGTCTCTGGGTTGCCATTACCAAGTCAAAAATAGCAGCAATTCACACCAACAGCCAAATCCTTGAGATAACACAACTTTGAGTGTCAATTTTTAAAGCAGCTGGGATAAAATGTAACTTTAAGTGACATGAGAAAAAGCATCTTCCCTTAACATTATCACACTGGAAATGCTGGATGGTAAGTGATAGAGGTCAACGCTGTGGGACTGGTATGAAGTCATAGTATCATGGCTAACAGAGATAGGTGTCTATGCTCATTAGTTGTGCATTAAACCTCCACGTGTTGTATATGATGTCATCATCTTCAGCTGTGAATCTCACAGAGGAAATACACTTTTTTTCTGATGGTAGGGCTGTTTTAAGTTTGTTGCTTCCTGAGCTTAGTGAGAAAAAATACTGAGTTTGTTCATGCCAAGGTTATTATAGTTAAGTAAAACTAAACTAAAATTAGGTGTGAAAAACATTTTAGTTCACTGAAATAAAAAGAAAAACTAGACTTTTGAAACGATACTGTGTACTTACAAAACTAACTAAAATAAGATTAAAATATACAGGCTACAAGAAAAGTCTTAAGTTTTAAATCTGCCAACACAACAAGCATGAGGAAGTATAGGTGCATATGTTTATTGAGACTGGGATGTCTCCATGACTGTGACTGTATTGTATTCCCCATTTTGAACTTAAATCCCTGACAACCCCCCGCCCTCCCCATAACAATGAAAAAGTACAACCAATATCAAAACTAATAAATACTAACTTAAAACTAAACATTTTTAAAACAAACTGAAACAAGCAAACACACTCTGGAAACTCCCTGAAACCAAACAGAATTGAAAACAAAAATTAAAAATGAAATACAAATTTTAAAAAAATGAGAAATGGGTCATGCAGACCCAAAATCTGGAAGTATGTAGACATAGTGTAGTAGATTATTGTGTAATTCTATTTTTTGGCACTACTGTGGACAGCATTGAGAGTGGGCAGGATTTTGTTCCCCTGCACACGAAAATGTAGCAAAGAGCACAATGCCCACCTGAATGCCCAGAGAGGAGGCGTTCAAGACGACAAGCAGCTACACATTTCACTTTGAATGAAGAACTGAGGGAATACACTCAGCCCACCACCACAGACCTCCAGCCTTCTAGCATTACCACTGCCTGGGTGGTACTCCAAGGTTCATCTAGTGAAGCTATAAATGTGGACTACATAAACTTTACTACATGGGCTGCAAATCAATGTGGACATGTGACAGTTAATCACCACCACACACTGAGAAAAGAAAACAGACTTGGAAAAAGCTGATTTAACAGTACATAATGTTTCAAAAGTAAAAATAAATCACTTGGGAAAAGGAAATGTTCTTAAACCACCCCAACCACACTTGCAAAATTTGTCTGGGAAACCATGACCATCTCACAGTCATTCATTCAGTCATTCATTTCCTCATATTTCTCTGATGTGCTGTGCTATTTCTCATTAACCATCAATATTTGGAACCCAAATTTCAAATGGAATACCCCCCAAGCAGTGGTAATGCCCCATGTAGACTCAAAAAAGGGTTACAGCTGCCTCATGTGGGGCTCTTGCAAGCACTAGAGCAGACCTGCCCATTTAGGGCCCACTGGCTTGTTTTAGCTTCCTTTGTTTTGGCCCACAAGCTCAGGCTTTTATTCTCCCTATTTTGACAGGGCTATAAAATTCTTACAATACATTTTGTGCAGCAACAAAGTACATAATCTGACTTTGACAGCAATATACGGCATTGGAGGCATTTTGTGATGGTGTGTAACTTGCTCAATGTAAATTCTATCTAATATTCGTACTCAGTGTTGTCAGGATGATGCCAAAGTGGAACTTTTCAAGCTGAAGCTCAATTTATTGCTCTCAAAAATATGTAGATGTTTTTCTGACAATCATCTCTGCAAATGAAAATTACTGTTAAGCAGGATTTAATTTTTTTTAATTTAAAATGTAAAATTTCCATAAAATATAATAAATTTTTATTTAATGTAATTTCACATAACATCAACAATTAATTTTGGCCAATGCCCCTCCATCAAGATAAATTTTTGGCCCTTCATCAGAAAGAATTTCGGGACCTCTGCAATAGAGCTTGCGCTAACATTTCCCTGTTGGTTGCACTGCTACACCATCCAAAACATCATGACACTTGAAATGCGACCGTGTAGTTTTTGTTAAATAATACCTTCACTATGACCACATACTGTAATCACACTGTTTTAATCACAAATTTTTCATACAGTAAATAAATATTTCTCATCACATCCACTACATTTCCATAAATACAACACCTCCTTACCTGACTCGGTTGCTGCAAAACTTGGTGAACTGCGGCTGGTTGAGGTGTATCAGTCGGGCATCTTCTTGGTCAGCTAAGGATGTCTTTTCTGACGTGTCCTCTGTCTTTTCATATCCTGCAGCATGGTAGAAAAGAAGTTCTATAAGAAACAGAATCTGCTTTGAACACAAACAAAAGTGAGATGAAAAGGTGTTTTGAAGTTTTTGAGTTGTGCGTGTCGAAAAGTCCCCAAAGGAGACTTTAAAGTCTGTATAAGGCAAGTCAGTAGTTTCCACACTGTGAGTAAAAACTATAGAGACAGCAGGTTGACCTTGGTGCTTTAGGAGCCTTAAATGTTTAAATGTAAGAAGTTTTTGCTATATCTCAATACTTGGGTAATTTTGGATAATAAAAGTGTTTTGGTCATTTTCGGTGCTGTGACGGGTAGCATTAGCACTGTAAAATTTCTCATTCTGATTTTCTTTTTAAAGACTATGTCATGCTGAAAAAGTGCATTCAACTACAATACAAAGCCTTTTTTAACGGATACAGTATAAGATGGAGTAGACAATGCATTAGTTATTGTGGTAGGCTACAATCACTGCAGCTTGCACAATACATTCAGAAGACATTCGTAATTATCTGTGTGATTCACTTGCCTCAGATCAGGAGCCATAATCTGATAGCAGTATAATGCTCAAATTATTATCTTAATGGAGTGAAAAGGTGCTATGGAACTATAACAGTGGGTTTGCCAAATGACACTGACGATACATCTCTTATTACCGCCTCCACAGTAAAATGCCAACTTGGAGAAAGACCCTGTTATATATTAATACAGGGAATCACATGCATTAAGTTAGCAGCCTGACTCATAGAAAGTAACACACATCTATGGAGGAAAGCAACAATGCTGATATTCTTCAAGTTGTCTGCAGATAGATCTACACCACATTTTGTCTATTCTATGACACTTCAAAGTGTATGAATACAAATGTGTTACCATTACAAAACTAGAATCACCCCTCGCGGCTGTGTGCCATCACTAACCAGTCAAGTTGCCATTTACATTCATGTCTGTCCAGACTCCTATAATTTATGTATTGAAGACTCAAAAGGAATTTAGTAAAAATGTGTTAAAGGTACTTTTGGCCAAATGGAAGTTATCACTATACTGTCATGTGTGATTCCAGTGAATAATGTCCGTTGAGAGACATGCTGTCTTCACTTTAAGACCATTTTTGCAGAGGAGGAGAGAGGACTGATAGAGAGCTGAAAATTATGATGTCACAGTAAAGCTGACTTTTGACTTTGGATATAAAATATCATCACTTTATCATTTTGTCCTCTTAGATGTTTGTGTATGTTGTCATAATTAGCATGTGAACTCCTGAGCTATGGCCAAAAAGTATTTTCTGAGGCCAGTCACCCTGACCTTTGACCTCCAAATACTAATCACGTCATCCTTGAGTCCGAGTAGATATTTGTGCCAAATTTGAAGAAATTTCCTCAACGAAATCCTGAGATATTGGATGGACTTGAGGACACAGTGACCTCTGACCACCAAAATCTAATCAGTTCATCACTGAGTCCAAATGGACATTTGTACCAAGTTTGAAGAAATTCCCTCAAGACGTTCTTGAGATATTGCATTCAGGAGAATTTTATGTTGTAGCACAAATCATGACAATCTCATAAGTTTGTGTTATTCACAGACTTTGTTTCAGGCATCTAACCAAAAGCCATTCAAAAAAAACCACTGACATTAGGAGAGAACCGAGGAGCAAATATGCTGACCCATTTCCAGGTTTTAGGACTCATTTCTATAGCTCTATTGTCTGATTTCTCAGGAGACTTTTCAAAGCTCACATTTCAACAACTGCCTCTGAAAATGTTCCATTTGTTGCTGGAAATGCGTTGTGATTAGAGCTTGGAATTTCCTGTCAAGAGGGACATCCTGCTGGTGAGAGGAGATTGGACCTATCTGTTATCTGGATCCACTTCAGCATGTGGTGACAGACAGAGGTACTGTACATGCTTTGCTACAGGCTTTGATCCAACTGTACTTTTAATTATTTGTTTTCACTGGAGTACTACAAAATATGCAAGAATATGAGCTGAGCCTAAAAAGTGCTACCCAGTCCTATTATAGCTTACAGTCCAAGCCAAACGAATGAAAAGCTCAAAGAGCCCATTCATTCCTCACTCAAATATTATGCCTTATTCTAATTATTAAAAGAAAAAACAAAATGTTTAATTGACAGAAGCCAGCATTCACTGCTAAAAATAAAAATAAAAACCTTCTCCTTGGATAGATAACACTCCTTTTCTCTCCATCTCTGGAAGAGGGAGCACTGTTCTGCTCCCACCAAGTTCAACCAAGTGGGATGGTGCTATGTTGGCTAAATCAACACATCAAATGAGCGCTGTATGTGGGTTGCATTTTCCCTCTCTTTTTAAAAACCACACACAAATATTTTTTACTCTTTGACTGGCAAGAAGCATTTCTGTGTCTCAGACTGCCTCTGTAGGCAAGGTCTAAAACAACACAGATGGACAACATGTCCTGTTTCTTTCCATGCTGGAGACTGGTGCTGCGTCATGAAAAAAGGATGGCTAGGGATGTTGTGGGAATATCTCAAGCCTCTAGCTTGAAGCTGCTTGCTGCACTGCAGGATGGCAAAAAGGAAACACGCCAAAGAATGTCTCTATTGAACATAAGAGTGACTCCAAAAGATGCACAAAGATGTACAAGGACAAAAGTGGAGGTAAGTGGGAGTAAGTTCAACTCCACACATTTATACAAAATCATGGTTTAATCATTATGCCATGAAAGCTATTCATAAACCAATAAACGGCACTATATAGACACTACAGATGACATAAAGGAACAACATCAGATAGTGAAACAATAACTTCGTATAACATTCACATTCGCAACATTCACATTTTTCATTTGACACAGCTAAAAAACAGGAGTTGAAACTTATTTACCAACCACTTGTTTTACCTTCTCTCTTCAGTAAACCTTGCTTACAATTCTTCATTGAAATGTTGTCCCTGTCCATTTTTGTAAGCTTCTATCTGTTTTATCCTGTTATTGTAATGCACACCGATTGACAAAGGAAAAAAAAACTTGAATAATCTCAAACGACTGAGGGGTCTGCAACTCATGATTTGAATCTTTGACTTTAAGGGGGCAGCCCTACAATTAATCAGTGATGAAAATAATCATTAGTTGCAGCCCTAACTGAAAGGTTCACTGCACCATTTTGTAGTGGCTGGAAAACAAACGTTCTACCAAACTGAATTACTATTTGAAGCTGAAATATCTGACGCATGCACAGAAGCAGATTTGACAGGGACCATCATGTTGGTAAGATGAGAAATGATAAAAAAAAAGGTTCCTGAGGTTCACATTTCCTCATTCTCGTGTTTTAATTGATATGTCTAGATTAGTGCCCTCAGCACTGCCAAGGGAGCACTACTGTAAAACTCTTAAGTCAACAGTATTTCCAGCCTCTCAAGTTGCATGCATGTGATCCAGTGGGTACTCTATGGCCTTCCCTAGCATACAGTAGTACTGGTGTCAGGGGTTATGAGGTAAGGGCAGGCATGGCAACAGATTCCACAATGACAGATAAACCCTAGAGTTTAAAAATGGAAAGATGGGGCATTCTGAGGAATGGAGGGAGGGGGACACCAGTGAGGGAAACTGGCAGCTTGAAACATCAACAACAACAAAATCGCAGTGTCATGAGGTACTGTAACCAGAGCCCCTGCCAGATATATCCCCCTCCCCTCCCCTGCCCCGTCTGCCTACAGCATTTCTTTCATGTCATGTCAAGACAAGAGGAAACAAAGAAGAAGGCTGACGCAGTCTTCAAAGTCACACTTGCAACTTTCTCCGCTTCTCTTTTCCCCTCTCTTATTCTCACCTTACTTTCAGCACTTTCTCACTCATGTTACACAAACCCTGAATCTTAAATTACAGCTCTTGTTATTTTAATGATCCACTTGGCTTAGCACTGAGGATTACTGTGGAGTGACTGCCAAACCTTCCTTCTTCCCACCATCATCTCCTGATAGTTTCTCTCCTTAGCATGTGCTCTTGGGCTAAAAATAACTGGCCCCCTGTAGTCATTTGGTCACCCGGGGGGTGGGGGGGAATGGATTGACTATCCTAGCACCGTTATGCAAGACGTCAGATCAGCATAGGTGGTTTATTGGATTAGAGCGGTAGCAAAAGGGGTGTGTGGATCAAGGGAGCAACAGGAGATTAAAGAGTAGTGCCTACTGCTTAAGTAGTGAAACTTCCTACCATGGTGCCTGTGATTATCACATGATCTGTTTAGGTAAAGGACCAATATAGCCTAGAGATGCATGGTGTCCACAATATGATGCAGTAAACTAGTGATTCCTTGAGGTTAATGACTGTTCTGCTTTTCGTATACAGTGGCAAATAGAGTTGTCTAGAACAGTGGTGCCAAACACTGTGCCGATACAAGCTGGTGTGACATGAGGTTTGCCTTGGGATTTTGCGACAACCATATCTTATAAAATTGCAATTATACAAAAAGTTATTAACGAATTTTAATTTAATAAATGAGTACTTTGTATGCACTCATTTCCCAACACAGAGTGTGAGAGACGACTTACTGTTGTTCCCACCCACATCTCCAGAACTGTGCCTCCGACCGACTAGTACTAGTTGCTCCCGTTGGTTTGGTTGGTTATAGAGGTTAAGTGGCTAATTTTCCATCGATTGACTCCCTATGGTGTGCCATGCACAGAAAGATTTGAAAACCACTCGTCTAGAAAGCAAGAGAGGTTAGTTGTTTATGAATTTGAAAAATATGTAAGATATAATGAGTGAGATGTAAGAATTGCTTTCCCAGAATTCACTATAACTGATTTGAAAAACACTTGCCAGAACAATGCAAACACATTTTGACAGTTGGTTTAAATACACATATAAACAGACACAGAGAGACATTCAGTTTTTGAATGGTGGTATCTTAATGAGATCTAAATTTTTTGCTGGGAGAAGTATAAAAGGTACATTCAGACCAGGTGAGGGTCTACAAAAACATGACCTAAGACGCACCATAGCATTGCACAATATTCCTGAAGAGCTGATCCACCAATCCTCAATCACCTTGTCAGAGGGAGGTCCCTCCTTTAGAGGAGGTAACTTCCCTCCTCTCTGCATGTCAGTAGGCTTAAGATGTTATTATACTTTCCACGAGTGCACAAGGGTCCGCCTGTCATCAGAGGGTGTATGCTTAAGCACTGTGTAGACATCTGCATTCCCCCCACTCCCCTGCTTGCGGGCACTACAGATCTTCAATTAGGTCGTGACAATTTATGGGCTGGAAATTAGACATTAAACTGTTTGGCATATATTATTCAATAGGTGAAAATAATGTATATAAATGTTGTGCGAAATTAAAGCACTATTTCTGATCTGAGACAATGTCCTTAAAAAAGCGGCTAACACCATTATGGTCAGGGTTTTTTTTTTTTGTTTTCCAGGGGACTTTTATGCCTTTAATTTATACGACAACTAAGGATATAACAGGAAAGGGGGAGAGGGAGTGGGGGAATGACATACAGCAAAGGGCCACAGGTGGGAGCCGAATCCATGGCCACCCCAGAGGATCCACAGCCTCAACACATGGGACAAACACTCCACCAACTCAGCTGCCAGGCCACCACATTACATTTGTCTGAGGAAGCAAATTCTGTTAATCAGTTTATCGATAGTGAGGAACAGGACAGAAGTTCTGTTTTGATTTCTGGCAATTAGCCGTGAAATGAAAGACTGTCTACAACATTTTATTTCATTGTTCTAAGAGTATATTGCATTTTTTTATAAATATCCAGATCAACTTGCAGATGTGCTCAGCTCTCTGACTGATTATCTTCTGCACCACCAGATTAATCCAGGATGATTTTTGGGGCCTACATATCCATTTAGTTTTCACTGGTGCAGAATTTGAGACAATGTAGCAGAAAAAGGTGTTCCTGGATAAACATATTACAACAGTGTTTTCATTAATGTGACGCTTCTGAGGCAATATGTTAACTTTTGCTTCGCAATTGCAATCAGAAATCGCAAGTTCAAGCATACCTTTGGAAAGCAAAGTGAGAATAATCCAGTCCTTCGTCCCTTACATCCAAAATTAAAACAGACTTTGCAGCCAAGAGCTCACCTGCTAACACTGGGAAGACAGGTGGTTGGAAATGAGTAACAGCACTGAGTAAAGGTGAGGGAAAGGACATTGACTCAAAGGCATGCTACCTCACTGAGTCTGGACTGGATCAGGCAATTTAAGTACAGCAGACATTCCGTGGGCAATACTGTGCCACAGATGCAGCATTAGTAACACCACAAAAACACAGAATCAACGTCACATAAATGGAAAATATTTCTGGCACTATTTTTATTCTAAGTGTTTTTCCTTGGGGTGCCTTGGTGGCCTTGGGGTCAAGGCGCCTGCCAAGAATTGCAGCATCACAGCTTTAAAGTGTCTGGCTGGGGAACCCTGCTGCATGTCAATCTACATCTCTCTCTTGTTTCCTGTCATTGCTCTGCTGTACACTGTCTAATAAAAGCATAAAATGACCCAAAAATGATTTCTCCAAAAATCATGAGAGAAAATCATAATTTCAGTCTTGAATTAGATTATTTTAGCAACATGGCCAGTGTCCTGTTCAATTACACATCACTAGCAATCAATTGTATGTCAAAGAGAGTCCTCAGCTTGAACACACTACTGAACAAAGCCAGCAAACAAAATAAGTCAAGAGGCTGAATCTTTAAGAGGCTTGGGTGATCAAAGAATTAGTGTCTACAATGACAAATAAAAAAAGGGGCTGATGTACCTGGTGACTGCAGCACACGGTCTGTGTGAAATAGCAGGCCAGAGGAGCTGGCTAAGCAGCTGTGATTGATGTTGTGTCTCTGTGTTCTGAATGAGCCCTCGCAGCAGGAGCCTGTGTGCTCGTGTAGGCCAGGTGCTGCAATGCACCAGTTGCAGCTGGTACTGCTACTGCTTAACTTAGTCCCTGTGCTCTCTCTGCTTAGCAGCTTTCACACAAGAGGTTGTATACAAAGTTTAAGTAAAAGCTGCAGACAACAGAAACTGATTATATCACACATGCAAATACTCTGAAATTTAACATTTGTTTATACTGTAGGGTGATTAGATGAGAATGGGTGAAATTCAGGACAGAGGAGTTGGGGGTGGGCATGTCATGTCAGAAAGATTTAAATGTATACAATCATTTAGAGTAACATCAGACTGATAACTTGTTACATTATGAAAATAAGTTACACATTCTGGGAATGATATGAAGGGCAGTGTCATAGCTTTTAAGATGTATGAACGATTGCGCACAGGTGACAGGTGTGTTACAGTTATTTTAAACATCTTTTCAGCAGCAAGGATTGTATTAGGAGCTTGCAAACACATTTTTTAGATATTTATCACAAATTCCTCTCACAGTGGCACCTGCACTCTCCATCATCTGGCTCAAAGCAGGTTGAATGACATCAACAATTATTTAGTTAATTGTTAATAGTTAGTGCAATAGGCACGTGAAAACACAATAACAATACTCTTGCACATTTTACAAAAACAAACAGGACACTGTTAATGCAAAAAGCAGCAATTATAGCCTGCAAACGTGATTTGATCAGATTATTTTCATGAATTCATATGTTGTTCATATCATTTACTACTATAATGGTCAATTTTCAGGAGAAACAGGACAGGATTGGGGATTCAGGACACTTACATCTAATTCAGGACTGCCCTGAATTTTTCAGGACATCTGGTCACCTTATATGTATAGTATGCTGGTATTGATCCAAACAGGCATTCACACCACAACACTTTAATCAATACTTCAGTCTTCATCTTTTTCTGAACTAATAAATGTTGGGCATAACAATGCATATATTTGGCCCAAACTGGACTTGTTTTTGCCCATGTCTGTTGAGTATACCATATAAAACACACACATACATATGTGTATATATATAATCACACACAGTCTTATTAGTCTAATACACTGTAATTAACACCTCTACATCTTGGCACAAACTAACTACTTAATTTAAAATGTAGCATTCAAGTGCAGGCTGTCTCCGAGCACTGTATTTAGCTGAGTGTGTGAATTAAGTATAAATCTGCACTATAAAGAGCCCTAAAAATTCCCACAGTGAAATAACATGTATGCATTTTGTGCTAAAAATCCCATGATGCAATGCTTCATCTCTGACAGATGTGACACATTTTTACGCAGGAAAGGTTATACTCTATGAGCCACTGTGTTTTATTATTGAGTGTTTATGATTTCCACATCCACTCAATGTAACTGTGGAAAATTTGCAGACAGAGGTAGACTTAAACCTTAACAATTTGTTGCAGTAATGTATATGCCAATGTGATGTCTTTTGTTTTTATTTGTGTACTATTAAGCTTTATGACTACAACTAGTAGGTAGCGCAAATACTTAAAGGGCGGGACTATAAGTTTTTGTTTCTTGAGGTTTTTATATCTATTATCTATCCATTTATATTCTGTAGCCTCCTAGTAGTGTTGCTTATGCATTCAAATCCAAACATTTTGGTCAAACTTCTTATATTTTAGCATCCAAATGTTATTTTCCAAAGCCCTTCTAAAAACATTTCCCACATGACCTGATGCAGATTTCTGCATGATGATGTTGCTACATATAAACCCCTAAGGTTAAGGGAGGGGAGGGGAAGGGAAGGGATCAGCTCTCTAACCTATGTCACTGCTTTTTACGAACGGCTGAGTGGGCATTTTATTTTTAATAACCTGGAAAAGAACGCAGCTGGAGTTGACTTTAAGAGTTGTGCTTCTCAAGTCTTTGAGAGCTACCTGATCTCCAGGTTTTTGCTACAGCTACTATTCTGATACACCTGATCCAATTAAAGGATACATATTGAATGTTTAATTGGATTAGAAGGACCAAAGTAGAGCCAGAGCCCAAAAGTGGTCAGCTGTGCTTGAGGAGTTGCCAGAGAAATACAGGTTTAGTGCTCTGATCCACGAATCCCACAATTTCTATTGAACAGGATGAATACACTTTTATAAAATAATATATTTAATTATCTTATTGTCAATTTTCTTTTTTCTATTTTCTAATTGTGCTTGCTTTTTTATCTTTTTTACTATAGCCTCTTTTACACTGGACAAAAAACACACCAATACCAATCGAACTAACTAACACTGCGCCAGTCTGCAGTGATGGAAACATGACTCCTGGGTGGACATGCTAATTTTTATCCTGTTCAGTAGTGGCAATGAGGCTGCCTCGTAACTTCAGCAACTCTTTTGCTCATTTTTCATACACATGTGCTGCTTGGCTTGACTCACTGCATCAGCCAAGAACAGTAGAGTTTACACCCATTTGAATATGTGTATTCACGCTTGTCATAAGTTAACATTTCATTTCCTATAAATTCTTCACAAGAAAAGTCCCCAAATATTTTGTTACCAACAAGCTTTTATGATGAAGCAGCAAAATCAGGAAACGCTGGGTTTTCATCAACAGTAATTTGACTATGACTCATATGTGTAAACTTACTAAACCTGATTTTGATTCTAACAATGGAAACCAGAGATTCACGTGAACCCTAACTGTAACATTGTCAACCAAATTTAAGAGCAGCAAACAATTCCAACTCTGGCAAGCAAACACTACAGTCCAAGGCTGGGGATGAAAGGTGGAGAGGGTTTGTCCTCTAAAATACCCTTTTACTTCAGCTGCCCTTCTATAAACATGAATAACCCCACTCATATCCCGCTCCTTTCCTCAGTTTCTAGCACACTGTGTGGATAATGTACTCAGCCACTGCCACAGATGTCTCAGTGGGAACTGCTCTTAATATTCCCTGGTGGACACTGTGCATTTTCTCAGCACTAATTTCATTAACTGCAGGCATGTCACGGCTCAACTACCCTGACATCAATAAAGAGAGCAAGAATGGGAAACTGGGCGGATACTTACTGTTAATATAATTCTTAATCTGTGTTATATTAGGCTTCATAACAACACCTTTCATCTACTAATGGGGCCACATATTACCCATGCTGGGTAGCTGTGTAAAAACAATGTAAAAGGCATGGAAAAAGAAGACAGAAAAGAGTAACAAGGAGCCAAATAAAGCTCAGGAGGAGTAGAGAGCAGGAGCACACAGCTCTGGAGGGGAAGCCTCTAGAGGAAGGATCAATGCCATCAAGTGTCGTAATGAGTTTGGATGCAAGCCAGATGTCAGGATTATTGCTTGTGTCAGCCAACAGACAGACGGGTGGAACAATAGTCACAAGGGGGCACGTATTTTGGAGAGGGTGCCCAATGGGGAAAAAAAACTGGGCCCAGCACGGCTTGGCATCGGCCTAGGTATGCCGGTCTTCCCTGGTCTGTCTCTTTATCCCCGGCTGAGCATTGTAGGTTACAGAGACACTCTGAAACCAATGAGCATGGGAAATCCCCTCTATGAGACCTGAGAATTTTTTTAAAGCTACTACAAGGAATTTTTAACTAGTTATGAAAGTCTCAATATAATACTGATGCCTCAATAGGATCTACATAAGTAAACAAGACCATCATTGAGAAGATTGGGTATTTCTGTGTTCTTAAAGGGACAATTCACGCCGAAATCAAACATTCATATTCTTTCTCTTATATGTAGTGCTGTTTATCCATCTAGATTGTTTTGGTGTGAGATGCCAAGTCTCAGTGTAGAGATGTCTGGCTTCTCTAATGGAACAAGATGGCACTCCAAAAAAAACAAAAAAAACTTAAAAAAAAATCAATGTCTCTTTCAAGAAATCATGACCGGATTGCCCAAGATAATCCACAGACCTTGTTGTGAGCAGTTTCATGTACAGTGGGAATGACTTTCTTTCTGGTAGAAAAAAAGTTGTTCTGCTTTCTACTTTCTACTGGAAAGAAAGTAGTCCCTACATGAAACAGGAGATTTTTAATTTAAATAATTGTAATAATTTTATTTTTGACACTATAGTCTGTGGTTATTACTGTGGAAAAACTGCTGCTTTTGTCCACAGGGGCCTACAAAATCAACACAATATGAAAGTTTCTGTGGTAGCTTAAAAGGAATGCCAATCAAATTACAACAGTTTTTTCTATCATCAATGTTAATTTTTGTATGTCTACTAGAGGGAGACATTTTCTAGGAATTCCCATCCTTCCTATCCATGGGAGTCAATTTCACTATTGATCACGGGACTGAGACGGAGCAGGAAAAAAAGAGAGTGGGAATCATACTAACACTAAGTCAGTTTTTTGCACTTCACACGGGAACGGGATAGGATGGGAGCCATTCTTCCAGGATTGGGACCAGACAGGATCTTTTTTACTCTGTCATGGGATAGGGACAGGACAGGAGTATTTTTGTGGGAGTGGTCTTGCTGTACTGTCTACACATGGCAAGCTTAGTCTCTTAATAACGCTGAAATCACAGTTACAATAGTTCATCTATAACAACCACACTCTCAAATTAACACTGTAATTTGAGAGAAATCACATTTTCTCTGGAATTTAAAGCAAGAACCTGCTGTCCTTCATATGAGCATCATATGAGTCTCATGATATAAGGTTCCTGGATAAAAAAAAAAAAAAACAGCTTAAAGAGCATACCAGCCACTGCAGATTTATGATATCCTGGGTGGTTAAGTATTAGCTCAGGTCAGACAGAAGTGGTAGGGGTGGAAAATTATTGCTGCCATGACTGTCAACACCAGAAAGATTAAACACATCTAATGGCAGCAATGACAGGAACAATAACAACCTGATACTCAAGCGTATTACTGTACCTGCACATCATGACACTGAGGGTTAAATATTAAAGAACACAATAAACAAATGGCCGTACAACTTCAAATTACATCCCTAAAATACGGTTAGTATATTGGCTCCCTGTTGCCAGTAACAGTAAGAGCACTAATCCTTGTTTTTACAATAAGAGGATCAACTGTTGTTACAGTCGAGATATTTTTAGCAAACATATCTTTTCTGGCTATTCACGTTAGAGTTCAAATAAAGCTTTTATAATAAATTATATCACATGCCAGCTCCTTTTACAACTTCTTTTGGTCAGCACCTACTGTTTCTGTGATTACACACTGATGATTCAGTTGCCTCCATGATTAAGGCCCTAGGATTCCTTAGAAAGTTTCATGAGTCAATACCTGGGGGTATATCATCCATCTAGAGACCAAAAAAAAAAAAAAAAACCTAAAAAGGCTTTCCTTTCTTCCAGAAACAGGTCCAGATGAAGTCCAAGCTGACTGTTGAGATAACGAACAAGCGCTAATGAGCTTGAGAGAGTTGTAGGCTGGTCAATAAAGAGCAGATGAGGAGGCACGTGACCTGGCCACAGCTAGGCTCCCACACGATCCATTCAATAATATCAGGGTGAGTGGGGGCTAGGCAGCTTGGGGCTACTGACATTGATCTAACACGGACGAATGAATGGCAGCCAAACCACAGTCAAGAGGCTCTGTGAAGAAAAACTGCATTAAATAAATTGCTGAGAAGAAAAACACAGAGGAATGATGAGTTATTTGGCTCCAGTAAAAACACGTAACATACACGACCCAAAAAGAAGTAAAGTAGAAAGGTGAGATGTAATATGGAGTTTTGTCTCCAAAACTCTTGTTTTGGAGCATTGTCAGTTTACACATTGTTCACCTTAACCTGAGGTTATTTACCACAGTGATCAGGGTCACTTTTGTTTTGCATCAATCTCTCAACCCAGTGAGCCTAATGTGCCATTTATATCTGCTCATAACCACCTAAGAAAGATCAGCACATGATTAATTTATGCCAGATAAATATTTCAGAACACTGAGCAGCCACAGTCTATTCATGGCAATCAAAGTCCCAAAGATGAAAGCCCCCCCATCTCCTACCATTTGTGAATGGGATGGGCAAGGGGGTAGATGCTGCCTCAATCTAAGCAACAGTAACATCCATAAGTCGCTTATCAGATCACAATGCTGTAACCAGCACTCACAACAACAACAGGGCAGCTGCAGAATTAATCCCCCTCCCTGTTCGGCTCCATCTGGCTCCCCATAGGCTCAGGCAGGCCACAGTGGGACGGACAGTCCAGGGACAACATGAGGCAGCTGGGGCTTGCTGTGACATCACAGGGCTGGCCTGGCGTGGCTCAGCTTAAAGAGGGATCTGCGAGGACAGAAACCTTTCCACTGTGTGCAACTTCATGAATGGTAGAAGGGAACAGCATATGTTGTGCAATCCAAAGGTCTGGAAACAGGAAATAAACCTTGTGAATTCCAGTCATTCAATCATAGTATTGTGTCATTGTGCAAGACCTCAAACTACTGGTCCTCGTCTTCATCAAACCCACATTCATACATCAGTATGTTCTTTTGTTATAAACAAAACAACACACAAGGTGAGAACAACCTGCTCAAGATTCCTCCACAGCTGTTAAGGAAACAACCTCAGTAGTGCTAAGAGAAAATGGTCAATTAATCCATTAGTCAACTGACAGAAAATTAATAAACAACAAATGTGTTAATCAATTAATCATTAAGGTTACTCAACAGGCAACAAGACTAAAGAGTCTAAGAGCTAGCCGCACTATGAGACTGTGCTTCAGCTAGATTTGAACATCAACATGCTGAAGCAGGTATATTAATCATACACTTAGGCAATATAACTGAAAAACCTACTGTATCACAATAATGAAGTTTCATATTGGTTGATAATTATAGATCATGTTGTGTAATCCAAGGGGTGGAAACGACTGAGGTAATAAAATGAGTAAATATCCCAATATTTTTGACCAAATACCTAGATATTACGACAATATTGTAGGGACAACTATTGGTACTTTCACAAAATATTAACCCAATGAGATTTTTTGATAAATAATCACCAGTAATGTGGATATAATGAGTAAGTGGGTAAAGGTAAATAACAGAACAGCAGAACAGTCTGTTAAGTTGAGAAAATGACATCACTTTACTGTAATACAGCCTTTACAAGGATAAGACAACACATATGCCCTATCCCTGAGTTAAAAGGTTCAGTGTTTCTGAGAATCAATTAAGTATCACAAAACATATTATTGTGATACCCAAGGGTATCAATATGTTCTTATACTCCTATTGCTATCGAAAGTATAACATAAAGCATAGCTGAGTTTGATGGTACTGTCATTAGTTTTGTAGGTTTTTCGTCAAAAACTAATGCACTGGTCAAAGTGAAATTTTGACCTTGTGATGGTGCTACAGGAAATGGTATCGAATGACCAAAGTTATTAGAAATCATTCAGAGGAAAACATGAATACCTGTAGCAAGTTTAATTGCAATCAATTTGGATGTGTTTTGGATGTGTTTGCGTACTCCATTTTGTCCTTCTGAATCCTGACAAATTTTAAGTGAAAAATCTGTTTTGAACTGTTGCACCTCATTCTTCCACTGGGCCCTTCCTCTTGCTGTATTTGCAGGGTGCAGATGTATTGTAACCACGTAAGACTTTAAGACCTAATGTTATGCATTTTCAGAACGTTTTCAAAGTCTTTTCTAAACAAAAATGGCAAGCATTTGGAGGATTGTTGTGAATCAACATTTTTAGCTGCTGATTCATGTTGCACATCTTCCTATCCAGTTATGCAACTACAGGCCACGATGCTATGCAGTGGGTTTGTCCCTGTTGTAAGGCCAGATGGACTGGTGGTGACACCTGGGGTGTCATCTCCTGCCTGTCAGGTTTAGCCAACCTCTTCTAAAGATTTAAAAGAAGAATTATAGGATTATAGAAGAATTATATCATTGGCTGTTTATACAGACTGCTTACAATGTCTTATGTTTATGTCAGAGCAGAAAATCAGGTGACATTCTTGTTGTGAAAGAAAAAGTAAGGATAGGGGAGGGATGTGCATACCAAAGATTTGACTTCCTCACTGGAGACCAGGACTTAGCCTTCTTTTTTCCTATCAACACTGGTTTTATTTAACCAAGTACTTTTAGTTGCCTCAGCTTAAACATACCTTATACCGGAATTTAGTAGTTTTACTCATTTTAATGTAGGCCTACTTTTGCACATGTGTGCAATGTGCAGCTGCATTTGGTAGGAAAATCTAAATAACCAACAAAACTTCACTGAGATACTTAATAATAAGGACTAAGTAACAATCAATATTAAACATCAGGACTCAAATCTGAGATGGGGGCAAATTCCAGATGAGGACAACCATACCTTCTATCATATGTTCTCTAAAAATATCTGTAATATCCAAATGGCTGAGCAATGACAATTAATCCATCCCAGTGTTTCAATGATGTTTATTGACCTGATTGACATGTTAGTAATGGGTTAGCTAAAAAGGCAAAACTGGCACCTCCATCAGTAACACATGTGCACAGCAAACACATTAACCCAAGGAAATAATAATATGGAAGCCATCCTTGTCTACTATTGATTCAGGCCCATCTATTAACAGCAGGATCAGTTATATGACTGCTTTTATTGCAGGCGCACAGGCATTCATGAAAGTGATGAAAGCATTATTGTTTTGTTAGCAGAATCGTCTAGAGTATGACCCATATTGTCAAACATTACAGCATTAGCGAATAGGTGATCAGTAGGATGTAAAGAAGTACACAGCACACAAATATAGACTAAGCTATAACTTTACATTGTAGCTGCTGCCTTGTCAAGTCCTTAGGATGACAGTTATCTAATTAGATGTCTATATAAGTCCCAGATTACCAATATCCACCTATTCAGAACCAGAACCAGAACTCTCAAGTAATCCAAAGTAATCCAACAAGGGGCACTGTTAACATATTATAAACTAGTATAAATGCTGCTGTAAAATGTGGAAGTCCTTCATGTGTGTTTTTACAAAAAAGAAACCATCTATTTATATGTTGAAGCAACACTGTGGCCTAGTTGAACATAAAGTTGAAATGGGAACAGGGTCATAAAATGTTCAAGATCTTGGGGGTCAAGGGCAGCAAGAGTTTCATCTTCCAAACCATTGATGGTGTCGCTTCCCTGTGGAGTGCCTGCCGACACCTCTCCATCTGACCTTGTCATCCGGCTGTGACACGAAACACATTGACTATCTCCTGGCACGTGCGGGCTTGGTGCATTTTCCTGCTGTTCATGCATGTCTGTGCATCCCACTGGCCAGAAGCACAGCTTCCGCCCACCAGCAAAAAAAAAATTATGATTGCGAATACAGTTTAGGGCCTTCTATCTCAGAATGCTACTTTCATGAATTATTTGACATTTGGGAACAGGAGGTAAGAGTGGAGTTACTGTACATCTTATGAGCTGATGGGTATGTTGAGGGTATGGAAGATTTATCTCCCTGTGAGCATATATATTTGCAACGCAGCTTTTCAGTCGCTCATAAATAAGGTTCGATCCAAGCAACATTACTGGGGATCTCCAGCTGACCTGCACATCAGAGGATCTAATCAATTCCAGAAAATTGATAGTTCAAGGACTCTTGAACCAGGCAGGACATTGAGACATTATTGTATTTGAGTTGAGGGCTGCCCAATTAGTCTCAAGTTTATTTTCACAATCTTGAAATATTTTTGTAGACTACTTAAAATTGCCAAGATATTAAACTGAAGGGCCTGAAAGATACACTGATATTACATCAGTATGGTAAAATGTGACTATATGGTGTGATACTTTGGTTGCGGTAATATTGTATTGTTTTTCCTGATTGTAAAATCAGCAGTTGACTGTAGATACTCCTGAGCTTAGCTAACTTCCCTAGCTGAAAAAGGATCATCTTATTCATGTGACTGAATGAATGAATGAATTTATTTATTTCAGTCCTCATTTGCAATTTACCAAGATTGAATAAACTAATAATTTATAATAATTTTATAAAATGAAATGAACAATAAGGCTTCAAATTAGGAGGGAAACAAAGAATATTAACTAATGTTCTTAACATGTAATTAGAAGAAAGTCTCACTATTGCATAGAGATAAAATCTTGAAAAATCCTTGTGATACTATCTGCAAGGTTTTCACTGATCAGCTCATGGATCTTCCTTGTCTCAGGTCAATATAAGGACATGCATGAGCAAACATTAGAATAGGTTTCGTCTCTGCATCCGTCTCTGTGTGGACACGTGCACATGAGCATTTCAACATCTCCCCTTCCTCACAATGATCTGCCACATCCACTTTGCTTTACAGACAGAGGAGAACCACTGAGGTGAGGGAAATTGAGTATCTGAAGAAACACATATTAGAGTGGCTGCAGGTTAGTGATGGAGGCAGCCCATTAAGTGGAAAATGGAAAGGAGCGGAGATGTCCCATGCCGGCACATAGACAGAGTAGAGAGGCCCGAGGGGACTTGATATGACACACCAGCGGCCCCAGACAGGGGATTTAGTGGCGTGTTGGGCTTTTGTGCCACATTATTATCAGCCAGTGATCCGCCAGGCACATGGGCAGCTCTCGATCCCTTCAGAAGGGAGCAGTCTATCCCCCTCCAGTCTCCCTCCCCACGCTGTAACCACTATTCAGACAGACTGAGGCTTAGCTGGTGTTATTGAAATGCTACGGGGGAACATCCTGCTTCACTTACACATGGAAAAAAATCTTGAGAATAGCAGAAAGGTAGAGATATAATGCCTGAAGAGGAAGCAGACTTCTTTGTGTCATTCCAAGCTAGCATGTGGGCAATCAGATGCTGGAGAGCACCTTCTATCATGTGAATCAGCTGACACGAAAAGACAAGCATTAGGGTCTTTTGATGGATTCATCCTCACAGGACAGGCTTACCTGCCTATCTTCACCTTTACTGTCAATTGCGAGAGGGGATTTGGCCTGTCTGCAGATAAGCACGCAAGCTAAGACAGCAAACAGGATGCTTGTTACCATTTGTCTAGCCTTAACTTGTGTGGCTTCAGTCGATCAGCTTTTCCATCTAGACAGTGAAAGCAGGTATTAAGCGCCTTCCTGCCTATCATAGATATTTGTATTGGAGAGATCAACCTCTAAAGGTGCCTGCCTGTCAACGTAGGATAACACATTAAACACACTGATAGCTACTGACGTCACCTGTACCCTAAGTGTCTCAGATAAGGTTATTTTGGCAACACATGCAGGCACAGACTGGCAGTGATGTCGGATGTTTCCACAGCTCAGCGGAGGAGAGTGACAAGGAGTGGAGCAGCACGTGGTGGGCAAGACTGGGGAGTGTGCAGCATGGAGAGCTGACGGACAGGCCGCTGATGGATTAGGTGGTAAGCCTGGCAGAGGGCAGCCCTTTCTAGATGGAAGGCTGCCTGATGCACTGTGGTGATTAAAAAATAAAACTGAAGAGTGGGGAGGTGCTTAAGCTCTCATAAAAGCAGCCAAAAGAAATGTTGCAGAACAGAGGTGTGATTGAGCAAAATGGTTTACTAGATATGGAGCCATGAGGCCAGGAATGTTGATGTTGAGCTGCAACTTGGTCATCAACCTGGCATGATAGAGGAGGTGATCAAATCCATCATTCAGAAAGATGCTTGCAAAGAAAACAGGATACTGTTTTTCATTGAGGCGGGGTAATGATAGTGTGCGCTTAGTGCTATGGAGCCAAGTGAAAAACAGCTAAATCATTTGCTCTTGTAACCTAAAAAGGTAGTCTGCAGTGGTTGGTGGGTGACAGCAATAGCTGCTGCATAATTCATGTGTTTGCTCTGGTGACTGCAGCAGCCGCATTGGTCAACAATTTTCAACGGAATCTATATTAGTATTTAATTATTTAGATGTCTACCAATAGGATACTTGGGGCCTTCCGTGGCCTATAACTATAATTTCTGTTGTGGTGCACAGGATGACAAATTGCTTATAATTGCCAGCTCTTCCGTGGCATTTTACAACCAAGTCACAAAACTACCACCAAACACAACCACTTACAGCAAGATGATGTGAAATGGTGTGAGATACAACCTGCTCACACCATCCTTGTAAACAAAGGAATTCATATTAGTCGAAGCTCA
Source organism: Lutjanus argentimaculatus (assembly GCA_034769285.1). NCBI lineage: Eukaryota > Metazoa > Chordata > Actinopteri > Lutjaniformes > Lutjanidae > Lutjanus > Lutjanus argentimaculatus. The sequence continues at coordinate 12,528,167 of JAWZSL010000006.1, read as the reverse complement.
TTTAAACTGCACAGAAACTGGTTTTACTGGCACATTTGCATGTATATATTTTTATCTTTGAAATTTGGGGAAAATACTTAATTTTAATAGTCAGCTTTTCTTTCACATTCTAAACAGATATCAGTTCATCATTACTGATCATTCACAGCTGTCTGTCCTACAGCCATTCATCAGAAAGACAGTTTTACCACAGCGTAATTTCTTCTGTCACATAAAACATACAGCTGTACTTGGAATGATTGAAAGAATAAGAAATGGTGACATAACGGCCACCTGTTAGGAATATGGATTTATGCAGGTATGACCACTATTCACATGTGGACACAATTTCTGGTTTAAATTGGAAATAACTTATTTATGACTTGGAAACATTCTCTGACTCAAAAAAAAACAGATTCTTATTGACTGTCTATGCAGTCTGGGGTTCCAAATTTTGTGTATCTTCCTTAACCAATAGTTGAAAATACTTCAATCTATAAAATACAAAATGCATGTTTTTTTTCTCATTTTCATTTTTTCTTTTTTTTCTCATTTTCAGTTTAAGTTTTCTTATTTAACAAATGGCTCCACCAGACAAAACAAAGTCAATAGGGCTGCACCAAATGATTATTTTCTAAGGTTTTTTTTTTTTTTTTTTTTTTTTTTTAACACAAAAGTATCAAAAACTTTATCTTATTAATACTTCAATATTTTAGTCAATCATAATCAGAGATCAATCACCTTGTTTAATAGACTCCATGTCTGAGTCCTGATCAGAAATACTGGACCTCAAATTCAAAATGAGCTAATTTAATAACAAATTGCTGTCAACCCTTCACTGAACTGTACAATCAGTATTTTGACTTAAAACGTAAACTGGCTATGACATGAAGTTATTTCACCACTGGAGTCATATGCATTGAAATGAATTACCAATAGTTAGGGGTGATGCATCTGATGCATCGGACTTTAACGGTAAGATACGAGTGCATTGGTTCAGATGGCCTGTATCGATTAAAAGCTGAACATGAATCGGAAACAAATTGATGCAGCACTAGCGTATCGATACATCTCATTAGGACGCCCATATGTTTCATTTTTGGCATCAAGGAGCTGCCGCTGTAACTTCCCTCCACTTCCTTTCTCCTCCTGCCTCTGTCTGCACTGCTCTCGCTGGACGCCTGCTGCTGCGCTCACACAAAACAAGCGCTGCATCCTCCCTCTCCTGTGTCTCCTCTTCATTTCCTCAAAACAGACCGAGCTGAAAACAGCAGCAGAAGTGATCACTGCACCGTGTCGCACCACCAAAGTTTCATAACGCACAAGTGTAGAATAAGTTTGGGTTTTATAACAAAGATGAGAAACACTGCTGCAAATCATTTATGCAAAACATGTCGGACAGCAGTGTACAGAGACACGAGTCTGACCCATAGAGACGTTGTCACTAATCAAAACCACAGCACTCTTCATATGAAACAGAGCAGCATATTATCTTGCTGCAAAAATATACTAATATTTTAAACAGTTGTAAAGTTGTTCACAGATTCTCATTTAGGCTACAGGATCTCATTTACACATGAGATTCATAAGATGTTAACACCACTGTAATGTCTCCTTCTCTCTGCCTCTAATGTTACTATATTTAGTAAAACTATCAGGATTTCTTTTTGCAACTAATAGCACTCTACAAATGTAGCATTAATTGAATCAAAATGTAAAGGTTCACACATTGCATTGCCTCATATTGCATCATATATCGTGACAGGGCTCAATCGTATCGAACCAAATTGATCACTATTTAAAAATTTCTAAGATATATCGTATCATTGAACATGTATCGCAATACGTACTGAATCGGTCTCAGTCAGTGAGATACCCACCCCTACCAATAGTCTATAACGTGTGTTTAAGCCATTTCTGACTTATCTGTGGCTGATAAAGTTAACACAAAGTACAAAACAGCTGAATAACACCGTTAGATGATGCATGGTGTCAAGTTAACAACAGCGGTGTAGACGTCATTTTTAGCACGGGGGTGATGAAGAAACATCAGATCTATCTTAAAGCGATAATCCACCACTGAATAATAGTCCACTCAATATGTACTCACCTCTATGCCGATGCGAGGATGGGTGAAGGTCTTCAGTTCACGAAACAATCCTGGAGTTTCAGCAGAAAACAGGGCTGGAGTTATGTACCATCTCGTCGATCTCGCGATATTTTCACACATGCATCCATTAAGAGCTATACGAAGTCTCGCGAGATCGACGCCATGTTTACATGCTACCTGCTACATGCTACACAGTGTTTCCCCTACCATTCTGTTGGCGGGGCGGGCCGCCCCGCCAACGCGGCCCCCCGCCCCCCCCTGAAGAAAGGTGAAAATTTAGCCCCCCCCCCGCTTTGCGCACGATATGATGCTAAATCAAGAAGCGCGAAAAGTGACAACCGCGCCAAAGAGCATCCCATTGCATGACAAATTTCTGTCACCATGTCAAAGAGGATCCCAAACAGGGATCAATTACATCCTTCTTTAAAAAAAAAAACACCTGCTGCATCAACCTCGGTGACGGAGAACGACGGTGAGAGGGCAGAGCAAGGTGTGGAGAGGGCGGGTGGGACAGCAGCTGAAAAACACCGCACATCTGGATGGGACCCAGATTGGGCTGCCGACCCAAAGTACAAGGCTTGGCTGTACAAGACGGATTTAGGTGAGTTTCTAATAATAACGTTACAGTTACATTAGTTTGCAGCTAGATGAAAAATGTCTCCTATCGTCCTCCTATTGGCGTGTGTGTGCTTTTGACTCTGATGTGCGCGCTTGTTGTCTGTTTCTCTGTACACTGTCGGATGCTATTTACATTTTACACTTTTCATTCAAATAAACTAGCTGCCACAGATGTTTATTTTCATCTATGAGACATACATTTATCTTCCGAAATGAAGCTATCCAGCCCGTGTTTAATCTACAAAAAGCTGCAGGTACATTAATCGGCTCTTGTTCTTCTACCGGTATGACGGTGAAGTTTTGACCGCAGGTCACCTCAGCAGACTCGGGCTAGGCTGCTCCGCCGCTCCGCTACAGGTGCGGCTGGTCTGGACTTCTCCCACCATGTCAGAGCAAATGTGCAAACAAGCGTTATTTGGATAAACTCGCGGCACAATGGGGAACTAAACGGCTACTTTCTCACACGAAAAAGCTTTAAAACCTGATTTTCCCGGCCCTATAGCGGAATTTAAAACACAGTTACGGCAGTTTTAAGTTAGCTATAGCGAGGGGAGGTTCGCTTCCTGTTTATAAAATAAAAGCGCAAATTCTATCCTTATGGTTTTCTTTATAGTAAAAGACAACGGGTGTTTTATTTTTGTGAAAATGACCAGAAGTGCGTTACTCACTACGGCTGGCTTGGGTAGCGCCGATTTAAAAAGCAAAACTTTAAACAGCTGTTATGTAGGAGCTTGTATGATCCTTGCAAGATAGCAAGTCAGCTGGCCTTGTATTGATGGCAATTTTTTTCATTATATAATATAATTTATATACATATATATAAAGATTTTATTTTATTTTTTAATTCAGGAATGTTCTGTAGGATCTGCCGGACTCACAAACTCAGCCCCACACAGCCCAGAAGTTCAATGAAGTTTGAGTGTTCCTGTTTTGTTAATGTTGTTCTGTTGTGTTTTAATTTAACTAAATTATTGTATTTATTACCTTGTGGTTTGAGGAGTCCCTGAATGTTTTTCATAATTTTCGAACATTTTCAGCTGGACATGGTGTAAATCTTTTGCAGTTAAATTTTAATGTCGCAGCTCACGGACACTTGGATTACACCACACGAGCAGGATGGAGACATTTTGTGTTTGTTTTGTGTTCTTTTTTTTTTACATTTTATCCGTGGTCGCCATTCACTGCCATTATACCGGATATGGCTGCAACCCTGTTTTCTGCTGAAACTCCAGGATTGTTTTGTGAACTGAAGACCTTCACCCATCATCACATCGGCATAGGGGTGAGTACATATTGAGTGGATTATCATGTAGTGGTGGAATATCCTTTTAAGTGACTTCTACTAACAGAAAAATGTTCCACATGTTGATAATCCTAATATATCGAGCTTGGGTGCTGACACAAAGTAAACAGGACGATGCTGCTGTCTTGCTGCTGCTGCTTCACTTCATGTGCGTGTGCGGAGCAGTTGTCCCACTGTGATAACTTCTCATATTCAGTTTATGGAGCTTAAAGAGAGCCAAACTGCTGCATCTCTGTCTAAAATACTCCCACACTCTAGATGATTGCAGTGAGGCTTGCTCTCTGCAGCTTGTTCTCCGTGTGAATCTGTGCTCTGACTGGGCGCAGTAGTTCATAACGACACGTCCAGACACAATTTCCAAATCGACATTTTTTCGTAATCGATGTCAACAAATCACCCAAGCCCTAATAACAAATGAGCCTCAGTTTCTGTCAATTACACCAAATTTATACTAGACTATTAATTTATTATCCATGAATACATTATTAATCAGTTAAATTCTTAACTGTCATTAATCAATTAATGATTAATCATTACATCCCTACTATGGAGTAGCTCAATGTATACTTAATTCTTAAATCTTAAGAAATCCTTCAGACATAATGGTCAGTGAGGCAAAAATTATGTATTCTACAACCAATATTATGTATTCTGCTGTAATATTATGCCCTCTATTTTCCACGTGGTGATTAAATGTTATGGTTTGCAACCCATGCATCATCTTTTTGCTTGTTTTTTTTTTCTATAGCAGATAAATCCCTTTAAACTTTTCCATAAAATGCAAACAGCGATGTTATTGTGTTAAGTAACACCAAAATTTTGCAAATAAAAAAAATGAATAGCTCTCTTCAATCATCTTGTACATCTTTAGTAATGCACACAAACTTGGGTATAGGCTAATTTTATACATTCAGAGCTGGCTAAAAATTGCCATATTTAAGGAAAAGCAGTGAATTCTGGCTGAAATAAATTACATTGCAATTAACAAATTAATCAATAGTATATCATGAATATGTAAGCTATATAAGCTGACAAATATGTTGAGCACCACAACTTGAGGGTATAACAGGTTGGTCTTAGTTTTGTGCTCCTCTACTGCAGCTTTCAGACAGACCCTCTTGCTCAAAAATACTGAATTTTTAAATGTAGTCACATGTCGCTTTAAAAATGCATTTCCCACAGTCCTAGTTACTTGGGTGTAGTGCTCAGTTCAGGAATACATCCTGTATGAACACATACACTACAATTAAACAACCTCATATAATGAAGTTACTGCATTACTAAACACAAATCCAATGGCACACTGTGCATTATTGTTGACATTTTATCAATAGACCAAATGAGAAGCAAATACGTATTAGGTATGCACACTAATGTACCCATATCCCCCATGTTTTGATAAAAAAAAAACATATCTGGAAGTATATAAAATACAGATGAGAGGTTCATTCTAATTCACTTTAAGAGGCCAGCCTGCTTGCTTAAGCAGCCAAAAAATATACTCAACAGCAATAACTCAGATTGAGATATTAGCCTGAGCCTTCAGATATAAATCAAACCTAAGCCATCTGAAATCTAGCAACTGTAAGAGAAAAACAAACTGCAGGAAGTACCATAAATAATAACAATACGATATGTTATTGATCCCTGTAGATAAATTCTGCTTCAGTCCAGAGAGGTCAATGGTCAGGGTCTGCCACAAAGAAGTGATGGAAGGAATTTAAAGACTTCATAGAGAAACCCAACCGGACTGTGCATCTGCAGCCAGTAATAAGCCTGTAGGCTATGTGTCCTGCCATTAGTGTTCTCCCGGATAAACAAACAAACCTTAACACCCAACCTGCTAAGCAGCCTATGGAGACCTAGAGTAAATAGATCTCTTTATGAGCACTCAAATCACCTGCATAATGTGTAGGCCTGTGTATGCACATCTTCTTTCCCTAGCAAAATACAACAGATGCAGTGGAAACTTACTGGTGAAGTGAAGGAGTGAGGGTCCCAGCTGAATCACAATGGCTGTATTATTAGACCCACACTAATGCAAATGCCATTTGCTGGACACTTGTTTTTGTGCTGTTAGACTTGTAGCTACTGTGACCAAGCATCAATTTCCAATACTCCTTGCAGAGATGGCAAAAGTGCACACATGCTTTACTCAAGCAGAAGTACAAAAACGTCTTCAAGTAAAAGTGAACAAGAACAGGCTCTGACATGAATTAAAAGTCTACAATTAAAAAGCCCTCTGAAGGACATTTCTGCCTGCTGTTCTGTGTAAAGCTAACTGAACCTCATCTTTTCTCCATTGTGAAGTCTCCCTCTCTTATCTGTTGCATCTTTTACATCATTTTTCGCTTTGTTATATCTGTTGAGCATGATATGCTCTGTGTTATTGTCCCATCCGTTTCAGGTGAAATTGGTCTTGATGTTGGGAAGGTGGTGTGAATTGATGCAAAATTAAAATAAACAATAATTGACCTCAAATACACTTTAAAATAGCAAAATTAATCAAAATATTATCCAAATCACAATATGGCAGAAGCAGCTATTTTTTGATAAAGGAAAAATGTCAGACAAAACCACATTATATTTAAGTAATATAGTGCTACAATGGCACTCTGGTCTATAAATCTTGTTCTTCAGATGTTTGTTTGGTATAAACCCCAATAATGTCATATCATCATGATTTCAATCATTTTTCAATGAAAATAAAAACTGTGATGCAAAAATGATGATTCCCTCTAATCATGAACCATATCCCAATTGCAATATCTGCAAAAGTAATCACAATATGATTTTTTTTTACCATATCATGAGGCCCTAATCTCACCTTTTCTCCATGGTCAAATCTCAAGCCTCTGTTTTGTCTATTCTTTTGTTTTTCGCCTAGTTACATCTGTTGTGCGTGATATGTACTGATGGATACACCAAGGAATTGTCTTGTCTATGTGTAACTGTCCCATTCATGTAGGTTGAAATTGGTTTTGATGTTGGGAAGGCAGCACACATTGATGCAAAATAAAAATAACGATAATTCTCCTCAACTTAAACTTAACTTAAAACTAAAGTAACAAGCCCTTTTTTGAAAATGTAAGGAGTAGAAAGTAGAGTTGTCACAATACTCTAATTTAACACTTTGAGACAATACTAGTATTAAAAATAATAGCTTATACCTAATACCTTTCGATACCATGGTAAACAGAAAAGTCATAGGCACAAATAAAAGTCACTGAACGCGGGTTTTGCTACATTGCAAACTAAATTTCTTCAATAAAGTCTGAACTGATTGAACAATTAAGGGATATTGTATTGTTTTAAATACATAGCATTAAAAAGTTTTGACAACCTTGGTAGAAAGTACTAAAATAGAGAAATAAATACTCAAGTAAAGTACAGATTATGGAAGTTAATGATCACTCATTAATTAATCAATCAGTGTTAAGAATTTAACTGTTTAAAAATGCATCAATGATAATTAATGAGTAGTCTTGAAATTGCAGTATTTGCACCTCATCTGACATTGTTTTCTCTGGTGGAGCCATTTGTTATGAATGAGCACAAATCTTTTTGACGTCAAACCCTTTGACCACCACACAAGGAAGTGGTAGCTATTCACACGTTAATCAGAGAGATGCTGATCAAATGATAAATTGATACTGATGTTGATATAAGGTTGATATATGGTTATACGATGGCACTAAAATGACACAAGCCACTGAACCTGAGTTGGTTTAGTTATCTTCTTTAATGGTTGCCTTTTCAACAGGTCCTGCAGGCCCTCAAAAGTGTAAGGAAAACCTCCCCAAATTGTTGAATAAGGAAACTTAAACTTAAAGGAAAAGTTCATCCAAAAATGAAAATTCAGTCATTATGCAAAAAATAAATAAATAAATAACTACATAAAATGCCTCCATACTGCTCGTCTGGTGTAATCCAGTCTCCTAAAGCCCTGACATGCCATTCACTTGTGCACACACACAGTCACACCACACACACCCAGTTCAGATGGTGTGCACGCATCTGTGAACATGGCTCCAAGCAAAGGATCTAAAGTAAAGACTCAGACTAAAAACATGCCGTAAATGATATCCTCCAAGTCAACTTGGCATGTTGGCGCTTTAGGAGACTTGGATTACACCAGATGAGGCGAATGGACGCATTTTATGTTTCTTTTTAGGTTGTTTTTTTTTACATTTGAAAACTGGTCATCATTCACTTACATCGTTTGAGATATTCTGCAACGCTGCTTTCCCTGTGAAACTCCAGCAGCGTTTTGTGGACTAAAAAACTAAACCCAACCTTCAATCAGCATGAGGGTGAATCATTTATTGGGTGAACTCTACCTTTAAAATGAGAAACAAATAGAAAAAAATAAGAAAAAATTAAAATCTGTGGAAAAAATTCTTCGTCTAAATAGTGAGAGTTGCTAGTTCTCTGAAGAATTACCAAGACGGTGTGATGAATCAAATCTCTTTACTTCATGCAGCATGCAGAGAAGACTCAATCATAGTGTTCTAAGGTCTTACACGGTGTCTTGCTTTATATACAAAAAACAACAGTTGCTGATTCCATAATGTTGATTCAATCACTCCTTCTACAGATGTTAACAATGTGTAGCACACTAGCCTTCCTGAGCCCAATGTCCCATTGATTTTACACTCAAACTTACAGTCATCTTCATTCCTCACAACTTAGATACAGAGAACCCCAAAATCGATACATTGATTATTCATCAATAATTGTTCATCTTCCACAAATCATGACTGCGTTTTGTATCTTATAAATTATTTGTGGTTAATTGATTGATGTATTGTTAGTGTTATCAACCATCCATTAAGGAAAATGCACAAAATTTGCAACCCAAATTTTGTAAATCTGTAGTAGGGTCCACCTCTGACTCTTAGTCACTTCTGTTTTCTGACACGATGTAACCTTTGTGGTGGGCAGGACACAGCTGAAAGTGCCCAGTCTGAATGGGTGCCGCTAGGTTTTCTGGGTCAGGTGCACCCTGCCCTAACGTTAGTTTCACTTTCACAAGCCTCATGCAGACACCAGATACTCATTTGATAGATCACATGTCTGGAAACTCCAAATGTTTTTTTTTTTCTGCAGATATGGAGATAACAGCAGATTTTCTCATTGAAACAACTTTTATTGAAATAAACTGCATTAAAACTGGACGAGCTATTCTTCTGGAGACTCCTTCAGTAAACTCTGAGGCCCCCGGGGTTTCCTTGACCCCTGCTGGGGGCACCGTTAATCACAGCTCTGGCTAGCAAGTTATTGTACTGTACTTCCACACAGCTACCGACCGGCCCTCTTTACCAGTAACAAAAAAAACAGCCGTTTCAAATATTTCTCACACACATAAAATTAAATAAAATTGCTTTCACATACCTTCTGCCCGGGTACGAAGATCAGACATCGTTCTCTGGACGGGCGGCATCTCTCCACGCACAGCCGGGCGACGGCACCTGTCAAGCGGCCGCGGCTTGTTAGTTCTGGTCCCTGTGGCTGCTGCTGCCTCTCAACCGTCAAAGAATTTCAAAAAAACGGCTAAAATTCAACAGAGGAGCCTCTCTCATGCGGACACTACTGCTGCGTGTTTACTGCTAATAAGAGATACAGACGCGGTATAAACAACATTCATTTCCTGGTGGTGACAGAACCGTGCCCAGGAGCCCACGGCTTCATGGATCTCCCAGCAGCATCCCGGTTCACACGGCGGATTATAAAGCTGATAGACGCCTTCGGTATAGCAAGAGTGGACACGGACTTACCATAAACTGACGTGAGGGGGACGGTGCCGCTTCACATTATGGACCGTACCAAATTACACCGCAGCGGGAGGGGGGGGGTGACTGAACATAATTGTCATTTCACCGCGGCGAGGAAGTATAACTCATCAAAAATGTATTTCTACGACGACATCAAAAAGACAAAGTGTTCGGTTTCAGTCGGCAGGACCTGTGATGTTTAAAACAGGGATAAGTTTTTGAAATTGGCAAAGAAATTGTTCTTTGGTGTGGACGCCTCCCCCTCTGCAGTAGATGTTGTTCACAGGTTGAAGACACAACAATAGTACACTGGGTGGGAGTTGGCTTATTACAATAGAGTCGTGTTTTTGTAGAAAACATAGTTATTAATGTATTTATAGTTATTGCAGTGTCAGCAAATGACAACATTTACCTCTTAACAAACCATAGCATACATTAATATAGTCCCAAACATAAAATGTTCTATGTTTGACATTATGCACAGATTAATTCTCCACGTTTACTGTATTTTGCAATACGTTCCAACATATTTACATGTCTTTCTATAAGAATATAATATCCCACCTATTCTTAAAATATAGCCTACTGTTTTTAATTCATGTTATGTCTGTAAGTAATGGAATACAGGGATGCATTTTCCAATGTATTTTTTTAAAGCAACACATTTGTATTTTGAAACATTTGTATTTTTATGTATTTGATAACACACTATTGTAAATTCCACTTTGTAATTTCTTGGTATTACCTTTATGTTGAATTATACTGCAAACTGTATTTAACTGACACAAATAATGAAATACCTCCATACATTGAATTAATATCAGATTTTGGCCTGTAAAAGGAATAAAAGGACATTTCTAAACTTTGTCTGGTGACTTCACATTAAACCTTAACACCACTTTTGCTTATAAGTTGTTGTTTTATTTTTACTGCTGTATATATGGTTTACTTTTTGTTCTCAGTGTTTTAACACTTCATATAGGCTTCCAAAAGATATCCACACATTGTAGAAAAAGGACTCACAGAGACACTATAGACTAGACACACGCGCAAAGTGATCCCAGAGTGTCATTTACATTTGTTCATTATATATCATGATAGCCCACACAGAGTTAAACATCTGTTAACATCTGCACTGAAGTCAGATGGAGAAGGAGTCATCCAAGCAGTGCAATCAGTAGCACATACTTGGTAAGTCTGAATACCATTAAACAAAAATGAACAAAAGATAGCTGCCGCTATCTGTATCTGGTTGGTTGTTTTATGAGTCTCTGAGTTGCATGTTTCAAATTGTACTTGACATTGTAGTTTAAGGATGCTCTAAATGATGTTCCTGTTAACATTAATATTCTCTTTTATTTTTTATCATTATCTTCATGCTTGTATGGCCTCCTACATCATTTTCAATCACTTTAATCCAGAAACATATTTTGAGAAAAAGGCCTTTAAAGATAATAATTCATATTTAGCCAATTTTAAAATGGTGTAAAAGAGATTTATTTAGATTCAAGTCAAAATGAACACAATATTTTGGTCAAAAGTGATTTCCCACATTTGTATGTAGACTACAAATACCTTCATGCATATGTGTGCACATGACCACATGCACAAGTATATACACAGTACAGTTGACATGCCTATAAGCTCATGTAGACAAGAAATTTGTTGACAAAATATGAACAAATATACTGTACATATAATGTAATAATATTATGTATAAGATAAAATAAGATAAGACAACATATTTCCCAGGGAAATTTTTCAGTGTCACAGCAGCAAAGTGGATAACATAAATATAAAGAAGCATCAATAAAAATATAAAATAAAATGTAAAAATATAAGTGAGAGGAAACATAAAAAATAGGAACAATATAAACAACGGAAACATGAAAATAGGAACAGTATTTACAATATAAACTAACTCAACAGTTGAATTCACACCATTGCACAAACGATGATAAGTATGGATATTGCAAATTGAAATTAAAATTCACCTGCATGAAATATTGCACATACACACAAGTGCACAAACATCCATAAACAATTAAACAATTTATATATATATATATGTTCATATATAATATATATGAACAATATACAGTATCTATAATGTAACAATATAATAAATCATACTGTATATAAACATAATAATATGAAGACTATATAATGAAAAATATTAAATATTAAGGGCTGTGCGGACTAAGGTACATGTACAAACTTACAAGTCCACATCCAGATGAAAAAAAATTAAATGTTATTGAAAAACAAACTAATGTAGAATACTTACATATAATTGAATAGAGCCACAATTAGCCCAATTATGTTGTAATGTAATAAGTTATTGAGTATATTATTAATAAATGATAAATGATGAATATTGTTGTAATTTTAATACTCTGTGTTTTTAGGGTGGCTTTATAAAAACTGTCCTGGGACTACAGATGAAAAATAACCTCTTGGTTAATTCTGGTGCATTTACAGAAATGTTCATTAATGTGAATTAAGCTCCTTATTGTAGCCCTGCTGGCTAGACTATCACTTCACTGCTGTGTTTTTATTTTTTATTCTTTATTCTGTGTGTGTTAATATGTGTTGTGTAGTTACTCAATGCCTAAATTTTCCTTGCAACCAATCTCTCAGTCAACCTCTTATCTATTTCATTAATCCTGTCCATCAAAATGTAGACCAAGTCGTAGGAAAACCTAAGTCATAAACAGACCTGGACATTGACTGATAGAATCATGCAGTTGAAAGTAGACACTGGTATCAGTTACTGGGTTATTATGTGATTATTGTCTGTAGAGAAGCTCAGCAGAAGATCTAATCCAGAGTGACTTACTCTGTATCCCTCATCAGTGTGTCACTCTCCTGTCCTGAACATGCTCTAACAAACATGGACACTCAGTTGCCAAAAATAAAAAATAAATATAAATGCAAATGCAAAGGAAAAAAGCAGCAACAATAACATCCCTGCTGCTGTGACTGCCTGCCTGGCTGCTGTACATACAGCATATCAAAGTGTGTTCTCATTCTCACTGCAGTTGAAATGCAAATCACACAGGAGACAGCATTTGTACAGCAGCAGCACCACTGCAGTTGCCTGAGAGAACTGCAGACACACTACAGTCGTCTGGTGTGTGTGTATATATATATTGCACCGGCAGTATGTTCATAATGCTGAGTATCCTGCTTATGTGCACAGAAAGGTTTTCTAGTTATTGCTGCAGACCCCTTGCATATTTTCATGTAATATGACGCTCTTCATTAGCAGGAGAGGATTCTGCTGCTATTTTGATCCATATTCCCTTTAAAATTAAGGCGTGTTGACTGTTGTGGGGATTAGAGGGAGATGAGATTATGTTTCTGCTTTTAAAACACAAAACAATGTGTGGGGCATGTGTATGAGCAGTGCAGTAGATGGTGGCAAATATCTGTAACAATATATCTGTGTTCACATCTCTTTAAACAAAATGATTCAATTATTTAAGATTTAGGTGTATTCATAGCAATAATTAACATTTTTTCCTGTTTCTTTTAAAATATTAAATGCAACTGCATGTCCTATTCTCAATAGCCAAGAAAAGCAAAAACAACAACACAGAGGTATTGTGTTACATAGGAACATCCAAAAATAAGAAACGAACACCTGAACATCTTACGCCTCCTCCTGTGCCTACTAGAGACACATCTCTCCCAAAGATTTCCTTTCTTTCTTTCCCCCCACTCCGCCTAATTCAACATCAGCTTGCCACCACAGGGATTTGGCTCTGTAGCTCCCACGGTTGCTAAGCAACAGTGACAAGAAGCCTGTCTCTTCGATTGTGTGAGTGTGTGTGTGTGCATGCTGGTTTTGTGTTTTATTGAATATCCAGTGCAAACAATGACTCATTCAACCAGACATCCAATTTTTTACCACTGTGAGAATCTGTGTCAATTACAAACAGCACAAGTGTTGTTATCAGTTTATTTTTATCTTTAACAGACTGACCTAAAAAGATTTCACTGATACTCCCTTCAAACACCTCTTTTCTTTGATAACCCGCTGCAGTGTAAATATATATTTTGGCAGGCTGTGATTCACATGCAAATAAAAGATCCAGCAAGTCTTTGGCACAAAATATAACATGACATGTCTTTATAATCAGGTCCTTGTCAGGGCCGCCCCTGACCAAAATGGGGCCCTAAGCGAAAAAAATATTTGGGGCCCCCCGCCCCGAGCCAAAAACGAAATGAAATTTTGTTTTCTATCATCTGCTGCTATTCGGTCTACTAAGAATACTGCACAGCTATATCTAAGAAATTCAAAGCATCTACTGTATTATTATCCCTCCTTTATCTATTAGCATAAAGTATCAGTACTGATTAGTTGTTTGTTAAATGATCACTTTAAACTGTCTTGTTTGAAGTTTTTATAACCAAACGTAATTACAAAGGTACAGCAGCAGCTGCGGGCAAGGGCGCACGAATGAGTTTAACATTGGGGGGGGAGGCACATATCGGTAACCTGACAGATCCGTACTACAAGCAAGTAATCCCATTTTTCCACTTTTTTGTGAACTCTTGTAAAATATCTAGTGTTATGTTACTGTCTCTTACCTGTTGGTCTGCTCCTGTCTCTCCTTCACTTTGACTCCCTGCCTCAAGCCCTTGATGTCCCTGCATGGCATTAATGTATTTACAACAGACAACATTACATATAGTAATATACAGTATCAGCATTTGACTTACAAAAGCTAAAAAAATATCTGTTAAGGTTTTTATCATACAGAATGAAGACTTTTAACAACTGATCTGCAGATGTATAGCTCATACTGTCAACTCTGTTTACAGCATAACCTAACCCTTACAGTAAAAGTTTTCACTAATTTATTCTATAAGACCTCACCTCAAGCCCTGTACCATCCTCTCCTTTTCCTGTCTCCTTCGTGCTGCTGCATTGCTGCTCCTAAACATACAAAATAGCTTCAGAGATGCACGTCTATACAGCTCCTGAGCATAAAGGTGGCTCATTTTAAAACTAAACGTGAAAAAAAATCCACTTATCAATCACTATGGAGTAGAATTTCACCATATAAATGTGCAGAACACTAGTGGGGTGTTCTAGTGCAGCTGATAACCTAATCATAACCAAACCCTTATAGTACTGTGGAAATAATGAAATAATTATTGAAAATTTATCTTTAAAAAAATCAACCTGACATCAGTCCTCACCTGTTCTCCTTTCTGGATCTATTATAATCAATAATATGATTTTTAAGCCTTACCTCACACCCTGAAGCTCCACCTGGCTCTCTATCTTTTTCCTGAATGAATTACACTTCTTCTCATGATAAAATTCTTTGTGTTTAAAAGTAATAACGGTAATCATATTTCAATAATCAATTTAAGACCTCACCTGAGCTTCCACCTGCCTCCTCACTGTAACGTCAGTTACTATCATTCTCCTGATAAGACATTATTGCACATAATATCTAATATAATGTCATACGTGCTGAAATGAGATGACAGGACATTTTGGTTCATGTTGACCTACTTGGGAACACTGACAAAGTTAGCAGTTAAATAACGGACGAGTGACCATCCCAGGATTAAGATGACTTAACTCAAAAGATATGGTTTCTAAATGTGAACGTAAACTAACAACAAGACGTTATAAACAAGCCATATTCATGGCAGCGCTCCCTACAGACCGCTTTAACTCGTCCAAAAGACATTCTGTCATCAGACCGTCTGAGTGACCACACTGAGCCGGTGAGGGAGGGGCGGGGGGGCAGTGACATGACGCTGCGTTGCGCTTTCAAAATAAAAGCACGTGAGTTAAAGATTTAAAAATCGAATATTTTTCTCCTCCGCGGTATAATTTTTGGGGCCCCTATTGGATCGCGGGGCCCTACGCACTGTGCGTGTTCTGCGTGTAGGCAGGGGCGGCCCTGGTCCTTTTAATTCCTTGTAATTTGTCTGCAGCTCAAATTAGCTATTGATAACAATAACAATTTCTTATTCCAATTTTTATTCCAGAGTTTGTATATGGAGTGTCCTGGTGACCTAGAATTTAAATGGCAAAAAAAAAAGCAAAGGTGAAAAAATGGGGGGAAAAAAGAAAAGAAAGAAAGAAAAAGGAAGTATAGTTGCTTGAATTCAGTGCGAGAAATGTGGATGCAGTTTTAGGTCAGAACAAAAATCCAATCAACTGCCACCATCAGGCGAATATTAGTCCAAATTAATTCAGCTTTTGGTTTGCAATTCTCAAGCTTTTTGAAGTAAAATGTATAAAAATTAAATTTAATTTTTTAAATTTAAAGTTTGATCAACTGCAGTCACTTAAAGTACTATAAGGCGAATTTATCTGGTTATGAAACCATCTAAATTTAATATCGATCAATCAAACAAGACCATCAGTGAGAAGACCAGCTGTTTCTATATAGTTATTCTAAATGGCTTCCACTGGGCAGATGAAACAAGCCTGTCTTTACATTTTCCCAGGCAGAGTTACAGTGAGTAGTATGTTAGCCAGATGAAAAGAAGCAGGAAGAGATTTTTATTTACATATTTTTTTTTTTTGATGTCACATTTTGTGGGTATTACATTGAAAACTACCACACACACTACCACACTACCTTTTGTCCACAGGGGACTCCAAATCAACAAAATATGAACGTTCTTTGTAGTAGCTTTATATAGGAAGTCCACTTCTTTTGTCCAGATTTAACATCTAAACAGTTATCAGATGGACTGACATGAAATTTGGTTCAGATATCTATGGTTCCCATATGATAAGGTTTTGGTTTCTGTGAAATGTCTCCACAACCACTGAATGGAGTGACATGAAATTTTGCACTTCATTCATGTCTCCCACAGAATAAATGCTTTAAGAACTTAAGTGATCCCTTAATCTTTCTTCTAGCATTATCACAAAATTAAAATTGTGCAAATGGTGTTATTTTTTCCCCAAGACTGCCCCACTTAGTCCCGCCTGCGCTACTACTGTGCTGTGACTGGCTGGTTCTTGTTGCCTTGGTGATGCATCCTTGTGATTGGCAGAAAGCCTTTCTAACGTCTCTAAGTCTCTCCTTACTTCCACCCCTGCTCCTGGGCGATCCATTTATCCACACAACCTCCTTGGAATTTCTCCCAACTACCATCTTATATCATATCTGCACTCGCAATCACAGCCAGACAGAGTACAGTAATAATAGCCAATCAGAGCCCTGTAAGATAGCACTAGGCGGAACAGTCTTGGGGAAAAAATAATGCTTGCCAAGTAGCAAATATTAGCAGACGAAGTTACTAAGCTAAGTTTGTGAACATAGTAAATATTATACCTGATAAACACATGCATGTTACTGTAGTATTGTCACTGTGAGCTTGTTGGCATGTGGGTGTTAGCGTGTAGCTCAAAGCCTAAGTACAGCCTCACAGAGCTGCTAGCATGGCTCCACACATTCTTGTGTCTTTCTTAAATTATTACCTTGAAACCATTTATTAGACACACATAAAACGTACTTGATATCAAAGTTGCAAGCCCTTTTATTTATTACTCCATTAGGATGTTCAGGAGAGGCTCATATACTCTGAGAAGTATATGAGCACAGCAAAGTAAGTCCTGCTTTTCTGGTGTTTCTAATGTTATTCTTGAACTGGACAAGATTTTCTCAGATTGATTCATTCTTTTGTTTCTTATTTCTCTTCAGGTGGGATTTAGGAGAAAATGGCGTGAAGTCACTAAACTGCAAATAAGAATCTGATTTATTTCTCACAAGACGAAGAAAAGACTATTGTGAGAAACAAAATGTTCCTCTGGTATAGAGTCTTGTTTGTTGTTGTTCTTAAAAACTGACCCAATCTTCAGCATACGCAAAAGCAGTGATCTTTTAGAAGATCCCACTCTGGCTGATCCACAAAGTTGTGATACAATCCTACAAACAATTTGGAGACACACAAATTAATTTAGCCGCAAAGGTGCAGAAACAGGGTGTGAGATATGTCTCACCAAAAGTGTTCAGTAGAGTAAAGTCTCCTAGTACATGTAACGTCAAACAATCAGAAGTGCCTAAAAAACGGAAAATGAGCCCCTCGCCCTCGAACCTCTTGTAAGCTACAAACAGCCTCAGTGAACCACCTTTAAAGTCCTTCTCTACATCAAACTATGATGAGTTTGCAGTGTCCTTCAGAGATAGCAAGCAAACATCTGGGTGAATAACCAGCCTATGAATGATGATGTTTGTAAGCTCCTGTCTGCATGGGAGCCCTTCGCCTCTGCAGGAAAATACTCTGAGCCACTTTGCTGCTGTTGAAAGAGGAAATATTGAGGAGAGAAGTGAGTGCTGTTTAAACCCTGCAACAGCTTTACTGGATCCTGTCCCAGATGCTTTTAAAACGGTATCCAGTTTACTATAGAGGATGAAGTGCCCGCTGTTTCTCATGGTGCTGAAAACTGCTCTTATATGTGTAAACTATACTGTGCTAAAAAATTTTCTTGTGATTTAGAATCGTTTTTAAAAATAAAATCATTACAAAAACATAATGATTCACACGTTCATTGTATTTTAGGGACACTTTAATTTGGCTTTTATACTCACTACATCACTTAGACAGCACTTAAGCTGTAAAAAACGAATATGGAAAGAGTATTTCTCATTTTTAGTGCTTTTAGATGCAGGAACAGGTTTTATATTCTCAAAAAATATAAATGTCTTCAACACACCTGTGGATGCAATCTCAGAAGTTCAGTTTGTAAATCACTCATTCTGGAGAACTGGGACAATACTATATTTTTAGGGGGGTTTGATGTTTACTCTTCAATTATGCTAGGAAAATATATTTCAAATATATGTCTTTAATATATATTTCAAAAGACACAACAAACAGTACCTGCAGCTGAGGACTTGAATTTTGTCAGACATACAAAAACATTATCAACACAAAGTACAGAAAAAAACATTTCTATGACTGAGTTGACTGTCAACTGATGGAGTTGGCATCACATAGAGGGGTGTGTCCAAGCTTTTTTGACTGGGAGGCCCAGTGGGACACTGACTTTCTTTTATTTATTCATTTAAGTTGAGAAAATATACATAAACATAACATACATAAACATTTTTTTCATTTCTCAACATAATCGTAGTGAATAGCCATTTTATTTTTTTAATGTTAATGAAAAACACATTTTCAAACCATAATTGTTAATTAGCTTTGATCTAGAAGGACTAGAAGACCTTTTTATACCTGGCAAACTTGTGTTAAAATCTGACAGAGTTGACAGAAATCTGGGGCTCAACTTTAGAGGGCCAACATGCATAAAAAATAAATTTCAAAACAAGGATGATTATAATAGCACATTTTTATACCTGTGGTATCAGAAGGTATTGTTATTTTGAGATCTGAAAGCCTTTAATTTTTTTCATTGTTTGAAGTTGTTAAGTCTTGTCTGGAACAAGGGTGTTTTCTAGCACCAAGCCGGTTTAGAAAAAACAAAATTTAAAGCAGAGCAAAACACTTTATCATTTACATGTGTTTTATATATATGAATCTTTAAAGAATAAATTTGCAACAAAAAATGGAATAACAGTGTTAGAATGGATGAAATATTTAGGCTGAAAGTTTTGACTTCAATCTTTTCAGGAGGCATTAATCTTGCTTCTTTTCACTTGGCTTAAATCACTGTGTCATTGATTTTATCATTAATCATCCTCTACAGACTGATCAAATCAAGCTGGTGGATGCAGCTATCAGGCCTACAGTTGCATTCTTCATTTGTTGCCTACAGCTCTTAGGGGAATAATTGGTCAGCGTGACATTTAGCTGTAATTGAACTGCATTCTGCCCTCTTGTGGATGGTGATCTGCAGTCAGGGAGGGTGAGGTGGTGTGACGGCCAACTAATCACAAATGGTGAGTCACTGCAGAGTCATTTACTTAAACCCTTTCCACAATAGTTGATTAATGTGCACAGACCTCATCAAACTTACACAAAAAGGTAAAATTGGTGGGATTTGTCAAAAGTAAACACTCCAGAAGGTATGTAAAATGCTCCAGAAAGATCCAGGATGTCAAATGCCAACATTTTGGGCTAGTACAGTGTCCTGAGCACAGCAAAATAATGAGAAAACAAGGAAGTGCAGGCAGAGGGCAAGGTTTCTGCAGATACAGCCACAACCACACACATCTACTGGGTCATAAATGATGACTGATAGGAATTATGTTGATATGATATGATTGAGGCTGTGTGGGGCAGGGGCAAAAAAACAAAACGGTATGTTGTATGCAACAGGACACCAACGCAGGGAAAGATGTGATGCAATTATGGTAAAAGAGTTCCAATCCTCATTTAGATTAAAATAATAGGGCACTGCATCATGTTTTCTGGATTGGAAGGACACTCCAGAAGTTACTTTTTTCACACTGGAAGGTTGCTCTAGAACACAGGTGGCAGTGGGGGGGCAAGGGGGATGACTGACCACCCTGGTGCCCCCATGTATGAAAAAACGCAGCAAAAGTGCCCTCCTGGATGCCCCTCTTGTCAACAAAACATGATAAATGCCATCTAGAGCCAAAGACAACATGATGAAGCGCTCCCTGAAGTGCCCTTCCAATGGCCAAAACATGATGAAGTGCCCTCTAGAGTGCCCTCCCAGCGGTGAAAACTTGATAGAGTGCCCTCTAGACTGCCAGTGGTCATTTCATGTCCACCCGTTGAGTCCAGCAGTGTTTGAGTCTATACATTGTGTTTTAAGAAAAATGTTACTTATTAAGCCTTTAAATACTGTTTTAATTACACATTTATCTTAAGCTCTAGATGTGTTGATCAGTCTGATCCTATCTCATTACAGCAACTCAAAAATGTACTGCAACTTAGTCATATCATGCAGTTAACATAAAATACAAGCTGGTAATCTATGAATTCATCTATTTATTCACGCTGCACAAAATTAAAACCATCTATCACGCTGTACGGTTTGACTTTTCCCACTCAGTCACAGCCGAACCGACAAACAGCAGTGAAATTAAAGAGCGTTAAAGTATTCATCTTTTCAAATTGCTTTTTTAATAGCAGCCGAGGTGACTGGCGAGGCTACATTAGCACTGCTGATGAGCAGGGATGAGAGATGAGCTCTTCAGGTTGAACAGACTATCGCCGTTTCTGTGGTCTCTTGTCTAAATGTGCTAAAGTGAGATAAAATGGCTGTTTGACTCAACATGGCGTGGGTGGTCTCACTGAACTCTAGATAAGCATGCCCCGTAAGTCTCTACAGGAGGCCAAACAACATGGTGAGTTGTGCTCGTGTTTGTTTTATCTTAATTCATTAACTCTAGTGGTATCCATCATATTAAATAAATAAATAAATTTAAAAAAAACTAATTAAAATGAAAATGATATGTAAAGACCATGACTGATTTATTCCAATTATAAGAACAGTATGTTCTGGCAGGCAGAGTAACATAAGCAGCTTTATCCAGACACTGACTGCCAGATCCAAAATGTAGGATCTCTAATCCTCTAAGACTCCATGATAATATAATATAATATATATTATAATATAATATAATTATAATATAATACAATATAATATAATATAAGTTGTTATGAGTTTTTGAAACCTTGTTACATCAGGCCTCAGTATCTGCAATTTTGAGCAATTTCATGCACAAAAGATCTTATTTTGATTTACTTACAGAATCCAAAACAGAAACAATATAAATCATGTCGGACTAAAACTCTCCACTGAAACATGCAGCAGTTTGTGGCTCTTAAACCAGCATGACCCACTGCACTTGACAGTTGCCTATATAACCTATTGTTAGTATTATTTCTCTTATTACTTCAGTGAATATTTGTGACTACATATGCAAAATCATTGTAAAAGTTTAAAATATCCTTATTCAATTTTTATTTATTAAGAGTTTGACACATAAGGGTTCAATGTGAGAGATTTACAGGGATTTATTGGTAGGATATGCAATAATTGGAATATAACATTCACATGTATGTTTTCATTAGTGTATAAGGCACTGAAAATTAGAATCACTGTGTTTTCCTTACCGTAGAATGAGCTGTTTATAGCTGAGTCCAGTGTTGCCTCCCATAAGCGTCTATGACAAACAGTTCATTAGTTTGGTCCTGCTACAATAATCCATTTAGGAGTCATGATTTATGAAAGGGGGCATGGCTAAAGTGTAGACGGCGACAGCATCAGTCACAAATGAAAAAGGAACTCCATAATGATGCCTCCTACAAGATTCCATCACAAACGGTTCACTAGTTTGGTCATGTTACAGTAATCCATTCAGAAGTTATGCACTGTTATAGCCTACTCTACTGTCACACCCTCTTTTTGACAGTTGCTATGAACAGTTAATAAACAGCTGTCCGTTGACTCATAACCTTTGCACAAAACCTGTGTGAGTCTGTGAATCCATTTGGAATTTATGGGTCTGTTTGCAATAGGCCATTCCCATTACCACAGCCTCTTTTAGCCAATTAGCATGAACACAAACTCACACTTTCACACTTTCACACACACACACACACACACACACACACACACACACACACACACACACACACACACGTGCGTACACGCACACAGAGCTGGTCCTAAACTCCACGGGGCCCTAAGCAAAATTCTGTTAAGGGGAACTCCAAACTGACCGGAGAGCCACATAGATCTGTATAGAACAGAATGAGGTACAAAAACAATATTTATTGAAGAGAATATTTTTGTGTAGAATCCTAAGATAAATGAATATTGACATTAAAATAAATAATAAATTTTAGAAAATATGAAATGTAGAAAATACTAAAACATAACACTGAGCTTTGGGTCTGATGCCATTAGTCAGTTAATAGTTTTTAAATTACATATTTTATCAATCATCAGTCACTGTCAATCCACTAATTTCCATCTTGAATTAGTTCAGACTTGTAATCAGTGGTGCACATTTATATTAAGTACTGTATTAATACTGTAATATTACCAAGTACTATTTTACTTGAGTTCCATTTTATCCAACTTTATGCTTCTACACAACATCCCAGAGGTAAATACTATACTTTTTAATCCACAAAGCTGAAAAAAGGCTGTTTTCTTACTTACAAGATACATGGTTGTCACAGGACAGTGATGCTACAGACATTTAATGATCTTATAGACCATGATGCATTGCTGTAGATTAGACTTAATCCAGGGGGTGGCACTATACAAATCATTTACAGTGATGCCCAGCTCACATGAGAAGCTGAATGTTGCTAGTTACTGTAATTATCCAGCAAAACAGAGAAGCCAGGTGCAGCTATGCAGATGTAGGGTTGGGGGTGTATGGTGTGTGTGGAGAGGGCGGGGACTATTTGCATATTCATCAGTCCTTGAATATACATGAAGTTAAGTGTAGAGCTGTATGTAAGCCATTTTGAGGTATTTTATTAGGTTTTTGAACTTCTTTTGCAAAAAAAACCCACATCAGAGACAATTAATTACATCTTGTATTTCTTACATCTGTTGATTTCTGATAATTGACATCTTGTCAGCCATTACTCTTTAAATAGGCAATATTACACTGGAATGCTGTAAAATTTACAGTAACTTACTGGCAGCAATTAGCTGGTAAGTTGCTGTAAATACATTTCACAGTATGATTACTGTAAATCTAATCACAGTACCAGTACTGTAATTGTTATTACAGTAATAATCAGCATGCTGTATTGTTTATGACAACACTAATTCAACTACTGTAAAAGACATCTAATGTATTAATTTCAATATGATAAATTATTAACTACAGAACAATTACATGTTGTAAAATGAAGACACTTTCTTTAATTTTATTTTTTTTGTGTGTCTGGTCATATACATGTGTGCACTGATGTTTCGTGTTGGTGAAACGCGCCAAGGGGGCTGCACTTAAAAGGCCGTGACCAAACTATTTGGACACACCCATCAACAAAACTCATATCATATGTTCAGGCCTGGACTACTGTTGGACATGTGAAGTTTCAGACAGATTCGGTCAAGTGAGTGGAATTTAATACAACTTCCTGTGTTTTGAGGAAACATCGACCTTTGCCATGCCGTCATGGCAGCGCCATTTCGTGATACTTAAAGCTCTTCACAATATAGCATTACCAAGATCTTAAGGCCTTTCTGACCAGATTTCGGTTGGATATGGTCAACCTGCTTGGAGGAGCACTAAGGTCTAAAAAAAATGTAATTTCCTGTTGCCAGTAGGTGGCGCTATGAACTTACCTGGTTTTGCTGGTCATTGAGCCTGTTTATCCTCCTTATTTGTTCATATCAGGAGCATTGTGGTAAAATTAGTGTCAATAAGTTAATTAACTCAAAGTAAAAATGTTTATGACGAGGCTACATTACAGCCACATTTGAAAGAAATTTGACAGCGACTGTAAACATCCTGTACAAACATGAGACACGTGTGACAGGCAGCTCGGTCTGGGACACTGATGAATTGCTGCAGCTGTTGTGAGACAAGTTGTGCTGTCAGGTAGCAGTAATTTTCATTTCAGCAGATAAATAATATTAGGGATGACAATATGGATTTTTTTTTTCAGCCAATACCAATAACTGATAATTACCTGCTTCTCATGGCTGATATGATAAGATAATCAATTTGACATTTTTGTATTTCAAAAGAAGTTCATATAACTAGGGACACACAATAATATAGGCACTGATAAATTATTGGCTGATATTGGCCTATCACAGTGTATCAGTATATCTATACTATACATATACTAGATCGGTGTTGGCAAATATTAGCTGATAAATATTGACTCTAATAATGTCTGATATGACAGATGATGTCAAAGCATTTCTTTTGAATTCTTCAGCAAAATATTCAATAAAGGTAAAAGTATGTTTCTTACGTTTTTTGGTGAAAAAATAAATCAATGTTTGAAGAGTCAGAGTTGTTCTTTATTTTTGTTGTAATAGTGATGTCAGTCAGATTTGGTTTGATCAGAGCTGTGGAGTATTAAAGTTTAGTTTTTGAATTACTGTAAAAACTACAGGTCATATGAACCCTTTCAAAAATATAAACATGTGAAATCATTGGTTATCTTATTGGTATCGGCCATGTGAAGCAGGCAATTATCGCATCAGCTGAAAAAAATCCATATCATTCATCCCTACATACAGTATAACCTGACAGCTGAGGGAAATAAGGCCAAGACCTAGTGAGCAAAGATCAATGATCTGAAGTTCTGACCGATCACTATGACAGCCAAAACAAACAGCAGCTCTGACTCTTCAAATGTTTATTTTTTTCTAGTAAAGTTCATCATAAAACTTAAGGACAGAACGTTTTCCCAAAAAATCAAACGAAATGTTTTGGCTAATATACATTGATACCAATATAGACATGCGGTGAAAGTTTAATCTGTGTGTTAATCATCCAGTTTTTGGAGAAATTAACTATTAGTTCAAACTATTTAAATATTTATGAGATCAAACTGACGATTTAGATTTCCACATTTCTTTTCCTATTGTTTTACAGATTTATATTTTTTATGACCTCCTATGACTCCGTATATGAACACACTGAGCCATAGATCAGGAGAGAGAGTGAGAGAGGAGCTCAAACTGTTTACTTATTTTTTTTTTTTAGGAACGTCTCAATCTGGAGATCTGGACAGAAAGAGTGAGAGAAGTTCACTCACACTTTGTTAAGATCAAACCCACAGAAAGTTTCAGAGAGAGAGAGCATCACTGTAACCATAGCAACTCACTACAACTGACCCCCTATGCTACAGCGAGCCTGTCCTCCAAGTTCATGTCCAGAAGGGAACCCTTGATTTAAACTCTCCATAGATCATTGTTAAAGGAATAGTCCCAAAAATGAAAATTCAGTCATTATCTACTCACCCTCATGACAACTGAGAGTCAGGTTTATTTTGTCAGTGCACAAAACACTTGTCACTTCCACTGTTTGGGAGATTCTGCAACACTGTTTTCCTGCAAAACTCCAGCAGTGTTTTGTGGACAAAAAAAAAAACTAAACCCGACCTTCAATCGGCATGAGGGTGTCTAGATAATGGTTAAATTT
Source organism: Lutjanus argentimaculatus (assembly GCA_034769285.1). Classification (NCBI taxonomy): domain Eukaryota; kingdom Metazoa; phylum Chordata; class Actinopteri; order Lutjaniformes; family Lutjanidae; genus Lutjanus; species Lutjanus argentimaculatus. Next base: position 12,502,328 of record JAWZSL010000006.1, on the reverse strand, counting down.
TCATTTTTGGGTGGACTATCCATTTAAGGTTTGAGATTTTTCACCGGTCTGGGTTTCCTCTCTTGACATCACCGTAAAAATCAACTTCGGTCTGAAAAAAATTAAAGCCACAATATGGCTTTCATATGGCTGATTTAACTTTTATCCAGAAACGGCCCTGATCTCCGTGGGGCCCTGAGCAAAATTTTGCTAAGGGGCCCTCCTAACTGACTGGAAAGCCACGTAAACCATTTGCCACACAGTCACACCCCAGTGCCCCCACTACAGTCCTCCCTCCCCTCTTTGCTCCATCTGTCGGTCAAAGATTAAGATCTAAAAATAAGATCTATATAGAACAGAATGAGGTTCAACAAAAACAATATTTATTGAATAGAATATTTTGTGTAGAAACTTCAGACAAGTGAATATTGACATTAATATACAATAAATAAAAAGATCTGTCGCCTGCAAGGGACTGTTCTCTGTCCATCACAACCCACTGGGTCCCAGTGCAATTACACTACCTGCACTGTCTATATTTAGCTGTCTATAAGGAAACTGTAAATCACAGAGAGTTGAGGCACGTACAGCTGTCAAGTGTTTTGCACTATGTGCAGGAGATTGTATCCCGCAACCCAAGTTACATGGTGCAAGAACAGGCATACGGGGCAACGACTGAGAATGAAAGAGGCACCATTCTCCCTGGTATTAGTCAGTGTATTTTCAAAATGATTTTTAAAGCTCTTATCTTCAGGTAAAATAGTTACATAATATTGCTTTAACCAACAGTAACCTGGCAAACAACCAAACAACTGTCAGCCCTTTTGAATCAAATGTTGCTAAATCCTGATTAGTGCACCAAAATACATGACATCACGTTTTCCCCTCTCACCCAGACCAGTGAGAAACCGCACAGACAGAAATCCCTCATATGAAATAACTAAAACTGGTCTAACTTGGGAAGAAATATGCGTGTTCATGAGGGACCCCTATCATTCACAGTAAGAAGCTAAGCGAGAAAATAGGTTTTAAGGGACTTTAAAGACCAGAGTCAAGGACAGTTAAAGATAATTAAATTTAAAGAAAAACAGCTCAATAAAATAAATTTCTGTGATGGTATTTAAAAAATAAAACTGTTTAAACTACTTCAGCTCCTCAGGCAGTAATTTTAAAGTCTAGACACCCTAATGGCATCTCACTTTGGCTATTAGCAGCAATAATATACAACAAGCCTTTACAGGCCATATTATAATGGCTGTTGTGATGTCCTTATAATAAAAGAGAGAGTAGGGTCACTTTGGATCAATAAGACTTGGAACCACAGCCAGACTCATAATACCGCCACTACAGCTTCAGGATGTCACTAAATCTTAGGTTGAAGCATTACACTTTCCCAGATGGATTTTCTCTAATGATCAGCAGGAGGTGACACGAACAGGTGATGACATGCTTGTGTGTGTGTGTGTGTGTGTGTGTGTGTGTGTGTGTGTGTGTGTGTGTGCGTGTGTGTGTGTGCAGCTCTTACCTCAGGGGCCAAACTGCAGCACTCAAACAGAGTGGTGCTGTCACTGCTGTAAGCTGACGTGTCACATCTCCAGGGAGCTGCTTCATCACCTGTGACACAAAAAAACTGGCCGAGCAAGGCGTCTCTGTGGACATGCTGCTATATTGTGTCTCTGTGATACATTATATGGTCACTTCTGCTCTGTGAGGACGCCCAGTGAACACCTGCACTCCCAATGTGGGTGTAACACTGTAAGCAGTCAGGGAATATCCACTTACGTCATGCATTCATGTGTTTGGAAGAAAAACTTTACATTAGACAGGGAATAATAATACAAAACCGCTCTCCTTCTTAAGAAAACGCAGTGATTCAACGAAAAATAATCAGATTCTACACAACATCAATCATTGTGTAATTGAGAGTATTCTCACTACCTCCTTTACAGTATTGTTTTGTAATCTCACTGTGCGGGAGGAAAAATCCCTGAACAGAACTGTGTGCCGGGCGCATAAGATAACTGTTACCAGCCTGCCAGCACTAGAGGCTCTCCACATAGGTTCTTGTCTTATGCCGCTGGAATTATCAATGACCCTTCATGTCATCCTGCTGCCAGTCTTTTTGTTCCTCTTCCTTTGGGCAGATGCTATCATTCTCTTAAATTCTCCACCACTTGCTTCGTGAAAATATTTCGTCCCTAATGCAAAACATAGATTGAATAACTCTAAGTTTAATGTTGGAGTCTTTTACTGGTTTTCACAAGTTTTTTTCCATGCCCTTTGTACAAACTGTAAGGAGTCACCTTTGGGTATACACTTTTTTTGCACTTATGTACTTTAAATGTTATTCCCTTGAACATTTGAGTCTGGGTCTTCCTGCTTTTACTTGCATAAACTGTCCTTTGTGTGTCACATATGTATATGCACTTTATAAATGGACACTTTAAAGTCATCTATGCACATAAAACTTTGATTAGTGCCCTATTAAATGTATGGCATTTGTTTTTTTACTTTTTATCCTGTTTTATTTTGTACTGTATTTTTTTGTCTTACATGCTGTCTGTGTGATTTATGTGTGATTTATATATATAAAATATATATATATATAATTGCTAGTGTGATCTAATGTGATGATGTAACTACATTAATTGGTGTGTGTTTGTGTAATCTAAGGTGTGTGTGTGGATTTTCAGCAGTCTGACATTTATCTAATAATTATTCATATATAAAATATATTACTAGCATGCAGGGAAATTAAGAATATAACTGTGGTGAAATTTGAAGTGTAACTGATGCAGAGGTGCCTCACAGCGTCGGCTGTCATCTCGTTCCAAGAGGCAGAATTGTTTTGTTTGTTTGATTAAAGCACATGAAGTCAGGCCATTAACAGTCTTCTGTCAAAGCTTTGTTGAGTTAACGCGCAAACCAGTTTGGCGAGTTAGCATGCTAACATTTGCTAACTAGCACTGAACACAAAGCACTAGGTTGTTATTGGAATGTCATTTTTTTTTTGTTGTTGTTGTTTGATCAGAAACCAAAATATTGGACTAATTTAAGGTCATTTGTTGCGATAACTCTAACAGTTGCTGAGATATTTTAGTCTAAGGTGGAACAACTGACCCACGTTGCTGCAGCTAAAAATGATGTAATGTGATGATGTAACAAGGTTTATTTGTGTGTATTTATGTTATCTAAGGTGTGTGTGTTGGTTTGCAGCAGTCTGACACTTATCTAATCATTATTCATGTTTTAAATAAATTACAACATGTAGGGAAAGTAAGAATATAACTGTAGTGAATGTTGAAGTGTAGCTGATGCAGAAGTGCCCCTCAGTGTCAGCTGTCATCTCACCCCCAGAGGCAGAAATGTTTGTTTGTTTGTTTGTTTGATTAAAGCACATGAAGTCAGGCCATTAAAAGTCTTCTGTCAAAGCTTTGCTGAAAACTGTGTAAACTGTGATGAATAATTCAAAGACAACTATCATTTTACTTGAGATTAGCTTGCTAGGTTGCCATGGTAGAAATGCATGTATTATTTACTGGCAGTGTGAGACTGACTGTAAGGCAGCTTACAGGCTCTCAGTCATTTTTAGATCTGTTCAAACAGCGAGGATTAAACGTGGTAGTAATCCATGGGAAACAAATAGTGTGTCTGAGCTGCACGTCTACCTCTACCGAATGAGACGAGAGGAGCTACACTGCAGTGTCGTGGACCATGTAATGTGGCAGAGGGTTTTCAATGGAGGGGACAATGCTGACGGCAGGACAGGAGAAGCCACAGAAGCGGGTGAGGTTCCGCGTGGCTTCGGGGAACAGCGGACGGGTGCTGAAGGAGATGTTCAAGGATGAGGGGCCTTCAGACTCCCTGGATTCAGACTGCACCAGCAGCTCTGACGCTGAGCGGGCCAGCACCCCCTCAACAAGTGGGGATGCTCAGGGACACCTGTACGCATACCTGGGCTCCGAGCTGGACGACAGCGAGTGTGAGCCTGATGACCTGCTCATGTACGCAGGGGCCACCAAGGACTGGATGTTCACCACCAAGAGGGTCAACATACTCAGTAAAAATGGGACTGTGAGAGGGGTCAAGCACAAAGTCAGTGCAGGTCAGACGCTGTTTGAAAACCTGCCCAATTCCAACAGTGTAAGTTGAGTTTTTTTTATTATTATTATTTTTTTAATCTGATTGATAAATTCCCAATATTACTTCAGTTCCCTTCAGCGTTGTCCTCAAGTCCCTGAAGTCTAGTTACAGGTAGGAGCTACATGTAGGTGTATGACTGGGATAAAAGCTCACAATAGAAGACAAGGTCACAGAGCAATTAAAGATTAATGATGCATTTCGTTAAGTGTTTCAGGAGAAACTAATCAGGTTAATGAATTCTCTGCACTTCGCTTTCTAGTATCCCCTCACCAAGAAGAAGTGCTTGTTATTCTGAGGTAACTCTTAGCCCATGTGCTGACGCAAAGGTGATATACAAGGTCACACTGAAGAAACTATTCCTCTACAAAGTAGCATTAACAGCGTTGCTGTTGGCGAGATAAAGCTGCTCCTCATCACGATTAAATAAGATTATCTTTCACTTAGGGTGAAGTTTAAATGCTTATCAAGGTCAAGTCTTATTTAAAAAGAAAAATTCAGATGTATTTACATGTTTCACCAAAGTAAAAAATGACATGCATGTTACAATGTTTTTAGTTTTAAGCAGAAGTGGGAAGTACAAATACTTTGTTACTGTACTTAAGTAGAGTTTTCAGGTCTGTACTTAAGTATTTATTTTTCTTGCAACTTTATACTTTTACCCACAGCATTTTTACTCCCTCCATTTTTAGAACAGGCTTGTTACTTTAGATTTAATGTATTTGAGGGGAATTATTGACTATATGTACACCAGCTTCCCAACATCGAGACTGGTTTCCACCTAAATAGATGGGAAAATAGATGTAAAAAAAATGACTTAAAAGAGGTAACAAGATATAAAAGATGTAACAAAACACAAAAACATAACAAGACATAACAAGAAGTAAAAGAGGTAACAAGACGATGATGGTGTAACAAGATGTAAAATGAGGTAGAAGATGTAGCAACAAAAAATTGTAAACAATAAGATGTAACAGGAGGTAAAGGATGTAACAAGACAAAACCAATATAAAAGACAAAAAGACATAACAATCAGAAAAACAATGTAAAAGGAACAACAAGACGTAACAGAGAAAGAGGGCCACTTGTTCAGTGACGATTTTAAGGTTTAAAGGCACAATATGTAAGTTCTGCTGCTAGGGGTTTCACAATAAAATGATTAAAAAAAAAAGACAGTTTTATCACTTTGTGAAGTACTGTAGAATCATGGAAGTGGCTGACTTTGTTGTTAAACAACCATTTATGATTTAAATCTATCTGACATGACTCAGGCAGAAATCATGTTCATGGAAGAAATAATATTTCTAAAGTTTTATTCATATTATGTTCAGCCATGGTCATAGACTTCCTTCTTCAGTGATGTTCTCTTGTTTTCCTGGAAGTTATAGCAACCATTGGCTAACAAGAAATGCACCTTTACCTTGACCATTGTTGGAAACAGATGACATAATATAAGTACACAGCTCAACAAAATATGCAACATATGTCATATATAGTGTTTTTAATGTGAAACGGTTTCATTTTATAACTTGCATATGCTGTGCAGACTTTGCAACTCACTCTATACTTACACCTGTAATAGCACTCAATAAAAACATAACTTTGACAAAGAAAAATGTAAAAATACAACTTAATTTTGATGTATCACCAACATAATCTTAAAGGCAAAATGAGTAGGATTTTTTTTTTAAAACGTGTAGACTGTATGCATAGATTCAATCATCACTTATAACCCAGCAGAAGTGTGTGTGTCTGTATCTGCCTGTATTTTCTTATTTGCTGTGTTCGAGATCCACAGACTGTGTTGTTGAACAGTTTCATGTACTTTCTTTCTACCATAGAATCTACCTTAACTACTTTTTCTACTAGAAAGAAAGTACGTAGTTCCTACATGAAACTGCTCATAACACAGTCTGTGGAATATCTTGGGTAAACAGGTCATGATTTATGTGAAGAGACACTGCTGTTGAGTTTTACAACTCAGTGTACAGACACTCTTGTGAACCACAATGGATCATTTTACAACTTCATGAGCAAAAGACCCCTAACATTCCCTCCACCTCAGAAACCACCAGTTAAAGTGCAGAGGCTCAGGCTAACACAGCTGACATTAGCCATGCTACAAGTGCTGCTGACTCAGCAGCTACAGGTAAGCACAAAGAGGGAGAAGATCCAAAAATATTCAGCACAATGTTAGGGGCTCCCTGCTCTCTTCTATCAGTCAAAAGGTCCATAAGCCTGAAAAATGTTGAAGACCCCTGATGAAAAGCATTTCGATTTACAATGCGTTATTGATTTATTTCTGACAGTAATGTTGTTGATGTTGATCTATTGAGCATTAGCAAAGCCATTAGCTACACCAAACATGAGAATACTGAACACAAGATCAGCAAAACCTGTTTTAACCACCTTTAAAATGGCCCATCTAAAAAATCAGTATCAGTTTAAAGGTATGTTATATTTAGAATATTTTCACAGCTTTAAGAGAGCAATATTTGGTTTATATATATAACAGCAGTTTCCCAGTAGGAAAGGCTGTCTGACACCAATGTAAAGCAGTAAAATGTTAGGTGGCTGAAATAAGTTTTACTACTGATCCTGTCAACAGCAGTACATTGTTTAGCCTCCTACATCAGTGCTCCTGCTGCTTCTCCAACTTGGGGTGTACTGACCACCATCTACTGTATGTAATACACTAACAAAGTAGTTCAAGTGCATTTGAACCTTATAGAAAAAAAATCTTAATCATGCAGCTACATAGAACTACAAGAATTTTTATTCCCTCTTAGATGGAGTTAACCCTTGAATTTGGGCGGATAGTGATCTACACCACAAGTTTCCGTGTGGTGAGGACGACGTTTGAGCGCTGCGAGCTGGTGAGGAAGATCTTCCAGAACCACAGGGTGAAGTTTGTGGAGAAGAACATCGCCCTGGACTGCGAGTACGGGAAGGAGCTGGAGGAGCGGTGCAAACGTGTGGGAGAACCTCCTTCATTACCCGTGGTGTTCATTGACGGACACTACCTCGGGGTCAGTTCTCCTCACTCCTCTCTTAGGATGACGTCTTGTACATCCACGCAGGGTTCATGAAACACTGAGTTATGGCTTTGAACTTGTTTTGCAGGGCGCTGAAAAAATACTTGGCATGAATGAATCAGGAGAGCTTCAAGATCTTCTGACAAAAATCGAGGTTGGTTTTCACAGTGTTTGCCTTGGAAATTACATTATAAATAAAAGATGCTGGTCAAATGGGTGATTTTCCTGTGAAATAACCACTTGCTTTGACACATATTGATGCTTAATTATTCATGAGCTTCATATTAGATTTACAGAGCAATGATATGCTTTGTAGCACATATAATATTAAAGCATGAGGTAATTATAAAGTCATAATAAATTAAGACTTAGTGTCTCTCCAGAGTCATTGAGATGAACACGGTGCAAACAGGAGCAGTCATTTCCTCTCACTAGTCATGTCATCAATAAAACATGAGCAAAACTGCAGTGTAAGAGACGCATGCACATCAATAAGTGACCATAATGGAGGGCTCGTTATTGATTCTGCTTTCAACACATGCGTTCAAACACACCAATGCAGAGCTCATCGCTCGGTTGTATAAACCGAGATCGTGTAAACTATTTCTGAGCCACAGCAGCGACGTCAGTCACAGAGCAGTGGCCTTTTCTCAGCCTCGCCTGTAATCTGGAGTTCAGTACTAACAAATGTCTTCATAAGCGAATGCAGAGCAGTGTTATGACATTTATGTCATGCATTCCTGTCACTGCAGGCTATTTTTTAAAAAAAAGTGTGCTGCTCTGAAAGGTCATGCATACACTAATCAGTCCAGAATTGCACAGCAACATGGCTTTATTATGTCTTTATATCTGCAGAGTCAAGGCCAACAAAAATCCAATCCAATCTCAAAAACTTATGGAAGATGTTAGTAAAGGAGTAGTTAAACATTTATATACACTTACCACATCTACTTTCTTGCCGAGATTTAGATGACAAGATTGGTACCAGTCTCACGGTATGGGAGGAGATGACAGGTGATGGTCAATTAAACTCAGCATTAAGGCTGAAAACAGGGGGAAACTGCCAGCCTAGCTCTGTTGGGAAAAAAAAAAAAAAAAACAGCACCTCAGAAGCTCAGCTAATTAACACATTATATATATCTCATTTAATGAGATTTAATCATTTAGTGTAAAACCATCAAGTTTTGTTTTTTAGTGCTGGATTTTGATATAACTTGCCAGTTTAAATTATTTTAAGGCTTGAAGCTATGCATAATGAAGGGCGTGCCTGCTTTGAATAATAGGTGGGGGTGCCATCACAGGTGGTTAACTGCTAGGTAGGACCTTCATTTTGCCACCTCAGCTCCACCCACGTTCCACCTCTTTGCTCATTTTTAGATTAGCTGAACCAGGCACTGCCAAGACTGTAACGGCCAGAGCCACCACACTGTGCACTCACAATGCACAGTGGCTCTTCAGAAATCTGGCTTGATAATCACATGATTTTGATTAGCCTAAACTAGCTACTTTTCTGATATTTGGGGTAGTTTGCTAACAAGTGAAACCAGATAACAAACTGCAGTTACCATGATTTGAAGTAGCTAAATCCTTTGCATTAATGTTGATATGGGATTTTATTTACATGTAACTGTCAGTAATGACGACTTTGCAGCCATTTGCTGACAGTTTGTTGATACTCACTTTTGAACAGTTTTGCACTAAGTGGGAGATATTGTAATTGTAAGAAATTCCAAATATATTCTACTAAGAATTGCAACTTTCAGGCTGACATGACCAGTTTTTCTGACGAAGTTTCTCATTCTAATAATGGTCTAAATTAGGGCTGCACGATATGGGTTAAAACATATTGCAAGTATTTTTACAGATGTTGCAATGCGATATGATTCATAATTAGTAGACATTTTTATTTTCAGTGAAAAAAACTTTAGAAATCATGCAGATGTGACATTTGATGGGGTCTGTACTAAACAAACATGTTTTCATATATGTATTGCACTTGGCCATATTGCAATTTCAGTAATATTTCTATTAATTGTGAAGCCCTGGTATAAATTATACTAGGTAAGTATGTGCCATACTATTACTTTGTTGGAGGCAGTGACTTTCTGAAGTCTCCCCTGGCGGCTTGGCAACCGCACAGTGATGAAAAGACTCCAAGAAGTCACTGCACCCGGCCAAGAAATCATCTGGCACATTACTCCCTGTAAAACCAGCTTTGACATTTTTAGAAAAGGTTTTTTGTACAGATTAAACAAAGAGATATAACATGTTAATTAATGAGCTTCATAAGAGCTAGATTTTTCTATCTTAGGACAGAGCCAGGCCAGCCGTTTCCTGTTTCAGTTGTGTTAAGCTAAGCTAACATGGAACTGACTTGACAAAAAAGCAAAAAGAGGTGAATCTCAAAATGTCTATTATATATATAATGACTATTTCTTTAAAGTTTTAAGGTCATTTTTTGTACTAAATTAATTAACTTAAAATCTCATAAAATGTAGGTTTTAGGAAGAGAAATAAAAACCAGCTCTGTTTTGTGAAGTATAGATATTGTCGATGTCAGTATGTAACATTGGATATCTTATCTGGAATCCATTTCTCTAGAGGGTGCAGCAGCCCCAGACGTGCCAGACCTGTGGGGGCTTTGCCTTCATCCCCTGCCCGATGTGCCATGGCAGCAAGATGTCCGTGTTTCGCAACTGCTTCACGGATTCCTTCAAAGCCCTCAAGTGCACTTCCTGCAATGAGAACGGCCTCCAGCAATGTGTGAGCTGCAGCCAGTGATGATGAGGATGTTAAGTGCCTGACCCAACGTCCTGACATCCTTCTTGGAGACCTTAAACATACAGGAGCTTCAACTGAACTGCAACACAGGCAGGGAAACACATGAAACACAGCAGGACTCTTCTTCCATGGCCATTGTTAGTAAAGAACACATGAATTTCTAATAAAATCTGTGAATTTGTGGATGTGGTGTAGTTCGTCAAACTAAGTGTTATTCATGATAAGAATGTATTGGTGCAAATATGTGATTCTTCTTCTTGATACAAGCAAAAACCTCAATACCAACACTAAAAGTCCTCAGGAACCCAGATATCAATGCTAAAAATCATCAAGAATGTCAATATCAACGCTAAAAATGTCAATAACCTAGATATTAATGTAAAAAATGTTGAAGAACTCAGATAAATGCTAAGAATCGTAAAGAATCCCAAAATATAAATTGTCAATAACTTTTAATATCAATGCCAAAATTGTGAAGAACCCTGCTATCAATGCAAAAAAATCCAAAAAAACCCTTAATTTCAATGCTAAAAATAGTCAAGAACCCAGGTATGAACGCAAAAAATGTTGTAGAACTCAGATATCGATGCTGAAAATGGTTAAGAACCCAGACAAATGCTAGAAATTAAAAAAAAAACACAAAACAAAAAAAAAAACCCACTAAAAATCATATAATGCTTAATGTAAATGACAAAAATCACGAAGAACCCAGATATCAATGCTACAAATTGTTAAGAATAACAGCAGGCGTCTTCCAAATTTCTCTTTGCATGGTTTCTGTCTGGGTCAGTAAACACATCATGAACTAGTTTTACCTCTGGTAAACGTAAGCTTGTTATTTAATTAGTGAGGAGGCTTCTCCATTGACAATGCTCCCATTACTAATCCCATATCAGACAGAGTTAAGGACACGGGACAGAGAGGGAAAGTCAACGGCTCAATTTGTAGCCAGCAGAGGGCATGAAACTGGACCTTTGCTCACAGTGGAGCAACAGACCTCATTCAGTCTTAAGGTCATTGAGTGTCATTTTTGTTGCCTCAGTAGTGGGTGGAATCTGCAACCCACCTGCCAGTTTTGTTTTCATCATATAGTTTTTGCTGCACGAACACTTTTAGTGGAGAAAGAAAGAAAGAAAGAAAGAAATCCTGCAAGCAGGTTTTAACAGGGTCCAAGCAGGTTGTGAAAAAGACATTTTTAGATCAGAAGATCAGACACTGATGACTTGAAAGATTAAAATTCTGAAACATTTTGGCTTTATGTCATTTTTGGGATAATTGCTAAAACTTTATTTTCTAACATTACCTCGAGGTCAATAAGTGTCATTATATGTGCCTGAGTAGTGGAGGGAACACACAATCACCTGCCACCACCACATTGTCCGCTTGGGGATTTGAACCCCTGACCTTATGATCACAGCGCATGTCTTACATGTCTTCAAACTTGACACAAAGGTTCAGTTGGACTGGAACTGATTAAATTTCAGTGGTTAGAGGTCAAAGGTCAAGGTAACAGTGACCCTAAACACATTTTTTGGTTATAACTCAAGGTTTGATATGTCACTTATAACCAGATTACTCACAAATATCTAAAAGGATAAAATGATGAGGTGATGGCATGTTATATTCAAAAGGTCAAAGGTCAACTTCACTGTGACATTATTGTCTTCAGCTCTCTATCAGTCCTCTGTCCTCCTCTGTGAAAATAATCTCTAGAGAACTTCCATTTCACTACAATTCCTTCAAATTACACTTGTACACTTTGGGAAACACAGAGCAACATTTTTCGCCATTTTCTGATATATTATGGACCAAATAACTAGTTGATTAATGGAGAAAATGGTTGACAAATTAATTAATAAGTAAAATAGTCATTACAGGAAAGACTTGAAAAATAGGTCCAAAAATGTGGACCACACAGATTTATGTTTCAAGAAAACTGTTGATCAAAGCTCCAGATGACGTCCTCAAATGTCTTGTTTTGTCCATGACTCAAAAAAGTTACATTTCCTGTCAGGAAGGAGTAAAGAAACCAGAAAATATTCACATTTAAGAAGCTGAAATCAGAGAACTTTGAACTTTTTATTAAGAAATGACTCAAAACAATTAATGAATTAATTGAGAAAATGATCAACAATAATCAATTAATCGATTATGAAAATAATCGTTGGTTGCAGCCTTAAAAACACTATATTACGCTAAACAATTTCACCATATTTTATATTGAGGTAATCCAAATGTAACTGCAAGTAATCAAGTTACATTACATTAATACTGTGATATTTAGATTATGTTACTGACTACATTTTTTAACAGGTAATTGGTAACTGTATCAGAATACATTTTTAGAGTAACCCTGTGTTCTTATAAAAGGACAAGAACCAGTAATTAAAAAAATACACACACTTGAATCCATGAGGACAAAAATGTCTCCTTCCTCAGACTGCTATAAACTATTAGATTGTAATATTATTTCCACTTTTTTGGCCCAAAATATACATTTTTTTATTCTTTTTTTTTTATTTTTCAACATCTGCTTTTCAGTAAATGACATCATCATTTGCAATTCAAGATTAGCAAACCACTCACTCGTTATTAGTTATTACATGGCAAGATACAAGAAAATGAGAAAAAAGAAAACAAAAACAAAAAAGAAAACAGATATAAAATTACATTAAATTAGAATGTATTATATTTTATTGAAACTTTACATTCGACATCTAAAATAAAGTTTTAAAATAATTAAAACACTGGCTTTTAATCTGCTTCACTGCAATTCTATTAATTTGCAGCGATGACTGTCAAAACAACATCCATATGCATCGTTTTGTCAGCATAAATGTATAAGGAAAGACACCTTTCTGATAGAAAGTGCAGGCAACTCAGTGCAACCCTGTGTGTTTGCTGTAGCTGGTCAGTGTGGAGTGTTGATGCCAGAGCAGCAGAATAAGTGACCAGTGTGAAAATCAGCAGATAGTTTGTTTCCACACTTCAGAGGAAATATATGCATAGAAGTATGAGCACACATGTAGTTTTAATTTAAGCATGTGTAAAAGTAAGCAAAATGTTAACATGATTGTGACGCTAATTTCAATTAGCCCAATAATGGGAATTCCCATTATGTGTTAGCATTGAGCTAAGGAACCAAGTACTAGTTCTAGACACATATATACATACATACACCATGATACTGATTGATTAATAAACATGTTTCTTATATGAAAAGATGGGTGGCGTATTTCCAGTGGTCTGAGTTATAGGTCTCCCCTACAAACATTCCTCAAACAATGACCTCTGAAGTAGACCAAGTTTGTGCTTCTCATGATTGCATCCTGATAAATTGTTTTTAATATATATATATATTATAATATATATAATATATATATATATTTATTTATAATTGTGCAGCAAACTGAATATTTTTTAAAAAGATTCTGTAAATACCTCCAGAAGAGCAGTAAGTGTTGTTAAATGATATTTTCAAAGATTCTGGGTATTTATTTTTTAGGGATGCTCAGCTCAGAGACTGTGAATGTTTAAAGGTAACACAGGAGATGCACAAACGGGTTGATCCAGCAGCGCAGCAGCAGCAGCAGCAGCACAATACACTGTTACTAATTGGTTCAATAATGTATTGGCTGCACAGGGATTTAGGTTTGCATTGAATAATTCAACCCGAGGAGAAACTCCGTGTTCCAGTTTTCTTTACCCATAAACAAGGCGGTGAATTTCAGTTTTTGACCACATGGCATGAAATTTAAAAGACAGGTCTCTCTATTGTCAACAGTCCGTGCGGGATCACACGCAGTCCTCCGCGTTTAGTGCGTTTTGAACGGATGATGTCATGTGTTGGCTGCCATCCAGGGGGTCAGAGAAACGCAGCTCAGCTCTCTATGCTGTCATAGCCCTGTACAATGCTGCTTGAACATGATTAGACAAGGCAGCACTGTAAAGAGGCTAAAAGCGTAGAGCAGGGTGATGAAGATGAAGGTGATGATCATCCGCCATGAAGACTTTTCCTGCCTTCACACTTCGAGCTTCACCTGTGATGGAAACAGCATCAAAATCGATTATTTAGTAAAAAAAAAAAAAAAAAAAAACGGTGCGTAAAGCAAAAAAAGAAAAAGGTAGAGGAGGTTTTCAGCGTGGACACTGGGAGGTGATTACACAGCTGTAAAAAATGTCGTTTCTTTAATTCAATCTCGCACCGAGGAGTGATGGGGTTTGGGATTTTGTAACCGCAGGCTTGTGGTGATGATGGAGGGGAGGTTGCATGAAAATCAGAGACCCCAACTGTGCAGGTTTACTGCGCCCCCATCTGTGGGCTGCTGGGAACGAAAATACTGGAGGAGAAGAAAAAAAAAAAACAAGAAACAGGATGCATCGAAAAATATCACAAAAGGAGACACATTTTTTTTTAAAAATCCGCGCACAGAATAAAGAAATGATGAAAGTGAGAGTGAGGATGTGATGTGCGGGATGGTTGAGGATGTGTTTGGCGACAGGCGGCGCGTCTCGACGCATGTTTCCTTCATAATAACGAGCCAAATGAGCCCGAGGAGCACCTGCTTATTGTCTTAATCAACGTGCACAAGAAGCGAGCTGTCCTCCTCTGAGGGGACACATAAAAGGAGACACGATGGGCAGTGGCACAGCTGACTTGGGGATGATATGACGAGACATGACACTGATATGCGCGCAACACCCAACATGGGAAGACAACACTGAATGGTGAAAAACCTGCACTGGAGATGGTCCGGATTGTCTCTCCGATCTGTTCTCCGCTGATCGGTGATAAAATTATTTCAGTCGAGTAGTCTATAGCGTGGTCCAGCCGCCGCGGTGCTGTGCGTAATGTTTTGAATGGTCGGTCAATGCGCAGACTGGTTGGAAATGACTGTTTTTATTGACGTCAGCGTACAGCCGAGTGCCCCCCCACCCCCTCCTTCTCTCTGATCCTACAACTGCACCATCTAATGGACCTGGGTTTACATTCCAGTCAAGCAGCCCAGCTTTAAACAGGAAACAGGCCTCCAGTTCAAACGGCAGGGCTCGAACATGGAGATCTGTACTGTCACAGATGTGTGCAGATGTGTGCAGATCTTAGGTGCATCCACTGGAGGTTTCCCCTAAACCTACAGGGGTAAGCTCCTAAAATCCCCCCATTTTGAAAAGTTAAGGAGAGGTATGTTAATCCATACTGTTAAAGGGACAGTTCACCCCAAAATCAAAAATACAGCGCTGTTTATTCATGTAAATCAGTGGCTCTCAAACTGTGGGTTGGGCCCCACTAGTGGGACATATAGTCACTGCAGGTGCGGCATGGATGATAAAAAAAAAAGTTTGTTAGTGCTGACTTAATTTCACTTAGTCACTTTTTTCAACCTCTGAAGGGGAACATGACCGAAAAGTTTGAGATCCACTGCTCCAGACTGTTTTGGTGTGAGCTGCAGAGTTTAAGATTCCGTTCCCAAACTTAAAGGGATAGTTCACCCAAAATTGAAAACACAGTCAGTGCCTACTCGCCCTCGTGCTGATTGAAGGTCGGTTTTAGTTTTTTTTTTTTTTTTAACTCCACATAACAGTGCTACAGTTTCACAGGAAAACAGCGTTGCAGAATCTCCCAAACAATGTCAGTGAATGGTGACGAGTTAACTGTGAAACTCGCTGCCTCTGGATATTAGAATGGCAAATTCTCCCAGTATTTTGAAAAGCAAATGAAAAACCTGTCTTTTTGATTTGGCTTTTTATTTTTATTTGGAGTATCCATGGTGGTTCTTTTAGTGAATTTTTTACTGACTTTTTTAATGTTGTAATTTTTTTATTCCTTTATGTATATATGTGTATGTATATATATATATATATATATATGTATATATATAAAGCTCAGTTGAACTGAGTCCTTCCACAGTTACCCAGTTGGCAACTTTAATTCAGTAAAAAAAAAACAACATGAAACTGCTCACAACAAGCTATATGGATTATTTTGAATAACTGGGTAATAATTTCTGTACAGACATTTCTGTTGAATTTTTCGAATGAATGTATTTTTTGGCACTTTGATCATCACAAGCAGTGTGCCATCCAGTTCCAATCTATTTAAGAGAAGGCAGACATCTCTATGGGCAATATGTCCAAAATTCTGCAGCTCACACCAAAACTCTTTAAATGGATAAATGGCACTACAGGTAAGAGGGAAAAAAATGTATTAAAAAATAATATTTTGGAGTCCCTTTCATGAATAAAAATGAAGCAGTATTGTCTTATGGCACCACTGAAAAATAAAATGAAACCCAACCACATGACAGAAACAGAAAGCAAAATAATTTAATAAATTATTTCAAATTTATTCCAACTCCTTCAGCAGTGGCAACATAGTTAATAACCAAAGGGAAAATATTATTACACTATTAACACCTTCAAAAATATATATCCACCCCCTCTAACAAAGATGAAATAACTCGGCCCACCTCCTGAAGCAGAGTAAGATGTTTAGCAGGCAGGTGTGTCCCGTGCTGCAGCTGTGACAGCAGATGCAGAATGAAAAGTAAAAGCACAGTCACGGCATGTTTTATAGAGATTATTCAGCAGAAACACAGAGTGGGAGATTATTCAGCAGGTTATTTGGTACACACACTGTACAGGGTGACATCCTGAATGATTTAAACAATGACATTTTTTTTTATGTTGACAGCTGTTTGATGTTTGATGAAACCTGTCTGATGCGGGGCTGCTCAGTTTGTTTGGTACAGTTTTTCATCACAGACCAACTTATTTACACTGGGTGGAAAGGGGCAAAGACATTTGCTTTCCTCCACTTCTTCATCTTTGGAACAGTACAATCAGTCTGATCTGCTATCAAACTCAAAGACAAAGTTACTAACCCATCAAAAGTTTGGAGTTTGCAAGCTGGCAAAGAGAACTGAAGTGAAAAAGAGCTACGCCACTGCCAATAATGTCATTTCTTCGCTTGTATAAAGATTAAAGGGATAGTTCGGATTATTTGAGGTTAAACAAGGTATTTATCCCTAGTTAGTGTAGTATACCTAAAATACTAGCAAATATACAGTTCAGATTTTAAACCTTACTTGTAGACTACACAAACTGAAACAACCCTTATTCCTTTACTTTATTCATGTGTACAACTTTGTATATATATATTTTTTTTGTCATAAATTGGATGATAGATGAATACTTGAACGTCTGCTTGGTATTATTTTTCCTAGATTTCTGCTTTTAGAGCAAGTTATTAATATTAAGTTGTTCATAAAACAAATAACTAAATGCGGAATAAAATTATGTTATATGATAACAGGCAGATATGTTCATAGTCTCACATTTACACCTGTCCCTCTGAGGGCAGCCATCATGCTGATGTGGCCCGAGATGAAGTTGAGTATGACACTCCTGGTTTATTTACAGTATTTTCACCACTTTAGGTTTCTGTCAGACACCCTTTTCTGATGGGAATCAACCTTTATCTCAGGCAATAACATTCTCTCTCTCAACCAAACTCCATAGGCGCATCAGTAATTTTACCTCGCACAATGCAGGTCTTACTGGTCTACTGCTGCCTCTATCGGTTAGTTTGTTTGTGTTACTGTGTGACTTCTGTGAATCTGAACTAGCCTGTTAAACACTGAAGTGATACAATAACACAAGGCATGTCGACTGCCATCTACTGTGGGTAATACACCAATTAACATTAAATACCTCACTTCAAATAACCCGAACTATCCCTTTAACATGTCCAATGGCTTATACTCCAGGGGCTCATTAAGTGCTACTGTATTTAAACATCAGTTCACTCTTCAACTCTATTATACAAATCAAACGAAAAGTCTTAACAGTTTTTTGATTTGCATATTTTTCTGCAACAGCAATAAAACTCTACTCATAAATTTTGTCTTCGTCATATCATCTTCAGTTCCTCAGTTTTTACATTAAAAGAAAAAAAAAATCTAGTATTATCATCTAGCAGTTAAATAAGTCTTGTTTGAATATGTAGCTCTGAGATTTCCTTTGTACTAATGAAGGAAACTCTATCACATTAAAATAAAGTACATGTCTAGTAAGTGATACTGGTCCTGTTTGTGTTTCTGTTTTTTTTTGTAAGCAAGTCATGATGAAACCCAGTCGAAACACATTCAAGCAGGAATGTGACTTCAAGCCAACAACCATAAGACTTAACTGTCATAGTATGTGTGTGTGTGTGTGTGTGTGTGTGTGTGAGACAGAACTGTAACAGAGACTTTAATTTCTCTTAAAATTCAAGACGAGTGAGTGTTGAGTCTTATGTGGATCTCTGTAAGGTTGAATTCTCAGTACAGATAACTGGAGCTCAAGCAACACAAAGAAAAGCACGATCGTTGCCCAAACACTGTCCTCGTATGTGGTTGTATGTGGACTATTCTACGGTAAGACTTGATGACTTGAAGCAGAGAAGAGGCGGAGGTTTGTTTTGCGGTGGTCAGGATGGGAGGCAGAGTACGGAGGCAGGTTTGGCCCTCCTTTCACCTTTTCATCTTGTAGGTTCTTCTTGTTACAGCAGGATGTTCCCTCAGCAGAGACCTGGTAGGTATTATAGAATCTCCAGGTCTACGTGACGGACCTCTGGGTTACGTTGCTACGGAGGAAGAAAATTCAGTAAATGCTTTGTTATGTAGATAAACTACAATAAATAAGGCATCCCAAGTTTTTGGATTTGGGGACTATTAAAAAAAAAAAAGGAGTTTCTAGGTGTATTGCAGCCAGAGCGATTTGGACAAATTTAATGTTTTTATTACCTTGAGTTCTTTCTCTAAGCGGTCCACCTCGGCCCCCAGGGTGTCAATGATGTTCTCCCCGTGTTTCAGCATGAAGTTTTCTAACTCCTCGGGGGTCTTCACCTGCTGAATGTCCTGCAGAGAGGAACAACATTGTTAGTAAAGATAAAGGTGAGGAATTTCAATACAGCAAAGGCCAAAAATATCACTGAAGACTTTTGCTGTAACAAATGATTTCTGTTGTTCGAGTTTAAAGAACTCCAGGGTTCCTGCAACTTGTCAAATTCAAGTACTTTTAAAAGATTTAAAGGTGCATTTTCAAGGTTTTGCAGCACCTCACAGCTGTGGTAAATTATATTTATATACATAAACTGATTATTTCACTTCATCACATTAAATCGGATGTTACTGTGCTATAAACCAGGGGTTCCCAAACTTTTCCATACCAAGGACTCCAAAATATGTCACCTATCTGTGAGTAGACAGAGCCAATATCTGAGTTACTTTACTTCTTTATCGAAAAAAAAACTAACTATTCAGCCAGGTAGCGACTTATTATAAAAAATAATCCAATTGTGTTTTCAAGCACTTTAACCAAAATCTGAGCATTTTTCAAACCTTGACATTACACATTAAACTAAATTAAAACTCAAGGATTTCCAGCACCCGTACTAACCACGTAGCTCAAACAACATTGATCCAGACTCTTGTTGCAAAAAAGTCAGTTGTTTTTTTTTATTTGGACCAGAGCAGACTAAAACCTTAAATCTCTGCACACTACAAGATGATGTGGAAACTCCCCTACTGCATGTTTTAAATCTGCTGAGGGTCATTTATGATTCACATTGAATAATGATTACACCATATATTATAAATATGTGTAATTTGCGTGCTCATATTTCCATACTTTTCTAAATACTTTTGGCAGATTTTTCAGACCATATTTGACATCAGAGTACAGTTGTTTATTGTGTATAATAGTTAAACTATAAACTATAAACTATAATAAATAGTTTTAAAATCCAACTGACACAGATACCCAGATTTGGTACAGTTATAAGGCACTTTGGGCAGAGCTGTGTTGCAGGCTGTGATGCACAGGCATTAGGCAACTCTGCAAAACAGTGTGATTTCAGTCTCACACCATACTTCATGCCTTGATTTTGATGACGTCAAGCTTGCTCTGCCTGAACTCTCTAACACAGTGATAAACATCGCTAAATGTTGAACGCACTGGCTGCAAGCTCCAAACTCCATGAAAAACACTGCATGTATGATCAATTTAATTTGCGAAATTCGGAATTTTATATTTTAGAAAACCGAAAAGGGGCAACTGTCTGGAAACACATATTTTTCTATACTCATTTAACTTTTTCCCATATTTATCCAGACCTGTAAATTACTAATAACAAATTCCATACTTTCCATAATGCATAGGAACTGTGTTCCACTGTGAGCCACTGTGTTAACTGCGGTGCGCAGAGGGCTTTTATGTTAAGTAGTTTCCATGTGTAATGTGCAGTAGTGCCTCGAGCAATCAAGAGGTACATAAACTTGAAAAATTTAAAAAGTCCTTTAGTGACGGAAAAATCTTTTTTAAATGCATCTGTGATTTGGCGAATTGTCCCTCCTTGGCAGTGATTTGTAAGCAACATGAAGAGTCAGAACAATTCATAACATATTTCAAATGCTCATAAAATAAATGTGCATTGCCCACCGCACATCACAGCGATGAAAAGTGGAGAAATTTAAAATTTTAAGTTACAAATAATTAACTTACATTGAGGATTTGGTCGATGTCTTGTTTTTCCAGATAAGACCTTGTCACCACGCGGCCATCAAAGTCAACTTCAGCCTTGAAGCGCACTTTACTCAGTCCCATATCAGTGGCCTTCACATCATGAATGGCCCTGCTCACAACAACATCAAACACATCAGGAAGACTTCAGGTTAGACAGGGAGGAAAACATCATTACTACAGTGGATTTACATGACTACACACAACATGTTTGTAATGTTGAAAATATCAGAGAAGATAACAATTTAAAAAGCTTTTATTAACCTAACTGGATTTTTTAGCAGTTAAAAACATGCCTACGTGTTCATGGGGGCAAGTACAAAATGCTCTGCCATGGACTATGGGTTTGTTATACAGGTTGGCAAGTAGTCACATGACCTGTCTGGACCAGGAAATAGTCGCACAATTGGTGCCAACAAGTAACTGTTCAGCAAAAGACGTTTTTGACGTTTTTCAATGAACCCAGATGCCTAAGACAAGGAAAAATAATTACACAAAACAGTCACAAAGCCGTTTCATACATGCTAAATTCCTGGGGATGGGAATGTCTCAACAACTAACAATTTGATTCAATTCTGATTCTGAGGGCTACAATGCAATTCTAAAAATTTATTGATTTTCATACATAATTTACTTTTTCTCACAGCATGACTACTTGCTACTTTTAAAACAAGAATCAAGCATCGATTCAAAAATCTTTCAAGAGAGAATCTTGATGCATCCAAGAGTCCCGAGCCATGGAGTATTGGGGGTTGTCATTTCTTATAGCATGTTTATGCTCAGGCAGTCTTGCCTTCAGTTTACGCTTTGTTTTCCCAATATAAAAGCAGCCACATGGACAAACTTAGTCTGTAACCACATATGAGGTTTTGTAATTTATAAATGACTTAATATTAAATTTACAACCTGATGTTAGGTTAATAAGAAAGTTGGTGTTTGCCATATTACCACAATGATTACAATTTCCATGCCTGTGGTCACCTGCTCTGGTGTTTTTTTGTTATACAGAGTAAAGATAATAAAAGCTTTTTTCAGTGTTACCTTCTGAGTGCCTCAGATTTCTTCAACAAGTTCAAACTCTGGATCCCCAAACTGAACTTTATGTACAATAAAACAGATTTTTAATTTCTTAGAGAAAGGTTGGTTGCTCCCTCTTGCATGTTCATGTTGTGACTGAGGCATTAAACTAGATCACTGCACACTGCTGTGTACAGCAACATTAAAGACTGTGGCATGTAAACACCAGTAAATAACAGGCAGCCTTTTTATTCCTGAATGTTGTCCATTAACATTAGCAGACCTGATGGTGTGGAGTCATAAGTTGGGATTCACACGACTGACTGCAGACCTGGTTCATGTTTCACTGCCTTAGAGGTGTGTGTGCGTTTACACCAGTGTGTGTCTGCTCATTAGCTGACCTTACAGCGGGGTCATTCTCCAGGAACTCTGTAAGCTTCTGCACACGTTCGGCCTGTATAGAGCGTCCCAGCAGGGCCTCTGTGTTGGTGTAGATGAGGAAGGCTGAGACGGTGCCCAACAACGTGCCCACACCAAGAGAACCGAGGCTGTCATAGTGTGGGTTACCTGGACAACACAGGCGGACAGGGGCAGAGGAAGAGAAATGGAAAGAGAAACTTCAAAAAACTGGGTCACTGCCAGCAGTGAAATTAGAGACCAAAGTACAAAAACACCAGAGAAAGATTATCCTGAGAGTAATTTAGGATAGCAATAAAAGAAGAATTAATAATTAATTGGTTTAGATAGACAGATAATAGAATGAGACAGAATGATTTCCCAGCAGATGTTGAATGGGAGCATGTGAACAATGTCTCCATGAGTCGTTGTTTACCTGTGAGTGAGGTGAGCCCCATGCAGCCAGCAGCCAAGATGACTCCTAAAACTGCAGCAGCGTCCTCCAGCAGCACTACGTTAGTGCTGGGGTCTCGACTCTGCATTACTGCACAACACAAAACACAAAACCACGTTTAACACCTGAATTGTGGAGCGCTCTACGCTTAAAATTAAGGATGTCCCGTTGTCCTGGGGACGACAAAAAGAGTACCTTGGACACAAAGATATTGTTTTCTGGGACAAGAGAGATGTGTCATTACAAATGAAATTATTATAGAGAGTAGATTTCAGGACAGATGCAAGGAAGAAAGTTCATTTCAAACCCGGATTACGCATTCACATTACACCAATTTGGAATTTATCCACATAACACATATTTGTTGTCAGAAATATGTTGTTAGCAACTTGATGGGTATCTGAAATCCTACCTTGCTGCATAATAAAGTAAATAATTTTGTGTGGGCATTTGTACAATTAGTCTGTGCAGGCATCTGTGCAACACTTTGGTTTCGGGCATTGTGCAGTGCTCCTGGGCTGCATGTTTTGGATGTAATCCTCTTTGTTAACTGTAGTTTGACTGCACAAATGAGTGGCCATGTCATCAGTATTCTCTCGAACGTCCAAGTCAAATTTCTCCTAAGGGAGACAGTAAAGGCTAATCTAATCTAAATAATAAGCAAATCACCTCGGCCTGACTGACACTGTCTGTGTATAATGATATGTGGCTCCTCTCCGCTGCATCTTCAGGACATTTTACCTGCAGTTTTATGTCGATAAGCGCAGTAAACTTCTATCTGATCACTATACATTCATTGTAATGCCAGGTGTAAATGGCGTCCAAGGCACTTATCGCACAGAGAAATTTCATCAATCAATGACGTGAAGATTTCAGTGGTACAGACCATATTCGTAAAAAGAAAGTCCGTTCTGGCGGGCGCTCTTCTTAATCTCATTGACAGCTACTAGTAATGTGGCTGAGAAACAAAAAAAAGGAAGAGATGTTTCAGTACAAAATTAACGGTCTACGTCAAAATTTCATCAAAGATTCATAACTTTTTTTTAAAATCTTTAATCTTTTTAATAAATTTTTACCTACCTCCTTCAGACACGAGGGAGCCTGCCAAAATACAGTAAGCCTGCAGGACAGAGACGTGACATAATTAATCATTAATATCCTTTATGAACACTGAATTACAGATGAGAGTCAATACGCACAGTTTGATGTTAATATTCCAGAATTCCAGCCATATAGAACAACTACCAGACATATATTTTAAATAGCCATATAATAGCAGAGGTGTAGGGCTATTTGTTCAAGTATTGAACACACACACTTAAATTTAGACTCTTTTCAGGCCACTTAACCATCCAAGGCAGCAAATTTACATACATTAGTCAACTATAACTGACCATACAATAAAATGTTAGCCTGATTTATGAATAGTTTTATCATGTTGAAAATAATATACAGCTGTCAGTCGATGAGTGTTCTCTCTCTATGCTGCGCCTGCCAGTATTCATCACACTTTTCTCATCAATTTAATGTCAGTGTGACAACTAAAAGCAGTGGAGCGTTGTTCTGGTGTTCTCTGGCAGCACTACACCTGTGATGTCAAGTTCATTTCTCTGTCCATTCATCATCCAGATACATACGAGATGTGAACATAAACATCAAAACAAACAAACAAAACAAAAAAATAATCATATTGCGATTACTTTGACAAGTACTGAGATTGCAATATGATTCACAGTTAGTGGGAATGATCATTTTTGCGTCACAATTTTCACTTTCACAAAGAAAAATAACATTAAAATGATGATGATGTTATATTTGTTGGGGTCTCTACCAAACATGCATGTCCTCTGGAGAAGATCTGTAGTCAGGACATGTCTGCAGCACTACAGTATTTCAATAAAATGCTGTTTTATCACACATTTCTCCTTTATCAAAAAGCTTCTGCAGTTTGATATTGCACTTATTTATAATATTTCCAATTAATCGTGCAGCCCAAGTTAAATGCTAATTTTACATGCCAGAATGAAATCCTCCAACACTCCCTTCAGTACTGTGGATAGCGCCACTCAACGAGATATGGAAATTACTGTCATTCTTGCAAGTCACTGTTTAATTCAGCTCTCTACGTGGCCTGCAGCAAACTTCAATACTGAACAGAAAATAATCACAAGTAATGAAAAATGATCAAATTAAAATTTTGTGCGTTTTCCTTAACTGATAGTTGAAAATGCTAACAATCGATCAATCAATAGATACAAAATGCACTATTTTCTTTGACTTTTTTTCCCTTCATTTAATTTTTTTCTCATTTGAAGTTTAAATTTCCTCATTCAACAAATGCCTCCACCAGACAAAACAATGTCAAATGAGGCGCAAATACTGTGGTTTCTACACTATCAATTATTTATTAATTAATATGTTTTTAATTGTTTAAATTCTTAACAGCAATTAATTAATTAATGAACAATCATTAACATCCCTTCTAGTAATTCTCTCTCATGCTCTTTTTTTAAAAACACATGCAATTTTTTTATTTCACATATTTTATCGTCTATTTGACAGATTTCCAACTGGTCATTTTGGCCTTTGATATTTTTACCTGCAAGGTCGGCAAAGTCGGCATGTGCCATTTAAGGTAAACCCTGGTCAACAGAGATACTCACCCACAACAAAGATTCAATAGGTTCCGGGTGCAGCAATCCCATAATGCCATGGTACCAGGAGAGGCCTGCTCCCATCATAAAAATGCCCACACCACTGATGAGGGAGGCGATGTAGCGCATGTTGGAGAAGCCATACCTGATAAAGACACAGGGTCACGATTAGAGCTGACAAAACACACATCTAATTCACACATCTAAACTCTGCACAAATTCTGCATGCAAGGATTAATGGTTACTTCTGCAAACTGCTGTTAGTAGTTAGTAGCAGTTCTACTTAAGCTGTCAAGATTTTTTACAGCATCAAACACTATGTGGTCTGTCTTTTAACAGATTTTTTTATCATTTTTACTGTAACCAATAATTATAAGATATGGCTGCAAAAGGGTGGTTTTGTCCAACTACATAATTTTCAATACGTGAATAAATGTGCCGCTCTGCAAAATGAAAATCCAGCTCTTTGGTGTTTTAATGTCCCAGTTTTCCTTTGAGGACAGCTCACGTTCCTCTCATCATCTTCTTTCTTTAACAGTATGTGAAGGTGCGGTTGCTTACGGGTGGCCGGGGTCAGGGTTGCGGACAGACTGGCTGATCCCCAGGGCGAGCAGAGCCTGGTTGCAGGTGTCGGCCAGAGAGTGGATCGCCTCAGAGAACATGCTCGCCGATCCAGTGTAGACCCAAGCCAGGAGTTTGAAGAAGAAATTCAGCCCATTGCTGAGGAGAAACAACAAAAGTAGATCAGGGGTGTCAAACTCAATCTCTTCCTGGGCCACATCAGCATTATAGCTGCCGCCAAACAGCCAGTTGTACATATAAGACTATACAACTGTATCTGCTGTTATGATATTACATAATTGCCTCTGCGTTTGATTATTATTAGTTTTATTAACTTAACAATTAATAACAAGCCTGTTTGCTTTCCCATCTCTCATTAAATTGCATTCGCTCTGTATCAACTTTTAGTTTCTTGGACATTTTGCTGGGCTGCTACTATCAATCTTACAAGCTACTACAACTCAGCTGGGGTGCTACTGTTGAAAACAGCTATGTGGTATTTGGATGCTATCTACTGTACACTGACATCTAGTGCCAGACATCTTCAGTGTGCAGATAACAAAATTGGGATGTATTCTGGGACATGTAGTTTATGGACACTGTATTTCTGTAACAACAGAATTGCATAGAATTGTATTGTGCAAATTATAGTCTTTGCATGCTCTTGAGGAGCCACATAAAATTAGGTATCAGGCCAGATTCGACCCTCAGGCCCTGAGTTTGACACGAGAATTAGATGAAGCACTAGGGCAATGACAAAGTTTATCATCTAAAACAAAAATTTAATTTTAATTTATTTAACAGCAATTCTGTCTGAGGTGGTCTACAGTTTTCTAAGTTAGCTTGTACTGGAGATAAAAATATAGGTTCTTAATGCCAGTGTAGCTTTCAAGTATAGACAAACAAATTTGGCTGGAGGTTTAAGTTAAACTGAATTACAACATACGAAAACCTTTTCATTACTCAACTGTTTTCTGTTTGAGAAGTATTTGAGCTTTTCTGTTTGGATGCTCCTGAATGACAGATTTTACACCCAGACTGGACCTCTCCTGCACTGAGCACTTCACTAATTGAGTCCTGTGAGTCTTCGTGCAAACGCGGTGAAGGAAACGTTTTGCCGTTCATGTGACTGCACATGTCCTCTAACACAATCATCCTAATCCAATAGGACCTCATGTGAGACAAGGTCCCATGCATTTCCCAATACAAATGTTCACATATCTTTTCTAGGGAGTTAAGTCAAAACTCTACCGTGCATGGTATTTCTTCAGAAACAAAAGAACACAAGTAATGGTAGGTCTACTGTCCACATGTAGTCAGTGTCTGTTTTAGACTTTTGCAACAGGATTTATACATTTCTGTTCAGTTTTCCCAAATGTTACACTCTCATACTTTACCTCAAACGTATCTGACATACTGTATCTCATAACCCTGCTGAGAACAGACTTGTCTCTAATCCAATACCTCCCACTGTGGAACAGATCAGTTAAGTCAGTGAGTGCAGAAAGACTTTGAAGTATTCACAAATAAAACTTACATGCAAATAGCGACCATGACCACCTTCCCCGGCCCTTGTAGGAAAGTTGTCCTCTTGCCTGATCGAGGCTTTGTGAAACAAAGAAAGACATTTGAAAAGGTACACAGTATTTGGAATAGGAATAGCCTGCAATGTGCAAGGTGCAGTTATATTCATGGTAAATTAAAGTGGTTAAATCCTCTGAAAATCTGGCTAAAAATAATAAAAATGCATATATATCAAAGTTAAGTGTCATTAAGTATCCACAAGATGTTTAAGTGAAATAAACTTTCATAGCTATTAGACAACATAGTTCAAAAAACAGCTCATTTTGCTGTTTAGACCATTTCTCAAAACTGTTAGATACTTTATTATAACAATTGCTACAATTTACATTATTATTGTTAAATTCATTCCTTCATTGTAATACTGTAACTGTGCTCTGGCAACACATGTAAATATCATGCCAATAAAGCCTACTGAAATTGAATTACTGTGTAGGCGTGGCAGATCACATTTTGATTAACATCTCCCCCAGAAGTACTGAGCAATGCACAGCTGTGGACATGGGCGGCAGCAAAACGAATTTTAGCTAACAAGAAAAAAAGAAACATTATCAGTTTAAACATACGCTTTATTTAGAATATTTTCATTGATTTACTTTGACGTTAAACAGCCCTTTTCAGCAGGTAACTGAAGCTGCCATCTATGCTCTCCTCAAAGCCACCAGAATTACTATTTGATTAAAACTAATTTCTAAAACTTTTTAGATGCTTACTCGTATGTACATGGGACTCTAAATTACGTGGTTTGAAAGCTATTGAGGATTTGGGTTTCCAGTGGCTTTAAAGGAGCAATATGTAAAAACTGTGCTTCCAAAATTGAGTACTACAGTCCAAATAGCAAGTTGGAGACAGACTGTATATTAAATAGGTTGAAATCCTATTCAATGTACGATCTATGGTTGGAGCAAGTTGTTTCCTCCACCCCCCTCCCCAAACTCAAGGAAGCTCTGGGAGGCTGCAGGAAAAACGAGCAAAATGAGCACAACATTTTAAATTGACAATAACAAGCGAAGATGAGTCCTACACTGTAAGTTGATCAGCTGTTTATATCTGGCAATTGTCTGTCGAGCCTACTGCTCCAAAAATACACACTGCCCGTCTCACTGCCTGCCAGACTCCATTAACATTTTGCTCAGTTTAACCGTAGTATACATCTGCTCCTTCTAAAAGATTATTAGTAATTTCTTACAACTCATTAAACAGACTAATTTGGCAGACATTCGGTGTTAATTTGAACTCTAATTAACATGAAATTGAAATTTCAAAGCAGGACACTGCGGCTGTAGTGTTGTTGTCAGGGAAGTGAGTATTTGAACTTGACATCTTTCCTTAATTGCAGACGACACATCACGGCTGTTTTATGATTAATTAGTTAATATATTACAGATTTCTCCTTTAAACAAATGGCCTTCGACAGGCTAATATACACACAGTTGGGACTTTCCTGCCCTGCTTATTGCGTGTAACAATAACTTATACTGTTAATGTTATCCGATCCAGCAGCGTATGGAATATACCATGACATACCAGAGCTGTGCACAACAGTACGGTCATTGAAATAACATCCACACCCTACAGTGAAGAGGGGGGACTGTATGAATGACAACAAATAATGACACTGTCATATAGATGCACTGACCTCTGTAACAGGGACAAAGGTCACACAGGTACACCACTGGGTGTTATTAGGGCAAATTGGGCATGCTAACAGGAATGTCTGTGTGTCAATTACATTATCAATGACTACTCTGGAGAACTGATCATATTATCTTCAAAATGACAGCCAGAAAAAAGTGCTCACCTTTGTGTTTCCCCAAAAGTCTTTGTATTCCTTCAACAACTGTTGATTCCGAAAAATATCTGAAAACAGCAAACAAGAGATACAAATAAAATATGTCAACAGTCCGCAGACCAAAATAATAATAACAGCGGTCAAAAATCAGCTACAAACATTGATAAAATCTCTATGACTGTCAAAATCAGACTTGAGACTTGAGACTCAGGTTATAACCTTCAAGGAAAAGTCTGACATTTTGGGCAACATACTTATTCGCTTTTGGGTGGAGAGTTAGATGAGCGGATCATTACCACTCACGTTTTTGAACATTAAATATAAAGCCAGCAGACAGTTAGCTTAGCAAAGAGAATAAGATACAGGGGAAACAGCTGGCCTACCACTGTCTGAAGGTAAAAAAAAAAAAAATCTCCCTGCCAGCACAGCTAAAGCCACCTAATTAACAAGTTATATTTTACTTGTTTAAACTGTACAAAAAACTAACTAACTAGTTTTATGAAAGGGTATGTGTCAAAATATTCTCTGACCATTACCAGTACCTTACTGGAGTCCCCCTGGTTGCCTAGCAACTGTTCAAAGCCGAGAAATAGTCCAACACATAACAAACCAGAATTACCTTCCTCGCGGGTGTATGCCTCTGCCAACCAGTCAAGTTGCAGTTTACATCCTTGTCCGTCCAGACTCATATAATGTATGTAGTAGTAAGTGTATTTTTTGGCAAAATAGAAGTAAACACTTTATTGATGTACGATTCCAGTGAATAATTTCCAGTGAGAAATATGCTGTCTTCATGTAGAGACTATTTTTACAGTTGAGGACAGAGGACTGATAGAGAGCTGAACATTATGATGTCACAGTGAAGTTGACCGTTGACCTTTTTGATATAAAATGTCAACACTGTCGAATGTTGTCACATTTAGCACATGAAATCTTGAGTTACAGCCAAAAATGTGTGTTCTAAGATCACCCTGACCTTTAACCACCAAAATCTAATAAGTTCCTCTTTGAGTCCAAGTGTACATTTGTACCAAGTCTTAAGAAAATCAACCAATCTTGAGATATTGCATTCATGACAATGGTACCTACGTACAGCCCAAAAACATGCCTCACTGGTGCAGAAGCATAAAAAAAGCAACATTTCTTAATTAGAAGTGATCGTAGATGTATTTTGTTAATATCTGACAGTCACACTAATGGTTTCCTGTTTCCAGTTTTTGTGCTAAGAAAACCAGGTGTGCTTTTTCATATTTAACAAACAAATATGAAAGCAGTATTGATCTTCTCATCAAACTCTCCAACAGAAAGTGAAAAAATCCTTTTTCCCAAAATGCTGAGTATTATTGTACACAAAGATTCACATCCAGCCAGATAAAAATATAAACCTACTCTCTTGGTACTCTCTCTCCACCTCCTTCCTGAGATTTCTCTCTCGGGCCAGAGCTTCATGGCTTCCCCATACATCTAATGCTCTAACAGTCACAAAGAGAAATAAATTAATCAACAAAACATATCAATTAAAAGTGGTGGTTGGAGCAATAATTTGTTAGGGGACATATTCTGTTGTAGGTATAAAACAAAACTAACTTGGCCTCCACGTCTGACCGCAAAAACACAGTGAAAGCCTCTGTGTCGTCATGGGGGCTGCGTCTTCTGATCTTTCGAAGCTGCTCCAGATCACTGTGAACACACGAGGAAGGACGGTGAGAAAAAGACCTGTGTTAAACAATGTTAGACTAATATCTGCTAATCACAACAGCATGTTTACTTATTAACTGAAAGTAATTTGTGTTGTGGTCTACCAGCATCTCAGCAAGCACTAAACATGGTTACACTGAAAAGACAGATAAATATTCAACACCAACAGTTAAACGTTGCTGTACATGTTGAATAAATTAAGCATAACAGAGTTAGTTCGGGAACAGAATTTACCTTGGTTTGAGACAGAACTCATTCATGGCTCTGACTGCAGTGATGAAGTTGTTCTGAGTGTACTTGGCTCCATATTCCCTTTTCTTCAGAACTGCCCGAACTGTGCATGACAACAGGGGAAATTAAGATACAGGATTTACATCACTCCATTCTTGTGCAAGCCACCAAATCACTCCCACATTCTGAAGATACTAAATATACAAGGTAAATCAAGAGTCTTATCTAAAATCAGTTTTGTGTGAAGCATGCACAAATGTTGATCATTACCTTTGACTTGAATTGTCTCTGCTTTAGTCAGTCCCTGAGGTGCTGACTCTATGAGAGCAAATATTTAAATTTAATCAGAGGAGTAAAACAAGTGAAATTCTTCTAGGAAACTGAATTTTACTCAACATCTCAACTTACCAGAACTATCTCCTGGTGCTTCTGATGGCAGGGCATGTAATAAAACAACAGTTTTAAAAGGGTGAATAGTAAAAAGTGAAGGGAATTTGGATTATTTGAAGTGGCTCTGTATTAAGTACTGACCAAAGGTCCATGTATTACCAGAGTAGATGGCGGTCTGCATGCCCCCAGTTTGGAGAAGCAAAAGCAATGTACCACTAAGGATGAGCAATATGGCCCTAATATCATGATGACGATATGCCAAAGTACATAAAAATATTTTTGGTATAGAATGTAAAAGTTGTGAAGCTCTGCTCGCAGGTTTTTTTGTCCCTTCTCGTGCTCAACTGGGTGCTTCAGCTTGAAATGGTGAAATGAGCCTGTTATTGTTATTTCCTCCTTTTTCCTCCCTGCTCTTCCAAACTGGGACCACGCTGCCCACCATCTAATAGGCAGTAGGTAATACACTGCCTATGAATAAGAATCTCATACAACCTCACTTAAAATAATCCAAACTACCCCTTTAATGTAAACAATATAATGCCACACAAAAAGCCAAGAACACACAGCAGGAACATTAAAGGCTTGTCACCTGACGCAGCTGAGGTGGCTTTCGCAGCAGCAGACAAGACCTTTTCTGCTGATGGAGCGTCACCTGATGTTGATTTTGGAGGACCATCTTTGCTGTTTCCAGAGGTAGAGTAATACTGCACCTTGCCCAGCCCTAGAGAGGCAACACGGCAGTCTGGAAGGCTGAACCACAAGCTATGTATGCCTCCATTCTGCCACCCTGTGCAAACAATGTGTGATCATCGTTTGTTCCTTCTGTTCTACTGAATAACCAACATTACGGTTCAAGAGAAAGAAATGGAAAGCTGTAGCTAACGCCCAACAGCACCCAGACACTGCTCACCATAGCACAGCTGGGAGAACCTCGGGGACCGCTGAGACAGCGGCGCCCTGTGCTGCAGGGACACCCTGCAGAAGACATGCCATGGTCTGTGAGCCAGGCTGAGGAACATCCTCCTCGCTGCAGCGGGGCTCGGTACTGAAGTGCAGGAAGTTGCTATGTGGAGTCACAGACAGCCCGACAGGTCACTGTTACGTTTTATTTTGTCAATCCGACCCAGTTCAGACACATTAACGCCAAGACACCGCCTCTCAGGACAGTTTCATCCAGCAGTAATGTTAGCATGGCTACAAACTCGCATCTTTAATACAGCTGACAGTGGTGTCTAACTGAAATGGCTGTCATTGATAATCACTTGGCTAGTCAACTAATGCCTTTGCCGGCCGGCTAACGCTGTAACACTGCTACAAACTTGGCTAACCTAGCAGTTAGCTAGCTGGCTAGCAAGCTAGCAGCAAGCTAACATCGTTATCCACCGTCAATAACAAGTGCTGTGTAAAATTTCACTTTACTAAAAATCAACTGCAGCTGACTAGTGAGTACAGACACGGTTATTCAGAAGAGCCAGTACCTTTCTATGGCGATGTTTGTTCTGCATAATCTGTGTCCATTTTGAGAATCTATGACCAAACTGATTGTAGCGCCGCTGTGGACGTATGGTTACTGCTAACCTACAAACACACACCCACGTGACCCGTGACACATGAGTGACGTTACAGTCTTCTCGCGAGATGGTAATAAGCTTCAGCGTTATGGACACTTGTGTCGCGATATTTTAACTACTGTACAAACAAGGTCATTTTGTGCCACTGTTTGTATCAAACTATACTACATACAGTTAAAGAAAAGGTTATTATAGGGTAAATGAGTCTTACATTATAGACTTCACTGTAGTGAAAATAATTACAGAAGTACTGTCAACACATTAATTGTCAAAAGTAATAACATTCATTATGCAGCAAAGTGGCCTCTGTCAATGTCTATTAAATGGTATGTACATAATATAACTGAATAATTATTATTAATTTATCACTTCTAAACTGCATCTTAATGTTGTGTAATTGATTGACAGTTCATTTTTATTACTTTATAGCTAGTTGTTAAAGTTAATATATAATAATGCATCATTTTATAAACAGTTCATATACTTTGTAAAATAAACGGTGAAGTATCAAGTACGTTTTGCTGTCAAAAAATGTAGCTGAGTAAAAGATACAGTATTACTTTTGATCCGTATTAGAGCAGAAGGTAAAATCAGAAAATGAAAAGTAAAGCACAAGTACCTCAAAACTGTGCTTATGTACCACAGTACTTATTAGAGATATAACAATATATCGAATATTGTAATATTGCAATAAAAAATATCTCAATACTACTGCGATGATATCTATTGTGATATATATTCTTTGTTTTTTAATGATGCAATCAATTTGTTTTCATTTTAGTATAGTACTGTACTTAGTATGACTTGGCCAATTGATGTATTTAGCTACTTAGTATCTAGTATATACATTTCTATAAATTGAACCATCCAGGTAATAAATAGCAAGGTAATTATCATGAATTTTTCCAATGATTAGGCAGTCTGCTACTGAAAAAAAAAAAAAAACACCATTCAGTTTAATTACTCTTGATCACTCATCATAGACTCTGCCAGGAGTTGTCTTACATGCCACGTCATTATGACTCATTTCGTTCTGGCAGAAGAGTATCTCTTGGCTATGAGCAGGAATACAGCTCCCTCTGTCTAAATATGAGGAGTACTTCATTCATTCATTGCCCAACCCATGTCAATTATAAACAAAGAGAAGGGGAGGGCATGGAGGAGTGTTAACATAACAGAATGAAGAGAAATGACTCACAGCAGTTAAGAAAAAACCTGCAGGTTTATTGAATCTTTAGAACAGTACAGTAGATATGTTATGACCTTGCACTGGTAGTAAATAGGTACCTCAAGGAGCAGCAGTGTTTGTATATAATATTCATCTGACAAATGACTGACAAATCAAACACATACACTAGGAGAGAGGTCTTTTGACTTCCCATGCAGTCACTTGACAACAATACCTGCAGATCCATCACTTCCATTTCACATCATTAAAATGGAATCCAGAATATTCAATCAATAATCAAGACCCACAGTACAGTTTAAGAAGGCCATAACTCGGTCTTGGTCCATTTAGGTAAAAATTAGAAAAAAGGAAAACACTGCGCACGAATAAGATCACTTAAATGAGAGCAAATGGAAGTATGTAGTTTTAGAAAGCAAGTCGTCAAGCTGATGCGAGAGTCGTACAGAGAAGTGACTCTGTCCTGGTATGCTGGTCTGGGTTTCTGATCGTATAGGGAAACAAGGGGGGGAGCTTGTGTCTGCATTAACGCATCGTGACAAACTCCTCAGATGAGGTGGGGTGAATGGCGATAGTCTTGTCAAAGTCTGCTTTGGTAGCACCCATTTTGATGGCCACAGCGAAGCCCTGCAGCATCTCATCACAGCCCAGGCCCTGCATGTGCAGGCCCACCACCTGAGGAACAGAGACAAGTCAGGCTTTGAAAGTCACTACAGCTGTTTGCAAGAGTCAAACACATAAAGGTTATACTGTATACTGGAAAAGAAAAAAAAAAAAAAAGAAAAATGGCAGGCTGATTTTATCGATACCAATGCTATTATCGTTTCTTCTTATCAGTCTGATTCCTAATTGACTGCCTCATTGAAAAAAATAGGCCTACACAGGTTTTCCGCTTCAACACAACTGTTTCATATTTCTGAGTCTGGACACAGTGTAGAAGCTGTAGCATCTGCAATGCACAACTGTCAGAAAAACATGCAGGAATTGATAAGCTTGATCAGCACTGCCTAGTTTGACAGTTAGATCTGAATTTCACGAGCCTGACGTGTGACTTTTCAAATCTGGACCGACGACGTTCCTCTGTCAGTCATTGTATCAAACCCACCCAATTAAATTAGAATAGTTGGATGCTGACCATCCAGGATGGAATGTGTAATTCTGAAATAAGTTCCAGAGTAACTCCAGAACAAATGAACATTATTTAGACACCCCAGTAGAGGATATCCTTTAATGATGACCCAAGTTCAGTTAAGTTTTTAAGTCAGGTTTTCAGATTTCACGATCTTACAGATCACTTAGAGACATGTCTAAGTGATGTGTACCTCAAGAAACTGAATGTATCACTTTCTGATTAATAATTACTACAATGTCGCAATAATAGAACTGCCTTAAATGCAATTTTTAGGAAAGTAAAATATAATTTCTGATGTATAAAGTTTTGGTAGTATTTTTTTTTTCACCAGTTGTAAACAGCTGTAATCTTAAGAACAGATGACTCCTACCGTCTCCTCCTTCCCCACACACACCAGCTTCATGATGCACTGACTCTTCCTGCTCGTGATGGAGTGATACATTGGAGTGAAGGAGGTCTTGTAGATCTTCACATTCTCCTTTCCTCTGGTTCTAATGGCCTCCTCTGTGACACACACAAGAGACACAAAAGGTTAGGCGAACCAATTATTGTCTGATTGAGTAAAACTGGAATTAATACAGTATTTGCACCAACTGAAACAAGTAAGTTACAGGACCATCATCATTTTGATTCTTCAAAATCTACAAGGCAACGCTGGACATATAAGGACATCCAGGCAAGAAACTACCTCTAACTGACCTTCTGTGAGGCCCACCGTCCCAATGGGTGGGTGGCTGAACACCACTGTGGGGATGGTGGAGTAGTCCAACTTGGAGTCCTTCTTGCCCTCAAACAGTCTGTGTGCCAGCTTCCTGCCTGCAGCAATGGCAACTGCC
Organism: Lutjanus argentimaculatus; assembly: GCA_034769285.1. Classification (NCBI taxonomy): domain Eukaryota; kingdom Metazoa; phylum Chordata; class Actinopteri; order Lutjaniformes; family Lutjanidae; genus Lutjanus; species Lutjanus argentimaculatus. The sequence goes on along the minus strand of JAWZSL010000006.1, from coordinate 12,466,334 downwards.
CAACATGCAAAATAACATGAGTGTAACTCTGAATAACGGTACATGTCTCAAGAGAACACTGCAGGATAAACACTTGATCACATAACCAGGAAAACAAGTACAAAGCAGCACTACTGTTGCAGTATTTGCAACACTTCCATGAAGAACAACTTTACTGTGATACCAATGTGTTTCAGACTGAAAAAGCAACTTACTTACATTTATTTGTTGTAACATGTAACTGCAAAGATTGTGTATAAGAGATAGTTATCACTACATGGGGCCTGCGCCTCAGATTTATGCAGGAAAATTACACATTTTTACCAATGATTTACTATTTCCTGCTGCTCACTTGTCATTGAAAGAGAAAGTTTCTTTCATACCTTTTTTAAAGCTAAAAAGATTTTACTTATAATTGGGATGTAACAACATATCAAATATTGTGATAAAGAAATGTTTCAATACTGTGTGATGATATTTACAGCAATATTACATTGTTAATTATTTAATTATTAGTATTATTATTAATCATTTTAATTTTCATCTATTTATTTTTCATTTATTTATTAACACATTAATACATTTTTTGCAATGATCCTTCAAGAGTGGTTAACACTTGTGTCAACATCAAATATACATAAAATGTTCCACATAAGCTAACAAAAAAAAATCTGCATTTTGTTCTATTCAAAAAAAAAGAGTTTGCATATCAGCACATATTGGACAACATGTATGCTGTTACCGATATAGCTGTGATAGCTGTGTGCCAATATCGGGCTGATAATACCGTTTGACCAATATATATCAGTCAGGCTCTACAGCATTGCTTTTGTTGTGCAATTGTACATAAATTATTTTAATATTTACTGCCAGTTCATGGCAATGCTTTGCACACGCTTAGGTCATTATTTTATGTCATTAAAGAAGGAAAGCAGAAGCACATTAAGTTAAAAGGAAAAACAATCTTTATATGAATTAAAATATTGTACACATCAGATTTATCAATTAATAAAGGACATTATTTCAAGTCATTTTTTGTCTTTAATATCACAATCAATATTGTAGCATGGGCTTGATATCATGGTATCATCTAGTGGTGTCAAAATTACAATATTAAATTGAACTTTATTTGTCATATATTTATATTGAGCTTTCATTTTCAATATTGAATTGAAAGGCAGAATCAGTGAGTCTCCCAATATTTTTTTTTTCTTTCCACGCACGCCCATTTGCGACATCCAGTGCACGTCTGAAGAAGAAGAACAACACCTCGAAGACGACACAGCGCAGCTTACAGGCAGTTCTATCACACCTGATATCATGTAGGCAATCTTCTTTTAAAGAAGAAAATGTAAACGGCAGTTGTCAGGACATAAAACAAATGATCTGCTGATCTTTACGAATCAAGACTGGATAGCATAGCAGCATAACATAACATAGCATAACAATGGCAGAGACATAAGTAAAAAAAAAACAAAAAAACAGAAACAAGGTTTAAATCAAAAAATTAGAGGCAATACAGCCAGTCACAGCTATATTGGTCTACTGGTGTATGTCGTCTGATATGAAAACTCAAACACCTTTTCACCCTGCTAATATCAAAAAACCATTTGCCCATATATTAAATATGGATACAAATACTGCTCAAGTCTTCAGGCTTGAAACCTTTATCAGCCATTAAACACCCATACTGGCTAAGCTTGAATGCTAACATGACAATATAGTTTTTAAGAAACACTCATAAAATGATTTGAGTATATTTGAGTTACCAGGTGTGAGAAGAGCTTTGCCACAAACGTCCCCAACAGCGTAGATCCCTGCTCGGCTGGTGTTCTGAAACTCATCCACAATGATGTGACCTCTTTCATCTGTATCAACACACTGCAAACACAGAGAAAACTCTTACATTATGGTTATAATCAATTAGTTTAAACATCACATTTTAGCTCTGCAGGGTTTCTCCTACTTGCTTAGAAACATTTGAGTTGCTCTGATAAGCTCTGAATCTTTGCTGGGACAAACATGTGTGTTTATCAATCACAAGATTTCAAATAAGGAGTGAGCAGGAAAGTTTTGTTTCTGTGTACAGCAAGAAATAACATTGACTCATCCAACTGCGGAGGCGCTGAGCCTTAAATGTAAACAAAGATCTCCCTGAGGAGTAATGTTTAACATGGCTACGTGTCAGCAAAGACTAATCTCTGCGGATCCTGTCAAACCAGACATGAACGCCACCAAGATGAAAAGATCACATCACTTTTCTTTCAAAGTTCCGTAAGTGTGACAGGACGCTCTCTAAATAAAACTTAGTCAGTCCTTGAGTTTTGTACTGCTGCTTTGATATCTCAGTTGCATTTTTCTTAAAGGGATAGTTTGGATTTTTTAAGTGGGGTTGTATGAGGTACTTGCCCAGAGTCAATGCATTACAGATTTAAGTGTATGCTATATTTCAAATATTTTCCCTGCTTTATCTTGCCATCAGACAGCCTTTTCCAAAGGAAAACAGCCATTGCGTAAGCCAAATATCACTCTCTCCAAACCAACCAAATTCCATAGGTGAAATCAATAATTTAACCTTGCAGAACATGGGAGTGGCTGGTCTTCATCTGCCTTGGTTGGTTAGTTTATTTGTGTTATTGTGTGATTCTGGTGAAACCAAAGTAACGTCTTACAATGCCGAATTCACAAAATAACACAAACAAACTCACCTACAGAGGCAGTGGTAGCTGAGCAACTCTTGCGTTCTGCAAGGTAAAATTACTGTTTTTGTCAAAGGAGTTTGGTTGGTTTGGAGAAAGGCTCTCTGGCATATGTAACAGCATTTTCCTGACAGAAGAGGCTGTCTGACGGCAAGGTAAAGCGGGGAAAATATGTTAAAAATAGCGTACACTTAAACTGATACTGATTTTTTTAGGCGGCACCCTGTCCACAGCAGTACATTGCTTAGCTTGGAAAAGTACAACGCTACTTCAAAAAATCTAAACTATGCCTTTAAGTGTGATGCTTTCTAAATACAATCTAGTCGATCACTTAATGTTGAACTGTTGCTTTGATATCTCACTCACATTTTTCTTCATATTACAGGTTAGACAATAAAAAGAGAAACCAGATTATGCACTAACAATCAGGTACAGACATCTAGTAAACATCAATCTGAAGGACCACCTCCCTAAGCTATGACGTAACTTATATAAATAGAAGAACACTTTGACTTGACCCAGACTAAACTGCCCCTTTAATCCGTTATTAATTTGCTTTATGACCCCAAGCTAACAAAAGCGTTTCACATGTGCCAGCGCTTCACTCTTCACCTGTAACAAACAACATAACAAAGACTGTTATGTGACAGTCCTCTCGTCTTGTTCCCAGATTATCCCTAATCAATGACTCAACATGATCCCACGCCACATTTATTTTGGGCTCTTTTTACATAAAAGATGTTAAACTGTGAACCCTTACATCCAATAGTATTATTGGGTGTGTTATTGGGTTGAGCTCTTTCACGAAGCTATGCTTGATTTGAATAACTGAATAATTATATGTAGTCTACAGGGACAATTAAGCAGGATGAGGGTGACACAGGGGATCCTGCATGGAGCCAAACACTAATTAGTTCCCTCTGTAGACAGACAGTGCTGATAAGCTGTAGTCATCTGTCTTAATGCACTGTTACTGTTGTATTGTTGGATGCTGCATATGTTTTACACACTTTCCGGCTGCAAAGTGAATTGCCTCAATAAGGGCAATAAAGAGTCTGTGTAGGAACATCTGCCTATTTTCCCAGTAATGATGCTTTATAATAACCATCATTAATAAATGGTAGATTGGTAGATAATTAAATTTTAGTTAATGTTATCTTACTGTTAACAAACAATATTAAAGGAGAAATATATAATATATTTAGTGTACTAAATTTTAAAATGACCATGATATGTCATCAGAGATTAAGGAAACATGCTAAGCTGAAATACTAACTACTCTGACAACAACACCACAGCCAGCATGTTCTCCTTTGAAGTTTCTATTCTGGCTGTAACTCGTTTTGTTTGCATTTTCATGTTAAAATTAATGCCGAATGATCACTGAATAAGTCAGTGTCTGTTTATGAGTCATAAAAAATCATTAATAATCTTGTAGAAGAAGTAGATGTTTATAAATCTTAAATTGGGCAATTTGTTAATGGAGTCTGGCAGGCAGTGAGACAGGCAGTCACTGACCTCCATTGTCCAGAGTGTGTATTTTCAGAGCAGTGGGCTTTTGTTTTCAGGATAACGGGCTTAACTTAACATTGCCAAACAACTGACAGTTATAAACAGCTGATCAGCTTACAGTGTAGGGCCTGTCGTTGCTTGTCATTGTCACAGTATAATGTTGCACTCATCTTCTGCTTGTGCAGGTTCTGTCCCCGCAGCCCATCGGCAACCTGTGTGAGCTTCCTCGAGTCTGGGGAGGTGGGGACGGGGGCAACACCTCGCTTCAAATGTAGATCAATTATTAAATAGATAAATTATTAAATCAACCTATTTCATATACCATCTATGGCTCCAATTCATTATTTGGACTGCAGTACTCGTTTCAGAACATAATGATATTACATATTTCTCCTTTAAGTATTTATTGATAATTAAAAAAAAATTGTAGACCTAAAAGAAATGATAACATTTGTTAATGGTTAATTATTAGTTTATAATCTGTCTAAAAACCTTTTGGATGGCTAGTATAAAGTTGTAACTGATGATTATAAAGACCTGCCTTAATAACTTGTGTATGTTTACGTTACAAGTATGTAAACTTACATTGATAACATACTTATTTTAACCCAAAGCATGACCTTTTCCTTAACCTACCCATGCAAATTTGTTTCCTAAACCTAGCCGAGTAGTTTTTGTGCCTTTATTTTGAAAGTTTACTTGGGCGTTGCATATTTATTATTGCTAACTTGACCACAGAGCTCTGCATGTGCAAAACTGATCCTAGAGGTATACCTACAGCATCATATTTTAAAGTGTAGTGCCACTAACCAAGCTGCCATAGTTGACAAGTTGGGAGTGAGAATGTGTTATCTATAATCATTTTCTGGATGCTTACTGAAAAGTTGCAACTGCTGTTATTAATACTTTGTGTATGGTTATAATTACTGATCACTGCATCTATAAATATTATCTCATGGCCATTATAAAGCTTAACAATTGTTTCATAATATTTTCTATTAGGTACAAATAAAGTTATAATTTTTTAACAGTAAAGTAACATTAATTAAAATGTCATTAACTATTACTTAACCATTTATTAATGAGGGTTATTATAAAGTGTTACCCACATTTCAGCATCCAGTTTATAGTAAGCATCATGAGGAGAGCTTTCATGAGCACAGCAGACTGTTACCATCTCTCCGATGTTCAGTCCAGAGGTGTTCGGCTGCCTGCCAATGGCCCACAGAAGGCAGTCCACTTCCTGGATGGTTCTGATCTTCTCCTCGTCATTCCTCTTCTCTGGGTCTTTGGTGACGAGCGTCACCACCAGTCCTCTGTCCGTTTTACACACGGACTTCACCTGAGAATTCTTCCACACGTCTACACCAGAGTTTTGCAGTTCTTTGGTGCAGTTTGTGCTTATGAAGTTGTCAAAGTTCCTCAAAACCTACAGAGAGAATATGAGAGCATTACTTCATAGCTGCACACTTTTGACAATAAAACATTTTTATTATTTATGTAATGATTCCTACTCCTGACTGTCGAATAATGAGGGATGTTTTGGACCCCAGGGTGGAAAGGATGCCTGCCATCTCCACTGCAATGTAACCTGCACCCACAATCACACTGCGCCTGTCGGACAAAACAAAACCTTTTTATTAGAGATACAAATGTTAAAGTAAAAGTAAACATTTGTGCAAAAAGCTTGACATTTACACACAATAGGGAAAAACTTTGATGAGTACACTATTTCACAAACATAAGGAGAGAGAAAAGGAAGGAAGAAGAAACAGGAAACAGAGAAAGGAGGTTAGACAGAAATATCTGTCTCACCACCACGTTCACCTGCAAACCCAGTATTACTTGAAATTCTTGAGGTTGTGTTCAGTTTGTGTATTGTTCCAGAAACTAAATAAATGGTGACCATATCTGTAAAAAAAATTGCTTCAGTCTATGATTTAAGATAAACCTAACTCTCTCTCTAGGTGTAACATCAGTTATTTCTGTGACCCTCGGTTTCACTGGAGGAACTTTTTTTTTTTTTTTCACCAGAATTTAAGCTTTTTAGCTGCTTTAAGCCCAGAGTGTTGCTGAGAAGTGGTCAGTTTTCTAAAAGCCAATCATATTGCCAATATAATCACTTTAGGATCTGGCTCCAGTGGGTTTTTCAGTATATTTAGAGAAGATTTCTATCTTGAGGTACAGTCAAATCAAAATGAATTCCAAAATAATTGTGACATTGTGTAAAACATAAATAAAAACAGAATGCAATGATGTACAAAAACCTTTCGACCGAATTGCAGGCCCCTGATATAATCTGTGCAGCACTGTAAAGCGTGAATATACTGTGAACTTTTGTCCCATGTATCTATTGAGATTTGTTGAACCATCTCATCCTCCCATGCAGATGAAGGAGTCTTAATGTTATGCAGAACACTGTAAATGCAGGATATCGACTTATTTTATCTGTCATTACAGACACAGACGTTTAAACATGGTGTAAACACTGAAGAGTTTCTAAGACAAACTTACCTTGGCAGAGTTTCAAGTTCAAAAAACCCATCACTGGTAATGCCCAGACTTGCCCCTGAAAAGATCAATAAACACAATATTTTTGTTGTGCAGTTTAGTAATTTTATAAAAAAAGTAAACAATTGTTCAGGCACACAAAGATGATTACCATTTCCAAGTAAAACTTAAGTGCAGTACCTGGAACTTCAGAGTCACTCAGGACAGAAGGCTGCCCTCCAGTGGCAATGAGGATGTGAGGAGCTGTGTACTTTTTTCCGTTGACCTCCACAGTAGGTTCAGGATCATTTGTAAACCTGGCATGACCTTGAATAGTTTGGATTTTAGCCTGAAATGAGGCAGATGTCATTATTTCCCCCTCCTGTTATAAATGTCAGGAAAAAAACAGACAATTTAAATGTAAATAAGAACTTACTTTGTCAAGATTGTTGCGATAAATGCGGTTTAGGTGACTAACATAAGTGTCCCTTTTGGTCTTGAGTGTTCTGCAAATAAAGGAAAAGATCAAAGATTAGAGGTTTGTTTTTTTTTTCACCTGCATTTACTTAAGGAGAGTTTGACCCTGAACTATGTTCAAATGATGAATGAAGCTCATTCACTTCTTAAGGTGGAGAGCCAACAAAGCAAGTTTAAAAAAAAAAACATCCCAGCAGTACTTTGATTGGATCAGTGATCGGGCCTACGTTTGAGCATATTAGAGATCAATTTAAAGGGTACAGCAGGTTCAAATGCACAGAGAAGAAAAAATATAATATGTGCAGATACAAATGCTGACATTAAACCATTCTGGATAACTAAAAATAGATTACGCGGTGAGGTCAGATGAAAGTTTCAAATTAAAGTGTATTTAAAAGTGTACAACTATCTCCATATTTACCATAGTCTCGTCTTGAAAAGGGTTTCAAACTGGTAATCAGCCCACAGTCTGACTGCAGCCAAAGAATTTCCTGCATTTTAAACAACACCCGGCATTATCATAAACACTGCTGCTATTATATAATGCGTCTGTTGCCATTTGCAGACTTAAGCACGCATATACTACAGTACTACACAGCACTGCTTCATACTCACATTCAGTATTTCACTAATAACACAAAGATACCATATCAAAACAAATGATTTTGTTTTAGTGGTATGCAGATATTTGATCATCTGTTTTCGGATCATCCCACTGCTACAACCTACGTTGGATGAACACATTACAATATACACAACACAAACTACAGACTAGGGCTGAAAAATTAATCAATTAACTGATCAAAAATTGCGATATGACCTCCTGACTTTCCAAACTGCAGGAGGTGCAATATTTGTTAAATGCCCCGTGTGTGTCAAATTATGCAGAGATGTCCTGGCCTACACAAAATCGCACCATAACTGTTTAACATTTTTTTTTTTTTTTTTATGAAAATGACAATAATGATTAAAACTTATTCCCTCTAATCATATAGATAGATATTTTTTCAAAATCATCCAGCTTGACTACTAGTGAGCAGAGCTGTCTTGATAGCAGAATTTTTTACTTTGATACAATACTAGTGTAAATAAAAAACAATATTTGATGCGTCTTTCGGTACAATGGCAAAAAGGAAAAAAAAAAGTCCCTGATACATAAAATAGAATTATTTTGTTCTCTTTTTTTTTTTAAATAAAATGGTATCAAAACAATAGAGAGTTGAATCAACATTCTGAAAACATTAGAAGCTTCACACAGAAAGCATTTGTTGCAAAGATAATACGTTGTTACACTGCATTAGATTGTACATATTTTCAGTAACATTGTTTCCACATATTTTTTTCAATGAGCTGTTTGAATAATGTATTACAACAGCATGTAGACAGTCAGACACACATTTGCTTGAATCCATCCAGGCACACCTTAAATGACAGCCCAGGCCTGTTGTACGATGACTGTTTTTCATCCCTGACCTAAGGTTGTGGGCGGCCACTCCCTCCACAGGCTTATCTTTAACCATCACCGTAACTGAACTATGCTGTGCACAAAGATAGAGAAGTGGGCCAAAATGAAGCAACAAAAGACACGACAGATTGAAAAGCTGCGTTATGAAACAGATACCAATTTGTTCCGGGAAGAAGCAAGGAGGTTTCAAAAGAGCCCATTGTTGCTGCACAAAAAAAAAAAAAAAAAAACCCCCAAAAAAACAAGAAACACAGACACCAACAGATACTGTAACTTACTCCCAACTGAAACGAACATTTCCGATGTCAAAGCCGTAATCACTGTGATCGTGGAGATACTCAGCATGAACTGCAGCATTCCACATAACCTGTGCAGAGAGGTGAATTCAAAGATTTAACATGTAGTGAATTTTAATGCACATTAAATTATTATTACGTCTCTGAGTTCAAATTGGCCTATTACAACAAGAACGGAGAGAAAACTGTACCTTCTTAGGGACACAGCCAACATTGACCTGAAAAAAACATCATTACAGAGCAAATTAACTCAGTGTAGGCTTCATCAAATGGCATCCAAGCACAAGTTAAATTAAAAAGGAGGAAGAAGATGATTTCAGACCAACAGTGCAGAAGCCTCTATTTGCACAGCTCATTGTAATAACCTGTTCTGCTGATTAAAAAAAGTGCATAAACTGGGTTTGATTAATTTAACTATTACTTAATCCCTTCTAATACTGTTTATATTTACAAAGACATATATATGAGCTTATTTCCTCATCTACTACCAAAACTGGGAAATGAAGCCAACAAACTGTCAGGCCCTTTCAGGATGTGGTTTAAGTGGTTTTAGGACAGATCTGTCAACTAATTTTCACTCGTTAACTAACATAATTGTACAGGTTTTATTTATTCAAGATAATTAAACTTAAAATTGCTCTTACTTCTTTTCAGAATTCAATCAACTTACTAGATTAAGTTCCTAAAGAAACATGATCAGCATACCAGCAGATTCCCCAGCATGCATTGTTTGCGAGTCAGAGCTGTCCTAAGACTCACCTTTTTTACTGTCTGAAGAAAAAATACACGATGAAAACTTGCTGTGTGCCTCTAACTTTAAAATAAGTTGTGGTTGCGTGTTTTCATATTAATGAAAGCATTGCAACACAAGCTAAAACACTTGGTGCTGAATTCAGTCTCTACCCTATTACATTTAACATTTAATGAATTCACTGGGAGCAGTTTCACATATTGTCTTTGTGCCAACAGTGAAACAAAATAGCTCCAACGGGAACAGATAAACCGATAAGTCCTTTGTGTGAAGTGAAGAACTGACTTTTTGTTTGTCAGTGTGACTAAAGGCTTGTTGGTTCAATTTAATATCTTAAGCTACATGCTCCAACAAGTTACAACAAAGTCCATTTTACAGTGAAACTCTTTGTTTTAATTTAAAAAAAAAGTTTGTGTCTGGGCGGCCTTAAAATTTTTATTTGACAGAATAAAAAAGGAGGGCCTCAGGAGAGTTTTAACTGGAGCTGCAACAATTCAACTGTAATTAATGGACTATGAAATTAATTGTCATCTATTTTGATAATTCGTTCCATTGTTTTGAGCAATTTTTAAGAAAAAAATGTCCAAATGATCTGATTTTAGCTTCTCAAATGTCTTTAATTCTATATGACAGTAAACTGAATATATTTGGATTGTGGGCAAAATGAGACATTTGAGGATGTCACCACTGGCTTTGGGGAGCACTCGTCAATTAATTTTCACAATTGTTTGTAGTTTTATAGACCAACCAACATCATTTAATAACAAAACAATCAACAGATCAATCAATCAGAAAATAATTGTTAGTTGCCGCCCTCTTTTTAACTCACTAACATGCATGCGTCTAATATGGTCACTGTTTCCTTGGAAACTTAATTTATTGAGTTGATTGAACTCTGTACAGTGCATTCATTCAGGTCATCATTTTCCATCAAAATACTTCAAGAACTAATGTTTATGAGTTCTGAAGTACTCTGAAAATACATAGCAATTTCAAGTTTCAGGAACTTGAATGAATAAAATGTGTATATTTACGTTAATGAGAAAAGATTACTTAAGTCCATTCAATTTCTGTATGATTTTTACATTGAAGAGAATGATTTTAGGCAGTGCAGAAGCCACTCTTTGCACTGCATATTGCAATAACCTATTTCGCAAATAAAAACGTGTATAAATCAGGTTTGGGTGATTTAACAATTGCTTAATCCTTCGTTTTATGGTTTGTGAGTAAAAAAAAAAATTGTTATATGATCTTATTTCCTCATTTACTATGCATGCAATCAAACAAATCTGTAGCAATACTCTTCTCATCAGCTTCCCTGATGACACAATAACAAACACGATAATATGAACAGCTACAATATATAATGCTTTCCAACATAACATCTATTGCAGTAATAAAAACATATCTTCCTCAGATTGAAGCCCTTGTGCACAAGTTAAATTCCATCCATCTCAAAGCTATGTCCAGTCTCTGCAGGACTTCAAGTTGTTACCAGGGTTACCTCTACTTCCTCACTTTGTCTCTCCTGTGTGATACACTGGATGTTAGCCTCAGTTTGTCGGGGGGAGTGCTTATCGGCTGGGACGCTTTAAACTTCCAACAATGTTTGTTGTACACAAAAAAAACTTCCACAAAAGGAGTCCGGAGGCTTCGCATTGAACCTGGCAGCCGACATGCATGCGTGTGAAAGCTGCAGAGGCGACAGTACAGTGACTGTAGTCGGGAAGGATAACAGTGTTTTGTTATTTTTACTCACGCAGGTACCTCCGAGTTTGTGACTCTCGATCACGGCGGTGGCCGCTCCGAGCTCCGACGCCCTCCGAGCGCTGGCCAGACCTCCAGACCCGCCGCCGATCACCAGAAAGTCGAACCGGGTTACTTCTGATGGTGCTGTCGGGTCTGAGGCCATGCTTCGGCGGACAAGTCTGTGTCTGCGAGATAATAAAGACGAGAAAACGTGTTTACAGCTGGGAGCTCGCGTCCGGGTGAGCTGGATTAATATCGCCATAACCAGGAAGCTCGCAGGCCTATGTGTGGGACCAACGGGGAATGGGAGGGTCAAGTGAAAGCCACTGCTGTGTCATTATGAATTACAACAATGGTGTGTAAATCCCAGAAAGTGTTTTCACAATAGTCACGGTGATCCTCACATGAGCTACAGCATGAGGGCTACAATAACAGGTGGAAATCAGAGCTAATTCTGCAACAAGAATTTGATCATTTAAAGCTGACTTTGATGGATTTCAGCACCGAGAGTCTCTAAATTTAAATGATATAAAGCGCGATTAAGAAGGCATCCTGGCAAAAAAGTTTGAAACAGTGAACATCCTTCAGACTAGCCTGTGTTTGTCATAATAACACTGTATTACTCACCTTGGCAGTGCCAGCGACACTGACATGGTAGGAAGCAGTCTGCAGATTCGTATAAACAGCATGTTTTTTTTTTCTGTGTTTTAGGGCATTTTAATCAGATGCCACAGCGCCCCGTCGTTCAGCTCTCTCGGCCGGTGAAGGCCCGTGGCTGGACTTTATTATCACATGAAATACAAAAGCTTTAAACCACTTCCTGTGTCACTGGGTGAACCCACAGCGACGCAGACCCGTTTATACCAGCTGGTGCGATGAAAAACCTCCAGTCTGTTTAAAAAAAACACGTACAAAATGTTGACATTAACGATTTAAGAATAATTCAGCACCAGCGAATATAAAAATTCATATTCTGAGAGTGGAAGCGGTCACATTTTGAGGGCGTGAATAACGTAGATGCCCAATCAAAGCGTTACGTATTTTTTTAAGATTCTGGCGTAAGTGGTTGCAGAACATATAGGAGAGTTGCGTAGTATTTCATCGAGAATAGCGCCTACGCTACACCGAGTCCACCAGCTGTCAAGAAAAACAAAATAAAAACGTACTTTTCCGGTCACAACTCTTTCAAAATAAGATTAGATAGGCTTATCAGAAATACTCTATAGATCTCAGTATGATCTATATATATATATATATTGCAAAGTTCAAGATATAAAAATGACAAATGAGGGGGAAATGACATAAGATAAGATAAGACAAGGGATACGTTTTCAAATTAATTCATTTCAATTATCATGATATAAAACATACTTATTTTATTCATTTATTTATTGTTTTGACATGGTCCAAATATTTTTTTTGCCATGTCTAATATCTTTCTAATGCATTATCTTGTGTTGTTTTTTCACATAAGTGTAAAAAGTAGGTAACATCAATTCGAAGGGAACGTTGAGTATTTTATTTTATTATTTTATTTTATTCTACACTCTTATTTTGAAGGCGAGAGTGACCGTGTTCCGACATGGCTACAGCTAGCCACAGATGGCTAATACCAAGCTAAAGGAAAGCGGCTCGATTGGTCGCGTTAACCAGCGTCAGTATCACGTCCACAGAGAGGATTTATTCATTTAAAAACACATAACAGATCAAAACGCTGCAAAAACAACACTCTCATAAGGTATGTGCGTCTGATTTGATCCTGGTGTAAACATTAAACAGATAAAATACGGGCCGTCGTCTCTGCGAACCCCTTGTTGTGGTCAGTGGGGCCTTTTTCTGGTGTTCAAAGGGAGACAGCCCGGGACAACAGCAGGAAAATGTAAATAGAGACGACTAGTTTCACTTTAGTCGACCGTTTTGTTTCCTTTGGTGTGCCTGTAATCCGTGAAGGGAAGACAAACGGCTGCAGGCGCTGCAAATACTGCATGAGCCTCAGTGTGGGAGGGGGGAGGGCTTTATGGGCCTTGTCTGAATGTCAGCACTGACTGAACTCTGCAAGCTTTAAACACTGACATGGCTGTTTTTTTTTTCTCTCCATATGCTCTTGACAGGAGGAAGACGTGTCATTTGTCAGTTCCTCTCTGAGGAATGAACCCCTGACATCAGCTGAAAGTGGATGTTTACTCCACTGTGTAACAGCAGCCTTGAATTCGTGGGACCTGCCTCCAGATGACCAGTGGACCCCACCGCTCAACATGAAGCCTGTCAGCTATCCAAGCATGCCATCGTCTGTGAACGGTGGGCATCTGGCTTTGGATCATGTAGTAAACACTTCAAACGTGATGTACTGTGAGAAGTGTGGATTTGCTTCTGCAGATGCTGCAGCGTTCAAGAAGCATATGATGGAGCACATGGGGACGAGGTTTATTTGTTTTTACTGCAACAATGTCTCATTTAGTGAGGCAGAGTTAAACGCTCACCTGAAGCAACACACTGCAAAGTATCCCTTCAAATGTCCCCACTGTGGACAGGGCTACATGAGGAGGCTGTGCCTCGTGAAGCACATTGAACGCTTGCATAGTAAAGGCATCAGTTACGGACCTGCTAAGCCTGGCACAACAAAAAGTCCACATGTCCCTGTCTCCAGTGCCTTACCAAGTGTGCCCTCTGCTGATCCAGCACCACTTCGACCAGTTGTTCGGGTGAAAGTACCCACCCCGACTGCACCTGCATTAAGACTGGGTAAAGATGAACAGAGGGGGAAAACACTGGATGCACATGTACCAAATGTCACAAATGGTAACACAGAACATGTGTCCCCTTTAAATGGACTCATTCAGCAGAACAGGGCTTTAACAGTCTCTCTTCCAGAGGAGGTTACGATCCCTGCTGGCTGTTTGGTTGAGCTTGTTGAGGTGAAAACTGTCAACGGCACAAAGGAGCTGAAGCTGAGGCTCATCTCACAACAAGAGAACGAGTCTGTGATAAAAGACACAAGGACCACTGTCTCTCAAAGCACTGCACTGGGAAAGCAGTTATCATCCACATTAAATCACCCAAACACAGTGAAGTCTATGAGTTTGGGGATGTGTACAATTAACAGGAAACCATATGAAAGTAAGACTGTGAATGTGGAGCATCCTGCTGTTGTCCAAAATATTTCCAAGAACCTTCCGAATCAAATCAGCAAAGACAAAAGTGGACTGAAAAGACCATCACCAGAAATAATCAACTTGGAATCTCACAGTGTCGTACCAAACAAGGTTCCCAAAACTATCCTCAATCCTGTAAGAGAAGGAAATAGTGGGATCAAAGTCACACAGAGAGAACCTGTGAACCTTAATGCTGCTCCACCCACTGTTACCTCCACCAGGGTTGCCAACAGGTTGAATAGTGCCCTGCATCCTGAAAACATGGGAGCTGTGTGTTTCTCAGAGAGTGGTGGATGACAGAAAGACTTTAATTCCAGAGCATTCCAAGAGTATCCCACTGAGAAGGGCAAGTGACACAAAAAGCATTCCTCGAGATGTGTCGATGGCTGTGAAGCTGGAACCCGGGGAGAGCCGCCTCCAGAACAACACTACTTCAAAAATAAAGAAAGAGACATTGGGCTTGAACAAGCAAAGTTTGAAATCAGCTTCTCCTCCCTTGAATGTTCCCTTAACTGCAGCTGTGCAAGTGAGACTTCCAGCAATTTCAGTTTGTAAGGATAATGTTGCACATCCGTCTTTTCCGGTGTCCAGGACTCAGAGTGAACACTCATCCTTCAAACCACCTGTGCTTTCCAATCGCACAAATTCAAAGGTCACCGCCTGGAACCAGGAAGTCAGATCCCATGAGAGGGCTGGAGAGGGAGACATGCCAGAACCTGAGGGTTTTCCAGTCATCTCTTCTGTGTTTTCATTAAGTCAACAACCTGAGGAAGTGCAAAGCTCCATTCAACCACTGGTGATGGCTCTGCGTGGGATAGTAATGGATAAAAATAACAGTTCCGGTGGTACAACTCGAGATCACATCAAGATAATAAACAGCTTGGAGCAGGTGAAGGATGCGCCAATGTCACGATACTGTGCTCAAATGGCTACAAAAGAAAGTTCAGTCAACCACAACCTTTTATTGACAGACCGGACCAGCAGCAGTGAGTCTATAAAGGTAGAGGAGCGCCACAAGGGTATTCAGCACCCTCCTGTGCTGACACACAACCATACCCATGTCAAGGAGGAAAAAAATATGCCAACAGACAATGAATATTTAAAATCTTCAACAAATGAGGAATCAGTTTCTAAAACTGCCACACATGTAGATGCATGTGGGACTGAGGACCCTTTACAGCAAATGGCAAAAAGTGAGGACGACAACTCGTCCAAGTTCCTGACCGTCTCTCTGAAGAGGGTACAAGTAGGCGTGTGGAAGAAAAACAAGAAGGGACTGAAACTCAGAATATCCAAATACAAGACTCAGGTACCCATGAGCGGTCTGACTGATTACACAGTCATTTACCCAATGCCGCTGAAGGTGGACCAACTGGTGAAACGACCGGGCCCATACCAGCCTGTGGTGGTGCTCAATCATCCAAAGCCCCGAGTGTCCATACAGGGAGCGAGAGCGGACACTTTGGCTGAGACAGGAGACTCTGAGGGGGTCCCAAAGTGCCAAATCTTAAAAATGAGGCTGAGCAAAGTGATGGGGCAGAAGTATGAAGTGATGGGGTGCACTGTTGGAGTCTTTCCATGACCTTATCAATGGACATAAGTGTACATTTATGAGGAAATAACTAGTATTATTACAATGGGAAGATGTTGACTTAAAAAAAAAACGATAAAATTTTAGGGCAGTTATTTTCTTTATGGGAACATAAGATTAAGAAATGGACATCTTAGCATCACTGCGCATTACTTTATGTTACACGAATGTTGTTTATATAGGCATGGGATATGGAATATTCAAGTGCAATGCAGTTTGGCTGCTTTGAGTCATGAGACATGGACCATCTGCTGTAGTAGATTGCAGTCAAGTTAAGTACTGTTTCAGATGTTTGAGAAAACATAGGATCTCTCAGAATTCAGGCACAACATGCATGATGTTTACTTAAAAAGGATAACATGCTATTTATTTTTTTGTTGGCATCAGTAACAGTATATCTGGCCCCTATAAGATACAGTCTGAATTAGCTGCACTACACCTGAGATGATCAATTCTGTGTCTGCTAATCCACTGAGAATATAAGCAGTGACATGGAGATACAAAACATGCACAGCTCCCTCTTTTAATGATGGAAAAATTCGTAGCTGGTGTAATGTAATGATCAGTTATTTATGTAAAATGTAGTTTCATGTGGGTCGAACCTCACATGCAACATTGCATATTTAGCACAAAAAATGTATTTTTCAAGCATTAATTAATTAATTGATTAATTGATTAATTAACCCCCTTTTCTGAATAGTCAGAGAAACAGAACAGTCCAAGGCAAGGAAAACAAATTTCCAATTTTGTCAATTTCCAGTCAGCATCTTATTACATCTAGCACTGAGAAGCGTCTGAAATGAGTTGCGTGTTCAACAGGATCCCCCTTTTCTTCTTTTGTTGTGATGGTGGCTACTTATACAGGCACTGCTGCTCCATCCCAATTCAGGAGCTGCATTTTAACACTGATAACCTTATAGCTCCTTCAAAATTGGCCTGAGAATTCACAGCCAGTGTCACATGTGCAGCACTCCTTTTATCCAGGGTGTGTTGGGTCAGTAGGTCATGGTGCATTCAGGTACTCTTTGCAAACTCTTAAATTTGGGAAACATTGCATGCAGTTGGCGATTTATTCATTTTTAACAGTGGGGTTGGAGCTGCTTTGTTTCTTTACCTGCAACTAGCGAACTGACTCATGAGCAATTTCTTTTTCTTTCTTTTTTTTGGCTCAGTATTTTTTATAATTTTTTAATAATACTTAAATAATATTGTCATGGCTATAGATTCTAACTTGCACAAACCTCATTTAGATAAAGGATCAATGAGTCAGACCCCTTTGCTTCTGCACTCACAGGTACTAAGAAATGGAGAGGGGAGATAGCAGGTTAAGCAGGATGGAGGATAGAGGTCATAGAGGATGCATTTTGGTGATTTTGCAGGCAAGAGGGATGGCATCTTCCCTCAAATCGCCTTCTGATTGAGTGCCTGTGTGACTTTTATCAGATCATCAGGTCCTCAGTGACTGTTAAATTTGTCAAATGAACTGGTCCAGTGATAAAGACACTGCCAACTTGGTGTAAATAATGGAGGCTAGGCATACACTGTTTGTTGTTGTTATCAGTTTAGAAATGTTGCCAGTCACTGGATGTTGCAGAGAAATTGAAGTTATGTTCACCTTCATGTGTTGTGCTGTGTGAAATAAACTGTAAACGTGGGTATTATCAAGGCATGTGTGCCAGCCTCCCACCAGTAGTCACCACTTTTCTGGCCATTCATGTTGATGAACCTGAATGTTTTTAAATTTACCACTTGGCAAGGAGTGCCTGAATGCGCCGTTAGTTAGAATGTTTATAAGTCCAAAGTACCGATGGGTATGAAACAGGAACGTTTCCTGGATTTTAGGATTAATATATAATTTTTACCATGTTAGGCATTTCTTTTCATGGAATTTCAGTGTCCGATCACATTTTGTAATTAACCTATTTGAGTTTACGATCCCAGAAACAAGTGTTAATGCTGAAAAATTGTCTTGGATCATCGTTACTCCTCGTGTTTTACATTTCCTTCCTTTAATGTCATAACTTCCGTGTATAGTCTCTTTGCAGCAGACGCTGGAGCTCCTTATTCAGTGCTGCAAAATGGACTGGATGAAAGCAGCCAAAACTGGTTCATTACTGTAACAGAAAGCCACGTACTTGTATTTTTTATTTTATCTTATCACCATGTACATACTCAGCGACTGCAGTGATTCTGGGGCCCTTGAAAACATGTTCAAACTTGTATATTTTTCAAAAACTATCAAAAGGACATAAGCAATCTTCTATCCAAAAACAGTTTTTTCTTCTTACGACAGCATTACAGCACCTGTGTGTTCTTGTTTATAATGTAATCATGATGTATGAGGTGCTAGACCTATGATGAAACTTATAGGTTTTGGTTGCCCACAGTTTTTATTGTGTATATATGTTTTTGTCACCCACAGATTTTATTGTGTATATACTTATAAATATAAAACGTGATGACTGGTGTTCATACTCAGTAGGGAATGGTTAACATTCCTCAGCCTATTCTGCAACAGCAGTTATGTTGTGCTTTACCTTCCTCACACTGCAGTGTCTGAAGCTGCCGTGCAGTCTTTATTATATATAATTATTATTTTAAAGGTGTTTAAAAGGGTGTGACAGTTCCCTCTGAATGTTTTGCTTTGCCTTTCATTCACTCATTTGTGTGAGAATTAGTCATGTTCCAGTTAAAATTGTTTTTGGTTCAATTCATACTCCATGGTCTTATCGTGTTCCATGTTTTTATAATAACAATTGTGTAACTCCTCTTTTTTTCTATTAAAACAAAGTAAATTATCACAATTTATAAGGCCTATTCCCTTTTGTTCAACAGAATTGCATTTCTTAGAAGTGCTCATGATTATACGGTAAACATTAACAGGATGACTTGTTTAGTTAGCAGCATAAACTACCACACCTTAAAATGTCACCTCTGTAACTGCTTAAAGGTCCAGTGTGTAAGATTTAATGGGATTTATTGGCAGAATATTCATGAGCATGTTTTCATTAGTGTACAATCACCTGAAAATAAGAATCATGTTTTTGTTAGAATGAAACATTTATATTTACAGAGAAGGGCGAGGCGAATGGTATCCAGTGAGCACTTGCTAATAATTGTCTTTTTAATTGACTTTCACTCAAGTAATTCCTTGGCTATTATAAACCTGTGTGTTATATTGAACAATTCAGATTATATTGACCAAGCTGTTTTTGCCCACCACAAAGCCAAATAAAAATTTTCCTGTTTGGGAAGAAAAACCAAACCAATTGAAATGTGCCAAATTTTCCAAAAACAATGAATACACAATATTTTCTGTTTCTAAAAAAAACCTATTGTGATCAATGAGTTTTCAAAAATGGCTGACATATCAAATATGATACAAACTATATATATATATATATATATGGTGGTGTGTTGTGTGTGTAAATTATATAGAAAGACATCTGTATTTTATTTTGTCAAAAGGTCCAGTTCACACTTAAGAATATTCTGGAAATTACTTGATGTGCAAGGCATTATAGAGAATAGAATAGAATAGAATAGAATAATAGAATAGAATAGAGTGAGGAGAGCACAAGCAGGGTGGAGTGTGTACCACACTGTAGCAGGCACAGTTTCTCATGTACAATATTGGTGTTGTGGAGAAATACAGAGCTGAACTGCCATGAGCGGTTGTGTGTTTTGGTCAGCTAAAGAGAAGGTGCCACTCATCTCTATCACAGGATAACTTTTTAAGGTTTGTCCAAACTGAAAAACTTCTTAAAGGGACAGTCCACCCTAAAATCAACAATACACATATTTTTCCTCTGGCCTGTAGTGCTGATCATCTAGGTAGTTTTGGTGTGAGCTGCTGTGTTTTGGAGATAACAGCCTTAGAGATGTCTGTCTTCTCTCCAATATAATGGGACTAAATGGTACTCATTTGTGGTGCTCAAAGTACCAAAACATTTCAGAAATCATGACCCACTCAAGATGATCCGCAGACCTTGTTGTGAGCACTTTCATGTTGGAGCTTCTTTCTGCAGCAGAATCTACCAGAATAAAGAAAGTGGTATCATTTTCTTTGATCGTATTTGTTCAGGGTGTAATAAAGTATCCTTAGAAAATAATCACCATTATGGTAACAGTAAGAACCCCCCACTGGCATTTTAAATAATACCACTGTCACAATAAAGGCCTACAGCTGTTTTGACATTAAAACACAAATATTTTCAGGCACCTGTATTGATATTCAGTGCAGTGCTGCTGTGACGCTGCTGTTTGAGTGAATGAATGAATCTACACAGAGACAGACAACTCTGTGTATTATAACATTATGTGGCAGCATTAGCCCAACATCAAGACCACATACAGAATGCACAGAGTCAGCCCTGACTAATTTGGTGCCATAGGCAAGATTTTAGCTGGTGTCCCTTTGTATCATAGCCAATAGAAATAGGCTATATTGTCAACGTGCATTGCATTCTGGGTAGTGGTCACCACATTTTAAGACACACATCTTTGTTTAGGTTTATTTTGCTTACAACAACCACAGTGACAATAAACGTAAATCAGCCAAGAAAAACAGGCATGGGTGGACTGGGTAAAAATAAAGAGCAAGATTTCTTCATACTGAGAGAAGTTGAAAAAGGAAGTAAAGGAGTGCTACTTTGAGCAATATTATGTACCGATGTCAGTTTAACTAGATGGTTTCATAACAGCACAGTGTGTGGTTGTGTCTGTATCTGCAGAGACCCTGCCCTCTGCCTGCATTTCCTTATTTTCTCATTATTTTTCTGCGCTCTGGACGTTTTACCAACCCAAAACGTCGGTATTTGCCAGGGAATCCTGGAATTTAGACTTAATCAATAATCGATCAAACAGCTCAGACTAAACCTACTGAAATGAAATGTAATCACATGATGGGTCATGTTTTTTATTTGACGACAAGAATGTGATCACAAGATAGAATTACAAAAACTGTCCCAATATACAGTAGCTGAACACGGAGGAAAGATAAATTAGAATTATTGTTGAAGAAGAAGGAACCAAAGACTGCTTTAAATCGGGGTTATTTAATGTGCCGACAGTTGCACAGCAGTTTGTAAAACAGCCACAAAATTTGATCTATTATGCCCGGGCCACACTGCCTGCCTGTGTGTGATGGCTAGCTTTTTTTAAATTTTTTTATGTCTGACCAATTGTACAGATAAAGGCAATGAAACTCTAGTGAAATGTTAAATATTATATGTATGATGTTGATATGACTATCAGCACATCATTCTCACTGTCTGTTCTTAAAAATAGGCGAGATGGCAAGACGCTATAGATGAAGCATCGCTGCGAATTGAAAAGGAAAAGGTTCTGCGCCGCTCAGGTAGGCAATGTGGCCCTGGCACATGCATTCAGCTTTTCTGTTTTTTTCATGACAGTCACAATGACTTTTTAGCTAATGTATTATCTGTCATTCTTGTTCTGTGGCGAAGTTAAATCAAAAATATGCAACGTCTAGTTTAACTTTCAAAATAAAGATCTTGGTTAGGTTTAGGCACCAAAACTACTTGCTTAGGTTTTAGGAACAGATCATGGTTTGGATTAAAAAAAAAACAATTTCCTTAGAACAAGCAACATTAAATAATTCAAACCGTGATCTTCTGCGTCAAAGTGCTGTGTTTGCCATGTCTGTGCACATACACAAATCTGACCGCATTTGTGACTATTTTACAAACTGTTGTGATGAGGGGCTGAGTGTGTGGAAATGTCTCTTTTAAACCCAGTGGAGATACAAGATACACTGGCATTATAAATTATCCCATTAATTAAAATAGTTCTATGGAAACATAGCTTTTAGGAGATAAGGTTACTTCCCCCGTTGCCCCACATTAAATCCCCCCCATCTGTTACATTAAAATACTTGTTACTATACTGTATGAAGTGCAGAAATGCAGGACTTGGCTTACTGTGTTCACTGCTGCAGTCTGGACTGTTTTGATGTGCTAACTAGAGCTTGTTGGTGAGTGCTGCCGCTGGATATGTTAAAAAGTCTCCCCTCCCCAGTGGAGAACTCAGGCTGTTTGCAGGGGAGAGGCAAAAAAAATTAAAAGGGCACCAGTTTAACTGGTTTAATTGGAATATTTATTTTTTATTGTGTGACTTGAAGTGCAACAACTAATACACCTGTGTAAGAAAAACATACACGTAAATATGAACTATTTAAGAGGCCAACTAATTTTCTCAGCTGCAGGGTAGCATATAGCACTGTTTTCTCCATGAGGACACCGTAAGAGACATTTTAACCATATTTTGTCCACTGGAAGAGCAGTGGTTCTCATTTTTTCTCAGCCAATAGGACCCTTTACAAGATAGAAAATATTGCAGAGACCCCCTCATGTATGTCCCTTGGAATAATTTGACATAGCCTTCTTTTTTTTTTACACTTCTACTTAGTTATCTGAAAAAAACAAAACAAGAGAAATATATTAGAAAGATATTAGATAAGTATTAAAAATAATTGCACCATGTCAACACAGAATACCCAGTGGAGAGCGCTGGTTTCCTACATCAATAGGTGATGTATACTTGACTGGTGGGAGAAAGAGCTCATGATAATTTAAATTAATTTATCTGAAAACTTTTTATGGACCCCTATTTAAGAATCACTGCCTTAGAGGGCACTTCATCACATTGTCTTGGACACTGGATTACACGCTAGTGCGCTTTATTGTGCTGTGTCTGCCATAGGTGCACATTTGCAGTGTTTTTTTTTTAACATAGGGGCCACAGGAGTGGAAATTGTCCCCCATGCCCCCTCCCCCTGAGTCCATCAGCGCCCCTTCCCTCCTGCTACTGTGGTGCATGTTCTACCACGCAGCAATCACAGTAATTGAAAGGAGTGACATCTGTACATATCCACATAAAATGATATATCATATTCAACACATATTTGTTGAACCGGATGGGATTCAACAGATTATCTTTGCTGTGTTTTATTGGAGCAGCTGGTCAACATCCCTCTTTGTTACTGGAAATGTCAGTACACAGTTATCTGGGTATCTGCTTCCAGGCATGTTTCTTCCGCTGATGAGTATTATTGGGAAAATGGAGTGAAACTTGATGATGTCTGCCACTGTGTCAAACATCTGAGGAGAAATAAGATGTGTAGCTACAGTAAATATATTGCAGAAGAGAGTGTTTATAGAACCATCTTTCTGAAATTGTCCACTTACATCATTTGATCGTTGTCCTGTTCCCAGGGCGTACTTGTTCAAGCTCCCAATGAAGCGAATTTTTACATTGTAAACCTTCTTCTCATGATACACAGCCAGAACTAAGGGTTCACTGTTGGTGTTGACGGAGCAGTCTCGTACCAAAAATGCTCCATCCTGATTGGTAAATGGGAGTAACAATAGAAGACCAGTTTAGCATCAGACGCATTTAGATATCTTTTGATTCACTTCATATCAGAAGAGATACCTTGTTCACCAGGTGTAAGGCGTGCTCAGCGTCTGCTCGACTACAAGCCCCAACGTACCAGTCCTCTTCACAGTAGGTCTGCCAAATATCAGAGAGTTCAGTAAACAAATATTGTACACATGTATATACAATTTTTATTTTTTTTTTTTTTGCTTTATCAGAGAGATAGTTTGGATTATTTGGCCACTATTTCTGGCCACCCCTGAAATGTAATTTCCCAACCCACCAAGTGCCATCCTATTATTCACCAGGGGTGTGTCGACCACCATCTGCTGCAGCTAATACACTGACCATCAATAACTGCCTCAAATAATCCAAACGGTCCCTTAAAGCAGCAGCAGGTATACCTGTTGAGGTTTTTCCACTGGAACAAAGTCATGTTGGTCAATGTCTTCTTTAGTTTGCGGCCACTCATGGTGATGACGTCTTGATGGCACTCTCTCTATAAGTGCAAGTTAATGTTGATTTACTCACTCAATAACCGTATCATGCTGATGCTGATGATCTAAAACATCACTTACCTAGATTTTGTTGTGACCTGAATGAAGGATGCAAGAGCACATGTAAATAAAACATGACATAACACAACATCTTTTTCCCAAAAATAGTGAGAAATTAAATTCACACCTTTTTTCTAAATCATGAGTTTCGAGATCCAAAGAGTGTCTTTGATTGTTATGGAGGGCGAAACACTCTCAACACTCTGTAGAACTGAAAACACATTCAACATTATTAACCTATCAAGATGTTTTTGATCAAAGTGTTAGCATTCATAATTTTGTAGCTCTTACCTCTGTTATGTGGACTGAATTCTGCCTGTTTAAAATATTACAGAGACAATTACTTAAAAAAAAAACAATATGGCAATATAGTTAAGAAGTTTAATTATGTAGAATAAAATATAATTTACAAAATTACAATGAGACTAGCATAGCTGAAAGAGTATTTGATTTATTTTGATTTTAAAGAACAGATTTGGACATGGCAGCAAGTAGATAACTTCATTGCTTCAGGGCTACAGGAATAGACACTATGGTGCGGGGAATTAAAAAAAAAAATTAAATAGATAGACTAAATGAAAATAAGAAGCATATGCAGAAGTGAGAGACCCAGTCAACAATCAGTGGTGGAAAACATTAAGATCTTTTACATAAATAAAAGTGTTAGCATCAAAATATACTTATACTACTTAAATATAAAAGTAAAAATACTCATCATGCAGAATGGCCCATTTCAGAATAATGATGACAAAGGTGGAGCTATTTTTAATTATTTTATTTTCATTTTATTTTATTCATTTATATACTGCTGCAGGGCCCAACACTAACATTTAAAAATGGTTGCCAGACTGAAAACCAGGCATCAGCTTTTGGTTGCTGAAATTAGGAATATGGTTGCCATTTGTAGTCACCTTATATTTTGAGTAATTAAGCTAATATGCAGTTATATGTCAGCTTAATGATGAAAAGGTTTATTACAGGTTTAGTACAGTTCTGTAACTTGTTGTGTCAAGTTCCCTTTTTGTTTTTCATTCAGGTTCGTCTGGTTCTTTATCAGTTGTATCAAATTGCACATTTGAACTTTTCACACCACAGTCAAACAACTTAATTTGCCTCGCCACTGTCTCTAAAACAGATGTCTGTGTGGATGCAAACAAATACTCTGATGCACATCTAGCGTTTTTATCTCCACCAACGAATCATGCAATCACTTCCGTTATTGCGTCTGTGTGTGTGTAATCATGCAGCTAATCTCAGACTGATCAGCCTAATGTTTTTTGTGCATGTTCATGACTGTATCTGCAGGATCTCTGTGGTCCAGAATTCTTAAAAAAAAAGAAAGAAAGAAAAAGCCTTGAAAAACTTTCTTTTATGGCTCCACGCCAGCGGCAGCTGTGACCACAGGCATTATGATTTCAGGTTCTTGTGAACATGATATCTCAAGAACACACTGAGAGAATTTCTTCAAACTTGGCTCAAATGACCAGTTGGACTCGTGGATGAGCTGATGAAATTTTGATTGTCAAAAGTCACCCATAACTCAAGAATTCATATGCTAATATCTAATAAGATAAAATGTTGCGGTGATGACATTTTATGTCCAAAAGGTCAAAGGTCAGCTTCACTGTGACATCATAATGTTCAGCTCTCTATCAGTCCTCTGTTCTCCTCTGTAAAAATAGTCTCTAAGTGTAGACAGCATGTTTCTCACTGGAAATTATTCACTGGAATCACGATGAAGTGAGAACTTTGAATTTTGCTAAAAAAAAACAAAACAAAAAAACAACAACTCACGTATTACAAAGTCTTCACTACAGACATTATACGAGTCTGGACAGGCATGGATGTAAACTGTGACTTGACTTGTTGGTGAAGACAAACAAATGGTTGTCACTAATGGCAACCAAAGGCCTAGGGGTTGCAAATCTCTTAAAATGGTTGCCAATGGCAACCTGGAAATTATTACTGTTGAGTCATGTGCTGGATAGCTTAACTATAACAATACATCATAATGTTTTAGTTTGATTTATATTTTGTGTTAATATTATTGTATAAGATGACTGTAACTAGTAACTAAAACAGTCACACTTTATTTAACAGCACAGCAACAATAAAAATATATAACAGAAAACATATTTCTAGTTGGTTTTTTGTGTGTAATTTGATACAAAGTATGGCTTGTTACATTGTGTGCCCCGTTAGGTGTATAGTGTGTAATTAGGGTAGAACTACTGTCCAGGAAAGAACATATTATTTCTAGTTTTCGTCTAATTTAATACAAAGTATGACCAGAAATAAATGTAGTGGAGGAAATGACATTTGCCTCTAAAAAGTAGTGAGGTACAAGAATAAAGTAACAGAGACCAGTACATGAAAACTGTAAAAGTCCAGTTGAGTAAACGTACTTAGTTACAATGATGGGAAGTAACAAAATACAAATACTTAGCTACTGTACTTTATTTTTCTGACAACTTCTTACAACTTTTTAAATCTTACATTTAAACACCAATATCTACACTTTCTACTCCTTACATTTTCAAAACAGGCTTGTTACTTTAGTTTAATGCAAGACGCAAAAGACAAGATTAAATCGGGCTACTTTTTACTTTTATACTTTGAGTTGAGTTTTACTTGAGTAAAGAATATGTGTACTTTTGCGAACTGTGCTTAATTATTCACCACTGTCAACAATAAAATGAAAAATATACTCTGACATATTGTTTCTACATTGAAATAATGATGCACGTTTGACGCTTACCTGTTTAGTTGTTCTGTGCTGACTGAAATGAAAAATAATTTATTATTTATTTATAATTTATACAAAACATCACAACATGCCTTGCCATAGAAAGCCACAAGCCTTTTCTGTCGTTCTTTCTCTAACCAGCAGGTGGTGCCACTGCTACACTGTACAGACTGTAAACTGAGAGGACCTCCTTTCACTTTCCACCAGTCACACAGAGGACAGAGTCACTTATGGTCAAGTTTAAGTGTAATAACATCAGACAACAACAGCTGCAGACGCACACTGGAACAAGTGCTGGTCTATCTGCTTCCTGAGAGAGTGGGAGACTAAAACAGTACTCACTCTGTCCTGCAGGGTTCGTGTAGGGTCAGCCCAGGCAAATGGTTCACTAACTCCACGGTAAATGGTGGAGGTGATGGAGAATGCCTGGAAGCACACAGACTTTAGCTCTAAGTCCATTCATAACTTATTGAAACCTAACAATAAATGTCTTGAAGTAGTTGTAGTTGAGTAAATTACCTGTGTGAGCGCTGCGATATTAGAAAGAGAGAAAAGTGATCACTGATTTGCAATAGGCAGAAAAACAGGGTGGATGATACACCAAGGGGTATAACACACAGGTGTTTACCTGCTCTCCTGGCGGCACAGGTGCGGGCCTCCTCCTATCTGTAAGACCAACGTGTCAATATTTGAGATTCTTCTGAGGTCAAGATGGTGAAAGTGAGGAAAGTTAATTCTTCAAAGTTGTCTCACCTAATCTGGTCTTTCTTCTGCCAGGTTTCAGGTCTCTATTTATAGCAGGCCCTGTTTTAAAATAAACATGTAGAACACAAAAAGTAATTATAGCTGCTGCGCAGCAATCGTCGGGGCCGGGCAATATTAGGCAAGAAGGATAAAGAGGAAAAGTGTTGTTTTTGTAAAGTGTATTTTAACCCTTAGTAGTCTCTAATCCACATAGCATGATGCTCTGAACATAGGACTTTCACATTAGAAAGTCCGTCCTGCCTTAGCTGAGACTCAAACTCACGACTTCTGAGACTAAAGCTCCATCTTTTATCTCACTGAGCTAATTGGCAAGTGACAGTTCATGTGTGGCTTCACAAATGACTAAGCCAAGGATCAGGGTGCCAGGCAGCAGCCATCCATGCCATGGAAAAGAACATTTCAAAGTGAAAGTTCCAAAGCTGTAGCACATACGGTTGATTTGTTATGAATTTTCAAAGTTTTGAAATTTAGAGGCTTGCTGTAGCGCCACCATCAGGACTTTTGTCTTGTGTTTCCAGTTGAGGACATCTGGCATGGGACTGGACCTTTGTGAAAAGTTTGGGTAGATTTCTCATATGGAAATGTTGCACGAGCTGAGGCTTGAACTCACAACCTTCAACACCAAGAACCATCCTCTATCTCACTGAGCTAATTGGCAAATGGAACCCACTTGTAGCTTCACAAATTGAGTAAGTCAGTCACCTGTGTGCAAGACAGCAGCTGTTAGCATGTAAAGGCAGATTTCAAACGCTGTCAAAAATTCAGTTATTGAGACAAAAATCCGACAATACACAAATTGCATCTAGACAGCATGGAGATGTTGGTCATTAGTTTTTAACAATGATTTATTGGCTCCAAAAGTGAAAAACTGATGTTTAAAAATGACATTTTTTGCATTGACTCCAATTGTTCACATGAGAGTGAAATTCAAAATGCTGTAAAAAAATTCAGTTTTTGAGATAAAATTCTGATATTTTCCAAACATCATCTATCATGACTCCAAAATTTTGTCATTTTTTTCATGAACATTGAAAATGTATTTAGCAAGAATTTGCAAGTATATGTTTATAATACCGTTTACAGTCAAACATTTTGATGCACTGTAGGCTCAATTTTTGATAAATCAAAATCTGTGTGGATCGTTTGTGTAGGACAGTCTGAAGATGCTCTGTAGCAAGTTTGGTGTCAATTGAGCAAAAATTGTGGGAGGAGATAGTTTAATAACTTTTACAGTTTTTGAAAAAAACAGAGTGATGGACTTCATAATTTGCAGTAGGTTTAAATGTACAAAAGTTTCTTCAGTATTGGGGCTACATTTTGGTGAAAGTTGCAAATCTGTAGCACATATGGTTGATTTGTTGTGAATTTTCAAAATGTTGAACTTTAGAGGCTTGCTGTAGCGCCACCATCAGGACTATTGGCCTGTTTTTGCAGCTGAGGCAATCTGGCATGGGACTGGACCTTTGTGCAAAGTTTGGTCATTTTTCGTGCATGGGAAGTAGGATTTCCTCGGAAGAAGAAGAAAGAAAGAAAGAAAGAAAGAAGAACATGCAGGATTACAATAGGGTCCTGGCAGCTTAGGCTGCCCGGCCCCTAATTATGTAGCCTATAGTGTACATTCACTTGAGCACTGCACTTAAGTACAGTTTTAAAGTTCTGGTACTCAGTCTGATTTTACACTTATTACAGGTTATTTTACTATGTATGGGAGTTTGAATTAGTATGTCAAAATGATGAAACACCCTCTTAAAATAATAATGTAATATCTCAAAATAATGAAAAACTTTCTCAAAATAATGACTTTATATCTCAAAATAATGAGAACCTTTCTCAAAATGACTTAGTACCTTAAAATAATGACTTAGTTTCTCTAAATAATGAAAAGATCTTCCTAAAATAATAACATAGGATCTCAAACAATGACAAACATCATGAAAATAATAAGTTACTATCTCAAAATAATGAAAAACCTAAAATAATGATTTAGTATCTCAAACAATGGAAAATATTTTCAAAATAATGAATAACTTTCTCAAAATAATGTCTTAGTATATCAAATAAAATAATAAAATAATGATTTAGATACTAACTCATTGTACTAATATTATTTGCATGTTAATTTAATGTCATAGTTATGTTCAATTTATTTTTTACTGAAAGAAATTCACGCAGGCACCTTTAAGGACGGACTGCCGACACTTGGAGCAGTTAGTAGTCACAAAACTTGCTCCTCACAGAAAAGGAAGCTTTTTAAGATAAGGAATGGATTACTTCTTACAAATGGAAATCACAGACATGAGTTGCCAGCCTACATTACTCAGCAAACTGTGTAGCTCCACTCTGCACTAGTGAGCACTAAACCATACAATTTCCTGTAAGGTCTCAAAAAGCATTAAATATGATCGCGTACGTGGGAGTCATCAGACTACTTATCAGAAAACAGCTGTCTGCAAAGGTTGAAAAGACTGAACCATGCAGTAAGTGTGCTGTAAAACCAATACAATGGGCTAAAAAGCTCTGCAGCCGTGGGAGATTATTTTCAGTGATTTCAGTCCTTTAAGCGAACCCTTTCATATTCCACAGAGCCTTTAATTTAAGGCCAAGTCTTGAATAATGCAGGTTAAGTGACCCTGTGTAAGTTTTGCTGAGCAGGAGCCTGTGGCCAAGTAGAGAAAAGTCATAAAGTCAGTGAACTGATTCACTGATGTCTTTTACACAGGAACATCTATCTAAAGTTTGCTAACGCTAGCTAATATTAGACACCATATACTGATATGAGGTCAAGTAAGGCTGTTGAAGCAAAGCCCCTGAGTGTATTGAAATAAGCAGCTGTGTGTTGTACTGCTTATGCATTTCAAGGGATAGTTCAGATTATTTGAAGAGGGGTTGTATGAGGTACTTATCCAGTGTAAAGATTAAATGCTTGATGACACACCTCCAGTTTGGAGAGGCAGAGAGGAGTACAGCCTAACCTAAACGATGGACTGCCGTGGACAGGGTCAGCAGCAAAATGTATTTTAGCCACCTAAAAAAATCAGTTAAAGTGTACGCTATATTTGGAGTACTTTCACAGCTTTTCTGTACCATCAAACAGCCTTTTCCGATGGGAAACCACAGTTATGTAAGCCAAAGTTCAACTTGTGAGTACACTTAAAATTTCAAGGCAACTAATTACAATAGATTTTTTTTTTTTTAGTTTTGAGCCCAACTCAAACTCTTAAGTTTTGAAAGTAACTAAATAAAAGGTTTGCTGTTCTAATATCTTTAGTTGAGATCATTTATTTTTCTTATTTAGATAAACTTGAATCTTTGTAAACTTTGAATCTCTTTCTTTCTTCTTTTAGAAACTCAAAGATTCAAGTTCCATCTAAATTGTCTTTCAAAAATTGGTCACAGTGAGCTGTGAACCTCAATAGTCATTATTTGGGTGCCTGAAAATGAAATGGTTTTAGTTGAAAATATTTTTAAAAAATCAGCATTACTCACTTTCACTCCAAGGAAATACAATATTCTGAAATACAAGATTCAAGTTTGTCTAAAGAACAAAGGTAAATCATCTCCACAAAAGATTAGTAGTTTGTCAAACGTCTTCAAAACGTCTTCAACAACCCAAATATCTATTGCAGTAAGTTGCCTTGAAGTTTTGTTTTTACAATGTACTGCAGTGGACAGGGTCAGCAGCAAAGTGTATTTCAGCGACCTACAAAAAGGCCCACCAAAAAATCAATATCTACACTATAGTTATATTATTGTCACCACTTTACCTTGCTGTCAGACAGTCTTTCCAGATGGGAAACAGAAATATTGACACATACTGCCAAATATTGCTCCCTCCGAAGCAACAAACTCCATTGCCAAAAACAGTCATTTTGTCTCAAAGAACACGAGAGTTGCTGCTCAACCTCAGCTGGTTTTGTTTGTGTTATTGAGTGACTTTTAAGGGGTTAGTTCATTTATCAAAGCTGGTTTGGAGAGAGCAATATATGACTTATATAACGGCAGTTTCCTGTTAACCTGTTTTAAGTGGCTAAAACATGTTTTGCTGCTGATCCTGTCCTCAGCAGTACAGTATTTCACCAAACTGGGGGTGTACCTCATACTACCCCACTTAAAATCCAAAAGATCCCATTAACTTCTCCACAAATACAGAATATCAATAACACAATAACCCCCCCCCCCCCCCAAAAAAAAAAAAAAAAAAAAATTCAGATTATGGAGAGTTTTGTCACTGTACCTGAAGTAAGTGAGCTGTGTCTGGAGTGGATGTTGTTGGAGTTCCCCTGATGGAGTCAAACCATACAGCACATAAAGTACAGGCAGACATTTACACTAGTCTAGCTGTGATGGGATGTTCATTTATAGAAAAACAGAAAGCTTACAGCGGCGAGAGATGAAAGGCTCGGAGCCGACAATGACCTTGGAGGATCCCTGTCTTGAAAGCAAAAGCAGTAGTGATGCCAACAGTCTTATCAGTGACAGTAATGATAGTAGTTTCAGTGGCTACAGACAGTTTAAACACTCTTTGAGCTCGTATCATTCTTGTAACTCGGTCTTTGTCGGTCCCAGCAGTATGCTGCAGCAGAAGCGACTGTATTGATTACAGAGGGAGAACACTCCAAGTGTGAACAAATTTAAAAGCCACATACAGTATAAAGTTGTAGACGTGCCGCTGTGAGGCCCCTGGCTGTGGGCCACATCCATGCAGGAGTGTTAAGGGAGTCTATTCACACTACATGCTTCCCTCTCCTCTCCTCCGGCTCCTGGATAATTGTAATCTCCCGCAGTCCAACTCAGCCAACAGATGGCCCTGGAGACCCACTGGCAGATCATGCTCACTCAGCAGGAGCCCCCCCCCCTCTCAGATCCACACTGCTTTCATTCTCACCACAGTTTGCAGTGGAGCTGTTATTTTATGCCTGCGCTTCATTCAGCTTCATTCTAATTACCTTCACCAGAGAAAAGTGAAACATACCCACCCTCAGTGTGTCAGCCATGCAAACAAAACACTTCTTTAAGTTGAAGTTTGGAACCTAGAGCTCTGATTGTTTTCTGGATATAGATTAATTTAATCTATTAATGAATTTTTTTGCACTATTTTTATGCATTTAAGCCAGGCAAGAAGAGAGCTGGGTCAGATTACTTTGAAATGTGGAGCCTTTTCCTAACTTCATTTAGGAAAACATCCTGTCTTATTACATGGCTTTATTAAATACTTGATTCTGATTGGTCAATTACAGCATTCTAAGGTCTGTTATTTCTGTATAACAGACCGTTGTTGGAGGAACAATAAAATCACTGTTAAATCAATTGTTTCATAATTTAGATTTTGTGTCAAATTATTGCTTTTTTGGTACATAACCATGTAACAAGCAAGATACAGTGTACTCTTGTGAAAATAATCTATAAAATCATTTTAAAATGAATATTTTGTGTCAAATTATAATTTTTTTTTGGTAAGTAACCATGTGTTAAGGATAATGTACAGTTAGCAGGCCATTATTGTGAAATAAACCCCTTCAGGATGATTCAAGACCTGACTGCATTATCTCTTACTTATCTTAGGATAGGAATGCAGCGATTGCAGAAGCACCTAACTGAAGAATTTCCTAAGTTAGGAATTCTAGGTCAGGATGGCATAGACCTAAATTCAAAATAACTGAAAAAAGTATAAACAGGCCTGATGGGATGAGTATCGGGAAAGAATCAAGTTTATAGTTCTATTCCTAAATTAAGATAAGAGGTCTATGATAGGACACAGCCATGAGTTTGTAATTAGTAACATAAAAAATGCAGTGTAATTGGAATGCTTTTGGATTACTTAAAAAATCAAACATTGGAAATATTGCACTTATACTCAAAAATTTGATGCAGCCACAAACTTTTACAAACTTTTTTTGACATATTTAAGTTTCAACAGGTCAAAGAAACCAGGACGTTAAGAAGAGTTAAAGGGACAGTTTATCCTGAAATCAAAAATACACACTTTTCCCCTGACCTGACCGAGTTTTGGAAATATCGGCTTAATAATTTAATTTCTACTTTATTTTTGTGGTTGTTACAGTGGAAAACACTACCACTTTTGCCCACTGGGGGCTCCAAAATCAACAAACTATGAAAGTTCCTTGTAGTAGCTTTAGAGACGGAATAATGAGTATGGTAAGAAACATTTAAGGTCAGATTCACACCTACATGTGGACAGAATGACTCAGACTTAAGTTTCAACCCACTGAGAGAGCAAGATAGCAGGTTTGTGGTTTACTGTTGTTCAGTCAGCTTCACTATCAACATCCTTAAGATGTATAGTTATGTGCTAAAGATAAATGTAAAATAATTCAAACACAGAAAACTGAAACAAAACTTTTTAAAACTAAATTTGAAAACACTCATACAACAAAAATTCATTCTTAAAAAATCTAAAACAAATTAGAACCACAAAACAGAAACAAGACTAAACTAAAGCTGACATTCGTGAGGTCTAAATGAAACTAAACCCAAGTGAAATTCAAAGAAACCTAAACAGGAATTGAGATGAAGTACTGAAAAGAGCTGTGTGAATGTGACTGAAAAGTGTGTCACCGTTTTCTTCTCTACCTGCGTACTCTTGCTCATCGTGTAGGGGCCTCGCAGGAAGTATGCGCACATTTAGCACTTCCTCCTGGTCATCCACCACATCGTACTCAGACTCTGCGACACCATGTAGTTACCACATCTTTGATTTCTGTTCCTGTCAACCCTGTTGCGATCCTGTGGAGATAAAAGAGCGGTTTCTTCAAAAAAAAAAAAAAAAAAATGTGTAAAACAGACAAATGTTAGAAACATGTGAAAACTGTGTTTGGATATCTGACACTCAATAAGAATCGTTACATCAAGGTTCTTATAGTTAACCTAAAACTAAACTAAAACTAGGTGTAAAAAACATTTTAGTTGATTTAAATAAAAATAAAATAATAGGATTAAGAAAAAAATGAATTGAAAAAAAAAACTGATTTGAAAACAAAAATTCAAAACAAATTAAAATAAAAACTATATTAAAAATACAAAACTATAATAACTCAAATGTTAACTCTGAGCTCTAGAAATTACGATTTTTTATGGCTGCTGTCATTATGTGTCATTTGGCCAATTATGTGATTTTAAAAACAAAGCTGATGTTGTTTGAGGTGTCTCTGTATGACACTGACATCAACCAAGACAACATAACCCGTCATTTAATTAATAATTAATTATCAGACTTAAAGACTGGGTTGCACCAACAAGGATTTATTCAATCTAAGATTAGTTCTAATCAGAGTTTAACAAAGCTAAGTTTAATGTGAGTAAATCCAGGTTTAAAATTAAGCAGAGCTCTGTTACACAGTTAATAACGAATCTCTGTTTAGTAAAACCAAGTTTAGAGATGTAAACCAAAATTAAATAGAGGTCAGTAGCTATTAGCTATTGTGAGACTTAGGGCTTGGTTCAGATTTACAGAAGTCACACAACAACACAATAAAACTGACCAATCAAGGTGGCGGTAGATCAAATACTCCTGAGTTATGCAAGGTAAAATTACTGTTTTAGCCAAAGGAGTGTGATGGTGGGAAGCGAGTGGTATAACGAGTGATTTAACTTCAGTTTCCTGTTTTCTAACAGCAACATAAATAGTACACACGTTACCAAACCAAGCTACACTGGTACCTACATCGTCATAGTTTGAAGCATAGTTGCACTGACCACGCCATATTTGATGTGTTTTGAATGAGAACCGGCCGCATGTTTGTCTGTATATTAATATACAGACAAACATGCAGTTGTATAGTATGAACCACTGTCTTTCAAAATAAACTCTCAGGGTTCATCATTACATGTGAAAAGCATGGACCCCGAGCTTTCAAAAAGTGACATTTCCTGCCTTCAGTGAAATATTCATGGTGTTGGATAAATGCCTGGTGGTGACACCGCACCTGCTGGACAAAAACATCAATTTCCTTTTTGGAAAAGCCAATCTGGACTCTCCTCTTCATTACAAAAGAGCCATTCTGATGTGGAGCACACAGCTTTTAAATTGAATGAGAGAAGCTGGTTTGATTGGCCATGATTGATCCACCCACTGATAATGTATTCATCCTAATGTCACCCTTTTTTCCAGCTTTGCCGCAGGTGCACAAAAATACACAGTGACAGCGCACTCGTCATCATGTGCCATTAAAAATAGAAATAGACAATGTTAATTATTTAACAGTTTTACACTCTGTCACAGTCTGACACTTTTTTTATATATATAAGTCTGCCTTAAATGTGTGTGTCTTATAGTGTCTGCATGATTGTCAGGAGTGAGCTGACACAAGCAGTGGGTTATGTTGCAACACCTCACAGTAGCTTCCTGTGTTCATCAGTGTGTGTGTGTGTATGCGTATACTGTATATGAGCTTTAGTGAATTTAAGAGATGATTGCTGTCTTATTCAGTAAGACTAAATAAATTAAAGTATAATTCATAATTTAACTTCAAAAGGAAGATTAATACAGCCATAAACAGCAGTCATAAATTGTGGTAAAAATGCAGAGTAAAGTCCTGCTCGGCTCTGTGTTGTTCTTGCTGCACTAACAATGACAGAGCAGAAACTCACTCTTTACTCATTTCTGTGCTAAAAGGTAATTACACAGGGGGCTGCAGACTCCTGAAGTTTCCCCTGGGAACATTCATGTGGAACCATCAGGGAAACGCTGTGGATACGAGCGCCATAACTCACCATTATCACCGCAGACTCATGGCTGTTCCCTCTCTGTGCAGCTAACGAGGGAGCGAAACAAAAAATGAAAAACATCATTAGTTTGGTGTTCTGCTAAAGAAGTGGCCATCCAACACAGTTCTGTCCTTGGACTTTTCTTCATCAACAGTGAAATAAACAGAATTATGTCTTTAAGCAACTAAACAAGCGTCTGTGGCTCTCACTGTTCTCACATATCCTCTCATGGGCAGCTATTACATTCACTGAAAAACTAACGACTTACAATAGAAAACTATTTAATTGACAGATTAGTATTTTATTGACATAAACTGTTGTGAACAAAATCAGTGGTAACACAGAATGAATAAAAATCACATATGGTACTTAAATCAAACTGAGCCTCAGTCATATTAGATTAAATTAGATCAGCTTATAAATAGAATGTTTCTTAGTCATTCCAAAGTTTGGGAAAGTTAAGTAAATGAAATAAAACATAGAATGTAATGATTGCATAAAACTTTTTTACTTGGATTCAGTTGAATACGAGCTGTACCGACAAGATATTTAACGTTCAATCTGATCTGAAGTTTATTGTTTATGTGAAAAATACTCTCAACTGCAACACATTACAAAAAAGTTGGGACTGTGACAATAAAAGACATTCAGCAGGTAAACAGACTGGTTGGTGACAGGTGACAGTATCAGATTGGGTATTAAAGGGGCATCGTTGTTCATAAGCATGGATAGGGCGAGATTCACCACAAACAATTTAACAGTTTAATGACAATGGGCCTCATGCAAGAATCATTTGTTCTTAAGTGGCGTGTACTGTTATGCTTTCATATAGTGTGGCATCCGCTTTTATAATTGCAGCCTCCTGCCCCTATTGAGCTGTGATTTTTCTGTTTGTATGGAGGCCGTAACATGTACGGGTGTTTTAGGAGAACTGGTTGCATTCCCCAATTTTCTGTATTTTGAATTTTCTTTCAGACACAATTTACGAGTGGTCCAGACCTGTTGTAGAGTCATGTGCAGTCAGTCTGCTGTCATCCAAACCAAAGTTATTCACTAATAACTGTATATTTTCTAAGTCTGAAGATATTTTGAGTTTGAAAAATAAATTGCACCTCATAATTATTTCAACATCATCCTGTTTGACTGAATTTCAAATTCTTTATGATTGTAAATTTACATATGAAGCCTCTCATCATTAATTAAATAATTTATTATCACCTGTTGTCAGGTGTATTGGCTGTAAATCTTCACATGCAGTTTTATGAATTTGCTGTTGATGGGAACATCCTCACTTATTCCGTCCTTTTTCTCCGGAATGGAAACCTCCCCTCGACCACCTTCTCCTTGCAGTCATCTTTTGCCCCTTGCTGTGGCGAGGCATTTTTTTTTCCTTGAAGCCATTTTCATGCCTTCTTTATTTCAGTGACAGTCTGACCCTCAGGTAACATGCCATGAACAGCGCTCACTTTCCCGTCTCTTTGTTTTAGCTGGTCTTTTAATTTGCTGATGCTGCTAAAATGACAGCCTTTAGTTTATGGATCTCTGAAACCATCACGTCAACTCCAAACTCATAAAATTCTTCTTTTTACTCTTTGATGCCATTTTCATGAATGAACACTAACATGCGGGGCAGGAATTGCAGCTGTATATGGTATTATTGGGATGTTAATTATGCTAATTTGCAACTCTCAGGCATGTGCACTAAAACAAGCACAGGTGGATCATTTACACGGTTATCTGAAGTTATGAGTGTTTGTTGAATCTAATGTGGCATGTTTGTACGAGCCCTACATACAAAAAAAAAAGTTAAAGAAATTTAAGATAAGAATACGAAAATGTTCTTGCATGAGGCCCAGTGTTTCTCAACACAAACATTAATTCAGGCACATTCAGATTTTGGAGCAACACATGGTGCCATCCAGATGACGTCTTTTTTAGAGACTGACTGTTAAAAGAAAAGGTGATGTATCACAGTGATAAACATTCTTCTGTCCCAGCTTTTTTGGAATTAGGGTCGGGACATTATATAATAGAATATCAATATTATAGTAATATAATACTTTTTATATTTTACCAGATGTATCAGAAATTGATTCATTTTCAGACATTCTCAACCTTCCCAAAATAACAATTGATCAAGCAAATATCCTGGACAAACCATTTACACAAGATGAATACTTTAAGGCACTCAACCAAATGCCAAACAATAAAGCACCTGGCCCGGACGGCCTCCCTGCTGAATTCTTCAAACATTTCTGGAACACTATTTCACCACTATTCATGAAAATGTGCCAAGAAATCAAACATACCTCTAAAATTCCCCAACACATGAATACTGCTCTCCTCTCATTACTGCCAAAGCCAGGCAAAGACCCGACTCAATGCTCCAATTACCGGCCTCTATCACTAATCAACACAGACATTAAAATAATAAGCAAAGCCCTGACCATCTACTTCGAAAAAGTAATCCCTCATATAATACATCCTGATCAAACCGTTTCATTAAAGGACGACATTCTTCAGATAACACACGCAGACTTTTTAACCTGATAACAATTTCTGGATCCAACAACCTCAAAACCATTATCACCTCCCTTGATGCTGAAAAAGCTTTTGACAGAGTTAATCATACATTTCTTTTTTCAACACTACAAAAAATTGGTTTTGGAGAATCGTTTGTACACTGGATCAAAACACTACTCTTCACTCATGGCCACTGTCATCACCAATGGAAAAATATCAAAACCATTCGCTCTAAACAGAGGAACAAGACAGGGATGCCCACTCTCTCCATCACTATTTGCCATATTCATTCAACCTTTATCAGTTGCAATACGCCAGAATATCCAAGGCATCCGTGTTTCCAATTACCATCACAAGATTAGCTTATATGCAGATGACATCTGCATATAAGCCACATCTAATTCACTGCAAGAAGTCATAAGCTCATTAATCAGTTCTCAAAAATATCAGATTACTCAATAAATTGGACCAAATCTACCATCCGCCATTGAGGGGGTGGTGGTGGGGGGGGGGGGGGGGGGGGGCTGGATGGCTGCACCCCACATGCACCCCCTCCCTTACCTGTCGGCAACATTAAATACTTAGGTATAAACATTTCCCCCAAGCTGTCGAAGTTGTTCAAATAAAATTATACCCCACGACTCAAAACCATTGAAGACGATCTCAACCGTTGGATGAACTTGCCACTTTCTCTCACTGGTTGAACAGCCGCAGTCAAAATGTCAATATTACCCAAAATCAATTATCTTTTTACAATGATCCCAACCCAACCTACTACCAACCGGTTTCAATCACTGGACTCTACAACGCACAAATTCTATTCGAAAAAAAAAAAACAAGGATCAAACTCACAACATTACAAAAAAGTAAAACAGCAGGCGGTCTAGAGGCACCCAATTTTCATTTTTATTTTCTCGCCAACCAGTTACAGTATATTTATAAATGGATTAATCACACTACACGGCCTCACTCATGGACAGAACTAGAACAAGCACAATGGAAACCCATCTTAATATCCGACCTCCCATTTCTCAACACAAGTTTAAAACTTCACAACACGTTCAACAATACAGTAATCTCGACAACTCTGACAGCTTGGTGGAAAATCAACAAGCTCTTCAAATCCACATTAACCCCCTGCAAATACACCCCTATTTGGAATAACCTGAACTTCACACAGAAAATTTCACCTCTAGATTTCGTCACCTGGAAAAAAAAAAAGGAATCACACACCTACACCACATCTTCCATAATGATAAACTAATCTCATTTGAAAATCTTATTCACACCTATGGCATTGGGACTGGCCAGTATCTTCAGTATTCTCAATTAAAATCAGTTCTCAAAGCCAAAATCAATATAACTAATAATAACCTACAACCTCCAGTACTGACAGAAGAATTATTAGAGATTAAAAACACAAAGAAACTACTATCCAAATTATACAGACTATTACTAAACCAAGACACAACCATATCACTTCCCACACAAAAATGGGAAAATGACCTACTGGTCAGTCCCAATGCCGATTACTGGTCACAAATCTGCCGGAACACCTTCACAATGTCAAAAAATACAAATATACATCCAATACAGTATAAAGTCATCCACAGAACTCACC
This sequence comes from Lutjanus argentimaculatus, assembly GCA_034769285.1. Lineage (NCBI taxonomy): Eukaryota > Metazoa > Chordata > Actinopteri > Lutjaniformes > Lutjanidae > Lutjanus > Lutjanus argentimaculatus. The sequence continues at coordinate 12,425,839 of JAWZSL010000006.1, read as the reverse complement.
TCACCACACATAAAATACATTAAATGGGACTCATAGACACAGACATTTGCTATCATGTACACTAAACACTGTAGACAATTACTATCATGCCATGTGGCTCTGCCACCCAGTACAAACTTTCTGGGAGGGGGCAATTGAAAAAATGTCAGATCTCCTGGGATGCAGCTTTCCAGTATCCCCCTCACTCTGTTTACTTGGAGACTTCACAGTAATTAACCCAGCACCCAATAATACCAGACCAGTACTTAGAGCCATAACCACTGTCAAAAAGACCACACTCAGGAACTGGAAAACAAGACACAAACTCAGCACATCACACTGGTTAAATATCCTTACAGAATACATACTATGGAAAAGCTCTCAGCTGCTAACCATGACCAAACTCATTATTTTGAAGCAACCTGGACCCCTCTTCTTCTCAGAGCCCTACACTTGCTGCCTGTGAGCCCGTGCCCCCAACCTGACAAGTGATGTCTTAAAAGCATTAACGTTCTTGTTATTATCATTATTTTTTATTATTATTTTTGTTTTAATCTTATTTTCTTTCTTTTTCAATTGCTTATTATTTTCTTTATTTTTTGATTCTAAATAAGGTTTTGCCCCTAAACCTCATACATTTTACTCATCCACACTCTAAAGCAACAGTATTCTTTATCAAACATTCCAAACACTTGTGACTGATACTCCTACTCCTGTCTCATTTGTGTTTTATTACTTGTTCTGTTTACCTTTTTTAGTTTTACTATTATTATTGTTCTTTTTGTTGTTGTTTTTGTTTTCTTTTTGTCTCTTGTTATTGTCTTCCGTTGTTTTGTTTTTTTAATTTCTTGTTATTTCTTGTTTGTATTGTTTGTACTGCACTTTACTCCTTTGTATGTCTTGTTAAATGTTTACAAATAAAAAATTTAAAAAGTAATATAATACTTTTAATATTAACATTATACTTTCAATTTAATGTTATAATATTATACTAACTTAAACTAATACAATAATATACAGTTATTCATCCAGGTTGTATCTGAAATGGACATTGTAACATTTTATCTGTTTGGCTGGCTTAGCAAGCAATGCAAATGTCACCCTTTTGTTGAAGAAAACAAGGAGCTAGCTAGCTAAAAAGTTTAAAAAATATATTACATTGTTTGGTAGCTAGTTAAAAAAAGTTAACTAAACTTCAGCCTACATTGTTTTCTAGCTAAAAAGTCATTTAGCCTGTTAGCCTACTCACGATGGCATGACGGTGAAAGAGAGAAGCGATGCATCATAAAACTCAATTGGGTTAAATCTGTCAAGTGTTAGTTTAATTTAATCTAGGTTTGGAGTAAAAACTAAACTGAGGTTCAAGTAGAGATTTACATTTCTAAATTTTAAGATTTTTTTTTTTTTTTTAAGTTTGATGCATCATCATTTAAACCATTATTTAATGAGATTTGAAAATGAATCCTTGTTGGTGCAGCACAGCCTAATGCCCCCCCTGTCCCTTCTTTGTTAAACTGTTAGAAGTATTTAAACTAAATTTGAACTTAACTGAAAAATAAAAACCTGACACAAAATACATCAGCAAAGGACTAATTTATGTCGATGAAAACTGATCAGCGATAATGAATGAGATTTTGTGACAAACAATGCTAACATCTATAATATTTCCTGGTTTGATCATTGTTGATATGGTTTCTCTACTCAGACTCCAGCTCTCTCTCTCTCTCTCTCTCTCTGCAGTTGATAGTTTCTTGATGCCCGTAGCAAAGCCAGGTCACAAATCCTTAAGCAGCCTGGTGGTTTGAGTTGCCACAAATCCTCTGCACCCAATTTCCATGGGGCAGAAGTTTATTTTCCAGACTAACTGCTCAACCTCAGATGCTAGCTCCACGCATCTAATCTCCTTCCTGCTCATACGTCTCATCCAACACCGCTTCCAATGGCCCAGTAAGCGCTGCAAAGTAGACAGACGGCCCCGCTGAGTGCTGGACCACAGTGCCAAATCCAAATACTGAGTTTGATTCTCCCTTTTGGGACTGTCAGTTGGTAGCAGTAATGTCTCCTGGCATTTCCACAATCCCTGGGCTTTGCTTAAATGTCCTCACTTCTATTTTGGGTAGTTGTCCTTCCTGTTTTCTGATTTGTTTTCATTCACAGCCAAACAGATTCTAAAAAAAAAAAAAAAAAACTGTCAGTTGAAGACAGATTGATTGGCCCTGACCTTGTTTCTTCCTTTTCTTCCCTCTTTCCCTTGAAACATGATTTTAAAATTTATATTATGTTTTAAAATGCTAAAATGTTACACAAAGAGAGAATGTGTGAGAAATACCCATGCATCCGTCTCTAGAGTTAATGTTAAAGTCAAAGCGCAGCGGTCCACTTTTTGACATTCAATTGCTTCATTGTCAGGCTTAAGTTCTCTGTTTCTTGGAGCCTTTAACAAACCAGGAATTACTGAGTTTACAAATGTGACCTAAAAAATCACAATAATATCATACACATATTTCTGTGCTTTGACCTGGGCCAGTTCTACGAGGGTGCAAAACATGCTGTGCACCCTCAGTTTAATCTTTTGCACCCTCAGTTGAAATCTGAATAATAAATGCCAAGTGCAAGGCGATAAGTCACACATCCACAGTATCCACAGCTGTTCATGTATGCCACCATTTGGGAATATATTCAGGGTGTGCGGGCTGCCTCCATGCGCGCCATCTATTTTGGTTCATGTATGTGCAGGAGCGCAACATGCACAAGGGCTGAGTGCAGGTGACTATAAGTCAGCAGGTGTGGTGATTCTTAAATAGTCTATCCACCAATCACATCACTGGTCTCATCACTCTGAAACGGCTGTGACGATCACAGTTTAGCATGAAAACAGCAGCACAATGAGCTTTCCCTCAGGAAGTTTCTGGATAGTTCAGAGTGCCACAATATGAACACTGCGAAAAGCTGAAACGGTGAAAACAGTTTTTTACCTCCTCTTTTATACTTTGGTTACTATACTTACTATTACCCCCGACAGCACTCAACTTTATTTATTTTTATTTATTTAATATTGGCAAGCAAGCATATTGATTGAAGTCTATGTAATTTCAGTTTACATAAATAAAGTTGGAGTTGTTTAGATTAGTTCTAAAATTGTGCAACAGAGCTTGATTTCATTTTAAAGCTGGATCTACCCCTTGTGAACCTAGTTTTGCTAAACTCCAATTACAGCTAATCTTAGATTAAATTAATCATTGTTGGTGTAAGTATCATGTAGGATACAACTATAGAGAGTTTTGTGCTTTTGGTTGCAGCCCTTTAATTTATAGTGCTTTGACTATAAGTGCCCCCTAAGTCCCATGCAAGCAGTCTCATTTTTCCTTACTGTGCTGTTACCTGTTTTTTAATCTTCCATCATTTGACCATATTACTCAATTAATTTAGCCAACAAGTTTTTTCTCAAATGAGGAGAAATTAGAGCTTCTCTGCCAAGTCATCACGATTGGCTAAATAGGCTACTTAACTTTTTAGCTACCAAACAATACAATGTTTACTTTTTAACTTGCAACAAAATTAAGATTTTGTTAGCTTTTTAGCTAGATAGCAATAATGTAATGTTTGTTAACGTTTTAGCTAGACAGCAAATAATGTAACATTTGGGTGGCTTTTAATTAGCTAGCAAACAGTGTAACAATTTCTTAGATAGTAAGCAAAAAATGTAACATTTTGTTAAAGAACACAAAGGAGTCAAAAGTTGAAACCATAACCACCTCTTTTGTACCATATTATAGGCTACTAGACTTACTATTACTCCTGACAGCACTCAAATTGATTTATTTATGTATGTATTTATTTATTCATTCACCTATGTATTTATTTATTTAATTTGGGTCAGCAAGAATACTAATTAAAGTCTAATTTCAGTTTACATAAATAAACTTGGATTTACTGAATTAATTAGTTCAATCAGTTTATAATTGTGCAACAGAGCTCTGCTTAATTTTAAATATGGATATACTCATTTTAAGCCTAGTTTTGTTGAATTATGATTAGAATTTATCTTAGGTTAAATTAATCTTTGTTGGTGCAAGCCAGTCTAGGTGTTAGGTTATACCTATAGAGAGCCTTACATACAGCGTTTGACTATAAGTGCCCGCCTAATTCAAACACCCAAACTCTATATGAGATTAGATGACTGTATATGGTAGTTTATATATTACATTAAATCTAAAATCTAAGAACAACTGAATACTGATTCTCAGCTCTAGCTGAAAATGCTGCATTTCAAAGTGCGTCTCTTCTTTGTTTTTCACTGCTTGTCATTTTCATCTATTTTTACAACAGACTTTTCTGCACGCTGCTAAGCACTTAAGAGTTGAGAACAGTTCAGTTGTTACTTACCTTTTCAGAAGACTTGTACAACAAGCACACCCGCATCAGTGGGTGTCCAGCAATTTCTGCCTATTTGTTTGCATGAATGTGGTTACAGAAATAGACTGTCTGCTGTTTCCCCCACGTAGACATACAAAAACACCTGGGCTGCTTCAAGTATGACTGTCAGCGTTAAGCAGCCCACTGCAGTAATCTGACATGACTTCCTGTGTGGTGAATAACTGGCCTATAACTCGAGGAGGTCTTCACAGTTGTTTTAGAGAGTAAAAAGTTTGTTTGCCAGGGGGGTGGGGTGGGGGTGGGGGGGGGGCTTCTTCTTGTGCATCCATGCCCTGATTTCACAAGTCGTCATGTAAGAATATGCACAAAACCTTCTGAGGAAACACTGTCTGTGATATGGGTATTTTGTTTTGTTTTTTTGGATTTCTGCATCAACCTGTTGATGTTTGATCAAGAGCCTCAGCATTTCCTATGTCAGCTTTTATCATGTAGTGTTTAAAACTTGCTACTTGAGAATGTGAGCTTATTTATTTCATGCAAAAAATGTACACATGCAAGACTCTATCTGCACTCTATCTGAAAACCAGACTCAGACCATTTGCTCAGTAAATGAGGGTCAAATGAATCTGCCAATGCTACAGGTATTTCTCTTAATTTGAGCAGGAACATAGTGACATTTCAACAGCTGCTCTGCCAAGTGCAAAAGGAAGCAGGGTGACATTTACTCTTTTCATTAGATCATCCTCTGGCTTCATTTTTATATCAAACAAGAAGGTGAACCCAAATTCAAATTAGAAACGATATTTTATTCAAGCTTAACCTTTCAAAATGATATTTGATTTTGGCGTAATATTTTTATCTTATAACATAAACACCTAATGAAGAGTCTCCTGCCAATTAAGTTATACTTTCAAAACACTACAAAGAAAAATCTAACTTTATAGTTGTGTTTTTCAGCACGCAGGTGGATGAATGTCCAGTTGTAGGTTAATATCAGTATGACGGTTATATGCTCTGCTGGTTGACTCATAAAACAAAATTCAGACAATGAGAAGCATTAATCTCCAGCTATCAATAGCTAATTGCTAATAGCTACCAAACAGTGTAATGTTTTGTTAACTTTTTATCTAGCTAGCAAATAATGTAAGGTTTTACCTTTTTCGCTAGCTAGAAAACTATGTAATGATGAATATAGTCATATCTTTTTAAGTATAGTAAACTAATATAAACATTTTGCTATTTTTTTTTTTTTTTTTAGCTTTTTCATATTAAAGTGATATTTCACTTTAGTGTACTATTTTTATCTGATAACAAAAACACTTCTACTGTCAATTAGTTTATACTTTAAAAAACTGCAGAGAAAAAGTTTTTGGTCACATCTTCAGCACTCAGGTGAATAAATGTCCAATCATGGGTGAATATCAGCATGATGGTTATATGCTCCGCTGGTCGACTCATAAAGCAAGATTCAGACAACGAGAGATGTTAAACTCAAGCTATTAATAGTAGTTATATAACAGCTCATATGAGGCAGAAAAATCTGTTGAATCATGTTGAGAATATTTTCAGCATCGCCCATGAAGCTGGCTTTTATTGGGACATTGAGAACAGGACACACTGACAGTAGTTAGAGATACGAGTGAACATTCTCATTTAAAACCTTCCTGCTAGTGCAGGAAATTAAATGGGTGATGTTCTGCTTAAAAACCTCATTCTCTAACCGTCAAAAAAACGTGACCTCAAACAGTACACGCAAGGCTCAGCACAGTTACTTAAGATTACTTTCTAACCTTTACGTCTGCCTCCAGTCATGTTTTAAACCAGTGTTTCCCAAACTTATTCCCTGGGGACCCACTTTTTAACAATGACAAATCATCGCCATCTAATTCACAATAGAGGCCTTATCAGTAAATCCTGGAGAGAATTCTGGATAGAAAACATATACACGTTAAAGCTTTAGAAATGAGAAATAAATTCATTTAGGCTGAGTTAGCGGGCCATCTCATTGCTTTAATTTCCTCTTATGAGGAAAACAACATAGGACATTTTAGCCTCCTTCATAAATTTAACAACATTTGACAGAATTAGGTTCTCATTTTTTCCTCCCAAAATTTGCAGAATTTCTTCCACATTATTTTATTTATTTGGGGACCCAAATACAATCTCCTGTGACCCACCTGTGGGTCCCAACCCAAGTCTTTGGGAGCGACTGTTTTAAACAATGTAAAATGCTCGGCAAGAAGCAATAAATTGGGTCGACATGTTTTTGTTTTGTAAAATAAGTTCATATACCTTGTTAAAATGGCTTCTGCACCTTGCCTGCATTTAGCATTCAAAGAATCTTGAATATGCAAATAGTCCCCGCCCTCTCCACACATCCCACCTCCCAACCCCCACATCTACCATCATAGCTGCGCCTAACTTCTCCTCTTCTCCTGTGTTTTGCTAGACAAACAGTAGCTAGCTACATCCAGCTTCTCCTGTGGGAAATGTAGTGGAGTGAAAGTCGCAAGTTTCCAAAAAAAAAAAAACAAACAAACACTCAAGTAAAGTGCAGATACTCAAAAAATGTATTTAAGTACATTACCCAAGTAAATGTACTTAGTTATTGTCCACCACTGGCGATTGTACAAATGTGTTGGACAACTTCTCTGCGATCTGCACATAAGCTGTAGACCTGACCTGACTTTGTTTTAAACGAAGCAGTACTATGTCAGGGTATCTTCCTGTCTGCAGCGGGTTGGAGGCCCGGCCTCCTCCAAAAAGCGATGCAGCTGAGCACAAGCACACAAGGTCAGCCTCTCTCCTGTGGTTTCTTCTGCAATGGTATAGCCTGACTTCCTGTGAAAGATTACCATCTAGCCTCTCATATTCTCACTGATGCTTATCTTTTGAGCCGCAAACGCCAACTCCCTGAGCATCTCTACACCTTGGCCCCCAGCGACAGCCCCATCAGCCTGTCAATCTGGCAGCTCATCCTGTGTCCTCCACCCCCCTCGTCCTCCTCCTCCCAGCAGCCAAAAAATGAGCCATCCTCCCCTCCTCTGTCCTGGACCTGTCACTGAGAAATAAGATCCAGAGTCCCAGCCCGGGGGGGTGAGGAGCACAGAGGTTGAATATGGGTGAAGTGTGTGCACATAAGGTTGTGTGTGACCGACATTTCAGGGTTAATATAACCCTTCATGCATTCAGAGACGTTTTCGGTGAAGTTAAAGTCATGATGTTCCCAGCTCCACAGGAAGGATGCATGTGATCGCAATGATAAACCACATTAAGAAGAAGATTATTAAGCAGCTGCAGAAGTAGTCAGTATCAGGAGGCCTCCTGTACGCAGAGTAACCACAAAGTGATAGTAAATGTGCGCTGATGTTTCCTATAAAAGATCTAACTTTCACAAATGATCTTTTAAAGGAGAGAGTTGTAATATAAGTACTGTAATAAATCATAAAATGACCATGATATGTCATCAGAGATTAAGGAAACATGCTAAGTTGAAATACTCACTTCTCTAACAATAATGCTACACCTGCAGTCTTCTCCTATGAAATTTTTATTCTGGTCCTTAACTTGTGTTTTTTGTTTTCCCGTTTCACGTTAGAGTTCAAATTAATGCTGAATGTTGGCAGAATGACTATCTGTTTGTGAGTCATAAGAAATCATCAATAATCTTTTAGATGGAGTAGATGTTTAACAGTTAAATTGAGCAAAATTGAATGGAGTCTGGCAGGCAAAAGACAGGAAGTCATTGAACTCCAACTCCGGAGAGTGTATTTTCAGAGCAGTGTGCTTTGTTTTCATTTCTGTTTTGGGTTCAGCTTTACATTGAACAGTTATTAACAGCTGGTCAAGTTACAGAGGCGGACTCGTCGTCACTTGTTATTGTGAAATTACAATGTTGTGCTCATCTTGCACTCCTGCAACATTCTTGCAGCCTACATAAGCTTCCTCAAATCTGGAAATAAGGGGGTGGGGGAAACAACTCGCTTCAACCAAAGACTGTATATTAAATGGGCTTTCAACCTATTTAACAGTCTGTGCAGTCAGTGGCTCCTACTCACTATTTGGACTGCAGAGTTCAATTTTGAATGCACGACTTGCTACATATTGCTCCTTTAAATACTTATGTAGAATTATTCACCTGGGCATCTACACTTTGTTTGTTCTAACAGAAGCTCATAGAACCTGTTTTCCAAAGCTCAATATGACATCCTCAAATGTCTTGGTTTGTCCACAAACCAAAGTTATTCTGTTTATTGTCATAGAGGAGTAAAGAAACCCGAAAATATTGCATTTAAGAAACTGGAATCAAAATAGTTGATGATTAATTTAATTGATTACTAATCGTTTAATTGTTACAGCTCTAAAAAAAAACATCGAAAAAGTCATATCAAATCATGACCTTAAAATTGTAAGGCATATCAAATTGTAACTTTGGAGACTTGTGACACTGCTGACATTTTCCTGGCCATGAATCATAGTTTCACCCACTGTTACTGCCCCCTGGTGATTGGATTGTGTATTGGCAATCGGCAGTAACCATGACTGGATGATATAAAAGCAGAAGTTCGCGAATGTTAACATTTGTTGATCAGCACAAACAGTGAGAGGACACTAAATAAACAAATTAATACATAAATGAATAGCAACATATCCTGTGTGTTTTTGGAGAATAAAAAAAATATATATTTGTGATTCACGATTGGCAATGTTTAACATTCAGTTCTCATGAAAATAGATAATAGAATTAAAGATCAGCCAAAGATAAGCCAGTAAAGGTCATGGTTTTGTTTTCTTCTTAGTGAGGATGCATATTCAACATTATCAATCAATGAAACTAAAAGTGAGTGTATATAAGTAGTGAAAGTGTGTGAAAAACCAGACCTCATAAAGAGGATTATAATTTTCTTTGAAGGGATTTATACTGTTTCACTACTTTGTAACAGAAGTAATAGTGTAAAGAATAAAAAAGAAAGCTTGAGAGAGGACTTCTTTCACCTGTTCAGACCTGTCCAATTACTGCATGAGACTTTGCATAAAGTTGTTGTTTGTTTAGCTTGACAAACACCTGACTTCATTGTGCACCTCCTAAACCTCACTTAAAAAGGCATTCACAGGTGAAACCACACAACTCTTGGCGTAGTTATAGACTGTCTGCTTTATTCATTGTGTACTGGGTCACGGGCGAGCCCAGCAGTTGTCTTTTCTAATCTACAGTATAAAAGAGAGGGATGAGATAGTGTCATACAGCCAGATAGATAAGATCAGAGCGAGGGAGAGGGCAGGCAGTCTGGCCAGTCTGGCTATCTCTCTGGTGAGAGTGTGATTCAGCAGCGTGAATAATTAAAGCTGCGAGCAGCGATAGAAATCTGTAGACGCCAGGGTCGGATAATACTGGACGGATATCAGGGGCCTTTGGTGCGGGGAGGTGGCGGCTGAGACGACATTAGTCACTCTCCCCGTGCCCCGGGCGGCCGTCAGGGCACCGTGCTGAAGGTCAGGAGATGATGGATGGACAAAGAGCGGCGGTGGCTCACAGCGGAAAGTTGACTAGAAAACGAATGTCCTGTACATGAAATATTATCCTCATTGAGGAAGATACCTGATCTGATACTGCAGCAGCGTGTCGAGGCTCTGTGAACTTTGTGAGGAGCGGCCGTCCATCAGCTGCAAATCTGTGACAACGAGAGGCGTAAAGAAACAGAAGAATGTGTTTTTATTATTAACAGAGGATGCATACACACTCTGAGAAATCAAGATGCTAACTAGATCCATGAAGGGTTCTTCAGCTTGTCCCCATAGAACAACGCTTTTTGATTCCTGGTAGTACCACTTGGAACCCTTTCAGAGAGTTCTACCTAAAACCCAACATAAAAGGTTATACCTAGAACCATCTGTTAAAGGTTTCACCCAGAACCCCCTATGAGAGGTTCTACAGAGAACCACCCAGAATGCTTGCTGGGCATTCAATCCAGAATCTTTCCATCTTCTAAGGGTGCTATCAAGAACCCACCCAGGGTCTTTTGTAGAACCCACCCAGGGAGCTCTACCAAGAACCTTTAATATTCCATGGGTTTTATCTACAGCTAAAACAAGGGGTTCTCCCAATGACCCTTTTATATTTAAAAGTTTAATCTAGAACCCACCCAGAAAGTTCTACCAAGAAAGCTTTTATATTCCAATAATTTTATCCAGCACCCACCTGGGGGCTCTACCAGGAATCTTTTCACATTCCAAAGGTTTGATCTAGAACCCACTCAGTGAGTTCTACGAAGAAAGTTTTAATGTTCCAAGAATTTTATCTAGAACCTAGCCAGGGGGTCCTACCAAGAACCCTTTTATATTCCAAGGGTTTTATCTGGAGCCCACATGGGGTTCTCCTGAGAACCCTTTCATATTTCAAGGATTTTTTCCGAAACACCACTCTGGTGGTTCTATAAAGAACCTTTTTACATTGAAAGGGTTTTTACCAAGAATCCACTCAGGGGGTTCTACCGAGAACCTTTATTAGATTATGGTACAAACGACCATTGATTCAAGGATTTCAACAATCCTTGAAAAAGTCATTCTTCCAGAAATGCTTCTTTGGATGAAAAGGGTTCTTAATGGAACCTTTAGTCTAACAAACAACCCTTTCTTCACAAAGGTCAGATGGTTCTGCGGAGAACCTTATTCCTTCAAAAAGAATCCTTTTGTTCTAAGAGTGTAAGTGAAGTTTATTCACATCAGAACATTTTAAAAATGTGAAGAATTTCCAAAAGGACTCATTTGCCATATGACTTACTGTAATTAATTAGAAAATGATTCATTATAATTACACTTTGAAGGGTAAAATGTGTTCGTTTGCATTGTCTTACGTTGTTCTTTGTTTCTCTCAGCTGGTTGTTCTCTCTGATGTCTTTCATGTTAGCGGATAGAAACTAATTCAGTCGTGAGTGTGAATGTTTGGACGGGGCTGTGTTATTTTAGAGAGCAAGTCCTCAGCAATCAACCGCAACTCCTCACTTACTGACTGTGTTATGAAAACCTAAAATTCGACTTATTTGTCTTGCAAATGAAGCAGCTCCAAATATAGACTGTGGGTGGACGCCACAACTTGTAAAAGTTGTACTGAAACAAGCATCCGTATGAACCCAACTACAAAGGAGCGTCCTCCTCCTCTCCTCCTCCTCCTCCTCCTCCTCTTCCTCCTCCTCTGGCATTGGTGCGATTGTACTGTAGGTCTCTCTCAGTTCTCTCCATACACTGTTCCAGCCATTATAATGGTAGCAGTGTGTCGGCAGAGTCTCAATGACGGCAAGGAGCCCCATATTGAGGTCAACTCGCAGCCAGAACGATTCCTTGATTATTCCTTATTTATCCCAGTCATTCCCCCTGCTGTGGTGTGGAGTCTCAGGAAGATGTGTGTCTGAGAGAGAGGAGCCAGGCCTAATGAGCTGAGAGCAGGCATGCTGGTCGTTAGCAGGCCATGGAGCTGCGCTTCTCCCCACTCAGAAGGCACATTCAAATCATCAGCAGCTCAGCATCTTATTCAGGCGCGATTCAGGCCAACATAATGCAAATGTGGAGGTGTTTACTGTTTGTATAAAACCATGTGAATCTATTAAAGATTCAAAATATCAGATTGATTCAATTTACATGATAACAAGGCTACGACGGTTGCACCAACAAAAGATTACATTTATCTAATGGTAGTCTTATCAAGTTTAGCAAAACTAATTGAAAACGTGAATCCAGTTTATGTTATGCAGACATCTGTTGTCAATAAAAATAATTTCAATTAGTAAATACAAGTTTATTGATACAAAAAGAAATCTGATTTAATCATATGAGATTCTTGCTTATCCAAATAAAACTAACTAACTAACTAATTAATTATTAACTTAAAACTATTTAAGTCAGATGGCAGAGAAGCTCTAATTTCTCCTCCTTTGAGAAATACTTCTACTTGACTGTACTTCTAGGCCACAGCATGCTAACACATGCTCACATACTGACGTAAAGCAGGTATGTTTGCCATGTCACCATCTTAGTCCAGCATGTTAGCATGCTAACATTCACAGTCTAGCGCTCAACAGAAAAAACTGCAGAGACGTATAAACAATAAACTGGATGTCTTCTTGGAAACCGTTCCTGACACATTTCAAGGAGACTAACACAGATTAATGTCTAGCTTGACATATCTTGGAGTCAAAAGACACAGTCCAGTGTTTCAGACAGGTGGTATCTGGTTGAGTTAAGGGGGTGGGATTAAATGCAAAATATTGTCCCTCTGAATAGTTTTGTTGCAACCTTTATTTAATTCATTTTGATTTTGTATTTTATTTAGTATTGGTCTCTATGCATCCTGCACACCAGAGTTAACTTGAGGGTGGAATAATGATAATATAAGTAGACGTTGGGAAATGTGCTGTGTTCAATTCAATTCACTTCAGTTCAATACAATTTTCTGTGTATAGTGGCAAATCATAACAGAGTTATCCCAGGGCATTTGTCAGAGCAGATCTAGTCTGCACTCTTTAAAATAGAGAATTTATTTTATTTACTTTCTCCTTTATTTTTGCAGTATTCTGCTTTCTGATATCCATTTGTTGCCTTGTTATCTGCTATTGTAGCAGATTCATCATCTCACATCATGTCACAAAGATATTGAATATATATACATACAATATTACAAGAATCATAAGCGAAAGACTCATCAGAATGTTATTAAGATCTGAAACTGATGAAAAATAAAGTCACAAAACCACCAACAACTTAAAAACAAAACCAATCTTGATTTAATTTCCAGATCATTCTATATTAAACATGCGCGTTTGCTGCAAAAAGTCCACCTGCTCATTCTTCCAAGAATCATGCATTCATTTCCTATTGATGTGGTGCACCTGGCAAACAGCTCTCATCTGTTCCATCTGCCTGTGGTGAGAAACACTGATACCATCAGCAAGTTCTCTGGTAAAATAAAACAAGTAAACACAGTATTCTTCATTGAAAATTACAAAACATCTGCCGTTTTCTGAATCCTGTTTAGGAGCCATAAAATGAGACATTTTGCTTTTTGCTTCTGTTCGTTTGATTTTGCATTTACACTGAAGCTTGCTTTGTTCCCAGCTGTTATTTCTGTTATTTAATGAATAGCAGGACGTTAGTCAGTTCTTAGTTTGTTCATTAGTTATCAGTAATTACATGTAAGTAAACTGGACAACTTAATACAGCCCAGGGTTGTAGTTAATATACAGCACATAAGTCATGTCTTTTTTATTTATTCTGGGAATTGGGTCCCTCTGCTCTACAACCAAAACATGAATACATGGTGGGGAGTTTATAGACTGATTCAAGTATTTTGATACTTAATATGTTTAAATTTGACTACTTGAAGGCCAAGAAAAACTCAATAAAGCAGTCAGTATGTTCCCACCAGAATGTTATTCCTGGCAGAGTGGAGAAAGCTGCGTTTGGACCTTCATGCTGAAAAATAAAACTTACATAAAGTCATAGTAGTGAGACTTTATTTTATTCTCTTGCCTTGTAGCTACAGCTCTGATCTTCCAATCACTTGTTTTTCTTTTGATTTGACTATGTTAGGTTTGTCATGGAAATTTATGATGAGTATAAATACAGTATTAACCTCATACTGAAAAAGCAACACCACAAGTCCAACAATTGGGTGTTTGTTTAATCCAAAACTAACAAAGGAGTCTCAAAAGGTTTTCTTTCATGTTTCTGTTAGGATGCTGATGAGCTTTGGTGATGATGAGCTGATCATTTGAATCAGGTGTGTTGGAGCAGGGACTCGCCTAAAACATGCAGGGCAGTGGGCCAGAGGGACCAGGACTGGGAAACGCTGCTCTAGAGCGCCCTTCCATGCAGTGGGAAAAAAAAAGTGTTAAAATATGGTAGTAAAGTTTCAGTGGACAAAACCTGAGAAAGTGACCTCTAGGGTGCGCTCCAGGGGGCTTTAGGAAACTTGGATTACACCAGACGAGCAGTATGGAGGTTGTTTTTATTACATTTGAAAACTGGTCACCATTCACTTCCATTGTTTGGGAGATTATGCAATGCTGTTTTCCTGTGATACTAACAGTGTTTTGTGAACTAAAAAACTAAACCTGACCTTCAGTCAGCATGAGGGTGAGTAGATAATGACTGAATTTTCATTTGAACTACCCCTTTAATGTCATCTTATTCGCCAAAAGGCTGATTACAGTCAACAAGGCGAATATCAGCTGATAAATCTGTGCATTCATATTACTGCGTCTTGATATAGGGCCAAGATGAGGTACAGCTTCAGAAAACTTTGCAGAAACTGGAGCGGTCACATTACTGCTACCCTCTGGTCAAATTACAGCAGTTAGTTAAAGGGCTAAAAACTCTGTGGACCCTTCTCTGAACTTTTTAAAAAGAGCCACTCAGGTATTGTATGCATGCCGGTAGCACGCACACACACACACACACACACACACTGTACTAAGTGGGAGCGAGGCATTGCTCTGCCTCTTCCAAATGAGCAACAGTGGGACCAGAAATAATGGATGAGCAGCAGAATGGTCAAGTCTAATTACTGCAACCTCTGGACCATTGAATCCTGGTCCTTACCTTCCCGGCCACCTCTGGTCCAGTCACATGTGTAATAGGCTGCTGGGAGGGAGAGCAGGCATCAGTCTCCCCGTGCTGCTGCAGTTCAGCGGGCTCACAGTTCAGGTCCCCGCCCCGGCTGCGGCCTCCAGTAAATGTGGCTCTACATCACCCCGGACACAATCCATCCCCATTAACTTGGAGCAGGTGGAGCCTATTTCATCCTCATTGCCGACAGTGTCTGCGTCCGACAGCCGCTCCATTCACATAATCCATGGATCTCAATGTGTGGTGCCCCGCTCGTGAGGTTCAAGTGGTTTAAAGGACACGACGGGGCAGAGAATGGAAGTTAATTGACTGTGCGATGACTATAATGACTTGATCCCGGCCGGAGTGTGAAAACCATCACGATATCATCTGCAGATTGTGAGCTGCAATTAGGAACTAACATTCATCACTGCTACTAACAGAAAACTATATTACAGAGTATAATATATAATAATTCTAATAAACAGCATCACACCCATTCAGAATTCCAGGTTCTTTTATTTGTTTTTAAAGATCTGCATGGCCTGGCACCCCAATATATATCAGAGCTCCTCTGCCCTCTGTCCAACCCCAGATCTCTCAGATCCTCGGAACAGCTGCTCTTAGCTGTCTCTCGATCAAGGCTGAAGGGTTATTCACTGTAGCCGCCCCAAAGCTCTGGAACATCCTACCATTTTCAATCAAGTGTTCCCCTTCTGTTAACACTTCTAAGGCAAAACCTAAGACCCACATGCTCTCTCGGGCTTTTGAGGCTTTATATTCACTTTTAATTCTTCTGTTTTATATTGTTCTATCAGTTAAACGATCAATGGAAAAATACATGTAATAAAATATGAGAAAGCTGTCAAACAGATAAAAAATGAACATTGCTCATAAACATTGAACATTACAATAATAACAGTCCCTTGCTCTCATGAGAAATGAACATGAATTCAGAAATATTTACAAAGAAAGAGAGTCTTGGTCAAAAATGTTTGGGAACCACAGGCCTATTCCACTCCAAGTTCTGCCACACAGCTTACTCACAACCAGCACAAACACTGAAGACCTTGACAGTACACTGACCACACACAGGTCGCCGGCACTTGACACATGATTTGGCTGTTTTGTTTTTATTGCAGTGCATTTTCACTGCTAACTAACTAACTCACTGACTGACTGACTGACTGAATAACTGACTAACTAACTAACTGACTAACTGAGTAACTGACTAAGAACAGGCCTGTGGTGATCAAACTTATCAAATCTGGAGAACAATCTGATTCTGACGTCATCACAATGACCGGGAATTCAATTTGGTATAATTATATACGCACACACTATTCGAAAAATAACAATAAGCATTGCTAGGCAACCAAGATGCAAAAAGACTGGCTCCTCCCTACAAATGTATCGAAGTGTTCTTGAACTCATTTTGTATCTTGGTTGCCTGGCAATGCCTATTTAAATTTTCTGGAGAGTGTGTGTGTAAGAATGGGGGAATGTGAGGCATTACTGTAAAGTGTTTTGAGCAGTGTGTCTGACTGGCTATATAATGTATATGGCTTTATAAATGCAGTCTATTTACCATTTTTGCATTCAGGGAGGTCAAAATGACCTCATGGCGGTTGTAGTGTTAATGATGAATCAATAACTTCCTTACTCCAAATCCATTGTTATCATTGGCCTGTTTGTGATCAGATCACCTTATGGGCTACACATTGTCTACATTCAATTTGTATTCGGTACTCAATTATGATTTTAAAAGTAACTAAGTAGATTACATAGTGTAATGCATACCTAAATACAAGTACAAACTTGAAAATCTACTCATAAATATAGAAGTATACAAAAAACTACTTAATTACAGCAGCTTGAGTATTTGTAATTGGTTACTTCCACGCCTGGTGTTTTCCCAGATGTTAAAAGCAACTGGCGAGTGTTTCACTGGATGCAAATTTAGTAGTGATGGATGAGTCACCAACTGTTTCAAATTGTTTTCCAGAAAAAGACAAACTCTGACATATCATTATAATACCCCAAATTACCTACAAAACTACTTTTGCCATCACTGAGCCAAATACTGGCGTATAAGTGACCTATAGATCAATATATATGCGATAAAAACACTTAAACATCGATTTTGACTTCATGGGAACTTGGCTGTCTGTGGCACAGAAGCCTTCAGTGTTGATCATCAAGCCAAATTAGCTTTTTTAATATAGACTAATTCAGCTCTGACTCTTAACTCTTTTTTTTTCAATCTGAAAAATGATTCAATTCATGACTCAGAATCTGAACTGTGAGTTTTGTGATCTGTTCGTAGTTATATCAGGCTTTAGATACACTTGTTGGGTGGATTAATTAATTGGATTTGTTGACAGTGACAGAATATAGAATATCCCCATATCTGTTAAATAAAGTATAATGTCTAAATTCTCCTCTTAGGATATTTAAACAAGTCAGAATGTGTTTCTGGGAAACTGAGAAACAACATCCTCTTCCTGCAGCATCTGTTTGATTTAATTTGTCTTTATTTAGTTCAAATAAAAAACATCTTCACAAACCCGCAGCAGCAGTTTGAAGGGGGCTGTATTTAATTATATGAGCAGTGGTTTTCTCACATGCCATGCAGTGGGTGTTGACGCTGTGAACAGAGCTGTGATCCTCCTGCTTGTTTATCTACATTTCTTCGTGCTTTTCATGGTATATTTGGTAGGTTTGTGGGTTGTTGTAGTTTACAGAGGAAGTCTCAGAGGAAACACGAAACCATGCTGACTCTCTTGTCAAGACGCTTTTCAAAAATATCTCACAAACCCTGCTGTGAAAACTGAATGTGAGTATGTGAGGTATGGATTCATTTGGCTCTTGTAAATCTGGACCAACAGCTCATTGTCTATTTAACCAGCTGAACCACTGCTTGTTTCACTTGCAGCATGTTTTGCAGTAATACTGGTGCACAGGAGGGTGTGTTAACTTCACTGACTCCCCTCATACAGTAAATGAGATATTTTCTTTTCTGCAGTCACCACTTGGTGGTGCCAGTAATCACACATCTTTCATTTCTCTGGTATATATTTATTCAGCAGTATTTTATTATTCGATTTTGAGGTGGACTAATTCAACTGTTAAAATGAGCAGACTGTGTTATATAGAACCCATTCTTGAGAACTGGGACAAATCATGTCCTACTAAAAAAAATAACTTTAATTCCAAATTTTTGGTAAAGAAATGTATAATTTATATGATATATATGTAATTTATGAAATGTTTTGATTAGCTTTTTTTTACTTCTAAACTTGCAGACATGAATTCACAACTTCAAACAATTTAAAGATGTATTAAAAGACTTAATCTGACAATACTGATCACATAGGGGTAAAATGTGCTTAATATAATAACATCTTTGTTTGGATTTTTTTTTAATGAAAATGTTGGCTCTTTAAAGTTGTGTCCCAGATTTCTGCCAGATTTTTACAAAAACATGATTTAATCTGTCATAAAGGATTAGCTATACCCTGGGGACCCCCGTCTCACTTCCTAGTTTAAAAAAGGCGGGAATACTGCTCAAGCACTGGTAAGCGTTGTATTTTTTGCCAAATTCATTAAATAATTTTGCCATCAGATGTGTCCCAACCACTCAAATAAAGCTAAATAAGAATCATGGTTTAAAAAATGTGCTTTTTGATTAGCATTAAGAAAAATTTTAGCCACTTAAAAAAACAACAACAATTAAATGGCTTCTCACCACGACTATGCTGCAAAATTTTAAAATGCAACATTTTGTCAACTCCTTAAGATGTCAACTCCATCAGCTTTTCCATCAGCATGATTGAAGAGTAAAAATTAAAACTCTGTCAAAATCCAATACTCACAAATTACATTCAAGTTAGGAAAATAAAGAAATGTTAAAGGATATTTGTCTGCTCTTTGAACAGCTGTAACATCTGCAGATATTTTGTCAAACATGGGCTCATGCAAGAAAACAGAATAAAGTGAACCATGTCCGTGGTTAAAGTAATCTAAGAGATACTTTTTCTGTTTTTATTGTGGGCTCGGTGTGATAAGAAAACAGCAATGGTCCCAGGTGATCCAGCACCGAACAATAAAGCATTTTATTGAAAGAGTTTTACTGACAAAGCGTGTGTAAATCGTCTTTGAAACGGAGCAGCTGTGAGACTCCTTCACCTATAAGTATAGAGGCCATCTTTGAACTCGTCTGCTGTGACCAGATGAGGCTTTCCTCACCCTGAGTAACACACACACACACACACACACACTGAGATGGCTGGCCTCAAAGGCAGAGAGAGAATTTGTCAACTTTGAAGCAGGTTTGTTGTTTCAGGTCTAGTGCTTCTAAATTGGAAAGATTTTGTTCACTGAAGCCTCCTGTGGTAAAATTTATCCACTAAAAACTGATGATGGAAAGAAGCTGTGACTGACCTGTCACCTGTCTGATTATATTGTCACTGACCACAAGTCTTCATTAAAACAGTCTTTGGCTTCATGCTAGAATATTTTCGTATTCCTATCTTAACTTTCTCCTACTTTTTTTTCGAACCATGGGCTTGTACAACATGCACGTCAGTTTCAGTAAATGCTCTCAACTTCAGAAAACTGTGTCCATAATCCACCTGTGCGTATTTGAATGCATGTGCATGAAACTTGTAAATAAGCATAATTAACTCTCCAATAATACCTTATAAGGCTGCTTCCTTCCCAATTAAGGGACCTGCTAATTTCATTGCTATTGTGTTTGACACATTTCACGAGTCAATGCTTAAAAACTGTGTTTTTGTGCTTTTTGTGCACCCTGCCTTGTCAAAGTTTATGAAATGAAACTTGAAAGTTGAACTCAAAACTTGCTAAAGTCATGGAATGATAAAAACAAGTGCTGTTAATGTCGTGTTATTTGAGGGTCACTAAAATAAACAAGAAATAGTTTGATATGAAAATGTTTTTTTTTAAAAGCAGCAAGGCGATGGATGACTGCAACAGGAGGAGGGGGTCAAGGGGAAGTCTCCATCGTAGAGATGGAGGACAGAATACATGCCACAACAGATGATGTTGCTCTCAGGCATTGCAACAGAGGATACTTGCCCTGAACAGAGACTTGCATAAACCTGCGTGAGATTGCAACAATAATACGCCTGACAGCCAATCTAATGAATGATGGTAAGCTTCATGTGTAACTTTAGAATTAGATCATAATTTGAAATTCAGCCAAACAGGATAATATCGACATAAATATGAAGTTTATTTTATTTTTCAAACTCCAGATTTCTTCAAAGTGATGAAATATGCAGTCATTAGTGAAAACCTAAAGCGATATTCCACTCCTAGATGATAATCCACTCAGTATGTACTCACCCCTATGCCGATGTGAGGATGGGTGAAGATCTTCAGTTCACAAAACAATCCTGGAGTTTCAGCAGAAAACAGGGTTGCAGCCAATGGCAGTGAATGGAGACCACGGATAAAATGTGAGACTTAGTATGTGCATCCATTAAGAGATATATGAAGTAGATTTGACATTTTCGGCTAAAAACATGGTGTAAATGGCGTCTTTTGTGGTTAAATTTTAATGTCACGGCTTGCGGACACTTGGATTACACCACACGAGCAGGATGGAGACATTTTGTGTTTGTTTTTTGTTCTTTTTTTAACATTTTATTCGTGGTCGCCATTCACTGCCATTGGCTGCAACCCTGTTTTCTGCTGAAACTCCAGGATTGTTTTGTGAATAGAAGATCTTCACCCATCCTCACATCGGCATAGGGGTGAGCACATATTGAGTGGATTAATATCGCTTTAAGTTGTGATAGCAGCATCTGTATCTGAAAGAAAATTCAAAATATGAAAAAAAAAGGTGAATGCAACAATTTCTCCTAAATCAGTCGTGAAAACCACTTTAAGGTAGAATCAGTATGATTTGTTCATAAGCACACAAGAAAGACAATTAATTGTTGAGTTTTATCTCCAGGACATCAAATACCACATTTTGATTATTAATGAGAAAATAAGGAAATACAGGGAGAGGGCTGCAGGGTCTCTGTAGATATACCACACTCTTCTCGTGGGTCATAAGTGATGATTGAAAGGGATTATGTTTATGAACAAATCTGTTTGTATGAATGTCTCTTGCATGAGGCCCTTGTGACCATTTTAAAGGAATCTGCACATGTTGTATTTTCTGGAAACAAACCTATAAGTGAATTGAACAGATGTTTTTCCTAAATATGATCAGTGGCATCTTGTCACATACTAATGTTTTGTGAAACAGTCATAGTTTGGGTAAGTTTAGGCACAAAAACTACTTGGGTAGTTTTCAGATAAGAACATGTTTGGGGTTACAATAAGCTAATCAACAGCAGCTGATAACAAGCTGAGTTTATATTAAATTTCTTTGTGGATCATATTGATGCCGAATTGACAAGAAGACTGTCGACATTTGGCTCCTGTTACCTCCACTCATGTGTTTTTCTGGACACATAAGGCGTTGTTAATATTTCATTTCTTAAAGAGAGTTTGGTGTAATATGAGTATGTACTGAGGAGCACTAGGACCTGGCGAGTATCAGGACATGCAAAAAGTCAAAAGTTTACCAACTGTCCAGCTTGATAAATGTACATCTCAGAGCTATTTTGCTCACATACAGTATAGATACAATAGAACTTTCTTTCACTAAGGATAGGTAACACCTGGAGGCGGAAAACAATAAGATCGATCAAGATATAGCTTTAAGCCACCTCTTTCCCAGAGGAATATACTTCAGTAAAGAGAGCAGGAGGCGGTGGAGGAGGGGGAGGGAAAATTTATGGACCAACACAGAAATGGGAGGGTGAGGAGATGCTAAATGTGCACCACAGATACAGTCTCTTTAAAAAAAAATGCCAAAGTCACATCTGATAACAGAACCACAGCTGGGTATTTTGTGTATTTCTCTTTTGCTGAAATGCTGAAATTAAACTGATGTATCTGTTTCTCTGACGTGTCTGAAAATAGAAACTCACTCATGCGATTTGAGAAACATTAACTTCCTGCATCTTCCACCTCTCCTGGATTAATACTTCATGAGTTTCCAAACTGTTTCCCCCGGGACTGAAGGAAAAGTGCAGCAACAGTGCAGCAATCATATAAAAAACATTGGCAGCGCTACAATGGCTTCATCTGCACATGACAAGCTGAAGAAGTTTTTGAAGCTGACTGCATAGAGAAGTTTTCCATGCAAAACCCTGTCCTACATATTCGAAAGAGCTCTGAGCAAGGCGATGAAATTATTACATCAAACTGAGACATCAGCGTGTTCGTACTCTTATTTCTGCTTGTTTATGAGGGGAGAAACTTTACTTAAAGGAAGAGTTCAACATTTTGAAAAATAATCTCATTTGCTGTCCTCCAGAGAGTGAGACGGGATAATCAGGGGCATTTCTAGAGAACGGCCACCCCAAGTCCCACCCCATTATCCTCAACTAAGACTGGCTAAAGAGAGGCAGGACCTTGGTTTGAAACAACTCTTTGATGAGTATTTATAGATGTGCACAGTTTCGTTTTGTATAAGATAAGATATTCCTTTATTAGTCCCACAATGGGGAAATTTGCAGTGTAACATCAGCAAATGGATATAAAAATAGAACAAGCATCAATAGGAACAATAGTAAAAAGTATCCAAGCAATATAAATAGAAGGATATACAAAAAATAGGAACAATATAAACAAGAAAATATGAAAAATATATTGGAACAATATATAAGATATACACAACAAGCAGACGCAACAAGCCTACTTTTTTTTTTTTTACAAGGTTGAAGGAACAGTTCACTCCAAAATAAAAAAATATATATATGTTTTCTTTCTCTGGTCTGTAGTGCTATTTATCCATCTAGATTGTTTTGGTGTGAGTTGCAGACTTTTGGAGATATCAGCTGTAGAGAAGTCTGCCTTCTCTCCAACATAATGGGACTAAATGGCACTGAATGGTTTGTGGTGCTCAAAGCACAAAAACTACTTTCTTTCTGCAGTAGAATCTACCTGACCTACCTTCTCTCTACTAGAAAGAACGTAGGTCTGGGGCGGGCGTTTAGCTCAGTTTATAGAGCATCCGACCCATGTATGGAGGCTGTTAGTCCTCTGCAGCGGCCGCTGGTTCGACTCCTGCCCTCGGCCCTTTGCTGCGTGTCATCCCCTCTCTCTCTGCCCCCTTTCCTGTCTACTCTCTGACTGTCCTGTCCAATAAAGGCAAAAATGCCAAAAAAAAAAACAAAACAAAAACAAAAAAACATGAAACTACTCCTACATGAAATTGCTCAAAACAAAGTCTGTGGATTATCTTGAGAAACCAGGTCATGATTTTTAGGTGTTTCTGTCATCATGTTGCTGCAGTGTGTGAAGAGGTCAGGAGATGTGGAAGATGTGGGAGAGACAACTGTTTTATGGACGAATGCAAAGAAAAGAAACAGGAAGCAAAGTGCCTGCATTGCAAGGGAAACCATAATACTGGGTCAGCACATTGTCCAAAGAGGATGAAAGTGGTGAAAGTAAATTAAATCAGAGCACCAAAAGGTCTCTCATATGCTTAAACTCCAAAGAGAGTGGAAGGAAACAAAATGGTGGCTGCACAAGAGGATCCAGAGAAGGAAAGAGCTAAGCAGAACATCTGTATGGGTAAAACGGGATTTTTGGCTTTCATTGCCATGGTCATAAATTGTGCGGTTGAAATTCAGGGGAAATCCGAAAGGATTAAGATGGTGCTGGATGCTGCCAGGAGATTTCTAAACGTTAGACACTCGCTCAGGGAGGGGTTTTGCACCAACTCAGACAGCTGGGTCTGGGTAATATAAGGGATGATATTATTAATGGGAACACTATGGGTGGACACTGTACATAGTTTGTATAGCAAAGCTTTTGAAGGTTTTAGTGGCATCTACAGGTGAGGGTGTAGATTGTAGTCAACTGAATACTGCTCATCCCACCCTTCAAACATTAAAGCCTGTATCAGCCGGTGTCGGTCCATTCTGGGCTCCTGCAGAAACATGGCAGTTCAACATGGTGGCCTCCATATAGGAGGACATACACCCTCTGAAGACATAAGGGGCGTGATGATAATGATTCTTATTTTCAGGTGATTATACACTAATGAAAACTAACTTATGAATATCATATACTATTTCTGCCATATTCTGTCAATATAATCCTCTTTAATCTTACACACTGGACCTTTAAGACCCACTGCAGTTTGTGGCTTGTTATAGTCCAGTTTGTGCAGAGTTTTGGTGCTTGTGGTACATTTCTGATATATACCAAATATACTGGTTCAGTGTCTGTTTATATGAAATACTTAACATGTATATGCTGTTTCTTTAATCTGTAAAAGCAGTGTTATTCCCCTGACAATCTCTTGGTTGGGAGCAGTGACTTTCCCTGTGCTCTCTGTTTCCTAGGGGTGGGGAAAAAAATAATTCAGAGCGGTACCATGACATATTTTGTGTGGCAATATTGTCAAACATCAATCATTTATTATATGAATTATTAATGTTGCAAATATGAAATAAACTTTTGGTACTGGAAAAATAAAATCAGTTGTCTACTAGATTGTGTTTGTTTTTCTAGTGAAATTGGTCGGCAGGTTTTTATGACAGTGTTGATCTGTCTGTGTGCTTCACAAACCAATTTTGCTGCAATAAAAAATTGCAAAAAAAATCCTTTGGAGACATAATTCAGTCCCTCCAGGAAGTTGTGATGTTGCAATCACAACAATTGACATAAACTCAACCAATTTCCATGAATTCTGCATGAACTTACAATTTTGTTACCGCAACTTTTCCCCATATTTGACCAATCACTGTAGCTTCCAGCTAGTTTCACCAGTCATATAGTCCCCCGCACAATCATCATACATGTACGCTTTCTGTATTTTTATTTGTTTGTTTTGTCATGTGTAGTGAAGTTAATATATAGCAAGTTTGTCATTGCTATTGACATTTATCAATGCTCTGTGCACTTTTATATTTTATATTTTTGTGCTTCTTGACTGAGTTTCATCTCAGGAAAGATTTTGTTTCTTTGTGAAATACCCCCCAGGTGCATGTCTTCATTTATAAATAAAACATATTTTGTCAAACTTTTTGCAATCCTGTGTGGTTTTAGTGAGGTATGGAGCAGAGTGTGGTTTTATTCTCCCTGTTGCCTTCAATTTTGAATGAATTATACAAAAAAAAAAACAACTTTTAATGCAATTTTCACTTGCTCCTTCAATTTCATTGCAAAAAAACCTATAACATTGCAACATGCATCTTTAGAAAACCTGCCATGAAATCAGGTATTTTTGGCCGCAACAACCCCCCCAAAAAAGCCTGTAAAATCCTGGAAGGACTGATAATTTGCTGCTGAAAAAATATAAACTGCAATACGTTATTGCAATATGCTAAGTATTGCAATATATACACACACATATATATACACACACATATATATATATATATATATATATATGTGTGTGTGTATATACATATATACATATATATATACTATACTATACTATATATACTACTAGTATATTGACATATACTATCAATATATATAATAGTACTACAATATACTATTAATATTATACTATTATTTTGTAGTTGTTCATCATGAAGACGTCATTAGTCAGCTAAAATATGAAAATAAAAAGTGAAAAAGAATAATAAAGAATAAAATAATAGAGTGATAAAGAAATAAAATAAAAACAATAAACGAGAATAAAATATTAATAACATTTAAAAAATAAAATTATAAAGAAATTCAGATATTTCATATCTGATATTGGCTTTATTTAAAGTCTTCCTGAAGAAATATTAAGACTTTTTTGTTTTCAGTTAATGAGTTCATTAAATTTCTATGAATTATTTACATTTTCTTATTTGGCTTTCTTTTCTTGTCAGTTCTTCACAATGCCTCTGAAAAGCTGGTGATATTGAGCTTGGCATGTGGCAGATTTCTTTAATTAATCTTAATTAATTCTTAATTTTTACACTGATTTTAGGTTGTCTTTTGGCTAATTCTGGCATATTTACAGTAATGTTTATTACTATACTCTGTCCCGGGAGAATCAATGAATTAATTCATTTTAATTAATTAACCCCACACCCCTGTCACCTGTCCATCCTGACAACCAATCACGCGCCGGTTTTCGGGAAGTCAGCCCACGTACTTTCCTTTATAATGAGAAGTAAGATCACACATGGTCATGTTTGAACGCCGGTGGGTGAAAAGAAGCCAAGTCAGTCCTCCGAAAAGTTCAGATATCTCCGGAACCAGCTGATCAATAATCTCCCTCCACTGCACGTTGAGTCCGCCAAAGTCAGGTGTTCATTCTTCCCTTTTTTGCCATTAATTTTCTTCTTTCACAGACTTTTGGGGTTTGATTTTCTGTTTGAGAGAGAACTGAACTGAACTGAACTCTTGTCAAGTCTAGAAGGGAACCCTTGATTTGTGGAACTCTCTTGATGTGTGCGTTAGTTTCTTCATTGTGCACCTTGTCCCACCCTATTTTGTTTTAAATGTGAGAACGCTGTGGTTAAATAAATTTGATAGGTTTAAGGACAGAAAACACTCGGTTGGTATTGTTGAAAAATCATGGTTGGGTTAAAAGGGATCACTCGCGAGGGCTTTTATGGATCTGAGATTCTCTTATTGGGTATATTACCGTGTTTTGACTTTGATTTGCATTAGTGTAAAAACTGAGTTTTTGTGTTACTTTATGAACTAAAGCGGTAGTTTACCCAGAAATGAAAATTCACTCAATATCTACTCACCCCTGTGCTGATGTGAGGATGGGTGAGGATCTCCAGTTCACAAAACACTCCCGGAGTCTCAGCAGAAAACAGCTTTGCAGCCAAATCCAGTACAATTGAACGGTGAGTGAACGGTGACCAGTTTTAAAATGGAAATGCTCATTTGGGTTTTTTGCAGTACCCTGTTAAAATACCCTGTTAAAATGGCTTACATACAGCTCTACACCTTTCCTTCATATCGTGTTCAAGGACTGATGAATTTACAAATAGTCCCCGTCCTATCCACACACCCCACACCCCCAACCCTACCCCTACGTAGCTGCACCTGGCTTCTCTGTTTTGCTGGATAATTACAGTAACTAGCAACATCCAGCTTCTCCTGTGGGCTGGGCATCACCATTGATGATTTGTATAGTGCCACCCCCATGATTAAGATTAATTTACAGAGATGCATCATGGTCTATAAGATCATCAAATGTCTGTAGCGTCACTGTCCTGTGAGAACCATGTATCTCGCAAAAGTCAGAAAACAGCCTTTTTTCAGCTTTGTGGGATGTAGTGTAGAAGCATAAAGTTGGATAAAATGGCACTCAAGTAAAGTACCAAATAAGTACAGTGCTTGATATAAATGTGCTTAGTTAAAGTTCACCGCTGAATACAACTCTGAAGTAATGCAAGATGGAAATTAGTGGACTGGCAGTGACTGATGATTATTTAAATATGAAATTTAAAATCAATTAACTGACTAATTACCAGGCACCAGACCCAAAGCTCAGTGTTATGTTTTAGTATTTTCTACAATTTATATATTCTAAAATTTGTTATTTATTTTAATGTCAATACTCACTTAAGACACTACACAAAAATATTCTATTCAATAAATATTGTTTTTTGTACCTCATTCTGTTCTCTACAGATCTACTTATTCTTTGACCGACAGATGGAGCAAACTGTTTGAAAGGAGGAGGGATTGTAGTGGAAGCACTGCGGTGCCAGGTGCGACTTTGGCAAATGGTTTACATGCCTGTGGTCAGTTCAGAGGGCCCCTTAGCAGAATTTTGCTTAGGGCTCCATGGAGGTCAGGACCGGCTCTGCACAAAACTCACTTCAAACTGTCCAACTAGTGCTGATCAAATATGGATCAAGATTCTGTTCCCACATTATCTATATCTCACTTAAAATATTGTCAGAAACAAATTTTGGTGACTGTTTAGTTGTAAAATGAGAAAGACTGTAACGGGGTGGCCACCATTTTGGCTCTCTCAAACTATGATCTTTCCCTAACCATACTCAAGTGTTTTTAGTTCTAGCATTGTCACGTTATAAAACATAATTAGTTTGGACAATGTTCCCTTTCTAGACATCACCGCCGCATCACCTGTTTCTCACCTAGATACAGGAATATGTGCAGAGGCTGTGAGAGATAGCACGAAATGGTGCTATGCATTTTGTCGTCAGTATTGTGTCATGGATGTGTGAACACCAGGGAGAACAGGCAGTGTATTTATATACAGGTCTTCGTTCCCTTTTTTCATATGGTATTGTCATCCCCTTTGAAATATAAGGTTCTGTCTGCATGCACAGATAATAGTTTTTTTCATTCCAAATAGCAAAAGTAATCTGTGCAACAAGTGTTTTCCATACATGAAAATGACACCCTACATGTATTCTAAATGTACAATATCAAAATCCTATCAAATTTGGGAGTGGAGTATGCTGGAACAGGCCAAATGCAGACAGAACCTTTAATCCTAGGAACTCACTTTATGTCAAATTTGTTAACTTTTAAGGATTAATATCTATTTAAAAATTAAGATTTTTTAAGACTTTTTAAAGAACTGCGAGAAGACCAACAATGCTTCAGTAGTTTAGTCTTAAAAATTCTTAAATTTTTAATGTCAGTATTAATTGTAGACCAACATTAGAAATCTAGCATTAGCTGACTAACATGGTAGATAGCTAACAATCAAACTCCTAAGCAAGATCTACAACAATTTAAAAAATACTGAACTTGCCTGTAAGAGTTTGACTTTGCAGATAGAACCTTTTTGTTTTCTGAATAAAAAAGCTCAAAATTGCATATTACAAGGCATGGGGAGTAACAGATTACATGCAACAGGATTATGTAATTAGATTACAAAAAGGCAACCGTAAAACCACAAACGTTAGCTACACAGATGAACCACTAAGCTACACATAACACTGCTAATGTTAGCTACATAGACCAACCATCAATGTTAGCTACACAGACCAACTACATATATAAGCTACACAAGCTTGTGAGTACTGATTCTACTGAAAAATGTGTTGGGACTGTAGGTGGTGATGCTGGTGACTGGGACAATGTGTAGGAGTAAGTTTAGTCAGTTTACTTCAAGTTTGAGTGTTAAGTATAATTACCACTATAGCTAGACAAACAATAAACATAACAACAGACATAAAACATTATATTGGACTACACAATTTCAGCATATGTGGTATTGAGGTAATCCAATGAAAAGTAATCAGGTTACTTTAATAGTGTGATACTTGGATTAGGTCACTGACTACATTTTTAACAGCTAATTTGTAACTGTACTTATATACAGTTATATACTTTAAAATGTATTCAACTTAAAAAAAAATACCTCATAATGTTAATAAGTGGTCACAGAATAAGAATATGTGAATAACTCAATTTTGACAAAAATGTTAGATATTAGAACCTTAAAGGGGCAATATGTGTACTATAACAAGAATGTCACCAGCAGAGAACTCAAGAAAGAAGAGGTGTGAAAATAAAGAGTAGGTTTCACATGTTTGGAGGTACAGTTCCCTATGGCAGCACATTCCCTGTGTTTGTTCACTCCCCTCTCTTCATAATAAACCCCTGGTGTTACAGGCTCTGTGAAGGAAGCTTCTAGCAATAGGCTTCTTTAACAGGAGGGAGAGCCACGTCTGCCCCCGTGATTTGTTATTCAGTGAACCGCATCTCTGGAGAAATGGATTTACTGGCGTGCCCTCTGCAGAGGAATGAAGGTCGGCCCCTACCTTGGAGATGCCATTTGCAGCGCAATGCAATTCTTAATACGCAGCTTTGAGAAAAGCGGGCAGAAAAACATTCATACCCATTTGGAATTCCAGTGATGAAGAGAGATGAAAAGAAGGGTGGAGGGATTAAGAGGGCAGTGGTAGAGCTGGTCCTGAGGTTTCTTTTCTTTCGCAGCATTGCTCCACAGTTTCAACCTTCTGATGTTCAGGGGAGAAATATTACGACTGTAGCTGCTGTCAACCTGCACACATTCCTGTTTGCTCATAGCTTGGAGGAAAATCTCACCTTTGACCCTGAGAATGTGTGAGGCCTCACAGTGCGAGTGAAGGAAAGACGTGCTTGGTTTCACACCTGCAGCGCTCCACCTCTATTTGCATGTACAGTACATACGACCAGCTGCATGTTGTTTAACATATGACAGAGACATTACTAGGATTGAGAGAGTTACTTTTAAAATGTATTCCAATACATAAGACCAATATGTGGTGCATCAGAATCAGCATGTGTGATACGAACCAAAACCAAACCAAAAAATGCAAAAAAACAAACATAAAATTTAATTTTCCCAAACACTGTTACAACACTCATTTTTATGGTTTTGAGCAAATTAATTGTAAACTTTTCTTCCCTGAAAATCATTGCTTATTTGCATGTTTTGTGAGGCAGAATCTTATAATTTTAGCAGAAAGTTTTTAGCATTAAACTGATCTATCTGCATGAGTTTTGCTATTTGGAATGAAAAAACTTTAAAGCTCAATATCTGAAAACCACTCAGAATGCAGACAGAACCTTATGACTCCACGGGGATGATATTACCGTGTGAAAAAAGGGAATGAAGACCTGTATATAAAAAAATTCGCTGTTCTGGTATTCACCCATCCATGACATAATACCGATGACACCCTCTGCATCATCAGGGAAAATGCACAGCACCATTTTGCGCTATCTCTCACAGGCTCTGCACATATTCCTGTATCTCATTTCCGATGTCCTCCTCCCTCCAACCAAATCAACTCCAGCTGAATATCAGCCACCTGTCAAAATCTGTTAAGGTGGCTCACATTTCATGAAACATCTTATCTCGCTTCATGACCAGTGTAACGTTATTTACACCCTGCAAACAAAATGGCTCCGGCACTGTCGCCACTGATAAGGGGCCTTTAGTCGTGGAGCAAGGTGACAGCAGCCAGATTACAAGTTGGTGATTTACCTTATTCATTCCTGCGACCTAGAAAAGAAGACCAATTTCAGCATGCGTTGCTGTTCCGCTGCAGACAGACCTGATTTACTGTCACTGTGGTGTTTTATTGAATCTCCCTCCCAAGAATTGTTCAACTTTGCTGCGATTTCAGAAAAGATTAGTTTGTAGATTGTAGGAGATAAGATTCACAGAGCTGAAGGAAACCAATTTTTCCAAATGAGAGGAGATTTGTTCGTGTTACTGTCTGGAAAGGAAATAAGACAACAAAACAAGAACCCGAACAAACTGCTCACTCTCTGTTCTTTATGACCATAGTGACTGTTTAGCATTTTAAGCTTTCCCCTCTCACACTGAACATATGCAGTTTACAATCATCATGGTGTCAGAATTACCGCTGAAAATTTTTAGTAATTTTTGCAACTATAAGTGCATGATCTCAGACTGAGGTAGACAAAAGCAGGTTCTAGTTTCTAGCCAACAGCTGTCAGTTTTGCCAAAAGAAATGACATCTGTCTGCGGCAGATTTTGATCTTTGGTTATGGTCGTGTTCCAGGGTGAGAACATGTTAACTGTACCTATTTGCACCCATTCAAAAGATTGCAAAATGATTGATTCTACAAATGGTAGATTCGTTTTTTCCGTTTGCTGTGACAATCGTCAAATGTTTAGAGAGAGAAATCATGGTTTGAGTAAAAATATGTTGGGAAAGAAACCCCAATCTTCCACGGGAAAGACCTGTGTTTGACCCAAGCATTCACATCTTCAATCTCCTCCTAACACTGACTTTGTCTTTTGCTTACTGTTATTTCAGTCAGACATCTCACACTGAAGAATGTTTATTGCAGCTGCAGAACATGGTTAGAGTTTGGCTTCTAGGTTCCAACCTCATCACTCTTTGCAGATTATGTTTACATGGAGATACTGAGGAGTGACTAACACATATCTTGGAATGAACAGGCAGTGACGCTGTTGCAAGAGAGCAAAGACACTGACAGGCAGAAGGAGAGATTGGAGGGTTTAGCGGTTTAAATCGACCACCAGATTGGAAGGGTGCATTTGAGGCATACTACAGAGTGTGAGGCATGTACATTTGATTGCAGTGCAGCTCAGGCATCGCTACATTTATTTCAACCCAAACTACTTTAATTTCCTAACCCTAACCAAGTAGGATAGTTTTGGCTACCCGGACTAACTCTAACCAACTAGTTTTTGTGCCTAGACCTAACCAAACTGCAACCGTTTCACATAGCAAAGGTGCACCAATGAACAAGCTGTTGACATGCTTCCAGATTAAAAACATAATCTCTGGCTGATTTTTTTTCCCCCAGCTGACTTGTTTTAAAATGAGAATCTTGTAAATTATCTTAAAATCTTATAAATCTTAAATATGCACTTGGTGGCTACATACATGATACTGCAAAGCTTAATAGGCTGTTGGCAACCATAACATAACCCTGTGTGGCTCATTGGCTTATATGAAGTCTTCTCATTTGTAGTTTCAAACAGTGTAATTACGAGCAGGACAGAGCTGCTAATGTTAGCTAGTAAGTTGGTAAATTAATTAGCCTACAGTGACCAGATGTCCCAGTTTCTCCCCGATTGTCCCACTTTCAAGCTGGCTGTCCGAGTCCCAACAGATTTCTGGAAAACACCAAAATGTCTTGCTTTTCAACATTCACCACAAAAATCGTCCCACTTTTCACCAAAATGATACAAAATAATATTGTACTTGTTTTCAGTGCCAACAAAGAGGTTTATCATGTTCTGTCACACTCATGATTACCTAACCCAGTGTAAAAACATAAACAATGCACCACTGTTTTCTCTGTCAATCAATCAATGTGTTGCTGTCAAGGCTGTTACTTGTCTATGAGTCACAGTATGTTCACACTACTGGTTACATGGCTACAAAACGGCCAAGCATGGCCAGCTACACTGCTGCCGAGTCACCAGTGAGGTGTTGCTTAAGTGCTCATTGACATCAATGAGTGTTTGTGCGTAGAGTCAGCGAACATGGGTCATCAAGCTGCATTCTTTTTGTTGATGTTGCAGTAAGAAAAAAGGGTAGGGTTAAATAAATCTGCAAAGTGGCTAACAGAATGGAACTGTGGGGATATGGGAAGTCAAAGTATGGTTGAGGTGTCATTGAGACATTAGAGCCCTTAAAAAAGTTGGGCCATCTCAACTTTGATTTGTAGCACCGCACGCAAGTTTCAGACGTCAGTTTCTGGCTTCATGTTTCTGGCTTCCGGTGAAAATGACTTGTAACCTGATGCTCAGATCAGTATGTTAACGGTTAGCTGCCATACTGGAAGAGCAGAGGCTTGCTCCTTCCTTCGTACATCACCCAGCAACAAAAATTCTGCGTTGATAACATCCATGTTGTTCAAAAGTGCATTTGGTAGGTGTGGTAAGCACTAAGATAATTGTTGCCCATCCTGATTAAATCACCAGTGGTGCATGCACACATGTGTAGATGTGCAAATGAATGAAATCCAGTAGCCTTCACTTTAGGGTCTGGGTTTGGAGGTTTGAAAATATGATCACCTAAGTTAGTCATACATGCTAATGTTTTTAGCTTCCATCAGATAACTTTTTTGCTTACTGTGACAGAGCATTACAGATAACAGAGGATGTTATCTCTTTTTTGAAGGCTAAAAAAAAAAAGATAAGATCCTCTTAACTCTTTAAATGCTGTTACACCCCTCCCACTGTCTTGGAGGCTGGAGACTGGCTGACATGGGAGGGTCGTCAGCTGATTGAGCTCACCTGGGCCTCTGAGCTTAAAAGCTGGGCTCTTTGTTCACTCTTTCTCTCCCTTCCTCCAGCTGGCATCCACCTTGTGTTGTCTTATGATTTGTGTTAGTTTTAGGTTAATAAATCATTCTTGTTTTTACATTAAACCCTTGTGTGGACTCCCCTTCTTGTCACTTACTTTGAGCCAGTTTGTGAGAATGCCAAGTATCACTTTAACTCTCCCCTTGCACAAAATGTCAATCATGAGTCATTTCACATTTAATCCACAAAGACTGTTACACATTCAACTACAAAAGCTAATCGGGGGTTCGGAGTTCTGTGAGTACTTTCAGTTGTACAAAGAGACAAGAGGTGTTTCCTGAAACTGTCCACTGGATGTGGCGAGTTTACCATGAATCGTAAAGGTCACATGTTTTTGCTGAACCTATAATCCAGCTATGCAGACTGACTCAGACTAGAGACTTCAAAGCTTATTTTCTTTAGATTTAGAGACTTTTTATATGGTTGAAACAATGTTTCTTCTGTCTTCTGTGTTCAGGTGGGAAAAATGATGTCGCTCTCCACTGGTGACTCTGTGAAATGTGAAAAGTTTGGAAACTTGAGGGGAAAAGAAGAGTAAAGGAGTATTGATTTGAAGGCTGAGCACACATGGGACACAAAGGTGCTAAGAGCCTTCAGAGTGCATGTAGGATCACTCTTCTCGTCTCTCACACAAAGATGTGGCGTGCACACAGTCTTGCGGGGATGCCCACAGCTACAACCCGATAAGTGCATCATACACATACACACACACAGACACTCCAATGTAGCAGGCAGGTTACACACACATGCACGGCTGGGTGAGAATGGGCCTCACGTCAACTTATTAAATAAGTGGAGGTCCTACGTGGTGAAATGGAGCAGTGAGGAGGAGTTGCACTGCCTCCTCTGCAGTGTTGGTGGACCGCCAGCATCACCATAAGCAGTCAGTCAATAGGCTGACTCAACAGTGTGTGAAATTAAGAGGGAAATAGAAGTAGACAGACATTAAGCCTCTCTCCCACTTCCCTTCACCCTCTCAGACGCCAGACAGCGGCTAATGCACCCCCTAGAGCCCCCACACACTGCTATCACACACCAGCAGCACCACAGCTCCACTTCTTGTCGTCTGAAAACGCCAGAAAAGCCACGCTGACCTCCTTTGACAGCATTAATGTAAATACGACACTGAGGCGACTTTTCTGAGCGTCTGTTTGTGCGAGTTTGACTCAACCTGCAGAGATGGAAGGGTAAACATCTTCACACGCAGCCACATGGCACAGCACTCCGCTTTTTGCAAGATGAGGTTTGTTTTGTCTGCTTTTTTTCCCCTTTATATATGGAAATGCTTGAAGGCAAAAACAGATTTTTTATTTAACGAAAACAAAAAGTGTCTTGGCAGAATTAATAAATGTTCCATAAATGTTAACTAATAAACTTAATTATACAAGAACCCGAGGCTTGTCAGAGACTTGTGCTGCCATTATGAAAGCAGTTTGAGTTTGCTGTTTTATATCCTAAAATGCTAATTTTACTTTTACTGAGTTACTTTTTGTTTAGTGTTTGTAACATGTCAGTTATGCGTATTTTCAGAACACAGTGGTTTTTGTTGGTAGTTGTTATTTTTGTGCTGGTTTATTGTTGTAACCACGAGTGAGGCAGCTCAGGACCAGCTTGAGCCATTTTGGTGCCCTGGGCAAGATTAAGTTTCAGGTGCAAAGTATTTTTATTTATTTATTCATGTGTTACATCAAGGCAGAAAAGGTGACTGCTGTGCCTTTAGCCGGCCCTGAGGTGGCTAGTACATGATGTGACTGTGACTTTGTCTCTCACCAATGACTGCAGTTCATATTTTTTCTCAAGTAAGGTCCCATGGTGGTCCACCAGAAGCCGGGGACTTCACCTCTTTTCAGGCAAATAATAAATGCCAGTCAGCAACGCAGCTTAATCATGTGTGGTATTAGTGAAAAAAGCGATCCTTCAGAAGTGGAAAGAGGAGTCTTTGCCCACACCTCAAAGTTTGAGGTGTGGTTTAGTGGACAGAGTAATGTATTACACTTGAAAGAGTTAAACAAAAAGTGAATGTAATTTGTTCAAGTTTGGCATCCAATTTAAACCCAATGGATGGATCAGCCAGTGATCTTAAAATTCCCCAAGTATTCTTATTAGAATATAAACTTGTATTTATTTATTTATTCATTTATTTTCTTTTCACAGTTTTTCTTTCTATTCTTACTGATCTTTTTGTTTGTTTGCACTCTGTTTGCCATGGCTATCAAGAGTTGTTTGTCATGTGTTATCTGACAAAGATTTGTTTTACAACAATAAGCCTTTTCAACAGTTCCTGTAGAACTGTTGAAAAGGTTTCAACAGAGGGGATAATTTTCCATTTTTGCCTTATGGTTTGTTTTCCTTCCTGCTCTGAGCAATTAACAGTATGTCTGGAAATTGTAAGGTCACGGAGTACATTAAAATGTCACCACAGAAGCATTATCAGTCTTAGTCTTAAAAGCATAATATGCAACATTTTCCTTAAAAAACAATGGACTCATTTAGACATAATCCCTTTAAATCATCACTTATGTCCCACTGGAAGTGTGTGGAGGTGTCTGTCTCTGCAGAGACCCTGACCTCTGCCTGTATTTCCTTATTTTCTCTCTCTCTCCTCTCTCTCTTTTTTTTTTTTTTTTTTTTTTTTTTTCTTTGCTGTGTTTGGGATCTTTTATCAACCAAAAATCCTGTCTTGGGAATGAGGCTCAACAATCAGCTCTCTTTCTGGTGCATTTACAGACAGCTTGGGCAAATCCTACTGATTCTACCTTTAAATCAGTATATAATTACTTATAACTTCACACATTGTCACATGAGATTGTCTGAACAACAAACTAATGAATAAAGCTAATGACTGTATGACACTGCTGTGAAAGCTAAAATAAACTCTTGGGGGGAAAAACACAAAAAAAAAAAAAAAAAAGCTGTGAAATATTACAGCTAAGTGAAATTCACATGGCCGATATAAAACAGTCAAATAAAACCAGACATCTATTGTCAGCTGTCCACTGGGAAGATGTTTAGAATATCTCACATCTTTTTTTCTTTCCAGCTCCTTGATATGTTAATTTGGTTCTTGTTTTTGAGTTAGAAACAAAATCCTTTCTGCTGAGAGCCTCATTTTGTCAAAGCAGGGAGGAGTCACATTTCCATACGAAATGTCTCGGTTAGAATGAAACTACTATTAAGGAAATTCTGAACCTGGCCTAATGATAAAAAGGCAGTTGCCAAGGTAATATGCAAAACAGTCTCATTGACTCCCGAGTTGAACTATGAGAACCACCTTCAAAAATGGAGGCTGGAGAGTTGAACTGAATCCTGCTGAGTAGAAATAAACTCTGTTGCTGCGTCTCTTTGCTTTAAAATATTAATTATCCAACATAGAAACAAAAAGCTGAATGTGTTCTGATATTTTGCATTCAGTTGTGAACGACTGACTTGACACAATCACTATAAAGTAATGTGAAGTATTAATACATTTACTATACTAATAAAATAGGAGATACTTTGTAGCTTAAGATTTTACAGATTACACACAGTCAGTTTAAAAGATATGATGCATTTTTATAGATTAAACTACCAAAGAATAAATTAAATAGTTAAAAATTTGCTTACATTTGACCAGCTATAATATTGAAATGCTTTTTACACATGTAAGCATCAGGAGGGATTGATGATATGACTAAATGTTCTTTCAGTTAGATTTTGATATGATGATATTGATAACCTATAAATCATGGTATAGTAAATCTTTCAACTGAATTAAAATTGAGAAACAAAATACAGATATACTAGAAGAGGTCACTCAGTAGAGTGCAGATCTCTGCCAGGCAACAGATGATGAAGCACCTACTGCAATGCCACAACTGCCAGGTGCAGCAACTGAGATTTGCAAACATTTTAATGAAGTTTTTTTTTGTATAGTATGGTGTAAGTTTGCTATATACTGAGTGAATATGTATGCAAGTTTCTAAGAGTGTTTTTGTATATGAGCATCCTGGGTTCATCTAACTCTATGAATTTAATAAGAAAACAATCAACAAGATGATAAGCCAAACTTCTAAATTTAAACATTTTTGTGTTTAGAACATGTTGTTATCTATTTAGAACATTACAAGCAACCAGGCAGCTTTACAACATACAATATAGAAATCTACATTTTTGAAGAAACTCACGAAAACTAAAATTCTGAATAATTTACTTGATGTTGGCTGTTAATAGGTCAGAGTCTGCATGTCTCAGTGGAATTTGTGGCTATTCAGATGGTTAATGTTTTGGCATATAGGCCTGCCTAGATCTCTCCAACTAACTGAATTTGATTCCAACAACAGCTGCTATCATGTTTCAATTTCTCATGTTCCTAACAAACCAAATTCTTGAAAATCAGTTTTGAATTAAGCAAGTTACAGTTGATTTTTGTAGCGGAGTCTGCATTTCTCATTTGCAAGTGGTCCTTGAACATTCAGATATGGCAGCCACTAGGGATGTCACGATACCAGAAATTAAGTAGTTGATACCAGTGCTAGTGAATTCCCACAATTCTAGACGCCTTATTCGATACCACTGTAAAAGACAAAAATAAGAGTAAAATTCGACCATTATTGTTTTTCTTTGCCACCTGAAATAAAAACTCTTCTAAGCTTCCAGACAAAAGACTGAGGAGGACATTTACTGAAACTGCCTCAAATGCAGACATGCAACAACTTGAGGTGGAGATCCAAAGTTGTATTGGATTACAAAAGAAACACACAAAAAAAAAAAACTTACAAAACTGGCAGATAGACAAAACAAGGCAAATCAAGTCCAAAGTGTGAGAGGTCCAGCAAACCACCCAAAAAACCACAGGGAAATACAACAAAAACACTGGGAGTCTTGACCACAAAAATGAAGATGAACTAGCAGCTGAAGAGGACCAGACACAAGGGGTGATTTTCATTCGCTGAATTCGTCTCTTCGTCTCCTCCATTCGCTTCCTCTCCTTGCATCTTAGCTCCTCCCAGCGAGGATATGAGAGAGAGATGCAAGGAAGAGATGCAAGGGTGGAGGAGACGAAGTTGTGAAATGAAAAATCCTGGGTTCTTTTCAGCGTCAGTCTGAAGCGACGACAGTTATAACAAGTTGATAACAGCTGTATCAGCTGTCATACTGACTAGTACAAATGTCCACAGAAACACTTTATGTACTTGTATTATTGTCATCTGCACAATAATACACACACAGCTGTGAGAGAATGTGTGTGTCGATTTTATTATAAAATAAAAAACGAACAAAAGACAAACTGCTGCTTTGCGTGATGCCACAACTCTTTGCAATGAAATGATCCTGTTACAAAGTGTTAGACACCAACACATCATATCACTTTCTCACGTGTAATGTGTTTTATTTTATAATCTATTGATCATTATACATGACACTACAAAGTAAGCAGCCACTGCAGGTATTTTCCCTGATCAGTCCATTAAAAAGTGTGTGACAGTGATCCCAGTAATAAACTCTGAATCATCACTGTACCAGACGCCTCCTTTTCATCCTGTCTCTACCTGTTTGTGTCAGAACATTCAGAACATGCTGTGATTTGCACTCTAATAATACTAATATTACTCATAATCAGTTATTTCCTCTGAGATCTTTGTGACACCAAAAACCGTGAATATTCACAAAATATTCCATCAGTCACTGGACTTTGATGTCTCTGTGTGCGTCTTGATGACGTAGGATGACAATCGCCAAAATTGCCCAATCAGCATCACTTCTCTAAATAAAAGACTTCCACGTAACAGCTAAATTCCGCCAGGTGCGGCTGCATCGCATTACAGCTGCGCCACAACAGCGAGAGCTGATCACAGCCAGTCTACACAATGCTTGTGATTCCACCAGCAGTGCCTTGGCACGTCCCAGACGCGGCTCCCCGCTCCGCTTTAAATACGTGCAAAGTCTATTTTTGATGTATGCCGTACAATTAGCACAGAGCTGATCGAATGGACAGGAAGTCAGACACAGAAAAGGCAGGGAGATTCTAGTTAATTTTCAAAATAAAACACCCCGTGCAGACTCACGATCGTGACAGATAGAAAAGAAACTATTAACCACGTAGTCTGCTTATCTGTGGTAGAGGCACAAAGAGCAAGGAAAGAGGACCTAATCAACAAAATCTGAGCAAGTAAACGTAATCAGGCGGGAAAAACACTCTGCTGCAGAAATGCTTCTGAGACACTGCTGGTGGGGCTTGCAGCCATGCGGAGGACGGATCAGTACCGTGGCACGGGCCTGCCGTGCTTGGTGGAATCAACTGGTAAGATGCAACGGTGTATCCTCACTCTGAGCTCCTCCAAGAGCCTCCTCTCTCCTTGTTCCTCGTCTCCTCCTAGTGCATTTAAGGAATTCGAAGATGATCCATCATGGCGGACCAGAAACAACTAATGGAGAGAGGACACAAGGAGGCATAATTCAGCGTAATGAAAAGCACCCAAGGCAAAATACACTGGGGAGGTGATTAGGGGCAGGTGGAAACCCTCAAAGACAGATGAAAACAATCAGACATTTAAAAACACGCAGGGAAACAGACAAAGAGAAAGTCAAGACAACAAAGACACACAAGGGAAGACATACCAAAATAAAACAGGAAGTGAATTACAAAAACTCCAGTTTAAGATGAAATGAAACTTTTCAATGAGCCCTGCAACAGACGAGGCAAGCCTAGGTTTTAGCTTAGCAGTTGTTTATCACTTACGGCCTTTACTGGCAGGTCGGTATACAGCAGAACAGTTAACGAAATCGTTTTTTTAAAATGAGATGAGAATACAGATGAGAATACAGTCAAAAATGTGCACAAAAAATTTTAGGCTAATTTGTCCAGTAGCAAGTGAGATTTTTTTTTTTACATTTTTGTACTGATGCTTTTACTCCAGCAAAGGATCAGAAGATTTCTCCTGCTAAAGCAAGAAACCTTGTGGAAGACGCTATAAGTGATATTATCATTGACATAGTTTCACCTTTGAGCCAGGCGGACTTAGGAAACCACTAGAGGGAGCAACAAAAAAACAAATGCATGTATTGAGGATATGGTGTCAGAATCTATATTATCCTCTGCTTGTAGTTTACAGTTTCAGCAAAGGGATTCATAATGTGCTTATTGTTTAAGTAATCAAAATTGTCCTGATGGCGTTTCAACATTTAGCCTTAAATGTATAAATTCTTCACCCTGACAGATATTAAATCAGAGATTTCTACACTAAAAACAGTTTTAAACCAGAAAAAACACACTGTCTGCTGTTTCTCTGGAGCGTGCTATGCTCATCAAGTGTTTTTCTTTCTTTAACCTCTCCTGTTGCAATCTGATTCTGTCTGCTCACTGAAAACAGCCGACTGAAGATGAATACAAGTGGCTGAGGGCTGAGGGAAGACAATGTCTGCAGAGACTCTTCAGATGGATATTGACCAAAGGGGAAGAAGCTGATGGAATTTCATTGACCTATGGCAAACTGCACCATGTTACACAACCAGATCAATGTCCTCTCTCCCTCTTTTCTCCATTCACCTGTCTCTGGGGGACTTTTAATGCTCAAACTTGTTCTCGTTGGGGAACCGGGAGGCGGGGGAGCACCTAAAAACGTTGACAGATGTGTGAGAAACTGCGAGGCTCCTCAGGATTGTTGGTAAGTGCGTTTGATCTGCGAGATTGAAGGATGGCGAGCCAAGATTTCAGCTGCTGTTGTATTCCTCCTCTGACTTCAGAGGGAATGTAAGAAACAGAGAGATTCTGTGATGTGGAAGATCCTGCACAGATGCTGCATATGCTCCTCTCGCTCTGAGAGACATTTCGTATTCAAGCTATTGACGAGCCGCCTTTATGTTCTGTGACCAAGGTCAGCGGCTGAAAATATCTGATTAAATCTTTCTGGTTGATTCTCGATTGTGAATTTTACAAGGACAAGCGTGCTGGGTCAAAATCTCTGACTTACAAAAGACACAACAAAGCTGATGTCAGTGTTTCATGTCTGCTGAGAAATCTGTAAGTCAGGCCTGAAGCTGAGCACAGCAGAAGAGATTGATGAGTCAGATATTTGTCCGATCAATAAATTTTTATGATCATATCTTTATTTTCACTATATTCGCATTTGAGTGAAATATGTACTTATTCTTCAATTACAGAAACAGGTTAAGTGAGGTGAAAACCACTGGGGGGAAGTGATTTATTCACGTG
Organism: Lutjanus argentimaculatus; assembly: GCA_034769285.1. Taxonomy (NCBI): domain Eukaryota; kingdom Metazoa; phylum Chordata; class Actinopteri; order Lutjaniformes; family Lutjanidae; genus Lutjanus; species Lutjanus argentimaculatus. Next base: position 12,383,846 of record JAWZSL010000006.1, on the reverse strand, counting down.
CTGTTTTTAAGTACAATTTTGAGATACTTGTACTTTACTTGAGTTTTTCCACTCTACATTTGTAACTATTGCACTTTCTCCCCACTAGTTACTGGTTACTTTTGAGTCAAGATGATATACATAAAACAATAGAATATGCATTGTTATAGATTTGTCTACCCCACAGTAAGGTTGTTACAATATAGCTTTACCATGACAACATTTAAAGACTGCTGCAATGCAGGACTTTTACTTGCGATGGAGTGTTTTATCATTGTGGTGCTGATACTTTAACATAAATGCACAGTGTGTAAACTGTACAGCTAGCAATGTCTCTCACATTAAAACAATAATAAAAAACGTTTGGTTTGATGACATTGTGAGGTAGCGTGGGATCATGGGCGCTGTTTTCTTTGCTGTAAAACAACCACCATAGTGGCTGAAAATCTATCAGAAATCACGTGCATGGATGAGGTCATTTTAAGCAGTAAGTAATATTAGTAAGTTTTATTCATGTTACATTTAGTCACCGACTTCCTTCCACACTCTGACGTACCAAATGTTTTCCCATAAGTTATAACAGCTAGCTAGCAACAGGTAAGAGGAAACAAACAGTTACTATAAATAGATTATGGATTTCTCTTTGTTTGAACATTGTTGGAAACATTTGGCATAATGTAAGTACACAGCTCAACAAAATATGTAACCTATATCTAATGTTTTTAGATATTTCATTGTGGAAATGTTGCATATTATGGCTTTAAGCAAAAGATCTCAGTACTTCTGCCACCACCGTTGAAAACAATGTCTCTGGGTAAATAAAAAATTTATTTAACAATATTTTGATCTAACAGAAATCTTTATGTGTCAAGTTAAGACCTGACTGACTTTCTGAAAGCTTGGTTTTCAAACAGCAGCTGTGCACAGTCAACATTTTGTCCTCAAGGTTCATGTAAGATTTGCAGTGATGACCGAAGTTCACAAAGATGTCAGTTTCAACAAATTTAACGGTATTCCATACAGTTGCTGAGAGATTTCACTCTGAATCATAAGTGTGAGGGCTCCACATTTTACAGACAATAAGATGTAACAAGCTGTAGTTTGTATCAAATTAGACAAAACTAGAAATAATTATTAGACAGTATTAGAGCCTTTATTAGACCCCAATTAGACTTTTTTCAGAGGGTAATTTGGGACGCATTACAAAATAACTGCACTGTAAACTTAAGTGAATTGTTCCCCACTGTTAGACCCTTATTAGGCTTTATTAGAGGGTAATTAGCGACACATAACAACACAGCTGAACTGTAAACTGAACGCAAATCACATGTCTGCTATGAGACGCACCTTGTTTGGCTGGTCCCGTACAATTGGCAGAGTAGTCAAGACTGATGCCTGCTTCTTTGATCAAATCACATTTTCTGTCTACTGTATTACAATAAGTCTGTGCAGTCACTCATAGATAAAATGTTCCTCTATGTCTATAATTTTGGCCTTCACTTGGTAGATCTGGTTCACGTTGTTTTTAATTGGGCATTCACTTTAGCTTACGCTACAGTTCTGTTGTAATGTGTTGTAATGTGTCCCTGATTACCCACTAATAAAGTCTAATGAAGGGTCTAATACAGTCTAATAAAGAACATATCATTTCTAGTTTTTGTCTGTTTGCTGTACAGCTTGTTATATATTGATCCTCAGGAACATGAGTGTCTATACAAAATTTCATGGAAATTGGAGTGTAAAGAATAGTTTTAGAGACATTTCAGTCTGACACTGTCATCCCCAGAGCCATGCTGCAGGTGAAAAGCCACGTCACGTGGTGTCAGAACATTTGTTTATTAAAAGAATATTCCAAAAAGCTACAGGTTTTGAATATTGCCTTGAATATGTTTTACTTTCTAAAGAGTAAGATGTAAGCAGGTCCAGCTTGAATATAACCCAAAAGCTCAGGTTTATTTGTCATTTTAACTACAACCCCCCCCCCCCCCCCCCAAAAAAAAAAGATCCTTCAGTTACAAAACCAACAAAATGCAAAATGTTCGAAAAAAAAACAAAACAGAAATGAATTCATGGCAGTGACTTCTCAGCTGTTGACAAAGCAAAAACAACAAAAGCTGCTCCACAGAATGAGAAGGGTCTTCAAATAGCCCTGTTTCAATTAGTGAAAGGATTGCATTATCATTCTCCAGGTAAGAAGCGATATATCAGCCGAGCAGGTCATTGGATTTCAACACTCGTGGGCGAAGGGATTTGGTCAATCATGAAACAGCCAATTGATTTTTCTCTCTTTATTTGCAGAACTTGGCACAAGGCAGATGGAAATTTCCCTCCCTGGGCACGCTGATTGAATGTAATTTTGTCTTTACGCAGCAAGCACACTTACCACCTGTTTTCTGTTTTCTTGGGTTGACATTTGGGAATATGAGATACGTTTGTGAAATGCTGGAGAAAAAAGAACAACTGTATTGAGTGGCAACAGTGTGGTTTGGCTTCAGAGAGCGCAGTTCCTGTGATAAGTGTTAGTGGAGTGTTATGAGGAGAAATATTTGAAGTGTGCCAAATGTCAAATCAAATCAAATCAAATCAGTCTTTATTTGTAAAGCAACTGTAATCTCCCACTGACACATCCGGGCAAAGGTTTGGAAACTTTTGAATTGTGGAGGCAGGCTGGGGCACTGATTCAAAGATAAGTTTAAGTTCTTTAGTTTTCATATGAACATCTGTTACAGTGAAGCAGCCGTTGGCAATAAAATTCCTGGTCTCTCCAACAAGGCTCACAGCAAAACAAAATGTACAAAAGAAGTAAGTAAAACAAGAGATACTTTGAAAAGAAACAGACAGTACATACATTAGGTTTTTTGCTTATTGTGATGCTTTTTTCAAATGCCTCATATCAGCAAAATCTGTGCAACATAAGGTAAAAGGCTATGTAGGTCAATAGACCATAATAATTGATAAAAGTATTAAAATTGTGTCATACATTTGAAAAATATAAAAATCAGATATGCTTTAACACACAAAAAATATTGACATAAAAGGTTTCTAAATGTGGAAACCTGAATAAAATTTTCTGAACACACTGTAAGTTATTTGAACCATGTTCATTTTCTTTAGTTTTTGAGATGTGCTCATTTTTAAGAGAGGAATGTGAAGAAGTGCCACTCAGGGTTCACTGTGCTGAACTTCCAGCAGTAGTTGGCCAATCAAATAGAAGGGGATGCAAATTGTGGAAGTAGCAGCAGGTCAGAAAGAAGCTAACATGGAGGAGGTGTAGCTCATAATCTTGGTGTCTGTACAACGCAAGTCAGCCATGTACAAAGAAAAACAATACATTACACTTGAACACCAAATTGTGGAACCAATGACTGAAGCCTATGTTCTTGTTTGTAGAAATGTTCATATACAGATTCTGTGTCCAAAATCATTCACTCACTGACTTCTCCTTATTTGCTCTCTGGGATTTCTATGTCGAGGACTGTATAGTGACCTCTAATACTGTGAAGAAAAAACACTTTACCACGCTGCAGTGTGAAAAGGCTTTAACAATGTCATCATGAACATACCAGGTGATGACACAAAAGACAGGAACATGCAATGATCTCCTGCAGCCACTAGTGGGCACCCACTGGAGGTTGGTTTTCACAGGCAGCCATCCGCTGCGACATACGGTATCTTGCATAGAATATTTTTTGCAAAAAAACCCCCAACAAAACTCTAATCTAGCTGTATTTGTAAATAAAGATGAAGAAGTTCCCCTGAGGACTATTCCACAAAGAAGCAAAAACTTTTTGGAACTCAAGCTCAGTCAAAGCAGCACAAAATTATAAAATAAGAGTGCACAGAGCACAACAAATGTTCTTTTCAGCATCCGTGACAGGGTGAAAAAATATGGATGTAAATTAATAATGCATAATAAAACAGAACATGGAGTCAGTTCACTGACATGTGCATGTATGATGTTTCCATGGGGGACTGCTGTGATTGGTAGAACCCTTGTGAAGTAACAATGATTGGTCAAAATTTAGGGAAAAATAGCGGAGTTTGGACAAAATTGCACGGTCATGCAGAATTCACAGAGATTGGTTGAACTTGCATGAATTGATGCGATCGCAACATCGCAACTTCCTGGAGGGACTGGCTAATGTTAGCTGTGTAAGCCTCACCCTCCGCACTTTCGCCAGAGCTTTCTGAGGTGGAGGGTATGTCAGAGAAGATACAAAATGATCCAACGTGGCTTACAAAAGTGTCTGTACACATGGCATAATAATACTACATGTAGCTTTTGCTGTTATGAATAGGCACTACACAGTGATTTAGTAGATTAGCTAGCTCACAGTGTTGTGTAAATTGAATGTACTGAGAGTTTTTTTATGAACAGGCTGATTTATCTTTGATAATAATATGTTCAATTCATGTTAATGTGTATTTCCAGATATATTTCAATTTAAGAAAGAGAGAGAGAGAGAGAGAGAGAGAGAGAGAGAGAGAGAGATGAAATGATATTAAAAGGTGTCATTTGTAATAATGTTATAATCTATAGCCATGGAGACAACAGTAAAGGAAAAAAGACACCCAGACCAGCAATCATTATGAGTCATTTTGTGGTCTTTTTATGTCTTTTTGTAGTTACGTCATTTTGTGAACTTTTTGTGGTTGCTTTGCGTCACTTTGTGGACATTTTATGTCTTTTTGTAGTGATTTTACATCTGTTTGTAGTTGTTTTGCAACGGTTAGTGGTTGCTTGATTGGTTTTCCAACAAGAGCTGTTAACAGACATCTGACACAGAGGCTCTGATACTAAGCCAACTACCTATTGCCATTGCACGGTGGTAGCTGGGCCACCAGGGGTGGTCAGTGAGATGCGGGGGGTGGGGGGCTGTGCCATCCCTGTGGCCCCCGCCTCTGTCAACCTCTCTTAAGAAAAACCCACAGTTTAATTAGAATATTGTTAATATGTGTGTTGTTTTCCACTGACCTGGAACAGGAGTGTGTTCAGCAGCATGACACTACTACCCAGAGACAAGCCAACACATGGTTCCAATCTGCAGCTGCTCCGCTTTAATCAAGGCAACACACAGAAAAAAATCCAGTCATGTTTTCATGTGATACTTGAGCGATGTCACATGTTGTGGAGCTCTGATTTGAACCATATGTAATGTGTGCACAGACAATAGAGTGAACAGTGTTATTGTGTCTTTGGGCACGAGAGACGACGTATTCCTCTTACAAGCAGAGTAATACTGTGATTTAATGTGAGCATCAGAAACATCCAAATAAGCTCAGCGGTGACGTCATGTGCAAACGGGACTGTCTGAGAAAAAACAAAAATCTATTCCCAGGAACAGAACTCATTTAGAGCTATTCTAGGGTTTTACTCCATGGGGAGGATCTGGGTCTGTAGCCATGTGTGAAAATCCTGCTCAGTATCAAAATCCAGACGCTTCACTGCTCCCTACACTCTCAGAAATAAAAGTGCTAACTAAACCATGAAAGGTTCTTCGGCTTATCCCCACAGACAGTTCTGCCTGGAACCCAGCATGAATGGTAATGGAACCATCTGTGAAAGGTTTCACCAAGAACACCCCATGAAAGCTTCTACAGAAAACCCTTCTATGGTGTAATGGTTACAGGCAGAACTCTCTCTGGGGGTTCTATCCACAATGTTTTCACATTGTAAGGGCGCTAACAAGAACCCACCAAGGGGGTTCTACCAAGAACTTTTTTATATTTCAAGAGTTTCATCCAGAACACACTCAAGGGGCTCTACTGAGAGCCCTTTTTTATATTCAATTGATTTTTATCTAGAACACACATGGGGTTCTACAGAGAACCCTTTTATATTCCAAGGGTTTTATATGGAACACACTAAAGGGGTTCTACCAATAAACCTTTTATATTCCAAGAGTTTTATCCAGAATCCAACCAGGGGGTTCTACAGAGAACCTTTTTCATATTCAATTGGTTTTATCTTGAACACAGCCAGAGGGTTCTACCAAGAACCCTTTTTATATTCAATTGGTTTTATCTAGAACACACACAGAGGGTTCTACAGAGAACCCTTTTATACTCCAAGAGTTTTATCCAGAATCCAACCAGGGGTTCTACAGAGAACCTATTTCATATTTGAAGGGTTTTATTTAAAACCCAGCCAGAGGGTTCTACAGAGAACCCTTTTATATTCCAAGGGTTTTATCTAGACCCTGGCCAGGGGGTTGTACAGAGACCCATTTGGTTCTATTGAGAATACACTCATGAGTTTCTGTTGAGAATCTTTTTATAATCCAGGGGTATATCTAGAACCTGCCCAAGGGGTTCTACAGAGAATCTTTTTCATATTCTAAGGATTTTATCTAGAACCTACGCAAGGGGTTCCTCTAAGAACCCTTTTCATCTAGAACCCCTCCAGGGAATTCTACTGAGAACCTTTTTATATTCCAAGGATTTTATCTAGAATCCGCCCAGGGTGTTTTATGGAGAACCCTTTTATATTATAATACAAAGAACCTTTGACAAACTCTTAATGAAATCCTTGAAGAACTCTTTGTTCCAAAAAGGGTTCTTAATGGAACCCTTAGACTTCCAAAGAACCACTGACAAACCCTTTATTCAAAAAAGGGTTCTATGGAAGTAAATGGTTCTGGGCAGAACCTCAGCCCTCCAGGAAGAACCCTTTTGGAACCTGTATCTTTAAGAGCGTATGGAACAACACACACACACACACACACATAATCCCACATGTGCTTGCATGGACATTTGCAGATTTCCACGTGTGCGCACACAGGCACACAAAAATACACAAAGCGAGTCATGAGCCCAGCATGCATGTTACACACACACACAACACACACACACGTTTGCACACACACTCTCAGAGGGAGTGAGGACTATCTGTGGGCCCAGTCATGCTTCACCCATGCAGAGGTGTCTGTTAGCAGTGGGAGTTATCATTGGCCATGCAGGCTTATTCCTCTGCCAGAGGAGCCCGTGCCAGGAAATGAGTGATAACAGAGCCCAGCGATGACTGGCTCGCACAGCAGCAGCACATGTAGACCCTGGCCGAGATGAAGAAATGACAGCGTTATGTGCACATACATCATAAAGAAGTACAGCTCTGGCGTCCCTCCTTTAGCCTTTTCACTAATGACGTACATATTTACATTCCATTAGCTCTGAGAGGGTAAACAGGATTGAAGAAGCAGCTCACTCAGAGATTGAACCACATTTTTCTGATCTAATATCTTATTTGTTCCGATGTCAAGCTGCAAAATGAAAATGCTCATAGATATAATAAGCATGGAGGGAAATTGATGACTTGTGTGATCGCCTGAGAGAGAATCATAACTTTGAATCCTGTGCTGTGGTATTTAATTTAGGTGATTCAATTTATTCACTGTAATGTCGTCATCTGTACTGACAAAGTCACTTTCTGTTTGTGGAAGGGGGAATGTGGATAGTCTTGAAATCCTTCACAGTTAATCTTGACAGTTGAAGGATTATGATTTTTTTAAGGGTTAAGAGTTTTTCTTCTTCAGTGGAAATGCTCAAGAGTCTAATTACGGAAATGTTTCTTTTGAATTTCTGAGGAGCAGCTGAATGGAACAAGGACTCACGGAAAGGCCACACACATCTTGGATTCAATCTAAGAAAAACCTTGGGTTTGGGAAAATGTGAAACAGTTCAAAACTCTACTACAAAACAACATGCCTTAAAACAAAAGCATTTGGGTTTGGAGGGTTGTGTCTTTCTTAGCTTCTCCAACTCCAGAAATAGAAGAACTGAAGTGTAAGGAATGGATTTAGCTGTGTGTTCATCTGCTCTAATGTAAGCTTTAAAAGTTAGCATGTGAGCTAACAAGCTTACTACCTACTGTAAACCTAATCCTTTGTTCACAAAGCACAGAATTACCTACTGCAACTACATCGGTTTGTGAGGTTGTACATTATTTAAAAAAAAAAAAAACTGTTTATAACTGTGTGGGGTAGTATTTTTCCACTTAGCTGGTCCTGGATGCTATCCGAGTTTAACTAAAATTAGCAGCTCTTTTCTGCTCTTTACTGTGTTTGTGGAGAGATTTATGCTCCAGTAACCCCAGGTAAAAATATAAACCAACCTGTAAGCTAAATGCCAATTAAAATTATAAAACAATTTGATCTGACGTTTTTCTTCTTTTCTTGCTTCCAATACTGACGTTAGCTCAGTATTAGTTCAGTTTTTTGACTGGGACATGCAGCCTTAGCCTCAGTCTTTTAGCATCATATCATGTATGGAGCCATCAAATTCATATTTAAAAAGTCAGTCAGAGACAGCATTTTTTAACTAGTGGTGCTAACATTAGTTCATTTAGAACTATAATGTATTATCCACCGGCATTCACATTCTGCCATTAAGTTAGCAATGCAACGTCCAGTTACACTTTCAAAGTTAAGTTTGCTGAGAAACATTACAGGTGAGGAGAGCAGTTTTTTTAAACTGAGGTAACAAAACTTCTTGGTTAGGTTTAGGGAATGATCGTGGTTTGGGTTAAAATGACCAGTTCCTTCAAATAATAATTATCGACATTGACTTTTTGTCTCACATGAGTCAAACTCCTGTCTCCTGTGTGAAAGTCTTTGACCCAAGGGCAACCTGCCTTTTTAAGAGTGGGCATTTCCCACCAACAAATGAGCTAATGTTAACTTAATTAGAAAACTACAGCCCATACCAGGACAGCTGCCTGCTAGATCTGCTCTGGATCCTGCATTACAAATGACAGACGTGATGGACACATTATGATTGACTGTATGTTGGAAAGTACAGACACCATGTACAAAAAAACAGAACTCATGCTATAAACCTTATGTAATTTAAGGGCTGTAATGTTAATTTGATATAAATGAACGATTGATTTTGAAAAGGACAGTTTTAATTTAGATTAGTTTGTGAGGTAACATTGGCTAACAGTAGATAGCTTTATTATTCTTTTAAATTGTTCTTTTAAGTAAGATTAGCTAGCTTGTTAACATTAGCTAACATTATTCTTCTTTTAAATGACTCTTTTGAGTAAGATTAATTAGCTGGCTAATACTACCTAATGTTAGCTAACAAACAAAGACACCAAGAAACTCCTAAATGTAAAATATTATGTTTATAAAACCTGAATTTAAAGGTAGTATAACTAAGCAAAATTTTAGGAACTACTGTAACTTGTAAGCTATAATGTATGTAAAAAAAAGAGAGAAAAAGGAAGAAAGAAAAAAAAAAGGGAAAATAACTGTGAAAATACATCTTCTTGTTCTTAACATGGCCACAACTACAACAGTTGCCAGCTAGAAATACATTTTATCAAGCTCTGTCTGAAATCAAGGACCCAGTGATTAAAAACATAACTAAGAATTTCAAGTGGTTTCAAACTTGACAACCGTAGCAACAGTAACTAAGGGGGGAAGGACCCCTTGTCCTTGTAAGTGCTGCACAGCTCGATAAATAGAGCATTAACACAAACACGGTGGTGAGATAATTATCTGAACACTTTGGCTCTGTGTGATGTTTAAATAGGGTACAGCTACCTTTTGCATATGCGAAGCCACCAGTAAATGTGTGGTGCCATGCTGGGTGACTGTTTCACTCCAGTTAAGTGTTGAATAGTACTAAATGGTCAACTGGTCATGATCACACGCCGCCTGTATTCAGAGTCAACAGCCTTCAGATGGCCTCATGAATACACCTCTTAATGACCAAAGCTGCTCACAGCCACATTCGAGTCAAATATGGTCAGTTTGCCTTTTAATGCTGAATTAAATTGACAGAATAATTACCTTGATTAATTGAAAGACTCTTCGATTCACTTTTGTCTGTGTCGTAGTTTAATCAGAATGCCATAAGAGATATTTCTGAGAATCTTTTCATTTTCCTGTATGTCCTGGTTTCAAGGTTACCTGTGCTGTAAAGATTCAGCGCTATCTCGGGTTGAAGTGCATGTCAACTCTGAATAAAAGCTTCCTGAAAAAGCAGTGAGTGGTGTGATCCATTATTTTCAGTGTTTCTTCTATAGCTGTGGATGGCACCTGGAGCAGAAGTCAGTGTGTGGTAAATTGTCCTATAATGAATCAAGTAGAAGCTGACCAGTCATACTTGACAGGAAACATGCGAGGACACGGAATATTCTTTACCAGAGCATGAAAAAATAATTTAGAAGAGAGAATTCATATGTGTGTCAAGCATCTTGTTTGTCTTTTCATCCTTTTTTCATCAAAACTCAAACTCTGCTTATCAGTTTACCTTGCCAAAAATGTTTCCTTCCTGTGTCCTAAAAATAAATAATACCCTGCAATCTCACCATATCCAGAAGGTCATTTAATAAAACTCACTGGTGTTGTGAAGGTATTTCCAAAATCCTTAAAAACTCTTCTAATCCTCCATAAAAATATCTCATTTTGCTGTATGATAAAACAGATTTGATAATACTTTGCAATAAGGTACACAAACTTTTGAGCAGGTATCAAGGAACAAAAGGGGTAAGCAATCATAAGGTACTGAGGGACTACTTAGTAACTACTCATTGTGTGTTACTTTGTAATCATAAGATGATGATGTATTAATGAGGGGCTACTTAACTACTCATAATTATGTATCACTTTACTTTAGACGACATAGACAGGGTAAATAATCATGAGATGATGATGAATTAATGAAGGATTGCTTAATAACTACTCTGTATTATGTATCACATTACTTTAGGGGAGAGTAGTGAGTAGTAGTAACTCTAATATCATTATCTATTATATTATAAGTACCTCCCTAATAGCTGATTCTTTCCTCACTTGTCTCTTTGTTAAGTAATTATTAACTAATCATTAGAAACTATCAAATTTGATCAGGAGTTACTAATTTACTTATGTACATTTAAATTTACAAGCAGTTACTCCCTAATCAGCTCCTCATTTATTCTCTTGTAACTACTCTTAATTTTGTGTACCTTGTTGTAAAGTGTTGCCACAGATTTTAACAGGATTTCTATACAGAATGGAATGGAATAGTATGGAATCTGATTTTAGTTATTTCCAGGTCGGGATATGTATGGAAAAATATTTGTCTTTCCAGGCTATTTCTGTTTTCTACAATGTAAAATTCACAGTTACTACCAATAAACTGATCATACCAGCAGAGTGCCTTTCATGGCGTTTGGAGTGGCCAGGACAGCCGAAATGTTTACCACTGCGTGAGAGAGCGCGAGCCAGAGCAAACTTGATGTTGTCCAAAGCACAGCAAGAAATATGGCATGCGACTGAACGCACACTGTTGCACAGAGCTGCCTCTATACCTGCAAAGAAAAATCTCAGTCCCAGGTGCCTTATAACTGAACCAAATCCAGACATACACCGTCAAATTAGCTTGACAGAAAAGGCGACATCAACTTTGAGGTGGTTGGCATCACAACAGATCAAATATTAAGCTTATCTGAACATTTATTAGTTATACACTGATGTAGTTGTTAGAAAAGTAAACAGACTATCTTTTCTGCATAATGAAACCAAATTCATTTGGTTTTCAATTTTACTTAAGCTTTTCTGAAAAATTGTGATGCATGTTGCAGTGTTTTTAGGCGGGAGCAAGTGAAAATTGCAGTTGTTTGGAAAGACACAACTTAAGAAGCAGGTAAAAATCTTATTGTGCAACAGACAGAATATTTGTTAATCTAAGTAGTTAGAAGACTCTATCTATGAACTATATCTAGAATAATGGTAACTGCTGTTAGAAGACCTGTCAAACATGAAGTTATTAAAATATCACCATATAGCTTAAGGAAAAGTGAATGCTTAGCTCTGTGAGTCAAAGCTAGGCTAACAAATAGACACTGAGTGTGTGCATGTGCGCTGTCTCATTTCTGCGCTTGTATGGAAAAGAAAGAGAGACAGAGTGGGTGCATGTGTTATTTCTGCCGGGCTTCACACATTGAGTGGACAAACAATCTATTCCAATTAAAGCGAGCTGCAGCCCTGGTGACTGCAGAAGGGGCTGTGCTCCATCGGATCACATCATCCTTTGAAAACCCCCAGATTGGCTGATTGTGATTTGAGGGGAAACAGGGGCCCTTCAGGAACAACGAGTGTGGGCTGGCAGCGAGGAGAGGAAAGGTGGGGGTGGCAGGCTGACTCCAACTTAGTCCAGAAAGTTCCACAGAAAATAACGTTACAGCTGAGGAGGAGGGAGGGAGGGAGAGGAGGGAGGAGGTGCCAGGAGGGGGCCGAGACCATTAATCCTGGTTGTAGCCTCAGTTTACCGCTCCTACTGCATGTGGGGCGAGGAGGCAAATTAATTATGTGGCTGAGATTAATTAGGTGATGTTAAGGGAAATCTGTGACTGTAAAACTTTAGAAGGCTGCACAGCTGACTAGACTAATGGGGCGTTCATGAACTCTTAATAGATGTTGCTCTAATGTTGGGTGGTGTGTAAGCGTAGCAGAGAGAGACAGAAACAATCAGAAAACTATTGAGACAAACAGCAGAGTGAGGATATGTCCTCGCTGACACACAACTCCAGTTTAAAATGAGTTGGGACATAGTGTTAAAGGTAAATAAAAACAGAATGCAATAATTCAGACATGCTTTTTGACTTATATTCAATTTACTAATCAAAATGTTGGTGATTTCAAGGGGGTTACATCAAAATATTCTTCTGGGGTTGGCTGGCAGAGATCTGCACTCTGAATGCACTGTTTCACTTTGATTTGTTTTGGTAAAGATGGGTTACTTCTGACTAAAAGCATATCAGGTAATGTGCTACAAACCATGATGAAATATTTATCTGGTGATTAGTACATTGTAGTGATTTTGTAAAATGGTGAAACTTAACTACTGTAATTTTCATTGTCATTTTTGGGGGTTCTTGCACTTTTATGAGTAAGAATGCATTACACCAGTATTTCCCAAGCTTTTTGAAAACCATGGCGACTCAATTCACAAGTGGCCTCATCAGTAAGAGTTAATTTGTTTATAAATGAACTTTTAAATGTTTTTCATGCCATTTCTACATCCTCTTATATTATCATGATGCCTGTTATTGAAAACATGCACATGTTAAATACTTTATATATGAGAAATAAATACCTTTAGGCTGAGTTAACAGCAAAACTTCGTTTTTATTTCCTTTCATCAGGAAAACAATGACGGACATTTTAGCCTACTTCATAAATGAGATAAAATAAGCGCAGAATTAAAATTCTGTCATTTTTTCCTTTCAGTAAAACAATATACACATATTAATGCTTTTTAAAAGGTGTACTGCAGATAGAAATCTTAAATTTGCTGAATTTCTCCTATATTTTTTGTCAATATATATGTCAACCTAAATAAAATCTCTGTGACCCACCAGACCAAACCATGTGATGACGAGTCAGAGGGGGGATTTGGCTTTAGTTAGTTTTTGCCTTGTATTAGTGGTAGTTGGTGTCCATCTTGTTTTACCCTTGTGGATTATTTGGTTTGGCCAAGCCACTATATGTGTTCACTGCTGGCTCCTTTACAACGTGCAGTCCTTGACTTAATCACCTTCACAGGATTACAACTTTGAAAACAGACTTACCCCAAACTGCAACCAAAACTGCAAGGCATCCAATCTGCTGGAAGTGAAGAAGAAGAAGAAGAAGAAGAAGAAGAAGAAGAAGAAGAAGAAGAAGAAGACATAGCGATGTGTTCCTCAACGTCCATGAAAGAGGCTTCACTGGAATCACGGGTAAGATTAATTAATTATGAATTATATGAGATATTTTTTAGTGCTAATGTTAAAGGTGAAAAATGGAGGATAACGCCTTTTACTAAACTTTTCTTGCTCTCAAACACCGTCATCTCCAACATGGAGGCCGGGCTCGGTTCATCACTCCAGAATTTTTCAGACCTTTTCTCTTTCACAGCAACTGACACAAAGTAAGCACTATTTTTGATGGCAATGAAATGGGCAGTGTTATAAGAGACATTTATGCAAATAATTTTGATTGTCAGTATATCTCAATCCTCATGTGAAGGCTTTAATCTGTTTAATCTGTCTTTGTATCATTTTACACTCAATTTCAATTAATTATCCAAGAAACACAAGTCACACAATTTGTATATTTCAAGATGACACACCCTTAAAATCCTGTATTCCTGACTGCGTCACAGCATGGTCCCTGTACTCATCACTTTGGCCACAAAGGAATCCACACGATGAAAGAGGCCTCCTATGGAACTGCAGGTGAGTCCAAGAATTAATTGTGTAAGATTCAGAAGTTAATTGACATATTTGAGTTGATTTGCAAAAAATATATTTACTATGTTTCCAGTTAACTATTTACAAATTTATGCTCATGGTTATTATTTACGTGTTTAAATATTTATGGCAGCATCTTTTAAAAGAGTTAAAATAATTTGTTGAATCTGCCTCTTGAATTGCTTTTTTTTTTAATTAATTTTTGGACAATTTTGCCTCTTTGGTGCTTATGACGGTTATTTAAATGAAGCCGTTTAGAGGAGAAATGTTTCTTCGGTGGAACTGACAGAGCTGCTGCTGGCCATCTGGATGTTCTAAGCGTAATTGCTTTGAGGTTTCTGTTAGAAAAAGAAAAATATTTCACTAGATTTGAATGTAAAATTACTTTTAACCCAAATATTAATGATTTCAAATAATTAAGATCTTTACCACTAGAGTTGTTGTTTAGCCTTGTGCAAAAATAGACTTTTGCTTTGTTAGCATATGGTGCCTGACATCAGTAATATTATTAGATACTACAGCAGTAATGTGATTACTTTGATGTGTGCCTCTTTTTGAGATACAGGTACAGTGGGTTAACATGACTTATTTTTTCAGAATTATTGCCCCCACAAAGAGGGCGATGGTAACACTCTTATTGCATGAAATTTCAGATCACAGTCTTGTCCTTACTAGTTAAAATATATCAGTTGTATTATTAATTAATGCACATATATATTTCTCATATCAAAAGATGACTCTTATATATTTCAAGCAGTCTATAAGGAATGATATAAAACATGTTATAATTGCCCCAAATCTCACCTATCTCAAAATATTGAGTTAGTCTCTTAAAATAATGACAAAATTTCTGAAAATTATGACTTTATATCTCAAAATAATGATTTAAATGTGTGTCATTTTGAAAAAAATTCATTATTTAAAGTCATTTTTTGGAGATACTCTCAATATTTTGAAATACTAAATCATTATTTTAGATGCTAAGTAATTATTTTAACAAAGTTTCTCACTATAATGACTTAGAGGATCTTCTTTTTCCATCATATTGGCAGAAATGGGCTTCCACAGACACAGAAGTTTCATAGAGGACGATCTATCTGTCAGTTTCTCACTGTTAACAGCCTCCAGCCTGCAGTGCAGTTGATACACTTAACCGATACACCGCATAATTATAGAGAAACATCAGAATTTGTGATCAAAGGAAGTTTTTATGTCAGGTAAACGCTTCTGTCCATATTCACACACACTTCTCTTTCACTCGTCCTCTCTTCCTCTCACGCTCTGAGTTAATCAATCGATGTTCTCTATAAAACTTCCCACATCTATGATCAGGGTGTTTTGGTGCCTCCTCCAGCACTGAACTGATCACAACTCATAAACAACAGAAAAGTTCATTTTTTCTCATCCATTTTTAATTGTATTTTTTCTATTCAGATGGGTCTTTATTCTGTGTATCATTCATGTACATATCACCTTTGTACCTATTAGTTTGTTTAACTCCCTAATGAGTCCAACGCTACACTTACAATTGTAAGGGCCATGAAAATGAATACTGAATGTACAAGTGAAATGTAAATGGTAAGTAAAAAAATGGATGGATGCACTTTACTGATCCCAGATTGGGAAATTTCAGCCAGAAACAATAGAAATGTGACAATAACAGATTGCTTTTTGTAATGTACAAGTCAAATCATCAGAAAATGTTAAGTACAAAGGAGAAATTTGTGATATATTTGCTGTAGTAAAATGACCACAATATGTCATCAGAGATTAAGGAAACATGTTAAGCTGAAATCTTCAGTTCTCAGGCATCAAAACTACAGCCACGGTGTCCTGTGAAATTTCTATTCCAGGCTGGAACAACTGTTTTTGTTTGCCTGTTTCATATTAATTAGAGTTCAAATTAATGCTGAATGTTCGCCAAATGAGTAAGTGTCTTAAGAAGGAGTCTTAAGAATTCCTTGATAATCTTTTAGACGGAGTAGATGTTTATAACAGTTCAAGTGAGCAATATTTTAATGGAGTCTAGCAGGCAGTGAGGCAGGCAGTCTGACTCCAACTGAACTGCAATACCGGGGTGTGTATTTTTGACACTGACAGACAATTGACATTCTGCAGTCTGTGGCGTTGAGTTGAAAACAGGTTTATCTGGAAATGGCATCAGTCCTTGTTTGACCCAGAGTGAGGTGACACTGACACTGACGCCTGCTGTATTCTGGATTCCAAGTGAAGAAAACAACGTTCCTGTGAGTTCCTCCAGATGTGATTGCTCTAAAAGGACCATGAGGAGACCTGACACCTTCAGAGCGACACTAAAAGCAGAACGCGGCAGACCTGTGTTATTGCTGCACGCAGCAAATGACGCAAGCAGATGTCTGATAATCTTACAGCAGAGATCAGCATCCAGTCACACAGCACACCTGCTCATCCTCCCTGAGTCTGCAGCTAAACCTGTCCTGCTGATAGCCGTCGATAGTCTTGCTCAATGCTATCACTATGAAAAACATATGTAAACTCAGGATCAGGGAGAGCATTCCTGCTCTCGAGGACAGAAATAATACACGAGATAGAAGGAAGAAAGATTGCTTTGGTCTGCGTTTGAGGGGCAATGAGGTTAACATCCTGTCTGCAGAGCCCCAGTAAGCCCCTGAGTAAATCTAGGCCACATTCAAATATGAAACAGCTACTGTAGGTTTTTTGGAGCTTAATGTCTTTAAGACGGTGCTGCTGATGTTTTCAAAGTAGCAATAAGATTTGAATAAATAATCCTCGCCTTTCTAAAAAAACTGAGTAAGAAGATCACACCCTTGGGCATAAACAACTTCTTCTTTTGATTTCCCATGGTTGGGATTGTGCTCGAAACTGAGTTTACCTATCTGCCCACTCTCAATTCTCTTTTCCTGATTTATGATACTAAAATTTACTCTCCCACCTTGACAATTAAAGCAAGTATTAATAGTTGGAGGAGGACATAATGTCAGACAGCAGCTCCGCAGCAGCACAATATTTTGTTTATAGATACCAGCATGCACTGTGATGTACCTTTGCTCATGCAGATAAAGGGTAACAGGAAATTCCAGACAGTTAAAGGCTTAGTATGCAGGATTTTCATCTTTGTGTTATGTGCACGTGACAGACAGCATGTATTAAAGGGACAGTTTGGATTATTTGAAGTGAGCTTGTAGGAGGTCAGTGTATTAGTTACAGTGGTTGAGTGTGGGTGAAGGTATTTTAGTCCCTTTAAAAAGTTCAACCTAAAAGAAAGCAATATTAATTGAAGTGTATGGTTTAATATTTAATATGATTTGAATATTTTCACAGCTTTACTTTGCTTTACTTAGGCTTTTCCAACCAAAAACTGCCATCATATAAGCCAAATATCGCTCCCTCCACACCAGCCAAAGTCCATAGACAAAATCAGTAATTTTACCTTGAAGAACAGGGGAGTTGCTGGCTTACTGCTGCCTCAATCTGTTCATTTGTTTGTGTTACTGTGTGACTGATGTTTTAAAAGCGTAGTTAAGATGCGCAAAAGTCACACAATAATACAAACAAACAAACCGATTGAGGCAGTGGTAGACCAGCAACTTTGGTGTTCTGCAAAGTAAAATGACTGATGTGTCATTAATTATATTAATTAAGATTCTGTTATATTCAGGTCAAACCGAGTTAGTTTCATTGTTAACACCCTACTATTTTATATAAATATGACCGCCATGAAATCAGAGTCTGTTTTTGTCCCAGGATGGCAAAGTCATGACCTTCTCTACTCTGACTCTAATTGGCTAGTACTTATTACAACAATATTAAAAAATATTGCTTAGGGTACTTGTTCAACCACTCAAAAATGCATTGTGTCTCTATTGTTGGATAAAATAATCTAATCAAGAATAATGGCAAATGAACAAGAAACAGGAGTTACTTGGAACCAAATCCATTCATCTCGTCAATCTGCCCAGGCAAGACTGAGCAGACAAGACGTTTGAAAAACCACAAAGTTTTTGAAATAAAAGACCCCATCCAGTGTCGCAATCATAAAAACTGAAAATTTACTGCCCATAAATGTATCCTGAAAACAGTGTGATCCAGTAATCCACAGAGATGGATGCAGACTGAACACAGACACATGCTCATGCTTGTTAACTAAGTGGACATCATAAGTTGACTCATCCTTTTCTTCCCTTGTTAAGATCTGAAGACAAACTGCTGCACAGCAGACGCCGGCTACATAATGGAGGAATAAAAATAGAAAACATCAGACATGCTAAAAATAAAATACATCTTTATTATGGTATTAATTCTTCACTTTTTGAAAAAAATATTTACAGTACACCGTAATGATCGGCAAATATATGATTTGCGCAGGGCATTTATATAACTGTCTCTTACACAAAAGGAACATTTGAGTAACAAAAAGAACAAATACATTTTCAGTACGGCTCGTGCCTAAAAGTGACTGAGAAAATCATAGCAGCATGTAAAGGTCCTTCAGAGCTCTAAATGCAGTTAGGTGTTAACAATGTCATATTATATGAAGCAAAACATGAGGGTATGACAAATATTAAACTGCTTGGTACTTATCTTTATGTAACACATTAACTGACACAGTCTAAAGTCTGAATGTCATTATCAAAGTCCTAATAAGTCGTCTGTTCTGATCAGACGAGCAGGACAGCAGGGAGAGACAGTAAAATGGCAATAAAAAAGGAAAAAAAACAAGACATGCACTGAATTGAACAGAGCATGTCATGAACTGTAGTCTGCCCTGATATTTGGCTCCAGTATTCTCCTGTAACAAATGTACTAGTACAAAAATAGATTTAGTTTAAATTTACATTAGCTTTGTCTCTTCATCTACACTGTTAGTGAGAAAAACAAGACATCTTGTGGGCGTTATCCCCAACTGAGACTCAGGCATTCATTTCCAGTTGAATGTTCGACCCACCAGTTCAAAGAACTTCTTGTTGGGTTCGTGAAAGAACTGGTAGAGTTTCTGCAGGATGGCGGGCGCCACGTGAGGGTGAGCCCTGCCCTTTGAGTCATGTAAACATCGCTCTCGCCCGTGGTCTCTCAAACAGTAGAATCCTTTCGTTTTATTGAAGTAAAAATTTGAAGCGTTTATCTGTGGCTCCAGCTTTAGGAACCTCTCCACCTTTTTCATCTCAGGGAAGGGGTCCCTGATCAACTCGTCCCCGTCCACCACATGAATGCTCTCCAGCGGGAAGTATTTCAGCCAGTTCTGCATGTGAACATAGTACAAGCTGCGATTGAGCGCCTTGTATTCCAGGTTGATCTCGCCGTCCTTCACCAGGACGGACTCGATGGGCTGGTAGCGCTTGTGCTTCTGCAGGCGGTTGTAAAAGACCTGCGTGTAGTCCGACAGCACCCGCTCTGTGGGGTCTCTGAGGATGAGCAGCAGCTTGATGTCAGGGTTCATCTGATGGATGCGTTTGGGGACTTTGCTGGAGGTGAAGTAGGCCGGCGTTTTCTCCACCGTCAGCTGGTCAGGGAAGGCGTAGGGCATCTGGCTGAGGTACCACGGCAAGCCCTTCTGGAAGTGGTTCTCCCAGTCGAAGAAGTGCACCTCGTTCTGAGCCGCCGCCACCGAGCTGTGCAGGCTGAGCATCTCGATCAGCGCCCGCGTGCCCCCCTTCCTCACGCCGATGATTATAATGTGAGGAAGCTGTTGCAGGGTCCCGTTAGGATGGCTGGTGGTGCCGTTGTCGGCGGGCGATGACGTGGTGGGCGAAGGTGGTCCCTCGTCAGCCATGGGCCTGGAGGGGATGGGGGGGGACTGCATTGCAAAGAGCAGCAGCCCGAGGAGCAAGGCTGCCATGAGGGAGGTCCTGACCCTGGAGGATTTCAGCCTGGCGAAAGCTCCAAAACTGTATCCCACATTGAAAGAGCAGCTGCCTCAAGACAAAGGTCCAACTGAGAAGCAAAACCACGGCCTCTTCTCCACCAGCAGCAGTAACTGTAGAGGAAGAAAACAGCTGTGATTAGGGGAGCCCTGGCAGAGAAAAAAACACCTCCGGAAAAAACCTGCAGTCTAGCCCACAAACAGGGTAATCAACATGCCTGATCACCACAGTGGTATTACTTTCAGTTTAAAGGAGCAACATTTGATATAATTTATGGCTCCCGACATGATTAAACTTTAAACTCCTCCTGGTAAAATCTGTAAGGTAACAAACCACCAATAACCTACATTTTAAAAAGGAGACGTGTGTCAGCAGCAAAGTATTATTATTTATTTCACTTTATGTGGAAAAATGTCCAACTTCTCTGATTTCAGCTTCTCAAATGTGGATATTTTCTTGTTTCTTAAGTCCTCTGTGTCAGGAAACTAAATATCTTTGGGTTGTGGACAAAACAAGACATTTGAGGACGTCATCGTGGACTTTGATCAGCATTTTTCACCATTTTCTGACATTTTATGGACCAAAATAATCAAATAAATCAGGGACATGATTAATTAATAATTAGCCCCAATATGACTCCCAGTAAAATCTGCAACCACAAATAATAAAATAAGCATTAGTTGCAGCCTAATATAATTTATGGCTATTAACGTGATTAAACTTTAAACTCCTCTCAGAAAAATCTGCAAGGCAGCAAAACACAAATACTCATGTGCATGTTATGATAAATAAAACAGAGCTGCAACGATTAATAGATTATTAATCAACTATTAAATTAAGCGCCAAGTATTTTGAAGATAAATTAATTATTCTGAATGTGAATCATTTCTGGTTTATTTGGTCTTTTGTGACAGTAAACTGAATATCTTTGGGTCATGAACAAGACAAGACGTTTGAGGACATCACCTTAGACTCTGGGAAACCCTAATGGACATTTTTTTCACCATTTTCTGACATTTTATGGACCAAACAACTAATCTATTCATCAAAAAATATGTCTGACAATGAAAGTAAGGTTAGTTTCAGCCCTAACATAATTTATGGCTAATTGACGTGATTACATTAAATAAATAATAATAATCACGTGCATGTTATCACACACATAGTCTTAAATCTATGTCCTTAAAAACAAACATGTTTCAGTGTAATTTATTTAACCATAACAATATAGGACATGCAATACATTCATGGCGTACAAATTACCTTGAAGAGTGTGTACTTTTTAATAAATAAAATGCGCATAAGCAAAGTTTACCTGGTTTAAATCTCTTCAACTACCGGATTATAATCTATGACGATAAAAGCTATAAATGTGATGCATGTTAAGGAGGAAATTTTAAACACTGATTCTCAGCTCGGGAGGCATTTACAGGGAGTAAGCAGGTGTGGTGAATATTTCAAATTAAAATGCTGGACAAAGGACAGAATTTAGGAATTAGATGTGAAAACACAGAAGAACCGCATATTTTTTCGCCTGCATTGATGTTTTTGCATGATATATTTTTAGTAAAGCAGTCTCAAGTCGTCTGCTTCGCCAACACGCTCTCGCATCGATAAAGAAACCCCTGGAGTGCCCCCGATCTCTTACCTTTTTAACTATGACCGTCCACTCGACAAAGCTCTCATTTCGTGCAGCTTTAGGCCCTCTGATACTTCCAGACCAGCAGCAGTAAGATCCACCTCTGCGCCGTCTCTGTGTCTCTCTTTCCGTGCGCGTAAAAGTCGCCTCCGACCGGGGAACAACTTCACCGGAGCGCCTCCTCTGTGCTTGTGTTTCGGAGCCAGACGGTTCTCCCGGTTTTTGAGTGTCAGCTGTTGTATGGAAGCCTACGCCTACATTATTACGCCTGCAGGACCACTCCCCCCCTCCGTGACTCACGTTGTTGTAATGTTATGGTATTTGACGGGAATGAAGCTGCTGGTAGGGCTGATATGAGAGGAGGAGCTGGAGCAGGTGAGGCAGGAGGGACGCTGCATGGTCACACGTGTAGGGATTTGGCCAAAGAAGAAGGAAGAAGTGCGGGATAAAGGAAACCGTGCAGTGATTATGTGTCATACAGACAGAAAATTGCTCCAATCTTGCAGGGAGCTCTTTTATGATTAAGGGGTATTTACCAAGAAGCCCCCAAAATATTCAAATCAAGCAGTCTGAGTTGCTCTTTGTAGAAATTTGTAGCCCATAGAGAGCCTGCGCCTTCTCAGGATTTGGATTGAAAAAGGCTATTCAGAGGAGCCTCCAGGAGTCCTCTCTTCACTCTTCGCTTTCAGGGGAAATCAATGAAAGAGACAGACCAGTTATTCATCCCTGGCATTCTTCTCTCCCTTTGTCCTCAGTGCAAGTGCATCTGTGGGTAGTCGTTGAGTCCAAGTTGCACAATCTCGCCACCTGTTGAGCTGCATTTTCTCTCTTTTTTTCACTGGGAGATGTTCAGATCTGTCAGCAACAGCACGTCCAAAATATTGCTCCAATCCAAAGTGCAGATTTAAACTGATTATACATTAAATCAAAGCATGGCAGTGCACAATTTCCTCTGAGTCACGTTTTGAATTTACAGTCAGTGTGAGAAAGTTCAGAGTCACTTCACAGAGCTGATGAGTAAGTGGCACATCACTAATGTCAAATACCTTGGCAGTTCTTGTCACTTTTGCCCTGCAGGGATGACACAACAGTGAGAAATCATAAAAATATGATGAGAAGAAAGTGGAACAAAAGCTGCGTTTATACTCAAAGTACCTAGAACATTTAGTCCCGGGAACTACTTTTCAAAAGGTTCCTGCAGCCTGTTGTTGTCTGTTCCACCCATGAGATTGTTGTTGCAGGAGATTTTTGCAAATCTTGCCTATAATGATTATTTTCATTTTCAATTAATCTATCAGTCATCTTCTCAATTAATCAATTAGTTTTTTGGTCTCCAAAATGTCATAAAATGGTTAAAAATACTAATACTAAGTTTTCCAAAGTTCAAGGTGATGGCCTCAAATGTCTATTTTTTCCACAACCCAAAGATATTCGGTTTACTGTGACAAAAGACGAAAGAAACCAGAAAATATTCACATTTAAGAAGTTGGAATTATTATTTAATTTAGACTTTTTTTTACTTCATTACCTAAACCAATTAATCAATTGTCAAAATAGTTGCCAGTTAATTTAATAATCAATTAATTGATTAATCGTCACAGCTCTAGCATACACCTTATGCTTTCATCAGTAACTCCATAGCTGCAGATCTTTCCTCAAGGAAAGATCTGTGTTTCCACTGCAGGGACCAGGGACTACATTAAAGGGACAGTTAGGATAATTTAATGCTGGCTTGAATGAGGTACTTATCCATGGTCAGTGTATTACCCACATTAGTGATGATTCTCAGGATCAAGTTCTGGTGTTATAAGGAGCATATTTATTCTCTGTTATGCAAGTGTATTTATGGACACTGCTAACTCTGTGGCAAGAGGTCAAAGAGGAAAGTTTATCCATTAAAATTGCAAATCTTTCAAGTCTGTTTGAAGAGAGCAATATTTAGTGGTTTCCCTTTGGAAAAGGCTGTCTGGCGGCAAGGCAAAGTTGTGAAAAGATTCTTCATATAGTGTACATTTAAACCAATATTGATTTTTTGAGGTGGACCTTTTATTAAGTTTCTAAAATACAGTTTGTTCCTGACCCTGTCCACAGCAGTACATTGCTTAACTTCCTGCACAGTACTCCTCTGCTGGCCGCCATTACTGTAGGTGACACAGGTATCAATAAGTATCTTGTACAACTCCACTTAAAATAATCAGAAAAATCTACAGCCACAAACAGTTTTTGTTTTTTTCAAATATTGATGCTGATCCATCGCTTTATATGGTGTCTTCATTGTTGCATAGTTGTGCACAAAATTATGCGAAAAAAAAAAAAGAAATTAAATCTGCACTGCAAGCCCTACCCCCAAAGTTCCTGCACCTTTGGAAAGCACAGCCCCCCAGCTGGGACTTTCTGGGGAGTAAAATAATATCCCTGGAACTTAATTTAGACCCTGGTCCCTGTGGTGGAAATGCACTGTGGTCCTCCAAAGGTTCCACGTCCCTGGGGGCAGTTGCTGCAGTGGAAACACAGGTTTTAGCCTACATGATATGTTCAAGTGAATACTTATTTGAATTAAAATTTTTGTTAGCTGTAATTGAGTATAGAGTGAAATATAACATGTTTCCAATGCTGATATTCAGCTGAAAGCATGGAAGGCTTAAGGGCTTTGCAACTGAATATGGATGTATCTGATTTTACCCATGTTTGCGAAAATTTCTGCTGTGTAAGTTATTTAAGTGAAGGCCATTATACACATTAAAGCAATGCTCTACCTATACCGGGGGGCTACACGCAAGAGGTTTGGTGCCACAGCAAAAGGTCAACCCCACTCCTTAAATACTCCCTTTTCCACAGAGAGAATGCAAACGTATGTGCTTTCCTTATTCAGCGTACAAAGTCTGAGCGCTGATATGGCCAAGAGTTTCCTCACATTGATTTTGAGATGCAGTTTAGTAATCCTCACATTCTGCCTTCGTGTCTCCAGGAGAAGTGTGAATTCAGCGGCGTCTTGGAGCCGGCTCGTACAATATAATCCTGCTTTGAGGATCATCAGAAGCGTCCGACCACATTAACATGACAATAGTGCGCATTCACAGACCATAAATACCCTCAGTGGCACCTCAGTGACTTCCCTGCACCCTCAGCTATAAACAGGATGAAATAACAACAAATACTTAACTGTGCTTTAATGGTATCACATCTGCTGCATATTTCATCTTTAAAGAGCAAAAAAAAAACTGGCTTTTTAAACTCTAAAACAACACATTTCATGACATTAAAGACAAATTAAGGGTTGCATTTCACCGACACAAGTCACTTTCACTTTTGATGTAATTCAGACAAATCTTGCAGTGTTGCAACATGATCGGCATGCTTGAAAACATTTTCTTTTGCTCGTGCCAACTGTTCATGGCATTAAAGACAGGTTTCAGCTGGTGTTGGCAGGCGTAGCAGATTCTAAATGGGTACACAGATTGTTATGGGTAAATATATGATATGCACGCTCTGTGTACGTCACTGCCCTGATACCAATCTGTCATGTGAAAAATTCAGTCAAACCTGCAAATGTGTGTTTTGTGTAAATTCCCATAATGAGATATTTAATGCCACTATACTGTCATATATTTACAGAGGAAACTCTGAACAGCACAGTGCCTGTTAAAGGATAGTTTGGGTTTTTTCTTAAGTGGGATTGCTTTATAGAAAGTCAGCACACGCCCCAAGTTTGGAGAAGCAGCAGGTGTACGGGTGTAGGAAGCCTAAAGAAGAAGTAAAGCACTGCTGTGGAAAGGGACAGCAGCAAAACATAACCAGATTTTTAAAAAATCAATACCATTATAAGAGTATGCTATATTAAGAATATTTTCACTGCTATTTTACTTTGCCGTCAGAGAGCATTTTCTGACCAGAAACCTCTGTTGTAGAAGCCAAATATCACTCTCTCCAAACCAAACAAACTCCACTGGCAAAATCAGTAATTTTACCTTGAAGAACATGGGAAGTACTGCCCCACCACAGCCTTGATCATTTGTTTGTGTTGTGACCTCTGTGTTTTAAAAGGTTGGTTTGGACTCATCAAAGTCACACAATAACACAAGCAAATTAATCAATCAGGCAGTGGTAGCCCAACAACTCCCTTGTTCTACGAGGTAAAATGACTGTTTTTGCCAATGGGGTCTGGTGAATTTGGAGAGAAGGATATTTGACTTATATAATGGTGGTTTCTCATTGGAAAAGGCTGTCTGATCAGTCTGTAGCTACCACTGAGGACATGGACATTGCTAATGTCCAAAATAAATGTTTGCAAGTCTGAGGAGTCAGTAGTTTCTGGGTTATTGTGCTACTAAAGAATTTAGAATTACAGGATTTCAATATTTCTCTTCCTCTGTGACACTACATATCTGTGTATTAGAATCGTTGCAGAGGAAATGATGCACATATAGAAAATTTCAGTGATACCTCATTAATCACTATAATTTTTTTTATATATAATAAGAAATACCTCTTCTTTTTTATTTTATTGCATATAATTACATTTACAATATTAAATTTCTTATTTTAAAGTAGCAATATGTAGCTTTTGCATTTGCATTTGTAGCAGTCCAAATACTGAGATGGAGCCACAGACTGTATATTAAATAGGTTGAAATCTATGGAGTCAAATAAGAGTCATTAATATTTTGAGCTTGTGAAGCGATATTCAGAAATAATTTCACAGCCTGCAATTGTGTATCACTTGTAGTGCGCATGTGAAAAATGCACATGCGCACAAAAAGATTTGCACCTGTGGAAATATTTTGTGCATGTGTGAAAAGGTTTTGTGCATAGAGATAGAACTTGCACGTGTACAAAGGTTTTCTAGTTGCAGAAAAGTTTTGTGTAGCCTTTGTGCAGAAATGCTCTTAAAAATGAGTCTTCACAAAGTCTAAGAGATGGATACTCAAATTTACCATCTGTTTTTGTGACCTGAAGTTACAAAGCTAGAAGGCATGATTTACTAGCATGAATTTTGGCCCTGTGTTACGCCTGCCCCTGATTGACTGTATTTAGCCAATCAACATGCTGCCCACTGAGTAGCCAATCACGGGGCAGAAGGCTGCAGCGGATGTGGTTACTTGTATCATCTGCAGCATGTGTCAGTGACTACGATATTCTAGTCAGTGAGCAGTGTGCTGATTGGCTAAATATAGCCAGTCAAGGACAGGTGTAAAAACAGGGCCAAAATTTGTACTTGTAGCTTTGTAACTTTAGGGTCACAAAAACAGATGGGAACTCTGAGTGTCCATCTCTCAGACTTTGTGAAGACTCGTTTTTCAAAGTATTTCTGCACAAATTTTAATTACAAATACATAAAACTTTTCTTCAGCTACAAAACCTTTGTGCACATGCAAATTCTATCTGTGTGCACAAAACCTTTTTTTTTTCACACGTGTACAGAATATTTCTACAGCTGCAAAGAATAAATTCACAAACTTTTATGTGTGCATGATTTTTTTTGCACATGCACACAACTGCAGGCTGTGAAATTATTTGTGAACATCCTTTCACAGGCTCAAAAAATGAATGACTCTTACTTGACTCCATAGAAATCCTATTTAATATATGATCTATGGTTGAAGCAAGTTGTTTCCCCCCCCATCATCCCCTCCTCCCCAGACTCGAGGGGAAGCATGAGCAGGCTGCAAGAACACTGCAGGATTGCAGGATGCACGCAACATCATAAATCTACAATAACAAGTGACAATGAGTCTTCCACTGCACGTTGATCAGCTGTTTATAACGGTCAGTTGTCTGTTATTGTAAAGCTAAACCCATTATCCTGAAAACAAAAGCACGCTACTCTGAAAATACACACTCTGGAGGTTGAGTTCACTGACTACCTGTTTTCTGCCTGCCAGACTCCATAAACATATCGCTCAGTTCAACCGTTAAAAGAATTAATGTGAAACAGGCAAACAAAAAGTTATTCTGGTCACCACAGCTACAGTGTTTTTGTTAGAGTAGCAAGTATTTCAACTTTCTTTGATCTCTGATGACATATCATGGTCATTTTATGATTTATCACAGTGAATATATAACAGCTTTCTCCTTTAAAGGGCACATTATGTGTTATTTAATTTTCAACAATTTTGTACAACATGGCAGGGCTCGGATCATGACCTCAGTATTTATAAAATCCTGGATACGGCCCTGGGTCTGACCCTGTCCACAGCAGTACATTGCTTAGCTTCCATGCTGGTACTCCTCTCTGCTTCTCCGGCCGATGCCGACCACCATCTACTGTAGGTATCTGACTATGGATAAGTACCACTTCAAATAATGTGAACTATCCTGTCCTCTAACACAGACCTGCAGTCATATTTAGTCTAAATGTATTACTGTATAACACATCATTATACTGAAACAAAGGGCTTTGTGCATCTAATATTTCTATTTAGGAAGGTGTCTGATTATCTTTTTCATGGTCACAGAGCTTTGATATTCCCGCAGGCTCTGTAACATAAAGCTGTTTTTCCGTCCATATTATTGTTTTTCATCTACTTTCACCACTAAACCAATTTCTTCTTATTAGTTTGTGATACAATGCGTAGCTACACCTTCAGGCTACAAATGGTAATGTTGTTTTTTCCTTTTATTTTCTCTTGAGTTGCAAATTAGAGCTTCTTCAGATGCTCAGTTTTTTTTATTCTATATTCTTGGAGTGAAAATATATTTAATATATTATGGTTCATTGTCTAAACACCTAAGGAGGAACAACAGTTATTTTGCTCATCAATGGCTTTATTTTCTGTCGCTTAATTCCACACTTTAATTATATGTGCTGTGAATCATCACCCGCCGAACACCCACCAGTGGCACACTGCAGGTCAGCCCGCTCCTTCTATAGCTATTTAATTAAACACTTTGTTCAAGTGGGTTCACTCTATGGATCATTATTGCAATTATTTATGGAGGTAATACAAGACGATGACAAACAACACAAATAACATAAAATTAAGCTGATGACAAGCTGGAAGTGTCAAAGGGATGTTTACAAAAGGACCACAACAGTAAAAATACATGCAAATTACATGATTATCTTTGTTATGGAATGTTTTTCAAATAGGCAACTACTTTGTTTTACTTGTTTCAGTTAAAGAAACATAAAAATAATGTTTTTCTTTGTTTTACAGCAAAAGTGGGCACATTGGTGAAGCCAATTTCAGTGCCCAGGTGCAGCATCTGGCTCATTTCACAAGCAGACGTGTCTGAAAAATGCATAATTGAAGCTGAACTGGAAACTGTCAAAAGAATTAGTAAGGAGACAAAAACTGAAATCTTAACTCCCCACCGACTGACAGATTTCTCAATAGAAAAGGATGAAATCAAGTTTTGATTTAGTTAGCTTGTATGCAGCAGCTGATAAAGCTGGAGATGATGAAAGCTGCTGAAAAATCTAGAAAGTTGACCCTGAGTTTTCGTGTCAAACAGGTATTTCCAAGGTCAAGGTTGAACTTTAAAGCTTAAGTCCAACTGTATGGCTGAAATCAGAATAGCTATTGAGATTCCCAGTGGCAGACTCAGGCAGTCTGAAGGGCGGAGCAAAAAAAGTAAAAAGGGCACCATTGTATGCAGTGGGGCACCAGCACGCCAAATGTTGTGATACACTTGATACAGTGAAACAGGTCCAACCCCTGGTTTAGATTACAATTGTGTCACTCTATGTGACTTAAAGTACAATGACTACTACACATTTGTATCAAAACACACTGGGAACTATTAACTATTTAAACATTTACAAACACTTAGAGGCCAACCAATTTTCTATTAAGCAGGGCAGCCAATATTTCACTGCATTGGATTTTATCCACTGAAGGGCACTATCGATGGAACTTGTTTTGTCCACTGAAGGGCACTCAAGAGGGCACTTCAAGTCATACAGTCCTCTGAAGGGCACTTTAGAGAGCAATTTATCATATTTTGTCCACTTAAGGACACTCTAGAGAGCAATTTATCATGTGTTGTCCACTGAGGGGCACGCTAGAGGTTATTTTGCCACATTTTGTGAAGCACTACTGGTTGAACTTAGATATCAACAGAACACCCTGAGTGGAGGGAAAGCTGATTAATGATTGTATTGATCGTCCAATCTGTAATTATATACCGTACATGCATTTATTAACCCTCATCCATGTACAGTGATTCAGAATAATAAACAGGGGAGCTGCTGTGAACACATTGTCCTGGTTATAATTTTTATACCTTGAGTGTCAGTGTAAGAGGTTTGTAATGACGTTAAGGATTTTGGAGAGCTTGTGAGTCATGTTGTCATACGTACATTTGTATAATGACTAATTCAACTCTCAAGAGACTGTTCCCTGACTTAAATCTTGTACTAATTACAGAGCTTTTAATATGTATTGTGAGTTTGTGAGCAGTTCATTTTGTGGCTCTCTTATTATAATTACAATTATTATACAGTCTGAATTTGATGCTTGCAACAGATTCAAAAAAGTTGGAAGGGGGCAATAGAATACTGGGAACGCTGTGGAATGCTGGTCTATGGTGATCATGGACGTTGTGACCTCAGGGCAAAAGAGGAAAAGGACCATCTAGATCGTTACCATCGCTAACTTCAAAAGCTAGCATCTAGCATCAGAGAAAAATGCATGCAATAAGGGATAGTTTTTAAGATACTACAAGGGTTCTTGACTGGTTAAGAAACAGTCTCTATTTAATACTAATGCCTGTATATGACCCACATTAGCAAACCAGACCATCAGCAATAGGTTTGGCTATATAGTTATTCTTATGCTTGGTTGGCATGTAAAAAATACTGTGAGAATTACATATCCTCCCTTTGATTTCATTTTGATTTTGAAATTGAAAGCTCATCTCCATTGATTTGTGATTTAGAATTGCAATTGTGACATCCTTAAATTATATCAGTTAAACTACATATATATTTAATATTTTTATTTTATAGTTCTTGGCTCCAGGCAAAGTAAGGACAGGAATGCCCACAAAGAAAATCTTGCCTGGGCCGGATAGTGACCCTGCAGCTACTCAAGACTTAGTTTCTCTGAAGAAGTCTGATGTTCAAAAGTGCAGGGGAAAAGTTTAATATGAACATTTTTGGATTGTGTTCAACATGGACATGTCTTCAAATTACATTGGCAAGAAATACATTACAGATATGTACAGTATGAATGTTCAACTTCCCTCTAAAAAGCATTTTTGTAGTTGCAGATAAACTTCCTTCTGAGAAGATCCTTCCGAGAAAGGGCTGCCTGGATTCAGACCTACCTCCAAAACTCAATGAAAACCAGTTGGGATGTCTGGCTGGTTGGGAGGAGTCAACAGGAACAAGAATTACATCTGAATTAAATCAGTGGGAGCATGATAAAGTCATTAAAATGGACAGAGAGCAGTTGCAGGCAAACGGAAGAACACACACACAGACTTACTGTAACATTCATCAGTCTCAACTGTTCCAACAAAACACAAAAAGGTCTGAGTGACGTTTAATGAATTAATTTTACTGGTGTCATCATGTATCACAATGCGTAAACTCCCAGCTTTGGTAAGATGAAGCGGGAGCTGGGGGGGAGGAGGAGGAGGTTTGGCCTCGCTCATCGTGCCTGGGCATGCACTGTGACGTTAAGTCATGGGAAAGCAACAGTGGTGCTACATGGGAAACGGGAGTGTTTCTCGATGACTCATCTGGGGTTGCTTACATGCAGAGAACAGCTAACATACAGTGAACCAGATAACAGAAAGCTTCCTTGTACAAAGAGTTTGTGCCAAGTGATGAAATTGTATAAAAATTCTTAGAATTATGATGTTTTCTAAGAATTCCTCCTTAGAGTTAAAATGGCAAATTCATGAATTGAAGCATCTTAGCCCTTAAGAGAGCTTCTAAGGTAAAAAAAAAAACAACTGCTAAGCTGAGGAGAAAATAACAGACACCCAACGCTCAATGACAGTGAGTTAATGAACGCTATATAAATTAGATCATGCAGGGATCATATTTGTGGTTGATCTCATTACAGATGTAAAGTATGTATGAATAAACTGCATACAGCATATTTATTAACAATGTTAAAAAATTCTTTACAAAAGGAAATCTCCCATTTAACGCAATGACATTATAATACCAGAAATGAAAGTGACACTATGATATTTGGCTCCCATTAATATCAAATATTTTAAGTTCTAAAATTACCAGCATAGTAAATAGATATAAGTAAATAATGCAGCAACCATGAACTAGCGTTTCATTATAATAGGCTGTGTTTTCAAACATTTTATAGGCTTGTTTTAAAGACTGGCTTGCAAATGAGATGTCCATGAGTATTCTTGGTCTCTGGGCGCTGCACAGCAGCTTCCCACCGCTGTGTCACAGTACAGTATGCTCTGTTTGATTGTATATGTAACATTATCAGGATGCCAGTCTGCATTGGCTCAATAACCAATATAAATATATTAAGCAGTAAATGTGCCAAATTTGATGCTAATAATACGTTGGTTATACTGCCCCAAAACTGATTTGTTTATTTTCCCGATATAATCATATTAATTTATTTTTTTCCCTCTATATTTCTCCTCTCCTCGTCTCATTCAATATTTCTCCGGACTTCTTTTCTTCAGTTGACCTGAAACAGCCTCCATAGCAGCGTCTATACAGTAGCAGTTGTCATGGTTGTTATAACTCCTTGGTTGCAGCACACAGCTTGACAACAGCTTGACAACGGCCTTAATCCCACCCTGTCAGTTTTACTGTACGTTATCATTAAGAGTGCACTTTTATTGCTACTTTTCTTTTCTTTCCTTTTTGTTTTGGATCAGCAAAGCATATTCTTTAAGAGCATGTGCCATACCTTGCACCAGGGTCAATCACACCTTCTCACAAAGATAAGTTTCTGTCTCCTCCTTGCTCAGTTTCCCTAAATATCTCCTAACCAGGACTCCTTGGCAGAAGTTTTTATGCCAAGTTAGAAGCTCTTTGAGAGGATTCTCATCATGTTTATGAATACGGGCCCAGAAGTGTTACTCTTGATGGGGGAGACTTCTCTGACGTGCTCCACATAAATATTGTCTATTAAACTATAAGTTTGTTATCTTTGACAAGCAATTTGAATAAATATAATCACAGCTTTTTTCCCTTCACTTCATCTGTCACTGTGCTTGTTCTTAAATAAAGTCACAGACAGCATAAAAGCTCTTGGAAGATCTTAGAGGAGTGTCTTCACTCAGGTTTACTTTATTTATGTGATAACACAGTATCTGCATTATTATTTTAGCTCCTCAGGCAGATCATTACCAATTAAACAAATACATCATGAAATGAGTTGAAACAAATAAGCCTCTTTGTTTGCCGACATTTAGGCACAGAGGCGTGGAGGAATGGGTTGTTCTGTAACAGTAAACATCATTATCAGTCAGGAGCTGAAGAGCTGTAGATTTCCTGCAGGTTTACAGTTGTGCAGAACAGCGAGGGATTACTATTTATAACCCACAGTAAAGGCTAAAGGTAAGAGGAATCTCTCTGTATCGGTAATTACTGCAGAATTTGGCGTGTGTGC
Organism: Lutjanus argentimaculatus; assembly: GCA_034769285.1. Lineage (NCBI taxonomy): Eukaryota > Metazoa > Chordata > Actinopteri > Lutjaniformes > Lutjanidae > Lutjanus > Lutjanus argentimaculatus. Next base: position 12,350,594 of record JAWZSL010000006.1, on the reverse strand, counting down.
CAGGTGCAAATCCTTGGAAATGGCCTTCATTACGGGGAAGCTCGCAGACTGTGGCTAAGAAGTGAGGATAATGACAGTGTGGGATTAACCCTGCTTCCAACTCTCTTTACTCCTCTTCCTCAGAGCCCTCCCTGCACAGCCACCACCAGCCAGCCCTATCTCTCCCCATCCCTCGTCTCTCAAAAGAGGCCCTTCTCTCAGACAATGTAAAAGCTTGCCAGAGGGGGTTTTGATCATCCTGTGATGCTGCGCTGTGTGACAGGCCTCAGACACAGATATTTAGTTTCCCACTCAAAGATCCCAAACTCAGGAGATTAGTGGAAAAACTTCTGACGCAGCTGCAGTTGAAATATTTTACTACACTGCATCCAGCCCTTACCTCTATCTGTCTCCACCTCAAAAAGGGAACTGGATGCTTGGATGTGTTTGTGTGTGAATGTGTGAGTGCTTCTCTGTGTGCGTGTGTCTTTTCAAAAAATGTTTTTCATCTTCTCGCTTTTTTTTTTTTTTTTTTCCAGTACTTATGCTGCTTCCCCCCTCGTCTCAAAGTCAGGCCAAGGTTTATTATGAGGTCTGAATCAGCCAGCTTTTTCTATTTAAAACTGAGTTTTCAAGCATATGAAAAGGAGGGATTAGTGGTTATTTGGTGTGAAAAATGTTTTGGAAAATCCACTTCAGTGCATTCTAAAATGCTCCCCAATCACAACAACAACAACAACAACAACAAAAAAAAGAAATTCAAATAGCAGGTCTGAGCATCTGGGCATTTAGTGATCTTCAAAGCAGTGAAAGCTTTTTTTATTTCATATCTAGCTCTGTTTATTGAGCGGGTTATGTCTTCATTAAAACAAAAATCCTACGAGAATGTACTGTCATAATCTTCACAAAGGTGAAGGCTTGTGTTGTACCTGCAGCAACACAATCATTTGGCTAAAAGTTTAAATAGAACAACACCTTGTTTTTTTTTTTGTTTTTTTTTTTTGTTGTTTTTTTTTTAGCAAAATAATATATAGAAATGTTTTGATTTAATAATCTACATTTTTATAAAATGACAATATGCTTTCCAGCAGTGATACTAAACTTTTGTCCTGTGAGCCAAATCTGGCCCCCAGTAGGGTGCTGGGTGGCCCTCCAATCATTTCCTAATTGACAATGAAAACAAATTAATTCACACAATTTCTACATTAGTGAATGTTCAATAATATTCCTTGGCTGTTACTTGGGAAGCTTGGTACAAGGACTGACTCTAGCCGACATAACTCTTTCAAATGGAACTATACATTTACAACTAAAATGCAGTTGCAGCTATTAAATGTATCTGTCATTCATATAAGCCTAGTGTCAATCCTCGTATCAAGTTAATTTAGTTGATTGGTTAAATTAATAAGTTGGTTAATTTAAAAACAAAGAGTTTGAGAGAGGGATGATCTTTTCAAAAGTGGCCCCCAAGCAAAGCAAGTTGAGTATCCCTGATTTACAGTAAAAAGACACTGTCCACTCAAAGGGAATGCAGATATTTGTGGATACGTTAAAAGTAGATCTAAGGCTCTCTGTAATTGTGTTTACAGGTGTTAAAGTCTACAGTGTAAATACCTGAAGACATGAGCTGACCTGTCAGGTTGAAGCAGCAGCAGATGTTGAACTCAGGAGGCAGATGTTCAAGTAAAATGAGATTGCCTGTAAAACGCATATCTGTGGAAAAAAATGTGGAACAACGTATGATTATGAAATTTGAAGGCTTTTTATTTTTCTCTTTTAAGCTTTATTTGCATAAATTAGTTCCATTGAGAACAAAAGGCTCAGCCAGACATCAGCCACGACACAGTCAGTTACTGTCTGAAAAACGATGAAACAACAGCGTGGAGGAATTAACACACACTTCAAGGTGGCTTCCTTCAAAATGTGATATTCAGCCATGGTGAATGTACTGAATACAGACTGATGTTTGTTGTATTTACTGTATTTGACTGGTTTAATATTAAAAGAAAAGTCCATATGTTTACTAATACTCTAAAGATAACACCTTCTGTTCAATGTGCGAGAAGATGATGTGAGGTTCAGCTCCCACTGAGCGCGTGTAAACAGACTGAGCAGGCTGCAGGAAGCTTTACCCACAACAATCAATATACGTTCACTGACCTGTTTATAGTCTTTTTATTCCCTGTCTCCATTGTTTTCATGTGAGTTCAATACTTTGTGCTACAACCAGAGGAGTGAATTTGGATTCCAGCCTCACTTGAGTCATGACTTGCAAATGGACTTGGATTTGAACACCCTACCAACGTATACGTGGCCAATATTTCCTCAATCTGTTTGAAATCATTCTGGTTAGAAATTCCAACTAACCGGTTAACAGTGGATGCTTAATAAAGTCATTCAGTTAAGCATGTGTTTACATGCCCCAAAGCATTAATCAGATTATATCTTTTCTGACGTGCCAACTGTTCCTGCTCACCGTGAAACATTTAATCCGCCAGTGGTCGAACAGAAAAAGAAGAAGATGTGGTTCCAGCTTGCCAGCTGACAGTAAACAAGGAAAAAGACGAGGAGGAAGAAGAAGAAAAAGAAGAAGGAGTGTTTCCATCTGGTTATTTTCAAGATGGTCTCACATCAAATCCAGGGAACATGGATATGATGGGGCCTCATGCAATAACCACTCAAATGGTTTGTTCATAGCAGTTTGCAAGAGTGATTTAGGAGAACCTCCTCTATTCACCACTTTTTTTTTTTACCATTTTGAATTTCCTTTCAGGTACAAAATCAGTTTACAACTGGTTCAGACCTGTCATTTGAATCCGGGCCAGTTAATCTGATGTTATCCAAACCAAAGTTTTTCACCAATGACTATATTTCATCAATTACAGTATGAGGCTCAGGTCACACGGCATTAACAGCACTCGTTTTGTCCTGTTTATGTTAAAATTATTGAAAATTCCTTCCGATCCAGGCAGAGGGGGCCAGTCTCTTCCGACTGAGGTGTTTTCACTTTTATTCAGATTGGGTTTTTATTCTGGTCTATGTAAAACATCACTTCACTTGGACTTGAGCCGTTTGACCTTTAAAAAACTTAATACCTTGCCCCAAGCCCAAAGATTAAAAAGTTATTTAAAAAGCGTGCTATGAATCAATTAATTTCCCAGTGATAACACTATTCATTCTCAGCAAGTTGACACTTAATTTCCCAGATAAGCTCTGTTTTGCACCAATCTGACAGCATCCAATCAAGCTGCAGAGGAGAATCATGAAAAAGTGGAAAAGCTCAGTAACGTTACTGAGCTCCAGTTGGAAAAAAAAAATTATACCAAAAACAATTCTGTTTACTTACAAAAACTTTGGCGATTCAAATAAATCAGGGTGCCGTGGTAGCTCAGTTGGCAGAGCACAGGCCCTCAAACAGTACCATGGGTTTGATTCCGGCCTGTAGATCTTTGGTGTATGCCTTCTCCCCACTCTCTCCCCAGTTACCTGTCTGTCTAAAGCTGTCCTATCAAGTAAAGGCTAAAAAGTCCCCAAAATATCTTGATGTTCCACTTTATTAGGGCTGCACAACATTTTTATCCCTTGCCCCGTGTCCCACATATGGAAACCATGTTGCACATTTTGATTGGCTCTAGTTTTCAAAAGTCAAACCACTGCAGGACAGACATTTTTCTAAAATCTGTCTTTTGTCCAGTGGTTGTGAAGAAAGCGGGGAAGGCTGTCATCAAAGGGCTGTGTTTGGTGTCAAACTGTGCCCACCTGGGTCAAGTGCAGGTTAATCTGTTGCCGTCTTCGCAACCCCACACCCAACGGGGAAAATTGTGAGTCACTGCAAAGTCGCAAGCTGCAGATTTAGGCAGAATATGATGGAAGCTACCACAAAGAAAATGAAATACAACTACAACTGACAGGAAAACTACTTATTACAAATAAGATTGAACGTTTTTGCATATTGAGAAGAAGTTTACATAACCTGTAGTTTATGCACACTGATGGTAAGAAAGGCAAGATATGGTGAGCAAAAAGGGATGATTTAATACTCCAAATCTAACTGATGAGATAAGAAAAGCTAAGATAAAATAAACCTTTATTAGGTTCATCGGCTGATGAGGCCTAGAATTTATCGTGCATCCCTACTTTCAATTTCATTTGATGTTTAACGTGGCACAAAACACAGTAAGTTGAGGCTCTGTTGTTAAAATGATGTTACATTTGTTGAAGAGCACATTATGACTTGTCTAGGACTTGAAACTCAAAGTTTAGGACTTGTGACATGACTTAAGACTTGTCTGTCTTGATTTAGGACTTGGGTGCAAAGACTTGAGACTTCCTTGAGACTGACTTGGTCCTGCCTGTGGCTGAAACTGCACATTTTTGTATTGAAATATTTTATAAAACTTGAAAGTCTGAAATAAAGACCTGGCTTGGTTTATTCTGTAGTAAAGTCATGAATGAATACTTGAGCACAGAGGGTAATTCTTGACCTTGAGAACACTGGTGTGGCTTCTTAACTCAATGGTGTATTTGACACCTTTTTTGGAGGAGTAAAAAAGTATAAATAGCAACACAAACAAGATGATGTGCATGAAACTGAAGCAGACACAGACTGAAATCATTAAGTTAACATGTCTGATTTCCATCTGCTGAGTGTAACTATTATTATCACAGCATACTGCCTTCCATGATGTGTCATAGGGAGCACCCATCTGCTGTGAAGACATAAACCTTTATGGAGGTTTGTGATGGTGCAAAGAGCAGCAGTTTTATGAGCAGTGAAAAGGGGGGGTCAAATTCAACACAATTATCTGCATGTTTTGTCCCTCACCTCAGCTACTGATATCATGAACCTCATCGCGGTGTAAGAGATCTTTACTGAGATACAGGAGCCATCTGACACAAAGACATTTTCCTGAGGTCATCTAAGGACATAAAAATGACAATATTTCTCTGTCATGTACGTGGAATAGGATTTGTTGTATTTAGAACTGCAACAATTAATCAATAAATCAATTGTTAATCAATTAATAAATTAATCGCCAACTACTTTGATAATTGAATTAATTGTTTTGGGTCTATTTTTATTCAAAATTCTCAGATTTCAGCTTCTTAAATGTGAATATTTTCTAGTTTCTTTATTCCTACTCCTTATGACAGTTGAATGACTATATTTGGGTTGTGGACAAAACAAGACATTTGAGGACTTAAAACACTGATCAACATTTTATGACATTTTATAGGCTAATTAACTGACAGATTAATAGAAAAAAAAAGTTTGACAGATTAATCAATAATGAAAATAAGTGTGACAGGAAAGACTTGAAAAATAGATCCAAACATGTCTGTCCGACAAGATTGTGACAGGATTAATTAATCGATTTTTGTTATTGATCATTTTTTAATCTAAAGACAAGTCAAAATTCTCTGATTTCAGCTTCTTAAATGTGAATATTTTTCACTATTTTCTGACATTTTATGTACCAAACAACTAACCGATTAATCAAGAAAATAGTTGATAAATTAATCGATAATGAAAATAATCCATAGTTGCAGCCCTAATTATATTCAAGGCTGGACTGTAAACTGGCCAACGTGAGCCACCAGGTCTCCTGTGGTTGCCCTAAAATCTCCAGATTCAGTGTGTTTTGTTTGGTTACATGACTAATAGCAATTTTTGCTGACTGATTGATAAAGCCGTTGGCCAATTAATTGGGGCGATTATCTGGTATTTTGAGACATCAGCGACACCTGCACTCAGAGCACTTATTGTCATATGCACAGTTAAAACAAGTTTCCCTGCACAATGAAATTCTTTGTTTACATTCCAGTTTAAATCCATTGTATGTATTTTTCTATTTCATTAATTAATAAAAAAAATCTAAAACATCATGTTATTGGCTACGATGACGGTTAATTGTAGATTGTAGCTTGTAATGTGCATAATTTTACGTCAACAAAACTGTATGACTTCAGCCTTGCTGTGAATATTTTCTGGTTTCATACATCTGCATGACAGTAAACTGAATATCTTTGAGTTGTCGACAAACCAACACATTTGAGGATGTCACACTGGGCTTTGAAAAACAATGATCAACATTTTTCACATTTTTATGATGATTAATGGACTACACAACAAATGAATTAAGTGAGAAAATAATCAACAGATTAATCAGTGCTGAAAATAATAGTTAGTTGCAGCCTTAGTAATATTCCCTACAATATTTGAGGGAAGTAAAACACATTTGGGAGGGACATTTGACTCAGCATAGGTCTACTTCAATTTCCTGGTAATTTATAATAATTCAAAAGTATTTCTACAATATTTCTTAGTTTTGTTCTTAGGTTATACCTCCCGACAATACCTATCATCTTTAATCTCCATAGATAATTTTTCGTACCCTATACAGTCTTGTCGTTACCTGACAATGATTTTAAGATATTGTTTTGCTCATTTAATGTCAGTGTAACTCTCCGTTTTTGTGTCCGGTTCGGTCTCCATGGTAACAGAGGAGTAGCCAATCAGAGTCAGAGTAGGCGAGTCATTACGTCGCTCTACCATGGGTTGTGTGTTAAATCACCGGTGTCCCGCCCACAGCCTAGATCTACTACAACTCCTGATACAGCTGAAGCTAATGCAACGTTTATCAATCAATTCACCTGCTAATAGTCGCTTCATGGACACTGTGGAGAAGACAGACACGTTTTTACAGCACTCATGACTGCTGTAGCGACCCCCTCCGGCTGCTGTTAATTCCCTGTTGGCCTCAAACTGTGCACTGGAGGAGTGTTTATGTCCTACTGTGGGAGTTTGGACCACCGACTCTTTACTGTCCAACAAGATGAGACACTCCCAGTTTGTCTTCATACCGGTAAGACTGCTACTTTTGTTACCATGTGTATTGTGCGTCACCTGTGTTTTAATGGCTGCTCTGTGTTGCAATATGGCTGCTGATTGTTGGCTGCTACAAACTGCTAGCTATATTTTGGCGCTAATCTTGTTGGCTGCTAGCTAACGTACCTGTAAACTTCTGCTCTACTGCTGATATCACTGTATTCAGTATTTTCTTTGGTATTAACAGAGAATTATTTCTTGTTGTGGCTCAGCTGCATAATGATGCTGTCATGCTGTTTCCGTTTGTATTTGCAAACTGGTGAGATGCAGTCAGGTTTGAGTGTTGTGTGACTGCTTGTAGCTGCATACCTCCTCTGCTTTGTTGCAGTGGTTTAAGTGGGATTCTTTTGACTCAATGCAAACTGAGGCCATGTGTATGACAATTAGAGCTGCACAATTTGGTAAAAAAAAAAAAAGTCACATTGTGATTATTTTGACTGAAATCGCAGTTGCGATATGTTTAGTTGAAATGATCAGTTTGGCATTACAATTTTTATGAAAAAAATATTTATTGAGCTCTGTACCAAACATGTCATTCATTCATTCATTTCATTTGAAGATTGAGATTTTTAGGCCAGGTCATCTCTACTGTGTCATCCAAATGAGTGATTTCAAGCAGATTATATTCAAAAACTAGTTTCATATTGTAAGTTTTTGTTAGGGATGCATGTTATGGACTTTTTCAGCAGATATAGATAATTACCTGCTTCCCATGGCCAATACCAATAAGATAATTTCACACTTTTGTATTAAAAAATAAGTTCATATAACCTGTAGTTTATGCACACCTGAGAAAGGCTCAGATGTAGTGAGCAAAGAAGGCAGTCTGACTCACTGGATGCACACTGTGGTTATAAGTCCTGCCATTGGTCGCTTGCTCCAAAAGGCATCACTGTGCCCACTATTTGCGTTTTCAAAGTCTCCAGGGAACAAAAACAACCTCCAAGCTGCAACCCACACACTGAAACACCAAAACAAGTTCCACCTCAACACTATTTTGCAGCAGCACTGTCGCTGCATCCCAGATTTAGAGCCACACAAAACATTTGTAATAGACCCTTTTACAGTTTGTAAACAATGAGAAAGCTGCGTGCGCATCTTGGCAACGGAAGTACGGCGGACCACAACAGCTTGTCAACGGGCCGCTGCAAACACGAGCAGTTTTAATCGCGTTCTCAGTCTAATCAACACGTTTAATAGTTTGCAGCCATAGACGCCATCAATTCCTCTGAAACGGTCACAATCTTTCGGAAGTTTGAGCAACTTATATCGACCACTGGAATATCGATTCTGAAGTATCATATACTCAATAAACAAATGTTTTGGTGATTTTGGTGCTGGTAAAATGTTTAATTCAACCTTTGCAGCTTGATAACTCGTCTGGATGACTGGAGGACACCGCTACTTCTGTTGCCGAAATGCATGCGCAGCTCTTCGATGACGTTAGCTGTAAAAGGGTCTTTGGTTTAAAGAAATGCAAACAAGGCAAGTTTTCTTCCCCATAGCAGAATATGTACGTGTGGAGCCAGACCTTTCTCCAGCATTGAGCACTGTGGAGAGAGGTCTGGCTATGCAAGACTGCAAAGATGGATATCACATAGCTCTGACGATCCAAATCTAACTGACATCACTATCACAACAAAAACAAAGAACAGCTCTGACTCTTCAAATTTTCATCTATACTTTTCCTTGTAAATTTAATCAAAAAAACATTTTTAGAGCTTTTAATTAAGAAATCAAATTAAATGCTTTGACAGTCTGTTGAATCAGATATGAATATAGCCAGAATCTATTGGCTAATATATGCTGATACTGATGTAAAGCTGGATATAGGAGATGAGTATAGAGCTGGGTGATATGGCTCATAAATAATATCTCAAGATTTTGGCTACTTGCGATGTACAATATATATCGCAATATACCGATTTTCTCTTAAAAACATACCGTACATGTGCACCATCCAGATGAGAAATATGGAAAGTCTTTGACGATTAGACCCCATCTTGACGTCATTACGTATAAGGGGGTAGTGAAGCCGTGATTAATGTAGGAAACCCTCTGATGGAGTCTAGACACTGGTGGTGGTGAAGAGATGGCTGAAGATGGGGATATGATGAGGGTGGACTTCTGATGAGCTCAACCAGGGCCCTGGATATGAAGAACTGAAAGTGAATGGGGTGGAGGAGGGTTGCAATGATTCCACACTGAAATGACAGCTGACAACAGCAGAGAGGAGAACAGATTTTAAAGTTTGTCGGTAATCACATGATTGGCGGTTAAGTCTGGCTGGTTAACTAAAAAGTAAATACCCACAAACAGATGATTGAAAATAAGCAGGAAACATTCTAAGACAGTTGTGAATGGATGAAGTGTAAAGATTAGGGATGCACTGATACCAATACCAGCATTGGGTATCGGTCTGATGCTGTCCTCATGTACTCATACTCACAGTCATAAAACTACTCCGATACCCCACACCTGATACCACGTCATGAAAAATAGCCGCTAGTCACAAGCAAACATCTAAAGATCCAACATGGCACAGAGTTCAAGGACTTTGCTGATGCTTACCCTCTTTTCTTGGGCACACCGTCATTATCAGCGAGCGGCTCATTGTCCTCAACTGCAATGACTGCAGTGATTTTGTGGACTGTCCGTAAAGTTCCATATATGTCCATGTAAAACTAAAACAACCTCACAGAGTGCACCTGTAGACCGCAGCCAGCCACTGTCCAATAAGTCCCAGCGCATGTAAACTAGTTGAATCCCTCAACTAATTAATCCGAAGACAAAGAAAAACACTGCTGCCACCTGTAACCTTCCTGTCTTGGTAATAAGCTGCTACGACTTCTCTATGTGTACTCTTCTTTATTCTGCTGTTATTTTTCACCAAAATGGCCTGACAGCACAGTACACCCAACTTCACTCTTTAGGGTTCACAGCAGGGTAACAAAACTGCTGCATATGGCACCACACTCATACCTGTTCCCTCTAAACAATGATGGGTAGGAACTAATTTGCTCTTAGACAAGACGGACGTGGAGAAGAAACTTCAATACTACTCATGTAAATGTGTAATGAAAATACTAGTTAAAGTGCTGTAAATTATAATGAAATAATTATGTGTAACACTATTTGTAACAGTAAACTGCACAGCTTAATAAGGAACACAAAATTAGTAGTAACATACTACAAATAACCCAAAAATATAATGTGTACAGTAACCATGGTTAAACTAGCAGGACGAAATGGCAATAATAATTTGTTACATTTAGAAAGTAAGGAACGTCTAATGGAAATAAAACATATCTTTAAAGTTATTGTAAGAACTGTAATGGCATCATTAGATACTTGTATCAGTACTCGGTATCGGAAAGTACCCAAATGTGTAAGTACTTGTACTTATACTTGGTCTGAAAAAAAGTGGTATCTGTGCATCCCTAGTAAACATAGTCTTCCTGACTGAACATACACTGAGTTTCTTATCAGGATATAACAATAACCAAAATCTAAGATGATTTCTAGTCTCATATCACAATATTGATATAATATCGATATATTGCTCAGCCTAATATATAGCTGGATAGGCCAATATCAGCTGATAATAAATTGGCCCAGATATTTTATAGTGCATCCCTAGTTTTTGTTGTATGTTTGTGAAGAGTTTTGTCTGTAACATTTCATTGCTTTGAACATTGGTGCGATTTTAGCATTGATTTCAGCCATATTTCTCAGCCCTGCTCATGGGAAACTCACACATGTCACACTCTCCACACACTTAATATTCAGCTAAGCATTGCAGAAATATTTCCTCTCAAGGTAACACGTTTATGTGACAGCTTGCTTTACTATTATTCTTATCATAATTACATCTAAACTGCTATTCAGGACTTTGTGCTGCTGAACCACTGCAGCACAGACATTGACAACCTTACAGTGTACATTGATGGTCATGAGATGCTTAACATTTTACAGGAAAAGATTGTCTGAATTCTTGTAAATAAAAAAAAAAGTGCAAGTCAGTGATCATCTGCTGCATAGCTGACATTCCTTTGCCTGTCACTGCTTATCAGGGGAATTGCTGGGTTGCTGACTCTCTTTTTATTTGTTGTTTGAATATTGAATTTCTCTCATTACACATGTTCAGTTAATTGTGTTTATAGACGTGGATGATATACATATCCTCCAATTCCATACTATCACAACACTTTGGTGCCAGTTCGATATATATATTGCGATTCTTAAGTACTGCAGTTCTATATGCATATAAAAGTAAATAAAATACTTTTTGAAGCAAACTGCTACATGCTGTTCCTGCTCATCAAGCTAGTGCCATAATCAAATAGCAAATAAAATGAGATGGTAGGCCAAAATAGAAAAAATAGAGCCCTTGTCTATATTTTTAAACCCATTAGTAATTTAGGGTTTGGGGTTTGACCCTTTGAGGTTGCTGTAGCCTGAGTGCTGAATCCAGTGTAACAGACTGAGTTAGCTCTGTGAAGTCAGCAGCTATTGTTTCAGCAGTAAATTAGAAAGTATGATCACACATGCCATTTTCTGTTAAGCAGGCATTTTCTGTTAAGATTGCCATGCCTTTTTTCCGTTAGCATGTTAATGGTAATTCCCAATATGTGTTAGCATTGAACTAACGGACTAAGTGTTAGTTATTTACAATATGTATGTAGAATTGATTCAGGAATCGTTAAAAAATAATCTTGATACTTAAGAAATCATTTTTTTTCTCCCTCTCTATTGTTATACAGTATTAGTCCTTTCGTTCATCCACCCAACTGACCATCACTGTGTTTTCCCAAACAGACTCACTGTGCAGGTATATTTGATGACCCAGTTAACATTTTTATTTTTACTTTGCATCTGCCTCTGAGAATGATGCTATTTGCAGCCAGTTAACCAGTGGCCAATAAGCCTGAGTCAAACATTGACACAGTGAAAGAAGCAGTATTTTGGGCTTGCTTGCTTTGTTTTGACACCTCCACTTTATAGTAATGGCATCAAGCTGTTTCACATTGCTTGGTGTTAATGGCTTGAATCTCAGGCTGTTAATTGCAAAGTATTTTCTTGCTGTTTGTTTTGGAGTAGGAACTGCCAGGGTGGGATGCTCACTGCGAGTTGAGCTATAAACGCATCTACAATGCAGTGATGTTTAAAGATGAGTGGACATGCTAAGAATTCAACAAAGTGACAGAGGTGGGAAAAGGCTGTCCACTTACTTTTTGCACAATATGAATGCTAAAGCTTGTGGCTACCAGCTTCAACACAGACAATATGTTTATATGATGTGTTTTGACTGAGACTCCACTTCCCTGGGAGCTCGCTGTCACTTTCAAAAGATAGTGCTTGAATGAAACAAAAAGCTGTTTCTGTGCATAAAAGCAGTGTTGCAGACTGTGCAAAGATGAATTATAGCCTTGGATTGTCAAACATATCAGTCAGTATGGCATTTTGATTGAAAACTGAAAAGGATCCTGTGAACAGCTGAAGGTGAAGCTTCTCTGAATAATTTATGTCTTGACATGTGTTGTCATTTGATGTGATAGGATGTAGGTGGGTTGAAATTTTAAGGATACGTGAAAATGTCAGCACCGCCAATTTCTTCAAAATTAGTCAGAGCTCAGTTTAGCAGCAAAGAAGCAAACAGAGGAATTTTCAGTACAGCGTGGATGATGTATAAAAACTCACGTAGGGCTTGCAGCTGTGCGTGTTTCAAAGAGTTTTACTATGCACCTTGAGGCGACAGGGCAGGAATAGCGTGTTAAATTGGCCACATCTTCGAGCAAATAGTGTGGCCACAGAGGGCAGCAGTTAGGAGTCCATTGAGGCCACTTACAAAGGCCAGCTGTCATACAGAGGTGTGCTGAGAAGAGAGAGAAAATCAATGGCCATAATTGCTCAATAACAGTTGGACGATGGCGCTGCGGGGAGAGGGGACATGGGTCACAGCAGACATGGTGACATGTATTCGCTCGGTGTATGGGTGCAGTTTGCATTTACAACACAACCACCACTTCTCTGAGATTGGTTCACACTTTTTCAAGGTAGTCATGTGTCCATATGAACAGTGAAACAAGTTTTGCTTGCGGCAATCACACCTCCTACTCATATTGGCCATAAAGACGTCTCTTTCTTAAATGCAGTAAGTTATAAAGGACAAAATTCAGTCTTGACACTTTATCTGAATTGACAGAAAGAGGGAATTTCACATTAAAATATTTGTGACTTGAAGTATCCCGGATGATTTGACTATCTCAGACTGCTGAGGACCTTAATTATACGGTATTATTTTCAGTTAAATTAAGATTACATTAAGATCATTAAGACTCTTTTAATGCTCAGTGTGAACAGGAGGAATGACTATAATATAGTAACCTGTTTCAAATAAATACTCCTCACCTCCTAGTGTGTAGAAAAGTGGGTCCCAGACGGTGTGAGTCTAGTCCAGGTGTACCGTGGGATTTTGTGACAACCATACAATTAGGGGCGGGCGAAAAGATATCACGATTTTTTTCATGGCAGCATCACAATCTCCATTTTATCACGATTCTTTTTCATGTTGGTTTTGAGATCATTTTGCAAGTTACTGAACAGTAACTAACCATTCTTAATTTGCCTATGTAAACAATATAGCCCTAAAAGAAAAAAGAATAGCAGACCGTTTAGGCCAAAGTACCTTTTTGAACAGATTTTATTTTCTCTGTGCAATCTTTGCAAATTAAATATTTTAAGACTTTATTAATTAATTATAATTCACTACAACAAAAGCAGCAACTGTAAACTGCTGTTTACAAAAGCAAAGTCACTATATAAACTCAGTATCTCACGGGAATCAAATCCAAAATTTTAATTTAAAAAGGTTGGATGCGCTACACTACTTTCCAACATTCAAAAAAATCATATTGCTGACATCAAAACACCGAGAGAAGTTTATTAAGAATGAAGAACACAGACATCAGACAGTATCTTCATCCTGTCCTCAGATGCTGAGGTCATTCAGTGCTTGCAGGTGTCTTCCTGCAGAGACAGGAGGGGCTGTTTGTCTTGTCCAGCAGTAAGTTTATAACCGTTAAACAAAGCTTAACATATGTGGCAAACTAAGCTAAACAGTTTGACAACATACAGACAACTGTTTAATGCTTGTTGATCAGGTGTATTGATAAAGTATTGGCTTTTTACTTGTGAGGGTTTCATTGCACAAATTTACAATAAGAGCATAGATTTTATCAAGTCATCTTGGAGTTACTTCACCTGTTAAATTTCACTGTCTTCACCTGCGCATCCCTGCTTGCCATGCACTGACTCACTCCGTGTGTGTGTGTGTGTGTGTGTGCGTGTGCGTGCGCACGTGCATGCATGCGTGTGCAGTGTGTGTGTCGGGGGAGACAGACAAATTGAGAGCCTGCGCTGCTGCCATGTGATAATAAACTCTTCAGTGGTGTTTTCATTTCCATCAATGAAAGAAATCCAAGCCACAATCCGAGGACTGGTTTATCTGTGTGTCTCTAGGGAAGCACACTCCTACATAAAATGTTATTGCAATATACAAAAAGTTCTGAATTTTTAGTTTACTGTTTCGGTACTTTGTATGCACACATTTCCCTATAAAATTCTATACACTAAAAAATTCCTTTAAAAATCTTCCTCCAAAGCAAACTCCAGTTTTCGTCGTTCATGTAGTTGCCAGATGGTGGGAAGATCAGTTCCATCACTTAATTTTTTGTTTTATGACCTGTTTAGTCTGATTGTTGCTGCTTTGATGTAATTTTTCAAAGTTTCAAATGAATTCTTGAATTGTTGGTCCATAAAAATTTCATATAGTTGTTAAATTAAAAATGTTTGCAGAGTGATGAGAGTGATAACAAGAGACAATTCTGCACGGAAATTAATACGCATGTGCTTTGAGATCTTTGCTTGCCCTCTGCTTTGCCGTGGGGACAAAATGTTGAGAACAGCTGGTGTAGAAGAACCTACGGTGGCTGTGAAACTTGTGAAAAACGTGAAAAGCCCTCTAGGGCTACTGTGAGGTTTGTCCAGTCTGGGCTATAGTATAAAAATGCTGGTGCTTGTGCAAGAGGACCAGCGCCCTCTTTAGATATACACATCTCAGTCTAAGGTAATGAAAAGACAACAATTTTTATATTATTTTTATTCAGGTGATTATACACTAATGAAAACATGCTTATAAATATTATGTTGATTTCTGCTTTATTCTGCCAATAGATCCCTGTACATCTTACACACTGGACCTTTATAGCACACTTGAAACATTGTGAACCTCTCCTTTAAACTGAAACCATGTGAAGGAATGTGGTTTCCCTTTGCATTAAGTTGGAAGTTACTTTTACTTTGTTACCACAGCTTGCGTTAATTTTTCACAGCCGTCTGTGCCACCAGTCACCCTGATTTACTTAGGAGCCAGAAGAACTGGTATCCTAGCAACAGAAGCAGATATCCGTACTTTGTTTGTTCTGTCACACAATGCGTGTGTCTGTGTTTATGTACATGGTGTGTGCAAGTGTGTGTGCTTTTGTACAATGAGCATGTGCATGTACATATGCATACACAGGAGCGTTTGTGTATGCATGAGGCTCTCTATAGAAACTTGCTGTTAGAATGCAAACCGGCACCTCACTCCTGCCTGTAATGGCTCTGGATTTATTGGCATCTGGGAGAAAGCTGTTTACATAGTGCCCTCCACTGTTACCAATGGCCATGATAATGCTGTCAGACAAGGCTTAGTGAGCCCATTCCTCTGTCTCACCTCACTTGATAGTGTTTACGCACTAACTTTAAAATGTGCTCTACGCTACTGCATGCCAATTCTGATCCAGTTGGACAACAAACCTGCCCTCAGTGAGGTCATTGGTGGAAGGATGCCTGCTGACCCTTTATAGAACGTTTCAACATTCCCAGTGCGGACATTTTAAATCCAAACAGCAAGAATTTGAAAATCTAATTTACAACAACTGGATCTAATAAAGTATAGAAGAATGGATGGAAGGCATCCAACAGTCCCTGAGAGGGATGCTGTGTGCTTTTCATTGAGTCTAATTGAATTACTGATGTACCCTGTAGAGCCTCTTCAGATGTCTCAGTGCTGCCCTCATGTTATACATAAGCTTTCTCAAACATGATTTAGATTTATATTATTAGTATTCAACCTTGTAGGAGATTTTATAGATAAATGCACTTGGGTATGTTTCATATAGATGGGGAAATTTAACTTTCATAAAGCAGTTCACTTCAAGACGTAATTTCTCTGATATAAGATGAGGAGAAACAAGGCAGCTATCGTTATGGTAAAAAGGGGCTTGGGTTTGGGTAAACAAAGCATGTGACTTGGATACAATATACGGCTGCTTGTTTATCATGGGCGTTGTTTCTTTATCAGAACAAAGGTACCTGGCCTGATTCATACCAGGAACACTGTAATTAATGGTTGTTTGAGTGAGGATGAAATATGGGACTGTGTTTTTAATAATGGACATGATTTTTAATTAAGTAGCTGTTTTAACCCAAAGCATCACTTTTGTCATTCAACAATCGGATTTGAATTATACGAGACTTGACTATTTGTTCTCTTATTTTCAGTTCAGTGCCTCGCTAAACTCCTCTATCAGCCTACATGAATCTCATGTGTTAAGTCCTTTTTTTGTCATCTGTTATGTGAAAACAGAATTTCTACACACTGAGAGAAAATGAAAGTGTGCATACTGCTCATATTTCAGTTGTAAAATCCCAGCGCACCACAGAGTGTCTCACCTGCCTGGCTGCTGACAGTGAATCATAGTGGACAGCAGTAAAGGAGGTTGTACCACTGTCTGGTTCAAAAGTAGTTAAAGAGGACTTTACTGAGAGTCCTCCCCAGAGCAGAGAGCATTAGAGCAGCTAACAGATTGGAGTAGTACTACAATGCCTCTTGCTGTTTGGTGTGACACTATAGCTGGGTGATATGGCTTATAATAATGTCTGTTGGGTGTTAATACTTTTGCTTAACTAATGGACTTGAATTACACACCCACTGCACCTGTGTTACTGGCTGAGTCTTCCCCTTTAAGGAATGTGGGCTTGTGGATAACCTGTGCATGTGACTGTGGTCTAGAAGGGTTTTTTGTGAAAGTGAGGTAGCTAGTTTGCCGCTATGAGTCAGGCTAAAGACAATTAAAATGGCCTAAAACCAGAGGTCTTCCAGGTACTTTTTGGAACTGGAAGCCATGGTTAGAGTAGAAAATGTGATCAGATCATCAGTTGTGTTTTCTTTAGGGCTGTCAAACAATTAAAAAAATGTACTCGATTAATCGCGATTAATCGCAGTTAAAGCACTACATGTTATACTAATATTACTTGTATTTTCTTCTATTCTTTCTTATATAGTATTGAAGGATGCAATACAGTTAATCCATTACAATTTAAGGATGCAATTTTACAGATTGGTGAAAAATAATAACACATCATAGTTGTTTATTTTTTCACATCAGCACTACATTTTGATTAGTGTATTAAATAAATGCCTATGTATTCGTCTGCACACCTCAACTTTCATAAACAAGTCACATCCATACAGTCTATGGTCACTTCGTTGTGACTGGAGAATATTGTCCCCCTGAAGCTGCCGTACGTCTGACAGGCCACCGTCCGTCATAGGAAACACTCGCGGAGTTACAACCAGTCTGATTGTCACTGTCACTGACACTGTCAAACCAAGAGTTTAACAGTGTTTTCCACTCTTGTGTGTGATCAAACCACCGATTGCAGCGAGTTTTACCCGATCACGGGCATGCGAACGTTTGGAGAACCTCCGGTCGTCCATTAATAATTTGTTTGTTTGTTGTTGATTTTTTTTTTTTTTTTTTTTACTGTAGGTAATGTCGGCAACACTCTCTCTCCTCCGCTCTCTGAGTGTGGGTGGGTGTGTCTGTACCGATGTGAGTGCACTTGTGTATGTTGTGAGAGAGGAGCGAGGGGGGAGCCCCTCCCGTCGCAGAGAAGAGAAGAAATGCATTTTAATGAATGTAATGAAACGATAGCGACGCATTAGACTCTGAAATTGCGCAAATTAGTTAGCTTTTTTTATTTGATAAAAAGAACGCCTGTTATAGGCCCTTTTGATTAAAATAAAAATTAAATTATGGAATTTTTAAAAAATCTATGACTTGAATTTCTGGGTGGGGATCCTGTTGGCAGGCGGGGGTGTCTGTTGGGGGGGCGGGGCGCCCTCCCAAATACACTATAGGGGAAACACTGGTTATGATTCAACAGGAAAACGGTCATCATCAAAGAACACACCACCATATGCATCGAATTTTAATATTGTAGTGTAGTCAGAATGGTGGGATCTGAATTTGTATTTTTCACATTAACATCCAACATCACAGCACTACTTTTTGTGCAATCTGAACAAAGGAAAGATTTGTGCACCTTATATTGTTGTGGTAGAGTGGAAGAGTCAAATGGTTGAAGATAAATTACAACACTGCCACAAATGTTTGCTTGTAAACTATTCATTAAAAATCAACAGTATTTTTGAGAATCGATACAGTACCACTAAACATTATATTGCAATACTTAAGTGTATCGATATTTTCTTACAACCCTACTGACAATTGATGTCATCTTGTAGAGAGAGGCATCAGATCACAAAACGTTTGTGTTGTTGTGGAGGGTGGTTACAAATAACATATTTTGTTGTTTAATTTGGAAGAACTGAGTTATTGTGCAAATACAGAACTATCATTCACTTGGCAAGCAAGCATGGACAAAACGTAGCAGAGAAGAAGCAGTTCTTACTATTACCTAACTATGGAACTGTATTCTTGCAAAAATACATAGTTAAGGTGCATTCAGTACAGTGTTGAGATTTTTTTTACTATGTCTGAAGCCTCAGTATGAAGTTAAGAGTATGCGAGGTACATACTGTTTTTGGGAAAGTATTACATCATGCATGCACTGGACACTAGAGTCCTGTACTGGGTTGGGTACCAGTGGCTACTCGCCGGGTGACCTGCAAAAACATTGTGTAATGGTTAAAAATATATTTATATAAATTCTTGGGTACGAGCATGGGCAAAAATTGCAGGCAAGCAGTGGGTGAGATAACATGCACAATACAATAACAGTTTTTTTGTTATGCAGTATTTTTAACATTTATATCCACTAATACAGTAATATCAAGCCTAAACAGCTGTTAGGATTTTATTGTGAAAGCCTATGACACAACGTTTGACCTCACATCCTGCCAAACAATGGGACATTACTGTTTGATCTGACAGCGACAAAGACTAGGTGATAGCTAAAACTGATGATACAAAGGCAAAAATAGCTAGTGGAGGATGCCAACATTACATTGTCGAAGGCCAAGTCAGATTTTGGTGTACTCAGACACTGAGAATAACATTGTTAGTGGATTTTCTGCTGGTAAAAAGTTTCAAAAAGTACTTTAAAAGTACTTTTGATTTTGATTGAAGCACAAGCTATGCTGTCACTATAGAAACACATTGACTACTGCATGAGCACAGGCACTGTGCAGTTGAGAACACAAGTGAGTGACAATTGAGTTTCTGTCACACTGTGTGTGTTTAATCATGGTTTCGAGTCAGTTCGTGGGGCTTATTATTAATGATTCTGGGCTGGTGTGGATGTGATTTAGAGATAGTTGCAAGTAATGGGTTGGTTCTGGTTCTCAGCTTTGTTGGTGCTGGCAGGGGTGAAATTTCCAAAACTGGACCTGTGCAGGACTGCTGGACACTATGCCGGCATTTATATCCCACAATGCAATGTGGTAGTGATGACAACTACATAACAGGCAAAGGCAGACAGCTATCTATTATATATTTTAAATGAGTTCATAGTTGGCACAAGTTACCATGGTTACGTGTCACCAACTGGCAACAAGGCTCTCAGAAAGTGACATATGGGCACTGAGCAGAGCATCTGAAAAGATACATACAACTTTTTATTGACACAAGTATGTCAAACGGTAGTACAGGTTTTGGGTATGTAGTGCATAGTATGTGATTTCAAATGCAGCAGCAATGTTCAGGGTGATTTGTATGAGAAGTGCAACCATAGAAACTATTGAATGTAAGTAACAACCATGGGTAACACTGCAAAACTGATACTGTGCAGCTGTGTTTCTCACTTAGTGAAATATTTGTCTGCTATAACCAAGTAATAGTGACTTTGATGATAAATCAGCACAACACGAGCAACACCAAAAACATGTAGATGAAAGTTCCCCAGTCCTCCAACCGAGCGGTGTTCCCCTTTAAAGATGTTTTTCAGATAAAGATGTTAACACAGCTGGAAAACAGCCAGCAGGCTTCTCTAGTCACTTGGACCAATCATCTCTTTCTATCTTCAGTGCCACCCTACTCCACCTCCCTGTCCCCAACACAGAGTTTGTCCTTATAATTGAAACAGCGTGAAGAAATGTGATTTCTGATAAGGTTAATCTTCACAGTGATTAAGCTCCTATAATCTTACAGATAGAGGGGATCACACTTTTGATGCCTGAGATAACTGGTTGGATAAAAGAGAAGTCAACTTTTTTTTTTTTTTTTTGCTTTCCTAAAACCCCCGCACATACAAACATTCATGGCTATCTCACTTAAAATGTAGCAGGGCAAACCTAGCAGGATTGCTAACATCTGTTCTTGTTAAATTGCAAAGAAGTTTTATTGATCTGATGCTGGGACCACATTCCTTTGCAATTTACTGCTGAGGGAGGAAAAAGCAGAGGGTGTTGGCTTTTAAGGAGGATCACTAGTTCAGGTAGTTAATGCCCATGGTCTCTTTTATTCCCCTTAAATCTACCAGGAGGGGTATGCGCAAGGAATTCAAATGAAAATGGACTCCTCTGCTCTCTCCTCTATAGTCCAGTCAGCAAGGTCTGGGAGCTTTGTGTGATTTAAGGATCATTGTGCAGGGGCCAAATTGGCTGCAGATGGGTAGGGGGTCTGCAGCCTCATAACCTCACAGCTTATATGTATGGATTATCTGAGGTAAGAGCACCATAAATTACGCATGGGAGCTTTCTTAAGACTCTGACCTGGCAACCCTAACCTGCCTGGTGTAATGGGATAGCTTGAGGAGCTGGTGGTTTCAATTAAGGAATGCTGGCCCGGTGATATCATTCTTCTACCACAGCACTCATACTTGACTCCTAAACAGGACCAATGCATGTGAAATGGGTCCTTCATTTCATTTAAGTGTTTGGTTGATGAGGATTGGTTTCTCATTTCTGTATTGATTGTGTGCTACTAGCATCCTTCAGGGGATCAAAGTGGGAAAAAAGTGCCAGAAAAATTATTTCACCTATTACTACTTATTTTATGTATAAATATTTGAAACAATTGGAACTTATTAAAGTCAAAATGAAATTTGGGTAAGGAGATAAAAACTACATTCATGCTGTGACTATTGTGTATATTTTTCCTTTTTCTTTAAATGTCAATAAAACCATATTTGGACATATTTGTGGAAACATTTTCTTTGCTTCAGGCCTTCAGCAATTGACAGGCATTTGCGAGCCAATGTAGATGTGCTGTGAACCTCTCTCATGTACTACTGACTAGGGTTTGGCGATGTTTACTAAATTAGCATGTTATGATGTCTGCACTGAAACATCACTTATGGACGATGACATTGTTGTTTTGGGGGGCTGACCTGTAACAGAAAAAAACAACTTGCTTACCAGCTTACCAATGTAGTTGCCACTGCCTCCCACTGATGGCAACCACCAGCTGTCTGACTCAGCTGAGGAAACTCCCTGCCATGTGAGCATCCGACATACGTCCCTATGCTGGCTTTAAAAGGGTCACTGTGTCTGGACCACATGTCCTTAACTTAGTTGTGTTAAGCTTGAGACACAGTTAGCTGGCTATCTATACTGAGGAAGGTAAGCCATTAAAAAAAAAAAATAATAAAAAAATAAATAAAAAGTAGCGGCATGATAGACGATAGCATTGTCTATCAGCTCAACCCTACTATTGACTGGAGCACAAGTTGTTAAGAGAAGTTTTCCCCTTTTTCAACACGTCTGTGTAGCCTTGGCTATCAGCTGTGAGCGATTTAAGCCATCTGCCCCATTTAAAGAGAGCCATAGTGAAACCAGGACTTCTGGGTTGCAATGATAGTTGATTAGTCAGTTCATCAAAAGAAAATTAGGTGTCAACTATTTGGATATTCGATTAATTGTTAAGTTATTTTTCAACCAAAAATGTCAAACATTTGCTGGTTCTACCTTCTTAAATGTAATTTACGCAAGTAAATGCATAAATGAAGTCTTTGGGTTTTGGATGAAAGGAAACCTTATTGAAAATCACTGACATTTGTAATGTCTCGAATAAGTAAAATAACTGTGGTGCTGCTGCCCTGACAAATTTTCATGATGAGAGCTGTAGTTTTTTGTTTGCTAAGAAATTAATCATCTTCTAACTTTGCTAAAATCACAAAGCTTTCATCTTCTAGCAACTTGATACCAGCAGGCACAGCTCTGCCATGTCTACTGGAGCTACAAAATGCTTATGATTCCACCAACAGCCCTGCAGCATGTCCCAGAAGCAGCTCTCCACTATGCCCCGCTTCAGATTAGGCTTGGGCAAAATCGTATCGCGTGCAATATATCGTCAAAAAAACTGTTAGCGATGAAAATTTGCCACTTTGCGATAACGGCGATAAATGCCACTTGATGACGCATTTTTGTGTGTGACGCCCTCGCCAAAAAAAAAAAAAAAAAAATCCGAACAACTGTACAGCGCACTGTGTTTCGCACATAGGGGTGGGTACTGAAATTATGTATTAAACGGCAGAATTATTAAAGACCAGAGTATTGGTAAGCGCCGACATTTGAATTTTGATGTAATTTATTATCACACGGCTGCAGAATCTCTCCTCTCTGCATCAGTGCAGCTCCTCCATACGCACACGTACAGTATGCACACACAGAGGAGGTCAGTGTGTTTCTCTCACCCTGTCTGTCTGATCTGTTGATTTTCTTCATCAGCAGGATGTTTTATAAAGCCAAAGAGCTAAAACCCAACTCCCTTTTTTGTTTTTTCCCCACATATAAATTCACCCGCGATTCAGTTTTCACAGCAGCAGAGAAGCTGCATGTGGAGGAGACTTGTTGTTAATAATGGAGTTTATTAAAACAATCAAAATTAACGTGATGGTGAATGACATCGACACCAACCAGGTGCACTTATAAGATTAAACAACTGTATAAGGAGGCCTTTACATTAAACAGGAGAGTCTGTGTTTCTCTGTCAGAAACTGTCAGACCTTCTCACAGCAGAGCGAACAGGTGAGGGAGGAGGAGGGCAGATTGATCGTTAATCAGTTGCGGATGCTGTTGTCCTCTCGGACTGATTAAAAAATAAAAATGCCAGAATTGGTCAAAAACTGTACCTGGGTGTCTGCACAAGTAAAGTCTCTGTGTGTGAAACACTGCAGAGTGCAACATCATGATGTTCACAGACAGTCTGCTGTCATTAGTTTGACAGAGTCACAGAGAGAGTCGTATCTAGAAGGGAACCCTAGACCCGCGAAAGATCGCACGAGTCTGATATTTTAGTAGAAACAACGGACACAAATATCGCGAGAGTTTTGCAAATCAAGAGTTACCTTCTATACATTATTTCTGCTGTATTTTATCGTTATCAACTAAATGTCATAAATTATCGGGATAAAATTTTTTGCCAATATCGCCCATCCCTACTTCAAATACGCGCCCCTCTTCAAATAAGTCCATTTTTGACAGATGCCGTGTCAGTCTGCGCAGAGCTGATCAAGTGGGCAGCAACTCAGACACAAAAACACCTTAGAGAATCCAGTCAGTTTTCAAAATAAAAGTCCCCATGCAGACTGGCGATCATAAAAACAGACAAGAATCTGTTTTACTACGTAGACTACTTACCCATGATAGATGCACAAAAAAGCAAGGAAAGAGGACCAAATCAACAAGATTTTGTTGATTTGGCCCCCCCCTGCAGAACATCAATGTAGAGGGTGCTGTCACTGCTGAAAAATAAAATCTAATAGCTTCTTTTCGGGAATTGCATTTTGACTTAACTACACAAGTCAAAAAGAAATGTATTTATTTAATTTCAATTTGGCTACAAAAACAAAATGCTTTACTTCAGTATAATATACTTGGGTATACATGAATCAGTTGCTTTGTCATCACACCCAAGATAAGGACGACTGTGGGACAAGATGGGTCTTATTTTGACAAACACTGAATCTTATCAGGGAATTTAGATGGCGAGCCAGACCGCCCATGTTCCTGGTGTGAACTTGGCATTGGCAATAAATCATTGGACTGTTCTATGAGTTGGGGTCTTAACATGCCAGGAAACAGTTGTTTCCTTAAATTCTGCTCAGTCTGATGCAGAGAGAACAAACTCTGTCTACTGCCAACAGCTACAATTTCAGAGCCCAGCACCAGGAGTTTATCGCAACGATTTGTTGAAAAGAAAATATTTGCAGCAAAGTGATAAAAAGGTGACTGTGAAAGGTTGACATGCAGGCGAGAGAAAACTGCAATAAATTTGAAAGCTCGAAGCAAACTTTTCACAGGTTATTGCAGGTTTTATGGCACTGTTTGCTTTATTGAATTTTCTCAAGGTTAATTCAAAACAGCTTGTTTACTTCTCCACACGAAATTTTTTACCAAACACTTGAAGTTTAATTGACACCTTGTGCAGAAAAGCATGTGATGAAATGGTAAAAATATCTTGCATTTTCATTTAATGTCTGCAAACAAATCCTCTGAAATTCAGTTCAGTTCCTTTTTGTAGTTATTACAACATAGTGTAATTAGAAATAAGTACATGTATATAGTGCCGCATAAAGTCAAGTGAAAGTGTTCTCAGTAAGATCAAGGTGACAGGTTAAAATTCCATCATTTACAGAAATTGCTACCACTGCCTAGACGTGATAGCTGCGAGCAAACATGCCAGATCAAACATTTGTGGACAGAGATGTGAAGTCTTAACGCAGCAGAATAACAGCTCAGGGTGTCATCACCCCGTCTTCACAGAGCTGAGGTCTGCTGTCTCATTGTTGAGACGTGCTAGCTGTCACAAATGTGCAGAGTAGTTAAGAAGGGAAGGCACATCCCTACATTTGACTGTTTTTTTTTTTTTTTCCATCTTACCGTGGTTGATGCGTTTAGCTACGCTTATCAAAAAGACTAGTAGAAGAAGAGGGAAATGTTTAACTCCATTAGAGCTGTTGTGTTCCAGTAACAACAAAGCTATCTGTAGTCAACATATGTTAAAATGAAAAACTTTAATGTGTTTAAATTAACAAAATTTGGTAATTAGCTGATTTTTGGAATATGTTTTGGTAAATCATGACATCAATATAATTTAGTGATGTAATGTGTTTTTCTGGAAAAAGCTAACAAATAATTATTTAATCTGTAGATTATTTTCTCAATTCCTAGATAAATCTTTTGGGCTATAAAATGTCAGAAAAAAATAATAAAAAAAAAGCACCACCATTACAATTTACTAAAGCCCAAGATGCAATCTGCAGATTGCTTGTTTAGCCCAATTTACAGAATTGTGCAGTTATCACAAAAAAAGCAAGCTTTCACAATTGAGCAGATGAGTCTGTTTGTGAGATTTTTGCTTGTGAAATTGATAATTTTGAGTTTATCTATTATCAGCAATGTAACAGATTATTTTACTGTTCGTGGCTTATCAATTTAGGAAAAAAAGGCCCATCTAAAAAAAGCTGAAGCTTCTCTCTCTCTCGCTCTCTCTCTCTGTCTCTGTCTCTCTCTCTCTGTCTCTGTCTCTGTTTTCTGTCTCTGTCTCTCTGTCTCTCTCTCTCTCAGAGAGACTGTGGTCCCAAGAGATCACGAAGGCAGCGGGGGAGAGTGAGCATAGTCGGCACTAGAAATACTAGTCGTTTAAACTATTTATCAATATTTCATTCATGCACAATGCCAGTTAACTGTTGCCTCTAAGATGTTACGCTGCTGCCCGCCAATAGTTGGGGCTGCGGCCCCATCAGATGGCAGCCCCTCTTGCTGTATGCCGATGTTCCTAACAGCAAAGTGGGACAGATGACAGCTCGTAAAACCAGCGCAGTTTGTCAGTGTTTTAATCTCGGAAATGGAAATAATGTTGAATGTAGACTGTGGCAGAATAAACTGGTTTATAATCACTCGACTGGAGCAAACAGGTGATCACATTCAGTTCAGACACAGACATTAACCTGCAAGCAAAGCAGCTGTTGCTGCTGCTGCTAGCACTGCTAACGTTCGCCACACTGTGTAGAAGGCTTGCAGCTAACATCAGCTCCGGGTCCTTTACCTGCAGACACTGTGACCCTCTTCGGTCTGAAAAGTTGAAGCATTTAGAGTTGCTGTCATGTTTTGTACGTTAATATGTGAAGTTTGCATTGCACAGTGCAAAGTAGCATGCATTTCAGTGGCATTTAAATTACAATTTGGCGATTGTTGACTGTGATTAACGGCTTCAAATGGCTCTTAATATATACATTTTTTTTCGGACAGTATTTAACATTACAAATAAATCAATTTTAACTGATTTCTCTGTTTTCTTAGTGTTAGACTAGTCAACTAGTCTAAATTAAATTTTGCGTTTAATCGACAGGGAAATTAGTCACCAGGAACACCGCTAATGTGTATATGAATAGTTGAAGCATTTGGTACAGCCCTAGTTGCTTGTCTATCTCTGCCTTGATTGTATAGTTTGTTTGTGTTATTGTGTGACTTAAGAGTTTCAAAAGGTTAGTTTAGAATCACCAAAGTCACAAGTCATAAATCACTACATTGATTATTAATGATATTAATAATCTGTGAATTGGTTTGAGTGATTTCTTTTAGAAGAAAAAAATCTAAAATTTCTGATTTCAGCTTCTCAAATGTGAATTTATGGTTTCTTTACTCCTCTGTCACAATAAACTGAATATCTTTGAGTTGTGGGCAAAACAAGACATTTGAGATTGTCAGCTCGAGCTTTGGGAAACACTGATCGACATTTTTTACAATTTTCTGACATTTTATAGACCAAACAACTATTCAATTAAAATAGAAAATAATTGTTAATTAGGAGTGAAAACAATTATTTGCAGACTTAAACACAAACAAACATTACCAAGGCAGCAGAAGACCAGCAACCCCTGTGTTCTGTGAGGTAAAATGATTGATTTTGCCAAAGGTTACGTTAATTTTGGAAAAGGCTTCTGACAACAAGGTAGAGAAGTAATGAAAATATTATAAATATAGCACACACTTAGACTGATATTGACAGCCATGCGTAACTAGTTTTTGCTGTTACTTGAATGCTACTCATACAGGGAGCTGAATAAACTGTTATCATTGTGTTGAATGTAAACGCCATATCCCCAGTTGGACTGAACAATTCTGAAAAAAGATCTAATTGTGCTTATTTTGACTGATATTGCAATTGCTATGTGAGTTGCAATTATAATTTTTACACCAATATTCTCATTCTCTTCTATTATCAACCAGGACAGGTCTGCAGCGCAACAATAATCAATTTAAAATGGTATTTTAATATATTTCACCTTTAACAAGTGTTGCACCTCCATATTAGAATTTTGTGAAATTTGATTGTTTAGCCCTAGTCCCCAGTATGATCAATACCAGGATGAGACACAAATGCATCTACTGAGTCAAACACCTAAACTGTGCCAGTAATCACCAGTCATACCACTGGGTCTTTTTCATCAGACATTATGATGTAATACCTCATAACGCATGCATGCATGATGTATGTGAGTGCGTCTGTGTGTTTGTGTGACTTTTGACTTCAAGAACAACAGACTATGACAGCATGTGACATCTCATTAATGACAAACAGAGGCGTCATGTAGCTGTTGTTGGATTAGATGTGAACTGGATTACGTCACATTCCTTTCTCTGGAGAGTCGGAGCTGTGAGCTGCAGAGTTTGTGATTACTACACCACAGAGGAATGTACTGACATGCCCTCAACCTCTCCTTGTCCACAGCCAGTAAATTAAAAGAAAACAAAGCTCCATAAGTATGTCACAATGCAGGCCGATGCCGGTAATAATTACATGCTTGTTTGATTGATATTTTAAAAAGCTTAAATCACAGTTGACCTTCATGTCTTGTTATAGAAATCCCAGACAGTAAGTATTGCATAAGGTGTTCCTGGTGGACGTTCAGCGCTGTAACATGAGGGGAAATCAAGATTAAGATGCTGTTCAGCACACAGGCGTAACAAGATTCAAACTGAGTAGTTGACAAAAGTGCTACACTAATCATGTTAATTTTAACGAAATGAGTAGTTCTGGGCTGTGACAGTTCATGTGATTTGTCTCCGTAAAAGTGATGAAGCTTTTGGAAAATAAAGGTCACTTTCTGTTGGATGACCATTTAAATCTATGTAAAACGAACACGCTTTTCCAAACCAAATGACATCCTAGCCAATTGCAATCAACGTTAGGAAAGTAATCAGTGTTTGATTAGATGTAATGCTCCTGGTATTGATCCCCCTCTGCACCAGGAGGCTGCTTCAAGTGGTCTGAATGAGAAGCGTTCGATCACCCGGTGAGGTTAAACACAGACTGTTACCACAGAGTGAATTGCCTTGGACAACAGGAATGACGCGCGGGGATGAGATAACTGCCTGTGATTCTTGGATGAATCAACATTTACCCACTTCTGCCAACATGTTGCTGATAGATCTGTTGGAAAAGCTGTCAGTTTTTTTTCTTTAGTTATTTTCTGCGTCAAAATTGATTTTTTTTTTTTTTTTTCAAGTGCCTGGCAGACAACTCTTTGACACACAAATCTTGCTACTGCTATGATTTGACAAGACACTGCAGAATAAAGTCTGGCCAAGAAAAAAATAAATATTGCTGTTACATTATGATGCCCCTGACGGAAGGATTTACAGACAATAATTTACTGCAGCTTAGGGAGCGTGATGTCAGACTGACAATATGAGAAAAGTTGAGTTCAAATATGACAGCTCCAGGCTAACAGCTTCTCACATGGTGATATTCATCACACTGTTAACCCCATGGTTCACAGGGAAGTTTATTTCCTTTTGTTTAAAATTAACAAGTTGTTTATCTCAGCCATGAAACCACACTCTTATCAACAAATGTCAAAACTGTCAATGCGGGGTAAGATAAATTGACTGTTTTTCTTGAGGGAAACACGATGTTTTTTATGGTTTTCGGGCAACAAAGACGTGCGTGTCATGCCTCATTATTTTAGAATATTGTCTGTTGTTTGAACGAGTTGATACTGCTTTGGGAAGTGACAGAAAATATCACCCAGCTGACAATTTTGTTCACTTGTTTTAACAGAAAAATATAATGACTTCACTGAGTATAAATAAATTGTGGTATAAAATCACTTTGTCATTTACTTCATTACTCACTTCACCATTAGACCAACTGCAAACCACACCTGGAACAATTTATTGATGATCTCTTCTGAATTTGACTACAGCTGAATCAGTTAGTCTCAACAGATTAGTTGATCGACTAATCTATTGTGTAGAGGATAATCAATGAGTAGGTATGCATTAAACGGTTTGAAGGCATGACGTGGAGGCGATGAACCTCCCAAAAGCGAAGCCTATAAAAAGGCTGCTGTGGATCATATAAAAGGTGCTGCTTATCCTCAACCTCATTAATTATTCTCTTGTCCCGCCTTTCGAGTGCTGTGATGAGGGAAACAGAAATGTGAAGGATGTCACATCGATTTTAACCAGATAAAATTGGTTGGAGGTTTGTTGAACTTCACTGAAATGGTGCCAGGGCGAGCAATTTTTAGGTCAGGACATCCTCATTTGGGAAAACTAAAGCAATCAGCTGTTTGCTTGTTTGCTCACTTGTTCATATCGCCTCCAGTGAGGAAGTGGTGTGAGCTTTGACAGCTGTGCTCTTTAATGTTGCTATGGTTACAAGTTGGGGAGCAGATAAATTTTGAACGGTGATTAGACTTGAGCTGAACTACATGTGCGTTAAACAGTTTTTACGCACACCAACCAGCCAACCAGAAAGGAGTATTTACTCAGACCATGGTTTAATAAAAAATTAAAGGACAACAATTTAGATAATTAGTTCAACACTAAGTCACTTTTAAGCAAAATGCCCAAATATATTTTGCTTCTCAAATGTTAATATTTGCCGATTTTTATTAGTCTTAGTCATAATTAATTTCTCCAGTGTAAGGCTTTGCTGCTTTCCTCTGCTTAATGTCACTGTTATTTGAATAGGCCAACATTTGTTATGAAGTTGCACAAAAAAAGTGAATATGTCAACTTGGGCTCTGCTGACTTGTGACAGGCATTTTTCAGTATTTTTCAGTAATGATTTAATCTGCAGATTAAATAAATGTTTGGCAGCTTTTGTGTGTTAATAAACTCCCTTTATTCAATTAATATAGAAGCATAGAAGTTGATATTAGATGCAGTATGTTTTGTAGTTAAAATTGGTTCATTAGTCATGTGTACGATTTGAGTTGAGCATAATTTCTGTGACCTTAATTTTCAAGTGTTTTGAAGTCATGTTGATATGTCATTGTTAATAACATTTTATTGTAGCAGAAAAATAGAAAATAGACTGTGGGCACCAAATTTGATTCAGATTTGAGACTAGTTAAAACCTTCAAAGACAGGACAAAAACATGTAATAGTTTTTTGTTTTTTTAAAACCAACTTGCAAAGGTTTTCAGTCTTTGCAGATATCTGACTGACTGTGTTGATATGGCGAAAACACATGAGGTGACCTCAGATTACAGAAATTCCACATATTCCTGTGTGTTCCTTTACCAATACAGAACCAGACATTCATCACAGAGAATTTCATGAAGAGTTAGTTACGCAGGTTGCGTGGAAAAGAAACAAGAGGATGCTAACTAAAAAAGAGATGGTAGATAGAGAGATTGGCATCACACTGACTGCAAACTCAACAGAGCTGGAAGACAACCTAAGATGAGCTGCCACTCTTAACTAAAACTTGATGAGGTAGATGAAAGCACAGCAAAGTTGTCAGTTTGCTTGCCACATCCATCTTTTTTTGTTTTATTTCTCTCTCCCATATACGCATCTTTTTTTTCAGAGATCAACAAAGGATCAATATATAACTTTCAAAAGACACACTATAATTGTCTTAACTCCTTACAAATAGATTATTGCAATGACATACAAAGATCACAAGATTTTTGAAAAATTTTTGGATGGCAGGGATAGGCTTTATTCATTCATGCCAGTAGGATTATTCCACTCAAGTGAAATAGATCGAACATATCGTTACTAAGCAGATTTCAAAACAATCATGCATTGCATTTAAAGGAGATATGGAATGTATGTAAAATTACTAAGACTGTCATATATGTATGACATCGTGTTGTGTCGTTTATTTGAAGGAGATTTATTCACAATGATTTTTCAAAGGGTTTTTGATATTTTCAGCATTGATTAGGAAAATGAAATAAAATGAGCACAGATGCTTTCTGCATGAACAGAGAGCTAGTTAATAAAATGTGTTCTCATCAAGGTTACATTTGAAAAGGAGAGTGTAAATATTCAAATTAATAATCAAGGAAAAAGATCAGTTTTTCTTGAAACACATTCCTTCACATGTTAAGGTTATTACTGAGAGTTTATACAGTCTTAAAGTGTATTAAAGTGTACAGACATGAGAGATGGCAGGTAAACCTGTGAGCAGCTTGACACTTCTAAGCCGATTCTGTGAAAACTCCTGATCTTGCAGTCCTCAGGACCTTGTTCAGACCTCATCAGCCCCAACACACACAGAGCATGACAACCGCTCTTCTTCAAACGGCCCCGTATGTACCCTATAAGGCGAGGCCGGTCACCTCATCTGAGAGATTAGAGCAGGCTGCAGAAGTAGGATTGGTCTGGGGAAAGAAAAAACACTTTTCTCAGTTTGGGGGAGTCACTGCAGTTTATGAAGAAAAAAATCCTGTGATGGTGTCTTTGAGGGGTGTCCACTAGCAGATGGCAGCATCCAGTGGGGTGCCATTTGCTTCGTTCCTATCTTTGCCCTGCACAGGTGGGTGGTGGTGCAGATCTCTCTTTCTGTCTGCCTCTCTTCTTTCTCCTCTGGGGAATCTTTAGCTGGCCGAAGTTTGATATGGCAGAGCCCCAGCCAAATAATCACAGCTCAGACGGAGGGGGGTGTGCAAGCCTTCACCCCAGCATCCAGGGATTTGGGAAAAGTTGTCTCAAGGGAGAGTGGGGGGCGGAGGCTGGATGCCTGGCGAGTATCGTTTCATAGACAGATGATATATGTGGAATGGGATCAAAAGGGAGGATTTTGGCCGAGCGGTGGTTTTCACAGTGGTGCGCGGCTGAGTGGCTCAGTTTCTCAGCTGGTCTGTGTTTTTGTCATCTTTTCTTATCTCTTCTTCAAACTCTTAGTCTTTGTGATCTCTTCCTCAATCCATTCTTTGTCATCTGAGTTACTGTTCTTTTATTCTTGCCCCCTTTTCTCCCGTGAGACGCGGCAGTGCCGGGGCTTTCAGTTTGGATGCTCCCGCTCAGGGCTTGTCCACGGGCATCAAATCAGCTTTACTCAATTTTGCTGACGGCTCACTCTGAACTGTCAACAGTTGCTTTTCTTCTCATCTGCCGACACAGTCCGTAATTACCCTCATCATCACCCTCACTATTATTATCATCAACACGATCGCCATCATCTTCAATCATCAGCCCTATTTTGACCATTCAATCTGTCTCTCTCTCCAAACGCTTGGCAAATCAGAGCACAGTTATTGCCACAGTATTATAGACCGAATCTGACTATAACAGCTCACAGAAAAATAGACTGGGGAAATGCATTTTCAGATCTCTAAGCACCACTCCTGAGCAAAACAACAACAAAATAGAGGGTTGTGTGCAAATTGCAGTTTTAGCATGTCTGGGCAAACACTTTTAACTACTCCACATTCAACATGTGCTGCACCTGTGGAATCTGTTTACAGCTTTCAAAACCAGCAGTCGTGATGACGAGAGCTGAAATAATTTGGCACTGAGTGTGGATATAATGACACGTGCTTTTGCTTAGTGCTGCACTCTGTGGGCAACAGACAAAAAGTAGCAAATTAGCTATCTGTTGTTTTCCTCAGGTATTTCCTGCTCATTTACAGCAAAGCTTTGTGTACCATTATAGCCCAGGCTCAGGGAGGAAACTGCAAGACATTAGTTGCTAATTTAAGACAGAGCCTCATCCAAAGCTGAAATGGTGCATAATTGCACAGTGGGGAGTGTTACATATCAGAGAGAGGAGTGGTTGCTATCAGAGCTGCTGAGTAGAGATGCACATAGTAACACTCTGCTGTTTAGTGTCAATTTATAACCTGGATTTTATATGTCAGTAATGTAGGATTTATGAAAAAAACTGCACCAAGCATTGATTACTGATCACTATACCAACAGAAAAATTGGGCTGTTTCTGTCTGCATGGTATGCATGCCATGATTTGGGATGCATAAATTTGTCCTTTTCTCTCTCCATACAGATTCCTACTCATCATTTGGATTATCTGTTGATACTAATCTGGTATTAGTGCTCTCTTTTCACCAAATTTAAAATCTGCACCTTTCTGTGTGGTACTGTAGTGTTGTTAGCATATTGAAATTTTAACTTTTATACAATACTAATAATACAATACTAAATATTGATATTTTATACAATTTTCAATACCATGGGGAAAAACTGACACAGCCCTAACCCTATAAAAGTTAAGATTTTTTATTCACATAGGTCCAGTGTTTCCCCTCACCATTATAAACAAAATATTTTATGATGTGAATTGTTGACATTCAGACATTTATGTTGAAAGGCTTTTATTTTGAAATTTTATTTTGAAATTAAGGGTTTGTTTCTGTTTACTTGCTCATAAGCTAGGAGCTTTTGCGTTGGCTGTACACAAAGTTTGTTGCTGTAGAAGTCATTGATGATTACAGCTGTAAGGCTCATGTTGTGTTCTCTCTCAGCTACTGCTACTACTACTACTCAGTTAATATCAAAATATATATAGTTAATATCAAAAGCTCCCCTGTTTGCTGTGTGGTGCTAATGTTGTTATAACATGGAACAATTTCTCTGGATAACTGACGTGCTGCTCGGCTGGGAAGCAGTGGACACTTGAGCGTAGAGAGTCAGGTACGTGATGTTCCTGGAATTTAAGCCCATGTTGTGTAGAAAGATGTTTCAACATATTGATAGTATTTCCACCCTTAAATCGTCATTTTACAGATGTGCATCTAGCACTGCCATCTCTGCTAGAAACTTGCAACAAAGAGGAATCATGATAAAGAGGAAGAAATTTACCAAAGTGTGGCTTCATTTCACAAACAGAGTAGACGCATGAGTTTGGCATCATTGTTTTGCAAGGCGCAACTATGACAAAAACATGCAGGCATCAATATAATTAACTGATAAGCTTGGAGGAATGTGATTGTGATGTAATGGACAATTTGGAACCAGTTCTTAACTGTAGAACCAAACCTTTTACATAAGCAGACATAATGGTAAACTCTTCTTCTAGAAATTAAAAAAAACAGCTGTTAAGTTGAACTTTAATTAAATGAGATGACTCATTTAACATTGTATTAAACTTTCAATGAGCAATACTGTCGACTCTGAAAAATAATTTTCCTCTCAGGCCTCCCTATACAGTATATTAGGCTTGTGGCCCTTTGGCTCAGAGAGTGCAGTAGTGTTGGCAGCAATGTGGGCTGATCATGTGTTTGGAGAATGTACTGTACATGCACAAGGTTGTAATTTTATTGAACTCCTATTTAATGGGATGCTGCATAAAGGATCTGTGCATGTGATGGAAGAGTGCACTGCTGAATGCAGTGCTTAGTCACAATGGGCAAACCTTTAACCAGATCATACCATAAGACCTAGTATTATTGTAGTTTTTGTGTGTATTTCCCCCCACAAATAAGTTCACTATGAAAAAGGACTTTATATTGAAATTATGCAATATTTCCAAAATCCCAAGGATACAAGGCGATTTATGTATCATTTGCAACATGGTTGGAAAATGAGATTACAATGTAGTTCTCTCTTTAATTGATTGATTGGAATTGGTTGAAGAGATGAATAAAAATATAGAATAAACTGTTTTATATGGAGGAGTGCTGAGAATGAATTGAGCAGTCTCACAGCCTGAGGGAAGAAGCTGCACTTCAGTCTGATCGTATGGCAGCAGGTACTTCTGTATCTTCTACTTGATGGCCGCTGTAGAGTTTTCCTGTCCTGGGTCCTGCACATTCCATGCAAGTTTGGGATGTTTCCAGCCCGGATGCTTTCAGTTGCTCCTCTGTAGATGTTAACAAGAACACGGCATGGGCACTTTGCCGTCTTAAGTTTCCTTAAGAAATACAGCCGTTTCTGAGCTTTACAAGATGGAGATGTGTGATGTCCATTACAGATTCCATGTGATGTTGATTCCCAGGAACTTAAAACTTTATCTGCTCCACCTCATCTCCAATGATGTAGTTAGGGGTGTGCGTTTTTCTCTGAAAATCAACAATCAGCTCCTTGGTTTTCCTGACATGGAGCAGCACTCTGAAAGATTGTTGATTTCCTTACGATAGGAAGACTTGTTGTTTGAGATCCGTCTGATGATGGTGGTCTCATCTGTGAACTTCACAATAGAGTTCTCTCCATTTGGGGGCTGCAGTCATGGGTGCAGCAGAGTGGGAACAGGAGGGGGCTGAGCATACACCCTTGGTGGGCTTCGGTGTTTGGGATCTGTTTGTGAGGAAGTCCAATATCCAATTGCAGAGTAGGGCTGGGCGATATGGCCTAAAATTTATATTGCGGTATAATTTGAAGCATGTGCGGTAACGATATATATGTTGTGATATATTCTTTTCTTCTGTATATATATGTCAAAATGACTGTTTCTGAACATACTCACATTGCAGATACATTGCAGCAGAATAATACACTTCAAAAATATAGATAATAGATAGAATGCATTTTAAGAACATTTATTGTGCAAAACTTATTTAAAAATACAAAACCTTTCAAGTAATTTTGAAGCTGTGTAACAGATCTTTCTCCAAACAATGTAACACAAAATTAAATATGTATTTTAGGAAAAGGTTACTATTTATATTCATTTATTTATTTATTTAGTATTATTATTGTTAATAATAGTTTGTTTCTTTAATAAAATATTGTCCTCTGAGGAGAAAAATCCTCACCTTTATATAGTCAAAATCTCTACCGTTGGCCGAATTCATATCGTTTCGGTATACCGCCCACCCCTATTGCAGAGTGTGGTACTCAAGCCCGGAGAGTTTGCCCATCCACTTAATTTCGCTTGGAAAATTTATGGATATGTTTCAAAAATTCTAGAATAGCTGACCTGGTCCACCTTAAAGGTCATTCCACCTTAAGTAAGCCTGTGCCAAAGTTGTTTCTAACTCCGGGATTTTAGTCTTGAGGAGTTGTAGCATTTATTCTCCTAGACACTGTACACACACTGCACTACTGCATTCACAGCAGAGCAAAAGTTGAAGGAGGTACTTGTCACTGAAATGAGAATGGCTGGTCCAACATAAAGGTCAGTACATCCTGAGTAAGCCTGGTTTAAACCTGTTTTCAACTTTGGACCCAACCGCCTTCATCAAAGCACAGGAACTTAGCTTGGGTCTAGTAGCATTTACTGACCGACAAATAGCCTAACAGTACTCACACACACAGTACATGGATCTAAGCGATTATTCAACCACCTTAAAGGGATAGTTCACCCAAAAATGAAAATTTAGTCATTATTTACTCACCCTCAACCGATTGAAGGTCGGGTTTAGTTTTTTAGTCCACAAAACACTGCTGGAGTTTTGCAGGAAAACAGCATTGCAGGATCTCACAAACAATGTAACTGAATTGTGACCAGCTTTCAAATGTAAAAAAACAAATGAAAAAACCCACCAAAAACATAAAATGCCTGCATACTGCTCGTCTGGTGTTATCCAAAAGCCCCAACATGCCAAGTTGACTTGAAAGACGTCATTTACACCATATTTTCGCTGTAGATTGTTAGCTTGAAGCCATGTTCACATGCGTGTGCACACTGTCTGAACTTGGTGTGTGTGGTGTGTGTATGCAAGGGAATGGCAGATCAGGACTTTAGGAGACGTGGATTACACCATGTCGAGCGTATGGAGGCATTTTATGTTTTTTTGTTTTTGTTGTTGTTTTTTCCGTTTGAAAGCTGGTTTTCACTTCAAGTGTCACTTCAAGGGAGATTCTGCAATGCCGTTTTCCTATGAAACTCCAGCAGTGTTTTGTGGACTAAAAAACTAAACCTGACCTTCAGATGGCATAAGGATAAGTAGATAATGATTGAATTTTCATTTTTGTGAGCTATCCCTTTAAATACAGTTATAAAATCAAATAAAATGATAAAATATAAATAATACTCCCCACTACCATGAAAATTTTGGCGCATTACTGAAAACACAGCAGAAGTCAATCAATGCCCTTGGCTGGAGTAATACCAGATTTAAAAAAAGACAAGAAAAAAACAATCAAATATTATCATTGGAAAACATTCTTTAACTACTGCTCGCCTCTGCTGTCACATGAAATAAAAAACTCTTTTGTACTCACACACCAACAATTGATTGTGACTGACTGAGCTGTTTGCCTCTACTTTTAAAAACCTGTCACACAGGAGAAACAAAGCTAACCCATATCCCTCTGGAGAGAAAAATATAGTGTTCTAGTGTTTGACTGTTCCAACTCCAAACAGTCAGAAAAAGAGATCAGGGCATCCCTAAATCCACCTCAGGGTTCACCTACTAGGGGTGTATATGTAAATGTTATTTAGATTCTTTGACCAACGGTACAATATTTGCTAATATGACAAAGTTTGCCACAATACAATTTTGAAAAATTTTGCAGCATCACGGTATATGGTATTACACAACAATTATTATCATTTACAATAATCCATTTAAAATAACACTATTACAGTAGTATTCAATACTGTAAATAAGCAAATGTTCGTGGTATGATAACCGTCAGTTTTCAGCAATGTTGGGCAGTAATGCATTACTCAGTAATAGATTACTGTAATGGTTTCAATAGTTTTTAAGGGTTTACAATTTCCATAACAGCACTTATGTTACAGTTACTAATCCAAGTAACTGTGAGTTACTGGGTTAATTTTCAAGCAAGGTAGAAAAGTAATATAGTAATAAAAGGAGTAAAGAAACTAATTACTTTGATACCAACGTGTAGGAGGATTAAGGATGTTGTTTAAAGGAGTAAGAAGTAAAGAATAACTTCCTGTGTAACTTGCCCAACAAGGATTTTCATAGCATGCCATGAAATGGTATACAGCTACAGCTGTGACCATATGGACTGTAGTGAAAAAGTCATGTATTCGATCAGGATGACAGTTTACCACAACTGGCCAAACTCTGTTTTACTAAACTTTGTTGAAGAATACTGTCATTAGAATAGGGAAGCTCCTGTAAGGGGTAGGGCAGTGTGCAACGTGTGTGTGGCATGCAAGTGAGAAAGAAAGCGAGCAGGCGCAGCAAACTGAAAGTGACGGTGCTGCTCAAAGCAGAGCAGAAATCTCGCATAAAGTTGACAATCTTGGAGTAAAAGTACAGTACCGGTTAAGGTGTGACAGTTAATAAATGCTGGTTAGCCCCAAATAAGCTGAGCAGGAAAGGCTGACTTTATAAAAAACAATCCCTAATGATCAAACTTCTGCGATTATTTATCCATTTTTCCATCTTGAAAATGGTTGTTGTTGTTAGCTGTCCACTGGCACTCCATGATGCCTTGTTTGAGTCTTCAATAAGGCTGTGTTTCTGACTTGTCATGTGTGGAACCACTAATCTATAGTTATATTAGTAGATCCATGTGCTGATCTCAAAGGCATTGCGCAGTTGAATAACATGAGATTGACCCTTCAAAATAAAATTTGCAGTGATGACGATAATTAGTTCAACCCCACAGTAGGCACCACATGGCCGTGGTAATGCGGTTATTGTCACAGCCCTGGCTGTAACATTAATTTTATATTGTCCATATCCCCCAGCTTTTAGAAATAAACATAGACCTGTAATAGGTTTTGTTATAAATTAAATTATTTTGGGGATGTTTTTGCCTTTATTAGATAGGACAGCTGAAGAATTAATAGGAAAACGGGGAGAGAGATGGGGGACGACAGGCAGCAAAGGGCCACAAGCTGGAATTAAACCAGGGCAGCAACAGGGCCTCAGTAAATTGGGCGCTGCTCTACCAACTGAGCTACTGGGCATCCCACCCTTTAACAGGTTTACAAGAAAAAAGATGTAAGTGAATACCAGGAAAAGTGGCCTGAAAACCTGAATGCATTTCACACAAACGACAAAGAGAACATTTTTAATATTGTTTTCATTGTAAGAAATGATCACAACAATTTTATATGTGAATTAACAAGATGAAAAACACAAGTACTTTGATCCAGTTTCTGAGTTGTGCTCAATGACTGTTGTTCAACAAAGACATCTGAAATCACAAAACACCTAGCGAGAGAGGGAAACAAGCTACCAGGTAACTGCAGAGCAATTCACTGCTCTCTGCAGAGGTAGCCATTTCCTCACTTGGAAGATAAAGGGAAGATACATCATTTGATATGGCAGTGTTTTAGATAGATGTGGTTATGTGGCTACACAAACAGGAGGGAGTCATTTTCTCCGCAGCGGGAGGCTCTCGCTACAGAGAGACCAGCACTAACATGAGAATAATACGTCTTCATTAGCTGATATATATCTGTGCCGGACCATCATCCACATTCACATCGAGGCATATCACGCATGAACAGTGGGGCCTTTAAATCAGGTCGTTTTATAAATATTGTAGAGGGACGGTAACATGTCTGTTTATTGTGGCTGTTTATATAAAACGGCTCCTTTTATGCACAGGAGAGCATGCTGTGTTTTTACGAGCTGTATCGCTTGTCTCTGTGATTAAGGATGTGTTAGACTATAAACTTTTACAGCACAGGAATAATTGCTGGCTGTTTTTAGAAATATGACATCTCTCCAAAGGGATCTAAAGACTAAAACTGGACCAGACAATAAACCTGCGGTGAACAGCGTCATGGCTCAAAGCTCTGTGATTGTTTGCTGCAAAAACCAGACATGAATCTCATGAACTTCTATAATGTGAAGAGTTTATGACATGCTGTTAAGCTGTTTATTTAATAGGATATCAAAGACCACTTATTAATGATCATTTTCAAATTATTGCTGGTAATTGGATAAACAGGAATCTGGCACTCAGGAAACAGACAATCCAGACACTCCAAAAAC
This sequence comes from Lutjanus argentimaculatus, assembly GCA_034769285.1. Taxonomy (NCBI): domain Eukaryota; kingdom Metazoa; phylum Chordata; class Actinopteri; order Lutjaniformes; family Lutjanidae; genus Lutjanus; species Lutjanus argentimaculatus. The sequence continues at coordinate 12,310,360 of JAWZSL010000006.1, read as the reverse complement.
TGCCTGGAAAAAAAAGTAAAAACGAGGAAGGAAAAAAGTCTTTAGTGTTGTTGTAGTGGCTAAATCATTTAAAATGATTTAATAAACAAATGTGATACACATGATTCAGACAGGTGAAATAAATAAAACAAAATAACACGAGATAACAGGAAAAAAAACACATCAGTTCCAAAAAAGTTGGGATGTTCTGTAAAAAGTAAATAAAACCAGAATGCAGTGATTTGTAAAAGTTACCTGAAAGTACCTGAACTCTTTCACTACAAAGCGTCGCTGTTGTTACATGTGCAGAATGTGTCTTGGCATTTCTTGCTGAATTAGCAGGGGCGTCCCTGAAAAAGGTGTTGTCTGTCGCTCCTGTGTACCTTCAGCATCAATGGGGCCTTCACAGACGTGAGTTACCCATGATGTCATGTGCCCCAACGCACACCCATACCATCACAGGCGCTGGCTTTTGCGATGGTGACAGTCCAGATGGTTCGTTTCCATTTTAGCCTGGAGGACATGATGCTGATGATTTCCAAAAACAATCTGAGATGTGGACTTGTCAGACCACAGCACACTTTTCCGCTTTGCGTCAGTCCATCTCGGATGAGCTCAGGCCCAGAGAAGTCTGTAGTGTTTCTGAATGGTGATATGTCTTTCTCTTTGCATGGTAGGGCCTTAACTTGCATTTGTAGATGCAACAACAAACTGTGTTTACTGACAATCATGTGCCTTTTTAATGCAGTGCCACCTGAGAGGTCAAAGGTCCCAGGCAGTCAATTTTGGATTTTGGCGGTTTGAATTTTTAAATCATTGCATTCTGTTTTGTTTTACATTTGACAGCATCACACTTAGTTGAGAATAGAGGTTTGTATATGATAAATACCCATATATAAGTTTTAAACATAGGCTGAGAGAAAACAGGAAAGCCTATACAGTGAAAAATAACAATTTATTATAGAGAATGTGAATGTGTCTATATCCTCATTGAGACCAGGATACTTCAACATGTCTAGTCAATGGATCCAAAAGCTTCACTCTGGTTTCTGTAATCTGCCCCCCCCCCCCCCAACCAAAGTGTTTGTGTGTTTAAGTTGTTTAAAGCTATAGTTGGTAATCCTGTTCAGAAACACTTTTTGTTATACTGGGTGAAATGGTCCTTCCATCCTGAGAGTAGTCAATACATTATGTATTCAAAAAAAAGGAACGAAAAGAATCAGACCTCTGTGTCAGCTGCAGGCCTGTAAAAACTCTGACCAATCCCTGCCATTCGGTCCGAATGCAAAGAACCAATCAGATGCCTTCATGTCTCGTCCTGCCCATGCCCCCCTCTGTCCCACCCTCCTCCCCGCGTGTACACTCATCACGTTTCACCATTGCCGGAAATACTCAGCACACCCTGCAACAGAAATACCAAGTTAGCAGGAGAATAAGTTCATAAGGGTACAATGGCAGAGAAAATGCAGACAAAAATATCACTTCCAGCGTTACTTGTAACAGCTCACCCGCTAAACAGGCAAAGAAAAGAAAGCTGGAGGCAGAAAAGGCTGTGACAAAAAAGGCTCTGGATAAAGCTAGAGGACAAACCAGTGTCAACATCGGTGCAGCCTTTGAGCTGTGGAGACAACTGAGGCATCTGGAGGGCCTGAAAAGTGATGCAGAGGTTGCTGTCTTTCTGTTGGACAGGTAATTATTTGTTTTGCTTCGGGGGGATTTGTTATTTTCATGAAATATGTAACGTTTGCCAACTTAGCTACTTTTGTAGCTCGTATTAGCACAATGCTAACATTAGCTTCTCTGTCGGTGTAAGCCGGTCGTTGGTACATACTGCTTATCTAACTTATAGGATCTGTGCTTCCTGCACGGAACATTGAGCGTTTTTACTCGACGTGAGGCGTGGCTTTGGACGGAGCACTGACGGGAGGGGGAGAAGGTGGTGGAGCTTAGAGGAGGTGCCACTTTCAAATCTTGCTAGCTCTCCAACATTACCAACTATAGCTTTAATGCCCTCTATGTGCAAGAAGGAATCATTAGCATTGTGGAACTCACTAAAGTATCTAGCCATGGGGTAATCATGATTCCTAATTCTAATGGCGTATTTAAGCTCAGCAAGGTGATCCCTGATTTAGTATGCCCCACATAGAAATACACGAAACACATGAACTGTTTGTGTTAACGTCAATTAGATATTTATATTGCACAACATAATCACATGCACACATTTAAAGTGACAGACATTTTGGTCAGCCAAATACCTTTTTTGTCTGCTGGAAGATGTGAATTGGTGGAAATTGATAAACTGCTGTTATCTTTGATGCCTGAAAAGATTGTGCAGTCCTTCTTAATCCTTTGCATTTGACTGTACAATGCTGTCAGATTCCATGGAAGTATTTCTGGAAACATATATCACAGAAACCCATGCACTAAGGTGTATACTGATAAGGATTTGACCATCTGCACTGATGGAAAAAAAATCCTCCAAAATGATCTCAGATTTTTCAAGAGTTGCAGCTTTTTTGATTCAAAAGATGGAAGGAAACTAGTCCTTACAAACTGCTTATAATCCTCAAAATCCTCAGCACTTGCTTCGTTTGGCAACTGTTACATGCATACATATGATTGTGCTTCAAACTGTTTGTCAAACGCTCCTCAAATTGCTCTGTGTTTAAACTGTGTTTCTGTGTAACTACAATAAGAAGCCAAAAAGACGGAAGCAACAGTCAATTCAAAACCAAATATTTGGTCTTTGAATCTTTTGAATCCCAGTTGGCCCCAAATTTCCTCTCAACTCTAAAAATATTATGACAGCAGAGAAAAACTCTCACTGTGGTATTACTGTGACGTAGAAAACAAACAAAGCACTATTCATCACTCATGAATGGAAAAATGCCCCAAACATGAATTCAACTGTGTCAGTAAAAGCGTCATTTCTCTTCAGGGTCTGACCACACACAGCAACTTTGAACTGTGTGCTTTGTTTGAACTCTTCTTTTGTGAAATGATTACAAATTAAAGAAATAACTGAATTTAGAAATTGGTCATTCAGCCACTGGTGGTTTACATAATGCAGAAGGTCAGGATTGTATGTTTGATGACTGGTAATCACTTCAATTGAACAATTCTTGTGTGATGGATGCATGAAAACCTCACCTGGTGAATAGATGTGGACATATTACACCATTATACTGTACTGACATTTATGGCTCACAGCGAGTTGCTGGCTGAGTCACAGCGAATGTGGGCCCAGCAGTCTTTGCCCATAAACAATAGTTCTGGCTGAGAAGTGCAACGTGGACAAGTTGATGACAGCAATACAATGCTTCCAAAAATTGTTTGAAGACAGCAGTTGCTGGACAATGAGTTGCTTTCATTGATGGTATTGAAGTTTAGCTTTGAAGTCATTCTTCTGAATTTTGATACTTGAGGGTTTCTTGAAATGTTTAATTTCAGTTCATGCTGGTTCTAAATATATGAAATGAATAAAAGCAAGAAATACAGAATTTGACTGAAGAAAGAAGGCAACACTGCCAGTTGACAACTGACTCACAAAAGAGTGGTTCAGGCTTTTGTGCTGTACAAACATTGAACAATGACCATTTTGAGCCATTGTTTTCTTACAGACTGCTGTCTGTTTTAGATTGACAGTCTACTCCGACAGGTTTTTGAGGCCAGTATTATTATTTGTGACCCACTTATGTACTGAGTGGGACACTTTGAAAATAAACTTGTCAAATCTTTCTACTGTCCCTGTATCTGAATAACCCCCAAAACCTGTATTTGACAGTTCTTTATTGTAATTTCTATGGGCTGCTTCAACACATTTGTCTAGTGGCCAGTTTATCAGCTTTGATTTAGTTAGACAGATCATTCTGGCATTTCTATGATATGTCTCATCTCTACTAGGACTTAATGCTCAGTGTTGGACAAGTTACTGAATTTTAGTTATAGTCAAAATGTAGTTGAATCACTTCACCAATTACTGCATTATAAAAGTAATTACTTACTTGGGAAAGTAACTTTCGCCATGCTTTTAAGTGTCTGCTTTAATTCTCTTATTAATGCACACATACTTAGGCTTTGTTATTTTAGTGTAGTTTTTTATTTTAGTAACAACTGTCAGATTTTTATCTATTATTGTAGCCATTATCACTGATAGGCATTACTATTGCTCCTGACCACCTGAGAGCAGCAACAACTAGCCTTCCTACCTGTTAGCCACACTTTTATTGCCTGTGGTGAGAGACAGTAGGATTTAGTAGAAGGCCCACAGGAAGCAGGATATGTTAAGCAATTGCTGCTACGGTAGTTAATGAAAAATTATATGAAACAGTGAAACAGTTTATATTAAACTATGATGAAAAGCAAACTCACATTGCCTGAATTGTCTTATGACACCAAAAAATCAGGTGACATTAGATCATAGATTGGGGAATGAGCTCCGATGGCCCGCTATGACTTCTGTCCTCTGCAGTTTCAGGTAACACAAAAGTAATGAGTAAAGAGTCTATTTAAATTTCAGCAGTTGTAATTGCATTACTAACTTGTGAAAAGTAATTAGTTGCATGTAGGTCTGGCCAATATAGCTGAAAGGTCTGTCATGATAGTGAAGTTTCATATCGGTTTCAGTTTAGTCATACTGGTCATGGCCAGTGACGAGTTGTTTACTCAAAAAGGTGGCCATGACTAAGGTGATAAAATGGCTTTGTTGTGTTGGGCCTACGACAGCTGGGGCCTACATGGATTTATGGCAGCCTAACTACCACAGAGAGCAAACAAAGGGAGTCCTAAAGAAACTCCATTTCCCAATGGTCATTGCGGTTTCACACCTTGGTGTGAAATCCTGGTGAGGGTAAATCCTGGACTCTCATTGAATGAGAGACCCCGGAACCCACGTGATGCCCCGTCTTCCGGCCATGACGTCACCGTTGCTATATCAACCAGAGACGCCCGAAGCTTGCCTCTTCCGTGCGACGTTGTGTTGCTGATAGGAACGAGACCCTTCCGTGCGACGCTGCGTTGCCGATAGGAAGCGAGTAACGGTACCTTTCGTTCGCTAGCCTGTAAAATAATTTCTTGTTCATAGTTCTCTTGTAATAAATTCTACTTGCATTTAAAGAGAAGTTGTCTGGTCTTCTGTGCATGAGTATCGTAATAACTGCTGGTTGAGAACAGTCAGTGCTCGAACACAAGCCTTCTCTGTTCATCCTGTTATGCCAGTGTCTCCCAGATATTGACATTTCAGGTGAACTCTTTCCTTGAGACTGAGATCAATTTGGTTATTGGTCCGGGTTTTTCCCGGTGGTGCCCCGTTTATTTATTAGTTTTGACTAATAAATCAATTTTCTATTTTAATAATTAATAATCATCCTCAACGATCATTAATTATCACTAATTGCCAAATTTAGCTCCTACGAAGCACAACAGTTGTATTACGGAACTTCGTCTGGAAGGTTTTCCTGCAGTTCACATAAACCAGCAGTCTGGTCGTTCATTCATTCATATCAACTGTCCAGTCATGGTGGCAGCTAGCTGAGCATGACGTCCCTCTCTGCAGAAATGCTTTCCAGGTCCACTACCTCAGCTGCTTCCTTTTGATGTGAAGGAGCGGCGGTTCTACCCCAAGCTCCCTCCAAATGTCTGAGCCCCTCACTCTCTGATAGTTGTCTGTCACACTGGTGAGGTTATCAGTCCTTTTTTAAAGTCTGCATTCATTTTGCATGCTGTTGCCCTGCGGGTCACATCTCGTGTTGACGGGGCAAATGAACAACACAACTGGTAATGATTTGCATGTCACTGTAGCATCTAGGGTTATGACAGGCTGTTTATGAGCCAGGGAGGGAGCACACGTGGGGTCTGTCTGTTAAATGATTGGCTGTTCATGTGTCACATGTAGCTCGCTCCATTATCAAGGAATATGACAGGCTGTTTGTTGAGCTGAGGTATATTTGTTTCATGCTATTATGGTGCTTGGATTTAATGCACTCAAATTAAACTTTTTATTGAAATACTTACTTATTGCTATTGATGATGTGTCTATTGCTGATAGTGCTTGTTTTATTGCCCAGGCCTAGTTACATATCTAGTTACTGGCAAAAGTTGTGGAATTACATTTATTTGTTATTTGTTATTCCCTACGCTGTTCACGTCCATGTTGGCTAGGCTTTCTGTGAAGTAGGAATACATCGATTACATTACATACCCACCATCCCCACCATCAAAGCGCATTATCAGTAATTAGTTGGATGACAGACACTGTCTGGTCCATATGCAGCACAGTCACAGCACAGAAGTCTCACAGGACTAGCATTACCAAACACTTGTGGGGTGTGCACAGACATAGTAGTATTAGACATAATAGTATTCTGTTGTTCAATGCATTGCCATGGAGGCATCAGCTGGTGCTAATTTGTCTAAACTGAGGCTAACTTGGCTAAAATAACCTAGCCTTGACAAGGAGCTAACATAACAGCACAACGAGCACTTAAAGTTAGTGTTACTGTACAACTCAACAGTGGATGCCAGCTACAGTTGGAGTCAGTAAGGGGGATGTTTGATAAATATTAAAACTTAATAATGAACAAACCCTCAAACGTTACAGACATTGAGCTCATATCTTTACTTGTAAAATGTCTGATTGACACCATTTTATTAACCAGTGGAAAAATTTCCCCACCATGGCATCCCTAATGTTGTCTTAAAAGTTGAGGTTGATAGTTCATTCTTGGAAACAGCAGATGATGATAAAGACTTTGTGATATAGTTGAAAGCTCCAGAACAAGCGAATACGTCAACCTTAAGTTGAGATTGTTTTTACCACAGCTGTCATTTTACATCTGTAGGATTGTTTAGATTTAGGAGAGAGCACCCAGCAGCAGAAACAAAAGAGCATATTTTATTGAAGAGGAATCTTTTGATTATCACTTTTCCCCCCAAAATATACATGTCTTTTCCCATCACGTATCTTTGAACAGCATAAACAGCAGAATGTGGCAAAACCCTTTCCCTCCCCATTTCCCTCATTTTCTCTCAGCTTTTCTCTCCTGTCTCACACAATCAAATTGTTTAAAAGATTGTGACTAGCATTTACATACACAAAAATAAAGATAACATATTTTTTGTGAACACATATATTCACAGCTGAGGAATATAGCTGCAATAATAAAAACATCAGATTTCCACTGGTGCAGTGTGTTGTATTTAAAACTTTTAAATGGGCAAGTCGTTTTACAGACTAAACACAATAAACGTGTCACAGCTCCACATGAAGAATATTACATGACACAAACTCATTTGTCTCCCTATAGAGACACCACTAAACAGGTTGCAGACAAGCTGCAGTGTTTCTGCAGTGCATCGCCTGGGACGCTGCCATCTGTTTGTGCACACGAGCTTGTATCTCTTTGTTGGAAGACAAACTGCTGCTGGAGCCACTTTATGTTATAGTCAGTATCTGTATATAGCTAAACAACTAAAAAGTGAGCAAGTAACATTGAACAGAAACTTCACGTTTCACTGAACTAGCTTTAAATCCAGTAACTGTCAGCCTTGTTGTCACCCACTGCAGAAATGACTCACCAGGTGTGTTTTCTTAAGATTAAATTTTGCAGCCCCAAATGTGTTTCAGCACACAAAAATGTGGATTTAATGTTCTTTGATGCTGCGCTCAGCTGACCTCATTACACACACCTGGGATACCAAGTTTTATTTAACCTCCATTATGTTTGTGCTAATAATAACGTACCTCAAACTTGAAATGCATGACCAAACAAAAGCTGGTGTTTAAAACTGTAATTAAAGTATCAGCAGCGTGACCAGTCAGAGAGGATGAATGCTTCTCATCAGACTTAACAACCTCAGTCAGTTTTTAAACTGTTATGGTTTGTGTGATTGTAGATACAAACGTGATCCATCGACAGAACAAATATATTTTCTAATATCTACTTACCCAAAGGAGTCTAATTATTTATCAACGGGTATCTTTAAATGGACTTACTGCAAATGTTTTGAGAAACAAGCAGTTTGTTTTTAAGTTACTTGCTTCTGCTCTTATGTGTGACTATTAGATATCAAATCTGTGGCCCTTGTATAGAGTACTGTGAGTCTAATATCAGTAATTACAGTAAGTATTGGTATCCCACTTCTTATTCAAGAGGCTGGTTCTATAGGGAGTCTGCTGTCATTTTCTTCTCCAGTGCTCTAATTTAAGTGCGTCCTGCCATCCCAGGGATGGCATGGAAGATAGAAAGGAAGAAGGAAGAAAAAATATACAACTGCAACACTGCTATCACAAACACACACACACGCATAGTGAGAAGGTGAACTACAACAGTGGCATCTGAAAGCAGAGTACCTGTTGTGGTTGTTAGGCCGTTAAAATGTTGTACTGAAGCTGTCATGGGATTTTGTACGTTCAGTCTGAAAACACTGCATCATTTTGCTGTGGTTTCCGGTTGCACAACATGTTGCCTGGAAACGGTGTAAGACGGTGTACAACAGGCTTTGAGGTACACTTTCTTTTGTTAGGTGGGTGTGTCAGAGGTGTTACCAAATCAGCAGCAACATTTATATAAACCGTGCTGTATTAAAACAGTGCAATACAATGCGCTTGTGAAACACAACAGGTTATTCAGCACACCACCCCAACCTCAACGGTGGCCACAACAGTAAAAAAGGCAGCGTTTACAAATGTAGAAAAAACAATTGTATCTCAAAGTTTACAGATCTTACAAAACAAATGGTTTATGCATTGAAAAATTTGTCATATATTTTTTTATTTTTTTTTAAATTGATGTTTTGGTCAGACAAATACAAAGAAATAACTGTTACACTATTACAGTTACATAAATAAGAATAACATACATTGAGTCCTTTTTCAGTATCTGCCCAGTCTTTTCTTTTTTTTTTCTTTACAGACAAGAAAATAAAATAAAACGTACAAATCAAGCCAGACCTACAACACAAAACATAGATCACAAAACAAAAATCAAAGCAAAAACACAACACCCTAGGAATTCAACATAGTATACACATCCTGTATTTGAACCAAATAAAAAGTTATGCAGAGGTAGGTAGTGTCGTTGAGCTGAGCTAGGAATGGGCCCCATACTTCATTAAATATATCTTCCCTTCCAGCCACTCTATAGGTGACCCGCTCATAGCTTGCCATTGAGCTTAGTACCTCTATCCATTCCTTAAAAGTGGACATGGTGGGAGATTTCCAGTGGCGTTAAGTTATCCTGCACCCTGTTATCATAGCTAAACGACACCATGATTTTCAGCGTTTTGACATTTGGATATTATCTGGTAGTAAACCCAGAAGACAATAATGAGGGGTTTTTGATCAAGTGTATACCCAACATTTTATTTAAGAACAAAATTATTGCATTCCACATCAATTGTTTTGTCACATTCATATGCACCAGAGTTCCCACCTTTCTATTACATCTCCGACATATATCAGAAAAATTTGTCATATAAATAGATAAACAAATATGTACAGCAAGCTTTATGTAACAAATGTTTTTACAAAATGTGATTGAATCTGATTTATAACGTAATCCTCTCCATGGTATTTTATTTATGCCACACATCACTTTTAATAATTGACAATTTTTAATTCCAGATAAACTGGCATTTTATAATTGGGATGCCCAGCATTAACCTCAGGATGGTTTAAATTATATTCAGGATGGTGGGAAAATTAGTTAAATTGGAGCTAGGGGTGGGCGGTATAAACGGTATACGGTAGAAACGATATGAATTTGGCCAGCGGTAGAATTTTTGACTATACCGGCCTACCGCAATATAAAGAAGTAATCAGGTTAGCAGGAAGAAATTGTAACGCACGTTCTGTTATTTTGGCCTGATCAATAGTTTGAATCAGCAGCTGGAAATGAATCAGCTCGCAGCTGCAAAGACGCAAGATTCCGTCACCCGACAATGTAAATAGGGTTGTCTGATTAAGCGACTGGCTCAGCGCAAAGAAACAGAAGTATATGAGGAGGGAGACGAGCGAGTGCTGATCGAGCTGCAGCTCCACCTGAAACCAGGTAAAAGTAAGAATAAGTCTGACCCACAACAGAGAGAGAGGGAGAGAATATGGACAGATGTGTCGACTTGATATAAAAACATTTCATGATCTTGAATCATGATATTAACGTACACATCTGTGGTGCGTCTCCGTCTCTCCTCTTCATCTCCTTGGTGTGTGTCTGTGTGCAGTTTGCTGTCTGCTGTGGTCTAAAACATCCTCACTGATGTAAACTGTCAGAGTGACACTGATGTAAATGATCCTGCTGCATTAATAGAAAAACATGAATTATTTTGTTATTATATAGACTGAGCTGAATAAAGGTGAGGATTTTTCTCATCAGAGGACAATATTTTATTAAAGAAATAAACTATTATTAACAATAATAATACTAAATAAATAAATAAATGCATACAAATAGTAACCTTTTCCTAGAATACTGCTGGTTCTGTGGTGTTGAAATTTTAAATCTGAAGCCTGAAGTTCCATAGAAACTTCACCTGACTTTTCTATTTAAGTTTTTTACGGAGCCCCTTAAGGGACATGGAGGAGAAAAAAAATTGATGGGTGGAAAAAAAAAAAAAAGGACGAACTTTTGCGAGATCTTGCAAAATAATTGCGAGATCTCGCAATAATTTTGCGAGATCTCGCAAGAATTTTTGCGCAAAGTTTTTTCCTATGTTTTTTTCCTTTTAAAGTGTTCAAGATGAACTGCGCCTTGCCTGGTGAGTAGACGAGATCAGGCGGTCGCAGCACGAGGTGGAGACAAAAAGCTGCAGTCAAGTCAGACAGTTTCCAGCAGACTTAAGAGAACAAACAGGAGGAGACACTGACATCCTGTTAGATCACCTGTAGGTTACCTGTAGTTTGCAGACCATGGTCATAGCTGAAGAGATTAAGTGTGTCCTCGATCACTGATTGAAGTTAAAATAAAAGTGATTTCCATTCTGTTGCATGGAACATCTGTTCTTTTATCTGCCTTGTAAAGCACTTTGTAACTGTTCGTTTGATAAGTCATATATATAACCTTTATTATTATTATCAGACAAAATATCTGCTCGTTGACAGATTAAAACTTCATCACACAACATAAGACTAATACATCAAGTGTTAAATATTATGATTACACCAGGCGCGGAGCCTGTGTCACATTGCAGAGGGGGCGGGGACTTGTAGTGGGCCCTTATAGCCTATTGGCTATTTCACTTGTTAACAATTCACATTACGGATCTGATCTGGATCTGAGCTGTATTTGGCCGCTGCCAAAAAGGGACTGAATGAACGGCTTTAGCTTCAAAAATAAAAAGAAAGTCTCACACTTTGAACCATCAAAATATGAAATAAAATCATAGATCAACAAAGAGACTCAATTTGCTTCGTAAACGGCCAGATATTAAGTAAAACAAAGGAAATCCTACATTAGACACTGCGCAGTGACAGCCTGTAATGACACAGCTGATCAATTAGTAGCGTTAATAATGGGAAACAGAGACAGAAGGGCAAAATGGAGAGAGTGTGGATTACGATGAGTTGTGCAGCACAATTTGTACTATTTCAGCACCATGGACATTGCCATGGATTTATCATTAAACAGCGACCTGCTGATAATCTAGCACCACAACAGCCGATAGGCTATTTCAGCACCATGGTCAGCGCCATGGACTTTACCAATAATTTGCTCAAACCTGGGTCAGATAAAGGTTAAAAAGTAAAGCAGACTAAACCAACGGGGTGGGAAACGAAGGATAGAAGGTCAATGACATTCAGCGGTGATGGATGCCACACAGTCCTATAACCTGCATAATCAAGTCACACGTGATCAACCCAGTCAGGACAACAAACAAGTGTACAAGCAACATGTGTGGCCTGTAGTTAATGCAATAACCAAGCAGACACGGCGGTCCACAACACAGACAGCAATGAAAACAACTCTATTTAAGACACACAGTAACTAGCTACGGCTAACTGCACACTCAGAGACCACCGTGAAAAAGACCACGCACGCCTGTGCACTTCAATCAGATGTCACTTTCTGTCAAATGGGCATACACGCACAGAGAGAGAGAGAGAGAGAGAGAGAAAGAAATATTGCCAGACAGCACAAGAGAGGTTGACATGGCAACTATGATGTCACATTACCTCTTAATCTTATTTCAGAAACGCTCTGATCTGGACTGTTTTTTCCCGTTTTTTACACTTATATCCTTACAAATACAGCAGTAAGAGACAGACTTTCCGACTTTCCGTTTTTGTTTTTGTTTTTTTTCGCCATCAGTCTGGCGGTGAGCCCCTTCGTAACCGTGGGCCCGGGGCAGCCGCACCCTCTGCACCCCCGCCGGCTCCGCTACAGGATTACACAGAAAACTAGTATTTTATGCAACATGTGGTGTTTGTTGTCAAAATTAAGAGCCAATCAGAGCCTGTTAGCTCATCGATCAGGTGACAGCCAGGCCCTCGCAGTCGGTGGAGAGCAGCTGCGGCGCCTGGCTCTGAAAACTGCGGCTGATCGATGATCGATGAGCTGACAGGCTCTGATTGGCTCTTAATTTTGACAACAAACACCACATGTTGCATAAAATACTAGTTTTCTGTGTAATCATAATATTTAACGCTTGATGTATTAGTCTTATGTTGTGTGATGAAGTTTTAATCTGTCAACGAGCAGATATTTTGTGTCTGATAATAATAATAAAGTGACTTATCAAACGAACAGTTACAAAGTGCTTTACAAGGCAGATAAAAGAACAGATGTTCCATGCAACAGAATGGAAATCACTTTTATTTTAACTTCAATCAGTGATCGAGGGCACACTTTATCTCTTCAGCTATGACCGTGGTCTGCAAACTACAGGTAACCTACAGGTGATCTAACAGGATGTCAGTTATTGCGAGATCTCGCAAAAGTTCGTCCTTATTTTTTTATTTCACCCATCAATTTTTTTTCTCCTCCATGTCCCTTAAGGGGCTCCGTAGTTTTTAGTGCGTTTTGGCCTTAATATTAAATTGAGCAGGTCAATATGCTCATCTGTGCCTGATAGACTTGAGTTTGTCATGTTATTAATTGAGCTATTTTATGCTAAATGCAGTGCCTTTGAGGGTTTCTGGACAATATTTATCATTGTTTTTGGTTAATATCCCTTTGAGGTACAAAAGGGAAATGTAAAAATGTGCAAAATAAAAATGTGCAATTAATTTGCGATTAACTACAGACACTCATGCGATTAATCGCAATTAAATATTTTAATTGATTGACAGCACTATTTATTAGATTTTGCACTTTATTTTAAACAATTTTGAATTTTGTGCTTTATTAAAGTTTTACTTGTACTTTTATATTTAAAATATCTGCATCTTTATTTATGTTATTTGAGAATTTTGTGTTACATTGTTTGGAGAAAGATCCGTTACACGGCTTCAAAATTATTTAAAAGGTTTTGTTTTGTTTTTTTTTATAGGTTTTGCACATTAAATGTTCTTAAAATGGCATTCTATACTATTTTGAAGTGTGTTTATTCTGCTGCAATATATCTGCTATGTGAGAATGTTCAGAAACAGTCATTTTGACATATATATGTACAGAAGAAAAGAATATATCGCAATATATATCGTTACCCGCACATGCTTCAAATTATACCACAATATAAATTTTAGGCCATATCACCCAGCCCTAGTTGGAGCCTTCGCAGCTGCTGTCATAAAGTCAGAGAGGCAAATGCCCCTCCATTTATCATTTGAGCTTGAGTTTAAGCTTTACCTGTTCCTCACATATGATCCATCTTTGACATTTAAACATATTTACCTCCATTATATGCAGGCCATTGCCCCATTAACCCATTTTGAGCCAAATATTTGCTGTTAAAGTAAATATGTGCTTTAAGGTTAATTCAATTTGTTTCAACTTGTGTCAGTGTTCATTAAATGCAGAATAAAAAACAGCAGGATAACAGAAATGATCTGCACTATAAATTTTTATCAAATTATACAGAAAAGCATAGAAGACTACATGCATGAGACCACAGCTAGACCTGGCTTGATCAGCCATAATCAGGTCAGAAAAGTTTTGGCATATTTACATCCAAAACAGACCTCACAATATCTTCACATCTAGTTGACCTGTTTACTATAAAAAGATCCAAACAGGCAGTTGTGGTACATGACCGCTACTCATTAATGAAAGGCCGCGGAGTGAGACAAGGTTGGGGGGTAAAGGGAATACGTTTTAAAGCAAAAGAAACACCTCATCAGCACTGTTCTACACCCACTAATGATTTGAAGAAAGATCAGACATATGAGACAAGGCCCTTTTTATCAGACTTTTCAAAGATGCCTGAGATTCTTGTGGATGAAGCAGGCATCTTAGTGTGATAATTCATCATAAATCAAAGGTCTTTATTTGATCTTTAGGAAAATGCCAGAATGCAACACCTTCTTTTTAAAAGGCAGCCTCATTTTCAAGTCTGTATGCCATTAACTAGCTTTTAGGGAAGAAAAAGACAGACTTTTAAAGCTGCAGAAGATAAATTAAGCAAATTTTGGCCAAGGCATCACACAGTATTGATGAGGTGGAGGTGATGAAGAGGTCTTTTGATCATTTACAACTTCCTGTACATGGAGAAGATCAGTTAAAGCCTATCTGGCTGTCGGACCGTTGGAGTTAATTGCTTCATAGACAAAAGGCCTTTTTCACAGAAGACATTTGGACATGTCACAGTAAGAAAATCTCGGCTATGAATAATGAAATTAATGATGGCTGAATTCCACTTAGCTGCTCCAGTTTCACGGTCCTGGTATTGTACATTCAGGCTCACTCTCCGCTGTCATGACTATCTTGGATACTTCATAGAATGTGAAATTGTTAAAATAGAATGGAGCCATTTTCTATCTTATTAGTAACGCCTATGCCTTTCTTACCACGACAGGTCTAAATGCATTGAAGAAAAAGTACAATAATTGAGACAATAGACTGTTGCAGTACATCTTCAAGCCACCAGTGGAAGCACTGAGTCTGATGCAGTTAAACAGCACTTTAGCAAGGACACTGACAGAATGAATTAGAGATTTATGATAATATCTGCATGTCATCAGTAATATAATGCCGATAGAGGCTTTAAGAAAAAAGGTGAACATTTATGCCAATAAGATGACGCTTAAACTACGCTCATTCAGTGCTCAAGTTACACCACAAGTATCTCTGTGGTTTGGAGGGTTTTTTAGGTTCCTGAAACAGTTGCTATTTGCAATGCCTGCTCAGCACAGGTCATGCGAGGAGGAGCCAAATCACATTCCGTCAACACTACAAATTGCGGTCATCAGGATCATTACAACAAATTTGTGAAGAACAAAGAAACGGGCACCAGCATGAAAAAAAAAAAAAAAAATCCTGTCAGCAGTAGTTTTCTTATTTTGCCCACTGAATATGTCCATTTCGGACAGCATTGTGCTTATGTCTGCATCTGCCAGTAGGGTTGAGCCAATGTCATCCATCACCGATGGCTGACAGTCATCGATCACTGAGCTCTCTACCATCATAACATTGTGATTTAATAGCCTTCTGTATTTGAGGTAGTATGTCTCCTCAGAGTTGCTGTAAGGTTGAAGTTGGTCTACATGTCCTGTTCATATCTCATTGTCTCGTTTTACTTATTAAACCTTCCCAGTTAGATGCTCGGTTATATTGGTGGCAGCACTGTTTCCCTTCTGTGAGCCGCTGCTAGTGGAGCTTCCTCAGTATCGCTAGCCAGCTAATTTTGTTTCAGGCTTTCAATTAATAAATTTAAGGGCATCATAAAGAATGTGGTGACGGACACATGTGCTTGTTTTTCTTGAGAGGTCCACTATGTTTTAATAGTTGTTTTATTGTGGATTTTTTTTTTTGTTTGTTTGTTTAATATGTTGTATTTGTTGCATCTTAATATGTTGTGATTGGCTGCTGCCTTGGCCAGTCTCTCTTGTAAAAGAGATTTTGAATCTCAATGGGACTTCCTGGTTAAATAAAGGTAAAATAAAATAAAATAAAATAAAAGGCTGAACACAACAAAGTTATGGACATGTGGTGCAGACACTAAGACCCTTTTAAACCCAGCATGGGAATGAGAGTTGATCTGCCTGCCTCCTTTGGTGGTGATGGGACAGCCTCCCCCAACCCAACAACTTTATCATCATGCATTATGATGGTTTACTGTGGACATTGTCATATGCCAATTCAGTCAACTTTTTTGTGTAATTCAATTTTTTCTAACTATTCCAGTGCATAAAAACATAATGCAACACAAGACAAAATATCGTTTTAAATGAATGGAAATAAAGTAGCACAAATATAAAACAGTAACATAACATAAATGAGGCAACATGGTTTCATAATACAAATGGTAGTAATGTTTATTTAGTATAACACCTTCACAGGGCAAGGGCACAAAGTGCTACACAAAAGGGAAATTGTTTCTTTTAGGCTACTGCTTTCTTGGTCTGATTTTAAACAAACACTAAAACATGAACAACAGACCTTAAAAACACAAAATTACAAACAGTAGACATCACAAGGCTAGACAATTGCAATTTGAATAAATTAGTCTTCAGAGACCTCATATATATTTTTTTCCTTTTATATACATTAAAAACATAAAACTCCCCCTGATAATTATTAGGCTGGTTCTTGCAATTTGCAATGAATTCTTTTTGTTCCCATACACAAATCAGGAAGTAAACATCATACCACTTTGCCGCTCTGTCTCAGCCTCTTTGTGACTTTGCACTAGCAGTACTTGTTGGCAACTTCTCTGATTTGTTCCTTGAAAGTGTTATTTTCCCCTGCTGGCTTGAATCCACCAGAGGATGTTATAGGAGTGAACACCTATCCTGTGCATAGCTTGGCTTCCTCTCATTTACTGCACATGAAACATTTTTTAAAAACACATTTTTTACATTTTCTCCTCACACACAAGTCAAACACAACCTTGTTCCTCTCAAAGGGTGCCATTAGGATGAAGTATTTGTGCTGCTACATCCCTATTACTGCCGTGACTTTGAAATGTTTTTTTTTTAAGTTCCTAAGTTGTTTATGGCGTTCTGCTCAAAACTGTTCCTTCTCGAGCCTCTGTAAATGAAAAGAGAAGGTGAATTATTGCACTCAGGCTGAGCTTTAGAAATCCACAGGCTGAGAGAGTGATGGCTTTTCTCTTTTGTTTCAGATCTATTTGAGGGATTACATTATATCTCACACAGTGTCCTTTGAAGGAGGGTCAAGGTACAGCACAGACGAGCGCGTCGTGCCTCTCCAACTAAAGTGGGCTCAGTGTATCAAGCTTTTCACCACAGATGCATCTTGACTAATGGAAACACCTCTGGCACACATTATTGTATCTCATATCACCATGGTGGCAGACTGTAAACCATTAAATAACACAGTCACTGTGTTATTTATACTCTGAGCACTAAGAACAAAAGCAGGGGTGGGCGAGAGTGTTTTCAAGGTGTCCTTAATGGCCTCAACTCGTGTTCACTCAAGAGTAACTTGAAAGCTGGTGGAGGTAAGTTTGGTTGCTAATTGAATTAGTTTGCTTACACCTACAGCTAAAAAACAACTCAATCTCTGTACAGTTAGTGCTGTGGGGGAAACAGAAGAAGGTGAGGGAAAAACAAATAGAGGGATATCTCTCTGCACCCTTAAAAAGCCAATATCTGGATACATTCCACTGATGAGGTCATGCCACAGGTCACTCAACACATTTCCTTCGTACAAGTACTAAAGTATATGGAGCATTTGTGAAACTGTGAATGTTTTCCTGTAACATTTCAACACACTCAAGTCATAATCTGTTATTCATCACAGGTAATATAGCTCTGAATGGGTGACAGACAATGGGAAGTAATTTCTCACAGAGAAAGAGCAGTAATGACCGAGGGTTCGATCGGCAGCGCTGGAGTGTCAATGTTTTTCCTCACTAACGGCTTCCTATAGTGTTGTTTCAGCAGTCCCTGTCTTGTCTTATCTACTTCAGTAGCTATTGAGCAGACAGGAGGTCAAATAGTATTTTCCAGTGATTCTCAGTGTTGGTTTTAGCTTCTTTGGAGTAACCGATGGATTTTTATGTTTTTTCGTTTCACTTGCTTGAAGATTTTATTGTTTACTTACATATCGTTATGCAGGCTATCTCCAATGTATCTCTCTGAACTTTTACAACTATACGCCCCATCAAGGTCACTTAAGTCAGCTGATCAGTCACTCCTTGCAGTCCCATGGTCTAGGCTGAAGCACAGAACACAGAGGAGATCATGCCTTTGCAGGTGCTGCCCACAAACTCAACTGGAATGAGCCATTGCGTGTTAGGCTGGGGCCTCATTACAGAAAGAAATCACAGCTGATTGCCCTATCTTAAGTTCCAAGATAGGATAAATCCTATTTTCCTATTACGAAAATGGTTCCCAAACTCATGACTGTTTCCTATGCTATCTCAGACCTCGTATCTTAGGAATTCCTAACTAAAATCTCAAATTTAAATTTAAAATCGGTACCCGTGTCATGTCTGTGTCTGTCTGTATCTGTAACAATGGTCACTGTCACTGGCTGAAACAACTGAAACCCCCCTTTTTGGAGAAGTTCCTTTGCCAGTTACTGGCCCAGGATAAAGATTTGAATGAACACAGCATGTCGATGAAATTAAGAATTAATTGTCTTGGCAGTATGGGAGTATCTGGGGATTTGGGATTTTTGGGGAAAGGCTATTAATACCCTTGCTGTGTTTCCTGAGGAGATTTAAAGTAGAATAGATCAGGGAATCCCAGAGTTTTCCATGCAAAAACTCCAAGTCAGTTGTTTTTTAGCTCATTGTAGGGTACTTTTTTTTCAAGTGGTGCTGACGTTTAGACTGTTTTAAATTCATTTGAGAGGCTCTCGAAGCAGAGAACACATCTCTGTCCATATTTAGTTTTGCCAAGTGATGATGCAGTTGGTTATGCAAGGGCTTGAGGTGTGTATTAACTGGTTCTGAATTAAATAACTAGACTGTTTAAATAACAGACAGTGGATACACTTCAATTTGATTTATTTATTTTAATTTGCAGTTTAAAACACCCACAAGGTTGCTCTGCTGCATCCATTTGCTGTCACAATGAGGAATTCATTTAAATCATTTTAAAACAGATTGTAAACAGATTGTACTATAGGAAAGGGTGCTGTGCCCAGGCAGTCAGATGAGGTGTGAGGGGCAGGCAGGTTTGAGCGTCTCTTACCTTACTTTACTTGAAACATATGTCCCCATCTGCTCATTTTTTTATATGACTTAAGGTGATCTCCCCTGTAACCAACACAACCACTCGTTATGGCAGATTGTTAATAAAATTTAGTCAATGAACCAAAATCTTCATTTGTAAAGGAAAGAATGACACACGTTAAGTGGTTCCAGCTGTTTTTCTCTGTTTAATATGATTATTTTTTAAATCAAATGTCTTTCTGTTGACCTAACAAAACAAGCAATTTTGTGTCACTTTGGGCTGGTGGACATTGTGATGGGAATTTTTCATTTAGGAAACAAAAAAACAACAAAAATCAAACAGATATATAGATAATGAAAACAATTCTTAGTTGATCCTGGGAGAAATGTTTACATTGCTGTTTTCAGCTCCATGATGATGTTTCACAAGCCAGACTGTGTCTAATACACATTGTCACACAGTAAATCTATTATCCATACCCAGTGGACCTCTAAAGAGCATTTCCCATGAAGAGATGAAGTCGATATAGCCCAATATTCAAAACTGCCAATTCATGCTAAAGCTGACTAATTGTCCGATCAGATAAGAAATTATTCTGAATTTCGCCTGAGGCAGATGATGGAATGTGGTGGCAAGTAAATCTGTTTAATGACTGTTATTTCTTTACAAACAAGCTCGACCTGTTCTCACATTAGCTGCAGCCTTGTAGGTGCAACAAAAACAACGATGCTTTTTGGAGATGTTTCCTGTAAATGATGATGATTTAACTTGTCTGTAAGGAGGAACGGAAGCTTTGAGAAGTGAGATCCTGTTATGCACTAATCCTGCCCCGGAGCAAAGGAAGGAATTGAGGCACCTTTGCCAAAAACTCAGCTCAACCATATCATCTGAGGAAATACATATCATATTTCTACCTTTTTTTTTCCTGAGGAGAGACGTAAAACATTTTCATATTTCAGCATTTATATGCTGTTAAAATGCTTTCAAACCAGGATTGGCCTCGGATTAAATTTATGTGGGTTTCATATTTTTAATGGTGTGTGGCATGTGACACAAGGCACTTACAAAGTTACTGGAAGTACAGCGTTGAAAGATGTTCAAGGACTGCCTCAAGGACTCTGCCTCTTGGAGTATCCCTTTTTAATGCACCATTGAAATCATTTATGGTAAAAAAAAAAATACTTCCTTTTACTACAGGAGTGTGCTTCTCTGAAGAAGTGTGTTGTTCAGGGAGGTCTGTGGTTAAAGGATAAGTTCGGTTTTTTGACACCTGGACCTTATTGTTAGGATTAAATATGCTCGAAGACTCACCCAGACAATTTTGGTGGAGCTCGGAGCCGTTTTCGAGCAATTTAGATCCAGCCGACGGTGTTTTTTCTCATGCCATAGTAGCGGACGGGGCCAGAAATCGAAGCCCCTAAATTAGACTTTATCTGCTGCGAAACCCATGCAATGTCCACAACAACACCACCAGTTAGCCCCCATTCGTGGACGTGCAGTGGTTGCTCGTTCTCTGGCCAGCTGTTCGGCTCTTTCCCTCTGCATTAGGGTGACCAGATGTCCCGCTTTGCGCGTGATTTCACGCATTTTCTGTCTCTTTTCACGCATCACGCAAATTGAGACCATGTCCCGCACAACATCCCCCTCAGGCCCCAGCAATGAGAAGCCGGTGATGTTACTGCACTCTGGGCTGTTTGTTGTTGTCATAGTAGCACCGCACGTACGGCGCTTAGGCCCGCCCCTAATTTTCTCCGCGCTACCAACAGCTGAGGTGACAGCTAGTGAATGACACTCACATCGCGCGTTCTTCTTTGGAAATGGAGGAAGGGGAGACGCCAAACAAGAAGAGACGATGCAGCTACAGGCGGTGTCCCACTTTGTCCCTCACAAACATACCCCTTGTCCCTCTTTTGGTTTATTGGGACCTGGTCACCCTACTCTGCATCCTCCTTTCAAATAGCTCCTCGTCGGTGTATTCTGGCTCAAAACGATACGGGCATCCATTATACTCAAAGTTGTCGTCAGACACTTCTACATCGGATAAATATTCCGCCATGCTGCACAAAAATAGCCGTGTTGCCGTGTAGCCTAGCAACAACAGCGTCTCTTCTCAGCTGCGTTCCTGCGGCGCACGTCTATAATGTCACCAAAAGTTACCCATCCTCGTAAAGTCCCGGATGACCATAACAACGAAGTTGAGCTGACATGGTGATAACACTGGCCATTCATTTATAAAATGTAGGTGAAATGAGCGAGTTTCGCAGCAGATAAAGTCTAATTTAGGGGCTTCGATTTCTGGCCCCGTCCGCTACTATGGCATGAGAAAAAACGCCGTCGGCTGGATCTAAATTGCTCGAAAACGGCTCCGAGCTCCACCAAAATTGTCTGGGTGAGTCTACGAGCGTATTTAATCCTAACAATAAGGTCCAGGTGTCAAAAAAACCGAACTTATGCTTTAAATTTGCTTTCAACATACATTCAACAAAAATATAAATGCAACGCTTCTGTTTCTGCTCCCGTTTTTCATGAGTTGAAGTAAAATATCTTATTATTCTCTGCAACCAAAAGGCTTATTTCTCACAAATTTGTCAAAATCTGTGTTAACTCTTGCCCCTCCGTTTTTAAAAAAGTTGCCAGCCAGCACCAGCATTTTTGACAAAATTCACTGATTTTTCAACACCCACAGACTGTTCAGTTCTATGAATATGTTAACATGGAATATATCAAAAGAAAGAACAGATCTTCTAGTTTCAGACAGAAAAAAAGCTCCATTTATTCTTTTTTTATAAGCACTTGAATGTTTTTTGGTTGCATCAAAAAATCCACTTTTCAGACAAAAAAAGAACCCTGAGAAAACAGCATTTTTGTGAAAGAGACATTTTTATTTTTGTTTTTATTTTTTTTTATCACATATTACGTGTGTGACATCAGTGTCACCTGTGCTGCTAAGGTTAGGTGTGTGTGCACCCAAAACACTGTCTGAGACGCCCCGGGGCTTGAGTGCTTTCTGCCCCAACTGTGGCACGAGTCCCAGTGTGAGCAGCCTCGCTTTGTCCAGGCTGCTCTGGGGGTCCAGGGACTGTAGCACGAACAGCTCTGCACTGTGCCCGGATCACGGTGCTATCTGGCCCAGCTGCTGTGTGACTTCTAGGGGCTGCAGTGTGAGCAGCCTTACTGTGTCCCAGCTGCTGTGGCGGTCTGGGGACTGTGGCGCAAGCAGCCCCACCATATAGCCATATATCAGTCCCTAATAAATGTCTTGTTTTCAAGATAAAACTGCGTATTTTTGAGTATCTTTTTATTCTAAGGCACACCTGTGCAATAATCCTGCTGTTTAATCAGCATCTCTGTGTACCACACCTGTCAGGTGGATGGATCATGATGGAGTGCTCATGGATTTTAACAAATATGTGAACAAAATTTGATAGAAATAAACCTTTTGTGTGCATAGAAGCAGTCTTAAGGTTTTTTTTTTACTTCAACTCATGAAAAATGGGAATGAAAACCAAGTACTGCATGTATATTTTTGCTGAGTGTATTTTTAAATCTAGTGCAGTGTCAGTAAATGTGCAGTGATCTTTTTTATACCTGCCAGAATGATATGATGTTTTATTTGTAATACCCACAAAACACTGCAGAAAATTGCTCGCTGATGTTATTTGTTATTTATCATTGGAAAAGTGCAAACGGTCTGTGAACCTCTTCAGCTTTTTCATTTCATAGTAAAATGATGTTTAATGTGGACTAGAAATATCAGTTTTAGCAGCTGTGGAGTGGATGGATGTGTTTGTTTGGAATATGTTGGCATGTCTGTATGTCGGTGCTGGTGTTTTGTTGGTCTGTGTGTGTCTGTCAGAGGTGCTTTGCAGGCTGGTGGGAGTGAACGGCTGGGACCTTTCAGCACAGCCCTTATCAGGAACACACACGCTCACAACAGTTCCAACGAGACTCTGAAAGCTGTGGGTTCTCCGATTACCATCCTCTGCTTTCGTCAAATTTCTGTTCCTTAATGGTGCTTTACAGTTTTTCAAGCTGCAGTAAAGTTTGAACTTCAGATCAACCCAAAAGATCGGCTATAAATATTTAGAAAGTTGTCTCAAATCAGCCACTCTATTATTTACTAAACTGAGATTCATGAAACACTGGTGTTCATGGCGATGAAATTATCTGGATGGAAGAGATTTAAATAACTTCAGGGGCTGAACTCCTGAACTCAATTGAATTATTCTCAAATCAGCCAATTTATTATTACCTAGTGCCTCAGCAGGCCAGATTTAACAACAGCTTCCTCTCTCCAAAAATTTCTCTATATTTTCATCTTCTGCACTTCATTTACTTAAAAGGATAGTTCGTTTTTTTTAACACTGGACGTTTTTGGTTAGATCAAAAATACTCGTAAAAAAAGAACCTGGTGAGCTACGAGCATTTTTTGGAGAACATTTTAGATTTGTCTTAGGTTTTTTTTATCCATATTAGTGGTGACATCAGTGGCCCGTCTGCAAGCTTAAGTTGGTGACCAATAATTCTGGCCCCCGGACTTGATCATTTCCCACCTACTTGGCATATATTGAAGCCTGTTTTCCAGCCTCTGTCCAGACTCAACATTCTGCACTGTCCCATCACGGGCTACAGGGCCCAGTGGGTACTTTTGGGACATGCGTGTAGATTCTGGCCGCAGCTGCTGTGGCGCTGTGTTGGCTAAGGCCCACCAATACATTTCATGTCAAAATGTCGTATTTATCCGATGTAGAAAGCGTATTTTTCGAGACTTTTAGTTCTAAGGCATGTGCACGTATCTGTTTTAACAGATACCTGTGTACAACTGTAGGAGGATGTCAGATGGGTGCTCAGGTTTTAAACAAAAAGTGACAAAATTTTGTAGAAAATAAACCTTGTGCTAGAAGCAGTCTTACTTTCTTGTTTTGCGTCCACCCCTCATAAAATTTCAAAGAAGATACTGCGTATGTGAGTGTATTTACTATGCTGTCATACATCAGTGTTTTTAACGCCGAATGAATATTTATTGTGTAATAGCCCAAAACCGCAGTAAATTGCGTGATGTTATTGACAACAAAACAAACGAGTGCCCAGATTGTCATAGTAAATATTAATGGGCTTATCAGTTGAGCTGGGGTGGATGGGATGTTGTGTCGGAAAATGGGCTTCTTTTGCGGTGTTGTTGTGGTGATCAAGTGCTGCAGACTGGTGGAAATCCGCGCAAGGGGACCTTTCGGCACCCCTTATCAGAAAACAGCCGAAACAGTTGCCAACGAGACTCGAGAAACTGGGTTCTCCGAAATCGTGCTAAACTTGTTTGTTGGTGACATTGTCAACTGCAGTAAGTTTGACTTCAGCAATAAAGTCCTAAATATTTAGAAGTTGTTTCTCAGGCCACCTGCTACTTATTGCAATGAGATTAAACCCGTCGGGTCATGGATGAAATTTCTGATGGAAAAAGGCTCACGACTTCGGGGCAATAATCAATTGTATTAGTCTCAACGAGCCATTTATTTAATCCTAACAATAATCCAGGCTCCTCCCAAAAATACAACATCTCTTACCTTTAAGAAAAAAATAAGCGACTCCTCTAAAATGGCACCAAAATAAACCCCTTCATCTCATTTGCTGTCCTTTGTCTTCTCAGTTCCATTTTCAGAGCTCAGTGAGCTGCTTCAGAAAGTTCACTTGATGGTCAACATGTAAACAATTTAATCTCTCAAACTCATATTTACATATAAGTGTGAATCTTCCAGCCTGCAACAGGAATTTTCAAATTATTAACCTAAGTCACACTTGTTAAAGATTTTATTAGAGAGTTAAAGAGGAGTATATTCACAAGAAGGAGACCTGCTCGTGTAAATAATGACCTTTGGGGAATATCTATTGTTGGCAGTGTAGGTGTTGGCAGAGCGTTGAGTGGTTAATGCACAGCTGTGGCCAATTAAAAATGTAACAGTGTTTTGCTTCTCTTTGTGTTTGCGATGGTGCTCACAGAAGTTGACACATTTCCCTGGGTAGAAAAGGTGCAAATACTGGAATTAGCTGATATTTCTGAAACTTTGCACAATGATTTTTGAGGCTCCCAAAATGACAGCAAAATCAAATGTTTATGTTTTAGTAACAAAGCTCTCTAGCGACTTTAGTAGTTGTCACTTTTGTCCATTGGGAGCCACAGAGGAAGTGGTTTGACGTCACTATAGAGCAACAAATTCTGCAGAGGTAGGAGGTCCGGGTGGCTGGATGGGACAACAGAATGTCTGAATTTAAACAGGAGACGACAGTTAAATTCCAGTTTTTCCCTGCCTGTCAACATTGATTTCTTAAACCATGATCATGATTCTTCCCTGACTCTGGGCATACACGGTACAATTTGGGTCTGTTTCTGACCTGATTTTTGAGCCGCATGACTCATTGTCAGACCGAATTTCAGCTTTGTTGGGAGTCATTCACTGTGCAGTGTACAGGGGCAGTGAGCATTATTTTTTCCCCAAGACTGTTCCTTCACAGTCCACTCTATTGTGCTGTGATTGGCTGTTACTGCTGTGCTCTGATTGGCTTTGAGTGTGAGTGCAGACCGGCTCTTGGGAGAAGTTAAGCATGGTGGTTGGGGGAGATGAATGAATCAAAAACAGGACTTTCACCCAGGAGACTGGTCTTTGTGTCCCTGGTGACATTAAATGTCACTTAACTTTTTTTTTAGACTTAGTCACTTAGTATTTTCAGTTGTTTTGTTAGGTTTAGGCAAGAAAACTACTTGAGTAGGTTTATGGAAAAAAATCATTATGGTCTAAAGATTATGGTCTAAAGAGACCTTTTCTGTCCACATCTCCCACCTGCAAGTCAGTATCATCTGGCATCTCCTTTTTATTGAAAATATGTTTCAGCACAAAGGATGTCACGTGATCAAGGCAGCACTTCTCTTCTTTTTTAGCATTATTGCGAGCTAACAAACTTCTACCTGCCTTTGAGCTTTCAAACAAATCTTTATTGACAATTAGTCAGAATGGTCTGCAGGGGCGGATGGATGGTTGTATTTTATATTTTACATGTACAGTGTGAGCACTCAGTCGTGGCTTGAAGATACATGTATTGTGAGATTTTGCTTTACAATCACAGACAGTTTACGTGTACAGTAGAAGATGGACTTAAACAACATTTCTAAGAATCGTACTGTGTATGCTCAGCTTAATCTTAATCAAGTGGTTATACATGATGATGGAGTTCTCCTATCTGCTGTTGTACCACCAGACTACAGAGCAGCTTATTTCCTCAGGCTGTGAGATTCCTCAGTTCATCCTCTGCACTGCACCATAAAACTGTGACTTATTATTTATTCATACATTTATATGATTTTTGTTTTGTGAGAAGCATAAAAAATGTTGTTTTTGGCCATAGCGGGCAGCTGGGAGGAGTGGTTATGGCTCAGGAGGTAAAGCTGGTTGTCCACTTATCGCAAGAATGGTGGTTCTTCCAGTCTGAATGTCGAAGTGTCCCTGGCCAAGACACCGAACTCCAAATTGCACCAGATTGCTATTCCATTGGTGTGTGAATCTGTGAACCGATGGGTGAATGTGACTAGTAGTTGTAAAAATGGGTTGAGTAGCCAGTGGACTAGAAAAGTGCTGTGTAAATGCAGTCCACTGTGCACTACCTTCTCAGCACCAAACAGCAGAGGGACAGTTGGTGACTAGCTGCTGTACAACAGGGAGCATTTAGCAGCTAAAGAGTCAGATGTTTTCCTCATGAGTTGGTAGAGGTCAGAAGATACATTTTTGGAAATGACAGATTGGTGATAAGGTTAATATTTCAGTTTGGTACCCTCCCAGACTTTAATCTTGTCTGTTTGAGCCCCTTTCTTCAGTGCTGTTAAACAAACATACTTGGTGTACTGATTAGCTATAGGGAAGCTGAACACTCAGTACGCCCTGTAGACTGATCCAAGCCTCTGACTGCTTTTCACTTGATCTCTATCTGCCAGTGCTTTGATCTGAGCATCCTGGGATCGTGTAATCCGCTCATGTCAGGCAGTAATAGTTGCTGTCAACTTTTAAGTCTTTTTCTGTGGAGTATTTTTAAATGTTCCTCTTAGATAAACTTTAGATGAGCATTCTCATGAGAAACAGTCTGAATTTTGGAAAACAATCTCTTGGCACCTTTTAAGAGTTCCCTGGCTTGTGCCTGTTGATTGAACTCTTATAATAGAAAGCACGTACTGCAGGAGTAATAAAATGTAGATGTTCTGTTTACAACAAGTAAACAGGAACACATTACAGGCCAGTGATCTGACAGTGAGAATAAAGAAAGTCATCACTGTGGGTATACTCTTCACCTCACCAGCAAAACATTTCTCTGACAGTCTTGTAAGTGCAGGTAGAATGTTATCTGATATACTGTCAACTGAAAAGCTACACCTGAATTCGTTTTGATGGTTATATTTTTCTGCATGACCAAATGCCGTCCGACACATTTTGGGACCAGGTGGGTCTTTGTAAAGGTTTTGATTCTCTAGAGACAAGCATTTGGAAAATCTTTATTTCTTTAGTTTAAGCAGATGTCTAAACTAGGACTGCAACTGATGATTATTTTCATAGTTGGTCAGTTGGTCGCTTGTTTTCTTGATTAATCGATTAATAGTTGTTTGCTTGTAATATGGTGAAAAATCTTGATTACTGTTTGCCAAAGCCCAAGATGACATCCTCGAATGCCTTGTGTTGTCCACAAACAAAAGATATTCAAATCATTGTTATAAAAGAGTAAATAAATCAGAGAGGTTTGACTGTTCTTAAAAAAACAACACCATGCGTCATCTCATGGTGTGATTCAGCCATTTTGTACTTCCTGTTCCCTTAATCAAATGAGAAGTGTGAGAAATGGCAAAAAATAACATTAGAGTCTGCCTGTAATTCATGTAAGTCGCCAGAAAAATGACAAAAAATACTTTTTTTGGCCCACACTGATGCAAAAATACACTGCCAGTGATCATCTTACCTGCATATGACTTCAGTGATGGAATAACTCCATGCCATAACCAAGTTTTAAGTCAAAATACTGACTTTTTTTTTTTCAGTTGAGTGAAGTGTTTACAGTGATTAATTATTAAATTAATATGCATCATAGCTCCTTTTGATTTGAAGTCCAGTATTTTTCTGATCAGGCATCTGACATGGAGTCTATTAAATAAGGTGGAAATCAGACTAACTTTAAAATATGACACTATTGTCATTTTTCTAATGTGCTTTATGTGTCTGTTTTTCAGGATAATGATTGAATAAAATTTAGAAATATTAATGAGACAAGTTTTTGATATGTATTTTAGGTACATTAATTGTAATTGAATAATTTTAAAAAATTGTTAGATTAATCGATAAATTAATCATAGATTAATTGAAAAAAATAATTGATAGATTAATTGTTTAAAAAATAATTGTTAGGTGCAGCTCTAGTTGCAGCCTAAGTCAAAACTGGGGTAACAGTTGTTGAGATTGAGAGAGGACATTAAACTAATAAATTTGAATGTATGAGTCAGTGAAGAACAATGTGCTGATGAGTTTATTGTCCATGTATTTAATGGTCTAATTATAAAGGTGTTTTTAAAATTCCACCATGGAGATAATTGAAAATATATCAAAAACCATCAATTTGCGTGGAAACATTCACAGTCAAGTGGATGAATCCTACTGAAGTGAAATTCATAATTTCTGCATCCATGTGGCTGTTATGGTCCCACCAGACCATCTAGATGCAGCCGGAAATGCATGTACTGAACCATACACAGCAACAAATGTGTGAACAAGTCCATGTATGCAGACACCAGAGTAAGCCATCCATATCTGTTTTTGCTCTCAGGTTTTGTTTATAGTGAAATGCAAATTGAGTTACTTTGAGGATCCATTAACCTTTTATCTAGCGCTGTCATCAGGTTAAGTTTTAATTTGCCCAATCCTTTGCTGTATCTAAATAAATATCTGCAAAACTAATGGCATTCCCATCAGCTTCAGCTGTAGTTTGTAGTTAGTTTAGTGCTAATTAGAAAACATTAACATGCTAACATGTGAAACTAAAACATTGAACATGGTTAGCATTAAAATGCTAAAGCTAACATTTTGCTCAAAGCATAGATGTACCTATAAGCACAGTCACAAAGAGCAGCTAGTTTGGCTGTAGACGTGTAGTCTTGTTAAAGTCTAGTCTTAAGTAGTAAGTTTCTTAAGTATGTTTTTACCATATTTACCATACATACATACCATACATCCATTATTTGATATTATTACCCGCAATAAGTATAATATGTTCATGATTTTAGTGTCATGATCTGGGCTTTTTCTGCCTTTTCATTAAAATACATTAGAGCTTTTCACACTGCATGTTCTTAGCCCCAGGCTTAAACTTCTAAAAAAGAATTGCTTGATATACCATCAGCATACTAAAGGTAGTTTGCTATTTCTCTCCACATGTTATTTTTTAAGTCCTCTCTGTAGGTCTTATCTTGTCTTTGTAGTTCTTCCTTTTATCAGATAAAATGGAGTCCTGTTAAAAAAGTGATCTGCCATGTTGAATGTTTTGAATCTGACATTGTCACATTGTCACATATACCTCCACTGTTTTATGCGTACAAGTATGAAGTGATATCTTGGGAAAAACCTCAGTCCTAAAAAAAATAAAGCATCAATATCACTCTGCAAACTTCCGTAGTTCATGTGAAAAAATGCATTGGTTGAAAAAAAACATGTTTGCTGTGCAAAGGCCTGAGGCTAAGAAGGGTTTAATAATGCTTTTTGCCATGGGGTGAGTTCAGTGTGAAAAGCCCTATTGTTTTCCTAATATATAATATTAGCTTATTTCTTTGAAATCAATACAATATTATACTGATTACCATCCAGTCCACTGTTGATCAGACCTGTGTGGAGGTGATTATTCACTGCAGGGAAAGGAAACCAGCTCAGGGAAGCTGTGATTGTAATTTAAAGAGAGGCTCACTCTGGAGGAAAGGCAGAAATGACTGGAGCAGTGAGACCTTCACACTCAGCTCAATAAAGGTTGCATTCTTTTACTGATACAAGTTACTTGAGTTCATGCAGTTAATCAATTCTTTCTTGTTCAGTTGAAATGATGCTGTCAGGTCGTCATGGCAATACAGCAGATTTATATTATTGATTACACAGGACAATTTAGATGAAAAAACATTGACCGATGCCTTCTCTGCAAATTATGAATTCACAAAATAGATAAATGATATATACTTTAACATTATAAACTGAAACATTTTAATGGCTTATTGATAATACGTTTCAATCCAGCATACCTACATAAATTGACTGGGACTGAGAAGAAATGATTAGGCTTCAGGTGGATGATCAATACCTTATTACATCCATGACATAATTTTAATTAGCTAAGAAACAGCTTGGGAAACTTTTAGTTGTAGCTGAAGCCTTTGTTCAGTTAAATGTTCCTCTAAATTTCTATTAGTATACTATCAACAAAAAATGTGTTTTTGTCTAGAAGGGTGTCACAGCATTGTTAAACTCAACTCAAATCTTGTCACTGACTTGATTATTTTTTGTAAATATACACTTCTTTTGAATTTGATGCCTGCAACGCATTCCAAAAATGTTGGGGACATAAGCTTGTTTACCACTGTGATACATCACCTTTTCTTAAATCTAATTCTAATTCAGTAAGTCCGTAGTGGAACTGAGGAAAGTGGTATTATTTCTCATTCTTGCTTGATATACGACTTCAGGTGCTCAGCAGTCTGGGGTCTCTGTTGTTGCATTTTGTGCTTCATAATGTACCACACATTTTCGATGAGAGACAGGTCTGGACTGCAGGCAGGTCAGTCTAGTACCTGAACTCTTTTACTATGAGGCCATGCTGTTGCAGAATGTCGTCTTGAAATAAACAGTGACGTTTGATCTTTGCACTGGTAACAATGTGGATGGTCCTTAGTCCAGAGGTCAGTACGTCTATAACATCTGAAAACAATCTGAAATGTAGACTGGTCAGACCACAGCACAGTTTTCCACTTTGCGTCAGTCCTTCTCAAATGAGCTCAGGGCTCAGAGAGGTCTGCAGTATTTCTGGATGTTGTTGACATATGGCTTACTCTTTGCATGGCATAGAGTCTGAACTTGCATTTGTAGATGCAGCAACAAACTGTTTACTGACACCGTTTTTTAAAGTGTTCCCAAGCCCATGTACCTTCATACAATTATATGACCCTCAGCAGCACTGCATTTTGAGCTTTTAATATTGGACTATTTTGCCCATGCAGTTTTTCACAAAGTGGTGACCTCCACTCGATCCAGCGTGTGAATGACTGAGCCTTTTGAGGGTGCCCCTTTAATACCCAGTCATGGTACTGTCACCTGTTACCAGTTGACCTGTTCACCGTTTTAATGTCCCAGACAGGTGTTTTTTGAGCTTTTCACATTTTCCAGTATTTTGTTGCTCCTGTCACAGCTTTTTTACATGTGTTGCAGGCATCAAATTCAGAACGAGTGTATATTTACAAAAAAACAAAGTTGTTTGAACAAGTCGAATACAAGTAAAAAATGATTTGCAAATCATTGCATGTTGTTTTTATTCATGTATTACACAATGTCCAAACTTTTTAGGTTTTTGGGGTTGTGCATGTATTGTTGAGATTCTGCTGAGGCTTTCCTACACTCCTCCTCCTTCACTCTGAACTATAAAGTTTAAAACAGGTCACTCTTTAGCTGTGAAAACAGGGAAATACATACAGTACACTTGTCTGAGATTCATGACACAGGCACAAGCAGTTTTATTTAAAACATAGTGTAGTGGCACATTAACATTTAGTTGCTTCCAAAGTTGCCTTTGGGCCTGACTGAATCTGTGGACGCTGCTGGACGTGAACAGATGCACATGTGGGATGCTGGGACTTTGGGCCTGAGTGGCATGCACTATATCTTCACAGAGTCTGTGGCAATTCTTAGTTAAAATGCAGTTGGACTTGTCTGTAAAGAGCCGTGTGTACACTGTGTGACCTCAGGCAAAAATCAGAACAAAACAAAACCCGGAAAGAAAATCCCTCCGTTGTGGCTGTTTACCTGAAAACACAAAGTTATAAAAGATTTAATGAAAAACAGAGAAATAAAGATGAGCTACAGTTGTAATCCGCCTGAAGTACACAACAGCTCAAAGGCTGAGTTGAAGCTCCTGGTAGATTCCCTGTGACTGTGATGAGCAAAACTCCATCACATAGTTAAATGACCTTTCTCTGGACTCTCTCTGAACTCCTGCTCGACCTGAACAATCCAGCCCGAATGCTTTATGACACAAAACAACTTACGATTGTTTCAGTGTGTCTTCTTCAGAGCTCCTCCACAGACTGAAAAGACATGAGGACGGATATTTTTCATCTTGTATCGTGGGATTATTGTATATGTAGTGTGACCATTCTGCAGGGATTACAAGCATGGGAAATCGGTTTTAACTCTGGTAAGAGAATTGGTGACAAATTCAATGTCAAATGTGGATTTGGCAACAGCAAAAAGTGAAAGAAGTTTCAAATGATTTGTGAACAGGCTGCTGTGGAAATGCAGATTGAAGTTGTATTTACATCCATGTTAAATGTTAATTACTATAAATACATCTTACCCAGGGGAGGTGTTAGACAGCTTGGACTACGTTTAACAACAAATGAACTGCAGCTTTAAAGCCTCTTCAGTATATTATGTTAAACTAGAAACATTTTACTAATTCTCAGGCACCAATTTCCCTCACAGCAATAACATATCAAGAGTTCTGACTTCTTCACAAGGCATCAAGGAAGATCTGCAAGAATAAAATAAGTTTAAACCCAGAGATGCAATATATATATATAGTTCATCTCAAAATCAAGTGCTAAAAGTCACTCAAATTCTGGTCGGCACTCCGAGGAGAAAGGTAACCTTCAGCTCTATCAACCAGTCAGCAAAAGATAGAAACCTCTTATCGCAAGAAGTGGTGGGAGGTCATAAAAATGTGTCTGGTTTGAAGCGCCAATTACACAGAATCTGTGGACAGAGAAACTTTCCACCTCTAGCAGCTGAATTTGAAAACAGACTTTTAGTGTCAAGCTCTACACATACATTATTCTGCACAGTGAAGGTCAAACATTCAAATGAAATAACAATAAGCAAAACACATATTTCTCACAGTTATATGCTGCTTAAAGTTTATGAGGGAATGTGAAAACTTGATCTTTGGCTGAGAAGCATTATGGTTTCAAGGGCAGCACATGTGGATTATTGACTGAAGCAGTGAAAGACGTCTTCTCTCCTCTGCCAGATGACACTAATGCAGCATGTTTGTTGGTGTCTGTTGTAGAAGCAGCCTCTCACCCTCTGAGTCTGTACGGCAGCAGCAGATGCACACACACAGCTGTGAACCCGTCACACCTGGGTTTCATATTCACACTGCAGCTCTCTGAATGCATCAGGAACAAATGGGAGAGCAAAGCAGCATGCGTCTGACATAAGCTAGGTTGAATTTAAAACAGATAGCAAAAAAAAATGTGGATTGAAACTAAAAATCTGTGAGAATAAGTATTCTAAATTAGTGGTTCGCAACATTTTTGAACTATGATCCTTAAAAACGGAACAATTTGTACTCACTATCCATTGTTACAGGTTATAGTCTTATTATAGACATTAGTCTTGAACATTTTAATGGTAGGGTGACTTTTCCTTCCCAGACTCTTTTATTCAGATGATTTTCATAGAGGAGAGGGGGAAAGGTATGAAATACTTAAAAAGTATAAAGAAAACATTTGAGAAAAAAAAAAGTTTTTTCTTTCATATCCATTTTAAATCTTTAACAGTTGCCATGAAATGGCGAGTGGAGTGCTTATTGCTTATGTGTTTCCTGTAAAACAGGTGGCCAGGGAGGGACTTACTGTGGACACTGGTTGATTACAGTAGTCAATAGTGTTGTGAGGTACGCCCTGTACCCTGCAGCAAGTGCAGTCCATGGATGGAGGAAGGAGAGCCGTCAATAGTTGACTCTTTCCAGTCTAAGAGAGCCTAGTGAACAGTTTGAGATAGGAAACAGGCTACAGTACCGAAGTGGTTATCTCTCTGGGTTTTGTTCCCAGAACTCCAGGGCTGAATCACAGCTAACTGAGCAGACAGCAGTTAGCAGTCAGCTAACTTACTGTAGCAAAAAGTAAAGTGAGTTTCCATCAGGAAACTCCATAAACGACCTCAATACAGATTTTCCTGTGTTCTACTCGGTAACCAGTCTTGTTCACTGGGAGGCTGCTGAGTCCAGTTCTGTTGCCCGCTAACCATTAAGTTTAGCTACTTTAGCAACAAAGCTAAAGCTATGTCTGTCCTTTAGGGAAGCTCTGTAATTTAATAACGGAGAGTTGAAGCTGAGCAGCTTCCACAGACATCAGAGGAGAAACCAGAAAATATTTTCTCCATAAATATAATCCACTTTGACCCAAATCAGTGAATAAAATCATAGAGTTATATTTTTCGTACAGTGAGATCCAGCGCCCAGAAACACTTCAGTCTGATTTTTTTTTTTTTTTACATTTTATTGACAAAACACAACATTAATATGCAAAAAGCCAGGGGTTCAGAAAAGACTTAAATCTCAGTTCATACCATAAAAATGCTATAACAGGTGCTTAAATTTAATGTTTTGATGGGTATCTGCTCCAGACCATGAATGTATTACTCCTCCTCAGCATGACCGGCTCTGACTGGTGACCGGCCGGTCAGCGCCACATATCCGATTCTGTGCCCGTCATATTTGCACACATGCTTTGCATGATGGTCGCGTCATGCGCACAGCACATGCTGGCCGTAATGTCGCACCACCACAGTGCTGATCATAGCAGCACGCACTCAGACATATGTTCGCATGAAGTCAGTGTTGGTGACAGACTCCAAGAACAGGATAAAGCAGACAGTCTTCAACGAGAGAGAACAGCTGACGGTGTCGCCAAACAGCGGTAAACTTTGCAGCTCTTCATGCTAATGTTAACCAGCAGCAGACTGCTGTTCACAGACTGACAGTTAAAATCTCACCTCCTGTTCTGGGTCTCCTCAAACATTTTCTCATCCAGACTCGTTAAACAACTTCTTCTGTTTTTCTCACTGCAAAGTTTTACTGCAGCAAACTGTTGCACCGCATCAGTCTCCGGTTTGTTTACATCGGTTTCTACACAAGATCACGTGAAATCACGTCCCGCGAAATCTCGCGAGATTGCGTTTCCTCTAGTACATAATATTAATTTAATCTTATAATAAGGCCTGGCTGTAATCTGGAGCACTTTTGGAGAAAATATATAAGAATTTAATAGTCAGTATTTTATTATGAACATCCAATTTAGTTTTACAAGAAAAGTTGCAAAAATGTTTGTGAATGCTGTCAATTATATTTCTTGGAAAGACTGAAAATCGGAATTGGCAGGTCAGACCCTTAAAAAAATTGGAATCGGCCAAGAAAATTGGAATCGGTGCATCTCTAGACATATTATGCAAAACTCACTTTTCCACTGCTTTAGCACCTATATTTGGGTATCTGGGGTGTCTACCAACCCACAAAATGTGAAATCAAACAACCCAGTCATTTTTATGTGGTCTGCTTAGATCTGAATACACGGGATTCAACACACTGTTCAGGATTTGCTCCGCTTTTTACGTAATTTGCCAGCTCACTTCGCTCCTAATTTGAATATCTCCACCCACGCTTGACAACCACCTTTGCGAACATCCACCATTCTTTTTCGCTGCGAGTGCCAGGTAACCGGACCAGAGGGCACACATTTTTCTGCAGTTGCAGTTGATGTTTGGGGAGAGTTAAATGCAATAAAAAAGGCATGGGCGTGAGGAGCTCCACCTGAAATCAGGTTTAAAAAAAAAAAACAAAAAAAACAAAACAGCCTGCAGCAGAGAGTAGGGAGAGGGAGTGTGTGTGAAGTGCCTGACTGATATAAAACTTTTTTGATGATAAATCCTGATGTTAATGAACAGTTCCGTGACTAAAATATCTGTCTCAGTAAGAAACAGACAGACGCTTGTCTCCTCCGTTTGTCACTTCGCTGCATTGTTGTAAGTCATGATGAGGAGTCCAGACTCTGTCTCTCCTCTTCATCTCCTCGGTGTGTGTCGGTGTGCAGTTTGCTGTCTGCTGTGGTCTAAAACATCCTCACTGATGTAAACTGTCAGAGTGACACTGATGTAAATGACCCTGCTGCTTTAATACAAAAACATGAATATCGCGCACCGTTTCATCATTATATAGACGGACCTGAAAAAAGGTGAGGATTTTTCCTCTCAGAGGACAATATTTTATTAAAGAAATACACTATTATCAATAGTTATGCTAAAGAAATAAAAAGATACATATAAATAGTGACCTTTTTGGGCCTCGACTCTGGTTCAAACATGTATGGTTGAACCGGTGTGTCCTCTTCGGCAGCCGTGTTTCTCCCAGGGTCGACGCTCAACAGCTGTCATAGCAATGTGATGCCGTATTCGTGTTGGCACACCCCACGTAAGAAGTGGGTGGGGTTAGCAGTGGCTCATTTGCAAACCTGAAACTGGCCGTTCTGAAACAGGGCTGTTTTCATAAGGTGAGAGGGGTGCCCTGGTGCCTGATCCCAGAGGTGCTTTGACCAAAGCATGACACAGACGTTGCATTGAGACCTCAGGGACCTGTATGTCCCCTTTAAGACCCTTTTCAGAGGCTTGAACTTCAGGTTCTGGACCATTTGAGGTTATATTATGATAAGAAAACACCTCTGATTTGACATAAAAAGTTGGATTCAGTCTCCCTACATCTCAAAAACTGTTCACATTTGCTACATTGAATTCTTGAAACCCAAATAATGTGTTAACTAAAATATTAAATGGAGGAGACATTACAGAGACACTGACACTAACTTGACAAAGAAATTATAAGGTAGAAAACTTCCTTCAACTTTAAAATCAGGGCTCCATTTTCAACTCATGCAAATACATTTTGTACTATGAGTTTTCATTCTCAGCTTTGAACTTCATCTTATGGTTGGTCACGCTCAACTACAGCTGCTAATTTGAGTGTGTTTGAGGTGTTTTGTTCTGCTGAACTTTCACTATAATGATTTGAAAATAGTGCTTCTAATCTGTGCTCTTATCACCTGCATGTATTGTTGAGATTCTGCCGAAGCTTTCCTACACTCCCCCTCCTTCACTCTGGCCTATAACATTTAAAACAGGTCACTGTTTAGCTGTGAAGACAATGAAATACATACAGTTCATAACACAGCCACACACAGTTTTATTTAAAACATAGTGTAGTGGCACATTAACATTTAGTTGCTTCCAAAGTTGCCTTTGGGCCTGACTGAATCTGTGGACCCTGCTGGACTTGAACAGATGCACATGTGGGATGCTGGGACTTCGGGCCTGAGTGGCATGCACTATATCTTTCACAGAGTCTGTGGCAATTCTTAGTTAAAATGCAGTTGGGCTTGTCTGTAAAGAGCCATGTGTTTCACTGTGTGACCTCGGGCAAAAATCAGACAAAACAAAACCCGGAAAAAATCCCTCC
This sequence comes from Lutjanus argentimaculatus, assembly GCA_034769285.1. Taxonomy (NCBI): domain Eukaryota; kingdom Metazoa; phylum Chordata; class Actinopteri; order Lutjaniformes; family Lutjanidae; genus Lutjanus; species Lutjanus argentimaculatus. The sequence continues at coordinate 12,272,586 of JAWZSL010000006.1, read as the reverse complement.
GTTGTGGCTGTTTACCTGAAAACACAAAGTTATAAAAGATTTAATGAAAAACAGAGAAATAAAGACGAGCTACAGTTGTAATCCGCCTGAAGTACACAAAGCTCAAAGGCTGAGTTGAAGCTCCTGGTAGATTCCCTGTGACTGTGATGAGCAAAACTCCATCACATAGTTAAATGACCTTTCTCTGGACTCTCTCTGAACTCCTGCTCGACCTGAACAATCCAGCCCGAATGCTTTATGACACAAAACAACTTACAATTGTTCAGTGTGTCTTCTTCAGAGCTCCTCCACAACCACAGACTGGAAAGACATGAGGACGGATATTTTTCATCTTGTATCGTGGGATTATTGTATATGTAGTGTGACCATTCTGCAGGGATTACAAGCATGGGAAATCGGTTTTAACTCTGGTAAGAGAATTAGTGACAAATTCAATGTCAAATGTGGATTTGGCAACAGCAAAAAGTGATTTATGAACACAGGCTGCTGTGGAAATGCAGATTGAAGTTGTATTCACATCCATGTTAAACAGTTAATTACTATAAATACATCTTACCCTGGGGAGGTGTTAGACAGCTTGGACTACATGTTTAACAACAAAACAACTGCAGCTTTAAAGCCTCTTCAGTACATTATGTTTGATTTTGCCCCTAAAACATGTCACTAATTCTCAGGCACCAATTTCTCTCACAGTGGCTGTCGGTCATTTGCCACAACACATTAAGAGTTCTGACTTATTCACAAGACATCAAGGAAGATAGCCTGCATGAAACAGACATGGGGTCATGTTGTGTATCGCTGCTGACAGTGAAGACTTCTTTTTGAGTTAGTATTTCATTCCTCATGTTCTCAGGCGTCTTTTATCATGAGGTTACTGAGATGAAGGTCAAACTGAGATCAAAGTACTTCACAGAAAACAAAACTCTGCTTGAAAGTGATAGTTTTCTTCATCCTCTTCAGCTGCAAGAGACAAAACAAGTTAAAGCCCATGTTAGTATATATATAGTTCACCTCAAAATCAACTGCCAAAAGACTAAAATTCTGGTCTGCACTCTCAGGAGAAAGGCAATCTTCAGTGCCATCAACCAATCAGCAAAACAGAGAAACCTCCTCTTATCACGAGCAGTGGTGGGGGGTCATAAAATGTGTCTGGTTTGAAGCGCCAATTGCACAGAATCTGTCCGCAAACAGCTTAGTGAATCAATACGGCGCCAGCCGTCAAGCCGGTGGAGTGGGTCAGATTGCTTTCTGCATATCTACACTTATAGTGCTGTAATCTGCTGAATCGGCATGCCACTTAACTCAGCATGATGGGGAAACAGAAAGCTTCTCTCATCATTACAATTAGAGCTTGGTGATACTACTATGTACACCTCAGGGATGTTCATGTCGACTGATTTCGAGGACTTGGAGAATACACCTATCTCCTGATTCGATACTATCACGATATTGGCTGCCTATTCCTTATGTGTTGCGATTTTAAAGTATTGCATTTCTAAAGGTATTGTAATATTTAATATTACGATTTATTGCAGCTTTTGTTATCCATTTTTAACACTAGGCCATGGGTAGAAGTTGCATCATACTCTTCTTAAGACTATATCATGAGTCTCATGTCAGTCAGTCTTTGAGTTTGATCCTGCCATTGAACTTTCAAACTATTTTTGAGTTTGTGTTCTGGCCCTTTGAGGTAGCTGTGTCTGCTCAGTGTGGAGTGTTGAAACTAAAGCAGTAGTTAGCAATGTGAAGTCAGCAGCTATTAGTTTGTTTGCACAGAGCAGAGGTAATATATGTCTGAAAGTCTGAGCACACATATCATTTTATGTCAAGCATGTGAAGGAAAATAGATCCAATTGTTAAGATACTATTGCTGCGATTGCGATGTTAATTTGTTTGCACGTCAATGGGAATTCCATTATGTGTCAACACTGAGCTAATGGACCAAGCGATATTTATTTAAACAAAAAAATTAATTCAATAATAAGAAAAAAGATTCAAAAGAGAGAGAGAGTAATTTTTTCCCCCCTGACAATTAAATGGAAATTTTAGCTTAGTCTGGTTGACTAAGCTAAAATTAAGAAAACACTCAGAAAACAGTTAAAGTTTAGTGAGAATGATAAAACATTGTCCAAAAGAATGTTGTGTGTATTCAGAGCCCTTTGAAGTTGTTAATTGCATCAATAACCTGCTCTCCTCTCAGGTTAACGTCCTCATGTCTGTGTTGTATGTGGTTACACATTGCTCAGGTTCAGTTGTTAAATGCCAGTTTATCCTGACACAGCCTACATACAACCTTATTTTCATTTTCTGGATTAATATACTGCAAGCTGTGCTGGTTTTGCTATCTGTCATCTGTCCCTCTTTGCTGATAACGACATCCGAGCCATACAGGCATTAACGCAGGGAAAGGGCTGCTGTCTGCTGGACTGCACGCTGGCTAGTGGTGGGTGGCTACATAACATCTTGAGGCAAGAATTAACTGCCGTGGTACAAAAAAATATTAATAAGATAACGACTATGTTTCGGCGAGGAGGCATGTTTGTGCTTAATGTGCGCATCCCTACATAGACAATTAGACTGTCAAAGTGTTTTGTACCAATATGCTGTAGGTAATTATCTGTTTAATATCTCTTGATGTATAAGGCTGTTGTAGTCGGTGAGCAAATAAATAAGCATAATTAATGGCAATATTGGATTGTTACAGGAATTTGTGGACTAGTGTGAGGAGGTTCCTCAATTTAAAAAATATTTAATTTGGTGAATTAGTCCAACAGACATTCCGGTCTGCTTTTCTAACCATATGAAGTTTCTCATCTCACTTAATCTAAAACTGACATCATGCTATATACCAGGGTGACTTACACTTTGAATGATGGGGTATTTTATCAATAGCAACCACAATTCCTACACAAATTTGCTATCGGCCATTTATTATGCCTCTGCCCCTGAATGGGAATTTCTGTAATTTTGGTTTACTTGATTCATAGATGCACTGATTAGATTTTGGTGGTCAAAGATCAAGTTTACTGTGACCTCACAAAACATGTTTTTGGCCACAAAATTTTACACAAATGTCTCATAGGATAAATTGGTGAGGTGATGACATTTTGTATCCAAAAGGTCAAAGGTCAACCTCACTGTGACATCATAATATTCAGCTCTCTATCAGTCCTCTGTACTCTTCTGTAAAAGTAGTCTCTAAGTGAAGACAGCAGGCAAATGATTCACTGGAATCATACATGTCAATATAGTGATAACTTACATTTTGCCAATACGCTTAATACCTTTGAATTTCCTTCAAAGTCGTGACTACTTATATAAATTGAGTTTTGACAGACAGATGTAAACTTTGAAAGTGTTTTTGGAGCTGTGTAACCCCAAATTCCCAATAAATGTAAGATGTCAGAGGTGTGTAAAGGCTACTGAAACATCAATTTCTTCATTCCCCACTGACTCTGACCTCTATTTGGCCATTACTGTCCTCAGAGCCAGCTGTCCATTCAGCTGTACGGCTATTACTGGCATGCTGACTAATGTCTGAAATACCATCAAAACTATTGATCTGTTCTGGATGGTTTTCAAGTGAGACTACGTAGAGGTATACAGAAAGAAAACAGGCATTGTTTTGATTGATGATTGAGCCCACCAAAGCTCTATATGCCCGCAGTGAAGTGGAAAATCTTCAAGGTGACAAAGGGACATTTGAATTGCCAACAACTCCACACTCCACAAGTCCATATTCAAATAAAATACATATAATCAACAATGTTTGCACATTCACTATAAACTAGAGCTGTCAGTTGATTAAAGTATTTAATCACAATTTAATCGCATGCGTCTATTTAATCGTGATCAATCGCAAATTAATTGCACATTTTTTATTTGTTCAAAATGTACCTTAAGTGGATATTAACCAAATACAGTGACAAATATTGTCCAGAAACCCTCAAAGGCACTGCATTTAGCATAAAAAATTTGCTCAAATAATAAACATGACAAGTCCATCAGGCACAGATGAGCATATTGACCTGCTCAATTTAACATTAAGGCCAAGACACACTAAAACCTTTAATAGAATAGTCAATTGAAGCTTCTATGGCGCACTGCTATTTTAGGAAAAGGTTACTATTTATATGCATTTATTTATTTATTTTATTATTCTTGTTAATAATAGCTTATTTCTTTAATAAAATATTGTCCTCTGAGGAGAAAAATCCTCACCTTTATTCAGCTTAGTCTATATAATGACGAAACGGTGTGCAATATTCATGTTTTTGTATTAAAGCAGCAGGATCATTTACATCAGTGTCACTCTGACAGTTTACATCAGTGAGGATGTTTTAGACCACAGCAGACAGCAAACTGCACACCGACACACACCGAGGAGATGAAGAGGAGAGGCAGAGTCTGTACTCTTCATCATGATTTACAACAATGCAGCGAAGTGATACACATTTTGTGGAGGAGACAAGCGTCTGTCAGTTTGACCTGTATAGTGACAGATATTTTAATCTACAGTGTTTAAACCACAGAACTGTACAGTAACATCAGGATTCATGATCAATAAAGTTTTTATATCGCTCGGCACTTTACTCACTCGCCACCCTCCCTCCTCTCTGCAGCTCGTCTCTCCTCCCTCGCAGTTATGATCAATCGGCATGAAGCGATTAAGTATTTAAAAGTACACAAATCAGACTTGTAGTAAAAAAAATCACGCACCACAGAAGTGTTATGATTCATGACCATAAAGTTTCTTATATCAAGCTGACACATCTGTCCATATTCACATGCTTTTCTCCCTCTCTCTCAAATGTCAAAAAATGGTGAAAAATGTCAGTGTTTGCAAAAGCCCAAGATGACGTGCTCAGATGTCTTGTTTTGTCCACAACTCTTAAACTCAGATTTTATGTGTGAACTCAGCAGCTGTTTAGTTTGTTACCACAGAGCAAAGAAATATATTCCTGAAAGTATGAGGACACATGTTGTTTTTATGATAAGCAGTGAAGTAAAATGGAACACTCGTCGATAATATTACCGCGATTGCAATGCTAATTTCCGTTAGCGCATTATTAGGAATTCTCATTATGTGTAGGCATCGAGCTAATGGACTAAGCGCTAGTTAATATAGAAAGAAATTATTGATTTGGCAATCCAAAAATTGATTAAGTTCAGAAGATAACAAAAAGAATCACTCCATTTGAGAGAATTGTTATTTTCTCTCACCCTTATTAATTAATTTATGCTACAATGTTTTGACTAATGGCTTAAAATTGCATTGTTACATACTTAAAATTATGAAAACAAACAAAACTATACATATACAAATGTGGAGATTATGCTTTGCCATGTTTCACTAGGAAAACAAGAAAATAGACACTGATTTTATAAGATGCATGTTTTAAGTTTTTAAGTATTTGCATAGTTACTACACAAATGACTTTAGCAGCATCATCCCACTTTCTGTCCTGTCTCTTGGTTAGCTTTTCATTTGATCCTGTCTCATGGGTTCAGTATCACATTATTGTTAGAAATTCTTGACAAGAAAACCTTCATAATGAAAGTGTGGGACACATTCACTGCATCACCAAATGGGAAATGGCAGCACAGTGTCAAAGCAGTACCAAAAGATTCTGCTCCTGCCACCAAGACTGTGAGCATCACCCAACATGCACCCAGGGCTGCTATTCTGTAGCTGACCTTTTGGTCTCTCTGTGCAGATGGAGGAGAGAAAAACTGATTCTGTCTGTCAGGGATTAGCAGAATACCAGACAAATTGTGAAAGACTGTTTGGAACTGAGTGAGTGTGAAGCCCAAAGCTGCTGGCACAAGTCCTCAGCAGATTCCTCCTGCCAAAATAGTTTCAAAAAATCCATCTTGGCAATGTTCTCTCACAGTCCTACCAAGATTTCTCAATGATTCCTAGAGAGTATTACATTGTCTTTTTTTGACCCTATCAGGCAGGTCAGACTTGTGGACAGAGTCCCCAGCGACGCAGACACACTAAGTGCTTTTAATTATTTAAGACCAGAGCGAGAGATACGTGCCAACGCCATAGCTTGAACAAGGTGGATCAAAGTCCTTTTGTGGACATGATGCACATAAAGGATGCTCCCTTCCTCATGTTACAGCCTGATGGTCTCACACAAATCCAATCTGACAGGGATCTCCAGGGTTTTGCATGGAGGAGTAGCTGTGATTTATCGCCTCAGGTTTACCAAGGCCTGATCATGTCCACATTAACATGCACTCGTTATGTTTGAGACTTTATGTGCTTTCCAAGATTAAACAGTACAAAAAAACTTACTCAGGTTTATCATACTGTCTAGATGGTGTGTAGATGACAAAAGGGCACTACTGTTAGATGTTGATTAAAATGATAACACAAATACATGATGAATTGATTACAATCACAGCATATATTGTGTTTTCCTCCCCAAAAAGTAAAAGCTGGATACTTTCATTTGCAGCCAAGATGACGTGGTTTCCAAGCTAAATATGTCATGTTAAATTCTCATGAGGTGCATGTAAAATTATGCACAGTACATCTGCAGCTTAACATGTAATGAAATGGTGCAGCCATTAAAAATGTAACGAGAGATGGGCTTGTCAGTCATGTCTGAAGCTTATGTATAACATTATGACATGTTTTGATCCATCAAAGTATCTTTGTCAGGCAAAAACTAGATCAGAATTGCATCTTGTGTTTGAATTTTTTCTTCAATATAAGTAAAGTGACTGGTATATTTGATATTGGTCTACCACAGCTATATCAGCTATATCCCTCATTGGGATGTGCGCATTAGTCGACTTACGATTAAATGTCGCCACCCTCACGAGTCGCACCAGAAATACTAGTCGTTTAAACTGTTTGTCAGTATTTCAGTCATGCAGAATGCCCGTTACCTGTTGCCTCTAAGATGTTATGCTGCCGCCTGCCACTAGTCGGCCCAGGCAACCCTGGATGTTTTCATCAGCAAAGGCGGACAGATTTCAGCTGTAAAACCAGCGCGGTTTGTCAGTGTTTTAATCTAGAACATGGAAATAATGTTGAATGTAGACTGTGACAGAATAAACTAATATATAACCACTAGACTGGAGCAAGTACCATTAGCATGACACGACATAAACTGAAGCACAGCACAGCTGTGCTTACATTGCTAAGTTAGCCCATGTTACAAGTTGGCAGCTACATCACTCGGGTCATTACCTGCAACACTGTGATCCTCTCGGTCTGAAAAGTTGAAGCATTTAATGATTTGTTGTCATGTTTTGTACGTTAATGTGTAAGGTTTGCATTGCACAGTGCAAAGTGGCATGCATTTCAGTGGCCTTTAAAGTATGATTTGGCGATTGTAGACTGTGATTAATGGCTTCACATGGCTCTTAATATGCACAGTATTTTTCGAACACTGTTTAACATTATAATTCAATAAATCCTGCTCAATTTTACCTGCTTTCTGAGTGTTTTCTTACTGTTAGACTAGTCGACTAATCTAAATTAAATTTTGCGTTCAATCGACAAGGAAACTAGTTGCCAGGAACATCCCTACTCCCTCATAGAATATCACCACCACTACCATCAGCCCCTAAAATCCAGCATTGGTCAGGCTGTAAATATGAACATGATATACTATAACCTGAATAAAGTGCTTAAACATATGTGAGAGATCTCTCTCCCGGAAATGTTTTAAGGCATACAGATATCTACTTTGAATGATAATGTGTGCCTAGTGTGTTTTTTCTACCAAAAATCTTCAATTTCTTTGTTGAAAATCACAGTTACATTTTCCTTTGTTGAAAAATATCTGAATTTGTAAATATTTTTTGCTTTAAAAGCTTCATTTTTGAACAATATGCCTCCTGTCCTGCTAAGTCCCTTCACTACTAAAGATTCAGTTGCAGTGCGACAAAATCATACTCTTGTATATACATCTGAAACTGAGATTTGATTTAAAATGACATTTCACCCTCATGTATTTTTCCTCTTACTTGTAGCTGCTGTGAGTTGCAGAGTTTTGAACATGTCATTCTTCACTTGGCTTGTGGTACTCAAAGCACAATAAAAATTTTTTAAAAAAAAACCTTAAAAAAACTCAACAGCAATGTCTCTTTCCAGAAATCATGACCCAGTTGCTCAAGGTAATCCACAGACCTTGTTTTGAGCAGTTTCATGTGGGAACTGCTTTCTTTCAAGTCGTAAGAAAGCAGTTCAGTTAGATTCTACCTTAGAAAGACAGTAGTTCCTATGTGAAACTGCTCACAAGGTCTCTGGATTATTTTGAGTAGCCGAGTCATGATTTCTGGAAAGAGACATGGCTGTTGAGTTTTTCAGATGCACTTTTTGGTGCTTTGGGTACCAAAGCCGAGTGCCCTTCAGTCCCACTCTAGTTAAGAGAAGGCGGACATCTCTACTGCCTATATCTTCAAAACTTGGCAACTCCCACCAAAACAATCTAGATGGATAATTAGCACCACAGGCCAAAGTAAAAATATGTACTTTTGATTTGGGGGTGAACTATCCCCTTAAGATGAGCACAGAGAAAGTTTTCCTGTTCAGCAAATGAGTTTGAGGCTGCTTAAAGGGATGTTTATGTGGGCATATGGAAACTTTAGGTTTAGCTGAGGAAGCATTATGGTTTGAAATTTAAATAAAGTGCAGCAAATGTAGATTATTAATAGAAGCAGAGAAAGATGCCACCTCTTTTCTGCCAGTTGACACTAATTCAGCATGTTTGTTGGTGTCTCTTGTGGAGCACAGCCTGTCACCTTCTGAGCAGCAGCAGAAGCGAACACAGCTGTGCGACCGTCATACCTGGGGTTCACTTCCACGCTGCCACTCTCTGAATGCAGGGAAAAGAAAAAAGCAGAAATTGGAGAAAAACATTGTAACCAAAGTTATTTTCTTGTTTCATATCCCTTTTAATTATCTTGCAAAGTGTCCTAGGTTGGCAACTGCTGCTCTTAGTTTTATTCTCATGAGAATGCACTTATGTTTTGATATGATACAAGTTGGATTCAACTCATATGCATTTCAAAAACTGCTCACATTCCCTTTTTTTTTCTTTTTTGACTTCTGCATTGCTTGACTTAGTAATGTGCAAAATGCAGAAGAGCTCTAAAAGCAGTCTAAAAATAGAGACACACAGACAGCCAACAAGGCACGTCTTGTATAATAAAGGTTGTTTCATTGTGTAAATTGTTACATTAATCATCCATAAAATAGCATTCTCATCGGCTGCCAGCACACTTGTAGTAATTGTTTTGTTTCCAGTGATTTGTTGAACTTGCTCTGCCTTTTAAAAATGTTTCTCAGTGATGTTAGACTGCAAGTCAGGCTGTTATTAAAGTGAGTCAGGTATGACATGAAAAATGGATTTTAAAAGGACCAAATCAGCACAAATAAAGTGGGGAGAGTCAATTAACATGATGAATGGCTGAACATAGATGAGCCTTAAACAAAAGCCAAAACATTTTGTGTGCCATTTCTATTTCATACATCAAGAAGCAAACTATAATGAGCATCCAGGTACAAAGCCACCATCTTGAGCCTGCGGTGAACAAGCCAGAGTGTGATTAATTGAGTTTGTCACTCCGCCTTGTTCCCCTCCTGCTCTGAAGACTTGCTCTGAAGTGATGACAGTCTATCCATTAAAACCAGTTTTCTAAATGGCAATAATTTCCTCAAAGAAGCATCTGCTTTGGTGTCACATAATGGCAGCAATAATGAGATTCTCCTTTATGAGAAACTTGTGTTGCTGGGGAGATGCACAGACAGAACAGCTTTTTAATCGCTTAAGCTGAGTGTTAATGCCTGTGATGTGACTCTTACAGCACTTTGTGTCTCAAAGCTTTTACGATCTTACATTCCCAATGTGTAGCTTTATTATTAATGTCTCTCTTTGGAGTGAAGCTCATCCTGCATATTCATGTTAAACCCTCAGATTTGCAGCTTTTCCTCAAGTGATTAGGTACTTTCTTCCCAAACGGGGAAATCTAAGTTTGATAGCTTTGCAACACTACTGTTATTGAATGTTTTCATTGTTTTCACTCAAAATATTATAACTTTTCAAACACTACACACATACAGAGATGTCTCAAACTGAACTGTTTTTTCTCTAAACAGTTCATTCAGCTACACATGTATATATTTTTTATTTTGAAACAACACCTTTAATTTCTAACCTTCTGATGTTGTTCAAACGCACATTATTAGAACATTATTTCAAATTCTAATGTAAATTCAAAGGTTTCCAACAATATAAAATATACTGATTATTGGAAGATGTGTATAAGACAGCTCATGCTCACCTGAAACCTCTCCTCTTCTCCTCTAGAGGCCGTAGTAATTATAACAGGAGCAATTTAAAGAGTGAGAAAGTCAGCATATGGAGGATGTTGGGTGGATGGATGGCTCAAACCAGCACAGGACTTTTCACCCAGGAGACTGGGATTTGTGTCCCATGTAAAACCAAAAGTTTTTTGCTTGTTTGTTACTTCAAGGTTATAAGTTACATACATGAACTCTTATTACAGTCATGAGCAACAAATTTGAATTTTGACCTGATAATAATACTAGATGAAAAGTTAAGAGGCCACCAAAGTTATTATAATTCTTCCATGAACGATGAAAGTCAGACGCTCACAAAAGGCATGAATGTGTGTATCAAATCTAGTAATTAAAAACAGTGGCTAAATGACACACCTCATCACTAGATTCTACCAGCTCTTACTATGCTATTAAATGGAATTAGAACTGTCGCTGAAAATTACATCAAATCCACTGAAACTAACAAAACGCTGCATCATTGTTCCATGTTTGAGGTATCATAATTGATGGACAGATGGATCTACACAGCTTGATCCAGCCACCCAGCATGTCCACCAAAACTGTTCTACATATGTGGAAGAGTAAACCAGGCAGGACTGAAGATGAACATTGCTTTGCTGCAGCTCAGAGTGGCACAGGTGCCTTTTCATGGGAGAGAGGAACATTGGCTGAGGATATCAGCCATCATTTAATCAGCCTGCCGGAGCATCTGCTCTCGGGTTTTTAAATAGATCAGATAATGAGGTGAAGAGTACTCCTCTCTTCATGCCATCCATTCACAGCAGGCCACAAAAACAAGCCACACTGTATGTATGGATTACAGGTGCACACAGAATTCATGAGGGATTCTGGGATGAAGGTCGTGATCTGTACAGTGGCCAAGAAACGACTAGGAAATGATGGTTTACCAGATGGCAGGTGAATAAATGAGAAACTGAACTGAACTAATGCAAAGACCAGCTTGTGAGAAGAAGTTCATTCCTCCTTTGGTTACTTTGACCATAGTGTTGTGGCAATTTGGGAATCATGATGGCATGACTGAGTGAGAGGAGAAGGGACTTGTTGGCAGAGCATAAACCTTCTCTCCAGATAAATGATGTCCAACGAAGCAGGTGCTGTAAGTCAGTCATGATGGAGTTTTGCCTCCAGGGTTTCTCACAGCTGTTGGTACAGACAGTGTTCAGTCTGCAGAAGACAGTAGATTGATAAATACTGTCAGAAATTTCAGAGCACAAGGGGGACAAAATCTTGCCTTCCTATGAGGTCATTTGTGTTCTTTTTGTGGAGAGTTACTGAAGTTAAACAGCTAATTTCCAGGGTTTATTCAAGATTAGAAGTGGATGAATATTATAACACAACTGCAGGTGAAACTCAGGTTTTAAAGATACCATTGCAATGCACATGCAGGCAGGAACATATTTTCAGTAAGAGGGGCTGCCAATAATAGGTGTGCATGCACACCCACTTTTGTGTGTGCACGGCAGAATGATAAACAAGTGACAGAACATATTCTATAGTTAAAGTCTACATAAAATGAAAATCAGAGTGCTATTTACATCCACATATCCATGTGTTTCCTGTAAAAACAGGCAGCTAGGGATGGACTTTTTATGCATATTGACTGGTGTTAACACTAGCCAATAGTGCTGCTGAATGTGCGTTATGCCCTCTGCCCCCAAAACCATGCAGCTATAGTGGTCCATTAGTTTAAGTGACTCTGCCGTACTAGGATCTCCTGGTGGACATGGACAGGCTGGGACTAAACACAGCCTCTGAGACTGACGGAGGTTTGGTGGCAGGGAACAAAGGTTGTTTTCTTGTTGGGTTTAGCTCTAGGCACTCAGGGGCTGAGTCAGCTAACTTAGCTGCACAGCTAACTGAACTAACTGAGCTAACCAGTTAATGGTCCTACTGTAATTGGTTAACTACTTTAGGAAGTAAAACTACCTTTCCATCAGGAAACTGTAAATCTCCTGGGTACTGTCTTCCCTGTCGGTCTCTGAAGCTGTGTTTGGTCCCGGTCCAGCTGTGTTTACTTGGAGGCGTCTGAGCTTGGTTCTGTTGTCCACTAACAGCAGCTAAGGTAGCAGCTATAAAAATATAAAGAAGTTGATTTTTTTGTATTATATTTTGGCATATATTGTTAAATAGGTCCATAGCATGACTGAAAAGGCATTTTTCATTTAATCTTGACATTGAATCTGAACTTGCACTGAAATAGCAGGATTAATTGATGTAAACTGTGATCCATATAATCAGAGATATTTAATCATACGTATGGGCTCATTACCACTTACTTTAGTGTTTTATTCAGCATGTTATTAATGATGGCTCTTGTTTTAGATAAATGTCTATCCTGTCTATACTCGGTATCAGCACCTCTCAGCACTGTTTGTAGTGTTATTTTTTATCTCCTTACCTCCACAGGTTAATAGTGGGTTAATTATTGCTCTGTGCGCACGAGAGGAGGCAGATTTTGTTTCACCAAAACATGCAAAAAAAAAAAAAAGCCCTGGATATACCGGCAAAAGGCTGCCAGGCACCGTAAAAAAATGTCCATATGCGCTATTTTTTAGCTGGGTTTAGACTATTTCAAACAAAGTTTAATGTTATTTTCTGTACCATTAATTTGCTATGGCCTGTTATGTTTGTTAAGATGAAGGGAGGCAGTCATCATATGTGTTTATTCTTCAAATTTACCATATTTTTCATACTTGAATCACAACAGAACATAATGCATCCAAAAGAACTTGAACAGAAACTGTTAAAATTACTTATAGCCAAGATTATTTAAAAAGGCAAAATTAGATTTCGCCTATGCTTCACTCTGCAGCCCCCACAACACCCCCCTTCCTGCGCTATTGGCAATGCAGCCACTCTGAGTTCAACAGTTTATTTGATATAATTACTTGGGGGCACTCTGCTGCATAATGAGCAACACATTTGTGTTTTCTCCCTCCATCTTCCCTTGCTTTCTATTACCAAAAGATCATTTACTAGAAACTACAGTAATCAGCAGAAAACACAACAACTTTTGGGTGTCTTGGGACATGAAGTGCAGATGAAAAGCAACTTAATCAGATTAAGTTAGAAGTTGTTGTTGTGAAAATCATACACTCTTAACACAGACATTAAAAATGATTATTATATCTCGATGCCATTGCTTTCATCTTAGCCTGGGCGATGATGAAAAACCTATCATGATAGTGAAGTTTCATATTGGTTAATATTGATGATTATTCATCATGTAGGCTGTGCCTGAATTTTGACCAGATACCTTGATATTGCAACAATATTGTAAATATGATTATTGGTGCTTTCACAAAATCTTAAATCAATGAAATTTTTTTGATAAATAATCATCAGGAATGTAGATATAATCACTAAGTGGCCAAAGGCAATTACGCAAAGTTCAGAAAATTACATCACTTTACTGTATGCAGCCTTTAAAACCAGGAAAAAGACTTATGCCATATCACAATATAACAATATTCAGAACCTATCATGATACCTAGTTTCATATCACAGTGTAATATAATATCGATATATTGCCCGGCCCTACTTTCATGTACTTTCATTTGTTTTTTTTTTTCAGGGTGGTTGCCGCTGTGTTGGGACAGCAAGACGATATTATTGTGTTTTCCTGTGTCGTGGTCACATCGAGCTGTACAGTGAGGAGGTAAGGGACAGTGCTCTCTTTGGACAGAGATGGAGGGGCAGGACAAATGCTGGGTGTGCACTGAGCTCGAATGTTCCATCCTTGTGGCGATAATTAACTTTGACTGCAGGAATGAACTGTGTGACAGAGGAACCTCTGGCTCTCTGGCATGGTAAAGTGCACAATCATGAAGGAGCTCATACTGATATGCTGTGTGTGCATTTTTGTAGAAAAAGAAACATGAAATTCGTTGCACAACGTTTTCAGTGCAGAGCTTTAATTACAAAAGCCTGAAAGAGTGACAATATAAAACCCCAATGTTGTCTTTTTTGTAAATATGCACTCATTTGAATTTGATGCCTGCAGCATGTTCCAAAAAAGTTGTGACAAGAGTAACAAAAGACTGGGAAAGTTGTGGGATACTCAAAGCACCTGTTTGGAACATTCAAAAAGTAAACATGTTAATAAGTAACTGGTGATAGTATATATTAATATGTATATAGAACAGCCATCCCCCAAAGGTTCAGTCATTCACGAGCATGGATGGGGTGAGGATCATCATTTTGTGAAAAACTGCATGGGTTTACAGTTTAAGAATTATAAATAATTTCTGGATTTGACCATCTACAATCCCTACATCCCTCATATCATTAAAAGATTCAGAGAATCTGGAGAAATCTCTGCATGTAAGAGATGAAGGTTGAAAACCAGTACTGAATGCCCGTAACTTTGACCCCTCAGACAGTACTGCATTCAAAACTCATGATTGAAAAAAAAAAAATTACTGCATGCACTGAGGAACACTTTGGAAACCTTTGATGATCAACACAGTTCAGTGATGCATCTATAAATGCAAGTTAAGACTCCATGCAAAGAGAAAGCAACATGTGAGCCACATTCCACAATTTGTCCACATTTCAATTGTTTTTGGAAATCATGGATGTTGTGACATCCACACTAAAGAGGAGAAGGACCTGTACAGATTGTTACCAGTGCTAAATTCAAAAACAGCATTTGTGATGATATGCTGGCATGTTAGTGACTATGGCATCATGGGTAACTGGCCCCATTAAGTGCTGAAAGGTACATGCAGGTTTTGGAGCAACATATGCTGCCATCCAGACAATGTCTTTTTCAGAGACGTCCCTGCTTATTTCAACAAGGCAATTCCAAGACACATACTGCACATGTTACAGCGTGGCTTTGTAGTAGAAGAGTTCAGGTACTAGACTGACCTGCCTGCAGTTCAGACCTGTCTCCCGCTGAAAATGTGTGGTGCATTATGATGTGCAAAGTATGACAATGGATACCTTGGACTGCTGAGCACCTGAAGTTATGTCAAGCAAGAATGGGGAACAACTTTGGAATTGGGGTTTTATTTAAATATTTTTAAATAACTTTCATTAAAAAGCATCCATGTTCTTTAATCTTTTGTTACTTTTATAAATAAGTGGATGCCTAAGTTTGTAACAAAGATATCTGGAACAGAGTGGTTCTCACTGTAACATGGGCCAGAGGGACTGCATGGCGTCAACCTAAGAGGCCTCAAACTTTGGGTCTTTGGTGGATGTTGAGTGTGATTTATGAGGCCCTTCACAGGACTGTCCCGTCAGAGAATATCCATAGATCAGGTGTCAAGGATAGAGCACATTATGAGGACAGATGCATCGCCAGTGCGACTGTTATTATCCAATATTTCATCATGACGGCCTTGTACCTGCGTCTGTATACAAGAATCATGAACTTATGACCTGAAATTCTCAGGACATTTAGATTATTGACAATGTAGGCCTGTGCTTGTGAAAATTTGCTTTAAAGGGATGATTCAAAATCAAAATGCATATTTTTCCTCTTACCTGCAGTGCTGTTTATCCATCTAGATTGTTTTGAGTTGATGTGTTGTGGAGATTTTGGCCGGTAGAGATGCTTTTCTCTCAGATCTAATGGGACTAAATGGGACTCGGCATGTAGGTCAAAGCTCCAAAAGATATATCTGACAAATTCAGCAGCATTGACATTTCTAGATGGATAATTGGAACACAGAATAGGGGGAAAATATGTGCTTCTGATTTGGGGGTGAACTGTTCCTTTAAAAAAGGCTAAGACTACAAACTACAAACAAACTAAACTACACTATATATGAAAACGCATGCAATCTAAAGTGATTTAATGTTAGTGTGTGTACTGCCAGCCTCATTTTTCCAAATAGTGTGTTTTTTTTAGTGTGATGTCAGTGCCATTGCTCGTCCTGTTTGATGTAATCATGTGGTTTAGATTCACTTATGCCACATTTGGAATAATAACATGATGTACCTTCCTGCATAAAGCTGAGACTCCCAGGTGCGCGTGTGTGTTCATGGTCGACTGTGTTGCGAGTGTGCTTATGTTCATGCATGTGTGCATGTGCACCTGCTGAAATCTCTAAAATGAGAGGTGGGTGAGCGAGAGGGAATCTATCAAAACCATTTAACCGCACATAATAGTCTCTCCTGACTGCTGGCTGGATCTCCCAGTCAAGATCATCTTAACATGGTTGTTACTCTGCCTCATTTGCTTTTTTTGAGCGATATTCACACACTACCTGGAAACACTTTCAGATATATTGTACAGCACATTTGCTTTTGCCTTCCATTTGAACTTAGCCTCTGTTTCAAAGGTTAAATCTGAGCTGTGTGGGATTTTTCGTTAATACATATTAATGTCACTGGTAGTACACTCTAAAAGTAATTCTGCTACATTTTCCAGCATATTATATATTCCCCGCCCTTATGATGCTTTTCATTGATACGTTAGCAATTTATCTTCATTATTGCGACCTTTAGAAGATGTCTCATGTCATTTCACAAAGAAAAAGTGAGCAATGCTTTCACAGATGTTTGTTTTCTCATTCCTGAAAATATTGGCGTATGTAATATATCAACATTTTATAGAATAATCAGACTACAATAATAGTAAATATAGAATAATAGCTATTATTGTCAAAGCATTATTATCAAAGTAAAAATGCTATATTAAAAAGCAATGTAATACTGTAAATGTCTTTGTGAACAAGGCAAAAAAAAAATTGCATTCTTGTTCTACTTCCATTTAAATGACTCTTTTTAAACTTCAAACATAGATGTATCACATTTTTTTAAATTTAGGTTAACCTGGGCAATTTGAAAATAATGGACCATTTGATGTGAGTTGAAGACACAATTTGGTGCTTGAAGTTTTTACTTTTGGATATAAAACTCAACTAATGTAATCACAGTGATAACAAACCAGAAACAGGTGAGATATGATTCTTAGACTGAAGTTTTTGTAAAAGAAAATAAACTGGATTCACAAAACTGTCAAAACATTGGCCCCCATGCCAGTGACAAAACAATATGAGGTTAACATAAAAAGTGCAGCCTAGTAATTAATCATGTAAACAGAGTTAACAACAGTGAAAATAAAAGCAAAACAAAACACGTAACAGTAAATAAGTATTTAGATCATTTTATGTTATAGTTTTGGTACTTTCATTGCTATGAAATGTCAGTATTGTACTGTCTGTGTACTTTATTGATCTCAAACTTTCTTAAATTCTTATTCCCGTCTGATGACTGTTCGGGAGCAGTTGATCGGTCCTTGTTTCCTGTACAACAATGCATGGCAAACAACACCTGATGAAGCTGAAATTTGGTCTGAGTCTAAAATTAGTCTTGTGGCTCAAAAACTGGGTCAGAAGCAGGCTCAAATCGTACAGCGTGTGCCCAGCTTAACAAGGGCAAGGGTGGATAAAAGATGCTTGTCAATATTTGACACAAAGTTTAACAATGTCAGCTAAACTCTAACTGTGATGGAATGGTGCCAGTAGGAGTTGCTATAGCAACAGAGTGTTCTGCCTTAACCAACTGCCAGTATCAGAACACCATCTGGAAAGAAAGAAACTAACAAAAGTTCAGAGATGATTTATACGTACATACACAGATAAATACATGCATGAATAAAATATGGAGAGCAAAGGTCCAGTCAACCTTGGTCCTATAAATTCCTCTGAGACAGTCAGAAAAAAATGGATTTATGGAGAAATGCTTGTAAATCAGATTAGTAAAATTCCATTTAAAGCCAGGGAATAAATAATCTCTAACAAACTGCATAGGGATTAGTGGGATAACAAAAGGAAGGTTGTTTGCTCATTTTGTAGGAAAAATGGGTTCAGCAGCTTATACGATGAGCAGATATTCTTCATCTTTTTAAAGGGGCAGGTCACCCCAAAATCAAAAATACATTTTTTTTCCCCTGGCCTGTAGTGCTATTTATCCATCTAGATCTTTTTTTGGCATGAGTTGCAGAGTTTTGGAAATATCAGGCTGTAGAGATGTCTGTCTTTTTTCTAATATAATGGAACTAAATGGCACTCGGCTTGTTGTGCTCAAAGCACACAAAAAAACACATTTGAAAAATTCAAAACTAAGTGTCTCTTTTCAAATGTCATGACCCGCTCACTGAAGATGATCCACAGACCTTGTTGTGACCAGTTTTCATGTAGGAAATACTTCCTTTCGAGAAGAAAAGAAAGTAGTTCCGGTAGGTTGTACTGCAGAAAGAAAGCAGCTCCTGCATGAAACTGCTCACAACAAGGACTGATTGTCATGAGTAAATAGGTCATGATTTCTGGAAAGACACTGGTTTTGGTTTCAAATGTTTGTTTGTTTTTTGTTTTGATAGCTCCAAAATTCTGCATGGCACATCGAAACAATATAGATGGATAAACAGCACTATAGGCCAGGGGAAAATATGTACTTTTGATTTTGAGGTGAACTGTACCTTCAAGTTAAAACTGAGCAGCTTCAACCTGTCTGAGTGAGTTTTCTGTTGGACACAGTGGTACTCAACTGCTCACATTCTTCCAGTCTATTACTCCTGCAGTTCATGCCTCTGTTAACTTCCCTCCTGACTGATTCAAGCCAACAATCCTTTCAACCATCAAATCCCAAATCACAGGTTAGTTTGCTTCACTCAAACAACCCCCACTCACCGAGTCCATCTGTCTCACTGGCTGACATGAGAGCGTGTGCAGTGCTGGGGTCAATGCTAAATTGATATGCTGGAGCACAAACAAGAGTTCAGGGGATGGCCTTTGTATTTAGGACTCTGAGGTATTATAGTGATTACAATTGTTAACAAGGGTTTTTCAATTTGGAGGTCACTTTGTCTGCAATCGCCTCACCTAGGTAGCACAAAAGCACTCCGTGTTTGCCAAGAAAAAGCATTTTAATATAGCTAGATTCCTTCTCTCTCTAAACTCTGTTTGAGTAAGAGAAGGAAAACTGTTTTTCCAAAACCAAAATTTAAGTGTTTAAGTCCTCTGTTTCAAAAGTTATAAATCCTAGAAAATGATGTTGCAACAAATTTGCATTAGCAAATACTATATCTTTTGTTGACACGTAATGCTGCACAGATTCTGTTTGTTTTAGTCACCATGGCAAGATTTATATTGAACGTAGCTGCAATCTGTTCACTATACAACGCAAAATGCTCACTGTCATGTACTGTCATCAATCCAGAGATCGGCCGTGTTGGCGTTACTGACCGTAGACAACGCATCTGAACACGTCACCGTTCCTGATTATTTGCTGCCTTCAAATGAGGTCGCATTTATCATGTTTATGAGAAGAGTTCATATGAACACCCCCTCTCTTTTTGTTTTCACAACCTTGTAAGTGGAAATTGTCTGAAAGCTCTAAGTTCAGAAATCATCTACAAGACTTCTCACAACCTCATGAGTAGTATTTGATGGCAGCATTGCTGCACTAAAAGGTCAATTTTGGTCAACCAAATATAAGCTTGTAATGCCTGCTACCTTCTGCCCTGTGATATGCTCTGTGAGGTTATGCAGCTCACAGCAAAAACAATCTAGATAGATAAATAGCACTACAGGTGACAGTGAAAAAAATATTTTTTTGGGTTGAAGTGTCACTTAAATGATGGCCATTATCAAACTGAAAGCCTAATTCAAGGTCTAAAGAAATTACAAGCTCTTGCAGTGGCCAGTCCTTGAGACAGGATAGGCCACCCTCGGCCTCCGGGAAGACACTTCTCATTAACTCGCTTCAGCATTTTCACAAGACAAAGGCCACAAGACCCCTCATATCTACAGAGACAATGCAGAGGTGGCAGTTTGCCTTGCCTCTTTTCTCCTTCAAAGTAGATTACATGAAAGAAAAATCACCCAGCGGACAAAGCTAATCTGCAGGTTATGGAGGAAATGTTGAGCTGTGCAGAAAGTGTTTCCTTAGCAGACAAAGCTTTTGGAAAAGAACTTTCCATTTCTGTGTCCCTTTTTCCAGATGTCATTTAGACTGTGCGAAAACACTGCAGCAAACAACAGGACATTGTTTAATTTGTAAACTGTAAACTGTTAGCTCATTTAACGGCCAGAACTCAAAGCACTGCAGTCTCTGGCACATTGTCTGCTGGAATCATCAGCACTTAAACTGGTATTATGATAACTTTAAAGATTTAGAATTTATCTTATATATTATATATTAGAATTCAACAGATGATATGTCATAAATATGGCTGAAATTACTAATTTTCTGTTCAGTTTCATACTGCATTGTACGGAAGCATATTGCTGCCACACCAGGAAAAAAAAAAGGATCAGTATTATGTTATAATGTGAAAAGTTTATTATTCTAACAAGAAGTTTTTCACATTATAACAATATGTTTTCACTTTATAACAATATATTTTCACGTTATAACATGAAACTACATTGTTATAATGTAAAAATATATTGTTATAACGTGATAACTTTTCACGTTCTTACAATATAAGTTATCATGTTTTAACATGAAACTATATTGTTATAATTTGAAAAACTTGTTAGAACAATAAACTCTTCACCTTTATAAGTAATACTGATCTATTATTTTTTTTCTGATGTGGAGCAATACGCTTCCGTAGCACTGAAATCACTTACACTGTTAAAGAAATTGAGCAGAGAACTGCAGTATTTTCAGGTTTTCCCCAAATAATTTGACATCTCTTCACATGCCATGACAATGAAAAATTATGAAGTATAAAATATAGTAGAGCAAAGGGAGGCACTTTAATTTAATGAAGATCTTACATCCAGGATCCCTGAAACCAACCATAACATAAAAATACAAAAGATAAAGATGTTTTTAAAAACTATTTAAATTAGGAATGCACTGATTGGCTGGTGAAAGACCTGAACTGGCTGGTTTTCTGTGTGACCGGCCGGTCAGTGTCACATATCTGATTCTGTGCTGTTCATGTTTACACACATGCTCCACACGATGATCATGTCATGTGCGCAGTAACGTCACACCCACAACAACGCTGGTCACAGCAGCACGCACTCAGACACATGCTTGCATGGTGGGAGCAATTAATTCCATGAACAGGATAAAGTGAAGAAAAGACAGTCGACAAAGAGACAGAGCTGCTGACAGTGTCGCCAGACAGCGTTAAACATTCTAGCTCTTCAGGCTAATGTTAGTCAACAGCAGACTGCTGTTCACAGACTGACAGTTAAAATCTCTCCTCCTGTTTTGACTGAAGAATAAACAACCTGTGTTGACGCGTCTCCTCAAATATTTTTTCATCCAGACTCATTCAACTTCTGCTCCTGTTTTCTCACTGCAAAGTAGAGATGCACCGATTCCAATTTTCTTGGCTGATTCCGATTTCCGATTTTTTTTAAGGGTCTGACTCTTCCGATTTGGCCGATTTTTCAGTCTTTTCAAGAAATATAATTGACAGCATTAACAAACTAAATTGGATGTTCATAATAAAACACTGACTATTAAATCTCTTATATATTTTCTCCAAAAGTGCTCCAGATTACAGCCAGGCCTTATTATAAGATTAAGAGCAAAATTTACCGCTGTTTGGCGACACCGTCAGCTCTTCTGTCTAGTTCCGTCTGTTTTCTCTTTATCCTGTCCTTGGAGTCTGTCGCTAACACTGACTTCATGCGAACATATATCTGAGTGTGTGCTGCTATGATCAGCACTGTGGTGGGTGTGACATTACGGCCAGTCTGTGCTGCGCACATGATGCGACCATCGTGGAGAGTATGTGTGCGAATATGAGGGCACAGAATTGGATATGTGGCGCTCACCGGCCGGTCATGCTGAAAACCGGCCGGTTCCGGTCTCTGGCCGGTCAATCGGCGCATCCCTACTGCAAAGGTTTACTATTTCGCAGAGTCTGTCTCTGGTTTGTTTACATCTGCTTCCACACGAGATCACGTGAAATCACATCCCCTGAGATCCTGCAAAATGTCACAAGATCATGTTCCTTCTAGTACATAATGTTAATATAATAATGAAATAAGGCCTGGCTGTAATCTGGAGCACTTTTGGAGAAAATGTAAAAGATATTTAATAGTCAGTGTTTTATTGTGAACATCAAATTTAATTTTACAAGACAAGTTGGAAAAATGTTTATGAATGCTGTTAATTATAGTTCTCAGAAAGGCTGAAAATTGGAACCAGCTAGAATTGAAATCCACAGGTCAGACCCTTAAAAAAAATTGGAATCTGTCAAGAATATGTGTAGGAAGGCAGTGTAGGAAGTTAAAACTTACTCAGCAAAACACAATTACTGACATGTTCCAAGATTCAGATTCAAAAAATAAATATCTGCCAATACATGATATGCACTTTAGATTAAATAATAAAATACTGTAAATGCATTCCTATTTGCAATAAAAAAAGGTTTTCTTATTATGGTCAATGATAGAATGAATGATAGATAAATGAAGTATTACAAAAACATTTTGGCAAAAATTACTGGACATAACTACAAAGAATCTGATACATGAAGGTGTAGCATTAGAAGGCAAGGAAAATCAGGGAATCTTCAAAATCTTCAGCAGCACAATGACCCAGAAGAGACTGACTTCTCTCTCATGCAAACATATATTTTTTTCTTTTTTAAGTTATTTTTTTGGCATTTTTGCCTTGTTGAAACGGGGCAGAGAGAGAGAGGGGATGACATGCAGCAAAGGGCCGAAGGCGGGAGTCGAAACCAGGGGCCGCTGCAGAGGACTAACAGCCTCCATACATGGGTCGGACGCTCTACCAACTGAGCTAAACGTCCGCCCATGCAAACATATTTGGTTTGCCCTGATACGACCCTCCATCACCATGAACCTCACGCAAGGGCCACTTTTGGAGTAGGTGATGACAGACAGCAAGGTGGGCTGATTGTTTATTCAAAGTTGCAGCCATGCACTGTAATTTAATTATGATGTATTCACCTATTTTCCAGAAATTCTGACTGTGAATATTTTTGCCACTGAAAATGTCAGAGGAGACACTCCTGATTGATTCTGTGTGCAAAATTTCATGCAGCATGCTGGTTAATATTTTGTGAGCTCAGATCTTGAACACAGTTATGTGCTTCAATCAGAGTTGGCTGCAGAACAGATCTAGTCGGTGGACACAGGGTAACCACACAACTGCTACAAACTGCCATTCAAGAACTGAATATATGATGTAAATGCTTGCTAACAGTTACAGTTCCAAAGTGCATACTGCACTAGGCGGGTCATGAAAACATCATTTGAAATAGGTGACCTAATCCCCTCTCACCAAATGAATTCAGACAGACCCAAAAATCATTCAACAGCTTGTGTCATAAGGAAAGCCAGGGCTGGCATCATAAAGCGAATTAAAAGTATATCTCACATTTAGAGGAGTTGCAGGCGGTGAGTGTTAGTGCTGAACCTCCCAAGAACAGTGTCCTTCCCACTCAATTGTGCATTTTTGGGTTAAGTCCCTCTCAAATGCCAGCTGAACCAACTGGACCTTTTCTTCTGTGGAGAATTACGTGTCTGTGGTCTGAAAATATGTTTCTGGAGAATGAGTTCTCACACATTGCTGTAGAGGCTCCAAATGTTAAGGTTTCCACGTTCAATATGATATATATAAATTAATGAATAAAACACACAAATTTGGCACCAAAGGCTTGGCCTGCTTGTGGGTGGGTGACGCCAACCCTGGTTTATGGCGATACCTCCCACCTCTTCACGTCCTCTCAAGTCTCAGCTGGGAAAAAGTGTGCAAGTGACAAATTCACTATGAAACGTACGCTGCGTACGTTCACTACACCTAGTAAACAAAATAAACTCAGTGTCAAGAAATTAAATATTCTCACACCTAGTTTCCTTTTTTAGCAGAGAAATACAACTGCACACATGCAGCATTTAAGTTTCTCTCTGAAAGAGAAAAGAATGCAAAGAGTCTAACTCAGTTGCAGGTTGTTTTCCTCTCACTCCTCACCCAGCTCAGTGCACTCATTGTACAGCCAAGTGGGTGTGTAGCGTGCTGCTGGATGAGAACGTGGCGCAGAGCAGCAGCTGTCACTCTGCAGACCTTTACATTAGCAAAATAAAATGACAAATGTCACCCCTAAAACTGGCCAAAAACAAACAAACAGTGGTGGATTCAGCCTATCGTCGATGGGCGATATGTCCAATCACCCAACCCTAGTATGAAGGTTACAGCCCCCTCGCCCAAGGAGAGAATTGAAAGACAGGACCGTAGTACTGCATGTGTGCAGCTTGTTGCATGTACTGTATGCCACAGATGTTTTAGCAATTCATCACTTGAATTTTTTTAAAGAAATATATGTATACACACACACACACACACACACACACACACACACACACACACACACACACACACACACACACACACACATAGGCCTAATAGAAAAATTAATAAGACCCAGAAGAAATACAGAAGACTTGATCTCACTGTCCTTAAGGTAGCTACAGGTAGGGTTGGGTACCGAAATCCAGTGTCAATGTGGCACAAGTTCTCATAAGACTGTTATGTACCTGACCAAATCACTACACAAAACAGGGTGCCTCATATTGGTGCCACACGCCTGACCTGTTTACTGAAATAGTTGCCCCGTAGTGTGGACGTTAGAGATGCATCACCAAACGTGCCTAGTTAACTTTACCGCAACACTGACTCTACATGGTTCTGGCAGCAGGAAGCCTTCTACTTGCAAATAGTCACCTTAAACACATTAAAGTGCAGAGCTAAACAGTGCCACTTGGTTCTGATTCCAACAACATATACTCTAGTATTCTCTATACAGTTAACAGTCAATATATTGTTCAATTTCAAGGTCAAATATGTTTAGCAATGAAAATTTCCATTCCTTCATGCTAGTGACCATCATTTTGTGCTTCTTTAAAAAAAAAAAAGAAAAAAAAAAGAATCGGTTCAGGCACCGTGTAGGCACTGGTACCGTTTTAAAAGTATTGTTTTAGCACTGGTATCAGAAAAAACCTAAACGATACCCAACCCCAGCTACAGGCGTGGTGACTATATTTGGTGTATTTGCATGAGGAAATGGTGGGTGTTGACAGTTTACTGCCACCCAGTACTGTATATTATTGCCTGTCACGTCATGACTGATTGTGTTTTACATGTGTGCTTTTGGGCTTTCTGGCTTCCCACTGCGTATCTTACTGCTGCGAGCTCCTCAATTTTGGCATGGACTTCACTAAACAAACCGAAGTCATGTCGCACTGAGTATACTCTCATACGCTCACAGTGCAGTTATTTGACAGCAGTTTGACAGCCTTTGAGAAGATGCCAAATTCAATTATGTTTGGAGTATACTGCCAGCCTCAAGCAACAAAATCCTCAACTGATCACAGATCAAATCTAATTTCTCTTCCAGAAGGCAGTGGCCCAAGTTTGAAGTCTGACTGCATACTGAGAGATAAACCCATGTCTTACTTTATTTGCTCCAATAAACATTCAGGATAGACTCTTTAAATCCCTTATCAAAGTGGGCAGGTGTACCACTGCAGCACTCTGTGCTATCAAAGTTGTGAAGCATCCTGCTGCTGTTCATTAAGGCCACAATGTGACCATTTCTCTCCTGGCCTCTGTATGTCCCTGCAGGCATGGGAGCCCATCATGCAATTACCCACCTCAGGCCTGTAGTGGTCCCTGAACAATCAATAACTACAGTTCACTGGCTGGGCCTTCCAGCAGTTTTACAGTTCTGGTGCTAAGTACTGCTGCAGGTTGCAGAGGTGGGTTGGAATCAGATGGAGGCAAAAGTCTTGTCAAGAACACCAGACATGTTCAGATGCCAGCGGCCATGGTGGCAGAGCAAGATCTGACACTATTTAAAAAAGAGATAGGAAGTTTGATATTTGTATCAAACAAATAAGTTTTAGTGAAACTTAGATTTGAGTTTCCAAACATATAAAGAAACTTTGTTTTTTATTCTCTTATACTCAGCAGCCGTTCTTTCAGAGCTGTTCTCTCTATTTTTACCTTTGGTGTAATATGTGGTTGGTTTATTTGCAAAGTCACGGATGCACCAAAGACAGCACGACAAAATAAATATCAACTCCAGCTGGAGTTTTTGCTCACTACTGTTTCTTTTCTAAATCAGTTTGCAGCCGCATGAAGTTGGCTGTGTGTCATGCAGTGTTTATCCACAAGAGGATTTTAAATTGATAAAAAAAAAATACACCAGTGCAAAGAGGTAGCATGTGTACTGTCTCATAGATTGAATTGAATAAGGAAAATTCTGTTTATCACCTATGCAGATCCTTGCTTGTTTGACAGCTTTACATTTTGCAATTTTATATCACAAATGAGAAAAAGAGACTATATCTGATACAGTACTTAACAAGGACTTAAAAATATTGTCACTGATTGTACAAAAAGAAAGCTCCTTTTACACTGGACAACATCTGGCTTTTGTCCACAGTGAGAAAGGGTGCAATGACTCTGCAGTAGTCACGGGTATTTATTGGCTCCAGCTCTGATCTGCAGTGATGTAAGTGTGACACCCAGGTGGTCATGCTGATTTTCACTCCTCTTCAGTGGAGAGAAAGTGAGAGAAGAGAGAGAAACCAAACTTGAAACCACAGAGATTCAGTTAGAAGCTACAAAAGTACTGAGAGCCAGTACAGAGACCTCTTTCACTCTGCTCTCCTGTACATACAAGTTCACTCTCTGCTTTCCAGCTGACATCAGAAATAAAACAAACAACAAAAAACAGAAAGGCAAACTTGTTTACTGGCAATGGGAAAAGAGTCAGTCGCCTATCTTTAGTGGGTTTACTTGTGTTTAAAAAATCTTCACATACATGCAAATTTTTGTGTAAAAAAAGTTATAAGTCTAGTTTTGTGTTGTAGGCCATTTATGTAATGAATATAATGAATTGGCTAATTGTTGTAGAATTTAATCATGGTTTCCAAAACTTATAATTAATGAAAAAAGGAATAATTCAGACAAGATATTTGAACAATGAAATTAATCCAGATCTTCTCAAAACAGATCCAGTCACAATGTTTGTTTACAATAACTTCTGTGTAGAAAACTCCTGTCATGTATATGCAATTTAATTGCGGCAACATGTTGAATATTTTCTTTCTTCATGTTGTTATTGCAAAGTGTATACATCTCATTCATCTAAAATGCATGTTTTATGCTTTCATGTTGCATTAATAACACTTTCACCAATGTTAAGTTAGGGAGGGAGGGAGGTGACAAGCTAAAGAAAATGACAGCTCAAGTTACTTGTAGTTAGTTCGACGGGGGTAAGATGTCACCGTGGGATGGTTTATCAAAGACGCTAGCAATGCAACACAACAGAAATAAACAAATTTACATGGATTTTATGTATCTCCACAATACAAATTAACTGCCAGTTGTCTACCCGAAAGTGGCTGTTGTTGTTAGGCAGTGCTAGAGCCACAATTATAGAGTGACTAAGAGTGCCTTATAGAGCTAGAAAGTTTAGAGCTGTTCTGTGATATTGTCCGCTAGAGTTGGACAGTATGTTAAAATTTTCCAAACAACCATCGTCGGCCCATCAGGTGGCCATTGATGATATCTTCGTACCCACTTCCACCTCCTCCCATCCTCTCGAGCTGGAAATGTGTGCAAGCAGTGAATTCACTACATTACGCATTCTGCGTATGTTCACTACGTCCAATAAACAAAATTAATTCACAAAATGTCAAGAAATTAAGTATTCTCACACTTATTTTCCCTTTTAAACAGAGAAATTCAGTATCACACCTTCTGAATATAACGTTTCTCTCTTTTACCGAACTAAGACGAGCTTAAATGGCTCATTAAATCCTGGGAAATGAGCCAAATTCAAATTTAATTCAAATCCGTAATTCCCCGTCTGAAAAGAGTGCAAAGAATCTAACTCCTTAGGCTATTTACCTCTCACTCCTCACCCAGCTCAGTGCACTCATGGTCAGGCTGAGTGGATGTGTGCTGTGCTGCTGGATGAGAGCGCAGAACAGAGCAGCAGCTGTCACTCTGCAGACCATTACATTAGCAAAATAAAATGACAAATATCGCCCCAAAAATCAGCCAAAAAAATCCAACAAGTGATGGATTCAGCCCATTGTCGTAGACGATACATCTGTCCAATCGCCCAACCCTATTGTCAGCTGCTCAGCTGCTGCGTCTCCTTGTAGACTGTCTGTCTTCTCTTTAACCTGTTCTTGGAATCTGTCTTTAACACCAACTTCATGCAAGCATGTGTCTGAGTGTGTCTAGCTATGATCAGTGCTGTGGTGGGTGTGACATTACTGTCTGTGTGTCTGCAACGCGCATGACGTGACCATCATGCAAAACGTGTGTGAATATGACCGGCACAGAATCAGATATGTGACGCTAACTGGCTGGTCACTGGTCAGGGCCGGTCATGCTGAAAATCGTCCAATTCAGGTCTCTGGCTGGTTGATCAGTGCATCCCTAATCGGTACTTGATACCTGTAAGGTATTGATTGAAGTAACCCAGTACCAAGTAGTATTGAAACTTCTCCAGTCAGTCTTTATGTGGTTTTGCTTGCGTTCAATCGCCAGAAGCGTTCATAATGAAAAGTTATCAGATCAAGTACTGCATTTGTATCTGTATCACTTTAAGGGTACTGGTATTGGTACTGAAAATGTAACTTTTTAAACAATACCCAGCCCTAGTAAAAGTGTGAGTTTGTTTGTTGATGTTGAACAAAGTTGAATCACTCAATGAATTGCAGCATTTCCATTGAAATAAATTGATTTTTTTCAAAAAAACTTTGCAATTTTAAATGCTGTGGTGTGACCGGTCCTTAGAATTAAACCACCATTAATTTGTTCTGCTAGCAGTGTATTGTCTTGTTGTTCTATTGTTGTATGCCACTTTGAATCTGTGCACATGAATTGGTATCCAAAGAAACAAACATTGCCTCACACATTTTGTATAACAGTCATGTATTCTACATCTAAAACACTAAAATGCTTTTTTTAAAAAACAAAAAAAACACCTCCCTTTGGAGGGTTATATTATTGTGTGGTAAGCAATCATTCCACTCAGCGGTGAGAAGTTAAAGTGCATGGCCAAAATACAGCAAATAAACTCACAAGGATACAGAGACTATGACACAACATAGGAGTATAAAGTGGCTAGGGCCAATATTATTCATTAAAACTACATCCACAGGCAGTGTTTCAACCCTGAGTTTAAAGCAGGGTGGCAACCACTGCAAATCAAAAACAAGGCTGCGGTCATTATTTCCATGGGGTCACTCTCAGGCGCTCCCTCAACTAGACAAACACACCCTGAATGTTAACACACAGTCCGTGATACAGATGATACAGACTGAACTGTTCCGGTCATGTGTAACAAATCACATTCCCATGTGGGTTTTCAGAAGTCACCGCACAGATGTGCCTCGTGATTATTGTCCAGTTCATAACACACACATTCATCACTGGAATGCTTACAGATGACTAAAGCCTAATTCAAACTGATTTGAAGAGCTAATGGAGAGATTATCATAATAGATTTACACTGTCTAGTATATGTAACGCACAATTTACTGTCACTGCTGTGGAAAAGTTTTCAGGGATAAATTATAACAGCCATGTTTTCAGAAAGCTTTTCAAATAACAAAATAATTTAAATGTTTTGAGCAGGATATTTTCTGTACCATGAGGTGCCTTTTTAGGATGGTCAGGAGCCCAAATTTTCTGCAGGTTAAGATTCGAGTTATCTTAAATCATGGGAGTATGACAGTATACAGTGACACTGCACAGCACATGTGTAAATAAACTCAATTTTGATTCTCACGATCGCATTAAATGTATAAAAGAGTTGCTCAAAGAAACACATAAAAGACAAAATACATAGTTTTTCATCATGATTTATCTCAGAATTAGACTATAAATAATATCAAGATATTTTTAGGCTGTTCCACAATATATACTGTATATATAATACACGGTATATCTCGATGTACATACTTTTCATAACATACTGTAAATTCTCAAATAGTGCAACCATGATGATCTTATAGAATATGATGTATTGCTGTCAATAAAACAATCCAACAGTATATAAAGTAGAGCTGAGCAATATGGACCAAATCAGTAATGTGACTTCCACCACACCTGTTGTTGCTGTGTCTGCCAACAAGTAGTAATATTGCCATTATCATGAAAACTTAAGTTCCACCATCACTAAGACTCAATCGAGACACGATCGGCACACATCATTTACTCAGTAAGTTCATTAACTAGCCTGTGGTGAAGTGTTTGCCACTGACACACATTCTGACTTTACTGCTTTTTAAGTGCTTGTTCACTCAAAGGGAGTTGTGGTTGTGGAATATGACGTATGGCTGCTCTCATCTGTTGGTATCAGTATCACTTTAAAGACACTGATACTGGTGTCATAATTTTTTAAAACAATACCCATATCTAATAACTGCTGGAGTACTGTTTTAGCAGCAGCAGCAACTGAAGATTCCGTGAACTTTAATTTTAATATCAACATAAGCTGAGTGAATGTTAAAAAAAACGTAATAACATATGGCAGACATTGTAGAATAATTTGGTTTCAACTGTCGGAAATATGCTACAAATTTAAATGAGACAGATGTACTTTCAGCTGCAGATGCAGGTTGTTGTTGATATTGAATTCTGCCAAATTAAACTTAATCAGCAACATTAACTGAGTAATTTTTCTCACACACCTTCTCCTCCTTCGCCTCCTTCACTCACACATTTAAAATCTATTCTTATCTCCACCCGCAGATGTGTGTTTATAAGGATAGACCTCTTCAATCATTAATATTTTCTCAAGATTCTCTTTTAGACCCAGGGGAGAGATAAAGCAGTTTTATTACTTAAACGCCTCTCGCCCTTTATTACCATGAGAATTACATGCAGTTTAATTAGCATGAAAGCTAGCAGAGCACACAGCAGCACCGCAGGCAGGACATGACAAACCTCGTCTCTTATCCTCCAGGTTTTATACTCCTCCGTTTCCTTCTCCAAACATCTGTCCCCAATCCAAATAACTGGGGTCATGCTTCACATTTTCATTTTTTTTAATGTTGTGCAGCAGTGTGTGGCGAGGCTCCCCTGATAATCCAGGTGAGGTAAGACTTAAAAGGCCTCACGCTGTGCCCTAGTTAGAGTACCGCTCTTGTAGAAACAGAAGATACCTCTTCCTTAAAAAGGTACAAGCAAGTCTAAAGGGCTTAAGGCGTTCTGTGAATGGAGACTCATATTTCAAGCCCTGATAATGTCCTATTTGTAGTTGAGGGTCTCTGTATTTAGATTCCAGGCTTTGGGAAGTACATATGGATAATATGGATAAAAAATGTAGGCTGAAGTTTGTGTATGATGATATATCAGAACTCAAACCTGCAATAACTGATTTTTTTGGCCAGATGGGGGCAGCAGAATCAAGACAACACTGACCTTTTAAGTTGAGGTTTATGTGAACATTAAGCAAACAAATGCTTATTACCATGTTCAGCAGTTATGGAGCAACATTATCATAAATAATTTGGATTCATGTCTCTGGTAACCTTATAAATGTAAGTCCAATATTCACACTCTTTTAGCTCTGTTTTTGGTCTCTTCAAACTCCTGAAAGAAATATCAGGCTCTTTAGCTGCTCGATGCTCCACTATGTCCATCAGCTACACTCTAAATGTCTGTCTGTTTCTGAGCAGGTAGTTAACTGTGGGTTTTTCACCAAAGACAACTAGGAATGCACCGACCCGCCTGGCCAGAGCCCGGAACTGGACGGTTTTCAGCGTGACCGGCCCTAACCGGTGATTGGCCGGTCAGCGTGTTCTGCTCGATGGTCATGTCATGCACGCAGCAGACAAACTGACCGTGATATCATACCCACCACAGCGCTGATCACAGCTACACACACTCAGACAATGCTTGCATGATGTTGGTGTCAGCGATAGATTCCAAGAACAGGATAAAGAGAAGACAGAAGGTCTACAAGAAGACAGAGCAGCTGACAAAGTCGCAGAATAGCTATAAATTTTCTAGCTCTTCATGCTAATGTTAGCCAGCAGCAGATTGCTGTTGACAGAATGACAGTTAAAATCTCACCTCCTGTTCTGGGTGAAGAATAAACAACCTGTATTGATAGGTCTCCTCAAACATTTTCTCACCCAGACTTGTTTAACTTCTGTGTCTGTCTTCTCACTGCAAAGTTTTACTGCAGTGAACTGTTACACCGTGTCAGTCTCCGGTTTGTTTACATCTGCTTCCACATGAGATCATGTGAAATCGCATCCCGCGAGATCACCTGGAGAACTTTGGAGAAAAGGTAAAATAGTATTTAATGAATATTTAGTAGTCAGTATTTTGTTATGAACATCAAGTTTATTTTACAAGAAAAGTTGCAAAAATGTTTGTGAATGCTGTCAATTATAGTTCTTAGACTGAAAATCAGAATCAGCCAAAATCGAAAAATTGAAATTGCTGCGTCTCTAAAAACAACTGCATGCTGCAGCCGAAAAAGATGCTTTGAGAGTGTTGAGAGTAGGGATATGGAGATAACCGCATTACCCTGGTCAAATGATGCCTACCATGATGGTTGAGGTCATTATTTTGAAGGGTCAATTTTACAATGCGTTTTATCGTAGAAACACATCCATATCATCTATGGATCAGCGCTGCCCCACACGATTGGTTGACAGACTCAACCCAAGGCATCTTGTGGTTACCAGTGGACAGCTAACAACATCCTAACAACAACAACAACTGTTTTCAAGACATAAAAATGGATAAATAACTACAGATGACATTTGGTGTTGGATGTATAGATACAAAACTAGCATTAGCTTAATGTTAGCCTTTGCTGCTGAGCTTACCTCTGGGCTAACAGACGTCACGTTTCCATATATTTGGCAACAACAGACAAGACTTTTCTTGGTCTTGAGAAACAGCAGTGTTTATGAACTGACACAGTGTAACCTGTACTATACATTTACTGCCTGACTGACAAGTTTCTGCTCTGATGCTCGCTCTCCTCCTGCTCAACCCATGTGTATCATGGAAAACATTGGCCTTTTCATCACCTGGTTGAGAGTGACCTGAACAGTAAAGCTGTGGGCTTTGAGCTGTCACTGTCAGTGTCTGCTGGTTGTGTCTATGTGGAAACCTTAAATTTGCAAGAGCCCAACCGCACAGGTTATTCCCGATTTCCTAGACATTGTTGTCAAAAGTAACATTACATAAAAACTAACAATTATACATTAAAATCACTAGCAAAGTGTAACATTTGCATTTTGGAACATAAAATAGCAAACTTAAATTCTCAGTAATGCATCATAGGGATTATGTATCACAGGGCGAGTATCTGCAGCACATGTCAAAGCCTGAATCCTACAGCTCCCCACAATGATTGAAGGATATCATGAACATTAAACAAGCTTCCCAGATAGTGAAAACTGTGACAGCATGTGAACACAAACACAGTCCATCATCATCAACTGACAGAGAACTTTTCACCACTAAACTGAAATTCGGTAAAATTATTCGAAAGGAAAAGCATAAAATCTTTAAGTTTGTGTGACTGGATCCATGAAATATTTTTTGTTAAGTATCTAGTTATCATTAAGTTTTTTTCATATTTTGTCAAGTGAAGATGAAGTAGTTTTCTCTTTTCCCTCTGAAAGCTGGAGTAAAAGCTAGTGAGGTAAATTGTCTTATTTAGAGGAAATCATAAATCAGTCCAAATTACAGGCCAAATCAGTTCATTTCAATGGAATCACCCCACTTTGTAAATTAGCTTGTAGAGGATAAACATGTTGGCACCTTGCTTTCACAGTTCAACTTCAGTGAGGTTTGACAAACAAATTTCCAGCATTTCCCAATTCCAAACCTCTTTGACAACACAGAGTCCAAAATGGAAACTGCTGTATTAGCTGAGTTGTACCATTCAATTCTAGTATATAACCCTGCTTAGAGTATTAACTGCTCCAAAGGAGCTATGCAGCATCCTCTGTACTCAGTCAAGAGACAGGAGGCAAATACCTTCCCTTAAATTAACTGTGTGTTTTGCTGTCTGGTAAGTTTACACAGCAATGAGAAAGTCTGTATATCTCCAAGCTTCAAGCACCACCGATTTCACAAATTAATTTTGTTGTTCAACTCTGCGGTATTACCAAGGCACATGGATGTATGCACAATAAAAATATTTAAAATACAGACAATGGGACTCACAAAAGTAGCTGAGACAAACACAGCAATTTAGCAGCCAGCGGTGTATAATTTAATATTACCATTTTATTCTCAATATATGAAACTCACACTACTTTCTTTCAGGATACATGCACACATTCATGTTTACACACATAATTAAGTATACAAACACTGATTGTGCCCACACATACACACCCACACACCAACACGCACAGTATAACAACAGAGTCGAGACTGAGCTCAGGAAGCAATTGTCTTTGAGCCTGTGAAAATAAATTAGCTCATTCTGGGGTGGAAACTTTCACAGTCTGAAGAGAAAAGCACTTTAGTGACGGAGCGTGCGCATCCTTCTTCCATCAAGTGTCTGCCGCTTTCACAGAGAACTGCTTGTTCACTAAAGTTTGACACTTGGGTGCATTGCACTGCATTAACAAGTTGTCTCTCCTAAAAGGTCACTGAGGGAGAATCATAGCTAAATATTTGCTGTTCATGGTTGATTACACAGCTGATGAATTGCATTTGTTTTCCTCACTATGACTGAGCTGCTCTTTTTATATATCACTACTGTGTGTATGGATGAGAAACCTGCACAACAGAAAACAAAAATTACACCTGGATCAAAGCTGCACATGTATATGCAGCTGTCACACAAAGCCTCCAGTGTAGTGTACTCAATCAGAGCTGACTGTGGGGGATGCTGTGTATGATAATTTCTGTAACTTTCCAAAACCAACAATCAGACTTTCACACCCACTTCACACCATGATTGGCCAGCTCTGCGGAGTTGAGAAAGAATATGGAGTTTGAACTTCTCTCTCTAGCAACTCTTTTTTCATTCCATACACAACTATTTCTTGATTAGGGTCAGGTCCAGTTCACATTAGAACCAATAGGATACTGATACTGGTGCCTGGAATTACTGGTACCCAACGCTACCTTTTTGATACTTTACTCTCTTTGGAGAGTCTGTCAGTCTGTCATCAGGGCCATGATGTTGTTTATGTATTGTTGGAGGGAACACATGATTTCCTTCCTGTGATGATGATGATGTTGTTGTTGTTACCACAGCTGTGCTTATATGTTGTTATATTTCCCCGTTGATAGTCTGCAATTCAAGAAAATTAGTTTCGTGCTAAGGTTTTGAACATCCTAATGAATCTCACACACCGTTGTTGTGCATTAAATATCCTGTTGGTAAGGAGTTTCAGGTGCGGTATTTTTAAATAATAAATAAAAAATTTGCGAAACTACTCAAGACATTGAAAACAGGCCAGTTAACTCCGACCACAACTTGTCCAACGAGCTAATTAATCATCTGAAGATGTCGATGAAGTTGTTGATGCCTCACTTAAACTTTTTCTGTCTATGGATGGTTAAGTTGCTCTGTTAAGACACTGGCTGCAGGTGTAGTAACATTATTAGCTGCAGCTGCTGTGGAGGATTTAGTTTTCAGGCTGTGGAAACGGTGCGCTCTTAAACTTTTAGATGAACTGTTTTTTTGTGTTTGTTAGACGTATAACCTCGCCAGCTATTCACCTCACATTACAAATGACAAGTATCACAGTCAGTGTTGTCTGTGTTGAGTTTTGAAAAATTTAACCACACTAGCTGCTTGTTCTGACACAGCTCTCCTTCTTTCACTTTTTCTCTATACTCTCTATTACCCTCTCACTCAGATGCACTCTCAGGTATTGACATGTGGCACTGATTGATTTAATGTGAATTGGTACTCTGCAGTACCAACATAATCCAGTCGGTACCCTTAAAAGTGCCAAGTCCACTACCCAACCCTACTGTTGAT
This sequence comes from Lutjanus argentimaculatus, assembly GCA_034769285.1. Lineage (NCBI taxonomy): Eukaryota > Metazoa > Chordata > Actinopteri > Lutjaniformes > Lutjanidae > Lutjanus > Lutjanus argentimaculatus. Next base: position 12,236,278 of record JAWZSL010000006.1, on the reverse strand, counting down.
ATGTACAAACAAGTGCAACCCTTATCTAGACATTACAAGGAGGAGCTGCATGGTAGAAGGCTAAAGTCAGAATCAGTTGGAGTGGACATTAAATGGACTTAATCTGTCAGCTTCCTTGTCCTTGAGAAAAGAGCTGGTCATTGTCCGGAGAATTCATATCATGCAACTGACATGAAACTGGAAGATTAAAATGTCTTTTCTGCTTGCCTGTACGTCACTTTCCACTCATTTGTTGATACATTCAAATATGTGCAGTATTGCATCTGACATGGACAATCTCCTGTTATATGCTACATGTGTGACAGGGCAACTGAAGACAACGTCTGGACCTAATAGTCTGGATATAGGAATTCTTGGCTCCCATTTATCCTATTCCTATTTATCACGTCTCCCTTCTTTCTATGATGGCCATTTTTTCACTCTCCCTTCAGGTGTGGCCATTTGAAAACAACTATAAATACATTGTAAGTCTACATTATAAATTACTTCTTTTTTTACTATTGCTGTGAGTGCTCAGATCTCAGAAGCTATTTTTATTTATTTTATCAAAATAGGCTTCACTCATGGTCCATTTACTAGATTTTTCTGGAGCTATTTTATCCATATCAAGGTCTCAGTGAATAAGGTTTTCTCAGTAGTCATCTTGTGACCTAAGTATGGAGCCTGGCTCATGTATACCACTGTTATTTATGTATATTATGTTTATTTGAATTAGTAGAACTATTGTGTGCCATACATCTGGGTGTTGCTCAGCTAACAATAAATTAGTCTTTTATTCGAAGTAATCAGATAAGTTTTTCTCAAAAAAAAAAAAACCCATTGTAGAATCCTCACCATATTCTACAGGTAACTATAGTATAGTTATAGTATAGTAGGCTAAATATTTCAAACACTGCCAAATTTTTGTCAGTTTCCAATTCCATTTGTTTATGGTCCTCTTTAGTAAAGCTTCTGTTTTAATTCCGATCCTGGTTTGATGTCTCTCTTTTCTTGACACATGCAGTAAGTAAGGATTTTTAAGGTCTGGAGGCAGACACATTTCTCTTGGGTTTTACTTTAAGTTAAGTGGTGAGTACATTCTTATTCAGTGGTAACATTTGACAGCAGTGCAGGTTGGAGACTTCAGACCTTATAACTGTGGGGTCAAACAGTTTTGAGAAACTGGCTCTGTCTGGGAAAGTAGAATACTTTTAAGGGTTTTGTATTTCGGTGTCCACTTTTGTGCTGTCTTGATGGAGTCTGTAGTTTTTCAGACTGCAGCTCAAGTAAACTCTGTACTTGTTTGGATTGGCTGCACCAGCATCTGTTCATGTTACATTTCAGAGTATTTAAAACTCAGCCAGATAGATTATTTCTAACTCCACTGCAGCCTGTCCTCAGTGAAATGTTGGTAATGTGCAAGCGAATAAACCAAAACATGCAAAAGCTTAATGTACAAAACAGCTGCTCACATTTGTTAAATGGATAATCTGAAAATATCGTTTGAACAGGGATCTGTGTTTGGAGTAAGACTCAGCTTGAAATTGTTTAGTTTTTCTCTGAATAATTCCTCTTCTCTTTCTCTGCGTATTTGTACCTCAGCCAATTTGACAGCTGCTGCATCTCCATTCATTTTGTTATTTATTTGTTTCACCATTAGCCACTGCCCAGGTAACAGCTGTTCCTTCTGAAGCTCACAAAGCGTTAAAATTACTGCAATTTGCAGATACACAGAATTCAAATAAGTCTCAAACACAACAAACCATGTTAATGTTAGCAGTTGACACTTAACAAGGCTGTAAGATAACCTTTAAAGTACTGCGATTTCTTATTCTCTTTTTGTAATGAAAATGTGACTTTTTATATGCTGTTCTGCAGTTTATTACAGTCTCACATGGAAGGCAGTACACTAATGGTTTTTACCATAAATGCATTTTTTTCACACGGTCAACCAACACTTGTTTAAGCGAGAAACAATGACAGGAAGTGTGGGGTGAGAAATGCAGATTAGATGCATTACTATGAATTTTAACAAGACAAACCGTGTATGTTTTGAACTCAACCTCTATGTTACTGTCGATTGGAGTATCTTATTTTCTCATCCTCCGACCTCTGACTGACAAGCTGTTCAGTTTCCCTCGAGGAGACCTGTTATGGTCCATGTCACCATCAGGGCAGATGAATTATTTGTCTCCTCCTTCCATTAGCGGGGTGGGGATAATGAGACATGGCAACCGAGAGTTCAACACAGTGGCAAAGACATCGCCTTGAATCAGGGGGACTGTTAATCATCACAGAGCACATTTCCGACGCTGCTGTCATTTCTCTGACTCTCCTGATTTGTATGGGGGGAGGGCTATAAATGACTTTTAAATGCCTCTTAAGGCCCATTATCAGTAACTGGAGCAAACTGTGGCATAGGTGGATGTTTCTTTTCTCTGATCCATGCCACTGCCGGGCTTGGTGTTAAGTCATTTTTAGGGCAAGGCCACTTTGGCCTTTGAGAAATACATATGTACTGAGACATTGTGGCCAAAATGTACAGTAGGTAACCAAGGCCAAAAACCAATGGTGCAATAACAATAAGTGATAATTACATCGTATGAAGATAAAACAGTACAGTTAGCTGATAATTAGCCATATCAGCACCATCAGTAATCAATACAAACCACTGGGCGATGTGGCTTATAAATAATATCTCGTTATTTTTAGGTTATTCTGCAACATGCAATATATATCTCAATATAATATATATATTCTGTAAAATAACATCTCTTGAGTCCTGAAATAGTGCAAACATATGATGATCTTACAGAATATGATGTATTGCTGTCAATTAAAAGACTCAACAGATGAGGCTGGGCGAGAGGGACAAAATCAAAATAGCATATATTGTAGTTATGGTGCCTTCACAAAACATGAATGCAATGACATTTTTGATAAATAATTATCAGTGATGTGGATCTAATGAACAAGTGGGTAACGGCATATAATGGAGCAGCTAAAACAGTCTGTTAAATTTAGAAAACTGCATCACTTTACTGTAATGCAGCCTTTACAACCAAGAAAAGACAACACTTATACCTAGTGTCATATCATGATATCAATATTATATCAATATATTGCCCAGCTCTGATACAAACACACATTCTTTGTCAAAATCAGTAAATATCTCCTCATGGTCCTCTAGCTCCCCATTATGCCTTAAAAAATTCTGATGTTTCTACACAGCCCTGGCTCTGTAAACGGAAAACAAAAAGTGGCTCGGACCAAGCCACACAACACTATTCCAGCCGAGTTGCAACAGGTTTTGTTTGTGCCTGTGCACAGCACGAGGGGAAGGGGAGGGGGAACGAATTACTAATACAACTAACTGATTAATAATGGATTAAGCGATGTTGAAAATAGTCGCTTGTTGCAGTGGTCATATGCTGCCATTCTTCTTGTTAATTTGGCATCAATATTATCCATAAAAATGAACTATTTTTCTATACAAATTTCACATTTTGGATTTTGTTGTCTTAACCCCCTCACTAGCCTCCATTGTTTAGCTGTGCTATTTCTGTAGGAGAAGGCTGTGGAAATGAGTGGTGAACCATTTAAAAAATGAGGATTTGTCACTAAAACACATGCTCGTTGGCGGATCAAATACATACCAAATCAAACAGGACTCGTAACACCATTATTTCACCACCTATTGCATTTGGCTGATGGTATTTAGTTTTTTTGGCTGTTACAAAAGTAAATACCTGGTTTGCTGCTTCACATTTCCTGCTGGTGAAGTAGCAACCTGTTATAAACTCTACGTACATTTGTAGTCAGCCAGCACTTTGCAGAAATGTCCTGGTAAACTTGGTTTAGCTGCTAGTGCTCATCACATTACATTAATGGTTAATGTTAGCTAGCAGGTTTGCTGTTACAATTGATGTTAGACATATTGTTATGATAGATAATTTCTGTAGCTACATGTTTGTTCTTCAACTGCTTATTGCTTCCAGAAATAAACTGTCAAGACACAAACTGACACGAGGCAGAGTTCAAAACCTGTATGAACCTTTGAACATTAATGGGGCCTTCACAGATGTGACAGTTACCCATGATGCCATGGGCACTAACACACCCCGCATCATCACAGAGGTTGGCTTTTGAAGTTGAAGCTGGTTACAGTCTGGATGGTCCTTTTCCTCTTAAGCCTGCAGGACTCGCTGTCCATGATTTCATCTGAAATGACTTAACTCACATTTGTAGATGCAGCAACAAACTGTGTTTACTGACAACAGTTTTCCTCAATTCAATATGAATGTATATTTACAAAAAACAAAGTTTATCAATTTGGAATATTTTGTTTTTGCAATATGTGACCTGAGGTGCACTTCTTTATCTTTAATAACATTTTTGCAACAGTTTCAGCTTGTGTTTAATCAAAAATGCTGTTGCTCAATTTTCTTCTTTCACCTTGTATACACTTTCTGCCAGCTTGACTTAAATGTTTTACATCAAGCCACCGGCAAACTTTCACATACACGCTCTTGTCCAATAAATCTTTTAGCACTGTCCTTCTGTGGTGTACTCAGCTAGGTGTGGGCACTGGGAATTGAATCAGCTTACTTCACATGCCATTAAGTGGAGAAGGTGAGAAACAAATCCACCTGCCTAGTTGTTGCTAACACAATATGCACTCCATCAAACAGGTCCAGTCGGGGCACAATTTAGGAGGTAGAGGACACATCTTGTGCAAATCAAGATTGATATTGCTGGGGTGTTTCCACTGTTAGCCGTTGATTGCCAATGTATCTTGTGAGAATCGAATGTAGTGGCTCCAAAGTGTTCAATTTCATGCACTAAACCCGCTTTGCATACAGTCTGCAGCCTGTTTTCTCTTGTACACCTGTTGTCCCCAAACTAGTCTGCAGAATTAAGGATTCTAGACACCTGCACCATGTAAAACTGGTATTTGTCTCCTCTTTTTCCTGAGCTCCAATTATTAAGTTCCATCCAAACAATGCCAGGGTGCTACACAATGCATAGAGAATCTCTGACGTCTTTACTCTTTATATTAGTTGTATTGTGTTACCAGTGCCTTATTCATTTATTCATGACCGTTAGGGAATTAATAAAGCCTTCTCAATGATGCAGCCATATGCATTACCGCGCTGACGCTCTAAAGTGAGCAAAGGCCCCGTCTGCCAAATATAACTCCACCATCATTTCCATCTTCCTTAAATAAGAGAGCAGTCCCATGCATTGTGAGTCACTCAGGGTGGTAAATTTGCACTGCAATCATTTAGGATTCTGTATAAGATTCCCACATTCAAAACCTGTCATGCAGTCGGTCTTGTATTATGCATTCAACAGTAGATCCTCATCAGACTGGTTGTGACACTAGTTGACAGCTATTTCTTAATCTCTGTCATATATTCAGTGTCTTTACTCATTCAGGATTCTACTCGCAGCAGAGATAACAATCTAGTTTGATGATCCTGAATCATTTGACTGAACTGAATCCATGGTCCTGAAAGTTTTTGAGACAACTGTCACTTTTGCTGTGTGTCACTTCACAAATCAATTAATAGAACATAGTGTTTCCTTCTTACAACCAACCATGATGCTTGTCTTCTTGCTTTTATTAGACTGAAGTGATATTCAATGTTTATGCAAGATCCCACATTATGTTCACAGGCCATGCTTTTTAAATTCTGTCTTTATACAATATGCTTATGGAAAGACTGTGGGAGTCAATGGGAGCGGTATGTTAACATTCAGGGATTGGGACAGATTGCGGTTACAAACAAGTCATATACTGCAGACATATATTGCAGATTTGTGACAGGATGCAAACTCCCACAGGAATATCCTACAAATCACATGTATATTCCAATGGCAGTCACAAAAGTAGAGGGTAAAGGTGTTGAGATTGAAATGCTGGACAAGATCGTAGAATGTAAGACTTTCGTGTCACATAACGGAGCTGCAAGTAACATTCATCTTTTTGATAACTGTAACCAAGACTTACCTTAACTCTAACCAACATGTTGAGTTATACCTGAGGAAACTTATTGATACATTAACCATAGTTTATTTACCTTAACCAGGGACCAAAAGACCAAAAGGGACCAGTAGATAAAAATGTTAATTTTGGATCCTGGTCCCTAACCTTAAAGGGGCTAAATGTGAAATACAGCCTCATTAGCTGTGTGCAATAGCACTATAGGGACGCGTGCAATCCACTAATCACTAAGCACTTTAGCACTTTAGCACCTTGCACTCTAATATTTGCACTCTAACTGTGGAAGAAGTCTGGTCTGTAATTAATAATTGTATTACCTTTTATTTCATTGTTTTTGATTTTTTTTTTCTTTTTTTTTTTTCTTTTCTCTTCTAATCTCTGTCTATAGTAACATTTCTTTTATTGTTACCTTTTTTCTGTGAACACCAACCTGCCAATGGGACTAGAGACGGAAATTAGCCTTGGCTACAATCTCAAACATATTTACATGGAAATGTTCATTAATATGTATGTCCCATTTTTAAAAAATAAATAAATCTCAATAAATCTCAAATCTCTAAGAGGATAAAATGCACCTACAAGAACCTATAAGATCAGTAGTTAACATGTTCTATCTTGTTTGTTTAATCCATACAAAAACTGAAGTGTAAAAATCACAATTTATGGGGGTTAGGCCCCATGTCCATTTAACATTGCTGGCCAACGGGATGAAGTATATGTGCAGTGAAAGAAAAAAAACAAACAAAAAACAGCAGATGGGTTTGACTGACATCAGCCAGGTCTTAATGCTGTGGTAACAGAGGATTGACTACACAGCTAACACCAAGCTTTACATCATGCATGGTGGTAAAAGCACAACACTCACCAGTGTGTGCTCAGTTCGGTGTCTGCTCCCACAAATGAGCTTTTCTGTCTCTGTTATGATTCTGTTTGACACGGCCAGAACAAGCTTCTCCTCCATTTTCTTGATTACCAGGGTGCCAGAGTCCTTATCTAATATATGATATATGATTGGCTGCCTGGAGAAAGCAACAGTGATGACACCAGCGCCTCTCTGAAAAGTTCAGAGATTTTCTTTTTTTTTATCTTTTTTTTTTTTTAAAGATTATTTTTTGGGCTTTTTGCCTTTATTCCAATAGGACAGCTGCAGACATGACAGGAAGGGGGGCAGAGAGAGAGAGGGAACGACACGCAGCAAATGAGCCGCAGGCGGGAGTCGAACCTGCGGCCGCTGCAGAGGACTGACAGCCTCAGTACATGGGGCGTATACCCTACTAACTGAGCTATAGGGGCACTCCAAAAAGTTCAGAGATTTTCAACTAGAAGCACCTGGAGTGGCTGCAGAATTGAGAACAATTGAAAAAAGATGCTGGCGCTCAGAAAAGAAAGCTGTATGGACACAGGGCCTTACAGGAATAACTTTTATGAGACTCCACTGGTTGAACTCTGAGGTTTAAAACAAATGAGATGTAATGTGTTTGAGTTTTAGAGTGTTTTCATGTTGCCAGCTAGCTGCTGGTTGTAGCTTCCTACTTACTGTATGGACATGAGAAAGTTATCAATCTATCTCTATCTCTCAGCAAGAAAGCAAACGTTTTTCCCAAAATGTGAAACTTTTCCTTTAAAAAAAGTTAAGTTGAAACACAGATGTTGAAGACAATTTAAAAAAAAAGCTAAATTTTGAGCTCCAGTCCTCCCATCTTTCACTGCCTTACTTCTCACATGAAGGGCAAATCACTTTCTGCTTTGGGCATGAACTTTGTGACTGGATGTAAATTATGAGATGTGAAATTGCCCAATATGAATTTCCTGGGGATGTTGGGTGACCATTCTATATAGTAGAAAACTACACCAAGTGTGTAAGATGGACTTAAAGTGTGAAACTTGTTTTTTTTTTTCCCAAATCCATTGTGCTTGACAGTGTTTTTTCCTTCATCTTCTCCTGTGTGAGTTAAATGGACCAATGTAAGCTCACATGGAGCAGCACAATGTCAACTGGTGTCTCTTAGATTTGGTTCAGTGTGCTCCATTAGGACTGTGTTAACAGTTTCCCTGCCTCATAAATAACCTTGATGTAAGTGGTAGACTTAAAACAAAATTCCAGTTTATGTTTATATTGAGCAGAACTACCAGCCCCATTACATCTAATCCACTCCTCCCAGACTCACTGACTGAGCTTCACACTGCGGCTGAGGAGGACTGACTTGTCTGACGGGAACATGTTCTTGACAATTATTTTATTCACTCTCAGGCTAAAGTATAAAGATGTAATGAGAGTAAGATGTCTAAAAATAAGCAATTTCTCTCAATCAGTTCCTTTCTGTTTTTTGCAAATGGGCAATTTCCTATAAAAACATTTTCTCCTCCTCCTCATTTTCTCCAATTAGTTGGATAAGAACATGAGTGTTTCATGGAGAGGAATTGAGTTCCGCAATACTGTCAGGCAGTCTCCAGTCAAGGGGATATATTCATCTTTGCACAGTATTCACATTCAGCTTGGATTTCTACTGTTTTCCCAAGTGCAAATCAGCCTTACTGAGCAATATCCATCATTAAATATTTTTCTAGCATTTGACCAAAAACAGTAGCAGATTGTTACTCCTCACAGCTTCAGGGAGGCCACTGAAAGGCATTTTTTATTTATTTTTTTTTTTTTTAATGTTTTTGTTGTGGGTTGTTCACATAATGAAGTTACAGAAATATAATGGATTTTGTATTTTATAATTATTAGTGAAACATTTTAACCACACAACAGTAAACCTAGATGCCAAGCTCTAAATATGTACTAGGGCTGCAACTCATGATTATTTACATTTTCATTATTTTCTGGATTAATTGATTAGTTGTTTGAACTATAAAGTGTCTGAAAATGGTGAAAAATGTTGATTAGTGTTTCCCAAAGCCCATGAGTTTGTCCTGAAATATTTTGTTTTGTCTACAGCCCAAAGATATTCAGTTAATTGCCATAGAGAAGTGAAGAAACCAGAAAATATTCACATTTAAGGAGCTGAAATCAGAGAATTTAAAATATTCCTCAAACCGATTAATCGAATACCAAAATAGTTGGCGATTAATTGAATTATCTATTAATAATTGATTAATCGATTGATTGTTGTAGCTCTAATACTACCATTTGAAGCATTATTAAAAGACTCAGATACCTACAACAAGTGCATATATCAGTAACTGCCCATTTAAGCTATAATCCTAAAGATTTCAGTCCTGGTTGATTTGGTGATGCCCACGTTTACTGAAGAATTATCATCTCTTCATTACCGTAAAACGAGCTGTTTATATCTACAGAGGGCACAGTCCTCTTCCACGAAGGCCGCTTCATTTCACTGCCACGGCATTTTGCGCATTTCACAGCCACTGTAGGTCCTCCTGCATGCTTGTAAGGGGAAAGTGAGACAAGGCTTTTTCAGTCTTTTAACTCACAGGTGGATGCCACTAAATTCTACATGCTGGTCCTTTAAATTAAAATTAATTAATCTGTGTCATTTCCTGTGAATCTCCTGTGTGTCTTAAGGCAGTTTGAATCCAGACTCCACCACTAAATCACCACTAAATCTTAAGGATTATCACCTCAAGCGCCTTTTTTTTTCCTGCTAATTTGTCAGTTTTTAACACCAATTTTCCAGCCGCAAGAAGAATTGAGATGAGCGTCAGTAACTTTGAGGTAAATCTATCAAGAATATAACTTAAAAAGGTATACTAAGTATTTTCCAGCCTTAGACTAACGATAACAAATAGTGTCTCACATTAGTGCAGCAAAAACTAATTCACACACATCTCATCTTATCCTTTAAGTCTAACCTTTAAAGAAAGCACTCAGAGGATGAATGACGGTCCTTTTTGCACCTCATTCTGTGTGCGATGAAGGTGAACTTTTGTGTGATGCACATAAATACCTGCAGCAGCCTAATAGCAATGCGTCTATTCAACCCCCAAAATGGATGAATCTGCCCCTTTGGGGAGACATTCAATAGCCGCAACAGCACAATGAATGGCTAAAATAAAGAGGAAGCAATTTCACATACACCTACTGGAAAATGGCATTTGGATCTTTGGCAAATGACATTTACAAGAAAAAAGTCAGCAATACAATTAGAAAGCCCACTTTAGATACTCCGATCATTCAACTTGAGATAATTAAATGCCTCGTTTTGTTATTACAGCAAGAGGTAGACAATGAAAGACTGACAGTTGGAGAGTATAGGAGATGGGAAGGAGAAAAAAAAAGGGTGGTGATATGAATTTTGGCTGTATTGTTACATTCCAGGTTAGTGTTAGCAGTGGCTGAAATAATATCCCTGCTGCAGTAAGGCCTTATTGAGTGCTCCAGGCTACAGAAATCAAAGAGCTTTAAAAAAAAATACTTTAGTGCTAACTGAGGACCGTAATCTTAGAAAATGAAAGCCTTTGGGTTTTTTAAATTAGCATTCATGTCTTAAATACCAGAGGATGTTTGAGTAAAAAAATAATTACTTTGGGAAACTGAGCTCTTTAAACTCCTTTAGTATTTTGGAAAACAAATCCTTTGACAAATTTCCTGCTCTAAAATAGAGGCTGTCTTCCCATTGACTTCTGTGGTTGTTTTAACCTCACTTCTGCATTTATGAGACAATTAAAAGTAAATAGAGACAAGTGAGGTGATCAGAGGTGATTCTTGTCAGGATTCAAACCCAAGATATGCAGTTGTGTGCTCTGAAGCTAATTTGGACCTCAACATCAGACGGTTTTTCGGGCAGCTTCATAATTAAGACATTCTCAAGTGTGAGTAGAACCACAGCAGTTTGCCAGTGTTACTGCAGGCGTACTGTACACAGTTTTAATTCAGGCCAGTAAATATTATCCGAAGTGATTTACAAAGACATGAAAAATACAAGTAGATAAAAACACAAAAATAATGATGAAAATAAATCCACAATATAAAGTCATCAAAATCACCTTTAAACTGTATAAATACATATAATAAAAAAGTTCTGTGTAAAAGTATAAATACAAAATATACACATTGCATAGAGAACTACTGAATGATTAAAACAATGAAGTCACCAGTCATGTCTTCATTGTGACCAGCAAAAAGCTTAAAGAGCATATGTGACAATGTGCACTCCAAATGAGTCCTGCAGTCCAGATAGTGAGTTAGAGTCGTACATGTTACACTAAATAGGTTGAAATCCTATTTAATATACCGTCTGTGGTTGAAAGGAGTTGTTTCCCTGCTCCATCTCAGACCTCAAGGAAGCTCAGGCAGGAACACTGCAGCCTGCCTGAGCTTATTAATTATTTTTAAGGCTTTAATGACTATTATTAATGATTACTTATTACTCATAATCAGACACTTACTTATTTGGTCAACATTCAGCATTATTTGTAACTCTAATTAATGTGAAACAGGCAAATAATAACACAAGTTATGGACTGGCATATAAATTTCAAGGGAGAACATACTGGCTGTAGTGCTGTTGTCAGTCAAGCAAGTATTTCAATTAAGCATGTCTCCTTAATCTTTGATATCATGGTCATTTTATGACTGTTTTTCTGACATCAGAAAAACTGTAGGCTGCTACATTGCTATAACATGACAGTGTTTATACTGTATTTTGTGCCTTGTGATGTTGCTGATGAGTTGGTCTGTCCAATAAAACAAACGTGAACCTGAATTTTTGTGCCACTGTAAGAAGTAGAGTTAAAGTTTTGGAGGTTAGGGTGGGGTGTGTTTGCCTTGAGTTCACGTCCTGTCTCGTGCTGGTTGTCAGTGTTGTAATTTTTCTATTTTAACAATGAGAAGAATAATTACCAATCCTTACCCTAATAAAAAATTAGCTATAATGTTAATCACTGGGCTTCAACTTAAGATCATTTTAATTGTCAATTAATCTGTCAATTTTATTCTTGATTAACTGATAGTTTTTTGGTCTATAAAAGGTCATAACATAGTGAACATTTTTTTTATCTGTGTTTCCCAAAATGAAAGATGACCCATTTAACAAGCTGGATTCAGAGATTTCAGAAATGATTCAAAGCGATTAATTGCTCATTGTTGTTGATTTTATTTTCTCTTACAGGCACTGTTGACCTGGACCCAGGGTGAGTCTGAGTGAAGCCTCAAAAACAGACACATACACAGACAGCTGTGGATGAGGACTCGTAGTAGTTTTGAGACGGAGGCAGCTCCCCAGAGGAAGAGAGGTCTTGCCCGGTAAGACTCTGAGATAATGTTATTTCCTGCCTTCTGCTTACAAATGGTGAATTTAAACAGCAGCTAATTACAATACAGTAGAACGGTAAAGCATTTACTCCAAACTTTTAACAGTAAATAGAAATTAGTTATAAATCCTACTAATATTTGTGTGTTGCTGTGTCCCGCCATTCCTCCAATCCACATTCCTCCAATACCCTCCAGACCTGCTTCAAAAATGTTGTCCAGAGCTACTGCCACCCAGAATTATCGTCCAGAAAAATAAAAAAAAACAGAAGAATAATAAACAATAATAACAGCTACATTAACGTTTCCATAATGTCTAAAAAGAAGTGTAAATCATTGTCGACAAGTCATGATACCGCCAGTATGCAAGAGATTGGTGCACAGTAGAAAATCTCCAGAGAAACAGATAATAATGCTCAAGTATATTGCTGATTAGCCATTTTGATGTTAGCGTGCTAATATAGTACCTAGATATCTAGCTCAGCAGGCGTGTTGCATGCTTCTTGCAGTCAGCGTGTCTTCACTACGTAGATGGTGCACGGTGTCCATGTATTGATGTTCAAAATATAGAAATCAGTACTTTTATCTTTAACATATGATTGTGTTTTCATTAGCTCCAGACTGGTCTTTGCCTGAAGCCCATTCAGGCTGTGCAGCAGGATCAGACAGTGAACTGTGCAGGGGAATATGGCAACCTGTCTGACCAGAACAACTTTGCACTTTACTTGTTAGGCTAATTTAGGTAAGACAAGACAGCTACTGGCTGCTAACATGTGTATGTTAGTTTTACAGAATGTAAGACTGAATTATTCTATACCTTTAAAAAAAAACAATTAATCCTGTTAAATGTGAGAGTCTACGGGCTAAAACTCCTGTAATGTTTGGCTTACTAACATTAGCCATCCAATCAACAGAACTCCTGCCAAGAATGAATGTTTTGAAATTGCATCTTTACTGTATTTCCTTTTGTTCTCTAGCTTAATTCACAATAACAGTTGTGGTGTTTTGGTCTTAGAATCTGAAACAAGTCCCTCTTATGCAAGCAAGGGAAGCACAGAGACCACATTTAACTACATTATCACCATGGTGAGAAATAGGAAGCTGCAGAATATTTGAGCTCTGTACTAGCCAGCACAATGTGTCTTTTCTTGGATGAGGAAGAATAAAATGTGATCTTTCACTGCCACATGGGCACCAAAGACGCCCACCATGTGGCCACAACCTGTGAACCTCAGCCTCTGTTGAATGAACGACCGGTTTGAATCCAAGAAGGAAGATGTAGTGCAGGGGAAGGATGTCCACTACCAAAGTGGTGCAAATAACTCAATTAAGCAGGATTTCACTGTGCTGGTTTGCTTTCCAGTTTGTGGAAACGGAATAGAAGAGACAGTTGCCATTAAACAGGAACAAGTTGACCCGTTCATTACATTATGAAAAGCTTTGTACAGAAACCAGAACATCAGAAAGACATAATCTTAGACCGAAGGGAAATCAGCTGTCAAGTGTAAACTGGTATGACTGAGGGGAGTCTTTTGCTAGGATTTAAACCCATTCATGATTCTCACATCATCCCTGTTTCGTGGAGCCAAAGTAACCTTGAACTAAAAAAAAAAAAATATATATATATATTAAAAATGAAATATGGATGTTTGAATTGGAGTGTTTGTAGATAGGAGTCTCGTCTTTTCAAAACTGTCAAAAGCAGCTTAACAAAGGGAATGTCAGGGGTGCATTAAACATTAAAAGACTTTTCTTGTGACCTTCCCATTTTGTTTTGTTGCCACTGTGCCGCTTTGAGATTTATGCCTTTATCTAAAACAACTCTACATGAATGATAAGCTAAACTGAGGCAAACACAACCTCTGCACCATGGAGAGAAAATGCCCGTCCGAGTGCTCTAAGAGAAAAATTGAACTTTATTTTGCCCTCTATCAAAGCGAGGCTTGTGCTCTCCTCATCACCGAGAGAAAAGAGACACCGAAATACATCCACAGAGAGAAAAAAAAAATTCTCCTTTTGACCTTTCGGAAATGGCATTTGAGAGTAAATACTTGAATAAATGCCTGAACAAGTGCTTTTTGATGAATGCCACAATGTGAGATGTTGGGTAATTTTATTTTCACAGATCTCATGGGAGAGGGCCAAACGGAGGTGTGCATAATGCACTTTGTCGCCCTTTCAAACCGCTGACCTTGACAGCGGTAATATAACCTCACACATCCCTCTAAAATCCAAATGAAAGCATGCAGCGATCTTGGCTTTTGTGCTCTTTAACCATTTAATCATACACACCCTGAAAAAAAGTCACCTATGGGGATGAGTGTGGCTCTATAGAAAATAAGATGAGGGTAAATCATTTCAAGAGGATGTTATGTACAACGATATGTGACACACACTATAACCACCGAGCAGGACTATCATTTATCAGCATGTTGGGCTTTTTATCACTGAGCTTCAACAAACCAGATAAAGCTTGTACACCGAAACTGCTTTTCTAAACCTCAGATGGGGAGATTGCTGCAAAAACACAACACATACCTACTTTATCAAATCAAGGTAATTTGTCACTATGCAACACAGGGTTGCACAACAAAATGGTTTAGTCCCTTCACGCTTAACACGTGTATAACATATAAATTAGGGGTGTCACAATTTCAATATTAAATCAGAAATTGATCCAAATGAGCAAAATCACATATTGCATCCGATGCTCATCTGGAGGAAAAAGCAACACTTCAGAGACGATACAGCGCAGTTTGCCAGCCGTTATATCTTGATACCATATAGACTGTCTTTATCTTTTTAAAGAAGAATTTGAGATTGATAGTTATCAGGGCATGAAACCAATAATGTGTTGATCTTTACAAATCAACACTTGATATTGTTGATTATGTTGATCATCAGTCCAAAAAAAAATGTTTAATCAAAAAATCGAATCAAATCGTAACCATAAAATTGAAAGTCAAATTGAATGGTGGATTTGTAGAATTGCGACACCCCTAACACAGGTACTTAAATTATCATTATGTGTAATTTGTTTCAAAGAAAAACTCCCTTTTTCCTTTACACAGACCTTAATCCAAACCCCACGCTTCCTTTTCCATTACCTATGAGTCTATTTCTGTCAGGCGATCACGTGTTTCAGCAACAAAGCTGAAAAAATAACAGATTAAAACAAAAATGTAGCAAAGTTTGAAGGAGCTACCGGCTGCAAAATAAAAACCTGTACACACTGAATAAGTGGAACACATTGCCGACTTACTTTAATCCACTGTGTTTCATGATGCATGACACCCTGGTGATTTAACCTAAAAGGACACAAATCCTATAAAGTGTGGTACCTTCAGTATTAGGAAGTAATTTCTTGTTTGATTTGGTCTAAAAGTGTGTGTAAAATAACATAGGACATGTGTCAGACACTTGGTTAACAGACTGGCACTTATTCTTTATGTTTAGATTATATTTTTGCTGCTGTTTTGCAACTGTTTCAAAGTGTTGTCATGTCTGTCATTGTCAGGATGAGGCGTGAAATATGTCAGTGCTTCAATTAACATGCTAGAAAAAAAAATGAAATGAGTGTAAATGTAATGTAAACGTGGCTGTAATGTGTTAAATCAATGACACTCCCATCAGCCTCAGCTGTATGTTGTGTTTAGTGCTACTAAGTGCTACAGTAAGTGTTACAATGTTGCTAAACCTGTCAGTCAGATTAATCAGCATGTTTGCATGTTGTGAGTAAAGATTAGCATGGGTGTGTACTCATGTTTTATCTAGTTAGTGTTGATTGTTTTGGACCTTCCCTACATGAATTTGATAGAGTTTCAGTTTCAGCCGTGTAATAAATAAGCCCAAACTTCTCACTTTAAACGTTTTTCTTTGTTTAGAACATCTTGTTTATTTAAAACATGTTAGACTACAGAAAACAAAATTCTTCCTATCTTCCTCTTCTCTCCCAAACCCGTCCCTACAACGTCCAAGTCTGTCAGCCTGTCACGGGGCATTTAAAGCTGTCATTTGTGTCTTTTTTCACATACTGTTGCAGGATTGGGAAATTGGCACCAGCTACCAGCCAAATGCTGGTAAAATATCAAAGTGGCTTTTTGCATTTCAAACATAAAGTAATAATTTACAATTGAGTTGCTGGTTAACTGTAAAAGGCTGGTAGATATGCACATTTTTAAAAGTTAAATTCCCATCCTGCTGTTGAAGGTACGAAATAGCATGTTGGTAAGAAACACAGTACAGCCAGTGGCTGGCTGTTTGCTAATGCTAGTAAAAATGCTTAGCCAACTTCAGCCAAGACAGTGAAAAAAGCCTAGTTATCACAACAACTTATCTAACAAGCTAATTAATCACCTGAAGATGTGGATAAAGTTGTCGATGCCACATTTTGGTGCTGGCTGCAGGCCAAATGTTAGCTGCAGCTGCTGTGCAGGACTTGGCTTTCAGGCTGTCAAACCTGGTACACTTTTCAGCTTTTAGATAGATTTTGTGTCTGACCAGGTGTTTCCTCAGGTTCAACATGTTGACCTCACCAGCTTTGCATTTTGCATTACAAATATTGCAGCGAGCGACTCACTGTCACTTGAACAAGCTGCCACCGCTCGTGTTCTCTCTTTTTCTTTGCTCTCTCATCCAAATGCCGAAAATTGGCACCTATTGATTTAACGTGACTTGATACTCGGTGGTGTCAATGTAATTTGGACGGTATCCTTAAAAGTAACAAGTTCAGCACCCAACCCTACATCAAGGTTAGACTTACAGTACTGTAGCACAGGACAATTTCCTACACAGAAAATAATTTCAGTTTTCATTCAGTTCATTCATTCAGTTCATTTTTTGACCTTGTAGATCTGTCTATGTCCATGCACAACAGCAGATTTTTTCTTTATTTTATGTTTTTAAGCTGATCATAAATGAAGTCGTTGGGCTTTACATAGATGTAATTTACATGGAGGCAAGCAGCACCAATTGTTTTTGTTGTTTGTAGTGGTGAGGTGTGAATTTATGTTTGGGTTTGGATCACAGATTGTGCCTTTAAAGTGGGTATCTGTGAAACCATTTGATTTTGGCACCATCTTTAATGCAGAACTGCTGCTTTGGTGCCTTTGAGATCAGTTTGTCAATGTTTTTTTTTTCCTCATGTGTCCTGCCAAAGACGCAACACACCCCCGTTTCCTCTTCATCCAACAATTTTCCTTAGACAAGCGGTCACTCACCGGGCGTCTCCATGGAATAACAACTGTACAGGAAAAGCTTCCATAAACTGTCTGCAGATGAAGTCATTTTGTGTTTTTATGAGCAGCAAAGCAGACAAATGTTGCAGGTTGAGGAAAATTCCTCAAACTGTAATAAAGTCTTAAATACTGACTGCTCTGAACTGAAAACTTTTCAGAACCACCTCATGACATTTTCCACTAACACACCCCAAGAAAACTCTCCTGCGCCTCCTGCTGTGATGAGGCACATTTTTTTTCTTTGTCTTTTATCTTGTGCAGTGGCAGCGTGTCACTCTTCTCCTTTCTTAGTAAAGATGAAATAGCTGTAATCAGGTGAGTTTTGTTTTATTAATCAAGAGCCAACAGGCTGTTCCAGTATCTTCAGAAACACTGTTTACAGCAGCACGTCTGAGCTGAACTCTATAATCACAGATAAAACCTGGAAGGTAATTTAATGTTTCCATACTGTGCTCCCTTTACCAGGAGGCTGTAATATTTTCAGCAGTGAAACAGCTGCTGCACATTAATCTTAAGATAAAAAAGTCTTGCTTTTGTATGTATGCTTTACTCCAGTTTAAGAGCTTCGCATGTGCTCCCTGCACTCCTTTTCAAACTGAGGAAATGAATCGTTGTGGGCGTTTAATGCATCCGTGTTCCCTGTAAATTGACTTTTAATATATAAAAGATTAAAATCCAGATGAGCCATCAATAATTGAAAGAGGCATTAGGCAAACAACACGCACAAACAGTGAGATCAAGAGAGAAGACGGCTCGGTAAGACACAAGAGGCACAATTAATGATAGAAGGAAGCAGCTGCTTTGAAGGAGAGAGGGAAACTAGAAATGTTTGAGTAGGAGAGAAAATTATCTGGTAAATCCTCTCTTGCTGCTGCTGCTATTTAAAATGAAATTTGTTTAGTTAATTTATAACATAACCTAATTTATACGGAGCATATTTCACATACAGTTTGCATGAAAGGCCCTACCTTTTGACAACGTCAATTTAATCGGGAGTGTTTCAGAAGTTCTCCTCAGTTAGATGGAGAAAAATGCGTGTGGGTTATTTTTGTGTGTTTGTTTTGTTATTACTGGCGGTGTTGCAGATTGCTCGCGCAGTGGTGGGAGAAACAGGTGTGCTTTGTTTTGTGCTCTAATTAGTAGCAGGGCTCTCTCATGTGGTTGTTAGATTATTAAAGCTCATGTGTTCATAGCTTATGTTTGATATCATCTGTAACATAAGTGTCTATTTTTTATTTATTTATTTTATTTTTTTTTTGCTTTTACCTGTTACTCCAGTCATTATCTGAGCAAATGGAAAGTTCTAGTTAAGGTGAGGCAGAGAAGGCAAAATGTTGGTAAATGATCTGTTAGCAGGTCACAGATTTCAGTGGCATTGTAAGTTTGGGCTTGGTATCGTTTCTTAAAAAATCATCACTGCAAATTTAGGTGTGAAGCGTCAATCTGATGTTATTCCATTATGCAATGCGTCTGAGATCAGAGCAACCAGTGGTCAGCCAATAACATGCTAACAACATCAACAACTGTTTTCAACATGGCAAAATGGATCAATAACCACAGAGGACATTGGGCCTCATGCAAGAACATTTTTGTATTCTTACCTTAAATTTCTCGTACTTTTTTTCGTATGAAGGGCTCGTACAAACACGCTATGTCAGATTCAACAAACGCTCGGAACTTCAGATGACTGTGAAAATGATCCACCTGTGAATATTTGAGTGCACGTGCGTGAGTCTTGTAAATTAGCATAATTAAATCCCCAATAATGCCATGTACGGTTGTGCTTTTTGCCCCATATGTCAGGAAGTGTTCATTTATGAAAATATAGGATCACAGAGAGAAAAGAAGAACTTTACGAGTTTGGAGTTTGATGTCCTGCTTTCAGAGATCCATAAAGGAAAATCTGTCATTTTAACAGCGACAGCAGTGGAATTAAAATACCTGCTAAAGCAAAGAAACTGGGAAAAAATGAGTGCTGTTAATGCCTTGTTACCTGAGAGTTGGACTGTTACTGAAATAAAGAGGAAACGTCTTGATATGAAAATGACTTCAAAGAAAAAAAAAAGACTTGCCATAGCTACAGTAACGGGTGATTGATGACTGCAGCAGAAGGAGAGGGTTAAGAGGAAGTTTTCATCACAGAGAAAGAGGACAGAATAAGTGAGGATGTTCACCTGGACGGAGACTTCATGAACCTGCATGTGCAGATATACAGCCAATACACCTGACGCGATATTTTCACACGTGCGTCCATTAAGATACATACGAAGTCTTGCGAGATCAACGCCATGTTTACATCCTACCTGCTACATGCTACAGTTGGCATTTCGGCTAAAAACATGGCGTAAATGGCGTCTTTTGTGGTTGAATTTTAATGTCGCAGCTCACGGACACTTGGACTACACCACACGAGCAGGATGGAGACATTTTGTGTTTGTTTTGTGTTCTTTTTTTAAACATTTTATCCGTGGTCACCATTCACTGCCATTGTACTGGATTTGGCTGCAGCCCTGTTTTCTGCTGAAACTCCAGGATTGTTTTGTGAACTGAAGATCTTCACCCATCCTCACATCGGCATAGGGGTGAGTACATATTGAGTGGGTTATCATGTAAAGGTGGAATATCCTTTTAAGAACAAATCTGTTCATACGAGTGGTTGTTGCATGAGGTCCATTCAGTGTTGGATTTGTTGTTATGGACTTGTTTTATCGGGTCTACAAAAAAGACCCTGCAGTTTAAGGCTGGATTGCAAAGCTTCTTTAAGCGATTGCATTGGAGCCAACGTTGTAAAGGTACAATGCTACTGTAAGCGTTAGCACAAGCCTAATGTTTTTCTTAGTCTTTCCTGCTCTGCTTACTTTGGGGCTAATCCCCTACACTTTCCTAGTAGCTGGGAATCAACAGACAATACTTTTCTTGGTCTTGAAAAGCTGCAGTGTTTATTAACTGAAACACTGTACACAACACACGTTACTCATTGCCCTACTCTGTAAATCTTTAAGCTACGTGACGCTTATGACAGTATGCTTCAATAAAGGCCTGGAGAGAAATATAGAGTGAAACAAAGTTAAATGAATATGATTTATGTTGGGGGAATAAACAAATAAGCTTGTTGATGCTATCAGGCTGACCTATATTTCACTAAAATTCAACTTGAATACTGTTTTTAAGCAGTTGCTTCTCCAATTATTGTTAATGATTAATAATGATTGTGGGGTGGCGGGGTGTGAGCTGTTTTTGGTTTCTGAATGGGGGCAGGCTAGAAAAAGTTTGGAAACCACTGATTTAATGCCTTTATTTTTACCACATCTTCTCATATAACTCTCTTAGAGCAATTAAGATAACTGTTCCCCCAATAGGTTGAACTTTCCCTTTAACCACACATGTAGTTAATATTTAAAAAAAACACACATTATGCAGTCCATTTGCTGCCAGAACAAAAATTAAAGCCATTTTGTACTCTTGTATGTTTTCTCTGGGGTTGACTGATTTCTGCACTTTGTTCTCTGTGGGCTGAGACGATGATTTGATCTCAAGCTGATGAAACCATTTCAAAGCTCCATTGAACAAACTCAAAAACGATCTTAGTCCTTAAAAAGTTGACATTCTGAAAGAAAGTTCCAGCAGTGGTAACGCCGCTTTCACAGCATATTGGCTCAACAATACATGTCTTACCACTTTCTACATTCAGTTGACTGGAGCCGACAGGCAGTAAAAAACTATTGATGTGTGGAGCTGCTGTCAGGCTTCATCAGTGGTATCACACCACTGAAGTGAGTGATGTAAGAGGACATTACAGTTTACCAATGCACTATTGATGGGCTTGTTGATGTGTTAATGTGGCCGGCCTCTGGGGTAACGCGCTTATGTTTTTGTTTTATTTTTCTGCACGCACTTCCAAACTAATTTAAAAAGACAGATGGCTATGCTTATTAAGTAGCATCTAGAGAGACAATTAGAGGGAGAAGCGAGGGCTACATGCAGGAGCTACTGTAGTGAGTCCAGCACCTATTGGGAATCGATGACCCCCACACAATGATTTCAACTTGTTGTAACAAACTGTATTGATTCTTGACATCCAGCAGGCTTCATTGTTTTGTTATCTCAAAATTATTTTCTCTTTCGGAGAGATTAAGCTGCTTAAGGAGAGTCATAAATCTGAGCCTGTCGATATGGCCGTGAAGTATCAGTCAAAAGAGAACACTGGACTTTTTTCAGTGCGGCTGGATTTTTGATGGGGATCAAGTAAACACAATGAATGCTTGAAAAGGGAACTCAGAACTTTGCCTCATTTAGGAGGTTTTTTAGTGGGTTTCTTGTGATGAATTTTTTGATTCTTTTGTTTAAAATGCATTCATCGTTTTATGAAATACTCTTTCTATACTGTGTTAACATTGTATAACAGTCTGCAGTTAAAATGTTATTTAAGTACACCACATTGAATAGACACATTTTGGGTGAAAGTCTTTCATGTACAAACTTGGTACCGCCACTTGGTTGCACTTCTTCAGTTTATGGCAGTATGGTATCATTAATGTCCCTAACTGGACACTCCTCTTGTCTCTCTGCTAGTCTGGGACAATGATTGGCTGATTTTTATGTCTCCACTCAGGAATATATGCAATATGCAATATCTCAAGAACACCTTGAAGGAATTTCTTCAAATTTGGTACAAACATCCATTTGGATCCGAGGATGAACTGATCAATTTTGGTGGTAAAAGGTCACTGTGACCTCTAGTCCATCCCTTCATTGTGAGCATAATATCTCAGGGAGGGAATTTCTTCAAATTTGGCACATCCACTTTGACTCAAAGATGAACTATTTAGACTTTGGTAGTCAAAGGTCAAAGTTCAAGTTCACTGTGACTTAATGACTGCCTCATTCTCTTGAAGGTGATATCTCAAAAGCGCCTTGAGGGAATTTCTTCAGATTTGGCGAGAATGACCACTTGGAATTGAAATTCCAATGTCCAGTGGTTGGGAAGTTGAGTCACATGATTTGAGTCAGACTTTAATCACAAATTTGAGGACTTGAGACTTGTTTGACTAACACTGATAAAAGACTTGACTTGACTTTGACTTGTATTTATTCAGACTTCAGACTTGACTTAGACCTGAAGCAGATGACTTGAAAGGACATTACTTTAATTTTTTTTAAAAATAAATATTTGTATTTTCCTAGGCAGACAGGCAAAGGCCAATGCATCATGCAGGAGGCTAGTACAAAAATAATGAACTTTGGATTCAAGGATGATGTTGTCAATGACGTCAGTTAGAAGATAACAGCAGTATGCAGGTTCATATGAGAAGCACCTAAGGCAGATGTGTTAATTGGCCAAGGAGAAATGGTGTGATCCTCTGAAGGGCAGCCAGCGTAGGAGGCTTAAACATTGTGATGACAGTTGTTTTGTGTGTTACTTCTTTTTTTACTTCAGAGCCTTTAGCCTTAGCTGTTGAGCTTTATTATAATTTCAGAGCCTGAAGAGTTTTCATTAATGTTGAAAATAAAACTGAACTTTTCATGGCCATTGTTTTTTTTACTGATTTAGATGTGGAAATTCGGGGCCATCCAAAATTTCATATGACTTGATTTGCAATGTAGTTGAACTCAGCAATGACTTCATTTGAATCTTTTGACTTACTGACTCGGCTTGATTTGCTTGATTCTCACCACAGTAACTTGGGACTTGCTTGAGACTCGAAGGTTAAGACTTGACACTTGCTTGTGACTTGCACATGTGGAACTTACGCCCGTCTCTGCAAATGTCAGATAAAATGATTAAGTGATGACATTTTATATCCAAAAGGTCAAAGGTCAAATTCACTTTGACATCATAATGTTCTGCAAAAACACTTGAAGCTCTTTATCAGTTCTCTGTAAAAATAGCCTCTAAGTGAAGACATCGTGTTTCTCGGAAACACTGGAAATTATTCACTGGAATCACACATTGTTACATATATATTGTGATAACTTCTGACTTTTATTTTGCCAAAAATACTTCTTTCAAAGTTACAGGCTGATATAGTGGTAAGTTCAATATTAAATCTCTTCAAAGTCTTCACTACATACATTATGAGTCTGGACAGACAGGTATGTAAACTGCAACTTCACTGGTGAAGGCATTCAACTGTGAGGCAGTAATTCTTTCTTTTTGAAAATCTTTTGTCTGCTCTATAGGAGTGTAAATCACAAGTTTCATCATGATGTGACATATTTATTCCTTGGACTAATGTAATACTCCCTGTAACTTTACCTGTGAAAATGTAAACACTAGGGATGTTCCTGGTGACTAATTTCCCTGTCGATTAAACACAACATTTAATTCAGACTAGTTGACTAGTCTAACACTAAGAAAACACTCAGAAAGCAGGTAAAATTGAGCATAATTTAATTTATAATGTTAAACACTGTCCAAAGAAAAAAAAAGAGCATTAAGAGCAATTTGCAGCCATTAATCACAGTCGACAATCACCAAATCGTACTTTAAAATGCCGCTGAAATGCTGCAACTTTGTGCTGTGCAATACAAACATTACACATTAACGTACAAAATATGACAACAACTGACTAAATGCTTCATTGTTTATGTCCGTGTCTGTGCTGAATGTGGTCACATGTTGCTCCAGTCAAGCGATTATATATCAGCTTGTTCTGTCACAGTCTACATTCAACATTGTTTCCATTTTCTAGATTAAAACACTGACAAACTGCTGGTTTTACGAGCTATCATCGGTGTGACTTTGCTGATATAAACATCCGGGGTTGCCTGGGCAACTGGGGCATACGCGCTTACGGCGTACAGCGAGAGGGGCTGGTGTCTGATGCGGCTGCAGCCACGACTAGTGCCAGTGGCTGCATAACATCTTAGAGGCAACAGTTAGCTGGCATTGTGCATGAAGAAACATTGATAAATGGTTTAAACAGCTACTATGTCTGGTGCCAACTAGCGAGGGTGGTACAGTAATGTTTAATCATGTAGTTGACAAATCACGCACATCCCTAATAAACACAGGTTTGTTTTTTTTGGCATTAATAATAATTATACAGAAATAGCCAGTCGTCTCACTGATGGTTATGTTATCTCATGTGGGTCATATAGAGGCATCAGTAATAAATTGAAACTGTTTCATAACCACTTAAAAACACCTTGTAGTAGCCTTAAGTGTTGTTTTAATGTGTTTCGTGATGACCTCGATGAAGGCCAGAACCAAAACACATTGGTCTGAAAATAAAGTTGTTTGACATACTACAAGTTTTACTGGAGTTTTACTGCTTTGTTTTGTTATTTTGATTTTTTTTACCCTCTTTTGGAGACGTGAAGCCGCTTAAGGAGAGTCATAAATCT
The DNA here is from genome assembly GCA_034769285.1 of Lutjanus argentimaculatus. Taxonomy (NCBI): domain Eukaryota; kingdom Metazoa; phylum Chordata; class Actinopteri; order Lutjaniformes; family Lutjanidae; genus Lutjanus; species Lutjanus argentimaculatus. The sequence continues at coordinate 12,211,494 of JAWZSL010000006.1, read as the reverse complement.
GAGCCTGTCGATGTGACCATGAAGTATCTGTCAAAAGAGAACGCTGGGTTTTTTTCAGTGCAGCTGGATTTTTGATGGGGATCAAGTAAACATAATGAAAGCCTGGGAAGAGTAACTCAGCACTTTCTGTCACCTCAAGGCCGCCACGGCTCGTACTGTACGAGCAGCTTCAGCAGAAAGAACTGCTGCGACAATGAGTGATATGTTGAAATACAATACATCAGCTCAAAGGAGGCTTTTAATGCTGTGGTGCCATTCAGTTACAATTACAGCTGCATGCTACAGCTTTGATTTAGTTCATGCTGAACAGAAGGAGCACTGCAGCATCACCCTGCCACGTGTGTTAAACAGAGCTTTTTGAAATATTTTAGTTTGCATTGTTTCCCCTGACAGAATAATTAATGTATGAAAGTTTCTGTGTTTTGACTGACTCATTTCTTCATCACTCACCTTCTATCACAGCACTCAGAGACTGTTACTGTCAGGCAGGCACGAAGACAGCAGTTTAACTATCAAGCCAAAGTCTCTCAGGTATTTTTCACATCTAGTTAGAGCATCTCACTTTATCTCCTGGATTCAGTCTCATGTGAAAAGAAGTGATCCCCAACAACAGTTCACAGCAGGTTGGATTCAACCAAGACTGGTTGTTCTGTTTACAAACAATTAACAGTATATAAGTCATTGCTTCAATGTCGTGATAGCTTATATATGGACATTTTCAGTATTTAGAAATAAACTAACTTCCTGGAAACCAAGTCATTGAGAGGTAAATTCGTATGATGCAAACATTTCAATCAGGAGAGACAAGAGATTAAAATAAAGATAATTATTTATTATAACAGGACATGTGATAATTAATCTTGACAGTAAGTCTTTGGCACAAACTCTTCAGGGAGATTTTGCAAGCGAGGGGCGTCTGGCCTGAGCAGCGGCAAGATAAATCCCCCAGTGGAGCCCAGACACTTATGATGGTGATGGCGACTGATGACTCCTCTGGGACTGAAAGGATGATGAAGCTGATCTAATGATGAAGCTGTGAAGACTTGGCTATGATGGGGAGGTGGAGGGGCGCACATACCAGCAGCATGAAGGACTAAAGGCAAAGAGAGAGACATATTTAAGAAGAGAGCATAGGCTAACTATGAAGGTATGTTGCTATGCCAGTGGATAGAAATGACCGGCTGATGGAACATCTGATAACAGGCCTGTCAAGCTTTGCATTTCTTTACATGTTGAAGTGGTCTTTCAAAAACCTAAAATACAAGAGCAAACTTGTGAGGAATGGATTAAACTTTGTCTTTATCTGCTCTAATGTAAGCTACGAATGTTAGCATGTGTGACTGAATAACATTAGCTTACGACCTGCAATAACATTAGCTCAAGTTCAGCCAAACTTGAGTTAGATACAACTGCTTTTGCCACACTCGTGGCTTATTCCCAGCAGGGGTTGCATTGTGATTTGCTATGTGAGTTTTACTTCTTTGTTTTGTTATTTCGACTTTTTTCTCCCTCTCTTTTGGAGACATGAAGACACTTAGGGAGAGTCATAAATCTGAGCCTGTTGATGTGGCATCTGTCAAAAGAAAACGCTTTTTTTTTTTTTTAACAGGGTTCTCATTTTAAAATTTGTCAGATGGAAACATCAAAATGTCCCCTGGAGATGGACTTCTCAGCTGACACATGGAATACAAGCAGTAGCTAGCTACACTTATGCAATCCTCAAGTGAGAGTCATCATTTTATTTATTCATTTGAAAATCCACGCTCGTCAGCTAGAAATTAGCTGCTTTTGTTTACTTCTCTGTGGAATCGAAGACTGTGAGTGTTTTCAAAAATCACAGCCAATTTTGATATTAAATCTGTAATTCTTATCACAGTAAATGGCATGTGTAGTGCTAGAATGGAAAGCTTGACAGGCGTAGCAACAGTAACTAAGGAGATCCAGGCCCAAACAGGCAAAGACCGACTGAAACTTTAGTGATGGCGGCTTCATTTCTAGAACTTATTGTTATGTGTCAGCTCTGTCACGCTAACATGACACGTGAATTTCAGCAGTAAACAGCAGCCAGTAGCAGAGATGACGTTAACCCAAATTACACAAAGGTAGCTCTTGTAGGAAGTGAGAAACAGCTTGTTTCTGCGTCTCAAACCAAAGAGGCAGCATGGGTCTAAATCACAAAAGCCCCCCCAATGACCACCACAAAACAAGTAACAATAGCATTTAAAATGGGACAAAAAGAAACATTAGAGTGTATGAAATTCCTTCTGTTTTCCTGCACAAGACAGTCTGAATATATCAACTAAAATTAGCACCTGTTCACAGGCAAAACATCTATAGCTTTTTGAAAGTGTAAATGTGATGCATTTTCTATCAAATCATCACTTAAACCACCTATCAGCTTGTCATCAAGTCCCCACATAAACTCTAAAAGTATGAAAAAAGTGTGAGCTGTCTTACTTTAAAATATCTGTGTCTTCCTCACCAGTTTTTGTTCCCCATCTTATCAAAATCCAGGACTCTGGACAGGTTGCTAGATGTTAATAGCTAATTAAGAGTAAAGAAGGAGGTTTTCTTCCTGTGATATTTAACATTTCCCATGAATTTCTTTTGTGATTTCTGCAGTTTTTTGGCAACTTCTCATGTTGATCTTCAAATTAGGTCTCACTACTTCTGTTTTTCCCTACTCCATGATGACATTATTTGAATCCTGTTGAAAAAATTACATTTTTAGGTTACATCAACACGTACATAGATTTCTCAGAATAACAATGAGTCCATTTGCACATGTAGCACTCTCATTAAGCACCAGATGGATTTTGTCTCACAGGAGAGGAATAATTAAGTTGAAATCAATGTGAGAATTACAGAGGTGAAACTAGAACCTACAGTACATTAGCTGGAAAGTATTCCCACTGCAAAAATCCTTATCTCCACTCCGTGACGACCCTGTAGGGAAATTGACTTTATCCTCCAAGAGGCATAATCTCGAATATAACTCTGCACCCTAAATGTGGCAATTACAGCCATTTACAAGCGAGAGCTGGAGCATTCAATAAGAGCTGTGAAAATAATTGACCCGAGTATCTGATATGCAGGGATATACTGACACTGCAAAAGTAACTGCAAGATGTTAAAACTTGAAATAAAGGCAAAAACATGCACACTTGGGATGATTTAAAGAAATTAACCTCAATGTAAAGCAGCTACATCATTTAATCAAGTTATGGTTTTGAGGTTTCTTTTAAGACTTTGCAAACGGCTAAAAGAAAAGTAGCAGTTTCATATAAATTATACATCTACAGTAGTGAAACAAAAAAGTCAGCTTATGGCATTTGGCCATCACTTGACAGACAGATCAAAGAGACTAGAGAGGTTGGAAGAAAAAGACAAATGTCTCAGACTCTCAGATTTGATCCTTGGAGATGGACTTTACAGCTACAGCTTTTACAGCTCATTCTAAGAGAAAATATTATCTTACAGGTCCACTCTATAAGATTTCTGAGGACTTTTTTTCAGAATATGGCAGAAATTGAAAGTATGTTTTCATGAGGGTATAATCACCTGAAAATAAGAATCATTTGAGTGTGTAGGATTTTGTGGCATCTAGCACAGTTTGCAAACACCTTATCTCATACTCCCCTTCCATAGTGAGCCAAGAAAGGGGTTTGTCCATTCTGGGCTACTGTAGAAACATGATGGCCTCCGTGGAAGAAGATCTGTGCCTGTTGTTGAAATAAATGGCTGATTTTATGATAATAAAAACACAACAAATCTTTTTTTCAGGTAATTATACACTAATGATAACATGCTTATGCATTACATTCCATTTCTGCCATATTCTGCCAATAAATTCATATTAATCTTATACCTTTAAAGTGGCTATAATGTATATTTTTATAATAAGAATGTATCAAATAACTGTGAAAACAATGTGAAAAGTGATAAACCTACAGAGAACTATCCCCTTCGGCTTTATAGAGTTCATGTTTTAGCTGTTCAGCCTGCGACTTTTAGGTCACTTTCATCACTCTCATAGCTTTGTTCTGCAGCTCTGAAAACCCACTTTAGCTTCCTTTTCAGCACCAAACAGCAGACAGCAACTAGTTGGTGAACATAGTGGAGCATTTTAGCAACTTAAGGCCCTGATATTTCCTTCAGAATTTGCTAGAGGCCAAAAACAGAACTGATAAAGAGAGTGAATATTGGACTTACATTCATCAGGTGGCCACAAGCATAACTTGACATAAATGATAATGGTGCTTTGTTACTGATGGATGTTTAAATAAATCTTTGCTAGAAAGTTTACATAAAACTCAACTTCAAAGGTGATAATATGTCAATGACTACATTTATATGCACATACATTCTCCACTATTATTCTGAATATGGCAATATTCAGAATTTGACCCGTGTCATGTAAACAGGATATTCCATTTGGATATTCCTAATTGACCCTTTGTCAAGCTCCGCCTCCTTAATTACTGTTGCTATGCCTGCTGAGCTTTTCATTCTTGCCTTGCACGTATGCAGTTTTACAGTGATACCAGCAGATTTAATGTTGAAATTTGGAGTGATTGTTGAAATACAGAGAAGTAAACTTGAAACAGGATTCTCATTTCTAGCTCACAACTCTAAATTTTGTCGGCTAAAATGATGACTCTCACTACCAGATTTGCAGCTAGCTAATTTAAGCTAATGCTAATGATTAAACTCCTGGATTCAACTGAGAAGTCTGTCTCCAGCTGATTTTTTAATGTTTCCATCTAACACATTTAAAAGAAGAACCCTGTAAAAGTGTATTAAATATGTAAAGTTACTTAACAGCTATGTACATGATATGACTTAAATACTAACAAACTGAGGTTAAAGCTACATCCCAGCATACATTGGTCAAATGGTGAGATCTGATATGTACAGTATATGATAGATGACAGAAATACACTCATTAACGTGGGAAAAGGAAGCACAGGGATTCAATTAGTGCAGTGGACCTTGAGACGGTCACCCAGCCAGACCAGCTGTATTGGGATCGCCTCAGGATAAGAGCTAAGCTAACCTGGCTTCAACCTAAGAAAAGGAGGCAGAGAGAGATGCGTCATTGCCCCACTTTGATTCAGCAGCAGCCCACATCCTCCTCCTCAAACTCCCCACATAACAAATCCCAATTTAACCGCTGAGAATAAAGCCATGAATTTGGGCAAATGCAGTGATGTCTAACACAAGATTGGCTTCAGGTAACGTTGCTGCAGCTAGTAAGCTAGCATTAGTTAGCCAGACATGCTTACGTTGTGCCCATGTGGGTCGTGTGTGCTCTTGTTTTTTACGTTTTTGAAAGACTACAAAGAGGATGCCCCTGTCCAGACTCATGAGATATGGAGTACGGTGTGATTGGACAGTTGCTGTTTGCAGGAGGGACTTAGCAAAGGGTCAATTAGGACTTATTCTGTAGGTAGCAATTTCCAATTAAGATATATGGGCTATGCCAATATTATGAAGGGTGTTAGGAGCATTCTTTTGACTTGTACACAGTGCATGCAGAGTATGCGTCTCATTTCGGGGTATTTATGGCATTTTTCAGCACACAGCTTCTTGCCTGTTTACAGTCAGCTCTGAGCTGTGAATTAACCAACTGGCCAACAGTTTGCAAGGCTGGGGTAAAGAAACATGCACAAATGACTATTTTTAGTGGGTTAATCCATATTTAAAAGCTCACATAAATGCAATAATTTTTTGTAAAATGGTGTAATAAAATATCTAGCTGGACTTAAATGAGTAATCGGCTGCTTGGCGGGCAGCCGGCACTTACTGAAAGCTGTGCATAATGAAGACTCAGTCAAACATATTGAGGCTTTCATAACTGATGAACCATACAGGAGAGCAGATTCAGTTCCTAAAAGTAATATATGAAAGCAGATGTATCCTGTCATCAAACTGTGGAACATAATAACAAGACAAACTACATTAAAGCTGTTAAAGTTTACAGCAGATTGATACAACTGCCAATTTAAAGTGTTCGTTAGCCAGCAGTTCTCACACTGGAATACTGTAGTACAGGTATGCCAAGAAAGTGAAAAGTACCACAAGAGAGAAAACAAAATGATAGTAAAGCATAAACTTTGGCTCACCGGGCTTGTCATACCTGACAACTATTACCTCTACCCGCCGCTGTTCACAAGTTAAATTTGAGAGCGCCGTCCTTGGAAAGTAAAGGCGATGCTGATTATGATTCAGCACTAGCAAACACCCAAATCCCCTTAGAGCCCTGGCAAGTGGATTCACTGTCAAGGTCCGGCGGTGACAACAAGACTAATTACTCCATAATGGGAACCATCCCTCTCTTTCAACCCAAGACAGGAGTCCTGGATCGCCCAGAACTGGCTGGGTGATTACAATGTGGCCTCATAAGCATTGGCCATACATACAGATTAATTGTGGTTCAATCCATCAACACAGAGAGCTGGTTGTTACCACGGTGAGTTAGCATGCAGTTCCATCAAAATGCCCCCTTGGACAATTTTGTCTGATCTGACTTTGTTTTTTTGAGGGTCTGTGAAATCAGTGCTTACATATGGTGATACATATTCAACAGCCTTTAAATCGTATGCAGTCTGAAAGAGAGATGAGAAAGTTTTAGTGAACTTTCACTTTGATATGTTCATTTACATCTACAGTAGGTTTGTCTGCATCTCTTGTCTCAATCCAAAAGAAACTTGCCTTTCGGTTCAGCCGCATTAAAATGTAGAGAGCCTTGCAAAATGGAAAACAAAAATCAATTTTTTTGTTTTGTTCTGTTCAATTTAATGTGGCTCTAATTGAAAACATACAAATGACATTGTCAGTGTAGCATGCAGCTACTTTAATTGGCTTTTAGGCAACTTTTGAATGAGCCATATAAAAAATAAAAACACATCCAAATCCTCCAAGTACAATGAAGTTTAGGAGATTGGAACATTTATACCAACATCTGTCTGACAGTAACATCTGGTCAGTATTATGCAGGTGTTCCAGCCTCAGTGAGAGCTGCAGATCAATAAAAACAAGAGTGTTATTGTTGAAATTAGATTTCCATTCTGTATAATAAATGAATTTCAGCCTGCATTTCCCAAGATAACAGAAACAACACCAAACAATACCACATCTGAATAAATTTACCTTTTGCGTTGCTTTGAATTTCAGCAGAAAGAGCTGTTCAGCTGTCAGAATATTATTAAATTACCTCACATTTATTCAACAAAGAGAGCTTTGGCTTCTCATTTTTTTTCTTGCGCTGGCCTCACAGCCTCAGAGCGAACACTTAAATCTTTCTCCAAAATCAATTTCTTCCCTCAATAGATTTCTCCTCGAGAGTTGTTTTTGTCACATTTTTAAAGCTGTTTTTGTATTACTCAATGTCATCTGACAGTTGGCATGAAGTGTAGACTGACATTTGAGAGTAGATAGACAGCCTCTGTCCACAGTCGCGAGCACGAGAGACAAATGTGACGAGCAGCGAGGCAGAGAACGAAGCTGGTCTGTGATTGATACAGGTGCCACTGCGAGAGGTCATAGCCATGCCTCAAAAAACGGGGCCATCGATTCTCCTGCCCTTTAAACAAACAAAGGGACATCTCTGCACCGAGCCTCCGCCGCGCTGTTATAGGATCTGACTTCTGCCAGTCCCTCTGAAATAACTCCTCACACCACCATTGTAGTCTACTGGAAACCCCTATATGGTCTGTATGAAGCCCTTTTTTGAGCTTTTTTGATTAAAATGCCATCAAGCAGATGAGATTCAGTTGCTAGCTAAGAGTTGCATGTTGGGCAATTTGAATAATTAGCATAATGAACTAATTAATTGCCCAGAACTTTGTTTATATTTAATTTATTTCATATTTTATTATTATTATACATGTCGACTTTCTTTATACAGGTTTTCTTTAAATATTTTTGCACAGTCTTGCACATTTCATATTTCTATTTAATTAAATTAATTAATTAATTAATTAATTAATTAATTATTATTATTGTTATTGTTGTTATGCATTGTTATGCATACCCATATATATTTCTCTAGATTTATAGCAAACACCTTTTTTTTCCCTTATGGAAAGTTTTAAAGGAATGCGGCACATTTTTTCTAAGGCAGCCTATTTAAACCAGTACGCTTGTGTCATGATGATGTAATCAAATTTGAAATTGGACTACTAGGTAAGGTTAAATAATGTGGTCCCATTGTGTGTTACAGCTTATAATTGTCATAGATCATATTTGTTTACAAAGAAATGTGTATGTTACTTATTATGATGATATTTACATTCTTTAAAAGTCACCAGAATACTGTAAACAAAGTCTGTGAAACTCAAGCTTTGGTCTTTGACAATATTTGATTTTGCTCTTTATTTTACCTGATAATGAGCTGATTATGCAAATTACGCAAATTGCCCAACATGCAAATCTTAGCAGACAAGTTGAATTTTATCTACTAGCCCCATAGATGACATTTCAAAAGTTCAGAGGAAACACCATAACTGTGTCTAGTTAATTTCCTGTAGGCTAGACAGCTTAATGTTAGCTGTGATCAAAAGTGGTTGAATAGAAACTTTGTCTTTTTCCATTTATGTCAGTATTTTTGCATTGTCACTGAGCCGCATGCAGGGATGTGAGACCCAGTTTTGCTTCACTTTGGGAGAAAAACGCCACACTATTTTTAGCTTTAATGCCTTTCCTCTATCTCCATTTGCCTCGTGTCTTTTTCTTGATAGAGCGCTGGTGAGAGTTGCTGGGGCATTGCCGAACTCTATTCCCCTCCTGCTAAGGCAGAAGTTTAGAGGCTCTCATTAATAAGAGAGGACTGTGAGGAAACCAGCATGAAGAGCAAGGCGGCCTCCCTCCCTCCCACCCCCTGATCCCGCAGTAACACCCACCACCCAGTCTGAGGTGACAGAAACCACAGTAAACACAAGAATAAAGAAAAAAAGGCCTCATGTCCTTCCAGTCTCTGGTGGGCTAATAAACTGAAATGAGGCCTATCATTTATCACATGTGTGTGCCACTGGTGTGATCCAAATAAACTGTGTGTGGAGGGCCGGGCGCATATTTGTGAGGTGATTATCTCTATAAACGCAGAGAGAAACAAGTGTACGTGGAGCGGTTGGTGGGCTCCAGTAAAGGTCAAGCTTTAAGAGCGAGTGCGAGAGGTCTTTGCCACTTCAAACATCCAGCTTCACAATATGCACGGCTCTGTTTTACGTCCACGTCTCCCTGCAGTTCAGCTGGCATATGTTGGGGCCAGATAACCTCAAACACAAAGACCGCAATCAGTGTTTTTTCTTCCTTTCTGCTTTCTCATATCAGAAATATGCCTTTGTTGTAGCCATGTTGTTGCCATATCAAAGTATTTTTTTATGAACTGGGTTTTTTAATCACCAAAGCCACGTTCTTGTTTGGAAATCTGTTGCTTTAATTACAGCCTTTTCTCCACTTTGTTAGTATTTAATGGTTATAAACAGTGCTACAGCCTTTCTCCTGCTCAGCTGTGTTTTTAAATTTCATGACTTCCTTTAAATAATTAATACAACAGGACTGACTTGAAATGCCAAGATTTACACTTTAAAATGTCAGACACAACATGATGTTTTGTTTTTATTTGATAAGCCAAAAATATCTTCTACTTTTTATTACAGATACCGACTAGACTCCAACTGATATATCAGCAAACCAGTATTGTGGCCCAGTATCGACTCATAACACATAAATGAGTATATGAACATGTGAGCATATAATGACAAATTTAACTATCTAATATGTGAAAATTTCCGTTTAGATTAATTTAAAGGTAAGATACCGCTCAGAGGTGGTAAAACAAGTCATATTGGTTTGCAGAGTGGGACTAACGTACCATTAGAGTGGTTGTATGACAGTTTATTCTGATGCAGTCTATACACAACCTAGTCCGACATACTGGATGCACACTGCTGGTAGAAGTCCTGCCTGCCTGGCAGCGGTATGGCAGCGTCCACTATCTGAGTTTTGAAAGTCCTCGGGATACAAAAAAGTGCCTGGGACACTAATGGTATGAACGTAAACAAGCTAACAGCTGTTACCTTTGCTTATGCAGTGATGTAGTCATTTTAAAGTCAGGGCTCATGTCCTGCTGTGCAAATGTTCCAAAGTTTCCACTCAACACTATTTTGCAGCAGCACCGTTGCTGCATCCTGGGCTTAGCACGACCCAAGAAGTTTGTGATTGGTTTAAAGAAATGCAAAGAAAGCAGGGCGTTTTTCCACTCATAGCAGAATGTGTATGTGTGGAGCCAGACCTTTCTCTAGATGCGAGACTACGTACAACCTTATTTTATTTTCTATATCAATTTACTGCCAGACCACACTGGCTTGGACATCATCTTTCCCACTTTCCATCTTGCTGGTTAACATCTGGGCATTAGAGCCTGCCTTCTCTGATGGCTATGATCAATGGCTGCCTAACATCTTAACACTCAGACTCAGATCTCAATTTATGTGCTCATTTATGTGCAAAAATAGATATGTCCATTTCAAATGAGGTAACCATCACTGTGCAACAGCACGCTGTTTCTCTTTTGGCTGTCCTGCATGGCTGTCAGGCTGGGGGGGTGGGCTTACCTGGTCTCACAGCGATTGTTGGTTGTGAGGGGGCGTGCCAAAGTAATTAAGTAAGACAATGGGAAGCCGCTGTGAGAGAGATGCTGAGGTGTAGAGACATGAATTTCAATGCTGTATCGAGAGGATCAGAGTCTCCCCTTTTTTCCTTGCAAAGTTTTGTTTTGAGCTATTGTCTGCATGCTTAGTGTCTACAAAGTGAACTGTCATTGGAGTACAGATGAGAAACAGTGATGGGCTGAGGAGCCAAGAGCTAAGAGGTGAGCCCACCCAGTTACCTTTAGCCTGGCAGCCGAAAGCTTATTCCTTCTCATTGTTTGATATGGAAGCACCAGGTGAGCAGATGCCAAGTTTGCCAGGGTTGCGTTGCTGTGACACTGCCCACTTACCTCCATGCGTCCTTTACGTTGGCATAAAATGTCAAGCAACACATCTATGAGAGGGCGCCACTTAGAGTTAAAAGTTATCCCGAAGAGGAACAGTCAAAAGTTTCTGACATTAGTAAACATGGTGAGGCTAAAGGGAAGTTGTAAGAATGTACCTAATGAAAAAGCTGCATTGTAGATGACAGTGGTCTGTGTGGCCATGAAATACATCACAATGTGTGCGAACTTCATCATGTCCCATGGTCGTGTCTCACTTGAACTTTTGGTTTGCACTGTTGCGCTCCTCCACGACCTCCACAACCACTGGTGGTAATTCTCCGTTCTGTTCGTATTTGTAAGCTCTCAGAAAATTTGTAAATGTGGATGCAGTGAACACAGAGTCTGGACAGAAAGCTCCGCCCATATATGTATGCTTTACTAACATTAAGCAATGAACCTTTAGACACAACAGTTAACTGGCATTGTACATTACATAAAATATTAATAATTAGTTTAACCGACTAGTATTTATTGAGCAGACTAATGAGGGTAGTAACATTTAATTGACCAGACAAAGAATTGCGCACATATCCCTGTACCATATGTTGTCAGGTTTAAATTGTAATACCTTAGGGCTTCAAATGAATGCTATTCTTATTATGTGTTATCAGTTATCTTTTGCCCATCTCAATTTCCCAAACAAAATAACATCTTCATGTGGCTTATTTTGTCCAATCAGAAGTGCCAAAGCCAAGGGTATTAGAAACCTGAGAACAACAGCAAATCCTCACATCTGAGAAGCAGAAACCAACAGAACCCGTAAATCATTTATCAAAATTGTTGTGATTATGTTCAGTTGAGTTGAGTAGTTGAGCAATTGATTAGCTGAGTATTTATTTAAGCTCTACAGTGTACAGTGTACTACTTTCTTCTGTTTGTAGTTACTTGTAATTACTACATTTTCAGATCAATTCACTCTGCAAAGCATTCATCTCATCATCATCTATTTAAAGGTGCTCTGTGGAGTTTTGTTTACAAAATATGCTTACATTTGTATGTTACTCCCCAAACACACGTCCTTGAGGCGTGACAAACATGTAAAATTTTTAGTATATCATTACATTTCTGTGTCCATTACCACAACCAACTGTTGACCAGTGGAGTAGCATGAGCCAGCATCAGCAACTCTTTCTTGTTTATTGTGATTAGCATTCCCATTAGCTGCTACCACAGTAGCTACTATTCTTCCTAGGGTCCACATATAAAACAAAGCAAAGACATACATCGTACATAGCACCCCCTTAACACCAACCAAATTCCCCTCCAACCCACCCCATACCAAAGATCCCCCTTACAATATCATAGCATATAAGACAATATGCAGCAGTCACTGTATTAGTAAGTTGTGTAGCAGCATTCAAAACATATTTAGAAAATGTAATGCTCTGACATATTTCCGGAGCACATAGCAACGATAATAATTCAAACTCAAACTTCAATAATGACTTCGATCAACACAACAAAACAAAAAATGACGAATAAAACAAACAATTCCATTTCCACCAGTAGGTCCACCACCAACAATGAAAACAAGAGACATGCAGTCATACAGTCATACACCAGACGACTGGTGTATGACATCCCTGGTGTATGACATCCCTACACCAGACGACTGGTGTAGGGATGTGCACCGTGTAGTGAACACCATGTAAATGTTTTTTGGTTTTTTTTGACTCATGTTTTTGTCACCATCAGCTTCAAAAAGCATTTGGCCTCTCTACTCACAAAAATAAACAATGATAGAAATCTATTAATACATTCTATAAACATTCATTGCATTTGAAACATAAATGTGCACTGATGGTTTGAACGGAGAGCTTTTGATGGCATTTAATGAAACAGATTGCAGCTTTTCATTCGTATTATCCAGCTGGCTGTGGTATTTCCACCCTGGGCAGCAAAATGAATTCCCTGTGATTAATTTTGTAGGACTGGATCGGTGCATTTTACTAAAGAAATCTGATAAGACCTTTGAGGAGATGAATTTGCATTATTTACCTTCATTGAAATGATTGTGCAGTCCATGATTCAGTATGTGCCTTGTACACATTATTGTACTGTATGCACAAACGAGGAATTTTAACAGGGTTTGATAAACAGTGTAGGCTACTACAGATGTTCTTTTAAGTGGATTAGCAGCTCCTCAAGGAAAGGCTATTGATGTTTTAATTGCAACTTTTACAGATCAATAATTATATTTAACCCAAAGTAACATACCACCATTAACCCTGTAAAGCGAGACCTTTTGACAAAATCTTAAAAAAATATACCTATCATTTACATGATATTTTGTTTGTATCATAGTTGATACTTGAAACTTTCTATTTTGCTTTGTGATTGGAAAAAACAACTCGGCCATGATAATCTGAACTGGTCAGTATAACATGGATTATGATAGCCAAGAACTGATTAAGTAATCAATCTAATATATTTACTGTAATAAATCACAAAATGATATGTCATCAGAGATTAAGGAAATATGTCAAGTTGAAATACAGTGATGCAGCAACAGTTGTCCTTCTTTGAAATTTCTCTTCTGGGCCAGAATAACTATTTTTATCCTGCGTTATATTAATTACATTTCAAATTAATGCTGAATGTTTAAAGAATGAGTAACTGTCTGTTTATAAGTTGCAACAAATCATCAGTATCATATTTTAGAAGGAGTAGATGCTTATAGTGATTAAATCAAGCAGTACGTTAGTAGAGGCAGGCAGTGAAACAGGCAGCCTACAGAGTGTGTATGTTAGGAGCGGTAAGCTTTTTTTTTTCAAGATAGCGGGCTTAACTTTACATTGACAGACAGCTGACAGTTAATAACAGTTGATCAACTTACAGTGTAAGAATCGCCGCTGCTTGTTCTTGTCACTTTACGACGTTGCCCGCATCCTGCACTTTTGCAGTGTGCCTGCAGAGCTCCCCCCAGTCTTGGGAGGAGGGAGCAGGGGGACACAACTCACTTTAACCATAGATGGTATATCAAATAGGGTTTAAACCTATTTTATATACCAACTATGGCTCCTCTCTATTTGGACTGCTGTACTCATTTTGCATGTGCAGTTGCTACATATCGCTCCTTCAAATGTATGTTAGTGCACAAACACACACTCTGTCTCTTTACACACTTTCACCCCAAAACAACTGAGCAAGCAAGCCAGGAAGTAATAGAGGCGAGCTCTCAGTGGGGCGTCCGCCAGAATGATGTCAGGCACGGGTGTATACAGTGAGTGGAAAGGTCATCAGTGAGAGGACCCATAAATCGTTCTGACACTCAAACATTCAGGCACATGTTTCTAATCAGCTCAGGTTCAACTAATATTATGGTTGAAGAATTCACCACCGCAGTCATTAGCTGTTATCAAAGACTAACTTTAGAGTGGCGAGACTCAGGGGGCTTATGGGTTTAAAACCAGTGGGTACTCGAGGCATGAAGAATAATTATGTACATTCTCAGTGAGTGGTTCAGGCAGGTGGAATGCTTTCCGCTTTTCTGCTCAAACTTGCTTTTTTTTTCTTTCTATGAGCTGATCAAATATTTTAGTTTAAACGTCACCTCACAAAGGAGAAACATTGTTGTTTTCAACCTCCCCTCTCACACACATCTCTAGAGCTCCTCCAGCTGGATCAAAACTCTTACAAGCACTTAAGCCAGCCATAACTGCGAGTCCAACCCTAAAAAAAGTTAGTTTATTTGTATCCCTTCCTGCCCACCGCGCACAAGCAATTATTCCACTCCATATATCTCACTGAAGACTGTTTGGATACTCATTCTGCACCAGGGGATGAGCTTGGCAGCAGTGTGTTGACAGTCATTTCCACAATGGACTCCCTCTTTTCAAATAACTCCAGCCAGTAATTTGCTCATACATCTTTGGGAACAGCTCACCCAGCCATAAAAAAGCCTTAAATCCTGGAGCTAAAACAAGGATTCAGTGCTAAAGCGGAGAGTTTTTTTTTTTTGTTGTTGTGGTTTTGTTTTTGGAGTTATTGTGTGGTAGAGGAAGTGAGGCCGTTTCGAAGGGAGTCTGCACTTCCTGTGTGTGCCGGTCTTTGAGGTTAATTATTACAGTACAGACAGTAATTTGCTCTTTGTATTGGTACTTATCTCCCCTCACAGCTGGTGTGTTTTGCCGAGTGGACGGCCATTAATCAAACCTTTCTCCTGCAGGAAGTTGGACTATCCATCACCTCTCCCTCGCTCTACCCCCTCAGCTACCTCTCCTGTCCCACCAGGCTCTAAACCTTTTCATTTTTACATGCCCAGCTGCAGCCTTGAATATCATTTCTGCATTTTACTGCAGTGATAGGTTGAGTGAATCATGTGCGCAAATTGGAGCGTTTTACAGGAAGTGGGTGTGATTGGTTGCAATGGGTTGTTTGTCAGTCACTTTGGAAAAGTGTGGAAGAGAACGCCATCATTTTACGTCCTCTTGGCTGACACTGAAATACCTCTTGGCAGGCTACACTATTAATCATTGAGCTGTTAAACTTTGCTTCATTCTGCTTGTCAGACTGCTCACAGGCCATGAATTAAAACAGGACAGAAACTCTGTTGATGTTATGTAGAGCCTTGTTATTATTGATTACCAATCAAGCCTGTATCATTTTGTTTTTTGGTACAGCGGAAAAACTTCCTTCTCTCTATTTTAAATGAAGCCAAAGGGCATTTTCATCTACAGCTGAGACTTGACAAGACTTATGAAGATTAATGTTTGTTTGTGTGTGTCTTAAACAGCTACAAAACATAAAAGTGCTTTAGATTCTTGATTATTAACAGCAAAAGCACTTAAAGCTACTGCAAGGAGTTTTTAACTTGTTGTGAAACATGCTCACTTTAATACTGATGCCTCTGTATGACCTAATAAAGCAAATGAGACCATCCAGAGGATTGGCTATTTCTGTATAGTTGTTCTTAATGCCTACCACATACGTTAGCCAGTTAAAAAGAAGCTGGGGCACATTTTAATTTAGATAATGCTATTTTTTTTACGTTATATTTTGTGGTTATTACAGGGGAAACAAAACTGCTTTTGTCAACCGGAGCCTCCAGAGTCAACAATATATCAAAGTTCCTTTCAGCAGCTTTAAGTTAATGTCAATAAAAACCTTTCAAAATCTTGTACTTTCAAATTAGAAACCTACCAAGAAGAGAAGAGTAGTTTCTTTTGAGTCACTGGGAGGCTTGTGAAATCAATTTCTGTAAGAAAGGAGAAACTGAGGAGAGCAAAGTGAAGTGTATAACATGTAGGGCTGTAACAGTAACTGCATTACCACATTATCACATTGCCACAATCATGTGATGCCTACTGTGGGTTTGAGCTCTGTCTTCTGTCATCACTGCAAATTTTATTTTGATGAGTCAGTCTCCTGTCAATCTGAGATCAGTACATGGATCTATTAATACATTTAAGGATCAGCACTGTCACACACAAGTCAGGAACACAACCTCTGATTGGTCAACAGACTCAACCTAAGCCATCTTGGGATTGCCAGTCCATGGCCAACAACACGCTAACAACAACTGTTTTTAACACACACAAAAAAAAGATAAATAATCACAGAAAACACTCTGTGTTGAATCTATTATTATGGATTTATTTTACTATATCTCCAAAAGAGATGCTGCAGTTCAAGGCTGTATTGCAAAGCTTCTGAAAGGGATATGGTTACATCGGAGCTGATGCTGTAAAGGTACAACGATAGTGTTAACATTAGCTTAATGTGGGGCAGACGTTTAGCTCAGTTGGTAGAGCGTCCGACCCATGTATGGAGGCTGTTGGTCCTCTGCAGCGGCCGCTGGTTTGACTCCCGCCTTCGGCCCTTTGCTGCATGTCGTCCCCTCTCTCTTTGCCCTCTCTCTCTGCCCCCTCTCCTGTCCACTCTCTGGCTGTCCTATCAAATAGGCAAAAATGCCAAAAAAAAAAACAACATTAGCTTAATGCAAGACTTTTTCTGCTCCGCTTACTTCTGGGTTAACCCCGGCACTTTTCTAGCAGTTGGGAAATAAAAGATGAAATGTCTCTTGGTCTTGAGAAGCTGCAGTGTTCATTAACTGACTCTCTTTAACTTGTACTGTACATTTACTGCCAGACTGACAACTTTCTGCTCCGCTGTGGACATCACTGTCACTCACTTGCATGCCACACACACTTACACTACTCTATTCCTTAAAGGAGCTATGCCACACTTATGACAGTATGCTTCAATAAAGTCCAATAAAACAGAATTATTAAGGCTGTTGTTGTAAACCACCATACTGCTAGAATATGTTGCTTTGTCACCGAGGTAAGAAAAATCCAAACCACCACAGCCATAGTATCAGCATACTTGGATAGCAACATGAATCTCGACTGGAAACCTAGTTTCAGCCAACCCATCACCCAGTCACTACAACAACAGCCCTACCCCTTTGCAACATACATGTTTCCATATTGTGACTTAAACGCTCATGAACAAACCAAAGTCAGGAGAACAACTTCCTAACTCAGGAAATGGGACCATTTGAGGAGTGTGTGAATGCATAAGATCATGAAACATATAAAACTGAGGAAATTAGAAATAAAGGCTTGTCTCTTACATATGCACACTTCAAATCAGGGATGTAATTTTTTGTTAATTTTGCTTTTGATAGCTGACACCCTTTAACTGGCAACTAACCAGTTAAAAAAATGTTAAATCACACAAGAGGCGCTTTAGTCCAGCGCTCCCTTACCTCAGTGAACTTTGGCATGGCATTTCGAAACGCTATCTTTGCTGAAATTTTAATGTTGCCTTTATTTTTTTGTTTTGGCTTTGCTGAAGTTTATTCACCAAGTTTATGAATTGTAGAAGCACAATAGTAGGACAATTGTGAGGATTGCTCTGTGCTCTCCAACAGGCTGATCCTGCAGCTGGAGCAGAGGCTGTCAGAGAGGGTACACACACAGTAGTGGGAAGATCTTGGCTATTAAATAAACTGACAAATTATTCCAAAGACTTGCTTGATCTCACTGTTTCTCCATCTTGCTTTCTCCCTCTTTTTCCCTTCATATCGTAGCAGTGAATTGTAACAGAAAGGTAGTCCACATGTGTAGGTCTACTCTGTCTTTTTTTAGCCAGGTGTTTGTCTGCACTGTGTAGAAAAAGATTGGAGTTCACAGTTTCAGGATTTAACCCATTATGTCGTGCTCTGAGCACCTATCAGCTGAGCTGACAGATTGCACTGGATGCACTGCTGTGTGCACCGCTACAGGAGCATGTGTGTGTGTTTGAGAGAGAGACGGAGACAGACAGAGAGAGAAAGGAAGGTAGAAGATGAGCTATTGCACGCAATGTTTCTGGAAGTTATTAAGAAAGTTACTCCGACCATTGGTTTGTTACTTGACCCGCAGTATTTGGTCAACCGACACCCGCCTGCAGGTTAACCTGCGCATCACAGCACATTACTTTGCAGCATATCACAAACACTTTTGAACTGTCCAATTTAATATGGAAAAGGAACTGATTTTCAAGAGCTTTAATTGAAATAGGTTAGGCTATAACTGCACCTTAACTTATTTGCTGTTAAGCAGTGCTCACTTAAGAAACACGGCATTCAGATTTGTAAACCAAAGGTTCCTTTGTAGACACAAGAAGAGTGTGTGTGTGCAAATTAGGCAACGTGTGTAACCACTGAAAAACATTCTTGACGGTTTACCAATTAATGGTTAACCATTAACATCCCCACTTCACATAAATGAATAAAAAATGTAATATTTGGCCTTTTTACTAGCCACAAACAAAGCCTTGTTTCCATCTACTCGGTACAGAACGTCACTGGCCTGTCCTTACTCTGAGCTCTGTTTTGTTCCCCTCTGCTCTGCCACTCTACAGCAGATCTGTAAAACAGTGGGTGATCTGCCAGCTTGTACCTCTAAAGACCCTTACAAGTCTTTTGTCTTGGATGCAGCTCACAGGCAGACTCTGTCTTACTCACACACACACACGCATGCACACAACCCAAGAATCCTCATTAGGTTTATGAGCTGTAACCCTGCTGCATCATAAATAATCCAATCTCCTCAAAACAATGCAAAAAGGAGCCTCCTAGGTGTAATGGTCCCATGTTTCAGGGTGCAACCAGATAAAGAAAGCCTCGTTAAAAAAGATGCAAGAGGAAAAAAAAAAAATTGAAGCACATTTTGTGGACGTGTTATAGACAGGTTTTCAGTAACTGAGGTGGCAAAGTGACGGAGAACAGAGAGCCGTTGTGCAGTTCTGCTGGCTGACTCTGCTCTCGCCTCAAACCAAAATGCACTTATTCTATTTTTTGCGTGAGCAGAAGCATAAGGGCTCAAGCTGAGTAAAACAATGATTCAAGGTTGCGGGTGATAAATGAGCGTGTCTGCTCTGATAGCAGAAGGTCATGTGCATCGGCCCCCAGTGTGCATCTGCCATCTAGCACGCAGCAAGGGTGCACTGTTGGCATGCCACGACACGACAACGCTTTTCTCCCAGCCTCAGTGATCGCCACGGGCCAATTTCATTGTTTTGTGCATCGAGCCTGAGGCATGCTTAAGATGGGCTCGGGACACAGGCAATTTAGCTTAACTTGTCCAGCAGATGTTGGATTATTATATTTTTTTAGGCTTATAGCATGAAAGCAGGGCTAAGTGTGTTGCTTAAGGAGAAAAGCTTGCTGGTGGAGAGACACACCACCGGCTTCAAGGATCAAACCGAAGATGTTTTGCTTTAGTGGAGAGTCTGATCAGAAGCTGTTGTGTCTAATTAAGTATTATGTACAGAGGGCTCTAAAAAGCCACAAATAACTGCATTAACATATTAAGAGATCACAGGGTGCTACTTTCTCACTTTTTAATCCTGGATTGCAGGCATCACTTTCTTCTCACTGCTGAAACTAGTTTTCTTCATTTTATATATCTGCATTCAAAATTAATGTAAGAATGATGGAAGTGTAAATAAATAAACCTCCTCGTCTAGAATGTAACGTGTACCAGAGTAGGTTAAAGTTATAGGAGTTAAAGGTACTAAGAACTATTTTTTTCATATTTTGTTGATTTTGCAGGCCATTATGGACAAAAGTGGTAGTTTTTTTTCCATCGTATAACTAGAAAATATAGCATGAAAAAAAAATTCTAAATTAAAATCTCCTGCTTTTATTTCACTGGCTATTGTGTTACTGTAACTCATTGGTGGCAGCCATTCAGAATAACTACACAGAAATAGCCATTAAATTGTATTTAATTTGTATTAAATTGAGATTGTTTCATAACCGCTTAAAAATTCCTTGTAGTAGCACTACACTGATATTTTAATATCCATAAATATGTGTAAATTAGCCACAACTAACTACGACTTTCATTGATTCACTTTATGATTACTTGTTTGGTTTATAAAATGTCAGAAAATGTTGAAAAATGCTCAAGGTGATGTCCTCAAACATTTCGTTTTGCTCACAACCCAAAGATATTCAGTTTACTGACATAAATGTACCCGAAAAAGTTTTACATTTAAGGAGCTGGAATCGGAGAATATTGTCTTTTTTTCTTTTTTTACTCCAAACAATTAATCGATTATCAAAATAGTTGATGATTAATTTAATAGTCAATTCATAATCAATTAATTAATCATTGCAGCTTTTGTATAAATAAAAAAACGCAAATAGAGCAAATTCTATATATATTTTAAAGCTGAGTTAAGAAAGGGGATTAAATATACATTAAATGCTGCCCGTAAAGCTACCAAATAAAAACAGCCTGTCAAGCTAGGCCAGTAGCAGGCCAGTACTATTAGTATGGCTCTAATAATAAGTCGATCCAATCAGTTATTTTTCAAGCAAAAATACCAAATATTCTCGGGTTCTAACTTTTTTGATTTGATGCTTTTCTTTGTCTTTTATGATAGTAAACTAAATATATTTAGGTTTAACACTGTTTATTTGACAAATGACTTAAATAACTCACCTTGGGTTATTTGATTTTATAACAGGCATTTTTTCACAGTTTCTAAACAAAATTATTAATTAATTAATCAGGAAAATAATTTGCAGATCACACAGCAATGAAAATAATTGTTAGTTGTGCCAGTGAGTGTTTCAAATCATGTCCAACAGCTGCCTTCATGATTATTTGTAATCACAGTGAAGGAGCAAAGAAAAATTCATCTCATGCTTAAAGCATCACCAAGTGGTTCACAGGAAATTTTGATACAAATGATACCACCCTCTCTCTCTCACTTCTTTCCTCCTTTTCCTCTATTGTCTTTTCTTCATTTTCATATATATATGTACTTCTGCTCTATCTCCACCTCTTTTCCCTTGGGCACAGCTCTGTTTGAGTGCTTTACCCCTCCCAGCTTTTCTTTCACAAACAGGTCAGAGGAAGATCAATAACGTGTGTGGATAGGCTCTTATCTCTGTCCAACGGAGGCCTTATCAACCGCGCTTAAATGGTGTTTCATGAAAAATTCCTTGAAACGTAATCCTCCTGGAGCTGGAAGACAAAAGAAAAACGGCCCTCTATCAAAATATCAAGTGTGTTGATGCAAATAACTTTCACTTATCTGTTGGCTGGATATCACAACAATAGAAGCTCAGATGGGAGAAAAAAAAAATACTATCACTCGGTTGAAGAATTGAATAGCTTGTTGCACTGACGAATATCTAGAGAGTGCATGTTAATACACAAGAGTATGTCTTGCAGAGTGTACTTGACTGGAAGGCAGCTGCAGGAACGTGCTGATAAGCTCTGCGTGTTTTCTGTTGGAGTCCAGCCACTGAAGGTAGTACAGAGCAGGGCACAAGTAAAGCTTGGCAATGTGGAAAAGCAGAAATGCTTTTTTTATTGATGGAATTGGCAGCAAAAAATAACCAACTAAAATCGATCGTACGTTGCTTCCAAAACATTGACATGTGGTCGTGTGTGTAAAAATATATCAGTTGCATTGGTCGCATTAACACCATGTCTAAACACTGTAGCTTTGTTTGAACAAATGTCTGTAGTGCAGAGGATGAGGCTGTAAATTTTATATAATCAAATGGGTTAAAATGGGGCTTTTACACACAGGTTACAAGCCTTTTTTGGCATGCTCGCCAGTATTGATGTCAGAAAATCACTTTGCTCCTAACATTAGAAATGAATGAAGGCAGTGTGTCCAGGCTGTGCTTAAGTATCAGTAGTCCAACACAGAAAATGCAGTATTTTCATTCTAAAGACATAAACGTAGCAGCTATAAGTCAATAAGTACTCAGGCTGTTTCTTTTATAACAATCTCTCAAAAGTGGCTGAAAACAGTTTTTCATTTTCAGAATAACGTTTAGATATAATTATTGTCATTTTTTGTAGAGTCCAGACAGTTTTCAAAGAACAGTTTTAATATCAAAGACACTCAGCTCCTGATGCCTTTCTGCATGCTTTAATAAACTGAGGTGAGTCTCTCCTCAGCCATTTAGACCACAGCGACAGGGAGAAATCATGTGCCATTAGGGTAACACTTTATTTCTAGCCTTCATCTTTATTTCTTGTATAACAAACTAATGTAGTTGTAAGCAGAGCAGACCGGGCTGCGACTAGTGATTATTTTAATCATGGATTAATCAGCTGAATGTCAAGAAAAAGTTATTCAGTTTATGATGATATAAAATAGAGAAAAGCAGCAAATACTCACATTTGAGAAGGTAAAGCTAATTTTCACTAGAGAAATAAAACTATTTCTCTATTTCATAAAACATCTTCAAATTTTCACATTAATAAATAGGCCAGTTTAAAGCCCAGTTTTGGATGATTTGTGAATGTTTACAAACAGCTGATAAACACTTTATATGATACAGTTATTTATTGTTCACATGTGTAATCATTTATAATTGTACATCTGTTTTATATTGTGTTATAATTATCTGTTTATACACCAGTTCAAGGTCCAGTGTGTGAGATTTACAGGGATTTATTGGCACAATATGGCAGACATGGACTATAATATTTTGAATTTGAATTGAATTGCTGTGTTTCATTACCTTAGAATGAGCCATTAATTTGTACAGAGGGCACTGATCCTCTTTCACAGAGGCTGCCCTGTTTTTAAGGTGGCTCAGAATGGACAAACGAAACACTGGCTCTAGACGGGGTCTTGCGGTCTCAGCAGGTTCTCTTACACACTCGGAAGCGGAGGATGAGACGATATGTTTGCAATCTACAAGCTTACCACTAAGATGCCAGTAAATTCTACACACTGGTCCTTTAAAGGATGCTTCACAGAAGCAGTAGTTACAGTATAATTTAGGGCTGCGACTAACAGAGTGTCTTGATCAACAGGGCTATATGTCAGAAAATGGTGAAAAATGTCAATCAGTGTTTCCCAAAGGCCAAGTTGATGTCCTTAAATGTCTTTTTTTGCCCACAACCTAAAGATATTTAGTTTACTGCCAAAAAGGAGTAAAGAAATCAGAGACTATTCACAATTAAGAAGCTGTAATCAGAGAATTTTGACTTTCATGAAAAATCAAAAATTATTTAAACTGATTAATCTATTATAAGAATGCCTGGCGATTAATTTAATAATCAATACATAATTGATAAATTGTTGTAGCTCTTGCATAATTGCTGACTAAAATTAATGAAGGGTTTAGATTTGCATTTAGATGAGAACATTGATACCACTCTTGTTTCTGTACACTATATATGAAGCTACCATCAGCAGCTGGTTAGCCTAGCTTAGCATAAAGACTGGAAACAAGGTAACACTGTTAGCCTGGCTCTGTCAAACAACAAACAAAATCTGCCTACCAGTGCCTCTAAAACTCACTGATCAAGACGTTATATTGTGTTTTCATTAGCTGCCTGTCAACTGATCCTGGACATTGACTATATATAAATAAGGAAGACTCATCTTCACTTCTTCCCACTGTACAAAATTGAAGCCAAAACATCCTGGTTACAAGCGCTGCCACCTTGCGTTGGTGGCGTCACTAGTGAGTCAGTGAGTAAGACGCTGCGTCCGAAATCACATACTATGCACTATATAATACTAATATAATATAATAAAATGTGTACTGTTCAACATACTGTTGTGTTAATAAACATGAACATGGATATTTTCAGACCAAATGATGAGCACATATCATGTCACTTCCTGAGAGACTCCTCGCCAGTTGGATATATTTGCCAGCTTAGTGTCCAGTACTTGCATACTGGAAATAATATGCACCTCGCATACTATTGAGTTCATACTAAGGTTTCGGACATACTAAAAAAATCTCACATACTGTTTTAATGTACTAAAGAGCATGTAGAATTGTGGATGCAGTCTGTGCAGTAGTGATGATGGTTTGAGCCTCCTGCCTCTATCTTCATTTTTACCAAACAGATATGAGAGTAAATGATGTAAAATGTATTACGTGTTAATTTACTGCTTATAAATCTCGAATAGGGAATGTAATGATAAAGTATGTGTGCAAAGATTAAGATATACAGTTTTGTATAACATAATCCACATTGGATTCCACTGGATGTGAAATAAATCTGTTAAATTTTTGTTGCACTTCCCTCTGCTTCTCTCTCCACTCAAGGCAACTCTTCGCCCAAGGCGTCCTGTGTTTAGATAGCTTTGAAACGGTCTCAGCTGGGGTTAGTTCTTAAACTCTTTGTCTTAATCTGCAGATCACTGATTTATCTGATCGCTCGTGTCTGGATCAGATCTATTTGTATGCAAAACAGGGACTTCTGTCAGTGTGTGCGAGGGAAGCGTTTCTGTGCTCTTTGATATCACTCCTCACAGCAAATGTAGGTTTTTAGATTATTGTTCAGGTGCTTCTGCATGATTTAACAGTGTAATGGTACAGTGCAGAATGACAGGCAGACGGTGTAGATGACGGGCAACACATCTCAGATTTAATCGTCTATTAAAAACCTCTCTTATCTCTCTCTTCTCTGATTATCTGAACAATCCGCTGCAGACGGTTCTTTCTTTTCTGATCTAAAAAAAGGCATGTACTGTATTTAAATCACTGTTACTGTCAGTACAGACTCCTATGTAATAGCTCTAAGGTTTAAGAGTCATTAGTAGTTATTCTTGTGGAAAGGATATAGTTTTGTGTTTAATCTATAGTTTTATTCTATGAGTATTTAATCTTATCTGTAATCAGCAATCATTGATTAGTTTGGGAGCACTGTAATGGTCATGATTTTATGGATGGATAAATTTCAACTTTTTAATTTTTCTTTTTATGTTCAGTTGATAAAAGAAGTGTAGTTAGAAGAGTAGTTGCAGCATTGGCAGTGCTGGTGGAAGGGTACTGCACTAATGAATGATAACATATCAGTAGTACTTGTAGCACTGTAGCAGCTGTGATATTTGTAGTGATTCGTAGTGATAGCAGCGGTGCTAGTTTGTTGTGCCCAGGTCACATTGACTTTTGTTTATCGACATTTATCATTTTACTGTTGTTATTTTTAATCTTTTTATTTTCATCTATTTTTAGAAAAAAAAAGTGAAAATTCTCTGACTTCAGCTTCTCAAATGTGAATATTTTCTGGTTTCTTTACTCCTCTATGACAGTGAACTTAATATTTTGTGTTGTGGGCAAAACAAGACATTTGAGGGTGTTTGGAAAACATTTTTGATCATTTTCTGATATTTTATGGATCGAACAACTAACCAAGTTATTGAGAAAATGTTCAATAATGAAATATTGTCACTTGCAGCACTACGTTCACATGAAAGGTGCTGCATAAATGAAGCTGGGTTGAGCTGAGCATTAAAAAAAAAAAGATAATAATAGTAATAAAATAAAATCTGTCACAAAAAAGGTTCCCTCCTAAAAAACACCAACCAGATAGTAAACAAATACTCCAACAAGAGGAAGTCAGAAATGAAGAACATTTTCTCTAAAACATGTGGCGCTTAAATCATCATATAATGAACAATAAAACATGCAGCAGCAGGAGTTAAGTGGTGCTGGTGCTAATGTTGCACTGACAGTTTTAAGGTGGTAGTGGTGTTGTAATAGTGGCAATTTAAGCACAACAGTTAAAATTACTGCTACTAGTAGCATTAGTTGTTGCAGTAGAAGTACAGTTGTAGTAGTTGCAGTTATGCTTTAACTTGAAATACATGATAGAACTGTGATGACTCTACATTAGTTCGTTAGGCAGCTAATCCAAGTTGTGTCATTGAAATCACCTGTCATGTTCAAGAGAGACTCGTGCCCAGTAATATGAAAAACACTTAAACATCATACAGTAGACAGACACTCATAACAACACAAAATGTAGATACATTCATTTCTCATTAAAGAACACAGTAACAAGTGGTATGCAGAGTGCTTTGGTATAAAAATCTCATGTGATTATTATATTTGTATTTCAAAGTGCACTGATAGCAGAACAATCAGCTTCTCAGTTCTAATGTTAATTCAGTCTTCTGCTGTCAGCTGATGTCTCCCTCTACTGTCGGATAAATGCCCTCCTCAGTCCTACAGTGTTGTAGTCACTCTAACTGACACTGTTATCGTCAAACCAATGTAAATCATGTTTTTGTCTTTGTTGTTAAATAAAATATTTGTCATTTTGTTATGTATAACACTAGTGCTGAAGGATATGACAAAAAACAAATTACATTGCGACTATTTTGACAGATCTTGTGGTTGCGATATGATTCATGATGAGTGGGAATGATCATTTTTGCATAAAATTTTCATTTTCACTGAAAAACTAAAAGTCACGATGTGGCGTTTTTTTTTTGTTGTTTTGTTTTGTTTTTTTGTTTGTTTTTTTCTTTTCTTTTTTCTTTTTCTTACATCTGGAGAACAAGACTTGTAGGCCAGGGCATCTCTGCAGCACTGCAGCTGTTTCTGGGGCATATTGCACTTGGGCATATTGGAATTTTGATTAATTGTGCAGCCCTGTACTTAAATTATACTTAATTTTATGTTATATCCCACTCTGTGTTATATTATATTATATGTTAAACAGTTTTACTACATGATATACTACACTGTGTTTCTGTATTAATACAAACACTAAGTATCACTGCTTAATGATCTTGCATATTTTCTGTTTCTCTTTATTTTTACTTTACAGAATTCTTTTTTTCCACTGTACTCTATTTATCTGTACTCATTTCTGTCCTTGTGCTGCTGTAACACTTGAATTTTCCCTCTTAGGATGAATTAAGGCTTATCTTTGATCCACAATCTCCACCAATCTTTTTCTATGAAGGTCAGTTATAAAACTACATATCTGAGCAATACTATGAGCACGAAACACACTCTTAAATCAGCTTATTCTCCAACAGTTATCACAATTAACGATCCCCATTTAGTACTGAACATGTCAAATACTTCCAGTCGCTTTCTACTCAGCTAAATATTCCAGTGAAATAAAATAAAGTGTTGTTGACATGAAGGGCATTTCTGTGTTTGATGTGAGAGCAGGAATTAATCCGAGTCATTTGGCCCCCTCTTGTGGCTACGTTACATATTGTGGGTGCAAGATTACAGCACAATCATCCCTACGTGCTTTGAACCTAAAGCACCTTATATTGTAACATATCATCTTCTATTTCATTCCTAACAGCAAGTGAGTCCTCCTCTACCGTTTATACCTCTCTGCAGGCTCTTTAAACCCAGAGAGCTGCGTTAGAAGGCAATTACAACAAGTTAGAATGGCCAGCGATGGGATTTTTGTTTTAGAAGAGAACAGCGGGGAGGCCACAGGGCTGTACTCTGCAATTATAAAAACTCAATTAGGTAGTAAGCCGTTAAGGAAATACAAACTTGCACAATTTTCTTAATTTCCCTTTTAAAGTAATAAAAGTTACCAGCCATTAACCCACCAATTTTAGTCCAGTTAATGTTACTATTATTATGTCATTTTCTAAAATTAAACATCAAATGGGAAAATAAGGCATCCAAAGAGGCCCAGACATAAAAATACATAAAGACACTTCAGAGCTGTTGAATCATAAAAGATCATTTAACGACCATATTTAGCCGTATTTACCAAAGTGCTTTCTGTAATGTGAACCATTTACGACAATCCTCACGACTGAACACAGAGGGAACAGATAATAACAGAGGACAGAGAGAGAAGAGATTCTCAGGGTTTATATTCCTCATGTTTCATCTGCTCCAAATGCAGTAGTGTCAGATAACTAAGTTCATATTCACAAGTGCTGTTCTTAAGTACGGAATTGAGGTACTTGTATTTTACTTAAATATTTTCATTTTCACGCCCTTTATCCTTGTATTCCACTACATTGCAGTGGGAAATATTGTACTTTTACTCATTTTTAGTACAAGCTACCGTTACTTACGAGGGATTCACTTGAATCTGAATACATTATTTGGGAAATAATGCAATAGAAACAAATATCTCCTCTATCCCAAGTTGCTCATTTTTATTTGGAAAAGGTCAGCTCCATGATTACCTCGGCATAGTTAAAAAAAGGTTACATTTACCTTAATCAGTCCCTGATTTAATGCACAAAGATTCTTCTCTTCAGCTGCACCATTATTTTTGTATTCACTGTAAACAAGAGTTCCTATTTCCAGTGCAAAACAGGATCTTTTAATTCATGAAACCATTTTTTCAGTGTCTATTTCAGTATCCCCCAGATGAAGGGGAGGTGGCGGTGGGCTTCTGACAGTTCATAAAACTTAGTACAGTTATAAATAAAAAGACAGAGAAAAACGATAGATGAAAAGTACACCGTGTGAGTGTGGAAATATTTAATTATATGCCAGTATTAAATCATTTTGATGCTTTTAGGCACAACAATTGCATAAAATACAACATTTGCCTGATTTGCTGTTTCTTCCAGAATAAACAGATACAGATAATGACTTCTCTGTGTACTGTACTGTGCAGTTATTTTAATAGTTTTATTTTCAGCAAAGTAAGCCAGTGAATCTTGACGTGTGCACTTCTTTTTTCCTAGTGTTTGATTTTTACAACTTTCCAGATGTTATTTTGATTTTTCATCTGCAGAGAGCAGCTGTAGACTTTATGTAAATGTACATTTTTGGAGTTTTGTCAGTCTAACTTTATTGTAGAAGATAATGTTTAGTAACTGTGATACAATTATACAAAACAAAGGGAGACGAGGTGGCAATGGAAATATTTTAAGCCTGTTTTCTTTAGCAGATATTTAGCTTCTTCCTCTTTTGTATCTCATTATACCAAAAGTGAAGGCCTTCATTATATCTGCTTCTAAATGAACATCAGCATTTAAACTGTTTTGTACACAGTCTCTCCATAGTTACCGAAATATTCTGTTTCAGCACACTGTGTTTTGTCAACATAAAGTCATTCAGCGTTCACCTCAACTTGCCCTGTTACAACAACTTTTAAAGAAAATAGTTAGCAGGGGAAGCTCTCCTCTGCTCTGCACTGTAAGCATTCCACTTTGAAAAGATAATATTTGTTCCTCGAAAAAAGTGAAGTCATTTGTAACAGCAGAGTCGATCTGCAACCGATCACAGCGAAGTTTAACAGCATTCATCACCGTATTCATTTATCATGGCACTCGCTAAAGTGATCCATCAACACGTAGATCTATTCAGCCCTCCACTGTTATGTTAGTTGATTACTAAATCAAGACCTCCTTCACTTGGCAGCTCTTTTCTTCTGTGGTGCTGATGACTGATTCTTCAACATCACTCAAAAAAAAAAACGGAATCAGAGTGGGAGAGCAGGTTCCTTTACAACATTTTTACTGCCAAGAATTACAGCAATGCTTCGCTTAAATAGTAGCAGATACCCTGTCATATGATATTACTCTGGAAACTTTAGTAAAAGCATAGAAGTGGTGTTTAGTTTGTAAAGGAATAGTTTGACATCAACTGAGTCAAAAGTTTCTTATAAGTCCATTATTTCATGCACATTACAATCGAGCGTAATATACAACCCCAGTTCCAAAAAAGTTGGGACACTGTAAAACATAAATAAAAACAGAATGCAATGATTTGCAACAACTTTGCAACCTAAATTCTGAATTTAATGCTTGCGACATGTGGACATGGGCATGTTTACTTCTGTGATACATCATCTTTTCAGTAAGCGTTTGGGGACTGAGGACACTAATTGCTGAAGTTTTTTGAAATTGTTTCTTATTCTTGCTTGATATACAACTTCAAGAGTCCAGGGCTGTATTTTGTGCTTCACAATGCACCACACATTTTCAACAGGAAACAGGTCTGGGCTGCAGGCAGGTCAGTCCAGTACCTGAACTCCTGTACTACAAAGCCACACACCGTCTGGATGGCAGCATATGTTGCTCCAAAACCTGTATGTGCCTTTCATTAATGGGGTCTTCACAGATGTGACAGTTACCCATGATGTCATGTACTCTAACACACCCCCACATCATCACAGATGCTGGCTTTAGAAGTTAGCGCTGGTAACAATCTGGACAGTCCAGGCCACAGCACACTGTTCTACTTAGCGTTAGTCCATCTCAGATGAGCTCAGGCCCAGAGAAGTTGGCAGCATTCCTGGATGATGTTGATATTTGGCTTTCTCTTTGCATGATAGAGTCTTAACTTGGATTTGTACATGCAGCGACAAACTGTGTTTCACTGACAGCGGTTTCCCAAAGCGTTCTTGAGCCCATGTGGTATCCTGTATACAATTATGTTGTTTTAATGCAGTGCTGCTGGACAGAGCATACGTCACAGCCATTCAGTGTTGTTTTTTGTCCTTGCTCCTTACTTGCAGAGATTTCTCTGGATTCTCTGAATCTTTTAATGATATTATGGATTGTAGATGGTGAAAACTCTAAAACAGGTGTCTTTTGGTCATTCCACAACCTTCCCAGTCTTTTGTTGCCCCTGTCCCATGTTTTTCTAAAATGTGTTGCAGGCATCAAAATCAGAATGAGTGTATCTTTTTAAAAACAGTAAAGAATAATAAAGAATTCAAATGAATGTATAAGTTGAAATGATTTGCAAATCAATGCATCCTTTTTTTTAATTAAATGTCAACCTATTATAACGTTTATATAAAAAGTAAATGATGCAACGACTGGCTGCTGTGGTGCTATCACAGACCTACAGTGCTGATAATGCATGTGCTAAGAAATCAGCTGAGGTTGTGATATATTTACCACATGAAGAGGGGATAAAACCACTTAACATCTTGCCTCGTCTTCTGTGTGAAGGGTTACACAAGTTCAACGCCAACACATAACACCTCTGGATTAGGAGCTCCGACTCCCGTATCTCCATCTGTTATCACTCTGCTGGTGGAGGCATGTTGGTGCGTCATCCTTCCCCGGCGGCAGCAGCAGCACAGCTGTGTGTGGTATTCAGTGGGTGGTATTCGCTGTTCAGCCCTTAAATTCATGGATCAAGTGCACTGACTCCCGTCCACTGCGGTATGTTACAATATAGTCAACCTTCCACCC
Source organism: Lutjanus argentimaculatus (assembly GCA_034769285.1). NCBI lineage: Eukaryota > Metazoa > Chordata > Actinopteri > Lutjaniformes > Lutjanidae > Lutjanus > Lutjanus argentimaculatus. Next base: position 12,180,077 of record JAWZSL010000006.1, on the reverse strand, counting down.
CTTAACATGTCTGCAGTGTTCAGCTCACAGCTGCTGAGGCTGTGAGCATCTGTTCTCGCTGTTTCAGGGTTACTTAAAATGAGACCTGCTCTTAATGCTAAATTAACTTGACTGTTCTGTTCACCTCCTCCCTCTCAAGGAATCCACTGAGGAATCTGAAACACTCATGTGTTTCTGTTTGTGTCCCATCATCACTGAGCTGTTTTTACTACAGTCTGAGCTCCAAGATGAGTCACCAACAAAGCTGCAGACTACACATGTTTTCCAGAGGAATTTTGTCATTTTGTAGCTTTCCTGCAGCTGGTGTTTACTGTGTTAGCAGAGTTAAGAAATGGTGCAAGCAATACATTTTCTCAGGTTTCCCACATTTAGCAGATATATGCTTTTTGCTTTTCATTGACTTTCCAGTCATAATATGACACATGTCAAAATGAAATGTTACGCCTCATTGTTTATGTTTTTTAGATCCTCGTTAGCTGTTTTAATAACAACATCTAATCCTCTCCACTTACTTTAAATTTTAAATTTCAACATCCTTAACCACAGTGAAGCAAGACAAGTGTATTTGTACAGCACATTTCATCAACAAGACAATTCAAAGTAATAATAAGCAATAAAACAAGATATGAAAGAAAAGCAGGACTGATATAAACATGAAATGACAAATGAAATCAGGATTTAAAAGGTAAAAAGTAAAAAAGAGCAAATGTTAAATAAAAAGGAATACAGAGAAGCAACAAACAAAAGTCCCAGTTTGATTTAGTAAAAGTCAGTTGCAAACAAAGATTTCAAATCTCAATTTTACAGAACTGATATTTGGAGAGGATCTCAAAATTTTCTGGGAGATTAGTCAAGATATGTGGTGTCTTTATTTTTAACCCTGGGAGAGCAGCAAACCTGTGCCAGACGATGTGTCTGGACGGTTCATAATGTGGCATCAGAAATGTATTTTGGTCTTTGCTTTATACATTAATAGAAGTCATTCAAATGCAGTATTGTAAAGTAAGGTTGTCAAAAGTACTGACACTTTTTCAATGCCACATGTTTAAAAACAATACAATACTAACAATTCATAACATTTCACAGAACTGAAAGTACTGAAGCTGTAAAAGAAATTATCAAAGTGTTTGTTCAGGACCTCAGTTTAGTCTCTTTCGTCCTGCCCGAAGTTTGGGTTGCAGCATAGGAAAGACAGACAGTGGTCAGTGACTTTGTCTTACTGGGTCTGTGTGCAGTTTGCTAATTTAGAAAAATTATCCTACTTTGTGTTCTGGTATTGTATTGAAATTTAAGTAGTACAAAGTATGACGAAGCACGAAGCCAAAAAAAAAAAAAAAAGCCTAAACATCTTACTAACATGTTAAAGGCAACCTATGACAGATCCACCCCCAAAAAAACAGACTCACACAAAAGTAATCCCTCTCATTCGTCACCCAGACCCACCATAAATGTGGGGTAGTGCCTGCATCTGCAGAGACTCCGAGCTCCCGCCTGTACCTTATTATTTTCTCATTAATTTGCTGTGCACGGAACACTTTACCAACCAAAAACTTCAGAATTTGATTCCTGGGAATTAGACGAAGCAATCAACAACTTTCTGGTGCGTTTACAAACAGTGCCAACTTTTAGCAACTTGCCAGATATGTTAATGAACAAGGTTTCATCATTATGTTGAATAAAAAAAAAAAAAAGAAAAGACAAATCAGCTGGCATTACATCAGGCATGAACATTCCACTTGCACTCAATGATGAGCTGTGACCTCACAAAACACAATTTTTGACTTTTGTTTAACTCAAGAAATCATGCACTAAATATGATGAAATTTAACACCAATGTCTTAATAGGATGAAACGATGACATTTTATATACGAACGGTCACCTCTCTGTCCTCTGTAAATGTAGAACTGAAGACATGTTTTTCACTGGAAAGTATTCGCTGGAATCATACATCAATTCAGTGTTTAAAAAAAAACATGTTTTCCTAACCATTCCTTTTCAAAGAACTTTGTATCCTTTCTTTTTCAACTCCAAAAGGAATCAGATTTTCCATTTACTGAAAATGATAAATTGATAATAATATCAAGGCATCGTTTTTGCCTGAGCAATGAGTACTGTAAGATCATAATATCACGTTTATTCTGCAGGGGAGTTGATGTATGGAGGGTTATGAAGTCGCCAGCTGTAGATCTTGTTTTTAAGTTACAGCTGGCTTAAATTGCACAGCTGCGCTGAAATTGAAAGTAAAAATGCGGGTTAAGATTGGGTTACATCTGAGGCCAAGCTCTGACCCAGACAGTCTACATCATCCAACCAACAAAGCAGCCACTTTACAGGATTCATGACCTTATTTCTCGTTGTGAGCTTCAGAAAACACTGTCCGGGCAAGCATCAAAACTTCTCCGAAGTACTCGAGTGACTTTGAGGTGAAACTTTTCCATTGACACCGCTCGGCGGTTTATGTAACTTTGGAAGATCACATGCAGTCATGAACCACATTCTTCGCGTCTCCCTTTTATCTGTATGAGCCGAGCTGTAATGTAGGACCAGTAAATCATAGCTCGGTCTTTGTCTGTGTGTAGACAGAGCCGTCCACCGAGCCCACAGCCGCCATAGCTGCCTACTTAAAGACCTTATTTATGCTCTATGCCTCGCTGCACACTTTTCCCAACACGGCCCATTAATCTGAAGAAGAACTGGAAGGAGCTGGCTCATAGGGGCGCATTATTCCTCACAACTCTTTATCATTACTGGAATATTTGAAGGAAGGGTCATAATCCTTTAAACGTAATCCTTTATTCCTGTTTTTTAACCTTTTTATGCTTAAGTCACAAGCAAACACTGTGGCTATAGGGATAAATTCAATAATTCCTTGGCTTTTTATCCACATTACTGAAATGAAAACACTCAGTTACAGTTAACAAATGATGACGAATAAGCTTCGACAGTTGAACAAATAAGCTCGCAAAGAAAAATGCAGATAGTGGCCAGTTTTTGGATTTTATTGGTGAGAAACAAAGTGTTCGCCCATGTTCGCCCCTCTTTTCCCACTCGGCTTTATTTATTTCCAGCCGATTGTCTTTCTGCACCGTCTTTTACAGCTCTCCCAGCTTGTGTCTTTATGGAGCCATAGGAAAATACACTGCGTCTCGCTTAATCATCAGTCAGCCAGTGGAGAGGAGCCATTTCTCCTGTGTGGTCCTCCTCGCTGAAGCGACTTAAAAACTCCACCAGCGCCGCTTGGAAAACAGTCATCTCTTTGGCCGTCACACTTGAGCGACACTCTCCTCGTCACAGCGCTGCGGCACATCACATGTCTGGCTTTGGTGTTGGAAGTGCCGGACTCGAGGCGTCCTGAGGGTCTGTGTGTGAGGCGAAGAGGGGGTGTGGAGTCAGCTGCTGGGTCACTGACATCTTCATCACATAGCTTCAGCCAGGACACCTTTCTACTGACTGAATGGACGAAACTCTGAAGTAGAAACATCTCTGGATTTTGAGATTTATTGGCTAAATTGTGCAGGTGTGTTTCAGGGCCTTTAAACTACAAGTGGTTGAGCTCCTGTGCACATACCTCGCATGCTAAGCACACATTTATAACATACATGTATCTGTGGTGCCAAAGGGTCAACATTTATCAAACCAGCTGCAATATGAGAAAAGTCTGAAGGAGGCATTGTTTGACTCAAACCACAAAATACAACAGCCTTCGCCTGCACGTACACCCATAACAAATCAGTTGATTTTTAGAGTGTGTTCATACGGGTCCCGTATCCAGAACGCCTCCATCCAGTGATGGATATGTGTTTTTTGGAAGGTGTGACATGTGTATAAAGATTGAGAGGGTGCCAGTTCCTAATGGAATGCCTTAAAATATGATACCCAGTGTGGTGAAAGAAGCACTTGGTGTGTTTATGATTTTTAACAACAGTGTCCATTGTCACCCTGTTCCTCTGAGTGCTCCCACACTGCTTTGTAGGAAAAAGAAGATGGTACCTTGATAAATTTTGGTCATATAAAAAAAACTAACAGTGTCAGAGTCACTGAAGAAAGTAGCCCTTTATTTCAAACTCTTGCTCTAAGTAGTATTCACTACCTTTCTCTAGTGTCTACCATGGCCAGGTTTGTTTGACTGTCAGGATTACGGCTGTAACTAACAGTAATTTCCATTATTGATCAATCTGTTGACTATTTTCTTGATTAATCACTTTGTCATTTTGAGTACTTAGCCAGTTGTTCATGTCTGTCTGGCTGACCATGGACAGAGTTTGTCATCTAGGGATGGTGCTGGTGCTAATTCCTTTGATTTAACAGAATTTAATTGACTAGTCATCTCATCTTTTGATCAACAAGTTAAACATTGGCCAAAAAAATATTGTGTGTATTAAAAGCGTTTTTGAAGCCATTAATCACATCCTTCAATAATGCAGTTGTTTTTAAATGAAGCTGAAATGTGTGGCTCTTTGTGCCATGCATTATGAACATTGCCCATTATCCTACAGAACATGCAACAACTCACTAAATGTGTTATCATTTCAGACCATGCAGGACATATGCACATATGTGGGTAAGCAATGTCATGCCATCATAACGTAGCTGCCACACAGTGTGGCTAATGTTAGCAGTGCTAGGACCATCAGCCTTGCTCTCTTTGCGGGTTAACGTCCACATGCTCGTGCAAGATGCAGTCACGAAACTTCAAAAGTCAAGACCAAGTGTGAAGATGGGTGTGGTGTAACCCATGAGTGCTCAGTATTCATTGGTTGGAACGACAACATATTAACAGGAGTTGGTGTGATCCCATCACAAGATGGTCTCCCGTTTTTACTTTATATGCTGTCACATAGCTTGTGAATAAAGTTTAACCGTATCTTAACCTGTAATAACACATCATCATCATTTATTTGATTATATTTTGTATCAGTAATCTGAATCTGTAAGGTCATTGTAAACTAAAGTTATAAAATAAATATTTCCCTCTGAATTGTGGTGGAGTAGAAGTATAAAGTAGCAACAATTGTAGAGAGTAGAAGATGGAAATACTCAAGTACAATTTTTGGTTACTTGTGCAGTTCTTAAATGGATGTACTTGATTACTTTCCAACACTGTTGTTTGGTCCAAACAGTGTCAGAAAATTGGTGAAAATGTGATGTGCATCTTTTCACGTAAGCCCAAGTTTAAATAGCTTCTTTCTGACCAACCAACAGTCCAAACCCAAAGATATGGTAGATGTGGATGGTAGTTTACTACCATAGAAAACTAAAGCAACCAGTCAGACAATTCATCCTGAAGGGGTCATGAATGTATGTACCAAATGTCTTGGCAAAAACTTGGCCAAAAATGTCTACAAAATTCAAGACTGACATTACATATTAAATGACAGAGCTAGTAAACTTTTGTCAGAATAGCTGCAGATTAATTTTCTGTTTATTAATTTTTATGTCATAATTTTTCTCTCTGGTTTATGCTGTTTTTCTTGTTGAAGTAAAATGTCCATGGTGTATGGACGGTGAACTGCTTTCTGATTTACTTTTGGATTCTGCCTATTTCTGAAAATAGAAATAAAACAACACTTGTGGAATTATTTCACTTATCATCAAACTACTCATAAGACAAAAAATATGGCTAGAATAAAGAAAGAAAAAGAACGCACATAATCACAAAGAAAAAAAGATAAGAGCAATAGAGTAAGACTGACTGTAAAACCCTCGAAAAAATACAATTCTTGTCTCAGTTTCGGCGTGTGTGGGGTAGATCTATCTGATCGTGCAGAAAAGCAGTAAATGGCGTGGAACTGTGATCCAGCGCTGATGCTGCGCGGCAGCCAGAGAGCAGCTGAGTACATAAAAACCCTCCTGAAGATCTCACAAACAATGACATTCCCCTCGGCGAGTGTTTAGTCTCTCCCTTCACCGGCCCAAACTTATCTGTTCCCTCACATCACTTGACCCAGAGGCAGGGGAGCTCAGGGGCTCATCTGGGTGTCAGCGAGCAGGGCGGAGGGGCAGGGCGTTTGGTTGAACTGCAACTCGGCTCCTGTAGATCGAGAACAACCAGTCCAAGAATTAATGCATCTAATCATGAAATATTGTACTCACAGTAAAAGGGATCATCTGGGTTTTGGCATGTTTTAGATCATTAAGTAGAAATCATATAAACTTCATATTATTGCAGAGTATTTTCCAAAGAATCTCACAGTCTTTTAGATTTTTGGCTTCTATCAATTTCTGTACTCATAAATATCAACTTGTAAAGAGCTGAAATGTGTTTAAAACTTCATTTAGCACAGTGGCTTTCGATGTCTGTCAGTTCCCTATCAGTCCTCTGTACTTATCTGTAAAAGTAGTCTCTAAGTGAAGACAGCATGTTTTTAATTATTCATTAAATTACACACACACACAGTATAGTGATATCCACCAAAAAAAATACACTTAATACCTTTTATTAAATTCATACATTATATGACATGGATGTACAGTAAACTGCGAAGAAGAAAAGAAAGAAAATAAAAGTAAAGAATTGATGTGATGCCAAAATCCAGTCAGTCAGATATTAAAAAATGTTTTCAACCATTTAAAACGACATACAGCTACAAGAAGAAAAACATTATTTGCTAGGTAAAGTGTACAGTACATCTCTCACATTTCCTATACTGGAAAAAAAAAAAACATCCAGTGGACAAATGCATGTATTCTCTACATTTAAAGGTGCAGTATACAAGATTCAGCCTCACTAGATGTCAGCAAACAAGTATTTGTTGTGTGACGATGTAGCAGTAATGATGTCCTGAGCAGTGAACGAACACACACTCCCTCTGTCTGTGTTGTAATTGGAGCTTCTCTGTGTTCTTTGTTTTTGATAGCCCGTCTGGCCGTGTCTGCATGTGAGTCCATCTCCGTCCTCCCCATGTCCATTTTTAACCTGGTGGCCTGGTGAGTAATTACAGCTAAACAGTACACTGAAAAATGTTTCTGCATACACAAAGCAGTAAGAGAATCTGGATCCATGTGTGATCAACACTCCTAGTTTGACAGTTTGATCTGAGGACAAAATAGTGGCTGCCCGTTTACAATCTTTCTCTTGTTACAACTAAACATTATTATTTTAGTAATCAATTTTCCATCTATTACCCACCCACTAGTCGATTAATTGGACATGTCACTGTCCAGTAAAAACACTTGTCTCCAAATTTGGTGATTTTGAATTTTTCAGTAAAACTGAAGGAGGGAGTGCTTCTTTGTGAGTTGAGATAGTTCTCTTATTTTTTAAGCCAAACAAATGATTTACATAACTGGATTTTATTAAAAAAAAAATGCATGGCCACAAAGCAAAAAACATGGCTGTCTCAGTGACAGTAAATATACAAAAGAAGAAATAAGACAAGTCTCTGAAAATGAAAAACTAATTGGTTTCATTTTTAGAAAATCAACATTTTTATAATACCATACAGTATACTACCACTACCACCACTACTACTAATACTATACTCTGGTGTATTAAAGCATAGTATACTATAATAAAAGTGTATTATATGTAGTATACTATAATGTATTATTATACACTTGAGTAATAGCCAATAAACAGTGTAGACTGTGTAACTGACACAGGCTCTGGTGAGATTGTTTCACTGTCTGACTGACTGTCTGACTGCTTTGCAGTCCCGCTGTGAACTGAAAACAGTTGTTGTTGTTTGGGGTTGATTGGGTTGAGTCCTTTGACAAATCAGAGGCTGTGTTTTGGACCTGTTTGTGACAGTGCTGATCCATAAGAGATCTATGATCTATGCATTGTTCTCAAAATGAGATGGACCTCTCAGTGATGACAGAAGTGAGCTCAACCCTGCAGCAGATATCACATGAATGCACTATTGTGGTGATGCACTATTGTGGTGATCATCACAGCTGTACATACAACATCTTTAAAAAACCTACAAAATTCTCGGAATCAGTCAACGTCACTAACAGATCAATATCAGAGATGGGGAGGAAGGAACGTTTACAAAAATGACAAACCACTTTGAGCATTGTGCACCGTTTTAACTTTTCTATAAGTGAATCTTGGATGTAATGTTGAAAACCTGAAATGTGTTGCTGCCAGGCTGTACTTCAGTTTGAGACCTCGACTTCATTTGAAATTTTACAGCTCCAAGAACCCAAAAGCTTGTGCAACACAATGCTTGTTTACATCAACTCACATTGTTTATATGGCCTGACACTTTGACAGGAGCCCTATGGTGGGATACAAGTGTGCGTGCGTATGCAACAGGAGGCATGTTTGTGAGTGTGCATTAATGTACAGTGTGCATGTTTATACAACAAGTAAACTGTAGTGTATATACATACACTGCACTCAGGTCAAGTGTGTGCTTCCTTGAGTCCTTGTGCATAAAGTGTATCTGTGTGTGTGTCATGTAGTACTTGATGGATTCCCGGTAATGTTCAAATGGTTTTTGTTCAACAAAAACAGTTAAACTAAGAGCACTATGTGACGTCCTGGTGGCTGAAGGGTTAAAGAATCCAAGGACTTCAAGTCCATGTCGTTCCTGATCTGTTTTTTCTCCCTTCATTTCCTGCCATATGAAACTATTTTAATTATTTCATTAAAGTAATGTAGCTTATTACATTTGATTACATTTGGTCTAATTTTCTAACAAATGTCTAGAGCAATGTGCAGTTGATTTCATTGGCAGACAAGAGGCAGTGCCCATTCAATCCAGAGAGCCAATCAAAAACAATACCCGAAAACGCCCTTCATCTTAACCTTGAACGTGTTGCACAACATGCCAAAAAAAGGGCCTTCCTGCATGGCAGAGTTGCAAACACCAAACAAATGTTGTATATAAGCTTTGTACCAAAAAGAATATTCAGATGTAACCTCTTTGTAATCACCAACATTTTGATTAGCAACTGTAATTTAACTACACATTTTTCTCAGTAACAGTAACAGATTGCAATTACATTTATTTTGTAATTTAATTAGAATATGAAATAAAATAGTTAAGCTACTCCCCAACAGTGGTGACTAGCTGGTGAATATAGTGGAGCATTTAGCTGCTAAAGTGCCAAATATTTTGCTCAAGAGTTGGTTGAGACCAAAAACAGAGCTAAAAGAGAGTGAATATTGGACTTGGAAAAACTGGAAAATGACTCTAAATGAAGGACAATGTTCTGAATGTGTAAATAAGCAACTGTTTCCAATTCAACACTTAAAAGGAAACATGTCAGTGTTTAAAATTTCAATTGTTTCTGATTTCCCAAAGTGGCTAAAGATCAGTTAATGCAGGTTTAAAGGATCAGTGTGTAGGATTTCATGGCATTGCACTTCATGTCACTCTGTCCTTCTGAGCGACTATAGTGGCTGCAAAACACCACCAGCTGTATGTGTAGCCAGTGTTTGGTTTGTTTGTTCTGGGCTACTGTAGAAGCAATGCCAGTTCAACAATTGGTCGCTGTGGATAATTGGGTCATTCTAAGCTAACGAAAACATCTTCTCATTCTCAGGTTTTTATACTCAAAACAAAACTGTCTTTCTCTTCTTTACTTTTTTTAGTTTAAATTGTGGTCAGTTGAGCCCCACATGAAATATTAAAGGAGCAAAAATTTGTCCTGCAGTCCAAATAGCGAGTTGGAGCCATAGACTGTATATTAAATAGGTTGAAATCCAATTAAATATATGATCTATGGTTGAAGCAAGTTTTTCCCTCCCACCCCCAGACTCAAGGAAGCTCAGGCAGGCTGCAGGAGCGCAAGATCACCACAACATCGTAATATGACAATAATATGCGACGACAAGCAAGTCCTACACTCTAAGATGATCAGCTTTTTATAACTGTCAGTTGACTGTCAGTGTAAAACTACCTGAAAAAAATGCCCACTGCTCTGAAAATACACACTCTGGAGTTGGAATTTGACTGCCTGTCTTACTGCCTGCCAGACTCTGTTAACACATTGCTCAATTTAACCTTTATAAACATCCACTCCTTAAGATTATTAATGACTTCTCATGACTCAACAGGCAACTTACTCATTCTGTGAGCATTTGGCATTAATTTAAACTCTATTTAACGTGAAACATTAATTTTTTGGGATACCATGGCTGTAGCGTTGTTGTCAGAGAAGCGAGTATTTCAATTTAATGTAATTTCTGATCTTCCTTAATCTCTGATGGCATATCATTGTCATTTTATGATCAATTACAGTAAATATATAATAGATTTTTTCTTTAAATATGAAAGTAAGACCACTGAACAAGTACAATCTGCGGGCACGTCAGCAGACAAATGCATTTTTTTTTACCCCCAATGGATTGACATCATCCTCTCTGAACATCTAAACTTGAGAATTAAGATTATAGTGGTTATGTAACAGCTGTGACAATTACAACATCCACAGCATAATAACACTAAATCACTTAAATATGTTGGTGCACACATGCCGTAACATCCAAGCATCACCTTGTGCTGCCAACTGTTTCTCCCATTACAGAGCACCAATGTTTATGAAAAGGAAAACATGAAATACAGTGATGTCTTGTGTTGAGGCTAAGATTTAGATATGATTAGAGAAAATTAGAATGACATCAACTGAAGTAACTATATCTTCCTTCAAGATTTTTATCTTATCTTTGTCTTTGGGTGTCTACGCTGTAAGTGTGAAATCTAAGCATAAGAACAAACTTTGACAAATGAGTCCTCTGGTCTCTTGCCAGGCCTCTCATTCTCCATCTCTTGTCTCCGCAGTCTCTCTCTGTAATTTGGAAGCATTGTGCTGAGGTGAAAAGGCAGTTGTTGTTTCTTGCCGGCCGGCCTGGCGTCCCTCTGCCTCTCCCATACATCCCGGAGCTTTTCCAGCAGCCTGTTTATGTGTTGAGTGCAGCACTCCGTGGAGCTTAGGGCCTAATGGAGTGTGAGAGAGGGGCCTGGGCTTCTTCAGCTTGTGTTCAGCTGTACAAACATGCTGCCACACCGCGGCTCTCGCTCTGTCCTTCTCTGCCTGATCACCTTTAAGTCTGTCTGACTGCTCCATTCACCCTCTGTCACATCACTGTCTTCTTTTCCTTCCTTTCCTTTCCTTTCCTTTCCTTTCCTTTCCTTTCCTTTCCTTTCCTTTCCTTTCCTTTCCTTTCCTCCTCCTCTCCTCTCCTCTCCTCTCCCTCTCCTCTCCTCTCCTCTCCTCCCACATCCTTTTCTGTTTATTTCTGTCTCTCACTCAAGCAGCATGATGTCAAGGAAGGTAAAACCAAAAAGTAGCATGAAAACTAGTCTGGCTTTTCTCCTGTTGTGATCCTTTCGTGACTCTTAAGATGTTTACCGAAGTGAAGGAGTTGAGAGTCGAGTGGCACCCTGTCTGTTGACTACAATGACTACAACCTACTATTACTTTGATTATAAATTTACTGTTTAGTCTATTACTTATTATCATCTCCACATCAAAGGAATCACACTGCTTCCTAACTAGAAGTGAAGTCGAATGGATAGAGCACCAAATATTGTCTAGATATACCACGAGTGATGCCACAGTGACGCCTTTTGTGATTCTGGAGTATTCTTAAGTCAGCCTTGTTTCTATGTAATTGGGGGTCACTGACTTGTAATTCCCAACAGCTCCCGGTTTTATCTCCAAACCTTGTCCCTTTTGAAGATATTCCCATAAAAAGGCTGCTGTGGATCATCTTCTCAAACTTGAAAATCAGTCTCTCGTCATTCCTGTTGACTGCTTTGATGAGGAGAAACAGAAATGTCAAGGAAGTCAGTGTCGATTTTGACCAAAGAAATTAGATCGGAGCCAAAGCAAGTCTGTGAACCTTAGCGCAAATAGAGCCGGGGCAAGCGATTTTTCAGACAAGTTGTTTAACCTGTTTTGTGACGTAAGGAGCAGGTTAGAACATCCTCATTGGGAAAAACTGAAGCAATCAGCTGTTTGCTCGCTTGTTCGTATTGCTTCCAGTCAGGAAGCGGTATCATGCGTTTGGCTGTGTGCACATGCGTTCTGCTGCACCCATCAGCCTAATATTTTTTGTGCACATTTATGATGGTATCCTTGAAAATTTTATTGACTTATCTGTTTTATATCGCCATTGGCTGCTGATTCTTCACTCCTCTTAAGTGGCCAGTAGGGGCTGCAGGTCATCAGCAATTGCTAGGTTAAAAACAAGGCTTTCCTAGTCTGTTGCAGGCAACATTTTGGCCTCTGCTGTGGCTCAAAAACTGACATCAATAGAAAAATTTGGTTTCATTGCATTGCATCTGCAGATTAATTTCTTACCTGATATGTCGTGATCCACTAAAGTTAGACATGATGCGAGATGAATAAAGCTCTGTTTTTGTTATCTTTGCTGACATCTTGACTGTAAGTGGGCTGGGAAAGACAATTGTGTGACTCAACTCTTCTTTGTTTGGCAGGGGAGAGGGAGATAAGAAAAGCTTTTTTGTATTGTGTCACGTGTTACAACACAATGTTCTAAATCCTTGATTCTCAAACGATGGTAATAGTACCATAGATGGTACTCAAGCTCCCTCTTGCGGTACACTGAGAACGCTCCTAAAACTTTAAAACTTAAATAAATTGTTTTAAAAAAATCAAAATAGTACAAAATTTCCAAATGAAGTTAAATCGCTCAAATGTAAGTTAAAATAAGTTTGTCTTTTGTAATGTATTTGTTTTAACCTTAGCCTGATACATTGTCATGTTCATGCATGTAGCACACACATTCTGTATGTCATCCATGATTAGTCATGTACTCATAGGTCAGTGACTTACTATGAAGGCAGTGTGTCTGACTGACAGCAGTCAAAAATAAATAATCTTCATGTTAGGAATAAACCTGCTGATAATGGTCGTGTGTGGAGAGTCTAATATTTTCTGAGGTGGTATGTGGTTTACGTTTGAACAACACTGATTTAGATGAGGAACAATGTTTGAATTGAGAAGTTTGGACTTATCATCCCATTTATTGTGTCCATATTAAGTTTATACAGTTAAGTGAACTTAGGAGGTCTGGTTAGAATACCATTACACTGTTGTGTGCATCTTAAAGAAAACTGAGACCATAACCTAACATTTTCTTAAAAACTCTATGTGTCTATATAAGAAAACCAACACTTTAATTTACTATACTATACAAAATACTTGACTCAAACATAACACACACACACACACACACACACACTTACTCACCTGGAGGCTACAAAGTACAGTCATACCTGTTATGCATCTCATCTTGCACTTTCCGTAAGTGCACCTCAACAGTTGGACAGACTAAAACAAGAGTTGCCCCAGTTTATATTTTAATTCAGGATGAATTGAACTGACTAATTTCTGCTCACAAACCAGCTTCTCTGATGTTTAAGAAGTCAATAAATTATATTTTTATAATAACAATAGAGCGAAAGGGGTCGTGATGAACCTACATACTTTTCTATAACCTAGAAAAGTATCGCCTGAATCTTCAACTCTCCTCGGCTTTACAAAGCTTTCAGCTCATTATTTAGCTGTCCAGCCAGTATTGTACTGTTTTGTCTCACTCTCACTGCTCTTATAGTGTTGTTTTTCTGTCATATCAGGCAGCTGTTTTCAGCAAAAAGGGTCTAAAAACACACGTTATATTACCCGGTCCCCACCAGACAGTTGACAGACACAGTTAGTGAGTGGTTGGTGAACTTAATGGATCATTTAGCAGCTAAAGAGCCAGATATTTCCCTCAGGGTTTGGTAGAAATCAGACAGAGCTTAAATTAGCTTTTTGATGGCACTGGGCATTTCTAATGTACTACCATATTTTGATTTTTTTTTTTTTTTTTTTTCTCTCAAATATTATTTTCTTTTAGGCTTTAGTGTGTTTTTTCTGCCATTGGCTCAGGGTTTGTCCTGTCAGATTTCTCTCACACTTATTGAAGTACTTTATGTTTATTTTAGTCTTTCACCAAAACAAACTGTAATATAAAAAAAAATATTATAAAGAATTTGCACTAACTGTGGTACATTAAGTTACCTTCACTAAGCATGTTGCATTATAACAAATGTTTATTCAGTTTAGCATTTACAAATGCCAGTTTTTTTTTTTCATTTATTCAAATACCTTAGTGCATTTTTGGAGCAGAAGAAATTAATTCTAAACATGAGTTGCCAGGGAAATGGTAAATTTAGTCTTATACACAGCCAAAAAAAATGCCTGCAAATATTCACGTTTTATAATGATATAAAACATATAAATGCACATTAATCTCATCAGTTATTGAGTCCTCAGCAAAACCACAGGGGGGCTTTGATGTTAGAGTTTCATTGTAAATAATAACACAAATAATAATAATTACAGACTACTAGAAGCTCTATGAATGCTGCCATTTTTTCTGTTTGGGGAAAAAAGTGAAAGAATTCTAACATTTTTAATGTTATTCAGGGGTTAAAGTACTAAATCATCCTGTGAGATCACAGGTTTTAATCGGTGCAAAACACGAGTGGTCAGTTTAGAGCTGGTCATCCTGTTAAAGTGTTTTTAATGCTTGTGTCTCAAAATGCTTAATACAGTAGAAACCAAAAAGTGCAAGTAATACATCAATATTAATGAATGAAACTAAGAGCCAATGACAGGGTGCCTGCAGGAACAGGAAGTAGATCCACAGCATGATTAACACCCCACTTGATGACCTCACAGGTGTTAACGAGCTGCTGTAAATTAGAAGTCCACATGTGTCCATGTTTATATGAATCCTGCCATCTTCCGTGTCCTGCGCTCTCCCCTACCCCGCAGCATTAACGGACCGTGTCATGATTAATTGTTGCATCATTATTCTCCATCCGTCGCCAAAACCCTGCCGACACACACACTGCCCTTCCCAGAAGTCTGCGCTCTGGAGTGAGTGCGGCTCCGCGGAGTGGAAATCTCCAAGGTTGTGGCTCACCGTTCTCCAAAGTACAAGCACCTGAAAAAATAAGCTAGCCTCCGCCGGCTTGTCCAAGTGGAGGCACCACGGAGTTAAATATAGATGTAATATCCCTCCCTTTCAGCTGAATCCAAACAAATTAAAGATGTCTTTCTTACAGGATGGTTACCAGAGTGATCGTAAAAAAAAAAAAGGGGTGGAGGGGTGGGGGGTGGTATGCAGAATGTGGCATTACAGCAACATTTGAAACAAAGCTCTTAATGGTGCTTTTATGTGAGATTAATCCTGTCATTAATTAGTTTGGGCAGTTTGAGAGCTGCTGCTGTGATTGGCAGTCTGAAAGCTGCTGGACAAGCAGAGCAGGTTTCTTTTAAGCACTTAGTGGGTAACAGAGGGAGCCGGGCTCAGATGTGGCCAAAATGGGCAGAGTGGAGTGCTGTTGAGTTCAGGAAAATCCCACAGTGGCTCAATAACCGAACAGAAAACAGAAGCATTTCTGAATAATCTGACCTTCTCTAAATACAGAGACATTTCTGCGTGCGCTGTGGTCGAGCAAAAACCTGGATCTGTGTTTTCCTGTCAAGTAGAAATCAAAAGAAGCTGCTTCATGCTCAGTATGCAAACTACTGTAATTATTCCTACAACTTAAAAGTTTGACATTTTGGGAAATACGCTTATTGGCTTTCCTGCCAAGAATTAGATGAGAAAATCAATACTACTTTCACATCTGTGTGCTAAATATGAAGCTACAGCCATCAGCCAGTCAGCTCAGCTTAGAATAAATACTGGAAACAGCTTTGAAACACACTTAAAGGTGAAATCTGTAATATATTTACTGTAATAAATCATAAACTCACCACAATATGTCATCAGAGATAAAGGAAACACTCGCTACTCTGATGATAATGCTACAGCCACAGTGTCAGTGTGTCATTGTGTTAAATTTAGCAAAATGTTAATGGAGTCTAGCAGGCAGTGAGACAGGCAGTCACTGAACTCAAACTCAGAGCAGTGGATTTTTGTTTTCAGGATAACAGGTTAAACTTTACATTGGTAGACATTTTGACAGTTTGATTTTGATTTGACAGCTGATCAACTTACAGCAGAAGATTTATTACCATTATATTCAGTTTACAATGCTGTGTGTTAACTTCATTTTTGAAGTTTGTCTGCTTTAAAACTTTCAAATTATTTAGACAAGACTAATTATTTGACAGGACTACTCATTTTAATTTGATAGAATTCTAACTGAACAAACAAAATAACATCTTCAACTGAGCTGACACAGCTAGATGTCCCTACAGTTGAGTAAACTAAAAGAACTTGCAGCTGGTTGCTTATATTTCTTTTTGGAAACAGCTTGCCTGCTCTGTCCAAAGGTTACAGAAGCAGCCCACCAGCTCCTCTAAAGCTCACTAAATAACATAGTATATCTTGTTTGCTAAAGGGCATCTTAAGTATTTTTCAACCTGGACCTTATTTTCTCATGTTCTTTTGTCTGAGTGACTTATGCTGACAAGAATTTTTGAAATTGGTCGAGTATTAAGTGAGACCGCTGCACCCACAAAAACGGGCTGCAATGTGATCCTTATGGGCAATTATGTCCATCAGAGTATGTCCACTAAGTGTCTGACAGCATTATGAAAAGGATCCCTACAAACAGAGACTTTTTTATTATAGACTAAGATCCGTGTGGTTTAACCAGAAACAGTCGTCTTAATGCTCTCTCCAAACCCACCAAACTAAATTTACAGAAATAGTAATTTTATCATCGTAAAACACACTTCATTCAGACAAAATAAAAACTCAGCAAAACCATCTTGGTTAGTCTTTCCACTGCTCAAACTATCACCAGCTCTTGTTTGGGTGAAATAAACCCTTAATTCAACATGTTAAATGTGAAAATATTCTGGCTGTACAAGCTGTTTCCCTCCACTACTTCTCTGATGTCTTACTGCCCTCTCGCTCTTCTCCTGATAGTTTCATATCTAACACAGTAAATAAAGGTTTTATTGTGACCAAACAACCAGAGTTGGTGCTTGATGGAACAGTGGAAAGACGAACCAAGGCGGTTTTGGCGAGTTTTATTTTGTTGAATGAAGTGTGTTTTACGATGATAAATTACTGTTTCTGTAAATGGAGTCTGGTGACTTTGGCAAAAAGCGATAGAACATGTGTTTCTGGTTTATCAAAACATATCTTAATCCAACAAAAAGGTCTGTCTCTGTAGGGATCCTTTACAAAATGTTGTCAGACACTTTGAATAACAATCTGAGTCTGTCAGCAGCAAGCCAATTTAAAAAATCCCTATTAATCACTTGTACACAAACACATGGAACAACAGGATCCAAGTTAAAAAATAACAAAGTTGTTTCCCCATGTTTCCAGTCTTAATGCTAAGCTAAGCTAACTGGCTGCTTGCTGTAACTTCATCCAGACATGAGTGTGGTATCAATCGACATCTAAATTTCAGGAGCAAAAGCGTATTCACTAAAATGTTAAATTCTTCCTTTTAAGTCCTTGATATTGTGGAACTGTTTGGTCATATTATAGTCTAAAAAAAATTTCTCAGGCTTTGCAGTTATAGCATGGCATGAAACAGTAAACTGAAATAAATCTATGAAATTATTATATTCAACACAGTAACCACATTTTTCATTAAAACTAACTGAAAAACCTAAATATGCCAAAAGTACATGTAAATGTGGTGAAAGACTGCAGTAAAACACCTGTTGCCTGAATTTTATTTGGTCAATCTTTTCACCATATGGTCGTCCACCCACAGTAAAAGGACTCGAAGTACTTCTGCAATAATTGCAGGACCAGTCCGGTGACCAGTGCGCACAGATTCCCCTCGCTGACAGATTCAGTGCTTCATAATGATGCATTACAAAGAAAAACACGTTTGAAGTTCCATTAATCCTGCATGTGTGTGTGCGTCATTTAGAGAAACATCCATCCAGACATGTATTTCACTCTCAGTATAGCTCACAATGGGGCAGTTTCATGCTTCTTACTACATATTTTCCATTTTACATGTCCCGTCAGTTTCTCAAACTTCATTACATCTTCATCGGCATGTTTTGCTCAGGCTGCAAATGAAACAGCGGGAGCTGAAAGTAATGGTTTGTGAAATGAAATTTGATTCAGCATATCACTGCTTTAACAGTTTTATGAACTCATATAACCACTGTGTTGCTAAAATGAGGCGGAGCAGCAGTCATAAAAACAAGGCATGTCTGATTGTCACAGAATGGAACAGAAATAAATTATTTTTTATGAGTGCACAAAACAGTAAGAATCGTCATTGATAGTAATAGCACTGTCCATTGAAAACCTTGTATCTCAATTTATAGTTTTGGATTAATCCCCAAGATAAATTGGAAGTGTTAAACAGTCCTATTTTTAACCAAAATAAAACTTTTAAAAATCTGAAACTGTATCAGCACAGAGCTCTTTCTGTAAGCTCCTGATAAGAAGGCATTTTGGAGATACAAGGTTTTCATAGGACCGTGACTATAACCTAAAATTGACTTTGAAAATGAGCAGAGAAATTGTATTTTTGTCTGAATGAAAATAGCTCACAAAATGAACCAAACTGGGAAAAATATATAAATACCGTACTAAATAATAAAATGTAAATCAGGAAGAAATGAACAAAATTCTGTGGGTAAATGATCTTTCTGTGACTTTTTCCTGGTGAGCCACGTCTCACTTGCAAAAGTCGCATTCAGGCTAGTTTAAAACTTTATTTTGTTCTCTCATTCATGTTAATCGGTGCTGTTTGTCTGAGAAGTGAAGCAGAGTTTAGCTGCATCACACAAGATGAGACGGAGGTGAAAGACCATTAATTATGCATCTTATCTCCAGGCCTGTTACAGTAACTACTTTTGTTGGACAAATAAAGTCCCAGAAATAATTGTGACAAACGATAGTATTGTCATTTTAAGACCATTTTATGCCACTGATATAATTGCAATATGTGATATTAGTATACTCTTTCAGAATGCAATGAACTAGTAATTCTTAAGAATTTGAATTTTAAATGAACATTAAAATAACCTAAATATATAAAACATAGATAAAGCAATAAATTAAATGTGCCCAGTTAAGAAAAACTGCACTTAAATAAATAATGAATAAATATTAAACTTAAGCACAGTGGTATAAAGAGTCATACATCGGTTGTATTGTCATTTTTTGTTGACACTTTTTAAAATCAAAGTCGACATACAGGTTCATTCACGTTACTTGGCTCTTTAATTCAGCTTAAACCCAAGAAGAGCTGCCTAAGCTTCCACCCACAGAGAAACTCAGACACAGAGAGCAGACAATTAGAGGACAGATATGGTGTGAAATGACAGCAAAATGTATTTCAGTTTTTTTTAGGTTCATTCTCCTTGTAGGTGCTGTGAAAAAATGCTTAGGTGCTGCACCCAGTGTTAGGGTAAAACCCTGCTGTTTATTCGTGTTGGCTAAAATGTTGGTGAGTTTCTTGTGTAAACAAACATGCATATAAATGCAACAGGAAATAAAAGGGTCATGTTCATATGTCATATAATAAGTAGTTAATTAATTAATTAATTATAAAATAAATAAATTATGTATAACAGTCAAATAAAGATAATAAGAGCAGAAAATGGAGAAGTGCACTTAAATCACATAAATTTTGTTCAAAACTTCAAGAATTCAAGTATCAAGATATCAAGTAATTGTGTAATAATTTTTCTTAAAAGACAATCGACAATTTCAACAGTTAAACAAACAAACAAAAATACAGTGAAATTAGAAGGGGTACAGTGATGCTAAATAACTTTCACCTTCAAAAACATCTCCTTCGTTCCTCTTCACCATCATCACTCCACAATGCTTTACTACATGTGTGAGAAAAATGGGTGAAACTAGAGCCTGAAAGTTGAAGAATGTGTAAAACACTTAACACATAATGTGTAAAACGCTTAACACATCCTGCGCAGGATGTAAGGGGTCATCAGTGTTTCCAAGACAACAGGACCTCTGTCATACCAGAGGCACCGCCGCTTCAGCATTGTTTAAATCCAGTCCTCAGATGTGGAAACACACACTTAAAGGAGCCTATTTTTTGTTGCATCTTAACTCTCTGACGAAAGTTTAATCACAGGGTGACCCTGACATTATTTCAATCACTTATGTAAAGGCTAAATTATCAATATCTCCACAGATATTTTTTAAATGTCAAATGCAAACATAAACTTTAAAGGGTTAGTTCATGCAAAATACTTGGGCAAATCCAAATTCACTGTGAACAGAGCTGAAAAGATTAGTCAATTAATAAAGAATTCCCATAGTTAAGTAGTCATTTTTTTAAGCACAAATGGCAAAAAATCACTTGTTTCAGCTTTTCAAATGTAAATATTTCCTGGTTTACTTAGTCTTCCATGAGAGTAAACTGACAGGTTATAGTCATGTTTATGTAGCCAAATGATTAATTGAGAAAATAATCGGCCATTTAATAGATAATGAAAATAGTCATTAGTTTCAACCTTGAAGAAATATTTCTTATACAAGAAATCAGTCTGAAAAGAGATGCTGCTGTTGTAATTTAAAAATGTAAGAACAGAGTTCCATTGTATTGGGTGGCAGCAAAAATCTCAGAGACAATATCTCTCACTATAATTGGAAAATAAAACTAGAGCTGCAACAATTAATTGATTATTAAATTAACAGCCAACTATTAATTGATGAATCATTGATGAGTCATTTTTCAATAAAAAAAAAAATCAGCTCCTTAAATGTGAATATTTTCTGGTTTCATTTTTCATTTCATGTCATTTGATGATGTCATTTTGGGCTTTGAAAACAGTGATAAACATTTTTCACAATTTTCTGACATTTTATTGACCAAGCAACTAATCGATTAATCAAGAAAATAATCAACAGATTAATCAATAATGAAAATAATTGTCGGTTGCAGCATAAAATAAAACCTAAAACCACCTGCATGGTGAGTTTCTATTAGAGGTAAATTATAATAAACTATGGCCCATTTCTGCCAAACTTCAGGGATTTATTCTCCAATATTCATGTTAACTACAGAAAAGAAGTGTTTGTCACAGTAAAGCGTGTCTCCTCCACATCTTTAATGCTGTCATGCCTCTGTAACATTAACACTCCAGGAATTTGGACATTTCTAAATGTCACACTCATTAAAATCTTCCCTGAACAAGATCATCAGCTACTGTACTGTACATCACCCACAGTGTAAAATGTAAAAGCCTCCAGAAGAGGGCACTCCGTCTCTGTTTATATCCCTGTAGGTTTAACAGAGCTCTCCTTCTCTCCTTCGCCGCCCGACAAGAGCCCCTCAGTGTGACAAGTTTACATAGACCATCTGCAGACCTCCCTACCGCCATAAAAACACTAATCACAAGGTCATAAAATGTGACTCCATAACGACAGCCAGAATGCAGCGAGGGTACGTCTTAAAATGTTGGACCAACTGTAGTAGCAGCTACGCCAGCAAGTGACTGCAGTGAGACATGAATGTGGTTATTGATTTAGTTATTATTGTCAGATTTAAAGCTGCCTCTTGCAGGGTGGTGAGATGTAACTTGTTTAAAAAGTTGGCTCTGGAATTGGGTTGCACCAGTTATTCCATTACTAATTTTGTGTGCAATTCATTCCCAAGTTATTAGTAACTACTCACGAGTTTCAAACTAGTGATTCAATAAGTGGCATGCACAATTACAACACAAGGAATGTCTTAGCTAGTAAAGGCTTTAGAAATGTATACATTGGTGGCAAGGAAACATCAGTATTACTGCTGTATGGTGTAAACATAAAGTTACTGTAGTATCACAAGCTGTAATTGTAGTTTTAAGGGCCCAGACAATATATTAAACTGAGCTGCCAATCCTTTCCAAATATAGGTATGATTTAGTTTTATTCACATATACATACAGTACATGAAGAACTATATGTGTTTCAGAAATAATTGTATTTATTCAGTTTAGAATGAGAGGGAAAACTTTTTTCTGGCATGACCCTGAGCCACAAATTTGTGAATGATTAAAAATGACAGGAACTAATAATAAAAAAGGATCCGAGTTCAAATTTAGTGATATAAAAGTTTTGGTGATAGCATCAGAAAAAACAGAAAAACAAAGCAAAAGCAAAGCAAAACAAACAAACAAACAGACAACAACAAAAACCTACAGTGGCTCTGTCCCCCTCAGTGGGGAGCAGATTGGAAAATCACTCCTTTATACTAACCTAACTGAAGTTAGCATGTTATTGGCACAATGTTTTGTAACTAAGTTTTTTTGGCGGAAGTGTTCCTGATTGACATCATTGTGAAACATTTTGATTAAGTTAGATATCTCAAAATATCCCATTATTCCAATATCCCCAATATCCCCCTTAAACTCCTCACTCTAAATGGTTAATATATTAGCAAGCTAATGTTAGTCTTGTTAGTTGGCTATGTGACAGGTACACCTGGCAGGTAATAGTTGGAAATTATTTAGTAACAACTAATCTTTATGCAAGAACAAGTCTGGGTGGTGCAGCCTTTTTAATTTAATGATGTATAAATCTTTGTAAAGTCTTTTATTACTATGCTAAGTTTGGTGCAACTGGCAAACCTTTATTGTAGCTTCTGTTTAGAAAACAGATGTTTTGACCTTGATTTCCTTTTGGAGAAAACTGATAACTGGTGGGTGATGAGACAGGAGTGTTTTACATGTATAGCTTGACTTGTTGTTAGTGAAGTTAAAGCTAAATATGTCAAGCAAGTAGCACAAGTAGAGAGGAATCACAGAGACGGCACACTGACAAAGAAATATCAGTTATACAACAATATTTGTCTAATGTTTGCCACCATTAGCCATCAAACTGGTCAACAAGGATTCTTTTTGAACCCAATGAATTCATGGTTATCATGGTTGAACTTGCACTTGAAAAGTTTTAGCTTTTAAAAATGGCTGCCTTTTGAGATGGACTGAACAAAATCTGTCTCTGCGGAGCCATGCGAGCCGTGATCATGAGTAGGCTAACTTGTCTAACAGACTTTATAGCTTCCTAGCAAACAATGTGACTTTTATTAACTTTTTAGCCCGCAAGCAAACAATATAGTGTTTTTTTTTTGTTTGGTTTTAACCAGCTAGCAAACATATAACTATATATTAAGGTTTCCTCTCTCTTTATATCCTTTTTACTAGGTCTCAATAGCACTTTAACTTTTTTTTTGCATTTATTTTGATTTAAGTGAGTTTTTAATTGTACAGAGCTCTGCTTAACTTTAAATTTGGATTTACTCATTTTAAATGTAGTTTTGCTAAACTCTAATAGAAATAATCTCAGTTTGGCAGTGTTTGCCAAACTATCCACTTAAATGTAGTGTAACAGCAACACAAGTGAAGCGGAGTCTACTAGTGTTATCTAAAGTTTGCTAACATTAGCCACCCTAAGCTAACGGTCATATCATAACCAAAGAGAGGCTGGAGTGGCAAATCCACATATTGAACTGAGCAAGGGAACCATTTATTACTGATAAATTCAACTTTTCAATTGTAAGAGGAACAATGTGTTATTGTTTGTTACACAGGCTCTTTTTTGATGAAATATTTGTTGGAAATGTACAAATGCATGACCTCAGTATCTGCCCGTACGGCCGAACTCTTTCTCCCTTTTTCTCGATCTTTCAAAGCAGAAAAGCCACAGGAGAGCAGTTGACGGACAACCACCGCAGAGCCAAAATTTATTTCAACAACAAGCTGACACATTATGGGAAATCAAACACGGTGGGATATTATCGCAGTGAAATCACTGTATACCACCCACTTTGTTCCCATGCACAGCGGGAGAGAGTCAGAGGGAGAAAGCAACAGAAGGAGGAGAGGCTTTTTCTGATGGATTGTTTGGAAGGCGAAGGGTGCTTGGCTCATCGGCCGACCCCCGAGCTCAGCGGGCCGGTGAGCGGGCACTTGTCATCTGGAGTGTGAGGCAGCTGGGGTTATCCTCAGAGAGACGGTGAGGTGAAGTGGGTGACCATGTTTGAGGTCCGCCCAGCTGTTATTGCCCCTAATATTCAACAGATGTCTGGGAGCTTGGCCCACTAAGTCCTCGCACATGCCGGAGCAGGGAAATCAAAGCAAAGACCCGGCAGCCGGCTGAGCACCACGACACACACACAGCTGTTAGAGGGTGCACACTCAAACAGCTCTGTGTGTATTAAATCACTGTCATTAACCATTTAGTGAAATGATAGTGGCAATTAAGATCAGTCTTGATTTTTGGAGGGAGGATCAGTGAGCAGTGGCACTCAGACTTTTGTCGTTTCTGCACATTTTTTGGCGGAAAATTCAGTCGCATCTAAAATGTAGCTACATTTATTTAAAGGCATAATATGCAACATTTTCCTAATAGTAAAAAATGTATAGACTCATAAACATAATCCCTCTAAATCATCATTTATGACCCACTAGAAGTGTGTGGTGGTGTCTGTATCCGCAGAGATCCGGCCTGGTGCCTGTACTTCCTTATTTTCTTATTATTTTGCTGTGTTCGGGACGAACCCTAAATGTGGGTATTTGACGTCCTGGGAATGAGACTAAACAATAAACTACCTTTCTGGTTTATTTACAGACAGCTTGGAGAAATCATATTGATTCTACCTTTAATAGTCAAGAATGTAAATGTTTTTTCCACATCCATGTGAACTAATTCTACCTCTGTTTTATTTAACATTTACAGGGATGTGGCTAAAATTAAAATTTCTAATTGCAATTTGAGTGACTACTTCCATGGAGACAACACACACCAAAGCCAAAGATCTTATCAAATCATCTCCAAAACATTCATTTTAAATATGTTTTGGATGGCAGTGTCCCTTATAAAAATATTTGTCACACTTTCCCTGTTTATCGTCCTAAAAATATTGCCCCTGTTCTCATCATGTCAAGCCTCCTTCTCAGGGAGAGAAACCCTACGCTTTCAAACATGCGAGCGAAAATCGAGTTAAATAAAAAGGCACCACTGTGTTCAAACACATAATCCATGCAGAGGCTCTCGTTTGAGGGCGAAAATAAGAAAGTGGAGAGTTGCTTTGCTCCAAGTGGTCACAAGGGGGTTGAGCGTTTCGAGCCCCGGCTCACGCAGCTCGCTTACTTTGGAGAGCGCTTCAGGGAAGGCAACATTAGATATAATGAAACATTCACTGACCAGCCCTCCTTCCAGCCTCCTCTCTCGTTCGCGTCCATGGAGCAGATTCTGACTGAAAAGCTTTCTACAAGTTGTTAAAATGTCCAGCTTACAGCATGCCAGAGCAACATGGCAAGATATGAGAAGAAAAACACTTGACTTGATCACTCTTTTTCTTTGTTTTTGTAGTCCATGTAGAGGACTGTTTATCCAAATGTCTTCTAAATGCATTTATGGAGTGAGGAGAAAAAGGTTTATATGAGTCCTTTGTTTTCTTGAAGTGTGGTTACACTCACCATGTACACTACAGTACTGAGAAAAGTGCCATTATCCCTCTTGCTGCATATTTTAGGTTTTGAGACTTAAAAGGGACAGTTCACCCCAAATTCAAAAATACATTTTCCTCTGGCCTGTAGTGCAATTTATCCATCTAGATAGTTTTGGTATGAGTTGCTGAGTTTTGGAAGTATCAGCCATGAAGATTCCTGCTTGCCTCCAATATAATGGAACTAAATGGCATTCGGCTTGTGGCTCTCGAAGCGGCAAAAAAAGGCATTTGAAAACTTCAACAGTAATGTTTCTCTCCAGAAATCATGACCCATAGACCTTGTGAGCAGGTTCATTTAGAAACTACGTTCTTTCTGATAGAAAGAAAGTATTCAGGTAGAATCCACTGCAGAAAGTAAATAGATTGTACATGAAACTGCTCACAACAAGGTCTGTGGGTTCTCTTGAGAAACCGGGTCATGATTTTGGAAAAGGGCATTGCTGTTGAGTTTTTGCTGCTTTGAGCACGACAAGTCGAGTGCCAACTAGGCTACATCCACATCACAAAACAAAAATCCAGCATTTTGGAATAATCTCTAATCTCTGCCCATACTAACTTGCCTGGATCGAATATCACATGACCATTTATGTAAACTGGGCTCCGTGCTGGTGCAGGAAGCAGTCAGGTACCAGGATGAAACTGATGTGTCTGCCTGTCCTGACTAAAATGCAACCCTAGATTTTTAAAATCGAATCAGGTGTCCTAAAACACCAGCGTAGTGTGGACTTGAGGTGGAATCATAGCAAAACTTATGCGTTTTAAATCTAAAACATAGTAGTGTGGATTTAGCCCTAGTTCCATTGCATTGGAGAGAACGCAGACATCTCTATGGCCGATATTGCCAAAACTTGACACCTCACACCAAAACTATCTAGATGGATAAATAGTACAACAAGTGAGAGGAAAATTATGTATTTTTGATTTTGGGGGTGAAGTGTCCCTTTAAGTGCCTTCTAGTCCCCTTAGAAGGGAAAAACAGAGAGCTCAGCTAACTAAAATAAAATGACATCACACATGTTGAGTATAGACTCTAACCTCTTTTGACAGCACAGACAAGGATAATGTGAGTTAAAGTTGATCAAAAACACAGTAGAACGAGTATTTCATTTTCTGTTTTGTGGCCTCTGAGTCGGTTAGCACTTGCCTCGACATATTTTTGCATGGAAAGGGGAAGTATAGAATTTCATGATGCTGAATTACTGCTGGAGAAGAAGTTCACATATGATGTTTTTCCTCTCCCCCCCCCCCCAATTAATGCCGTTTCCCTGGTTTCCGCTGTGGTGCTGCATGTGTCCCACACTTGGCCACAGCGCCGGCCGTGGAGACACTCCCAAGTATATAAATTCACTTAACTTGCTCTGAGACACATTGATTCGTACCCAAATATCCAGTCAACTGTGAAAAAGATAGACTCCACAAATCAAGCCCGGCTCATAACGAGCATTTCTTGCCATCTAAAGAATATATTCATGATTTGGGGACCTTTTATGAGGAAGGTGATGGCAGATTGACACCAGATGTGTCATAAATTATCAGCAGAGAGATGCCAAGCTAAACAGTCCAGCATAAATATACAGTGACTCCAAATATACTGGTCGCTTCATATTCAAATACTGCTCGTCTGTGTGAGTCTATTTCCAACAACTGTGACGTCTTTGAATATTCTTAGAACAACACGTATATTTGGACACACAAATAGCAAGATAATTAATCATTTGATATCAATAAATAATTTGCAATCTTAAATCTGCTTTAACATATTGGTTCAGATCCTTTAAACATTGTAAGCATACTTGACATATAAATTTAATAATAGAATTGTTGTGATGTGTAAAAGTTTTGCCGTCATGATTCACATTTACATTATTGTTTTTATATTGTCGTAGCTCAGTTCTGCTGTATCTTATACTGACAACAGCTTCTACACATTCTGAGTTTTCATTTATTTTATTTCCTTTAATCAACAAAATGACTAGAGTTGGAACAATTAATTATTATTCAACTGACATAAAATTATTTTGCATGGAATTTGATAATTGATTAATCGCTTGAGTCATTTTTCAAGGAAATATGCTTGAACTCATTATAATTGGAATTATAATTGATCATTCTCTCACATTTAATCTTCACATTCAGAAACTGATGAAAAAGCTGAAATTGAAATTGAGTTTTTACTTGTTTGCCAGGACTTATTTCTACTCACCGTCTCCAAAGTCTGTATTGAACTGGGAAAAAAGAGTGTTCAAATATGTGGCTCCTCACCTAAAGGAGCTGGTCTCATTGGATGCTTTTGCAGTGATTCTAAATGACTTGGAAACAGGTACATCTGACTGTAGATGTTCTGAATTTTTTGATATCTTATGATCTGTAATTTGTTTGTTACTTTCATTTTATATTATTCTGTGTTTGTTTTGTATCCATGTTGTAACTGTGTTATCTGTGCTGCTGTCTTGGCCAGGACACTCTTGAGATTTATAAGAGATTTATAAACCCAGTGAGTCTTACACTCCTTGTTAGATAAACAAAATGTAAAAATATCTTTGGGTTTTGGACAAACCAGGTAATCTAAAGGCTTTGGGATCCAACACATAAAATCTGCACAAAAACATTATATAATAAGATAAGAAAATCCTCTGTTAGTGTCAGGGGAATTTGCTGTGTTATCACAGTAAAGTGGATAGCAAAATAGACAGAAGCATCAGAAAAAAAAAACAGTTAATAATAAAAAAGTGAACACACAATATAAACAAGAAGAAATCTAAAAAAATAGGATCAATATAAAAAAGAGGAAATATAGAAAAAAGAGACAATATATATAATATAAACTAGAAACCGACTCAGCTGTAAAATTTACACCATTGCACATAGAAAATATTGATATTGCACAGTTGAAATGAAATTATACCAGAGTGAATACTGATACTGCACAGCGTTTGAGGAAAAACATAAGCAAAATCGAAGTAAAAAACATTTAAGGAGGTCATAAATCTTTAGACATGTGGTCAATAAGTAGCAGGATCAGTTTCCAAGCCTGCTTAAATCTTGTCTAAAACTAATAAATTCACACTGACATTTAATTACTCTCTGCGTGTAGAGAGTGTAACTGTCTCGGGTGTGTTTTCAGTCTGAATGTGCCTCTGCTTTGATCCTGAAATTTTAATATAACCTGATACATAAAGTAGCATATAATGACTAAGGCTTAATATAAAGTGACACACTGTGCTGAAAGTGTTTTTGACTGACTGCGTGCAAATCCAGGCCACTTTGCTCTGATGTATAAAGTGTGTAAACAGTTTCATGA
Source organism: Lutjanus argentimaculatus (assembly GCA_034769285.1). NCBI lineage: Eukaryota > Metazoa > Chordata > Actinopteri > Lutjaniformes > Lutjanidae > Lutjanus > Lutjanus argentimaculatus. The sequence goes on along the minus strand of JAWZSL010000006.1, from coordinate 12,151,393 downwards.
TGCCCATATCTGAACTGTTGCCCTGCAGTCTCACCAGACCTGGTCACTGAATTTGAATAATCCCTCTGAGTGACCCCACGCTTGTGAACACAGTTTCTATGTGCAGCGGCACCAATGACGTCTCTCAGCAGGAATGTGTCCCCCTGGTTAGAGTGCCAGACACTGGGCAGTGTAAGTGAGTGTGAACGTAAATAAACCCCATTATACCAGCCATCCCCTCGGCTCCTGTCACACACACGAGGTAAACACAGAGCTTCCTGCAAAATACTTCTGGTGCTCTTGCAATTAGATCAGCCACAACAGCACTAAATCTCACCGGCTCCGTAGCAATTGGCGATGAAAACAAAGATGTCCAATCACAGGACACTGAGTAATCAACAGTGAAAAGGCCGCTTAATAAAGCGTGTCTGTGATATTTGTGTAAATACCAACAGAGCCACACTGAGAGAACATGTAACCTGGGTGAGCACCCTGCAAAGTGGTCGACATGAACTAATGAAATGTGACAAACTGTTTCCACACAAACACCAAGGTGTTCCCAGGACACACACGCATGTTACTGACGTGACTGTTACGTCATGCAGCACACCAGTGTGGAACTGAGTGGGTTTCTGTGAGGAGGGGAAAACAACCTTTTGACACAACATACCAAAAATAACCCTTAGAGTTAAGTTGATGCCTTTACAGAGTAACTTTTATCTCTGCTACCCTGCCTCATATAAGTTATGTTTAGATGCTACTTATTTGCAACAACAAATACATTTTGAAGGAGATGTAATTCCACCAGAATTATGTACTTCATCAGCATAATAGCATTTATTTATAAAAGGATCCCTATTAGCTGATGCCTGTGACACCAGCTTGTCTTCTTAGGGTCCTAAATGCTGATCATCATGCACTTCATATGCACGTCATATGCACATACAGCAGGGACCGACCGACCGGATTTTTGGGGCTGATACCAATACTGGGAAGTAAAATCATTCTGATGTATCTGCCGTAACAACCTAAGTTAAGATAAAGGATCAAATATACATAAAATGCTGCCTCTAAAACAAACCAACAAACAAACAAACAAACAAAACAATCTGCATTATGTTCTTTTAAAAAAAGACCTATAGCTGTGCTTGGCTAATGTCTGTCAAGCTCTAATATGCATCATCACATTTGTGTTACATTATGCTCATCACATGTGCACAGAACTTAACATTAACATATCAGACACATTTCGTTTGTTCTATATGATCTCCTTTTTGATAAGTAATGTAAGTCTCCCACTTCAAAAACCTCTGCCCTAAACTTTACCAAAGTGCTTTGGTTGACTAAACATGTATGATACAAACTCTGGTCTCTGGCGTCAAGTTCTGCATTCTGACACCCACCATCCACTTTTACAATCCCCAAACACATTTTTTTGTGCTTCAAGAACACAACTTTTTATTCCCTGCATGGCAAAAATATTCCCACATTACACAATTCAAAGAGCAGTTACCTTGGCCTCGTAAACAAGGCTGGATTAACAACAGGACAAATTCATCAACTTCCCGGGGGCCTTAGACCCTTAGGAGCCCCTATGGTCAATGGTGTGGCAGTTAGTTTAATTAATTTAATTCCTGCTTTTGGACAAATCTTGACATCCAGTCTAGAAAAGGAATCCAGTGTTAATATCCTGTTTAAATATCTTAAATATTTCAGTTGACATCATGCCTAAATGCGCAATATTCATAATAAACTCTGCCGCTACAGGTCTCTCACATTAAAACAATAACAAGATGTAGTTTAATGAGCTTGTGACGTAGCATAGGATCATGAATTTGTACAAATTACTCTGTTTTACCACTATGTTGCGTATTAACATCATTTCTTTGAGAGACCGTCAGAAGCCCTAAAGTCCTGCAGTTCATTGTGTGACTATTAGTTAATTAACATCATACTTAAACACTAAATATATAGTATCTGTCATTAAAGGGCTCTCTCACATTAAAACAATTTAAAAAAGCAGTTTCATGATGTGAAGTAACGTGGAATAATGGCAGTCGTTGTCTTCATTGTCATCTTTCTAGTAGGAAATGCACAATTACCTTGATTAAATTGCGAATTTCTCTGGGTTTGACCATTGTTGAACAGGATAATATTGGTGCACAACCCAAGAAAATGTATGTACATAGGTCTAGAGTTTTTATTAGACATTTTAATGTGGAAATATTATATATTATAGCTGTAAATGGTGTATATTCTTAGATTTATATTAGGAACAAAAGGAGGCTCAGTAGGACCCCCAAGCTCACTTTTTGCCCCAGGGCTGGCTAGCGAGTTAATCTAGCCCTGCTCGTACTGTAACATAACTGGTAAAAACTGTGGGACGTTGTATATTAACATAATTTCTACAAGGGTGAGACCTCTGGCAGTGTTTCTAACAATTAACACTGTGTAACATTTTGTAAGTGTCCCGTCCTCAAATGTGTGGACTAAATCCAATTAGCAGTCATTTGCGCCGTGACATTTGTGGCCAAACAATCTAAGGAGGTTTTGACAATCGAGTACACGGAGTGAGTGCATGTACGAGTGTGCAGGCCGTCCACAGAGAGCAGAGGAGGAGATTCTTGTGGTAGCTGGTTATTCTACCTAGACAGCAACCCTGACAGGACCACCTAGGCCCTGTGTTTATTGTTTGAGAAAGTGTTTTGGTGGACAGAAGCTGGGTACCGTTCTTAAAGATGTTGTGAGTAACCGATTGAGGCAGATCTGGAGAGGAGGGAGGCAGAGGACAGTGAAAAAGAGAGGACGGGATGCAAGAGTGTGTGTGAGGTGAGGAAGAATGACTTTTAGGGGTTTTCAAGGGCTGGGGGGTCGGTGGTGTTTCAGGCCAAGAGGGCACATGGGAGCCGTGGCCTGAGGATGGATCCCAGCCGACCCCCTCCTAGGTGTCAATGTTATGACATGTGTACCGCTCCACTGTTTTCTCTCACAACAACAGCACTTCATCTTCCAGGGTGGCCGGGCCTCATAAAAAAAGCTTGATTTACATGCTGGGGATCAGACCGTCCACCCTCTCCTCTTCCTGTTGCACTTACGCTTCACTTCCTGTGGGCCTGCGCCTGGCCGTCAGGGGTGATAAATAACCACAAAATGGAGTGGGGAAAAGTTGAATTCCCACTCCGATGTACACCCAAAAGAGAGGAATGCCGTTTCTTTCTTTCTTTCTTTTTTAACACGCTCGACATCGTAAATGTTTCAGTGTTACACGGAGGGTTAATGTAGGAGATAATCGTCCCTTTTAGAGAACAATTGGAATGTTTTGTCAGTTCTGCTTTGTTTTATCTACCATGACTGTTCCTCAGATGTAAATCAAGATGACTACATTGTTACTGTAATGACGTCTCACGCTAAAAACCGGCCTGCTTGATGTGTAATCACAGTTGAACCCTGCATATGGAAAACATGATGTCGGTTAATAAATGTCACACGCCATCTTTAGACTGAAGATGACTGCGGTTGTCGGCAGGGCTTTAGGACATTACATTTATTGTCATGTGTTGTCATGTGAGTCATCAGGGTTTATTCTGATTTATACAACTCTGCACAATGTCTGAATGTTTTAAAATATTCGAAGCGTGTCCTACATTTTTCTTGATTAAAGTCATGTCTGCTGTGTGGAAGCCCATTTCCACTAATGTTATGAACAAAAAAGAGATCCTGTTAGTCATTATAATGAAAAATGTTCTCTGAATAACTGAGATATTATCTCAAAATAATGAGTTAGTATCTCAAAATAGTTCTTAGTAAGTCATTATTTCAAGAAAGTTGAAATGGGCTTCCATACTGCTGGGGGCACAGTATATGAATGTGATGTATTTTTGAAAAAACTCTCATATCTAAACAACGAAACAGTCATTCAGTCCCTTCCAAAATGACTCATACGAGAGTTTTTTGATCTGCCTCTGCTATGGTCAAGGTTTGGTTAAGTTCAGGCAATAAAATTTACTTAGTTATAGTTGGGGAAAAGATCACCCTCATGGTTAAAAGAAACCAATGTTGACTGTTGGCAGAACCACAGTCTCCAGGGTCATAGTCACACGCCCTAATCACCCACCCTGACCTTGTCCCAACGTTTTGTGGCGACATATTAACGTCACACTGCCTCCATGTTTGCTACTGAGAGAGGACAGTCACCATTTGCTCAATTATAAGCAGAACACAACATAGAACTGGATCTTGGAACATGTGGTCACATGTTTCCAAAGTCAAGATTAAACTTTGAAACTCAGACCAAAAAAAGTTAACTGGGCAAATTCTGTTGATGAAGACCATGTGAGCTCCAGAACAGCTACTAAATGTATCTTGTGGTCAGATTATTTTGTCAAGTAAGTCATTTGAAGCCTTTGAGCAAACAGCCTGTGGGGACAGAATCATTTCACTAGGAGTTTATCTCACGTTAAAATTTGGTATGAAAATATAGATGACAACGTTGAGTAAGAGTTGAAAGAATTCGAGTTAGAGAAAGGGCGGACTGGAAATAAGTTTTTTCTCCCTTGTATTTTATTCTTCTACATCAACATGGTGCAGTTACTTTGCATGAAAGAGTCAGTTCATTAGAGCTGAGTATCAGTTCATGAGACCTTTGAGGTTAAGTAGTATTGAAACTACCCCAGTCAAACAACAGCTGCATTCGATCCTTTTGTACCCAGATCTTAAAATCTTAAAAAGAAAAAAAAAAGAAAACTAATTCTATGGTTTGCTGACAGAGTTGACAGTTCAGCGCGCCAAGATGCCAGCAAAATATTTGAAAGCATTACACACACCTGTGGTAACAGTATCACTTTAAGGGTACTGGTATTGGTATTACAGAGTGAACAGATTGTCTTGGCTCTACTTTTTACCAAAGAAAGTGGGGATGCACCATTTCAATCCACCAGATGGGTATCTTGCACGACTCTGAGCTTTTTAAGCATCTCAGGAATTGACCAGATATGACTGATCCACTTTAAATACAAATTCTTCATCAACGTCATTATGAAACTCTGCGTTGTCACTGTGTGTTACATTCATTAAGTCATGGCAGGCGGCAGCCAGCAGTCCCTGGCTTCATGTTAGCTAGCAAAAAAAATCCAATGACCTCCGTGCAGTGAGGTTCACAGATTTTAAATTTGGGAAAAGGAGTGCACTGGTATCGGATAGATAGGATTAGTATTGGTAGTAGTATTTTTACATTGGTAGTACTGGTGGTAAATCAAGTTGCACTTGACTTATATAATAAATGCAGTCAAGACTTTTAAAGAGTTTAGTAAAATAATAAAGAGAAGTGAACATTATGATTTCAAAATGATGTTTTGTTGGGTTACAGTGACCTTTGACAACCATAATCTAATCAGTTCAGCCTTGAGTCCAAGTGCATGTTTGTGCCAAATATGAAGGAATTCCCTCAAGGCAGTGGTTCCCTAACTAGGGGGGGCACAGAGCCCCTGCAGGGGGGGTGCAGAAGATCAGGAGAGAAATAAAGAGTAGAATAAAGCTGAATGAATATGATATATGTAGGGGAAAATAAACAAACAAGAGTACAAAAAAAATCAACATTTGAATCTTGAAACTTGGTTTGTATGAAACATCACATTCACAAGAATGTGAAAATGTAATGCCTCTGGCCACGACCGTCACCAATACCGAGGCATGAAAATACAGATTGTTGAAAGAAAACAGTCCCACTGAAAACTTTGAAAACATGACATTTTCTTCTCTGGATCATCCAAAGTAACAGGAACACTGTCTCCGGAGAGAAATTCAATTTTTTATTGCTATGGGCAGCAAAATTTCATCAACCTCCGTTGTATTTAGGTGGAGGCAAAAGTCTCAGAGACTGGGGAAAACAAAACCAGAACTGTCTGCATGGCTACAAACCACTAGAAATTATTGAGGAAATATGTTTTTTATAATTTAATTGAACTGCCAGTTACATGGAGCATTTTTCAAAACATTTCCATTTAACACGCACCAAACCAGTGACGAGATCTTTGACATGCGTACATTGACAAATGATCACTCCCACTTTTTCTCCACACGAATGTTTCATCCTTTCCTTTCACTGAATCCAACCACCTCTCATTGTCTCGGACACTGAGAGCATTATTCAAACATGGCCACTGTCAGCACGAACACGAGGTCGCCCATTTAATCAGCTCATGGTTCACAGGGCCTCTGGCGCCAGTGAAAGAAACACCCTCTCATCTTGTGGCACAAATAGGGAAGCCCTTATGCCCTGTTGCCATTGCCAATATATTCGAACCATGATGATGTTCCCACACAAATATTTCATGTTGTACGCAGCATCCAAGACTCACATTGCATGAATGGAAGAGGAAACCTGCGTTCTATCACTCTTAAAAGGTGGCCGGCTTAAAGTAAACGAGGAAAAGTCTCTTGACGCACCCCACCACGAAGGGTAATGCTCTTAACACCCTTTCATGTTCGTGGAGTATTTCTTCACCAGACTGGCCACTTCTTTTTTTTTCCTTCCCGGGACACAATCCCACTCTGAAGCGGCTGAACTTCACCCACATGAGGCGGGCTCTATTTCCAAAGATAATTGAAGTGTTAATTTTAATAGCCATTTCCATTTCATTAATTAAAGCAAACATTGCCTCAAGTGCCTCTTGAAACAGTCCCACAACATCCACGAGTGTTTCTTAAATATGTGTAATGTATGCACTGAAGCGTGTTATAAATGAGGTTTTCTTTGCTAAGTGTCCCGCTCTATTTTTGTATGTCAAAGCACATGATTGACTGCGCAGAAAAAGAAAACATCTTAATGCGTGTGATGGTCAAGAGTTAAGCTGTTTATTCCAATTTGCCAATAAAAAAGGCCTTTGAATGTGACTTATCTTGCCCGTTGAACTTCTCGTGCAAATATGTAAATGTATAAGAGCATAATTAGAGTGTAAGAGAAATATAAACAACTTCAATGATTTAAATGATTTCGGCTGCTGTAGCTACATTAATCAAAAGCTTATTACTACAGAAGAAAACTTGTTTTCCTCTCATTTATAGACTCAAATAAAAACATGAACGAAGTCAAAAAAACAGGATGCTCACTCTTTCTAAAATTTACATGCAATTTTTAACATTATAGAGATACATTTGACATATAATTAAATGAAATATTTATCATGGCCAGCCGACTTGCACTCAGCAGGTGCAGGTCACTCGATAAAGCAGGACTTGTTCATAGCAAATCAATTCAACACCTACATCAAATCAAAGCTACAATATTTTAAGACCCATCACTTCTCATTATCATTAAGTCTGATATCTCCAGATCTACGAGGAAATTCTAATTTGAAATAAAATCTCCCATTTAGCCGGTGGTTTGTTGAAAACCTGGCGTGAGATACAAGTTTATTTATATATCACATGTGTCGGGTCCAGCTCACAGCTGGGTGCATTTCTTTCTATCAAAAGCTCCCTTTTTAGTCTTTTTTTCAAGTTCATTTTCACGTCCACCGTGTGTACACTCAGCAATGCACATTGGAAGAAAACATTACTGTAAATGACCATCAGATCGTGTTTTCATTTCAGCCAAAAACAGAAACACTCAGTGAGGTTCACATTTGTCGTGTCAAAATATATGATTGGCTTAGAGTTCAAAACATTAACTTCACATGTCAATATGTACTGTAACACAAACCGTGAAGTGACTACATGTAGCTGCTGGACAACAGCCCACTTTGAGAAAGTGGTCGAGCAGGGAAGGAACATTTCCAAGTTTTCATTTTTAAGCTCAACATCAAATTCTTGCAAAACCGAGTTGCCCTGTGGTGATAATGAGATAACTCACTCCTGAGGATTTGGCACCTACAGCTCATGTAAACTGTAAACTGAACATGCACACAAAACTAAACCTAATCTCATGTTGGAAATAACACACCCTGAAAGGGATAGTTGAGATGATTTGAAGTGCGGTTGTATGAGGTACTTATCGATGGTAAGTGTTGTAGCTACAGTAGGTGCCAGTCTGCACACCCCCAGTTTGGAGAAGCAGAGAGGAGTACCAGAAAAGAAACTAAGCAATATACTGCTGTGGACGGGGACAGCAACAAAAGGTATTTTAGCCACTTAAAAAAGGTCCACCTAAAAAGAACTTAAGTTACAGCCCTAGTTTGTGATAGAAAAGGAAAATTAAGTTATTTTATTAAAACAGAGTTTGGAAAAAAAAAAAAAAAACAGAAATTGGTGATGCAAAACCACAACAGAAAAGTGGAAGTGACTGCTGCTTAAAACGAATAAAAAAATCTAACCAAAAGTGGACTCGCAAAAGTTAGATAATTTACTTTTTAAAGGAAATCAAAATGGAAATTAAAACATCACTATTCAGCTTTACTTGATTAAAACTAAAAACAATTGGGACGGCACCCCTGTTCCTAGTGTATCTAGACACAGTTAATTCCTACGTCACTTTTTAAATCTAGTGGCTGCCCCAGTCTCAGATAGAGCCTCAGTAAAACTAATTCATTTGAGGTTCACACACACGAAAGACACGTCTGGAAAGCTGAGCATCAGGCTGACGGGCTGGCTGAGTTTTTATGGCTACAGTCACCACACTGCATCCCTATGATTGGAGGAGCTGACTAAGTGCTGCACCAATCAGGAAGCAGAAAAATAATTTCACTGCTTTACTCTCCGATCAGACAGCCTTTTCATACAGGAAACTGCTGTTACACAGTATAAGGCAAATATCGCTCTCTCCAAACCAACCAGAATTCATAGGCGAAACCAGTAATTATACCTTGCCGAACCCCATGTTCTGTCGCTTCTGTCGCTTGTCTACCGCTGTCTCAATCAGTCAGTTGGTTTGTGTTATTGTGTGACCTTTGTGTTATAAAAGGAATAGTTCAGATCCACCAAAGTCACACAATAACACAAACAAGATTGAGGCAGCTGGACCAGCAGCTCCTGTGTTCTGTGAGGTAATATTACTGATTTCACTTACGAAGTTTTGTTGGTTTGGAGAGAGTGATATTTGGTTTATGTAACAGCAGCTTCTTGTGAGAAAATGCTGTCTGACAGCGAAGTAACGTGATGGACATAATCTAAATATAGCGTACACTTGAACTGCTCTAGATTTTTTTAAGGTGGACCTTTTTTTAAGTGGCTAAAATACCTTTTATTCCTGACCCTGTCCATAGCAGTACATCGCTTAGCTTCTATTGTGGTGCCCCTCTCTGCTTCTCCAAACTAGGGCTATGACCACTGGCATCTACTGTAGCTAGTACACTGTCTTCAATCAATAAGTACCTCATACAACCCCACTTCAAATAATCCGAACTATCCCTTTTAACAACTTATGTGAAGTTATTCAAACCAACAATGCAGTCCTGTGCAGTAAATGCTAACAAGCGAAACACTAAAAAAAATGACCTCATGTCTGTATGCTTATTAGAGCCGAGCAGCGTGGGACTCATGGCGAAGAATCATGGTTTCCCTCTCTGTTTTGACAGGGAGAGTTATGCCTCACAGGCACCAGATTCACCACCAAGCCTCATAAGCTTGTGGAGAGCATTTAGGGCGCCACAGGGGCCTCTTGACCTAAGAGGAAGTCGGGAGTATAAAAGGTGACAAATTGGTTTGTAACCAAACAAAGACATATGCAGACACCCTCATGCTGGAACATAACTGATTACACAAATACCAGCTGGCAAAGGCGAGAAACTGTCAGGAAATAATTCATTTTTGCTACTTTCTTTTAATATTAATGCCAACCTCTGGACCTCTGCCACTCCAATTACAGGAAATGTAAGAGCAGTAGGTCTCCCTACACCAGCCGATGATGAATGGAGCACTATGTGGGGGGAAAACCAGCGTGCTCGTTTTAGAGATGCAAAAACTGACCAGAAGTCTTTTTATAAGGCAATAAATGAGAGGGGGGGTTGTATTCAGATTTGTGTCTTTTTTGGTATGAGGCAGCGAGAAGGGCTTGATTATGTGATGTTCGCGGCACGTGGAGGGAGCAATTGCATGCGGTAAAAGGAGTCGAGGTGGCTTGTGCACTGTGGTTGGCAAAGGTGCCACTTCTGGTCCATCCCTTAACTCCTCACCACACTATTCAATTCATGAGGCCGAGGTTCTGAGAGCCCCCCTTGGGATGAATGAGCATGTGCCTCCCTTCTCGTAATTAGAAGTTTCCCCCCAGCCCAGATACTTATTTCTCTATCATCCATCATGGAGGTTGTTTCCCTACTTCCTTGCGCTCTTGACTCCACTGCACTTTTCCTCTTAACAAGTATGCCTTTATAGAATCTTTAGTGCTCCGACGCCGACCTCTCCTCAGCTCTTTTCAGTACAGTGGGTGTATTGAATGTAAATAGCGGAGTGCATGAAGATGTCTCCACACACCTCCACACAGACCAACAGAACAAACTCCAAAATAAAGTGAAACATGCCACGCACATCCTCTTTCAACCCAGCACCCTCTCTGTTTCTTTGCCCTTGGGGAGTGGGGATAAGAATGTGGCCTGTCCATTTCATCTACCGATCACCTTGGTGGTCTTTGGCAAAGCTGCTGTCAGGGAGTCCCCGATGTGCCGCTGACCTCTTCCCCAAACCTCTCCACTCATCTGCTGGAAGTGAACCAGGCCGAGCTGCCTCTGCTGGTCCTGCTGGCCGATGAAACCTGAGCAGGTTGCTTTCTTTGATCCAAGGGCAGGCAGGAAGACGTGCCTGGTGGTAAATTCATTACTGTGGAAAAGCAGCTTTGTCATGCTGCTGCTGGTGTAGAATTTGCTGATTCAGATCTTTTTAAACCAAACAGTTTCATCTTTGAATGTTGATTTTATTGAGGTTTACTTAGACTTGGGTCTTAATCTCAATACAGTCTATAGTAATATTGCATTAGGGCTACACCAAACAGATATCTTTATTATTGATAACTTACTGATAACTAAGTGAATTGTTTGGTTCAGGAAATGTCGGAAAATATTCCCATTACAACTTCTAAGAGCCCAAGCTGGTGTCTCCATATTGTTTGTTTCATCTGACAGTCCAAAACCAAGTGTAAAGCCACTGTCACCATTCTGAAGCCTCAAGTTTGCCATTATGGTCATGCTGTCTTAGGGTTTTCGAAGCCAGGGGCAACCATATTCAAACGAGAGCATGGATCTGGGGAGGATACACATTGTTACACCTCTGTCTTCATTGGAATCTAACTGCAAATCCAAGGACACACCATGCTAGTGACTTGACAATCTCAAAGTAACCATGCCCTAAAGCATATCGGACTTCATTATCTATTTTACTCTAAATATGACCATATTTTAATAAATGAATACCATGTTGTATTGAAGAAGACATGAAACTACTGATTGAGACCATGGACTCATTTGGAAAATGTTTACTGAAGTAATAAATCAAGTGAGAAGTGGGCTCATTTTCTATAGACTTCCATACAGTCACATTGTTTTTGCAACCGATTGTGTTGTCTGCTATAATAGGAGACTAAAATGGCAGCAAATATTCACTTTGGGAGGCTGATTTTTTACCCTTTTTTCTTGTCTTCAACAATCAGCTGATCACCAAAATTTCTGCAGAGATAAAAGATGTAGTTTTCTTGTAAACAAACCATGACACATTGTGAGTCAAAGGTGACCTTTGTTGTCATCCATTGTCCATGACTTTTGTCTTTATGATAACAAAAATAAACATGTGGTTAACATTGTGAATAGGTTGCTGTCTGGTTAGGTTTAGGCAAAAAAAACGACTTGGTTAGGTTTTGGAAACAATCATGGTTCAAGTTAAAGTAAGTGTGCTATGTTACATGTGACACAAGATCTAAGTCACGTAAATAACTTTGACTTTTGGTTTCACACAGGACATGAACTCCAGCCTCCTGGGTGAAAACTAGGGCTTGGACAATACACTTATCTCCCTTTTCCATACTATCAGGACACTTAGGTGATGATTTGATATTTATTGTGATTCTTTAGTATTGTGATTCTCAATATCATGTTATATTGCTGTTTTTGTTTGCTTTTTAACACTACATGAAAAAGTGGAATCATACACTTCTAGAGACTGTATGTCATGACTTATATTTTCAAAAACAATGCACATCACATGTCAGTCAGTCTCTCTGCTTTTTATTTTATTAATTAAAGTATTAATTATGATGCTAATTCCCATTAGCTCAGCAATGGGAATTCTCATTATGTGTTAGCATCGAGCTAAGTGCTAGTTATTTATATGTATCAAAAATCGATTCAGGAACACTAAATTAATGCACATGCATATAATAAGAGAATCTTATTTTTTTATTCCACCACTAGTGAAACCCCGTATTTGTTTGATCCATTCATCCACCCCACCTGCTCCATATACAGATCCACTCTTTATAGTATGTGACCTGACAGTTTTAATTTAAATGTGGTATTTGGACACATCTGTTCTCCACAGAAGTTAATGGGAAAGATTGGTCAATCACCTGAACACAAAATTGGACTGCTCTGCACGTAATGCAAAAGTCTAAAGTTCTGTTATTTGTTCGCAGATTGAAGAGAATAAGACCCGAATTGTAACAAACCAAAACTCTCCGTAAATGAGCCGCCTCATTCACTGCCATACAGGAACTGATGTAACCACCTCTGAGTGTTGAAACTTGGCGTGGACATCTGAGGACGCAGAGAGGCATTTCATACTCTGAATGTTACATTGACTTTAATATAATATATTTGACTTTGACCACATTTTGAAACACTGGAGCACCTCAGGGTGCTAATTGTTCTTTTTCATTTTATTACTCCGTTTTAAATTTAACCTTGTCTGGGATATTATTTTCTTTGTTATTCATTGCAAAGGGAATCTTGCACTGAGGGTACAAGTTGTATTAGATTAGTGTAATATGTAATTTATTAGGAAATAAAAAATAACATGTTCAGTTGATTCAGGGGACACGGCTATCTCTGAGGGCTGAGGTGTGAATCCAAGTCGACAGAATGTCTCCACAGAAACCAATTTAATCATAAAGAAATAAAAGTAATATGTTGAAGTCCTTTCAGACTTCTATGTGGTGGGTTTGGACGTACATAGGTCAAACATTAGTTGGTGTGTTTGCTGCAAAAGTAGTTTATTTCTTTTCTTAAAAGGCTGCATGGAGTCCTTCATATTCCACAGGAGCCGACCTGAAAAAATATCCAGGTAGCTGTAACACTTTAAACTTTAATCCCATTTAGTGTTTATGTACTTTCTCATTGGGCTAGAAACTATCCATGTGTGCACAAACTGTCCGTGTGTGTGTGTGTGTGTAGTGGGGGAGAGTAGCCAAGGGTCTGGCGGGTCACAAAGGCGGCTTTGTAAAGGAAGTTAATGAGTGTTTTGTGAACGTCTCTCGATGCTCTGCAGCTCTGCAACACCTCTGCAGCGCATCAGCTTTAAGTGTGTGTACGAGTGTGCATGTGTGCATGTACAGTATGTGTGAGTATTTATAACTATTTATATCTTCTTTTAAGCAGTGATTTATAATGTTTGTTCACTGTTTAATTTTTTGTGGTTTCGGGGGTGTGTGGGTGGCGGGTTTTCAAGCTGATTTTGTTTTCAGTATATATGCTGAGGGTAAAACACTATGGAAAGTTTAACAACGCAGATTCAACCAACGTGCACACAGTTCCTTTCATGCGCACATCTCCTCTCCTCTCCTCCTGTGGTCAAGTACCTTGCAGTTATTAGAGCTTATTTGTTCAAGTGGTGAGGAAATATTAAATATCACAAGTTCTCTGCTGAGACTGGGCAGTGATTATCAACAGATGTCTGCCAGTTGGGCAAAGTGCATTTAAGTGTGTGTATGTGCACGCATGTTTTTTGTGTGTGTGTTGTGTGTGTGTGTGTGTGTGTGTGTGTGTGTGTGTGGTGGCACATTGGACAGCGAATCAGCAGCATGAAAGTGGAGAGGTTGTGTCATCATGAAGCTGATTGAAGGTTCCCACTGCATCTGTACTTATAAGAAGAGAGAAAGAGGAGGAATAAATGAGATGGAAAGTTTGGAGCAAAGAGGCTCTGAGTGACGGCCATCAGACACCCCAGGTGACCAATAGTTCTAGTTTAGGATCAGTCTGAAGTTAACAGCTCCATTTTTTCCACTTTGGACATTATCTTAACCTTCTTCAGATGAGTAATGTGAACCGTCTGTCAGGGTGACCTGGACCCTTCACCTCAGAAAAGACAGACAAATATTTCTGGACACATAAAGATTAAATTATGTCCCATGTAACAGCCCGTATCTTGTTTAAATTTGTGTCTTTTTAAATTCAACATTTAAAAACATTAACATTACTTCATTATCACTCTGCTGAGCCAAATAATTACAAACATTGTAGACAGTGTGCACAGCATTATCTTATTCCCCAACTACACAAATGTAAGGACATTTTGAACTATAAAATATAGAATTTCCATTAATTAAATGACATCAATCATTCAAAGAAGCATCATTAAAATAGGGTAATCAACAAAATAAGTCTCATCTTACATTCTTCTCTCTCTTAAGTTCAAATGTCGTCATCTCAAAAGTTATAAAAAATTGAATCTCATCTTATAATATCTTGAAAACCACCAATCATTGAATCATCAAGCTTTATTTCTTGTCTTTTCTTTTTTTTTTTAAATCAGGTTAAACTGTATCCCTCCACTGGCAGATAACATCCGTGATGTGTTTAAAGATGAGCGTCTTCTTACACAGCCTGCTGCTCTGCTCAGTTGTGGAGGTTGAGGTTGTTGGCTTGTCTGCGTGGGGGGTCAAAGGTCAGCGGGGCTCAGAGGAATGCGCGGTGAATGACAGGAAGATCCCCAACACCTTCTCCACACGTTCCACCCAAAACACTGACCTCTCTTGTCCCCCGTGGGTGCTCACCCACCGCAGGCATTAGCCACTTAAAAGAAACTCTACACCAGAAGAAGCACACAGCACCATGTGCCAAATTACGTTAAGAGGTGACACCGGCCCAAACATGTGTCGATCCGCCGCCCTCCTTCTCTCCCTCTTCCCCCTTTCTTTTATCTTGTAGAGGGATTGTTATGCATGCTAATCCCGGTTAACTCAATTACAGGTTCAAAGATGGACAAATTGGCACCAGACACTCTTTAGTGAAACAGATACAACATCATCAGTGCAAGTGCAGAAAGACATGCAACCTGCCAGAAATAATCCAATGAAATCAAATAAAGTCGTTAATTAAAGCTGCTCTAATCAATATTTTTAGATTACCAATTGATTAAATTATTCGGTGTAATATGAAAGATGTCACTTGTAGAAATGAACCCTCAATGAATTATCACCCAACTCTGCAGTTCCTCCAGCATTTTAGCATCTTTTGACTGTTTTTGTGGATGGTGTTTTTAGTGTTTGTCATTTAATATGTCTGAGGAAAATGTTGATACTCATACTGGCCTCAGCTTTTCAGTATGCTTTTGCATTTCCTGCATAACATTACCGTTTGCTAACAAGACAGCAGAGGAGTATTTTGGCATCCATGTTGCCGTTGCCTAGCAGCGGTGTTCTTATGACTTAAAAGCACAGAGCATATCATGCATACGACTTCCCATGTCATAACCACAAGTTCACAAGTTCCATTGGAAGTCAGCAACATTCACAACTAGCTGGTGAACATAGTGTAGCATTTAGCTGCGGAGTTGGTAGAGACCAAAAAAGCTAAAGGACAGCGAAAATTCACAGGTAGACCGAAACATGCCTGCAAAGGAACGATAATGTTGCTCCATGCCTTCTGGATGTGTAAATAGGCCATTGTTGGCTGTGTTTATAACTTGTTGTACTGCCCCCAGGTGGCTAGAAAAATCAGTGGTTTAAAGGGCAGGTTAAAGTATGTTCCAGCTGTGATCCATCATGTTTGAGCTGTAAAAGTTAGTTAGTTGCAAGAAATCAGATCTTCTTAGGAAGATAAGCGGTTAAACGGTCTGCTACGGAAAAAGCAAGTCATGTTGGAGGAAGATACACAACAACTCAAGGCCAAAAATGTACTTTTTGTTCATTTTTCACAACTGTCCCAATTTCTACCATCAGCTATCTCAGACTTAACAACCACTGACCCAAATTTAAGTTCCTTTTTTCATTTTACATGACGAATATAGTTTAATAACTTTATTTCAGTAACTCTCATTGCTTCATGGAATCACTGTGGTCCATCACTGGAAGTTCTCCTTGTTGTTCCCTTAAAAACTTTAAATCAGTGTGTTTGCCCTGGTGTTTGGCCACAATTATTTGTCATTATTCTTGTAATCCTTGGTTGAGTTACTACATTGTCATTAACAAATGCATCACTGCAAATGCAAACCTGTTTCTGATTGGTGTAAAGCAATAGAAATTGACATTAACACACTTGTAACATATCTCATTGTAAACTGTTTTATTATAAACACCATGACAGTGTGTAAATGCACATCAGATGTAGCGTTGAGTTTGTACTGGTGCCACCTCAGTTTTCAAATTTGAACACCTAGCAATTAAAATGATTTATTCCATGACACTAAAATATAATAATTAATTTGTAATAAGATTCTCAACTGTCCCAGACACCAAGTTATAAAAATGTCTGCTTTCTAATTTTATTAATTATTGACAAAAAAAAAAACTGTTTTTAAATCCTTCAACAGAAGATATTGGTCCTATTTCATAGTAATTACCTTTTTTAAAAAATATTTTGATTGACTGTGTGCTTATTTTGCATCAGAGCTTGCAATTACATTATTTAAGTGAAATTCTTATTGAGCTTGGTGAAAAATGTGCAGTCATCCCCATTTCTACAATTAATCACATCTTGTCACTCTTTGACAACAGAGCACTTGGACAACAGTTAATCTGAACCAGTTTGTTTGAGCATCATCATAATCTGTGGTCAAAACAGAATAAAAAAAGAATACAAGAAACGTGCATTTATTTTTTGTTTAAATATATCTCCACATTCTGCAAAAAGTTCAGCCTCTGCCCTCTCTATGGTTTTACTACAAGGGTACAGTCTCTTTTGACTCTCTTCACTGTCAGTTTTCACTTCCCTTCTGCTCATCTCTGAGCTCTTCCACTCTGGTCCGTATGGATGCAGCACAAAGCATGCTGTGTTGAACTGCTGCCTGTCCTCTGAGAGCCAGACTTGCTTTCTTAGCTGGAGAACATAAGTGTTGACCCCAAGACAGAACCCTTTCTCCCCTACTGTGAGTGACAGCCCTGCTTGAAATGTGGACACAGGACCTTGTTGCCCCCAGTGGGAGGTAAGGGGCACGCTCCCTCACAACACTGCAGTCTGGGTGGGCTCAATCACGGAGGACATCTTCCGCTGGTGGTACAGTACATGCAAACATCTCAAATGTGAATCAGTATATTATGTTACGGCGAAAGCGCCCACCGTTCGGCCTGCAGGTTTTGTTTGTGAAAAAAAATCTAACCTGCTGTAAGTTTTTCAAATTAGCCATGCCAATTGAATTTCTTGTTTCTTTGCTCTGCAGATTAAGCCTGGTTTGTAAAACAAGAACATTAAATAATCAAACGTCGATTTTGGCCCGTCGAAGAAGAGCTCTACACACAACTCCGCCAATCCATAACATCGTATGAAACTCAAACTGACTCGCCGAATGTCTGCGTTTTAAAACAAGCTCACTCTCAGGCCAAAATCATTAGTAAAGTAATCCATCAGCCTAACCCCGACTCACTGACCCAAACCACAATGTCAGCCAACACAGACGGAGCCATTCACTGTTCAGAGGGTTCCACAGAACTTATCTGTCAGATCACGGAGGATGAACTGCAGATAGCACAGAATGACTGACAACAGAGTCTCAGAAAAACAAAGTCTAATACTTCCACATTCTCTCACACACACTCTGAGAAATAAAGGTGCTGACTAGAACCATAACATGTTCTTCGGCTTGTTCTCTTTGGAAAGACCTTTTTGGTTCATGTTTATAGAGGTTCCGCTTGGAACCCTTTCAGAGAGTTCTGCCAAGAACTTAACATAAAGGGTTATACTTAGAACCATCTGTGAAAGTTTCTACCCAGAACCCCCTATGTGAGGTTCTACAGAGATCCCCTCTGGGATAATGGTTCCACCTAGAACCCTCTCTGGAGGTTCAATCGAGAACCTTTCCACCTTCTAAGGGTGCTGACAAGAACCCACCCAGAGGACTTTAACGAGAACCTGCTTTTATTCCATGGGTTTAATCAAGTAATACTGAGAACCTTCTTATATTCTAAGGGTTCTATCTGCATCACAACCAGGGGGTGCTACTGAGAACCTTTCTATATTCCATGGGTCTATCAAGAACACACCCATGGGGTTGTACCAGGAACCTTTTTATATTCCAAGGGCTTAATATAGAACCCACCAAGGTGGTTCTACCAAGAACCTTTTGATATTTTAAGGGTTTTATCCAGAACACACTGTGAGGGTTCTACAATGAACCTTTTTATATTACCAGGGCTTAATGTGTAACCTACCCAGGGGGTTCTGTGGAAAATCTCTTTATATTGCAAGGGTTTTATCCAGAAAACACTGAGGGGGTTCTGTGGAGAACCTTTTGTATTTTAAGGTTTTTGTCAAGAACCCACCCAGGGGTTCAACTGAGAACCTTTACACGTTTTTATATTCCAAGGATTTTATCTATCTACATTTCAACAATCGCTGAAGCACTGTTTCTTCTTAAAAGGGTTCTTTGGATGAAAACGGTTCTTCATGGACCCCTTAGTTTTATATAGAACCCTTGACAAACCCTTTGAAAAGTGGAAAGGTACTTTAGAAGCAAATGATTGAACCTAAGCCCTTAAAGGAAGAGCCTTTATTTTTAAGAGTGTAAGGACAAACCTCTACACTGGAATGACAACATCTTTGAAACCTCTCAAACTCTTTCTCCTGCTTCTCCTCTCGACTTCGGCACACTGCTCGAGGAAACGGCGGTTACACTAAACCGGGTTTTCTTTGGCCGGAACAGAAGAGGCTCGCTACACACCGACCACTTATTGCACCAGATGCCAGTCACGGCCCGCTGATGTTTTTGTAGAGAAGTTTGGTGAAATGTCAGTCTTCTTCGTTCCCCCACTCAGCGTACATATATGCTTAAAAATTAGCCACTTTGTTAGCCCTTGAACCTCACACATCTTCTGAATGTATGTGATTCATAGGTGGGTAAGTCAGCCAGCGTGCTGCATTCAGAGTCCAGGTCGGCTTTGCCAAAATATGGCATGGAAAAACTTGAATAAATTGAGTTTAATGGAGTCTTTGATGCAGCTATTGTTGGCTAAAATAGCAGAAAAACCATAATGTATAAGTTTTAATGATGGAAATAAGTTGTTTTATAACCCAGCATCAACAAGTCACATACTGTAGGTATTTAAAGTGGGAGGAAAAACTGTGCTCTGAATCTCGCCAAGTATGAAGCTGTGTGGTGTACAAACAAATAAGCCCAAACAAGTCCAAATAAAGCAAAGTACTTTGGCTCCATTTATATAACTGGGCCTCTTACAGTTGGACTGGCCTCCTCTCTTTGACTTCCTTTGATGCGTCCAGCCCTGCGGTGTACTCAGATCCCATCAGACAGGCAGACACAAACTAGATACAGTGCACCTGAGCTGCTGAGGCCACCACACAGAGCAAGTGGGGAGATGTACTGGTATGCAGGAAAAACCAGCTCTATTTCAAGCTCTTCGAAATCGCAGAGAGGGTTTCCTTGTAATACCATCCGTCATATTTACTCCACGAGGGCCCGAGCCCACCCCCTCTTCAAACAAGCCCTCTGGATCCGAATCAAACATCTCAATAAGAAGAGGAAAAAAAAAGAGGCTTCACCATGCTGATCAGCACTCAGAGATCAACAGAGGGCAGAAGTAGTCCCTCGCTAACTACATCATGTTGCTCTTCAGATTTTGGTGAATCACTTTGTTCAGAGCAGGAGGCCGGCCTCTGCGCCCTCTGGGTCCAGCCAGCTCGGCAGCCTGTCAGCCAGTCCGACTCTTAAAGAGGTATTTAAATGTGCGCCTGCAGCAATGCGCTCACTCAATGACCTCTTTATTTGTTAAAATAGATTATTTTAAATAAATTACAGAGCACTTTCACTGAATAAACAGAGACTTTGGGGCTGCGGCCTGCGTTACATACTTACCACAGCCACAGAGATCCTAAATGACTAGTGAGCTGTGTAATCGCTTTTGATTTCACTGATAGGACTCTGATTCTTCGGGTAAAAGAGATGGAGCCATTGAGGAATCTGAAACGTGACACCGCTAAATGGGGGGAAAGTCTCGTGTGGGGAATATGAACTTATGATGTTTCTAACCCCGCCATGTCGACGGAGGAGTCCATTAGAAGAACAGAGGGGAGCTTGAGGGAGTCCTGTCATTTCTTCTCCCTGCAGCCTGAGAGGTTTAACACTCCTTCAGCCTGGGCCTGTGCCATGCCAGAGACGCCACCCCGAGAGAAGGGGGAAAAAAAGCTGAGAGGAAAAGGCTCAGACCTCACTTCTTCTCTCGCTCTTAACCTTTCATTTCTTTTGTCCTGAGCAGCCAGTTAATCACATCAGAGGTTAGAGCTGCTCCAGATGAAGAGAGGCTTCTCCTGCACCACTCTGACCACGAAACACAGCATGAGGAGAAAAGTATTTTGCGCAATTCGAGGCCACTTCCTAATTAGTTAATTTCCCCACGCGTTGCTGGTATGCAGCCTTTTTTCGAGAGTGTTATGCAAAAGGTGGGAAATGCACACTCTCACTCTGCTCTGTGTCCGTTTGCAGCTAATCTAGTGTGGCAGGGCCCAGTTATGCCTGGATTACTGTTGCCCAGAAAGAGATCTAGAAATAATAAAATGACAGGGAAAATGCTGGCGGACCAAAGCAGAGAAACCATGAAGAAATTAGGTTTGATTAACCTTATGAGTGCTTGTTTCAATTCTCACAGGTCTATTTATTTTTGAACATGTGGTCGACATTCCTACAGCGGCACATTTCCCGGCACGTCTATTACATCTAATCTGTAAGTGGTTCCAAAAAAAGAGAAAAGAGCTGCATGTATGTGCACATACGTCATACAGGCAATTTTCAAAATGGACATATGAAATGGTAATATGGCACTGACTGTTATTCATCAGGCATGCACAGATTGTAAATAGTGTAAATTCAGCAGAGAAATGATCCAACATTTCTTTGTATTGTGGTGTATTATTTATATATACTCATAATTAATCATAAGAACTGCAACTAATTGCCATTATTGATTAGTCTGCCATGTATTTTCACAAATAATCATGCTAGAAATTTGTGAAAAATTATTTCTCAGACCTTAAAGTGAAGTATTTAAACAATATAAAATAGTAGCAACCCAAAGATGCTCAGAAACTTTCATTATGACCAAGAAAAGCATCACATCATATCATTTGAGAAGCTGAAAAAACAATTAATTTCCCATCTTTTTGTTTTTAATTTTCTGTTCATCAACTAATCCAGTAGTTTCAGCCTTCTTGACCAGCGACTCCTCATTAGTTATTGTAATTCAGTTTATTCAACAATTTCTAAAGAAAAAAAGCAAGACGCAATTCTGCAAAAAAGATTGTGAGATTTTATGATTGAAATGTCATATTTTTTTTAACTTCAAAGGTCAGATGGTTGAGTAAGAATGATAAAAGACCTGAACCAGGGTTGTAGGTTTCGTTTTGACATTGCAAGGTTGACATTAAATGAGGAGTCTGGGGAAATTTTGAGCATATTTCCTCCATTCTGGAGAATTTTTATGCCTTAATTTGTGCCTTTGCTAGCTAAGCTATCAGTCACATTAGCAGTTTTTTAAGATTAAAAAAAGTGTGGTGGGAGTCAAATGTACAAGTGTATGTGTTTTTAATGAGGCAGACGTGTCCCCTCCATCCCCCTTGAAATCTGTACCTATAACCGAAACCACCTGCAAAAATATCATCATTATGTATATTTAAAAATACAAGCTGTCCCACATAGCTATAAACTGTCGACACTGATGCTGCAACTAAATATATCACAAACATCCAGTTTAATAATCAGCTTCAGCGAAGATAGACCAGAGAAGTCTGTATGCTAATTAATTTCTCCCTGTTGTTCGTGTTTCTTGACAACACAACCTGGTGTCTGCAGACAGCTGGTTAGCTAGTGTTAGCAGCCCAGCAGGTGGAGCCAGACTGAACAAAGGAGCATCCACACACTGTTCAGTCGACTTCGGTGCAGGGGTCGCGTTAACCGAATATTTTCTGTCATTGACTGAATTTTTTAATGATGGAAACGATGGAAAAATCTGATCGCCATCCAGAACTTTTACAGGTTAAGTTACCTTAAGTGATTCACATGCAACACCGTCAATCAAAGCACAATGCACAGGTAACCAAATCTGTGAAAGAAAGATTCACCTCGGAGCACGTGGGCATCATCGCTCGACACTCCCCTCAACATGTGCTGACAGCACGCTACTGTCTGGAGGCCTTGTGAGCGTGTGCAGAAAGAGTGTATGCTGAGTGCTTGCAGGATCGGGAAATCTGGCGTTCAGAGACGCGTTCATATTTTTAGCGTCCATATTTTTAGCGTCCATATTTGCTTGTTTAGGCAAAATGAGGACGGTGTTTTTATGCTGTTTTTCATCTGGTGTTGACATGAAAAGCGACCGCATGGTCGGTTTCTCTGCTCATCCTTTCTCTCCATGCCCCCATAAATGTATAATCTGTAAGTTTTTTCTGTATAGTAAATGTTAATGTGATTCAGTTGTTTATAAAAATCAAATGCTAATAAATAGGTGATGTCACATTAATGTCATTGTTATCATCAAAAAATGAAAATTAAAATGACGGGTAATAATGGATTGTGACGGAGTTCTTCTGACCCTGTCTGTCATGACAGACAGTGAGAAAGTCTAACACAACTCTAACACTCTCCTACTTTGACAGCAAACACAAACTGAGACCACAGATTAGTGTCTTGTTATGCGTCTCTGTTACATTCACTGGGAGGTAACCAGAGCCAGCTCGCAACTGGAAGTCACAAGTCTTGTAAATTGCGAAAGTTGCGGGTATAGTTTATCTATTAACACCACAGTTTACAGTCCTGTTAATGTAGCAAGCTGTCCTCCCTGTTATTTATAACTGAAAGTAACCTTTTAAAGTATATTGTAATAGTTTCACACTGCAAACATTATATACATTGTGAAAAAAACAAAATCTGAATTAGTTAATGCAATATATCACCCAGCTCAACCTGTTCATCATTTTGCAAACACGTAGATTTACCTTGTGAGCCTCATATTGAGGGTTTAATTTCAGCCCCAGTCCAGAGTATTAAACCATATTTGTGATTATTTATGGATGCTATCACATATTTTTTAAAGCAAAATTGACCAGGCCTGATAAGTCAACCAACTTTACTGCTAAACTTCTTGATGCCAAAAAATGTGATTAGCTTTTTTTGTTGAGTAAGCATGTATGATTATGAATAATTAGAGGGAAAACTTAATTCATAAGCCATTAAGCGTTATGAATAGCAATTTCTGTGACTCTCTCAGTGGCTCTTTAAGGCCACTCTGAATGCAGCGCACAGAGCCAGCTCAGTTCTCGCTCTTTCTGGCAGCTATAATTGAGCCTAATAGCTGCAGCACAGACATAGGGAACCTCTTTGACACCTAGACCAAATTTTCTAATGAAACGATCAAATAAGCATCATCCAGCCCTGGCATATCAAAGCCGCCGGCAGCTGGCAGCATGTCATAGTCTGACATTTGGGCTTTTTAAGCGCTGCCAGGCCTGTTTCCCTCCATGTCCTCTGGCCTTGTATTAACACTAATAATAGGGAAAGGTCCACAAGCAGAAGAGATGCAGTGATGAATGGAGGAGACTTTTGCCAGCTGCTGAGGAGGAGACGTTGGCTGATTGCATCTGTAATGGAGTGTGACAAGTCGCAGGGTTGCGAGCGTGTGTGTGTGAGAGAGAGAGAGTAAGAGAGAAAGGGACAAAAGGAGAGAGTGGAAAATTGAAATCTGTCCACTGATTTCATTTTGACACATACAGCGTGTGTCGAGCTGAAACAATTAGTTGATCGTCAGAAAATTAATCAGCAGCTGTCTTGATAATTGGTTCATCTTTTTAGTCGTTTTTTAAACAATGATTCCAATAATTCTTTAGTAAAAGATTCTCAGTCGTATGTAGGATGATGCTGATTTAGTTCTAATCTTATGTGACAGTAAAATTTTGGATCTTTCGGTTTTGGACTAGAGTTGTTAATGATTAATAGATTAAGTGCAGTTAAGAATTTGACCCATTAAATATGTATTAATAATTAATTAGTAGTATAGAAATGGCAGTGACTGCACCTCATCTGGCATTGTTTTCTCTGCCAGAGCCATTTCTTGGATAAAGAAACTTAAAATTAGAACGAAAAATGCAAATGAGGGGGAAAAATTGGAGGAAAAAAAAAACTTGTAGTGTTTTCAACTATCAGTTAAGGAAAACAATTACAGTCCTGTTTGAGAATGTTGTTCAGACAAACCAAGGGATTTAAAGACTTCTCAACTACAACTATTAACAGATTAATCAAGAAAATAATGGGGATTAATACCTTATACCACAGGTGTGTTTTTCATGTTTGTGCCAGTTCCTTTGGTTCTTCTCTTTGTTTGAACACAATTGGTGCACTTTGAAATCTCAGGACTCATTTTTCTCTTCTTCATGCAAATCATGCACAAAAATAAGATTACGAATATAGAAAGGACAAGGCTGCTACTTTCTATGGTTTCTTTTTCTATTGACTACAAATCCCACAACATGACCAAAACCAACAATACTGCCTTCCAATTCCTGACTGTGGCATCTAACCCATTTGTATGTACTGAAGATTTACAGCATATCTCAAAAATCATCCCCAAAACACTGACAATAGTTTCAATACTCCAGTGAGAATTTACCACATCAAGAGAATGTGGAATCAACTCACAATAATCTACAGTGGTTCAAGTATGTGTTTTAAATCACAGGAGCAGATGTTGGCGTCATTTGTTTTCAAAGTTTCTCCGTATTGACTAATGTTGAGTGCATACATGACAGTGTGCATATTAACATAGTTCATCATTTTACAAACTTCTTTGTAGAGCTGAAACTTTTGTTGTATTTTCTCATCCTGTGTGACATTTTAACAGAGTATCTTTGGGTTTTGGAGTGTTGCCTGGACAAAACAAAACAGCATTACCTTGGACTTTAATCAGTCAATTGAGAATATAATTGACGGATGAATCGAAAATTAAAGTAACATTCATCATAGAAAGACACACAATTACATAATCCAAAAGTCTAGACAAATCACAAGGACAAATGGTACAAATGCGAGAGCAGACAACAACAACAACAACAACAACAAAAACAGCTAAATGCAGAATAAAGAGTTAGATCCCTTTTCTATTCAAGGAAATGAGAACCTAAGTTTGTATTTTTAAAATTACAAGAATACAATTACATGAAAAATTTTAGTTACAAACACCATGCAAAATAATTCTGCTAAATGCATTTAAATTGTGCTTGTGGGGAATGGGCTACACATCTACATGACAGCATTGCTCAAATAAAGGAAAATAACATTAAAAAGCAAAACCGATCATTGAACTTTGTGAGTGTCTTTTCATGGAGCTTAATGTTGTTGAATTCAGACCAAATACAAGAAAGCAAAATGATTTCTCAGAGCTCCTCTTCCTCAGTTTGACATTGCAGCCCCAGCAGGAGTGCTCAGGCCTTTTCAGGAATCCCCAGTGGAGCTCAGGATGTCGTCAGTCCGTCGCCTGCTTATTTTTCATGCATCTATTGGGACTGAACACGTGCAGACCGGTGCCCACTTTTCCCCCTCTGCACTTGTTTGGTTACATTTGACTTTCTGCAAGATAAGAACCAGATTTAACTCTTGTAGCGCCGAAGCAGCAACTGGCTGAGAGGACGTTGACAGAGAGAGTGGCTGAAAAATGTCTTACGGGCGACGACTGTGTAGTCTGCTCTATCTCCGCGAGCTCGCCCCTATAATGTTACCTTTCAAGTGCTTTGTCACAGGAGAGAGGGCGAGATACTCTGGTTTGCTTCTCCTGTGGGCGACTCACACAGCCTCAGTGTTGTTTTAAGGGCCTTACTGTAATGAGTGTGTGTGTGTGTGTGTACGCGTGCATGGAGAATGTTTCCAGTTAGCCACACACTGTTTATTTATGGAATATTTTCTGACACCTACTTACACCATTATCATCCCCTTTCTTGTAAAGTCAGCGCTGCCTCTGAAGGTGCATTTATTCAGAGCAGTTTGGACAGATGAGCTAATAACAAAATGGAGAATTAGCCTCTGAAAATAAAAGGATATTCTGCAAAGACTGCTTAGATAGGGTTACAGCAATTACTTGACTAATCAATTTTGAATTGATTATTGAATTAATCACTATCTATTTTCCAGCTTCATGCATGTGAATATGTTCTGGTTTTCTTTAACTCTTCTATGACAGTAAACTCTGTCACCATTTTCTGACATTTTATGCACCAAACAACTAATTGATCAATCGAGAAAATAATCAACAGATTAATCATCAATAAAAATAATCATTAGTTGCAGCCCTAATCTGAGATCAACATATTTTTTTTCTCAACTCATGAAGTAATGTCCTTGGCGGTTCTTGTATTGTCTTTTTATGACACATTTTATATTTATTCCCTACAAACAAAATGATTTAGATTAATTCTTTACAAATTTAGTTTTTTGAAAAATTTCCCTCCCAGATTTTTCTCCAACCAAAATACTCTTCAGCTGCTTATTCAAAATTTCACACAGCCTGACATGAAATGCATCATTTGACCATTCCTGTTTTATTTAGCAGAATGTATTCCAAATATAATTTATTAATTCAACATTGAGCCCTTTGGATACAGGAGGAGAATATTTCCACTGTGGTGACTGCAGCAGTAAAGTCAGTGAAGTGTCACAGAGGAGATCTGAAGCTTGGCTCTTTTTTCGTTTTCACGTCACATTGTCTGAATGAATAAGGAAGCCTATTCACAGCTGATAAATGAAAACAGTCTCCTGTGTAGCTGTTCAAATTTTGGCTTGAGTACTGCGGGCTTTGCACATTTGTCCTGTCCTGAGTGAAGCTTTTTCATTTTTTTTTTTTTCTAATGTTTTTTTGCACTTAATCTAGGGATGCAATGTATCTAAAATGTCAGAAAATAGTTAAAAATGTCCATCCGTGTTTCACAAAGTCCATGGTGATGTCTTGTTTTGTCAGTCCAGAACTCAAAGATGCCCTGCTGAGAGACATTTTCACAAAAATCTTCTTCATTCATTTTACTGCATTCTTTTATTTAGGTTTTTCCTCAACCATGAACTGCCACTGACATGTAAAACCTACAGTGAGCACCTACACATTAGGTTTGAATATTAACATAATTAAGAGACAGGGAGAAATGAATGTGGGAAAAAGTGCAATATTTCATTCTGAAATGCAAGTAATGCTGGAGTATGTGAGTATTGAACAAGCAGCTATGAAGTGCAGTATTCAACCAGATGTATTTAGTTACTTTCCACCTCTGCTTACTACGCACAATATACAGAAAAGGATAGTGTAGAGTTGTTGCTTAATGGTGCTGTTCAAGACTTCTGTCTCTTCATTGCAATTTACTTCATTTAACCAGAATAATCCACTCTCTGTATTTTACACTGCTTTCCATGGAGACCTTAAAAACAAACAGTAAAACCGGTCACGGCGGTATGAACGCCTGTAGAATAGTTTGTTCCTCAAATGATACAGACTCTAAAAGTGACACCTCGCTCTTCAAATGCAGCTGTTCGCACCAAAAGGGTTTTCTGTAAGCACACCATACATTTAAGTGTGTGAGTGGCATATATTCTAGTCAACCTAACGCGAACAAACTGCTCCCTCTGTCCGTCTCTCATCCGCCTCTTTATCACTGTTATTTGTCCTGACTCGTGTTCTTGCAGAGCCGGCGAGGATAGTTGTCTTATTCTTCTCTGTTTGGACAAGACCTCCCTCCCTAACACCCCCCGATTTGCCAAGGGCTCTACACAATTAGGAGTTCAAACAATTTTTTAACAGGTAGGGATTTTTCCAGCCCTTCACTCAGCCTCTGCTGCTGACTTTTATTGCCTGAGGGTGTCAGTTTGTCACCGTGGGGGCAGTGGACAGGTAGCGCCGACTCAAAAGGCAGGGAAATAACTCTAATTCTCTGTTTGACATTGACAGAAGTCCTCTCTCTTTCTTTCTCTCCACTTTCTTTTCCCTCTTCACCATCTGGCACAGCTGCCAGGAGACGACTCGGACTGTGACCCCGTTGTCAAGGACACAGATGGGAATTAGGAAAAGTGGACTTGTTTCAAACAATTATAGAAATTACTTTAATATCTTAAAACAAAAAGACGGAGAAATATATTTATTTGAGATGTTGACTGTCAGCTTGAATTTCCACTCCAGTGTGTGTGTGTGTCTTCGTGTGTGTTTGTGTCTGCGGGTGTTTTTGTGTGACAGACAAACTCAAGTAGAGAATGATGTGGAGATTTGTGTCGGCCAGGTGTGTGTTGTATTGGACTTAATCTTTTACTTTTTTAAAATCCTTTCAAACATAAGCACCTGCCCGAGACTTCCAGAGGAGCGGGTCGTGACCTCGAGCCTCCAACCCTGAAATGGACACCGACTAATAGAGACCCGTCTGTTAAATTGTAATTGAATGTTACATGGCACTCTGAACTCAGAATGGTCTTTATTTTTCCCGTAAGCGTGCAGGATTTAGGCAGACGCTCCAATGACAACTTAATTTCATCACTGAGGAGCAGCTCCGAGTGTTTTTGTTCGAGCCTCTCCCTCAAAATACGGCCCTTATTAATGATAATTGGCGAAAAGGTGACACATGTCTGACTCTTGTTTATCTTACATTTTAGATAATTTGAGGCTGCACTTTTTTTCACAAGGACAAATTAAAATTGGAACAAGTCCCAGCACACAATGTCTTTTTCATGCAAAAAATAACCAGTGCTTTGTCGTGTTCACACTAGGGCTGCTTTTATTTCATTCTCAAGGAAGAAAGTATCTCAGGTTTTAAACTTATGTAATATGAATGTATTTTTATGGCTTTGTGAGAGTCAGTAAAGAGATGGCCGAAAATTCGAGGAGAGAGAGACGGAGAATGACATGCAACAAAGGTACCTGCCGAACTCAAGCTGAGGGCACTGCAGATAAAATATGGAGTTAGCATTCCTGCAGAATCACAGCCCAAAGTTATGATTCAAAGCCACTAAAGTTCTTTCAGATAGTGAACTGCTGTGCTCCGGCTGCATGCAGCTGTGAAGAATTACTGATATTATTAATCAAGAATACATTTTGAATTATTCACAAAGCTTCAGGGCTGCACAAAGTGCGGCCTGTGGGCCACAGTTGGCCCACCATAAGGTTCAATTTAGGCTGCCAGATGTTTCCAGGGTTCAGCGTTTTTTTTTTTTTTTTTTTTTTTTTCACTTGCCTGGTCAGACAATTGGGTCAAAAATCTTCTTGCCCAAAGTCAATTTTTACTTGCCCCTGTGGAAAATCTTTTTATTTATTATCGTTTATCAAAAAAACAACCAAGATTAAATTTAATTGTCATGTTTAATCTAGGGCTTAACAGTCTCTAAACTGCCAGAAAATAGTAAAAAATGTCCATCCCCGTTCCACAAAGTTCATGGTGATGTCTTGTTTTTTCAGTCCAAAACTCAAAGATGTTCAGTCTAATAACAGGGGAGGGCAGGAAATCTCCGTATGTCAGAAGCTGAAAACAGCATTTTTGACACATTTACATGAAAAATAACTTTAAACATTAATCAAAATAGTTTAATAGTGTAATTCTTTTTTACTACTTGCCCAGTCAGACAAGCAAGTTGCTAAATTTACTGACCTGACAGGGTATTTTACTTGCCCTGGGCAGGTGGGCATTCCTTATTGTTGAGGCCTGGTTTCTAGTCGAAAAATTATAAAATTACATTATCAATCTCTGTTTGTTTTGTTTTGGGAGATAAATTTACTCTTAAAATATGTAGGATCTCTAATTATTATCTCAATATTATTATCAAGTGATACTTGAGTCAGTCAATTAAGGGAACTTAGGATAAACAATTTTACATCTTAACAATATAATAGGTGTTTACTTTTGGCCCATGTCCCACCAGTAAGTTTCAGTTTAAGCTGAGGAAAAAAGTCTGGGGCATCCCCAGTTTATATGTTTCACTAAAAAAGCAATACCCTACCATAAAAGTACTGCATTTCTTGCAATAAAAGTAAAAGTAAAGTAATTAAGTAAAAGTGCCAAAGTATTATCGAGCTAACTATACTTCAGAGTGTTCATTATGTACAGTGGCCTGTTTCTGAGAGCTATAGATTATTGATATATTAAACTGTAAACAGTATTTTAATTGAGGCGCTGGTCCTCAAGCTACAGAACTAGTGGGTTTTTAAAGAGGAACCAGTCATGTAGTCATGAATGATGTGTTGCTTGTTGTAGTATTATTTTTATTGATTGTGTCCAGTGCTGATTTATATGCATATATATAGAAAGTTAAGTTTTGTGTATTTTAAAGGCCCATCTAGGGAGGAGCAAACCAGCTCAGACTGTAAATGCTGTGGTACAGTGTGTGTCAGTCATTTACCAGCCTGGGCCCCGTTTCCCAGAATCTCCTTAGCGAAGGTATAACCTCTGAAAGTTTACCTGCTTTTCAAATGGACAGTTGCAGTAAAGTGCACATCTAGCTACTTTCGCAAATGACATCATTAGTTTAAAATTAACTTAAAATATAAATAGAGGTCCTTAAAATATAGGACTTCTCCCATAACACTAATCCAATTTGTGAAAAATTGTGGATTTTTTTTTTTTTAATGAAATGGAACAAATTGAGGATATGGCTTTTCTGACTGTCTGGTGAGACTATAGTAGCCTGTACCCTAATTTGAGCCTGCTGAGTGCTGAACACTGCCAACAGAGAAGCACAGTGCTGACATACACCACATATACATGCATGTGTGCTCATAGATACACACAGAAACACACTGCAATTAAACGTGGATATGCTGCTACAGGTGTGTATTGTGTGACACAACAAATTTGTATTAGATCTTTTGTGTGTATGAGAACAAAATCATTCAGCTTTATCATTTATCCTGGCCTTTCAAGAAGTCTGACTGTGGCTTATATGTCCCTAATCATACTCGATATATTATATATTTTGTATTTATTGGAACTGTCACAAGGTCTCGCCAGGACTCTTAGGCATAGCTTCCTTTGCTGTAATATTAGATTGAGATAAAATGATTATGGCAACACTTGTTATGTTAAAACGTGATTTATGAGTCTTTACAAGTGATCAATCACTGTGTGCACCACGGTGAGAGACAGCTTACAGCTTACAGTGTACCTTAGCAGCTCTTCCTTAAGGGCACCTGCTAAGGGTTAGACTGGGAAACACTTGTGAGAATAGAAGTTACTTCACTAAGGTATACCTTAGAAACCTTCATAGAATACTAAGGTACATCGAAACTGGGAAACACAGCCCAGGACGAAAAGTCTATTTTATACTTGAATGTATTTCAACAAAGTCTGGTGTTGGAGTTTTTGTGATTATATTTTCATACCACTATTGTCATTTTCACTGCAAATGCATGTCAGTTCCAAATATTATACCTGTACATCGGTAAAAGCAACATTAAACCCCTCGGCCGGCCGGATGATCATGAAACAAAACAAAAAAATGGTATAATAAATGAATACTAAAAAGATTTTATTTTGATTTGAACTTAAGCATGAATACATAAATTAATACATCAAATTTTGTGTGTTGTTAAAGAATGAGGCTCTTAGTCACTGAAATACTAATTTATTGACTATTCAGAGAAAATGGGGATATATTTTGAAAAAAAGTATCCATCATATGCTTAAAATGTCCACTATAGTGTATTATTATTAGTTTGTCTGCCAAAAAATAATGTCATTTACAGATAAATTACTGCCCTACTTTTCAGTTTGAAACAGTTAGTGTATTGATTGGATTGATAGTGTATTGATTTAAAAACTGATGCAGACGTCTGTTTCTACAATGAGGTGAAGAACAGGCAGGGGGAGCTGCTGTGTTTACAGAGGAGAGGCAGCAGAGGGAGTACAGCACTGTCTGCAGGGAATTGTGTAATTGTGTGCGTGTGTGTGTATTTCATGTTTGGTAGTTGGTGTCATCTCTGGGTGAACCAGTGTGAGATGTAACAGTCTCTGTTCAGACCAGCAGCTTCTCTGTTCAGAAACTCACCTGCATTTGGACTCAGTTAGTGTTTCTTTTCCCCATCATCCTTTGTGTCTCTGTGAATTGTAATTTCAGCTGTTGTCTGCACGTACTGGCAGAAAATAAACGCCCGTTTCGGTCTGATTTCCAAAGTCATGCATAAAAGCAGTGAGGGCCAAACCTGGGACTGAGCTTGTCTATGTCTAATGTTTCCAAAACGGCAAACGCTGAAAGGCCCCATAATTGATCGGCGGGACCCCAGAGGGCACGACTCCTGTCAGATCAGCCACAGAGAAGAACTGCCAGAGCTACACACTGCAGGGAATAACAGCTAATTAGCCCCGTTTAAACATTTCCTGGTTTGAAGAACTTAAAGAGCGGGGCCACAATCACACGAACAATAGCTGCTCACTTAGTAAAAACCCCCCCGAGTCTGGATCAGATGGTTAGTAACGGATCAAAAACTGAACCGGATGACCTGCTGATCACCTGTGTATGAGGTGTGGAGACATGATGAAATGCCTGCACAGTGTATAAAGAAACACAGTGGTCCTGCTGTACAGTAAATTAGGGCTACAGCTAACTATTGTTTTAATTGTCGATTAATGTGCTGATTATATTCTCAATGAATCAGTTGGTCTTTGAAATATCAGAGCAATTGATGATCTCATCATATTGCTTGTTTTATTTTTGTTTGTTTATTTATTTTGGACAATAAAAACAGAGCAGCAGATACACAACAAAAGACAGAAAGGAATCAAATTGTGCAAGTGAGATAAAAAAAAAACACAAAATCTAGAAGCTAGTATGATTCTCACCTCAGTAATCATCACATCATCAGTCATTACATGAGCATCATGTAATCCACAAAAGTAAGCCAACAAGCAACCAAAGGATCAGAGAGCAAACATAAAGGGAGCAACGTAAAACAAGCAAAAACATAAAAGAATGTAGTGAGAATATGTGAGCGTTGGCTTATGTTTGAGTTTGTTTGTGTATACGAGTGTGTAGATGTGTGCATGTGAGTGTGTGCACATGCATGTAGAGAAGTACAGTTGTGCTCGCTCAACTCTTTACAAAACAGGGAGCAAAAGGTCAGTAATAGTCTGATATTTCCAGTTTGCGTAGTTTGGTTCATCAAGCAGGTCCTAAGCCTGTATTTGAAATTCTTGAATGAATTAGACTGAAATGCAGTTTGTTTGCTAAAGGAGAAATTACAGCCTCACTGTTGTTTGCGTCCCCCAACCAGTCAAGTTACAGTTTACATCCATGTCTGTCCAGAATCATATAATGTATGTAGTGAAGACTTTGAAGGAATTTAATATGGAACTTACCACTATATTGACCTGTAACTTTGAGGGAATTTAATAAAAGGTTTAAGTGTATGTTTTGGCAGAACAGAAGTTATCACTATTCATGTGTGATTCCAGTGAATAATTTCCAGTGAGAAACATGCTGTCTTGACTTAGAGACTATTTTTACAGATGAGGACAGAGGACTGATAGAGAGTTGAACATTATGATGTCACAGTGAAGCTGACCTTTGACCGTTTGGATATGAAATGTCATCACACCATCATTTTATCTTATTATATATTTGTGTGTAATTTTGTCATAATTTGCTCATGAATTCTTCAGTTATGGCCAAAAATGTGTTTAATGAGGTCACAATGACCTTTGACCTTCGACCAACAAAGTCTAATCAGTTCATCCTTGTGTCCAAGTGAGCATTTGTTTGTTTGAAGAAATTCCATCAAGGTGCTCTTGAGATATGATGTTCATAAGAATGGGATGACCTGAAAACATAATGCCTCCGGCCATAGCTGCCGCTGATGTGGAGCCATAAAAAGGGTTTTACAAAAATTTTGAATCACATAGGTCCATCAGCATACAGTCATTAATGTACACACAAAAAATTGCTGATTGACCCAGTAATATTCGAGATTAGCTGCGGGCAAGCTGCAGGTCTGCTGATCACTCACACAGACACACTCACTTACGCACCCACGCACACGCAAGCAATCACATGGTCCCTCCAGGCTTACACCTGGCAGGGACACTTACATCAGTACAACCAGACATATTTCTTATTCTGACAGTGAAAAGATTCACAAAGATGGTATTTATTGCTGAGTCAATGTGGTATACTGCAATATGTTACACAGCTGTTTATAATGCTTGTCCTTAATTAATTGGTTGTAAGTCTGGAAAAAAAGAAATGCATTTAAATTCACAGTAGTCATTTGACAAACATGAATCACAGACAGTTGTGGGATTATCTACAGGTGCACACTGAGCTGTTGAAAACCTGCCAGTCTATTGCCTAAAGACTTTAAGATAATAAACCTCATAAAAGTGTTTGCACATATTTTTGACCCAGCTGTAGTCAGTCATCAGTCGTTTTTAATAAGTGGTAAAGAGACTGAACCAACTGGTTTGCTGAGTTGATTCACTGTGTAATCAATCATATTTATAGATCTGCTTCATGTGGACTCATTTGGAATATTTTGATTTCTGACAAACCGGACAGCTTCTCTGTCAAGTTTTTCTTTTCTTTTCATAGTTAATCTCCTTGTTGATGTCAACACACTCACAGTTTCTCGGTCACACAGCCTCACTGCTCCACAGTTGGACTGAAGTGTTGACTTCTCACTTTGACTGTGTATGTGTTTCCATGCTGTGCCCACAGGACAATAGATACCATGAATAGACATTAATAAATAATAGACAGCTGAATGCCAACTCCACATAATGCTCACCTCGCTGAAGAGGAACCCCTCCTCACCCTCCTCACCCTCCTCACCCCTCAGCCGTCTGTCACAGATCATCATTAACGTTGTCTCGCCTTGTCCCTCGGCTTAGAGAGACACACACCGCACTAAAGCAAATAAGCCTTTTCATCAGCTGCAGCCAGATTCTCAGTTATCAACATCCCAGTATAGGATGCGGTGTGACCAGTATCACGCTGTGGTAATCTGCATTCTAATTAAATTGGACCCAGACTGTTTGCTCGGATGATCGCATGTCACTGACGCTGCGGATTAGTGCAGCGAAGCCACAATTAACCTTTAAAATGTAATTCCTTTGTGATTTAAACTGCGTGTACAGAGAAACTGGAGAGTGACCTGTCCCATGTGACGGACGAACTCTACTGAGCACATTTTACAGATGTTATTTTAAGGTCTGTTAAATTTTTTAAGTAGGTTTTGATGCATTTTTTCTAGTTTGCATACAGAAAACTAGATAGAAACTTGGAATTTGTGAGTTAAATCATCTTAAACAAAAGAACGCTGTGAAAGCAGGAAACTTTGAAGGAAAATATCTGATTAAAACGGTTAATAATTTATCATATTTAACATGGACGAATCATGAGATATGAGGTTGTACCTGAATTATTTCAACAAAAATGACTTCACTGGCATGTGGAGTAGTTTTCAGGTTTGTGATGCTCAAAATATCTTGTTAATCCTTATTGTGTATTTTTTGTCTCCATGTTCTTGAAAGGGCTCAAAGGAGCTATATTGCACAAAAATTCGTACAGCAGTCCAAATAGCAAATTGGAGTCATACATTGTGTATTAAATAGGATTTCAACCTATTTAATATGCAGTCTACGGCTCCAACTCAGCTGGAGCAAGTTGTTCCCCCTTGGTCCGTCCTCCCCAGACAGAAGCTCAGGCAGGCTGCAAGAACACTGCAGGAGCTGTGCAGGAGTCTGTAGGCACATGGGCATGCATATGAATAAAACAAATAAATCCTCATTAAATGCTAAATAAGATATACCTTCTCTGAGCTAAAGATAGCTCAAGATCCAACGAAACGTAACAGTGCATGCTTATTTTGAAAATTATTGTAAACATATAGACATGCAGCATTAATGAGGGATTGCTGTTACATTTCTACATCATATGGTGTTAACTAACTTCACAGTTGAGTCATGTTTAGTTAGACAGGTTCCAGAACACATGTCAAAACAATACACCTACATGAGTGACTGACATAAAGGTTTGAAAGAGGACAACAGTCATTTCCATTTGCTTTAGGACTGTTAATATGTCACTTTATTAAGTTGTAGTATTTTTTCATGCGTAACCATTTAGATTCCCATTATCAGAGGATGCTATTTGAAAATTTGCCACAATGTTTTTGTAATGAAAAGTTTCTCCTGTCCCAGAACTGTCCCGGACACCATATCTGTGTGTCCCAGGGGCTACTTTTATTTCGAGCTCTGCGTACAGTTGTCGTGAACAAGGAAAATCAAGTGTGTAATTGCTAACAACTTATATGCATCTGAAATATACAATGTAAAAAAAAACAAATGCTCAAATGAATTAATCTTAATAAGTAGTGAAAACTTAAAAATTGTTTAGAAGCTCTGCTAACTTCAAAATATTGAGTGCCAGTTGAATTTTCTTTCCTTGTGATTATTAAACTCATAATTTTCAATTTATATAAACTTTATTTAAATTGAAATAATTAATAGCAAGTGTTCAGTTCCATGAACTTATTACAATGAGAGAACAACATGTAATACTAACTCCAAATATTCAAGCTCTGCTAACCTAAAACCTTTGAGTTCATGAACTAAAAGAAATGGTGACAACTGATTCCCATAGTTTTTTTGAGTGCTGCTAATTTTGTCAGGTTTATGGTGTTGAACCCCAACACTGTGCTGTTTGATAAGTGGTTATAAACCAAATGGTTGCGAAGCTGTCAGATAAATGTTTCAAAGTAAAAGGTAGAGTATTGAAGAGAAAACAGAAATACTTGAGTAAATATACTTAGTTACATTCAAAAAAACAAGAGAGGAAATCTGAGATCTGGGATCTTAAAAATGATTTAAACAATGAATCAGTTGTATCAATCAACTGATGGTTTTAGCTCTAGTTTAAGGTTATTATTTCCTGATAACACCTTTCATCGTATCAGGTATGTCTCCTCTGATCTCCATCCTGTTTGGGTAATCTTGTACTAAAGCCTAGTGCTTTGTGTTCCCACCTGGCTGCAGGTTAGCAGGTCGCCAGGTAAGCATTTAACAAGCCCTACACTGGCTTGTCTGCTCCACTTAACACCTGACATACCCCCTCCATGCCGACCTTTGACCCCTGACCCCGGACTGACAACCCGGGAGAGTTCTCTTGGATACTTTCCTTTCTCCGCTGCTCAGGCTCTTTTCTTCTCGGCCCCTCACTGAGTGTCGCA
Source organism: Lutjanus argentimaculatus (assembly GCA_034769285.1). Classification (NCBI taxonomy): domain Eukaryota; kingdom Metazoa; phylum Chordata; class Actinopteri; order Lutjaniformes; family Lutjanidae; genus Lutjanus; species Lutjanus argentimaculatus. The sequence goes on along the minus strand of JAWZSL010000006.1, from coordinate 12,113,907 downwards.
GACTGAGACGAGGTGAAAGGTATCCTGGCGTTTTCTGAGAGGGGGGCCGCGCAGGTGTTCATGCCTCCACACCTCTCAAGTTCAAAAGCCACTGAGCCCTTAGCAACCAGGTAACAGTCAAACAATGTGTCACCCACCCGCCCCCACCCTGAGGCGACAGAGTCTCCTGTTTTACTGTCAGAGAGCTGGGCTTTAAAGAGCCTAATCCCCCGGCCTCATATTCACGTCATCCTCACCCACTGACAATGAAAATATACATATTAACCCAACTGCCAACACGCACACATGCATGACATCATGTGATATTATTCAGTCACACCAAAGTGACAAAAACAGCCAGACACAAACATTTAAAAACACAAACGGGCTTGTGCTTATCTAACAAAACACCGTCTGTGTCATGTCTGAATCATTTTCTCACCAACATGTCCAATATTTCCCAGCTCCTGCAGCTTTATGGGGTCAAAAATGGGAGCCGGTCCAAGCATTACTAGTAACATTAGTGTCAGTAATTTAATGCGCAGGTGTGAATGGATTCTCAAACAAGCCGGGGAGGCCCCCGGCGAGGCCTGCGCAGGACCGCCAGGGCCAGCGGCAGGTTTAAATAAATACGCTGCTGAGCAGACGTGTCGGCAGCTGGGGCCCGATATGGCCGCCGCTGTTTGTGTTGTGGCTTTGTGAGGGCACTGAGGAGAAAGCAGAGGGACTGCAGCATGTTTCCTGGGTGAAAAAGAGGAAAAGAAACACCTCAAGAGGAAAATGAGCCTCACCTGAAGAATGCTGTGTGCTGCTGCGTGTGCGGAGAGCTCATGAATACTGATGTTAGTGTTAATGTGTTTGTTGTCACATGCATGAGCTGATGCAAACCACCTTCACACCAGTTACTGTGAAACTAAATTATGACAAAGTTCTTATTGATGATGCACAGAAAATCTTGACTGAAAAAACAAGGAGAATCCTTCTTTCTGTCCATCAGTTATTTTCATGCAATCGGCTGTGTGTGTGTTAGTGACCAATGGTACTAGAACCATCAGCCTAAAATCTTTTGTGCATATTTAGTATGACTGAATGCTCAATGACCTCTCGTGGTTGCAGTGATTCACAATTTCTGAAAAACCTATATACAGTGTAAACTAAATAAAAACCTACGACTATACCAACTGTTGACACCTCACTCCAACTTAGAGGCTGACATTTTTTGGAAATCCCTCGGGACATGGAATTCCCGTGGGATTTACACAGGATGGGAGTCAATTTCACTATCCAGTGGGACAGGACAGGAGTGAAAGTCCATTCCTGTCTCACCCTCTACTCTCTACTCTTAATCTACTTACATCTAACTAGTTACAGGGGATTTAAGAAATTATAGATCAGGGCTGGATCAGGCTGACTAAGATTTTTTTTCAGTCAAATCAGGTTTGGCTGTACAAAAAGAATATCTGACAGTTTGTTTGTTTTTTTTCAGTTCAGTTGAACCATTTAAACCTGTATCAGCCTTCATGAATATGTTTTACCAGTGATTTCAAGATTTTCGCAGTCAGTCAAAGTAAAAGTATTAGTTCAGTTATAAATTAGCTCACAGGTGGACCTTCTCTCCTTCATGCTGTGACTTAAGGATTTATTTCCTCCAAACCAGAGTTGGTGATTGTTGAAACAGTGGAAAGATGTTTTTATTTTGTTTCTGTTTGAATGAAGCTTACAATGATGGTGCTAAAATTACACTTTTACAAAAGGAAAAAGGAAAAATCTGAGCAACCACAAGCAAACAAGAAAAGAAATTAAGAGAAAACGACTTAAAATATGGACAGACAGATTGAAATCACAGGCCCAGAGAAAAGAAAAGCCCCCGAGTGTGTTCGTCCGCTGCCCGTCCTGTGAGATGAGGGTTGAAGGAGTCGAAGGGGAGGCCACCAGATGCCAGATGGGCCTGTTCTTGGATGGTTTATGGATTAAGTGCTGAGCAGAATAAGGCAAGAAGAGGAGGATCGGTTTCAATGTTTCTGTCCAACCTGCCAAACTTCCCTCATGGACTTCCTGACAGTCATTAAAAAAAAAAAAAAGAAAAGAAAAAAAAAAAAAGCCGGAGCTGTTGATTCCTTCAGGCTCGCTGCCAGACGAGGTATGAAGAGAGAGCACCTCTAAGTCCGACAGTAAATCCAAGGATTCACGCTGAGCCACAGAGAGACACCTGCAGGATATATGATACTGTATATTTCACCTCAGTCAATGAGCTCAGGTACATCACGTCACTGCGCATTAGCTCAGCTTTAACTCATCACTCTCTTCTTTTATGTTACTCCACAAAATCCTGTGTCTCTGTAAGAACATTGAAATAAACAATTAAAACATTAGAAATGCTTCACAACTTTTCATGTCCACTAGCTTTATATTTAAACAATTTCTTTAATTTAAATAATCATGTTTTTTGTGCTGTTGTCCTGCTGTTCCTGAGCCATATTGAATTAAATTATCTGTCAGGTCTTCAATCAATTCCTGTATTTACAATTTTAAATAATTTTAAATATTGTTTCTTTTCAATTTGTCTGTAAAATCCTGAAAAAAAAATCAACTCAGCACCAAACTGTTCTTTAACCACCATCATATATATATCATCAGGGCAAAGATTTACTTCTTTGCATCTCAGAGTGCTACAAAATAAAGTATGTAGTTCAATGAGTCATTTCCCCTGTATTGTCTGATGCTCAAATTATTGTGGGACTTATTTCATAACAAAATCATGTAACTTTCTCCTAAACTGGTCTAATTACTTTCTATTTCAGTAGGCAATTTCCTTCTTTTCCCAAACTGCTTTTCAACAGCCTTCAAAGAGGACGTGTTGCATTGAGCTGTGAGTTATACCTGCGGAGAGCGATGGTGATGTTGTTAGCACCATGTCAGAGGTCAGGGGGTCCCTTGAGGTGGGTGGCGGTTAAAGGGGAGTTGAGATAACAATATGAAGTTGGTGGAACAAATCTGGAATTAAGAGAGTTCTAGCTGAAGACAAGAGACAAAAAAACAAATGAATCACAAATTAAAGCTATTAGCTAGTATCAGATGAACCTCAATTAAGTACACAATGAATTCAAAATATAATACGTATATTACAATTAGGGTTGTAGTGGTATACTGGTTTCACAGTGTACCGTGGTATGAAAATTGACCATGAATTCTATTGTATTTCTGTATTTCCATTTTACAAAAATGGAAATACAAAAAAGTTTCATGTGTATCACAACAGAATATTTTGTGAAATTATAATAAAGCCTTGCAACCAAAAAAAAAACCCTTTGTTTTGATTCCTTTAAGGGTCACTGTAACTGATAATAACAATAATTGTTTAACATCATAAACTATGATATTTTCTGAGACTGCAACTCTAATTAAAAAACAGTAAAATCAGAGGAAAAAAAATGAATGCATTAATTAAACACAATATTTAGTAAGTTGTTTTATGTACCCTGTGTCAGTCAAGTAGGCTGTAGTTAAGTACATGTAGACTGAGTTTGGTCACTCAGAACTGTTTTTACCTCCACTTTGGACACGTGAAATACAAAACAAGAGGACAAAATCACCTAAATTCATACCATTAATTTGGGGGGAAATCTAAACACATTTCAGACGCAGTAACCACACTTTTGAAATACTGTGCTATTGACAAGCCAACTACAGGGGATGGCAAGCAATTGCAACAACGGCCATGTTCAAGTTTTCTCCTTTTTCACCTTAAGCCAGACCTGTTTTGTTTTACATACATGCATGTTAACTGGACGACTCAATGCTTCAAAAAATGTGATAAACAATATGCAGGCCAGTAACAGTTGAAGCTCAAGGATGGATCAATACTGACTTCAAGATTAAAAGCTGTTAGTTTTGTCATTTCATGTTGTTTTACTGTTTATTTTGTAGGTTAACCTGTTGAACTTGGCTTTAGCATGTGCATGGCTAATGTGGCTGTTATTGTAATATTGAAGGAGAAACTGTCCATTTTAAGCTTCATTTGAAACCAACTAAGTAACAACAGTACAAGATTTTTATGTTTCTTTTTGTGGAGGTTAATACTACAGCCTGAGCTGTGTTAGATTTGTACAGAAGCTGACCAATCCTGCTCTGAGATCCGCAGTGTTGCCGCAGTGTGTGGTGTGTGTGTGTGTGTGTTTGTGTTGCTGCTGTATGTAAATGGGCAGTGAAGCGAGATCCACAGATAACGTTACACTTTGTTTTACTGTAAAGTACGTTAATTATCAAAAATAAAGTAATTTGCCAAAACAAACAAAAGGACGGCGCAAATGGTGCTAATACTGCATACTGCGCTGTTGAGCCAACCTAAATAACCGCAGGGGAAATTCTGTCACTGCGACAGCCCTGACTATATTTGTCCAGTTATCTTTAGAAATGAGAATATCACACTGCACTTGTGGTATAAAAAAAAACAAAACTGAATACGCATTTGTGCATGGCCTGTTAAATAACTCAAAAGGGGTCACTGTGACCTTTATGCACTCTTTGACATGGGATTGGTCCCAAACTGTCCAGATAGAAACATTATAACAACTGGGGGGTCGGGGAGGGTGGGAGGGGGTGGGGTGGTGCATTCACAGGTTTTTATCAGCTCTGATCTGCAGTCATGGAAACATGACACTCAGGTCGACACACTAATTTTTGCCCCTTTTTGGAGGCAGTGAAAGCTTGCCAGCTCAGTTAGTAATTTCTGTGACTCTTTTGCTCCTTTTGACCTGCTTGAAGGTGTTTATGTAACTGGTGATATGCTTGTCTTAAGCATATCACCAGTAATTCTTTGCAATAAAAGTCCCCAGTTATTTTGGTATCTAAAGGCTTTTATTACAAAGCAGTAAAATTAGGAAATGTTGGGTTTTCATCTACTGTAACTTAACACGACTCCAATCGCCTGAAAGCAAACATGAAACAGTAAAATAAAGCAGCAACACAGGAGAGAAAACAAAACTTCAGAGATTCAGTTAGAAACTACAAAAGTACTGAGAGCTGAGCACACAGAGACTCTTAAAACCTCTTTCTCTCCGCTCTCCTGCAAACATCAGAAAAATAACAGAAAGGAAAACCTGCCTACTGGCAATGGGAAAATGGTCAATCATTTAGCCACGTAAGTAAAAAAAAAAAAAAAAAGAAAAAACTACATGTACGCCTTAATTTTGGTAAAAAGTATTTTGATTTCTTGGTTATGACTGGACTGTTAGATTGTTGTCATGCAAAAACCTGAATAACCACTGTTGTGAGGAGTCTTGTCTCTGCTAATACTATATTAGTTATATATAGTTATATTAATCACATACATTAATACATTAATTAAAAACACGACATTTAATTCATTCGGGGTGGATTTTTATTTTCTGAATAAGAGCTACTTTAAAATCCACAAACTGTTGCTGCTTGTACTATATTTTGTCCACATGCAGCTGCCAGTGATGTTTGATACTTTGCTCACAAAAATAAAAATATAATCTAACGGCTCAAGATTATACCAACAGTGTGCGAAGCTGTCATTGAAGACAAAGGTGGCTACTGTGAAGAATCTAAAATATCAAAGAGCAAAGAATTTTTGCTCACCTGTAGATCAGAGAAGACCGTGGGTCAACAGTAAAAAGTCTATAAAACACTCGTGCACACTGTCTTCTGCAGTTGCAATCAAAGATTTCCTTGATGGGAAGTGCAGAAGACAATATACCAGAGTCTTTTATATTTTAGATCCTTAAAGATCAAAAACATACTTTGCCTGGTTTTCACCTTTTTTGCTTACTACGTAATTCCATATCCCATATGGGATATATATATTTAATGTCTATAATATTCATCAACAATGCAGAAAAATAATAAAATTAAAGAAAAAACAGTGAATGAGAAGAGGTGTCCAAACGTTTGACTTGTACTGTACGTGTGAGGTGTATTGGATTAAAGTAAACTGCAACTGTATTCAGAGTGTGATATCTGCAGAAAACTTAGCCGAGTCCTCTCCTCCATTTAAACTGTCCATCACTGTGCAATCCCGTTATGGAGGAGCTCACATGATAGTGATGAGAAGGCCACAGCGACCTTTGTTATTCTGACTTCATTGTGTTTCTGTGTGCGGTGAAACTCTCAGAGTGGGAGTGCAGAACCCTATCCTCCGCTCTATGAATAGCAGGGCCGGACGGGGAGAGGTAACAATAGCGGAGGTTTGGGTGTTCCCTGCATCACACACTCTGAGAGACCAGCCTTTGGTTCATCCCAAGTCCCTCATCAAATATTAAACCCGCTGTCAGTCAGCAGCAGCAGCGCGGCCAGGCCTGGACGGGTAACACTTTTCACAGCTGGTGGATCGGCTGACGGTGGAGGCTGTAAACTCGGTGGTGTTTGGTGGTGTTACTTGATGCTGCTGCAACTGTAAATACACCGTGTGAGAAAACGTTTTGTGCATGTTTCACAAAGATTAAAATTTTCAAGATATTGTGCTACTAGCAAAAAAATATATATATTATAAATCATCAATCATAAATCCCACTGAACAATATCCAGGCTGTCAGTCTTCTGTGATTTCTTTGCTCGTGTACTGACATTTTTCTTTTCTTTTTTTTTACTGCAGAGTTCTCACATGTAGCTGCAAGTTTTCTGATGAGTGCACTATGCTGATTACTTAAAATCACTGAAACACATGAAAAAGAAATTCAAAAAAACATAATGGGGCTGTTTCCTGGTGACCCAGGGGTTTAAGATGCTGATCATGTGATAACATTTTTGGTTCAGTTTCTTATTTTGGGGGCTGATGCTGATACTGATGTTAGAGGGAGCAAAAGAAATTTATGATACCCAATTTTCCAAAATGACGTAAGGGCACAGAAACAGTAAACATGTACATTACACTTAAAGTAACATGGAACAAATATACAGATGATTAAAAAAACATAAAATTCTGCTTATAAAATAAAAACAAAAACAACAACAATAAAAACAATCTGCATCTGTAAAAAAAAAAAAGCACATGTTTGTGAGGCATATCTGAAAACATACATGCCAATATAGCTGTGACAGGCCAGTATTTTTAATGACATTAGTTAACATGACAATTTTTATTTATTTACTTATTTATTTATTTACTTATTTATTTTTTGAGTAGCAAAGAGGGAACTATATCTAAACCATGTTGTATAATTATAAATCAATCAATTATGTATATTGGGCTGATAATATATCTTGCTGGCTTTAGTTTTAATTCCATCCTAACTGTCCAACATTGCCAGTTGATTTCTTGCTCTACATGCTGAATGCTCTACAATTAAAACAAAACAAAAAAAAATCCATAATGTCCTTTTGTTCCAGTTGTTGGCAAAAGAGCATGTTTTTGTATTTGGTTTTTTAAATTTGTTATCTTGTCTTTGAATCCGTCCACTCCATGGAGTTGGCTGATTTGTCTGACATTGTGATAGGATGGTTTCTTGGTTGAAAAAGCGGTCAACCGCATGAGGAGCCACAGGGGGACTAAACTCACTGTCGAGCTGTGTGCCAGACCCAAGGAGGAGTAATAACATACTGGTGACTGCCATAGACAAGATAGAAGCTGCAGGGCAAGTATCAGTGTCTACTTAAAATGACATTATATTCAGACGGATACTTTGTCTTCTAGTGATTGGTTAGGGAAAATCTTATGTCCCTCCCAGAAATCAGTTAGAGTGGAGGTGATGTTAGACTGAATATGGAAATGAAGTATAACAAGTTGACAGTTCCGTCTAATATCAGACAAAACTGTATCATCTTTCAAATGACTTCCTCGGAGGAATATTATTTTTCTGCTATAATGTAATGAATAATTGTAAATTATTGTTTTTCATACCTCTTTTGTGATTAATGCCTCTGTCTTTTCAATTATTACTATCTCTGCCAGGCCTGCTGGGGATCACGCAGCTGCTTCCATGTGTGTGTGTGTGTATGACTAACGGACCTGCAGCTTGTCTGTAGATAATCTAAATCAGACAGTTTCTTTGTTCCATATATATATATATAAAATTACAGTGACTATAATCAAAATGTTGGGAATTACAAAAGGTTTTCATCCAAATATTCTTTCTGGGTAGCCTGGTGGAGATGTGCACTCTACTGAGTGATCTCTTGTAGTTAAGCTCATGATTTGATGTTTTTTACACTTCATGAAACAATTTGTGATATAAAAGAGAATTTAAGATCATATTTTTATCACTTGCAGTTGTAGTGGTCCATGTCAAGGAGCTGTAGTGGAGTTTGCAGTGGAGGTGGCCTACATGATCGTGGCAGTACTGGAAACCAGCTTCACGATCATGGTGGAAATTCATGAACCAACACAGAGTTTACAGTGACGGTAAATCAGTGCTCATCTGCCAGAGCAAGCAAAAGCTCTAAAAAAGAGACTTTTTATACATTTGTGAACCTGTGAAAATTAAATAAGTTGCAAACCACAGTGAACTTGTTTTACTGGATTTCCCTCACTTTCCTCCCAGCGGGGATTAATCGCTTTCAGAAGTCTCTCTCTTGTGAATTTGGTCTGGTGCAGGAAAGCAGACGATGGGATGGATACAGAAAACTCCCCTCCACCCCGCCTCTTTGTGCCAGTTTTGGGATTAGTCACAGGATACCACAGATATTAATGACTCCTGTTAAAATGAATATTATGTGTCATCAAATCCCCTGTCGCATGATTTAATTTCCACACCCCCGACAACATAATGGTGGAAAATATAACTCCTGGAGCTGTCAGAAGGCCTGTAAGTGGTGTTAAGTCCTGTCAAACGAACAAAAAGGAAGAAAATATTTTTTGCAGGGTCCATCACGGCGATAATGTTTCAGCTGACATTCTCCCTCGTTACACCTGAGACAGGTGACTTTTGCGATGAGAGGATTATCCGTTATGGAGTTTGAAGAGGTTCCTATTGTGCGAGGCCAGGAATATGAATAACCAAAGAGTTTGGCGTCGCTAAAGGGGGAAGACATTGGCAGTGAGCTGACGTGAGGACACGATTAGCTCATCAAAATATATGAATTAGTAACACAGTGAAGACACTTTGGACGGTACTCTGCAGCTTCTTCATCAGGGCCACCTTTGACAATGAAACGCAGCTATTGGTCTGTTTATGAATAAGTGATTGGGTTTCTAAATTTGACTCAATAATTCAGAAGATAATTGGCCCAGCTTAATTGGCGGTGGAGCATAAAAGATTCAAGGTGCCTCTTAAGTGCAGCACATCAGGCGCCACTTATAATGATGACAGATGGCTGTTTGTTGGGTTGGGTGTCAGATGGGAAGGCTTTGTCATATTCACACTTCCCCCTTGTTAGGAGACAGATCAGGTTTTTCCTCCCAGAGCGTTACATAGTTTCTCTTTTTCATAGGCCAACTGTGACTGTGGTGAATTATTGAGACACAGCAAGCTGATGAAGTGCCAACCAGCGGTCCGCTGTCAGCGCGCACGTCCAATGTTTTGTTTGAGTTTCTTTGAACTAAATCAGCTTAATGAAGTACTTCACGGAAAATGTCTCGTGTTACAGGAGGAACTAAGTGGGACATTTTTACAGCTAAAAATTTAGGTTGCACAAGGTTTCATCTGCTTGAGTCTTTGAAAAAGATTTGATTGTTATTTTGTCAAGCTATAATATAGGAAGGTCCTGTTTCTGGGCAAATAAATTGCATTAAATTGCATAGGTTTGCATACTCACTGATACCTGATCCAGCACTTTAGGCTGTATCAAAGGCATTTCTGACACTGGTCTTAGAACAACTGTATTAAGTATGGAAACCAAAATCTGGACAGCAAATGAAATGCAGGTCATTTTTATTTAATTCCAGCAGTTTTTATTTCAAAATGTCAATTTTAAAAAGTGTTTTTTTATCTCACCTGTCTATCAAAACAGGGCAGAACCAGTAATGTGATTGGTTGTCCACTTGTTCAGATGAAAATAAGAGCTAATCACATAACTGGCCCTGCCTGTCTGTTTTGACGGGCAGTTGAAATTGTGATAATAAATAAAAATAAATTAAATAAATATAAATGAAATGGTTAATGAGATAAAATGGAGCTGTGAAATTTAAAATAAAGTCTTAAAGTCTACAGACATGCTAGCGTCTTTGTGGGACTGTACATAGGCACAGTGGTGCTTTGAGCTAAATGCTGATGATAGCATGTTAATATGCTCACAATGTCAATGCTAACATGCTGATGTTTAGTGGCTAAAATGTTTTGGCATCTTAGTTTAGCATTCAAAACTTCTATGTCAGCCTTCATGTGTGTTTTACCAGTTAAGACTCACATTTTAATGCCTCTCTTCATTATCTGTGATGTGAAAACATCAGATTTCCACACAGTCAGCATAAGTAGAAGTGTGCGTCCTGCTCATAGCCATAGATTTTATAGTAATAAAATCCCAGGAGAGTTTCTCCTGCTCAGCTGCTGTCCAGTGTAATGCTCCACCCTTCTCTGCTTCCATCACAGTTATTTTTGTTGCTTGTGGTGATTTTGAGACTCAGTTTGTAAAGTTTACAAGCTGCCATGCTTTTGCATAGTTCTGTGTACAATTACGCTGCTAAAAAACAACAGCTGAAACTTGTTTACTAACCACTTTCACTTTATCTCATCTCTTAACCACCAGCGCATGTTGTCACATGGCTTCTTTTTTCTAATAAGTGTGCCCCCAATATAAAGCTATATTTATGATTTACCTTATTTATAATTCCTAACTGAAATGACTGCTCAGCTTGAAGAATCTCAGTTGACTGAGGGGCCTCCAACTAATGATTCAGCATCTTTCAGGGGCAGCTAAAAAAAATATCATTAGCACCAAGTACAGTTGAGGCTGATGCGAATGTCAGTTGTCGCTTGTTTTCCAGGTTTTAGGTCATCAACCAAAGTATTCAACATATTACATATTACACCTGATGATGGTGCTGTGGTCAGAGTTCTCTCACAGAATTCATCCTAAATTGACCATGAACGTTCAAAATGATAATAATTGTTCCAACATTTCAGTCAGGACCAAAAGTGTTAGACTGACCCACCTTGCTATTCCCAGAGCTACACTGCTAAAATTTTAGCTATCAAATCAGTACTTGGTATCGACAGACATGCACAGCTCAGGTACTGGACTTGGAAAAGGTAGTACAAATAAAGTAGTACATTTCTGACCTGATGATGGCGCTGGATGAAAAATCCGTGGACAAAGTCATCGGTAAACAAAATTTCAACAAAATTTCAAGCCAAACCATCCAGTAATTGTTGTGACATAGTTTGGACCAAAGTGCTGATACAGCTTTCTATTCTGAGAGCTTCATCGCTAACCTGGATGAAAAGGTATTTGTTCTTTTTTTGTGTGTTTGTGTGTGTGTGTATTTATTCATGTGATTATTTACTTTATTCATGTGATTCTAGGCTGGATGATTTGGCTTATGAAAAATTTCTCAATATTTTTATTAGATATATCATGCTTTTTTCTTTTTTTATTTAACTAATATTAAAACTGGTAATGCACAATAAGTTACATATGACACAGCAGCCTATCTACTATAATAATAATCCTCTGTGGCTCCAAACCCCACTGACAAATAGCAGAATTTTACCTAAAAACAAAACTAAAATAAAGTTCTCGACAAATGTATTTATATTACCTCAACTTTTGCCCAGCAAACGACCAAAACCCTCACAAAGAGCAACCACCAGCTTATTTTTATTCATTAGCTCCACATTAATAAAGAGGTTAATTAACATAAATGAGGCTGCGGTCAATTTTGAGCAGAACAAACATCATTTTCAAGTTTGGCATTTTTCATAAGTGTATAATCACTAATGAAACATTTAGTATGGAAAACACACACAAAGAAAAGCTTGCTTGATTTTCTCCTGAATCACATATGAAAACTCCACATTGTATGAGTTAGCCGTGCGTGTACACACACCTAATGTCTTCCTGTGTTCAGCGTTTTCTACATTTCCCGTCCCTAATTGCCTAATAATTTAAACACACTTAGGTTGGCTCATTAGCTGTGTATGAAGACTTGAGGGGGAAACACCTGTTCATTTACTTAATGAACTCCAAAAAACACCACACTGTGTTCAGGGGCAAGAAAATAAACCGAGACATAACATAGTGGTCTCAAGACATACAAACCTTTAATGGAACTCCAATAGTAAAAAAGTAAATATCACCATTTATGCTTTTGTTAATCTACCTGTAGAGACAGGCTGGAGCTGCTTTCAGGGACTGTAAATCAAGTGTTTCCTCCCTTTGGCCTTTCACTGGAAAAATAATGAAGGGCTTCATGAGGCCTGGGGCAAAAATAAGGATTAAAGTAAATATCCAAAAGAAACCATTTGGATTGTATTAATGATATTTCCATGTGTGCACGCAAGTGAGTGAGACACAGAGCTGGTGAGGAAAATGACAATCTGTGCTAGTGGAGCAAAAATTGAAAGTGAAGGAGTGCTGCCATGGGTCCTTAGCGCAGAATGGGCAGGTGCTCCGTACTTCTAGCAGACTGAAGCATGTGAAGTCAAATATACATTTACAAACACAACCATGATCCCATGTGGTGGAATTTACAGAGTGCTGCTGGGCTGACGTATTTGTGAAGGCCAACCCAGGAGTTAGCATCGCTCTGGTTCTCGCCGCAAAAAGCCAGAGGGGTTTTTCTATTGGCTTTTGGATCAGTGCAGAAAATGAGCTCCGTGGAGAACAAAGATTTATGATACTTATACATTTTGCAAGATAATCTTCTAATTAACACCACTTTTATGATTTTTGAAGCATATATGCAATCGCCAGAAGTAAGAAGCTAATATTAGGCTATAAACAAACTACGCAACAGTCATGTCACCACCACTAAGCGACTCATGTTCAGCGTGATGATGTTTAATGTCCCTCACAACCTCTGTGGTTCGCATTTAGTCACTTGTTAGCGGCCGCCTTTTTTTAACTCCTTGATTCCACTGGGTACGGTTTGATCCACTCTCCACACGGTTTCATGCTTGACCAGCAGCTTTTCAGGAGAGGAGCGTTTGCTCGCCTGATTATGTTGACTTGCTCAGATTTTGTTAAATTTATCATTTTCCCCCAGTTTTTTGTGCTTCTGCCATTGGTGAGTAGAGCATGCAGTTAAATAGTTATTTTTTTGTTATTTATATGATTGCAAGTCAGTTTTAAAAACTGACCAGATTCTCTATGCTTTTTCACTGTCTGACATCTTGCCAGCTCGATGTGCTCTGTTCAGCTTGATGCAGCATCTGTCAAAAATAGACTTGGGGCGAACCGTCTGCAAAGCGGAGTGGAGAGCTGCTTCTGCAACACACTGCAGTGCTGCTGGTGGAAACAAAAGTATTGTCTAGAATGAAATGAAGCTGTAAGACATGTAAAAACTTTCAAACTCACTAATGGGGATTTACTGGCATATTTTATGTCATAGATCAAAATGTTAACATCTTAACTTGTGTTAACGACAGACCTTATCTCAGGCATCTAATCAAAAAACGCACTTACTTCAAGACGAGGAGCCGGAGGTGCAAAAGTTCTAACTCATTTCCAAGTTTTTAATATTCCTGCATGTATTTCTAAACATGTACTGTAGAAGTCATGTGGCCATGTGGACGGTTTAAGACTCAGTTCAAATCAAATCAAATCAAATTTTATTTATATTGCACTTTTCATACACAGCGGTAACACAAAGTGCCTCACAGAGGCTAAAAACAACAAAGAAAACCCCGAGACCGAAGACCCACCCCTCCCACCCTCACATGAATACACAAAACACACGCATACACATATCGATATACACACCCACTCACACACTCACAGTTCAATTCAGTCCATTTCATTATTTGTCCCAGAGAACAATTTGTGCTGCAGCAAGCATAAAAAACATATAAACACATCCAATATCACACTGAAACATACAGAAGTTGACATAAACCTGGGCACGGGATGGTTTACACCTATGCACAGACAGATTAAAAGTGTCCACCATAACTCCACGGCCTGTTATAATGTAGTGAGCATCAAAATACTGACAAACATTTCCTGTCAGTATAAGCATTATCAATGCACTGCACCATTAAGGATCAATTTTTATAATTTAGCATATACTCTCACTGTCACCATATCATCATCATCACCACTACAACTATAATATATACTGTTACTGTCATACTGTAATCAACAGACCTACTTGTTCCGCATGGTCTTTGTCCTTTTTTTGTGTAGTGTATAAAAACCACAACATATCAATGGAATAATATTGTAATCCATAATTGAAAGGTTATATTAACGGCAGTTCCCCTCAGCTCTACAGGGCTTTGTAGGGGTCTCAGCGCATTGATTTGGTTTTGCAGCCACAACTTTACTGTTTTGGTGTTCTGTCACCGCTCTCATAGCATTGCTGCAGCTGGCAGCTATTTTCAGCAAAAAAGCTCCAAAACCTCACTGTACACTTACCTGCTCAGCACCAAACAGCAGACAGACACAGTAAGCTGGTGAACATAGTGGAACATTTAGCAGAGTCAGATGTTTCCCTCAGGAGTTAAAGGCTGAATATTGGACTTATACCACTCCAAATAAATGCTAATGCTGCTCCGTAACTGCTGGATGTGCAAATAAGCAACTGTTTGCTAACAAGTCATATTAACTTAAAAGGTGATATATGTCAGTGTTGAGTTTACTGCCCTGAAACAACTTAAAACAATCAGTTACAGCAGTTTAACAGCAGACAGCCTTTTTAATATTATGATTAGATTCTTTTTAAGATGATGAACTGATTTTGATTGTAAAGATTTAATCTCGATTTGTTTGTATTACTTTTTCTGCCTTTAAAAGTAGTATCCATATAATCCACTTTACCATGAAGCCCCCACTACAGTTAGTGACTCACTTACTAATTTATAACATTTAAAAACCTAACTTTACCCAGTAAAATACTGTAAAACCATGCAACATTTTGCATGCAACAAAAATTCTCTCGCAACTTACTGTAAATATAATTACTATTTAACAACCTGGTAATGTTCCAGACTTTTCAGGCAACTATGAAGCATACACAGGACTTTCTGTCTGGTTATAAAAAAAGAAATTAACATCATTAAAGTTATGTGGATATATAATTCACATTTGAAAACTAGCCATGTATACTCAACCACATGTTCCGCTGTCTACTAGCAAACTTTACATTTTAGCCTGACCACTTCTGTTCCCCAGTTTGAAAAACAACAGCACCAATCACAGCGTTGTAGGCAAGCTTAGACAACCCAGTTTATGCCCTGGATCAATACAGAATTTCTTACGAAAATCATCCTCTTGAGCCCACACCAGAAAAATGGAGACAGAAAAATTACCACACACGTGTTGACAAGCGTGACACGGTTATACAAGTTGTTTGAAGTTGACACTTGCATCAGTCATGTTTCTTCAATTGGCATGACAAACATTAAGTTAACTCCTCACTGCAGCTTCTGTGCTGAAAATGACGATGACAGGACAGAAAAATGTCAGTTCCTTCTGACTGAGAGTCAAAGCACCATCCTCAGTCTGATTATCAGACTACCTGCATTGTCTTATATTCTCAGTATCCAGCAGTGTTGTAGTCAACATAAACCGAGACCAAATCATGACCAAGACCAGAGTATATTGAGACAGAGACAAGACTGTGAGGGGTTGACATCAAATCTAGAGCAAGTGTTGTCACGTTTCCAGCTCTCTCACCCAAATAAGGGACTGGTAAAGTGGTGCATGGTGTTGATGGAGACATTAGCTAATGCTGATCTAACATAACCACAGTATATATGCATTAGCTATATACACTGGTTGCAAGAAGTTTCAAATCCAATCACAGTGATGATTATGGATGTAATGATACCAAAAACTCAAGATACAATGGTACCACAAAGTTTTTTAAATAATGAATCTGATGTGTATAGCATTCTTTTGTTTTTATAAAATTCTCTTTTCATTTTAACTTAAAGTTCTTCTGCTTTCCTTTTTTTAATAAAATTGAATAAAAGTAGACAGCCATGATGTAAGCCTCTGCAAAAAATTGGCATGAATTTTCTTTGGCAATGAATGTGTGTGCAACTGCAAAACAAAAATAATACAGGAGTCAGTAGCAGTGCTTTTATAAAATAAAATAAAAATAAAATAATGATCCATGTAGTATCGATATTAGGTATCGTCAAAGTCTGGGGCAGTATTAAGACATTTTTTTAATTGCCATATTGCAATATTCGATATATTGTTACATCCCTTGTAATAATGTTAACAATGCAGAGGCAGTTTAGTCATATCCCCACAGTTGTGGTCTTGAATGGAAATAAAATCCAGAGTCCTCTTTGTCTGAGGGCGAGTAAAAATGCGGTCAATTTCAAGACGAGACAGAGACCTTGAAAAAGACCAGTCTAGACTACTACAACACTAGGTTTGCACGTACATGGTGTAATGGTATGACTGAGAATGTTTTTCACGCAGGACTTGCTGCTCATTCATCAGTGATCAAGTGGGTGACTTTTCGGGTGGCTTTGGGCCGTGCAGCGTCACCCTTTGCCATCTTCACCAGCACCCTTTGCTCAAACCTCTCTGTGCTGGAAACCCAAGACCGCAGGCCACAAAGGGCTATGTAAAGCACCTCACCCTTCCCTCTCAGTATAGTAATTAACCTGCCTCTCACCTCCCTGTCCAGCAGCGTCCTCAGAACAGCCTGGCAATCACCAGACACTTCACACAACAGCCTGCACACGGGAACTTGACCCTCATGGGTCCCTTTCTTCTTTTGTGACACTTTTCTCTGAAGCACTTCTCTTTCCAAAATATGGCGGCCTGCCATACCTCGCACACACGCAATGTCATCACATTCTGTAATGACTGCATGTCTCGATTAAAACGCTTTGACAGACCACTGTGAATTAGTAGCTACTTGTAAGTGATTTCATATGTTATAATAAAGGACAGAGAAAATGTTCTTGATGTGCTGTTCGAGTGGTTGAAGTCAGTAAATCACAGGCTCCACTCTGTCCATAGGCAATTTTTAAAGTAAGAAAACATTAAAGACTTATTAACTTTTAGTGGACGTTCGATGCAGGTCAAGAAATGGAAACAGGCTAAACAGCCAATAAAAGCATGAGCCCATCTTTGGCGCAAGTCATGACAAAAGCAGCCCTTAAATCAGATGTGAACAACTCAGCCTTGTTCATAACGCAGCCTGTCGAGAAACTCCACATCTAGCATGTTTGCAAGGGTGAACCTCTGAGGCCGTCCAGCACCTTTATTTCCATCGATAATTTCCTCTCCTTGGCTGATGACCTTCGAGCCCCCAGAACGGGCTGGTTTTGATTAACCGTGCTGTGGACTATAAGTGAGACCTGCAGGGTTTGTGACGCTGTGATGGATACTCTGAAAAAACTCACACCATCCAGGTTTTCCACACTGCCTACATTGTGTTGGACAGAGAAAGGAATTCTAACGTCACCTCGCATTATATCAATGCTTTCGTGCTTCTCAATATGAGGCAGCTACATTTTCCAGCATACAATTTTTGTTACTGGCAATCCAGCGAGAGAACATTGTCTGTTACCACCAAGACATGACCCAAGCACTGTCTCAGCACATTTCTTTCAAACATTTCAAGAAAAATCCTGTGATTCAAACATTTTGGTGCCGCTCTGTATCGTGCCAGTCCCACATTTGACCATATATTGTTGTTGGCTGGACCAGCAGGGTGGTGTTGTGATTGGTGTCACAGACCTTCAGCCAGAGGGGCCTGCGCTCAATTCCCCTTGACAGCCAAAATCCACCCTGCTGAGGTGCCCTTCAGCAAGATTTCCTACCAGCTACAGGGATGCAGCTCTGTAGAGACGCAGTTCAGACTGACATTAATCCTGACAAGACTCCAGCAAAAAAAACCAAAAACAAAACAGGGTCACTGGCAAAAAAAAATTAATCTGGCTCAACTAGTGAGGTGCTACGCCGGCCAATCAAATACATGCAACTCACAATCTTGGTAGTTGACTTTGTAACCCGAACATCGTGTTTCTACTGTTTACAAACGATGTGATGAAAGACAAAATGATCACTGCCGTGATAACTTTCCAGACTTGTATAATCCTGTCTCACAGTATTATAAACCACTTTGCAGTGTTCTGGCATCTGATAAACTCATAAATTTGACACTCAGCCTGGACCTTATGGTCTCACCAGTACATGGAGCAATACACCCCCACCAACATAAGCCCATGTTTTTCAATGCAGGGGTGTTTTCATTCTCACTGACCTCTTATGCTGAGGTCAGACTACAAGATATCAAGGCGATAATGTCCCTGCCCAGCAGACATGGGGCACTGGGGACGAAAATGAATGCTGGTAACAATGGACAACAGCCAACAAAGTATCTGTTGGGCCTGAGTCAAACCATGGACCACTGATCTGCAGTTCTCTTACCAGTTTTAATGCACTAAGCTGTGTTTGGTCACATTTGAATGTACCATCTCTGGAGTGGGGATGGGTTGTGATTTTCAAATTTCCAAATTATCATTAAATTATTTTTAAAAAATGTATAGTTTACAAAACATGTGGGGCACGTTCAGTTTGGCTTTGGAGAGGAGCTTGATGCTCAGGTTACAGTTAGAAGGTCATGTACTGGGCTCACTTCTGCAGAGGAAAAGTTCCTGTTTATGAACACCACAATGTCTCGCTACCACCCTTCATCAGCTGAGCTGTGCAGACCGGTAAAGGATAATTACCACCTACAAGCCAGCCTAAATTAGTCAAAACCAATGCACTCGCAGCTACAGTTCGGGGACAAAAATCTGGATCTTCCCAGCGAATATCAAATACATTTTTTGCTTGAAATGCCCATCCCTACTCTGGAGTCCAGCCAAAGCGCGCCCCAACCTGTGCCAAAGTGGGTTGTAGTGATGTCTTGTTGACCGCAGCCAAGCCGCGACAACCCACATTCTCCTCCTCAGACTCATAGCAGGAGAAAGAGGTTTTTTTTCTCTGTGTGTTCAGCTCTCAGTGCTTTTGGAGCTTCTAACTGACTCTCTGTGGTTTGAAGTTTAGTTTTTACTTTCAGGTATTTGCTTTATTTTACTGTTTCATGTTCACTTTCAGCTGGACAGGAGTCACGTTACTGATGAAAACCCAACATTTCATGATTTTGTTGCCTTGTAATAAAAGCTTTTACATAACAAAATAACTAAATAATTTATAGAATTTATGTGCTTATCCACTGTGTTACAGCCGCTCGACTCAAGACAAGCAGAGGTGGAAAGTAACAAAGTACGACAACTTTTTACTTTTACTCCCTACAATTTTAACACATATTAAAAAAAAAAAAAACAGGCTTATTATTTTAGTTTCATACCTTTGTGGATATTTATCAGCTATTTTCATTTTGCATCATTGCACACCACCTTCCCAACAACAAAACCAATGTTAACCTAAATGTATGGGACAATACCGCATAGAATCATAGACGATTCCTTGGTATATCCATCAGTGTATATCACAGACAACAGATGTGACAAGATGAAAACGATATAGAAAACATAAGATGTAACAGCTGGGAGGAGGAGAACCACCCACTGTGTGTGAGAAATGTTGAGAAGTTAGCTTCACCCATAAACAGCCAGTAGAAATGTCCTTCAGAGGGCCACTTTTTTCTCTTACATGTTGAGTACATTTCAGAGCCCGTACTTTTTCGCTTTTACTTGAGTAAAGAAGTTGAATTGGTACTTCTGCTTTTACCAGAGTTGTTTTGACACCAGTATCTGTACTTCAACTTGAGTAAAGAACGTGTGTATTTTTGACAAGTGCGTCATCAGTTTAAATACACACCTTCAAGCGGGTGGTAATGGAAATGCAAATCCCTGCTGCGCTGGGCTGACGCACCGAGTCAAATTGAGTCAAGCCAAGCCAGCATACGTGTTTGGAAAAGGGGCTGGGAGGCCTCACAACGTCCCCACAAAAAGACGAACCTGTCAGACTTTTTTTTTTAAAAAACCTTCTCTCATCTATTTGACGACTTCTCCAACATATTTAGTGACACTGATCCAAAGGAGCACATAGATCTCTACCATGCACGACTGTTAACACGGTTAAACGAAAGAGGAATGATGTTATATTTCATTTCACTGAACCTGCAACGATTTGACCATCACCACTGGGTCAGGAACATTATACCAAATTAATCACACCTGTCACCTCCTGGATACTCATCGTCTTCCTGCTGACTGGGAAGGAAAAAGAAGTAATCACTCATTGTTGGTGCTTTAAAGTGGAACAATGAAGTCAGTCCCTGGTATCTTATTGACTGATGTACGTCGTGAAAGTCCACAAGCTGATTGGTTGTGTCTAGTGTATAGTCGGCCATGTTTCATGGAAGAAGTTGTACTCCAAAAATAACTGTCAAAAAGAGTTTTTAAATTCTTTTGTTCCTAAAAATATTTGCTTCATCCATCAAATATTGAGCAAAAATCTCATCACCTTCAACTTTTGGATTTTCATGTTCCCTTCAGATAAATGTAGCATTTCATTTATTGTTCTTCGTTGGGCTGAGAATACTGTCCAGCCTCTCAGCCCGTTGAAAACCCTTCCTAATCCCTCTGGATAACATGAGAAACACATTGCCGTCAAGCTAAAAATAAAAGCTGTTTTTCTTGATTCCTGAAAGGTTGACATTGTGGAGGTTCACTGACGATATGTACCCTCTGTACACATCATGAAGCACAGCATTTTCCAAAGACACCTGGTGGAACAATTCATATCCCTGTGCCTTTTGTTCTTTGGAAAGAGACAGGATGGAAATACCTCATATATTCAACACATTTCAACAGAATTTGTCTTCTCTAGCGGTTGTCCTCAGAGAGAAACGAACACCTGAAGCAGTCACTCAGGGATGTCAATAAACATGGACGTGTGCTGTGTAACATGCCATCTTCACACACTATTGTTTCTCCGCTGAGGCCTGACTCATTTTTGAGGCTCCACACTGAATGAATTTTCCAGTCAAATATGGAGTGTAGGTTCCACTCTGTCGCACGTTAAATGGGACATAATTTGAGGTACAGATCAACATGGAATTAACATACTTCCACAAATCCAGAAGGGATATGCCCTCTGTAATTAGCAATAATGCTCAATTCATTTTGGCTACGACTGTTTTTTCTCCACAGAGGCACTCACTTAATCCCAGAGCCATATTTTCCCACCTCAAGAAATGCCACAGTGGAACATCTACATCTATATTCACACTTTTCAGTGTCTCAAAGTACTGCAGCATCTCCTAAGTAGTCTTTTGAAAAGCCTCAAAGTGTCATCTTTGGATAAATGCTATTTTCAGTGGGCTGTAATGAATAGCACTTAAAAAGCTGAATGGCTCTCGTATCAGGTTTTGTATCTGAAGTATTTTGGGGAACAATGAGGGAGGAATCACAAAGCAGAAGAGACAGAGAGCAGTACGGTTGAGTAATGACCTTGTAATCTGCCTCCCTGCTTATATTTTCGCCGCGCTCATAATAAACTCTTTTATGTATATTTATCTTCCAACAGATGCGGTTAGTAGTGACACCCAACTCTGGTCCCACCCAGTAACCGTCTCTTTGTTGAAGGATGGGGCAGGCTGAATTCAGGTGCTGAGAAGAGGGTAAGTGCTCAAGTGTTGGATCATTACTGTCATTTTTACATGACGATATCATTGTGTCTTCTTCTAATGGAACAGATCCTTTATCAAACACATGATCTGTGCAGACCTGCGAGTCAGAAGACGTCTCAATTATCAGCTCTGAAAAGGCCAAGTTCATTCATCATCTGCTGCTTACGAGTGAGACGGCCTCTGACCTTTCATTATGATGTGTACACAATGCAGCAGGTCTGCCGGTGCCAACGCATCTCAGGGAGGCTGAGCTCAGACTGAGGACGTTTTAAAATTGGGTTACATCTCACAGAACACAGAATCAATCTAAGCAAAATTAGAAAGTAACAGCATCACAGAATGGATTAAGATTATCTTTCCAGTAGGAGCTCTGGTTCTCTGTTAAAAAGACAAAATGTAAACACTTCCAGTAACCCATTAGTAAATGCATGACTATTAAAGATTCAGTAGGTTTGGAAAGATAAAACTCTTCAGGCAAAGACAGCAGGTCATAACTACGGGCGACACATAGACTAATCCATCAAAAATCTGTCATTTGAGTATCAAATACTCACCACTTGTAGGCTTGAAAAGTAGCTCTGAAAAGTTTGCAGCTTGCATAGCAGACAGTAATTAGAAAATGTATCAAATATGCATAGAAACGTATTAAATCACTCCCTGAACACAATCCACTTCACCACTGTTGATCAGTATGTTCCCTGCTTGGGTTGCAATTTACAACTATGATTATTTTCATCACTAATAAATGTTTTGTCACAAAATATTACGAAAATATTGAAAATGTGTGGAGGTTGATCTGTTAATTAGCTTGGCAGATTATTCATTGCTGACAGGACTTGGCTATTTATTTCTCACTTTGAGTCCAGCTTTATTTATTTATTAGGGATGAAAAGATAATTAGTTTCACAACAAACTGTGATTAAATTCCAGATGATTAGTTTTACCATTCCAAACTCTGAAAAAACTGCAGTAAACAGTGTCCAGAATCAAAGTTAGCAACAGTCTCCCAGACGCAGGCGTAGTGGCGTGGGTTTGTTTTGCATCAGTGAAAATTGGTCACAAAGACGAGATGTCATTTTAAATCATTTAGTATAGTATAGTCAATATAAAATTTGGTGAAATGATTTCAGTGTGTGTATCAGTACTTTTAAAAAATATTTTCAGCACATTTTAACTATACCAGGAAACCACTGATAGTTATGAAAAACTTTGGTCATTATAATCATGATATGAAATTTTCATACTGTTTCATCTGTATTATTTATTTTGGTATTTACTTTGACTTGAGTGCTCAGTTCATCATTTATCCAGTTTCTAATATCGTTGATTTTCTTTTCCTTGGGGATATTGGCTGATAAATCTTTTTTTCTTTGTTTTTTTACCTGCTCTGAATGGTCATTATTATATCATCCTTGTATGACAAAGAAAAGCAGAAAATCGAGCTGCTTGATCAGACGTTTGTCATCTTTGCTTCAACAATTATAATTAATTGATATTCAAATAATTACATCAATGGACTCATTTAAGCTGTATTCTAAACACTGGACTGAACAACATGGTGTGACTGTTTGGAATATACAAAGCAGATATTCAAATGGACGTTTCAACGTTTAATATTTTGACACTTTTTTTTTTGCCTTGACTTTTGTGTCTTTTAGCAAGCTGCAAAGTTTTCAGAGCCACCAAGCTTAAATGCATTGAGTTTTTGAAGATCAAAAGATAGGTTTTTAGTGTAGCATTCCTTTAAACATACAGTTTGATGACAGCCAGCTAGTTTGCTGACTTCTGATGTAGCTCAGCAGTCAATCGTGACACAAAACCCCCCTTTTACAGCAACAAATAACTAATTCTGTGATAAGAACTACCTAAAATGACAGAGACCATCTTTGGAAAAAATGTATTGCTTGGCCCATGTCCTATGTACTAACATGGAGAGGACGGAGTTTATGACCAGTACTGCAGCCAGCCACCAGGGGGTGAATGAGATGTTTTGGCTTCAGTTTTGGAGAGCTGTATCAGAGTATGTAGTCGCTTTCAGGGAGTATTCCTTTAACTGGGGATCAAGAGTAATCAATCTGGTATTGCATGATGGATTGTAATTTTTGCGTTCTTTGTTAGATTGAATAAATATCACATGGCCTATAAAGAGTCTTTGTTATTGCTCTGTCATCGCTCCCGTTCCCTCTGCATCTAAAATATGATACAAGAGCCATTCAGCTTTAAGTGCTATTCATTACAGCCCACTGAAAATAGCATTCATCCATGGCCTCTAAAGAGAGAAAGACTTTCAGTTTTCTGTCCCCGTGCCTCTTTTTCAGAATCTGTGCTTTTACTGGCAGGTCTTCTCACCAGACCAGCGGGCTATAAATATGACCCCTCTGAATGCCCACATCCGTGCCCCTAAAATAAATCATGTGCCTTTCAGCTGGAGCAGACACACGGCACCTACCAGGACCGTCCACACAAGCTGCAGTCTGCAAACGAGACAAGCAGAGTTCTCAGATCACAATCTACCAACACACACACACTTAGGGACACCCACAGACAACACCAGACAACAGAGGACAGCAATCCTCTGAAGTACCCTGGGAACTGAGCTCTGCTGGCTCACCTCGGGGCTCTGAATAACTGGATGCCAGCTCTGGCCCAGCACAGGCCCTGCCTCGCCTCGCCTGTCACTCCTCTTGCTGCTGGCTGGCCCTGTGTGCTGTAACAGAGAATAGGAGCCAGTGTGGTGACCGGGGGGACTGGAGCTCATCAGAGGGGTTGACTCAGTCCTGCCTACTCCCTCAGCGCTGTGGGTCTGGCACTCTGCACAGGTGGAAAACGGAAGAGGGTGAGTGGGTAATCACGAGGGTGTTGGCCCCCGTTCTGCCCCACACAAAAAAAAAGCACAACCCACAACTATGGCCCTCTTACCAGCTTGTCGTGTGTGGTTTTTTCAGACTGTCATCACAGGGTTTCAGCAATGAGAAACACAGACGGCGAGGAAGAGGAGAGAGAAATACAAAAAAGCAAAACTTGTGCCCACTGAATTCAAATACAACCCCATTTCCAAAAAACAGACGGGACACTGCATGAAACTCAAATACAAATGGAATGCATTGATTTTCAAATCCTTTTGGACCTCTGTTCAGTTGAAAACAGTATAAAGATAAGATATTTAATGTTCAGACTGATAAACTTTACTGATTCATTCTGAATTTGATGCCTACAACACCTTCCAAAAAGCCTGGGACAACAAAAGACTGAGAAACTTCACCACTTTGTGCAACACTGCATGGGTCAACAGCTTAACTACAGCATTTCTCAATACAAAATTTCAAGGAATTGAGGGATTTCATCATCAACGTAATATCATTAAAAGATTCAGAGAATCTGGCGAGATCTCTGCATGTAAGGAGCAAGGCTGAAAACCGACACTGGATGCCTGTGTCCTCTGATCCCTCAGGTGGCACTGCATTAAAAACTGTTTTTTTTTTTTTATTATATTGCTATATGTGCTTGGGAACGCTTTGAAAAACTGTTGTCAGTAAACACAGTTTGTTGCTGCATTTACGAATGCAGGTTAAGATTCTACAGTGCAAAGTGAACATCCAGAAATGCTACCGACTTCTCTGGGCCTGAGCTCATCTGAGATGCACCGACGCAAAGTAGAAAACTGTGCTGTGGTCTGACGAGTACCACATTTCAAATTGTTTTTGGAAATCACAGACGTCATGTCCTCCGGGCTAAAAAGGAAAAGGACCACCCAGATTGTTACCAGCGCTAACTTCAAAAGCCAGCATCTCTGATGGTATGGGGATGTGTTAGTGCCCATTGCATCATGGGTAACTGTCACATCTGTGAAGACCCCATTAATGCTTAAAGGTACATACGGGTTTTGGAGCAACACATGCTGCCATCCAGACAACATCCCTGCTCATTTAAGCAAGATAACACCAAGACACATTCTGCACATGTTGCAACAGCGTGACTTAACAGTAAAAGAGTTCAGGTACTAAACTGACCTGCCTGCAGTTCAGACCTGTCCCCCACTGAAAATGTGTGGTGCATTGTGAAGGACAAAATATGACAACAGAGACCCTGGACTGCTGAGCACCTGAAGTTGTATATCAAGCAAGAATGACAAACAATTACACTTTCAAAACTTAAACAATTAGTGTCCTCAGTTCCCAAATGCTTACTGGGTGTTGTTAACAGAGACAGCAGTGTAACACGGTGGTAAACATGCTCCTGTCCCAACCTTTTTTTCGAATGCATTGCAGGCATCAAATTCAGAATGAGTGTATATTTACACAAACAATTAATCTGTTTGAACATCAAAACATGAGAATGGAAAGAATGGAAATGATTTGCAAATTATTGCATTTTGTTTTTAGTTATATTACACAACTTTTTTGGAAATGGAGTTGTAAATACAGGCTGAAAGCTCAGAGAAGAGGTGAAGACCTTCAAAGCGAAGAAGTGCTTTGGTTTCACAGTGTACCAAAACTTATTCTGAGACTACAAGGTGGTGAGCAAATTAATGTGTCACAGCGGTCAACTAAATATGAACAAATAAATTGCACAGTTTGTCTGTTTACTCCTGCATCTTCGCTGGTATGTGTACCCAAATGGAGAGTGAGCAAACACCACAACCAACCAACACACACAAAATGATTCACATGGAGCTGCTGAGGAAACGGGCAGACAAATTCATTTTGACGCAAACCACCCTTGACTGTTGCCAATCTGTCAAAAGCCTCACCCCTCTCAGGCATTATCCGCACCGTGATATTCTTTCCTTCCGTCTTTAGAGGGACGTCAGTGTTGTGAGCGTCTGAGCTGGAAACGGGGCTGCAGTTGTTTTCTTTGCAAAAACACCTGTCTAAACAGCAGCAAAGCCAAGGGCAAGTCTCGCCTGTCAGCATTGGTGACAGCTCTTGACAAAAATTCAGCAGAGACAATTCCTAAGACGTCCACTCAAGCGAGACAATGCACGTGTGCTGGAATGACGCAGCTGGGCTGCCTCACTCTCCATTAAGTTTCAGTGTTGTTTGTAGCAGCTCTGCAACAGACACACAGGGATATTCAACAACACCTAGAAGAAGATAAAATGCAAGATATTCTCGTAAAGATGCAGTCTTTGTTCTGCTTGTCTCTGCGGTTTCAAATGTACTTAATCCTCCTAAATACTCTGGTGGTTTCAGTGACTTTGACTCAGCAAAAATTAAAAGGCTAAACCTAAAACCAGAACCCTCTTACAGTTGTGTGACAGCAACAAAAGGCTGGACTATTTAAGTGATTAATTAATACAGCTTACAACCATTTATAAAGCCGTTTGTATCATCTGTCCAGAGTGGATTTAGGGGCTGTTTCAGTGAAGATTTACTGAACAAAGACCAGGTGGCTCATTAGCTACCAGAGACTTAGGTTCGTCTGTATAGAGGGGGATCTCTGGGGTGGTCAAGTTTCAGGCCTTATGCTTAAATTTCAACACATGGATCCTTAATCTATAATACCCTCATCAGCTATAGTCCAGTTCCCATCATCTGCCGCTCATATGAGCACCTCCAGGGCCTGTTCCAATTGGTTTGTGTTCACAGCACGGGGTGAATTATTGCAATGAAACCAAGGCCCAAATGTGGTAACAAGCTAACAAAGGCTGAGCGATGAGAAGGCCTGAACACATTCATAGAGCTCGTATGTTGGTAAAACTATACCACTCAACCTAAATAATTCAGGGTTTCTGCAGTGTTCAAACTAAATTTTAATACCACTTAGAATGCAGTTTAATAATTTGTAAGACTTTCTATGAAGACCACACCTATAGTGCATTTCAGTGGCACTCCTAGTGTATTATAATGCATTCATAATGCTTTATGACTACACTCATAAACACAAATAATGCTTTCTGATGCACTATGTCAACAGTCATAAAACATTTTAATTTCAAGTGTCTCTTGACTAGTTATAAACTAGAAGTTGACTGATGGGGCTTATATTATAAATACTTTGACTATCTATACTCACCTGTAAACACAAAGTCTGTGTAGTATAGTAAGTTATGATTGTATGTGTTAATTAAAGTGAAGGACATATTAAAGCATTTATAATATTGGATGCTGCATCATGACGTTTCATTGTTGGTGGTAAGTAAAGTGTTACAGGTCCAGTGTGTAAGACTTACAGGGCTTTATTGGCAGAATATAGCAGGAATGGAATACAATATTCATAAGTATGTTTACATCAGTGTCTGAACACCAGGAAAATAAGGCTGCCATGTTGCACTGCCATGTTTCTACAGTAGTCCAGAACGGACAAACCAAACTGACTCTAGATATGGCCTTTCACATTTTGCATGGATTTTGCAGGCACTGTACGTTCTCCTACATACTAGGTGGGGGAGAGTGAGACAATGTGTATGCAATCTATAATCTCTGCTAGATGCCATTAAATCCTCCACACTGGTATTTTAAAAGAATCTATACTGTATCATAAGTGATTATTATGTAAGGTGCCAAAATGTACAGAATTACAGGTAAAACTTGGCTGTTTTATGAAGGGATGAGAATAAATTTAGGAACAGGTTAAGTTAAGGTTAACCTACAAAAAATGTTTGGGTAGAAGCACTTGCTGACTCAATGATTTTTTGAGGTGTTCTTTAGATAGGGACACATGTACACAAAAAATGACAAAAAAAAACAACAAACAAACAAAACTTTCTTTTAAAACTACTGAAATATCTTTATTGTCATGGTATGGTCATAGTAGAACTTAAAACGAACAAACTGATGCGTTTCAGCATCAAGCCTTCATCAAGAGTGAAAAAAAAGTGTTTGTTTTAAGGTCTAATGAGATCATGTCATGACAATAAAGCCATTTCAATTGTTTTAAAAGAGTGTCTTGGGTGATTTTTGTGTACATGACTATATGACAACCAGACCATATATGACAACCAGCTTGGCATATATGTGTAAACCCTATATGATATTAAAGTAAGAAAAATACAAAATACATTTTGTCAAGCTTTGTTTTCACTATGCAGTGAGCTACTGGGTGTCTTATGGATGTTCTTGATTAGTTATACATTCTAAGGGTAAAATTACAAACTTATATCTCATTATAAATCACATCTATCATGTTTTATGACTGTTGATCTAGTAGATTCCAAAAGCATGATGTGTGTTATTGAGTATAGTCATAAAGCATTAAGGATGCATTATAATTCACTATGAATCCCCTCAAAACGCACTTAGATGTGCTTACATTGAAAGTGTCTGGTTATCTGGTACGCATGTTCACAGTAAAACCGGTCAAAGTTTTAAAGTGTGATGGAAACGTGAAAGAATGATACAGGCCTGGAATTATTTATTTTCTATCACGTTTTTCATACTTCCAGCAAATATAAAACAATACTTCCTCGATGATTAATTAATCACATTATTCAACTCTTGTATGTATAAGTGGCAGACAGTGGATGGATGAGTTTAATCAAATAACAATGATCAATTTATTTCGGTTTATTTAAGTTGCTCAAATGAAAACTCACCCAGTATGAGTCATGACGTTGCTAGTGTCTGTACTCAGCTGTAGTAACAGTGTTTGCTACAGGTCGGATTGTGTTGAATGAAACTCCAAAACACAAAACACAAAAATGACTGAACAGCCTCCTGCAGCACAAAAATCTCAGTTTATGGGTGTATAATGTCCCCTGACAGCCCATAATCAGATATGAAAACATTTTTATAATCAATATTATGCTTTTGTAAGACTTCTGCAAAGTTGAGTTTGAGTAAACTAATTTCATTGCTTATTACTCATTGCTCTTACTCTGTAATTTATAGAAATAAATTAATTATCCCAAAAAGAACATATTGATTATGCATTCACAGATAGACGGCACAAGTCTTTTTTTTTTCATGTTGCATTTTTATTTATAAACACAAAACTCTGTTGTTGTTTAATGTCAACTAAACATTCACTTTAAACTGTACATTTTTAATGGTTTTAAGCATACATTTTGTTTCATGATCAGAATTTACAGGATGTGTTCTGATAATTTCTTATCAATGAATGGAGCTTTGAAATGGAGCAGAGGTTGCTTTTATTGTATAAACACATATTCCACATATGGGGATATTTTGGTTGGTGGACAAAACATTAAACGCATCATGACAACATGTAAAAACTACTTTGACAAAACTGGTTAAATGTACGATATCTGAGCTGTCTCTAACAATACACATACTGTCTAACAGGCTATTAAAATGTGGTCAAAATGAATGTTGTATGAAGCATTTCATGCCTCATAGCCATTCTTAAATGCAAACTTCTGTTCTATAACGGACAGTTGAATAAGGCTATGTAGAGACCTCTACTAAAATGTTGTACATCTTTCAGCTCAGTTTAGGCTCAGCTTGACACTCAGGTGCTTCGTTCCTGAGTCGTATTCATCTATCAACACTTTATCAACACAGCATCTGAAGTGTCCTCTAACAGGACAGACCTGGGAATGTGTCACGTAGTGTGAAAATGTAAAGCTAAATTATCAAAATGCAAATGTAGAACTGACTCTTCAATAAACATCTGGAGTTACACAGTAAGAGATGTAAAATATTTGGATATACTCTGAGGAATAAAGAATATAAAATGTTGATTTAAGACTGTAAAATTGAAATATTTCTATGTAAAATATCAGAACACAGTTCACGTCACAGCACTGCTAGTGCAAGCCCCTAGTTGGCAAATTGAAAACAGAAACTCATTCAGTCCACTACAGCATTTTAACGTCTATTTCCCTCCTGTTTAACCGAGGAGCACCACAGACATGAAAGAATATCACAAAGAAACATATGAGAGAGCATTTTGGTTTCACCTCCCTGTTTATGTCCCATTAATTCTTACACTGAATCCACTTAGCAGTCACAGGGACAGATTTGACAGGTGTTGATGGTGTTTTCTTCAGGAATATACTGCAGCTTATCTAATCATTGAAACAAACGTCCCTAGTAGCAATGGCAGAGGAAAATATACTCATGTATAAAAATATTTTTAATTACCATGGTGATTACAGTAGTTGTCTTTCTCCTTTAAACAACCAGCTTCATACTAGAACATAAAACAAGTAATCAGTCTGTTTTATATTTATTTAAGATGAATCATAGAAATAAAATGATAGCTGCGTGTAAACTTGAAAAAACGGAGGTCCCGTTTCCTTTTTGGGGAACCACCCAAGAAATGGTTCCTGCTAAATATCCAAACTACAGGCCAAGGCCTCGAAACCACACAGTCTGTTCTTCATCTCACCCGTACAACTGACACACAGGAATACAGAGAACACGCACTCTGAACACATTTCATCCAGTCACCCCAAAAATCCTGAAAGAGGAATACTGACTAAAGACAATTTTACATCTTTAAGTGTAACTTTGTGTGTGCATATGTGTGTGTATGCATGTGTGTGTGTGTGTGTGTGTGTGTGTATTGGAGAGGGGTCACTGCACCACACACATGGAGCTGCGAGGGGGGTTGACTGTCCTGGCCACGGTGTCCTGACTGTAGTTCACAATGTCTGCCTTTACCACACGCTGAGAAGATGGAGAAACATAAACACAAACAGAATTAAAAGCTGCCACAACAAAACGAACAAAGAGTCAAATCATCACAGTGTTTAAACTTAATTGCTTAATTTTAAAAAAGATCTACCCACATTTCACAGCTTTATGAAAATATAGAGTGGGAAATCAGCCTGTCTCATTCCCAAATCGTCAAATACTGAGGTTTTGTTGTGCCCTGCAGCGACTTATACAGATGCACAAGGTACCCTTTAGCAGCTGCATGAGAAGCACCAGGCATTCAAGCAACTTCAACATAAACCCATCTGCATCAGGTGGCATGGTATAAACAGCAAGAAAGTCTGAATATGGAGAGGGTGGGTGGATGGATGGTTCAAACAAAAGCAGGACTTCTATCCGGGCTAGCAGGGTTCATCTCCTGTATGAAACCAAAAACATTTAAGGTGCATATCATTGCAAGTGTAATGTGACTTTCATCTTGTGACTTGCCACAGCTATATGACATAACAAAACAACTTTTTAACCCAAAGCATGATCTTTTCCTTAGACTAACCAATTAGGTTTGGTGCCTAAAACTACCCAAACTGTGACCATTTCAAAATGTAAACCACATGCTATAAGGCTTTCTGGCAGCGTCGCATACAGCCGCATAAGGGTACCTTGTGCATCCTTATGAGACTCCAAGGGGCATTTGAAGCACCTAGATGAGAACAGGTTGGGGAAAATATACTGGCAATTAGCTAAGTTGTTTGCAATAGTGAAATAAAGCCTAGCCCACAGAAATCTAAAAAAATATTTAATTCATTATTAACTATAACAATAGTTCAGGAATAGACATCTTGTGAATTACGCTTATTCACTTTTTTTTTGCCAGGAGTCAGTTGAGGGGATCGATACCACTCTCATTTCTGCACAGTAAATATTAGGTGTAGCTTAGCATGAAGACTGGAAACACTAGGGAAGAGCTAGCAAAAAGCTAACCTAAAAGCACCTCCAAGGGACTTTTCACACCTGGAAGTCTGAACCAAGGTTTGTGTTTTTGTTGCATTGCATACATTTGATCAGGTTAGTTTTGGTTTCACTTTGCAATTATGTGAGCACGCTACAAAAACTTATCATGACACACCCATGTCTAGTCGTCATCAGCTACATGAGCTGTGTCTCCTATACCTGGGATATACTATTGATTAGTTTGTAGACAAATGTGCATCTGATGTTGCTGTGTTGTCAATTTGGTGGGTAGGCTTTTATTGTAGTATTGTGTTAATTATTACTCTTCTTAAAGTTGTCAGACCAAATGTCAAACATTTGGGCTCCTCCTCTGTGCATGTGCTATCGTAGTTAATTTTGTTTTGTTGCATTGTTTTCCCTTTTTCCAGTTCTAGATATAGTTCTGCTATTTGGTCCAGACTTTGGTCAGTGGGAGGCTTACACCCTCCTAACTAATAAGCCCTAAAGTCCAGACCAAATGAGGCGTGAAATGGTTCTAAAGCTCACTGATTTAATATGTTATGTTAGTATTTCATTTGTTTTATCTGTACAAAAGTTGCAGTTTGACAGGGCTTATGTGCTGGACTGGACTATTTCTTGGCAGCACTTCAGTGTTTCTAGCAGTGACCTGTTTTAACCAAAATATTATCAGGTAGCTGGGAAGTCTTTATGCTAACTGGCTGTTGGTTGTGGCTTCATGTGTAACGCACAGACATGAGAGTGTCATCAATCTTCTCCTCTTAGTCAGGGTATTAAAGCAAATACACGTCTCTCCCAAAATGCAGAACTATTCCTTTAACATTTCTTTGATTTAATTGATTTGAATGATTTAAGACTCTAGTCAGAAAAGTAGTGAACTCATGCCCCAAACAGGTCAGGAGGCAGTTGGAGGTCAAATTGTTACCATCATGGAGTTTCCTCACCACATCATTCTCAACCAACTCACATACACACACATAGCTTAGACACTTAAGCAAAATACTGTCAACTCTATGATAAGACAACATGACTACAGGGGAGGTGTGATTGGGTTCTATTGGTCTGATGGGTTAGTCTAAGTTCTCTACCACAGGCACCTAATACATCTACCTTGACTGTGATATTTACTACAAGTACAAAGCAACTGTTTCTGTTTTCTAGGATCTATGAGAGGTCTACTGAAATATATCTGTGGAACTGTGGAGACGTACTTCCAACTACTGAACAGAACATATTTTGCTTTGCTGGTTGTTCTCTTGTCTAATTGGGCCTTCATCCTGTGGGTAGTCCACCAGCTCAGCCTTCACAATCCTCTGAGATGGTTCAACACATCAGAGCAGCAGAGAGATGGAGGTAAGCAAAAGAACAAGGATGAAAGGCATATATGAGAGAATGAAGAGTGAGAGGAATGGAGAAGCCAAGTAGGGCGAGGACAATGAATAGGAAAGGATGAGGAGAAGGTCATGGAGAGAAATGAACAAGAAATTAACAATAAATGTAAGAAACAGACAAAAAAACATGAAACATGACATCAGTGTGTACAGACAGCAAGCACAACCAAGCCAGCAATGTAAATCTGACATGTCCATCTTTAAGCCAGAATTATTAATGCTATTTCTTAATCAAAAACCACATAATAACCCAAAAATTTCATGTTGAGCTTGAAAAAAAAAGAAAGATTTATTTGATAAATTATGTAGTCCATAACATGAAGAAAATCTTGATGAACGCCCATCATGATTTTCCAGAGCCAAATAAGAAGGTTTAGTCAGTCCAAAACCAAAAGATAATCACTTTATCATAACAAAAGACAGTATATTATATTAGTGGACAGAGCCACCATGACGTCACCCATTGGTTTGAGGACTACCGTTTTGAAGAGTTTGGTATTAAGGGGGTCGCCATCTTGGTTTTTCGAACAGAATGTGCGGTACAGACGAGAGCATGGAGCTGGTGGGTGACATACTGCGACTTGGGGGTGTTTTGTTTGGCTCATCTGTTCAGCAGAAAATAATGGCGGCCTGCCTTGTTGAGATCTTTCTCGTATCAGAACTAAACAGTACAGTAAAATATGTTTCTGAAAACATTTTAAGCGATAAATAGGCAATTCAGTAACAGCATTTTGATCCATATTTGATTAGGACTGCCTAGTTTTACAGTATGATCTGAGTTAAGGGAGACTCCATTGGAAACTGGAAACCCAATGGTGGCTGTCTGGTCGTGTCTAGAAGGGAACCCCAGTCCAACGAAAGATCTTGTGAGACTGATCATTTTAACCCAAACCGTGATCTTTCCCTAACCGTTACCAGGTGTTTTTTGTCCAAAAACCTACCCCACAGTGCTGTCACATTAACCTGACACACCAGATGGTTTATTACACAGAACCATCTGGGAAGCCGCCCATAGAAACTGTTTGGAAAAGGGCGGACACTTTCAAAAAACAGACTTGGCAGGTGATTGGATGAACCATCTGTCACGTCTAACAGGGGCTAACTTCAACCAATCAGATCAACTCACCGAAGTGAAGCCGTAGCCAGTCAGAAGAAGAGCAAACGCTTGTTTTCCATCGCCAAAGCCTGCAGTGCCATACTCTCCCGTCCTCATAAACAAATGCTATCACAGTATCTACACTAACCTCTTAAGGAGCCGCCATTATTTGTTTGATACGAGTCGTTTCCATGGATGCATTGCACCACCTCTAGTGCGGACACAAACAGATAGCCTTCAGCCTGGCAAGGATTCTCGCATGATTTTGCGAATCCAGCTGCCTCGCAAGGTAAATTTTAAAAATTGAATAAGTTATTTATATCAATTCATATTTTCTGTTGATCTACTAACCCATTAATCAACTATTCTCTTTGGCACAGCAAATTGTTTGTAGCTTTCCCAATAACTAGTCTCTAAGTGCTATTTTGTGGAACTCTTTATACCTCATAGTCAAGTTTGAAGCTAGACTTTAGACTTATACTTAAAACTTTCTATCGGGGCAGCTGTTAAATTTAAAGAATACATAAGCTTAGGACATTGTGGGAATTTGAGCTCAAATTAGCCTACATTTTGATAGTGGTGCAACAGGCTGCCAGACTCTTTGCCACATAACCACAGAAGCACAGACCACATGGCTGAAGAACAGGCCCTGGTTGGCTGTCTGATTAACGAGCTGCCGAAGCCTGGTGTTGGAGTCAGTGAGTGATCCGCGGCCTCGCTATCTGATCCAACAGACAGAGGACCATGACGGAGAGTGCTGCCAGGCAGATATAATACTGTCAGGGGTTGTGACCCTCATGTTCTGCTCTCTAAAGCTGACAGCTGATAATGAGGCTTCGCTGGCCCCCACGGCTAGACCCAGAGCCATGACCTGCTCAAAGCCTCATGTCTATATCCATGACACAAACTCAGTGTGTCACTCCTTCACATCTCCAACATTAGACAATGATATTGTGTTT
Source organism: Lutjanus argentimaculatus (assembly GCA_034769285.1). NCBI lineage: Eukaryota > Metazoa > Chordata > Actinopteri > Lutjaniformes > Lutjanidae > Lutjanus > Lutjanus argentimaculatus. The sequence continues at coordinate 12,078,283 of JAWZSL010000006.1, read as the reverse complement.
TTTAAGAATTTGTTTGACTACATAGAATACATTTCTATAGACCAAACTGCAATGGAAAACAGAAATTCCAATCCCAGTTTTGTAAATATGAGGATTTTGCTGCTCTTCTCTATTTTATATCATTTTAAACTGAATATTGTCCTGCTCTGTCCACTGCTACAAAAATACAAATTCTGGACAGACACTGTTAACGTTTGGCTTAATTTAACCCCTATGCCTTCAACAAGATCATTAACAGAGACTCATTCTACGGACATTCTGCATTAATTTGAACCCTAATTAATGTGAGATGAACAACAGCACAAGGTACAGGCCAGAATAGAAATTTCAAAGGGGAACACCATGGCTGTAGTGTTGTTGTCAGAGAAGCAAGTATTTCAACTTAACATTTCATTGTTTGTACAGTAAATTTATTACAGATTTCTCCTTGAGTAATTTAGCTATTAAAACCTGAGTTTAATTTAAAGTTGTAAACAAAAGCCAAAAATAAAGCCAATATAAATCATAAAATAATACTTTTCTTTTAGTCACAACTCAATTATATTGTTTACAATACTTCACTCAAGGAAGACTCGTCCAGTCAACATATCCATCTAGTTGGCTACATCACTTTATTGGTAACGTGGGTCCGCTAGTCAATGAGGTCATGTGAGGTTTGGAAACACAAGAGGACAGTAAATCCCATGATCACTACGGTTTGCCTGAAAAGTACATTGTGGAAACCGTAAATCTTGGTCTCAAAGAAAAGCTCAACATTGTCAAGTTTTGTGTGCTTCTGTCAGCTAGTCTTTGCCTTCGTGCATGAAGTGTGAATTTCAGCCACTGACCCTGCATGATTAGCCTGGATTAAAGCACTTTGCTTTATTGACAGAGCTATCAGGGGAGGGGAGGAAGAAGAAAGAAGATGGACAGCTTCATTAGTCGATGGTCATTTTCAGTTAGTCAGCAGTAGTGTTGGTGATGAGAGAGGGGCTTGAGAATTTGGCCAGTCCTTCCCTTACATGCTCTCCCTTCTCTGGGGGTCCTGACCTCTCTGTAACCCGGCTCATCAACCACTACCCAGCCAGTGTGGCTCCAGCCGGTCATATCAGACCCAGGATTAATGCCTCTGGGGGAGGTGACCTTGTAAATCCTACGGCTGCCACCACTGGGCACCTTGGTCTGGCTGGCAAGCTGAGATGCTGTTATGGCCCCAAACAGCGGGAGATAAACCAAATAAATCAGCCAGCCAATCCTAACCTCCTCACCCCTACAACTGCCTACCTTTAACCTCTGACTTCACGCGCTAATGTGGTCAATGTGGCTCTATTTACAGATGGGCAATGTCAGTGGCAGGTAGCCCATCACAGGAGGCAGACGTAACAAACTCATGTTTAGACAACAAAAGGTCCTTTACAGTGTGTGGTGACCTCTACTGACCTAAAACACTCACTCTGACCTCCCTTACGTTCAGGCATAACATTACACGTAACACTGGGACAGAGGAACCAGGAAATATCACCATCTACTTACATTTTTTTACCCATCAATTATAATTTTAAGAACAGTGATCTCTCAACAGGTTAAAAGTGAAAATTGCCTGTTGCCATTTTAAAGTGTGGCTTAAAGGGATAGTTTGAATTGTTTGAAGTGGGGTTGTATGAGGTACTTGTCAAAAGTCAGTGTATTACCTACAGCGAAGGCCGGTGACCATGCCCCCAGTTTGCAGCAGGAGTACCAGCATAGAAGCTAAGCAATGCACTGCTGAGGACAGGGCCAGCAGCAAAATGTAATTTAGCCACTTAAAACAGGTCCACCTAAGAAAATCGCTATCAATTTAGGTGTGCATTATATTTAAAAATATTTTGACTACTTTACCTTGCCATTAGACAGCCTTTTCAGATGGGAAGCCACCTTTACGTAAGCCAAACATCATTCTCTCTCGCTCAACCAAACTCCATTGGCAAAATCAATCATTTTACACTGCAGCACATAAGACTTGCCGGTCTATTGCTGTCTCAATCTTTGAGTTTGTTTAGTTATTGTGTGATGTGATGGTGTATTGAAAGGTTAGTTCAGATTGACCAAAGTTGCAAAGTACATTGTTTAGCTTATGTGCTGATACTCCTCTCTGCCATTTACCAGTAATATACTGATTATTGACAGTTACCTCATACAACCCCACTTCAAACAATCCTATCCTAACTATCACTTTAAAGAGCAGCTGCATAGAGATTTTGATGAAATTTGAGAGAAAGACCTTGATGCCGTTATGGCTCACCTGGGACTGCTCTTATTTCTGCTTTGTTTAGCTTTACACCAAGAATCTCAGCAGCCACTCTCTGGAAACAAAGGTACACCTGGAGAAAGAAAACAGGACAAGGTGAGGCTAATCAAAGTCACTCTGCACTCCACATTTTTTATGACTTACTGAATTAGCTGGTACTAACCGAGTCCCCCGTCTTGGCTGATACAAACTGGCTGATAAGGCCGTTCTCTTGGCAAAAACGCTGGTGTTTGTCAGCCTTAACTGTCCTCATGTGCTCCAGGTCAACTGTGGACGAAACACAGTATGACATTTGAGAAAACTTACAAGAGATAGACAGATAGATTTATATGGTGGCTATGCAGCACTCGTGCAGGGTTGATGGTCATATATCTGAACATAAACAGAAAAGATAACTGTTTATACTTGAGGTAAGATGGAGGGGGATCTGCCTAGTGTACAAGAATAATGCCCTTGAAAACAAAGCATAATTTAATTATGTTGCTTTCAAACCCAGCTGCAGGATCTAGTGATTGTTGTACTTTCTAATTTATGGAGGGAGTCATTTCAGGGGATTTGAGAGTGGAAATGATCAATTCAGTAGCCTCGAGCTTCCATTACCAGCTGGTATTAAAGCTTGATGTGACACATTCCTCAGTGTAAGCCTAGTACAGTTGAACCCTGAAGCCATGAACCTCTATCTGACCCGAAAAAGACACACCAGCCCAGCTGTGGAGAGATGCTTAAGAAACAATGTATGGATGACCGAAGTCTTGAGGCTACACTCACAGTGAGAGCATAAGATGGAGAAAACAGTTTGACTTATGAGTGTGTGCCGGCCTTTAAGGTGGGCACATAGGTCCCAAGAACTGGGACTGTCACCATCACGCTGATTTACTGTGAGCACACAATGACAGCACCTTCCTTTTTAGCTATTGTGATGTGCATTCGACTCCTGTGCAGTGATACCAGGCGCTTTGCTTCTCTCCTTCCTCACTATGGGGTCATGCTGGGGTCGATGAGGAAGGTCACCCGGGGGTCTTGCTGCTGAAAGCAATAGCTTCGCTCTTTATTTCTGGCTTTGTGCAGAAAGACGGCCACGCCCGGTATCTGGTGCATACATGTCTATGGTAGCTGGAGGAGGTCAGGCTACTGTACGGTGTTGCATTTCTCTCGTCCCCCCGAGTTTTACTCTTTGTGTGAGGTTTCATTGAAGTTGTCAAGGATTTACCCTGTTCTCATGCCCTTTAGTGTGTGTGTGTGTGTGAGTGTGTGTGAGGGAGGGAGGGGGATAAAGCCAGCAGCAGGGAAAGAGAGAGACAGATACATAGCAAGGAAGAAATGTAAACACAGTACTAATCCTGTATTATTAATATCTCAGTAAGTCATATGACCAGAAAATGTTAAAGTTCCCCCAGAATACATTTGGAAAGAATCATTTTAGACTAAAACGAATATTACCATCATCATAAGTGACATATAAACACAAACCTTTCTGGGCAAGGGCAGACACTTTTACAACTACTCAGTGTCCAGGGCAGACTGTCATGTCTGTGCCTGTGCATAAACATAGCTGTCTCATAGGCGTCAGCAGGTTATTAATTCCAATCATTAACAGCGGAGGTACCCAGCATGCTACTAGAAGTAAACACTGCTAATCCTTTGGATCCTGCACACTTGGGAAAGGTTATCAATCATGTGTCACAGTCAGATTAGCCAACGTTAACATAGTAGCTCAAGAGCTGAAGGAAGCACGTTACTGTAAGTAAAAAAGGTGTACAAGTAAGTGAGGTTTCTGAATTTTGCCTGTGGGTATGTGCATCAAGGGGAGGGGAATATTAGGGCTAGGCCAGAGGAAAAATTTAGAAAACAGCCATAAAACTTTTTCTAGTTTTATGGCTGTTTTCTAAAATTTTCTGCAAAAAAAAAAAAAAAAAAGCAAAATTTCTGAAGAAAATTTAGGTGTGCTTGCTTGCGCTGAAAATTGCAGGTACAAACCCTGTAAACAGTAGTTACATTCAGGACTGGATACTGAACTTCAATACTTATTAGTAATGACTGAATTGCTTAAATATCGAAAAATGGCTTGTCATTTGATACCGATTTTTTTTTATAGTTTTTTTTTTTTTTTTAATTTAAATCAATACTGTACAGGTACTATATCAGTTTATTCACTTTGGTCCAGTTATTCAGGTTAAGTAAAGCACTCAGGTCTTTAAATAACTTCCTACTTTAAAGTGACAATTGTACTGTAATATGAAATGGAATTTTCTTTTTGTTAAAATGGATTCTATAAAATTGGCGTGGAAAAAGTATCATTCGGGAACTGATATTGAAGTCAAGCTACTGGTGTTGGATATTTTTGAGTTTTTAAGTCAGTTGGATTTCCAGTCCAAAGTATGGAGAGTAGATGAACTAGCAGCTGAAGAACAGCTGAATTTTTGTTTGTTTGGCAAACTTAAATGATCGAAAGCCTCAGAACATCTACTAAATGGACCTTGTGGTGAGATTACTTTGTCAATATTCTCATGGATAACTATGCCAATAAGCATAAAAAGACAATCCTCAAATTTGTGCAGGTTTTGGTACAGTTCATGATTTGTGAACAAGTGCATAGCTCCTTTAAGTCACAAAACCATACTGTAGTGGACCCATATTCTCACACAAAAGAATTTTGCAGCATGTGGCATCTGTCTGTGTACACTGAATACAAGACTAATCCCACAGTTTTAGTGTTTAGCTCCATTTTTCTCCCTAATGTACCCATTTCTACTTATCAGGTCAAAACAATCTTCCTCCGATGATCTGGTTTCCCTCTGTTTCTGTCAAACTGTACATCAGCTTAACAACCCCTAGGAAGTGACTGCAAACACGAAATAAACTGTTTAGGCCTCCGAGTGCATAGAGATAGTGGAGGGGATCATCACTCGTCAAGAGCGATGGCCCTCCCTCGCTCTGGTCACCATCAGTGTTTATTTAAAAGGTCTGCCTGTCATTGCGGTGAATTTCAAGACAACATTCAGAGATTAATATCTGGCGGACAAATTAGGCTTTTACCGTAAATAACCGGTTTGTTATTGCGCCGACCTATTACACAAATGGGAACACAACCAAATGAGAAGAAAATATGGATGTTCTTCTCCACAAGTTGGTGTCTGTGGGGATGTCAGCTTAGCTCCTTCATGGAAAGAATCCTCTCACTGGCAGACCTGATTATCCTGAAACCAGACAGACTTGGAGAGGCTTTTTATGTCACTAAAAAACTTCAAATTAGTTAGGAGGCTGGATTTTGGTAGGATGGATCTGCCTAGAGCATGCTTTTAAACCAATACTGTTGCTATATGTCACCTTCCCTGAAAAGAAGTTAGTGCACCAGCTGCCAGTGACTGAAATTAAATGACTGAAAAAAAAGAAAAAAAAAAAATTAGTTAATGAGAACCCCAGTTGTTGCTCATGTCAACATCTTATTCTGGTTTTGAGAACCTGGATATACTAGCTGGAGTACACCGATACAAACCAGAATACTCTGGCATGTAAACACCTTATCCAGGTTTCGGAGCATTTTCTGTTGGTGGACAAATGAGTGACTGAGATGCTGAGGAATCAAGACACACTAGCACATATCTGATCAGAAACCTGGATACTGTTTAATCATGTTCCATGTTAATGTAAAATAAAATCAACAACAGGATAAGACTTAAGTAGTCTTTGTAACTTCTGAAGGAAGAAACAACACATTCTTCCTCCCAAAACTGGTACGTAGTACTGCAAGAATGACATATTTTTGTTGGCCAACCTAGAAGTTATTATTGCTTTGGTTCCCTTCACAAAATGCCAATGGGATTTTTCCATTGGATTTTGATTAGTGTGGAAAATAAGTTATGTTGCGAACAAACATTTGTAATATTACTTTGTTCAACGAGATAATCTTCACAAATTAAAACCACTTTTATCATTTTTTGAGCGTGACTGCAATTGCCAGAAAATAAAAAGCTAATGTTAGGCTATATACAAACTACATCACAGCCACATGACTACCAAGTGAGTAGTGTTTGGCATGATGACGTTTAATGTCCCTGACAACTTCTGCAGTCTCAATTAGCCACATGCTAACAACCACCTTTTTTAAGACTCGCAAAAACTTCAAAATTTTTGAGTAGGGTGTTTACTAATGTATGACGGAAACGGAGGTGCAAAAATGCTAATTCATTTTCATTGTTTATGACTCATGTTTATGACTTGAGACAAAATTCATTAAATGGTAAAGCTGTCTCTTTTGTTGCTTCATATTCATCTAATAGATATACAATAATTATCATAATCATCTTGTTATAGAGATTAATTTGACCTCGACAGACTTGATCACTATTAGAGGTTTCCACAGAAGCAAAATGTCCATTACACGGCGGTATCCACCAACAGTTTAAATTAAGTTAACACTAGCCACCATAAGCTAAGTTACTGGTTTTATTGGTGAATACAAGTTTTCATTTCAAGATTTGTGTTAGTCCTCCTTTAAAAGTTATATGCTCGCTATTAAGGGGAAAATTCCCACCAGAACTGAAAAGTTGGGCAATGTACCTTGAATTTCCAGACATGATCCACTGTATTGTTATTCTCATTGAAACAGTAACAGGCCAAATGTGAACAGTGTGAGAATTCAAGGATGGATTTTTCCTTTAGAGTTCACCAACACATGTTGCCAAGGCAAAACAATAAGCTAATAGCTCTACGTTGCTAACCAGGCTGAAACCCTACACTGCACTGTGTGATCCTCAGTGGGCTTTTTAAAACCATGCTGTGATAACAGAGACACCTACTTACTGTTCTACCGAGTCGGCTGCTGGGGACCAATTGGAACAGTTTACCCAGCGAGCAACAGCCAGAGAATAAGCTTGACATAACACAGTTAATTGCCGGCAGCCTCGTTTTAAACTAAACAGCAGTTGGTGCAGTGGGGAATGTGAGTACCAAGGGTGGAATGTGTGAACCGTGTGTGTGTGTGTCTATGTGCCTGTGTGTGGTAGTAATGGTGGGGCGTGTGTGTGTTGTCAGAGACTTGGGGCTCTGAGGGGTCATATCACATTAAGTGAAAGTTACAGGGTTGAGCCTAATCAACCCCAGGGGAGAACCTATCACTTCCAACATTACCTCACACTATGCCTTTAAGACCCTGTTAAGAGGGTTTGCCTCAGTTTTAACTCAATGACCACCATGAGCCAATTCAGACTCTGTAGTGAGGGCAAGGATTATCAAACCAGGTCCAACTCTGAATGCAATGACTTACAACTGTCTGAGCAAATTGTTCACTAAGTTTGAAAAACATCCCAGAACGTTTCTTTTCAGTCTCCAAGGATCCTGGTTCCTCACATGTTGGACTCTATTTATTAAAGCGTACTGACATTTGTTACCTAATTAAAACCGGTCACTCATAACTGTGCTTTTTTAAATCAGAGTTGGCTGGTACTTCTCTTCATGCATCAAGAGAGTCATTGGTATATTTTTATCTATAAAGGCATTCTGAGCAAACATCTGCCACATCTCTGCAAACGTACTTGAGAGTTCATCTTGCATTCATTATCTCAGATCACAAGACAGCCCCTCCTAGTCTGCAAAAGGAATTTAAATTGAGGAATTTGATCTCTTTGGCTGGTTTCAAGACTTTTGTAAATTCTATGGTACAGTACAATGACTCTTTTATTAATTTGTCTCTGTTATTAGTTCATTCTAGTCTTTGTATGATCTGTTTTTAAGTATTGTTTTGTCTGTTGACTGATTTTGTACAGTTTTTTCTGAAACTTTTTGTTTCTGTCTTTGCCAGGTCTCCCTTGCAAAAGAACCTCAGTTGGACTTAGAAAGCTCACCCCAAAATCAAAAATGTATATTTTTCCTCTGGCCTGTAGTGCAGTTGCAGAGTTGCAGAGTCTGAGAGATGCTGACTGTAAACTTGACTACTTTCTTAAAAAGTAAATAGATAGTAGCTACATCAAACTGCTCACAACAAGTTTTGTGGATCTTGAATAACTGGGTCATGATTTCTGAAAAAAGACATTGATTTTGAATTTTTCAAATGTATTTTTTAACGCTTTGAGCACCACAAGTCGCAGAGTGACATCTAGTTCCATAATATTTGATAGAAGGCAGAAATCTCTGCAGCCGATATCTCCAAAACTGAGCAACTTACACCAAAACTACCTAAATGGACAGCACTACAGGTAAGAGGAAGAATATGTATTTTTGATTTTGGGGTGACCTACCCCTTTGATTGATTAAATAAAGGTTATAGTACAAAAAAAGTTGGGTTTTTTTTTTCTTTTTTTTTTTTTACTACTAATACTACAATATTTTACTACAGTAGATGGTGGTCAGCATGCCCCCAATTTGGAGAGGCAGCAGGAGTCCTGGTATAGAAAGCTAAGTAATGTACTGCTGTGGACAGGGTCAGCAGCAAAACGTATTTTGGCTATATTTAGAATATTTTCTCTGCCTTTTCTTGCTGTCAGACAGCCTCTTCCAATTGGAAACTGCCGTTTTAAAAGCCAGATATCCCTCTCCCCAAAGCAACCAGAATCCATTGGTCAAGTCAGTCCTTTTACCTCAGACTTATCTCAATCATTTAGCTTGTTTGTGTTATTGTGCAACTTCAGGGAATCCAAACTAACCCTTTAAACCACCAAAGTCACACAATAACACAAACAAACTAACCAGTCAAGTCGAATAGACCAAAAAGTGTGTTCTGCCAGGTAAAATTATTTTTACCAAAGGTTCTGGTGGCTTTGCAAAGAGCAATGTTTGGCTTATATAATGCTGGTTTCCCATCAGAAAATGCTGTCTGATGACAAAGTAAAGCTGTGAAAATATTTTAAATATATCATACATGTAAACGGATATTTATTTGTTTAGGTGGGCCTTTGTTTTAGGTGATCCTGTCCACAGCAGTACACTGATTAGTTTTCTACATTGGTAGTACTGCCACTTCTTCAAACTGGGGGTGTGCTGACTGCCTGCTACTGTAGGTAATACACTATGTATAATAACCTCATACAACTCCACTTCAAAGAAAAAAATCAAAACTATCCCTTTAAGGTCCAAGTCATCACATTACAATGAAGCATTCAGTCCAAACCGCTGTGTAAGATATTGTATTTCTCAGTGATAAATAAGTTGTCTTGCAAAACAGTGTCATATATGCCACCACCAACCTGAACAGCTAAAAAATGCTAAAAAAAAAAATAAAAGTGAGTCAATGAACATGAACATGAATCCCAACTAAATTAATATTAAACTGCAGGAGTCTGAAAAAGCAGCAGAATAATTTACCCTCAAAGTCTGATAGTGAACAGGTAACAGTAATTGCAAGTGACATTTTATTTACCTTTATATTTTCCGGTACAAGATACAGGGAAACCTTTACTGGCTTAAAACGTCAGTAAAAGTATAATGAATCATTCTGTGTGATGTCTGATTGAATTAGACATTGATTTAACATTTACAGCACAAGTGCCTAATAAAACAAAATGACTATGGGATTTATGTGAAGCATTTAAATGATTGAGTCCAACTGGTTTACATGACTTGGAGAGAGCTCATTAAAAGTGAGCATTCTGAAATATGAAGGACGCTATTAAGACTAATAAAACATAGACAGCAAATATAAATACAAACAATAACTACTTTCTCCCCTTCAAAAAAGCACTAGCTATGTCCCAGTTTCATTTTTGTTTTCTGAAGTACAGTATCAAACAGAAGTGTCACAGAAAATGTTGTTTTCTTTACTGTTAAGACACTATGCAGTCATTCAGAAGTTAAGTAACTTTGCAAACAGCACTCTTGCACATTTCATTAGACCTTAACAGTGCAAGTATTGTTTACAGGAGGCAATGTTTATTTTCTGAGGAGTGGAATGTCTAAATTTAATGCAAAAGTACCTGAAACTGAAAATTATTTTAATATTACGTTTGGCTTTCACAGACCCTTACAATTGAGGAAATAATATTTCAGTAATCTGTAGCCAATTCTATGCTGTTATTGATGAGATTGGACGTTGTATAACTGAATGTATGAAGATTCAACTCTTGGTGGAATAATTGGAAATAATTATCTGAATATTAAAGCATGAAGGTAAGTTAATAATGTTATCATGACTTTTCTGAGTGAGTACAGACAGATGAAGTGCTGTTCGTAGTATGGTGTTGTCGAGGTGAGCGGGGCCCATGCAGGAGTCCTCTGGGGGATCCTGACAGAGACAGAGCGCTCTTTGTGCTGCGGCGCCCCTGCCCCGGTGGCCTGAAGCGGGCCGGGACCGTCAGGGGACTCGCTTTCCACTAGGTCAGAAGTGTTCTGTCGACAGCTCATTGATCACAGCTCATCTTGTCATTTGATCTTCTTCACGAAACAACGTGCAGACGCACACACATGCCAACACACACGCTCGTATACACACACGCATTCACACTTTTAAAACATAATCAGATACTCCACAGCGGCTAGTAAAACAATGTGGTCTTCCTCTCCGGTCAGGGAATGTAAAACAGAGTGTCCAGCAGTAGCTCTGCAGGCAGGGAGAGAGCTGGAGTGCCGGGCTGTCGCTGCTACAGTAAAACATGGGGCCGAGGGCCTCGCAGGCTGGGTTAACGGGCTCCCAGGACTCATGAAAAGTGAACAAAAGGCCCAGTTCTGAGCCGACCGCACAAGACGCTGCCCGGGGTTTCACTGGCCATGTCCTCCAAGCTCTCCTGTCGCTGTTAAACTAAGTGGTCTTTTATGGGCGAGCTGTAATACATGCCTCTGTGAGCCGGCAGTGTAACTGTGAGCTATAATAATTATACAGAGCACAGGGGAGCCTTCGTAACTGTACGCATCGCATCCCTATAAGTCTATCCATAATTATAAAGTCTTCCTGTGAGCAATGATGCGTCGGACTGGTCGACATATTGAACTTTACATAGTGGCATGGTTCTCAAATATGGATCCGGGGACCCTCAGGGGTCTGTGGCGCTCTGCCAGGGGGTCCAATGAAAAGTTTTCAGATTTATTCATCTACATAAACATGATAGCCTGCATTTATTTTATGATAAGACTTTTGGCAATCATTATGTGTTAACATAAACTATTTCCATTTCAGAAACAATTTTATAGGCAATCATTCATCCAAAAAAAACAGAACAAATTTCAGAACCTCTTGACATGAAAACAATCATATCTATTAATATTACTTATCAAAGCAAAACATTGGAAGCTTTGTTACACATATGAACATATCAGTCCTCCATTTTATAGGCCATCATTTTAAAGTCCCAGGACAGGCCTGTTGTTGTACTTTTTATGTTTTTATTTAGCCTGTTTTATATATCTGTATTTTATATACTTTTTTGTGATATATTATTTAAAATAATCAGAATCAGCATTTTATTTCATGTATGCACTGAAGTACACTCTGTTGATGTGTGTCTACACATGTTATGAGTATTTTGCGTTGACATGATGCAAATATTGTTAATACATGTCTGATATCTTTCTAATATATTTCTCTTGTGTTGTTCTTTCACATAACTAAGTAGAAGTTAAAAGTAAAAAAATTATAAAAAGGCTACTTACAAGGGACATGAATGTGGGGGTCCCCTGATATATTTTGTAAGGGGTCCTTGGCTGAGAAAGAATTGAAAGCCTCTGACATGGAGAGTTTGTTCTGCTCATGAGTGTCTGAGCAAACACTGACCGAGATAAAAATCTGAAGCAGAATCAGGGCGCCAAGACAGTGATGTAATATTTAACACCACAAAAAGCAGATTTAGCAAAAAAGTAGGCGAACACTATGTTGATATTTCACATATATTTATAATATATGCCTGTGGATCCAGATCAATCGGTTATTTACCCAACCCTGTGTCAGCAAGGCCCCTTTCCAGGAATTCCTCCATATCAATGTTGTGGAGCAGCAGGGAGAAATAAAGTACAGCCTGAGCGTGATGAGGGTTCCAGGCTGCACTCAGGTCAGGTGGCTAAGCTGTGCTGTGCAACTCAAATGGCCCATGACTTACCACACAAGAAGGTATGCGAAGACTGATCATCTACTGCATGTGCAACAATATTTGCTTTATGGATGGCTAAAATGAATGAGGACTTTCCATGTTCCGACAGGCATGAGAGTCAAGAGAGATGAGAGCGGGGACCAGAGCTGGGTCAAACAGTTGCTACAATTAAATGTTAGCATTTAGTTCAGTTAGTAAGGAGCACCACTGACTGTATTGCAGTGTGTGGGAAAGACCACCTATCAGCCACCTGAGTGGGCTTAAACAAACCCTACAAAGTATTTCTTAATCACACGTCTCAGCATCTGCAGCTGTGATTTTACACTGACTTATCAGCCGCAGTGTAATGCAGCTGTAATTCTTCATTCATCCCTCTGTATCCTTGTTGTAACCCGAATCTCTCTTTCCCATCTTTTCCAGACTCACAGACAGACAGCAGGCTACAGTCAGTGCGGTTACTGAGACAATTTGATACGCACGTCTGTTCTGACCCTTTACCTTCAATAAAATGTGAAGAGAAACAGGAAACACTGGATTTGCTGTAAACTGTAAACATTCCAGATCTTTACCCGACCATACACCATGCCTTACTATGTCTATATACTGTATATATAATGTTTTACAGTGTCGAACCTGTGGTCGCGCTACCCACAGTGCAAAACAGACACTGCTGACGTGTTCATCCCTCCTATCTGGGGAGGGGTGAGGGTGCCGGGGTAAGAGTACTGGGCTTTTGTCCCACCACATGTCTATTGTGGCTAAACCTTTCCCTTGGGGGCAATTAGGACCTTTTAGTTTGTTGTAAGAGGACCTAAGTACGAGTGGGTTGAGCCAGGAAAAACATTTTTGAGCTAAACCAAAAACAGAAGCGCATTGAGCTCGTCTGCACTCCTGGACTTCTGAGCATCTCTCTATTAAGAAATGTGCAGGCCTGCACTGAACAGACAGGAACTGTGGCAGCTTTACAGGGGTAGGGAGGTGACGGGGGTGAGAGAGCTGAGGAGGAGGTGGGAGTGGGGGCTTCAGCTCCACCTGAGGCCTTGCCAAGAGGCCAAACAACTCAAGACCAACAATGTTGGTGGCAAGGACATGCTTCATGAGAATCAAGAGTTTGGGGGAGATCCGTGTTTCGCTTTAACTTTCACATGGCTGGATGGAAAACTGGGGAGAGAGAAGTGCGACGGGTAACGGTATGCGGTGAGATCTGCCATAGCGTGCAGAAAGCAAACACATGCATGTTGTTTGACACAACAGAGACACGGAGCCAATGAAAAGACATTACTGTAAGTAAAAGCAGCTACAGCAGAAGTGTTAGTCTACACATGCGAGAGATAAGCGTTAAGAGTCGGTCTAAGTGTGTGATTGAAAGAGTTAATGTTTGCACAGAGATGAAAATGCATGTGCAAGTGTGTTTGAGAGATGGTGCGAGATATGGACTTAGAGAAGAAAAAACAGCAGAAAAGAAAGACAGGTAAGACGTAATTGAGTGTACAAATTGTTGTCATGCGGGGACCTTATCTCCCTACAGATGGGAACGTTTCCCATGGCAGGCCTGAGTGGATCAGCAGTGAACAGTGTTAGAACCTCGGAGCAAAAAGCCATGAGTGATGAGGAGGGGTTAAGAGAACTGAACCCATTTAAGTCACCCAAATAAGGGCTGTGCAAGCCCATGATGGATGTTCTGGAGTTCCTGAGGGAGAGAGCACGAGCAATGGGAAGGGTGATGGGTGGGGAGCGAGCAGGGGTCCTGCGATCCCCACTTAATAAAAACAAATTGGTTTGATAAACGACATAAGCTTAATGTCTAAAGAGAAATATGTGTTCTAATTTCACACAGTAACATAAGCCATGTTAAAACAGGGCTAGATGATTTAGCTGGAAAATTTATCTAAATAAAATGATTAATTTCAGTCATTATCAATAATTATTGGTAATTTTTAATGACTTATTCTTAATAAAGACCAGGCGAAAAAAAATTTAATTTAAGCACTTTAATTTGAATTTAACCGCCTTACTGTGAAGTTCATCACTTCACAGTAAGACTACCCTTATGAATGATTTATAAGTGGGTGATAAATATTAACTTATTAATGAAGTTGTAAACACTTTTTAAATTATTAATAAACAATTATAAACAAGTTATAACAGTTCTCATACATCAATATGGGCTCACTGGGCAAGATCCAGTTACTGCTTACTACAAATTAATCTTATTAATGAGCTAATGTAAAATACATGACCATTCATGAATGACTTCCTATTATTTATAACTGACAAATGGAGCCTTATTATAAAATGTAAAACAGTGCACGCTGAAAATGTAAGAAGATAAACAATATTGCCAAAGCCTTAGGGTGTAAATCTGGTAATTTGATCAATTAATTTGAAACGTGAAATGAAACTTTTTGACTATTAAGATATTAACAAATATCTGATGAAGCTGACAGGAATAAATACTGCTGAGGGAGAAGACAAAGTAAGCTAAGTAAGCAATAAGATCTGAGGCTTAACAGTACAGATAAAATTTGGCTCACTATTTGGCAAGCAACATGTCACTGTTGCCCTTTTTATGTAGTGCATTAGTTACAGCTTATTAATGATTTGTTAAGTGTTTATAAGCTATTTAAAAGCCAATTATAAACTATGTATAAATTGTTCATCAGGGTAGTCTTATTGTAAAGTGGTAGACTTAATAACTGCCATACTGTTGAGTTGGCCTGTCTTTTTCTTTATAAACAATTTTCGCTCTGTCTGCACTTATTTTCTCACTCCACACTTTTTCTGTTGTTGTACCACATGTCGATGGTGCAACAGAACAACACACCTGTTAAATGACAGGCTGTTTGTGTGTCATTCATTGCACGGTCTATTATCAAGGGATATGAACCAGAGCATGTTCTTTATGTGCTTTGCATTTAATACAGGTAAGTTAAATTATTAAACATTTTATTGAACTATTTTCTTGTTGCTATTGATGAAGTGTCTGTTGCAGATACATATCACTATTGTTTTATTGCCCAAGGGTTGTTAGAAACTTTCTATTTTAAGTGTTAAGACAGGATTTCTCCTGATTACGGAAGCAAATTCTAGTTAACTTCAGGAATCTTATCTTACTTTATCCCATCATATCTGAGGTTAGGAAATCCTAAATACTCAATCTAGCATTGCTTATCAACCAAAACTACTTTTCTCATCTTGCATAGCTAAACAACTTGATTTTTCTCATTCAAAAACATCAAAACAAACATTAAAACATCCAAAAAATGGACAAAACATCAACAAACACTTAACTTCAAGCAAGTTGAGTTAGAGGTTGCAATTAGAGTTAAGTCCAACATTGTTTAGTTTTTGAAAATTTGTAACAATGCTAACTCGAGAGATAAAAGAAACAGAGTGGGCTAAGATGACATTGTATCCGGCATCCATTGTGTAAAAGCAGTTAACGAGCAGCTGTACAGATTAAACAAGTTAGCTAACACTACCTGGTGGAAAAGTGAAAGTTAGGGCAGCTCGGTGGTTATTTTAAAGTTTGTAGAGTTTATTTTAGATTTTGGGAGGTTGGGATGTTTGTGTAATAAACGTTTTCTATGTGAAGTTAGGATAAGAACTGTTCATCTATAATGACTTTTTTCCCTAAATCATGTCCTTACCCCAATAACCACAGTTACCAAACAGTTAAGATCTACAACTTCTATTTACTAGTTGGGTGTTTCTGTAATACAGCCCCAGGCCTATGCTAAAATGGTGGTGGTCCCATTTAATGACAATATGGTTGCATCTGAAATCCCATACTCACACACTATTTAGTATGCTAAAACAGTACGTGAGTTTCTTTAGTATGTAAAAACACCTCAGTATGAAATCAACAGTGCAATAGGGAACATACTATTTCCAGGGAAATATTACAGTATGCAAGCACTGGACACTACACCAGCAAATGTATCCCACAATGTGATTTATGATGCAGCATATGTGTGTATGTTAGAACACACAAAAACCTGCAAAAGAGGGATTGGGGCTGCTACCAGTGTGCCATATTTTTTGTATCATGGACTTAAGACAATCTCTGATCTAAAAGGCAAACAGTCTTGTACAGGCCAAATGCAGCTGTTGTTCAGCAAAGAGCAACAGAATTTATCGTTTGGAGCCCTTTCAAAACACACTGCACTTATTAGTCTACTAAAAATGAAACACTTGAGTGGTGGAGGAGATGACTGCGCAACACGCCAACATTTCTCTTGAGAGGTTCCTGTGTACCATACGTGTTACACTGGGCTGCGCTGTAATAAACAGTTATAGTATGTTTAGACAGACCAAGAGCTTAGCATTCTTCCATTACCCATGTGTTCCCAGAAACTCCACAAGTGTGTCGCTTTACTTAAGTGCATGTTTCTCTCTATGTGTGTCTGTGTGTGCGTGTACATACAGTTGCATAAATAATTGTGTGCTCTCAATAAAATATTTCATTGGCTTCCTCTCTGAATTGTTACAAGTGGTGCCATTATTTAACACAAGGCTCTGGGCAGCATATAGAGGGCATGGGTGTGCAGCACACTGGTGCTTAACAAGCACTCTTAACCCCAGCCGGCCATGCTACACCTGAAGAAAGGAAAGGTTGTTCCCCAGCAGTGACATGGCACAGGAGGGCAGTCAGGCCAGGGTAAGGAGAGGAGGGGACAGTATCATTAATAAACCAGTCTGGCCCATAGGCTCAATTACCGTACGTACACTGGGTAAAGACGACAGTGTTCAAATTAAACTGGAAGGCAGGCACGGGGCAATTCAGGAAATTTAAGCTCAATGTATATGGTAGCACTTGCCAAACAGAGTCACATTTGATTGTAGCCTCCCTGTTGACTTTATGTTAAAGAGAACATTTAAATTTTATAATACTGTAACAGGCCTTTTAGTACATGTAAAAAACTGCAAGCTGCATAAATATAACTCTTTATACTCTGACTAGCAACTAAAGTAAGTACTACTATGCACATGACATCTACAGCCAGTGTTCACCTTAAATTTATCTAAGTGGAAACACTAAAAAAAATCAGAGTGGTGAAACACCACAATCTCCCCAAAGACAGGTCCTCACACAGACATAAATCTGTAGTGTTTTTATAAGCTCCTTGTTATGTCTGTGCTTCTATTTCGGTTGTCACAAACATGTTGCCTCACTCAGTCCAACATCATGGGAACCATTTTAAAG
Organism: Lutjanus argentimaculatus; assembly: GCA_034769285.1. Classification (NCBI taxonomy): domain Eukaryota; kingdom Metazoa; phylum Chordata; class Actinopteri; order Lutjaniformes; family Lutjanidae; genus Lutjanus; species Lutjanus argentimaculatus. Next base: position 12,060,801 of record JAWZSL010000006.1, on the reverse strand, counting down.
AAATCTAAACTCCACTCCCGAAAGAATGCTGTGTATTCATACTGTATGTTCAGTTTATTGTCAGTGCGTGCCAAGTATTCAAGCTGGAGAAAAAACAAAAGTCCTACAATACTTAAAAAGGTTAGAAGCTCCTCACCAAAAGAAAAAAAAATCAAATAGGGTGGGGAGACGAAAAATTGTAACAAAAATGTAGGTGTGGACATTTCCAGCTAGATAGCCAGACTAACTCTTCAAGCTCCCTGAAAAAAAGGAGTCTATGGGAGGGTTCAGGGATTCATAAAGTCTCACAAAGGTAATTGATTGCTCCTTGCGGGGCAATCTGTGTGGGATTTTGTTTTTCTTTTTTTCAGCCTGTAGGAACAGAAAAAACACACATGGGCCATTCTCAGCAATAGAGCCATTAGGGGGAGAATGACTGTGCGAGTGTGGGGGTGAGGAGCCTGACAGCAGGATGAACACTACTTAAATATTACAGTACACACACTCACCCACACACCCAAAACCTAGCCTAAATACAGAGGCGCCCACCGTTAAAGCCGGGGCATTAGGAGATGCAACGGATGCGAAGACAAGAGAATCTGCTCCAGACAGGCGAATTACGCTGTGACCTGTGGTCTAACATTAGCGAGAGCTTCCTGTGTGCAGGCACCACTCTGTTGACCGTTCATCATCGCCCGGGAAGGTGGACAGTCGCCATTACACACACATACTGACGCCCCACTTTACAATAACACGGCGGCAGCCATGACTCCACATCTGTCAAGGAGGATGTTTAAAAAGAGTCATCATTATTACTCTTTATTTTGGAGATGTGGTGGATGGGTGCAGGCTGATAGGAGGAGAGCCGTCTGGTTAACGTCGAGTTCCTCTCCTTAACCAATGACTCAGGACTTGGTGCTGGGGGGGGGGTGGGGGGGGGGGGGGGGGGGGGGCAGATGGGTACTGACTGGGAGGGAGGTGGGGGCTCAGATAAGCGGTGCCCCAGGTCCGTTGGCCCAGGGATCTTAAATCATCGTCAGTCACTCCCGGAGTTCACAAACATCAGCATTCCCATCGCTCCGAAACCTCACTTTCTTATCAACGAGCTTATCACACCGATCAGTTATCTTGAGCTCTAACAAACACGTCTGCTACCATCAAACACTCACTCCTCCACACACAAACACACGCAAAATGAAAAATGCATCAGGGTGAAATGACTGGAGAAAAACTCAGTGCAGTAAATATAACATAACCTAATTTCATTTGCAGATACTTTGTAGAAATTAAAATTTCCAAACATGATTTACTGCACGTTAAAGATAGAATCAGTTAAAGGTAGAATCAGCAGGATTTGTCCAAACTTGGTTCATAAATATACCAAAAAGATGTCAAATATTGATGTTTTGGGTTGGTAAAATAATGAAGAATACAGGGAGAGGGCAGAGTCTCTGCAGCTACAGGCACAACCTCACACTTCTAGTGGGTCATACGTGATGATTGAAAGGGATTATGTTTCTGAGTCTATACATTGAGGTTTTTTTTTGTTTTGTTTGAGGAAAATGTCACATCTTATGCCTTAAGTTTTTTTAAGTACTGTAAAGCTTCTTGCCTGCAGGAAAACAATGAATTTATGTGTGTTTGTGTGTTAATGTTCATGTAATTCTCACTTTTGTTCCCAATCAGGGAGACAACAGGCTGGGTATCAGATTCCTCGTTGGCCTTCTTCACCATGCTGAACCAATCCTCTAGATTCTCAAAGCTCTGGTAGTTGGTGATGTCGTAAACCAGAAGAACCCCCTGCGTTGGAAAGACAACAGGAACAACAAAATACGTCAGGCTTTCATAATAGCACTTCACCTTCTTCACCTCCCTGGGAGATACTGGATATGCGTACACAACTTCATTCACCTGATATTCTTTCATATTAACATGTGTTAATATTGAAGGAGCGAGGGAACAGTAGGTGGCACTGCTCCTCTTCTTAGACTGGGGGACAGATTCACATAGGGGGGACACACTCATTCACACGTAATCTGAGGTAGGTTCAGTACTATCATGATCTGAGTAAGACTGTGTGATAACTTTTCCTGTTTTACTGAAATGCATTAAATGTAAACTACCATGAAATGGGGCTGCACAACATGGTAAAAAAAAATTTTTTTTAAATCATATTGCGATTATTTTGACAGATTTTGCAATTATGATGATGATTCACAATTAGTGGGGATGATTATTATTATTTCATTACACTTTTCATCTTCTGATTTGTTGAGATCTTTACCAAACAAACATGCTTTTTGAAATCTGAAGAACAAAAGTTGCAGGGTTGGGGCATCTCTGCAGCATTACAGTACTTCATTAAATGCTGTTTTTCCGCACATTTTTCCTTTATCAAAAATTTGCAGCTTCTGTGATTTGGACATTGCACTTGGCCATAGTGCTATTTCAATACTATTTAAGCACATAATGAATATGCCCATCTCATTAACAGCCTATCACTGCCCTTGATAATGGAGCATGCAATAAGAGACACTTTTTTTAATTAAAAAAGAACAGGTCAGTATGGCAGTTTTTTGTTTTTGTTATTTTTATGTTTAGTTTTATCTCCTGATCTTATTAAAATGTATTAAAATAATTAATAAATGTAGAAATTTGAAATTATTGTCAATATTGACTGGAATTAATTTAGCATTTTTCGTCTATATCGCCCAGTCCTAGTGTGCAGTCACATTAGGGCTGTCACAATATTAGATATTCACTACACAATTATCCTGGCCAAAAGAATTCACCAAAACAATATTATCTAGACAACAGTAGAAAATGTGAATAAAAAATAAATAAATAAATAAATAATGCTATCAGTCAAATTCATCTTAAATTTTGTTTATTGTGTGTTTGGTCTCTTTTTTGGCAAATAAATTACACTTAAAATTCAAGTGTATGGAGATGGAGAGAGAGTCTGTGACCATGACTTTACAAAAGCACACTTACACTTAATGGATAGAGAAAAGGTGTGTGTGCAAGAGCGGAGATAAACAAAAATGATTTAAGAGCTGGCAGTATGTTTAAGAGGCGCTGGATTATTTGCACTATATTATCATTATGATATCAATATTTCATTTTTTTAAATATCACAGTTAGCGTTTTATCACGACACCCATAATACACATGGATTTGTTTTAAATTGTGGAACGTTAAGAGTTCACACAGCACAGTCCAGCATTGGGTGTAGAATAGAGATGAGGTTATCTACTATCTGAGCTGATAAATGAAGGCTGCCTAAAGACATTTTCTTCCTCCCTATATAATCCACAAGACTGTATATATGCACTGCAGAAACACTCGTGCAACAACACCAGAGTCATGTTTGAGCAAGCACTCAGGGCAGAAGGGGCTGTTTACACGAACACATAAATTAATCAAAGAGTAAACACAGATACAAGAGCTGCTGGCATAATTCAAGACAAATAATCACATAACTTAACTATCTGCTATCACAGCTTGAGCGTTTGCTGGAAATTAACGTGAGCCAAGGTAAACCTCTCTACTTTTACTGCATGATGCAACACGACCAAAAGGCTCTCTATCGCTTTTTGTTCAGCAGACACGCACTGTCACAACACGCGAGGTCGGTGACGACAGCTCAGGCTCTGATAATTACTGCGAATCTCTCCCAACAGCCATGATTGATTACAGGACACACAGTGCTGAACAACAGGTGTGAAAGTTCCACACAGCGCTGACGAGAAACTGCCTGAGAAAAGTGTCGTAATGTGGCAATGATGTACGACACGAGGGAGAGACAGTAAAAAAAAAAGTCCTGCAAACTGTTTTTAAAGCCAGGTAGATTCACTGGACATGTAAGAGAACCCCTCACTAATGTTTGTCTAGCTTCTATAGACAAACATGACAAAAGTGTGCTTGCATATAGCTGGTATATGGTGACAAATTTCCTGCCTGTGCCCAAATGTTAGATCTTGTGCTGCAGTACGGGTCTTAGATTAGACAAACCGTGGTCTTTAAGTGGGCCTCTTCAAACAAGAGACATTCTGGAGGTGACAGCGAGCACTCGTCTATCACAACATGGCTACCTGCGGACGTTGATGTTGTTGGCACATGTACAAACTGGTACGCACTGACACAGATTACATTGTTTGCAGAGAGCTCGGCTGTCATTTTAATCAACACATTGTTGAGTTTTCCACAGGACATGTGTTGAAGGAGACTAAATGGAGGATCAATTAGTGGCCTTTTCTTCTCTACGCCTCTTCATGTATGAGCTGAGTACTATCAGATACTGGGAAATATTTTTAATAATATCAGTTTAAATTGCTTTAAAGGGGAAGTCTGTAAATATTTACTGTAATAAATCATGAAATTACCATGATAAGGATTAAGGAAACATGCTAAGTTGAAATATTCACTTCTCCAACAACTACACTACAGCCACAGTGTCCTTTAAAATTTCTACTCAAGTCCAGAAATTATGTTATTGTTTGCCCATTTCTCATTTATTTGAGTTCATAATAATGCAGAATGTGAAAGAGCAAGTGTCTTTTTATGAGTTGTAAAAATCATTAATAATCTTATGAGAAAAGTAGATGTTAATAACGGTTAAAATTTAGCAATATGTTAATGGAGTCTGGCAGGCAGTACAGCAGTCACTGAACTCACATTGGGCTTTTGTATTTAGGATAAGCTTTACATTGACAGACAACTGACAGTTAACAGCTTAAGAACTTGCAGGGTAGGATTCCTCATTGCTTGTTATTGTCAAATTATAATGGTGCGCTCAATTTGCGCTCCTGCAGCCTGCCAGAGCTTCCTCGAGTCTGGGGAGGAGGTGGCAGGTGGAACAACTTGCTTCAACCACAGATCATAAATGAAGTAGGGATGCAACCTATGTAATATACCGTCAATCGCCCTCACTCACTATTTGGGCTGCAGTACTCATTTTTGGATGCACAACTGTTACATACTGCTCACTGTATTGACCCACAGTGTGCAGTATTTTCAATATTTGTTCAGTCTAGCAGAAAACATTAAAACTGTATCATCTCTGTAAAAGTGCCCTGTTTTTCTTATACTTGTGTGTATATAATTTGTATATTTATGTCATGTCACCTTGTGAGGAAAATTGCGTTGAAAATTAATAATACATTGGTTACAACAAAGGTACAAAAGTAGAGATGCCCTTATTTTTAAAGCTCTGTTGACCTGGTACACTCACTGTGTATCCAAATGAATGTTTATTATGATCTGGCTCCAGAGGGAGGGAGTGGCAGGTCCTGAATGAAGCTGCCGAGGCTGTAATAATAAGCTTGAAGAGTCACCAATACAGTACTATTGGAAACCAAATCTTCTTGTGCTTCCTATTACTTTTTCATAAACATGTACAGCCGTTGGTTTGTACGTTTATACATTTCCTATCCTTCCTGAGGCTACCAGAGTCAATGGCAGTTTGTCTTTTTTTGCTTCATGTTGGAGGAATTAAAGACTGTAGCACAAACCAGAAATGCAGATATGATTGTTAGGTAGAATGAAAAGTAACAAAAGAAGACTTAGTTTGAATTTGTGTGTGTGTGTGTGTGTTGCCTTACATGAGCTCCATATACGTATTTATCCAGCATTTTCCCTCCTAACGTTTGGCCTCCAATGTCCCACACCTGCAGGGTTACATTCAAATTGCCTGCAGTGGAAAAAAGAGACAGAAAAACCTCAAGTATCAAAAAAGACTGACATTTAAATAATAAAAAAATGTGTACAAATGCACAAGCTCTACAAAGGGGGGATAGATGTTTCAGAGTTTAGATTCACTTTTTTTTTTCTTATAAATGCTTTGGTCTGCTAATCAAATAAATAAACGAATAAAAAACTCAAAAATTTGTGGGTTTCCACTCCGGATGTTTTTGCTCTTTTTAATCATTAACATGTTTGTTTTAACAAAGCTCATGATTCTGAGGAAATAACGAGTCAGCTGTAACTGGAGCCTGTATTTTGGGTGAGCGATTTCTACAATAAAAGTCAACGTTGTTGATGTACATAATGGAAACAATAAATCAGCGATTAATCTTTCATGCTAAGCGCTCTTGCCTGGCAGGTCAACCACACCTCACATCCAAGAATATCCAGCCCAGAGATTGAGGGGGATGAATAGGTACGCTCTACCCTCTAATTTAAACATTCTCAATACCGTGGCAGTAAAAAAAAATGACTTCTTATTAGGCTGGGAAGAGCTGTTTGCATTGTGCCATATCCTGCCAAGTTGGGAAAGTGAGGAGAATTATGTGCTGTTAAGGAAAATAGCAATAATTAAACACAAAATAGGAGGAAAAGAAGACTCTTGTCCTTATGCCTGTGGAAAGAGAAAGAAGGAGTGAATGAGAGAGAAAGAAAGACAGGCACAAAAACCAAATCCAAATGAATATTTTCTTCCTCTGGAAAATGAAAGGGGTGGTTGAAAAAAAAGAGGAGGAGGGAGGACCAGACAGCGAGGAGTTTATGTTGGTGTGATGAGGGCCCTGCGCTGGCCTGGAGCAGCGATGGGGAGCAGAGCGTACACTGTGGACACGGCTGGACGACTCAACCCCTTCATAAGTCCCCTTTTTAAAGCAAGGGAAGGAAACGCTGAGGTTCACAGTCACTACATCTAGACTATACAGTGTCAGTGTAAAGCTACATTGAGGAGTGCAATGAATAACGGTCCTTTGGTGTTATAAAGAGCCATCCCCACCCATCCACCATGCCTGGACACTAGCTTTATTTGTTTTTCAGAGATTCACGCTGACTCAACAGTGCTGACATTTTTCTGCTTATGCTTTGCAAGAAGTAGAAACTGCAATTGTGAGTCCAATAAATGAACCTTAAGGACTCTGGTTTGAAATAGTAAAAATACATGTGATATCAAAGTTGAATGTCTCATTAAACATCCACAAAAATCTGACTGAAAATAAACATTAATAACAATTAGAAAACCTAGTTCAAAAAACACTGAGCTGTTTAGACCATTTCAAAGTCTCTAAGTACCAGCACAGAAGCTAAGCAATGTACTGCAGCCGATGGGGGTTGCAGTCAAATGTATTCTAGCTACCTAAAAAAAAATCAACATTGGTATAAGTGTATGCTAGATTTATTATATTTTCACCACTTTACTTTCCATCAAACAGCCTTTTCCCGATGGGGATCTGTAGCTGCTATCTATGCTGTCTTGAAATCCAACAGACTCCTTTGACGAAAACAGAAATTTTACCACACAGAGTATGTGAGTTGCAGGACTACTGCTGCCTTAATTAGTTTGTTCGTGTTATTGTGACTTCGATGTTTTAACATGTTAGTGTGAATCCAACCTACCGTCACTTGCTGCAGATTGAGGCAGCTGTAGTCCTGCAACTCCTGTGTTCTAAGAGGTAAAATTACTGTTTTCGTAAAAGAAGTCCGGTGGATTTAAAGACAGCATAGATGGCAGTTACAGATCCCCGTCAGAAAAGTCTGTCTGATGGAAAGTACAGCAGTGAAAATATTCTAAACATAGTATACACATAACACCAATATGTTTGCTCAGATGAAATGGGGGTTTGTTGCACCTGTTCAGTGGTACAACTGACATGGATTGGTTCATGGAATGTAACCATGTAACCGTGTAATTTTCATAATAACAGCATAAACACAAACTCATATCAGAAAAGTATACAAACATTTGAAGGAATTTGGATTTAAACCAATTTCTAATACTTGTTAAAGGCTCACTATTAGGGATTTTTTTTTCAACCAATACCGATAACCAATAATTACTTGCTTTACATGGCCAATATGGATTATATCACTGATAATTTCACTTTTTTGTATTTTAAAAAGAAATTCATATAACCTGTAGTTTATGCACACCAAGGGGTAAGAAAGGTTCAGATGTATGAGCAAAGATGGAACATTTAATATTCCATAGCTCTGACTAGGGCTGCAACTAACAATTATTTTCATTGTTGATTAATTTGTCTGTTATTTTCTTGTTAATCAATTAGTTGTTTGGTCTATAAAATGTCATTAAAGGGTGAAAAATGTCTGTCAGCGTTTCCAAAAGTCAAAGCTAACACTCAAATGTCTTGTTTTGTCCACAACCCATTATTCAGATATTCAGTTTACTGTCATAGAGGAGCAAAGAAATCAGAATATATTAACATTGAAAAACTAAAATTTTGACTTCTTTTTCCTAAAAAAATTACTCAAACAGATTAATTGGTTATCAAAATAGTTGGCAATGAAGTTAACAATCGATTAGTCATTGCAGCTCTACCTCTGACTAAACCACATCTAAGTTACAAAACTATTACAAAAAACAAAACAGTTCTGACTCTTCAAATGTCCATTTAGTTTTTCCAAATAATGTTCTGGTGATAATTTATCGGCCCTGTCATTAATTGCGCATCTCTACTCACCATTATGTACACAAGATCCTAAATTACAAAGTTAAAAGTCTATTGTGGATTTGGGTTTCCAGTCGCTTTAAAACTGACAGCAAGGTCAGAAAAAAGGCACTCTGATAACATAATCGTCCTCTCAGTGTGACGTGAAGTGAACCTGGACAAAGCCGCTTCCGACAGTGGGAGTTTGACAGAATTTATCAAGTATATTTCACCTCGAGTCAATCCCCTTCACCGCCTGTACCTCATTGGTTTGGCAGAGACATCTGGAAGAGGTATTGTTATAAAAAGCACACACAGAGGAGGCTGTTGTGTGCCAGTCGGCCTCGCCTCACCTCTCCCTGCGTTGGAAAATGTACATTAAGTTTGACAAGCTGGGCCTTCATGGTGAGAGGGGCCAGCGCTGGCTATAGGCTACTCTCCCCCCTGCTGCAAAAGACCCTTACAGCCCCACAGAGACCCGAGAGCCACACAACCTCTCCAATACAAGGCAGGGTGGGGGTCCTAACGAAGTTTGGGACCACCCAGCTCGCAGAGCCACCCTCCTCTTCATCAGCTCATCAACACCCAATTCCCCAGAAAATGGGCCATTTAACAACCCCAGATGCTAGACCCCATGTTAGTACTGCCTCAGTGATACAGACGTATGTACGCTATATTTAAACAAAGGCTACATTTTAACGCTGTGATTGTTTCAGGAAAGAAACTTACTGGAAAGAGAAGTCAAACGATTAACAGCATTTGTTCGAGTTCACATTAAGGAGCTGAGCCCAGCCTGTGCTTATGGTTGGCTCTTTTCATCCTGACTCCACCACAACATTTTTGGGGGTTTAGTTCTCCTAAGTCTCATAAGCTGAAACTGACACAAAATCAAAATAGAATCCTTCAGCCAACTCACAAATCAGCATAACTTTTACTTTTAGCACTTAATTTGCCCTTGCCTAATGTTGTTTTATTAGTAATGAAAGAATGGAGGCACTTTGCAGATTTCTGGAGCTTAGTCCTTGGCAGAGTTTTAGAAGTACCATTTAAAATGCTGAAAATCCCCATTTCACATGGTAGGAAGTAAAAATGGAGTGCTTTCGTCTAAATATAGCATTAGTCAATAAACATTTATTTTACAGATCTAAGGGGGATACAGTGTGTGGCTTTATTTCTGCGGGTTCAACATAAACAAATAGGAACATGAATGTTTTATGTGGTGGAGGACAAAGATCAGTTGAAGTCGGGGATCAGCGATATGGATATAAAATGTTAATGTATTTACTCTGTACGGTGCCCACAGAATTATGAGCAAGGCTCGCCCGTTTGGACATAAGCTGTCCATTGGCCTTGTGGAGTCAGAAAAAAAGTGTGCTGTTTGCTCTGGAGAGAAGAGCTTTCACAGTGAATAAGCCTGAGAAGTGGCAGACACTCTACAATGAGGAGCTACCAGAAAAGACACATTCAGCTCCTGAGTTAACCTGAAGGACAAACCCTGGCTGGAAAAGGTAGAACAAGAAAACATGAACAGTACCAGAAAATCTGAGAAATAAAAATATGACGGACAGAAAGTGATGCTGGAACAACAGGCCTCTTTGTCACACACTCAGTTTATAATATTCTTGATTTTTTTTTAACACTGCTCATGTTAAGTACACAGGAACATCCAAAACCTTAAAGTTGATATTAAACTTAAAGGCCCAGCGTGTAGGATTTAGTGGAAGCTAGCGGTGACCTTGCTACAGTGGTCATGAAACGCACACAAAATGCAAAAGGCCATATCTAAAGCCAGCGTTTGTCTGTTCTGGGCTACTGTGGAAACATGGACTTGCAACTGACTCAGAGGAGCAACAGAAGAGGACTCGCGCCCTCTGTAGATATAAACGGCTCATTCTAAAGTAACAAAAACAAGATTCTTATTTTCTAGTGACTACACAGTAATGAAAATATACTTGACGTGATTATTATATTCCATTTCTGCAAGATTCTGCCCATAAATCCCCAGTTTGTTTCCCATCCCTGTTAGAAAATGGTAAAAAAAAAAAAAAAAAAAAAAAAAGGTTGATCACTGTTTACCAAAGCCTGAGGTGACGTCCTCAAATGTGTTTTGTCCACAAGATATTCTGTTTACATTTCAATTAACATTTTTTCTGTGATGACTCCAAACTATTAATCGATTGTCAAAATAGTTGGCACAACTAGTCAGTTAGCTTCCAAATAGTTTTCCTCATGTATGTCAAAATGCTATTTTCTCACGCCTAAAAATGTTTTCCCACGTGACCTGATGTAGGTTTCTGCATGACAACTTTGCTCCCTAGGTTGAGGGAGGAGAGGGGAGGGCATCAGCGCTCCAACCTACGTCACCGCTTGAAGTGGGAGTTTACAAGGGATGTCACAAATTCAATATGAAATCGAAAATTGATCAAAATGAGCTTTAAATTTCAATAATCAAAATCAAAGTCAGAAACGGCGATTCTACCTCCCGCCCCACCAACTTGCGGTTTCCAGTGTGTGAACAAAAAAATAACACTACGAAGACGACACAGCGTAGCTTTCCGGCTGTTACATCACACTTAACACCATATTTAAGAGGAATTTAAAAATCTAAATGACAGTTGTGGGCAAATCAAGACATTTGTGGACATCATTTTGTGCTTTGAGAAACACTGATTGACATTTTTCACCATTTTCTGACATTTTATGGATCAATTCAATTAATTGAGAGAACGATTACATCAGTTTAATCGATAATGAAATGAATCATTAGTTGCAGCCATAGACATCCCTAGATTTTACATTTGAAAAACCTGGAAAAGAACGCAGATAGAGTAGCCCTTTAACAACCACTAACAGTTAAACCTGTCTGTCTAAGCACAACCTTGCCAAATACATATCATCAGTATTTTATTGAATTAACAAGTCTGCAGCCTGCCACTACGTGCTTGTGCGACACGCGTGTCCGTGTCGAGTCTCTGAACAAGTGAGCTCTCCCAAAAGATTACGAAGGTGTCTCACCTGGAAGGCTTATTCTCTTCAGAAAGAAATCCGGGCCGATGGTTTGTTTGTACTGCTTCCCAAAGGCCTCCTGTGAAAACCGGGTGGCGAGTGATGTCTGAAACGGAGAGACAAAAGGGAGAGACACAGAGAATGAGTGCCAGAAGACCTCTGCAGCAATCAACAGGGCTGAAAATATGTATTTTAAAGCAGATAAGAAAAAGAAAATACTTTCAGGATAAAGGAGAATCCCCGATTCAGTGCATAGTATTTACCTGATAAACAATATTCACACAAATATGCGTAACATTAAAACTTAATCAAAATTACAGCATGGCCCAGAATAAAATGCACGATACTGCAAAACTTCTTCCAGAGAAAATATACAGTATATTAAAGAACTTCCTGATTAAGGGATATTTTGGTGGTGGACAGACAAAGAAAAACTTTGACTTCACTCAGACTATTCCAAAATAAGCTTTTTACAATATTTCATTTTCTAATATTTCATAAAAAAAATACAGGGGTATAATTTATCAAATCAAAACACTTCTATGTGATTGTTTTCTGGGACTGCCCTCAGTTTTTTTTTTCATCAGTTAGTCGCAGAAACAAAATAAAGAAAAGCACCCCAAACTCATTCAGGAGCTGCGCCTTGACATTAGGCCCAGGATGAAAATATCAGGGGATTTTTGCAACACGGACCTTTTCTCGTGTAACACAAGCACCCTGCTGCTAACTGTGGCTGCCATTACCTAATTAGTGGTCCTATTAGACTGGGACTCAGCCACCAAGGCCGACAGAGGCCAGTTTAATGACCGGTAATACTGTAACGTTACCGGGGTGATTTACAGCCACACTAACTACTAGGAATCTGACTCCAGGATGGTGAAGATATGGTGGGTTCAGGTGGGGAAAGGAGGAGTGAAGCAGGACAGGAGTGAGTTTGTAACATAGCGAGTTAATTGTTAAGTATACATCATCCATTGTGTTGAGAAGTCAGTATTTGTTTTTGTGAAGTTGAAGTTATTTATTCCCATGTTTCATGTTTTGAACAGGACTTGTGTGATATTATTCTGTGTTGAAATAAATTAACAAAATGTTCAGCCTCCTTGGTGGTTGTTCTGACATATTTAGAATCATAATTTTTTTTTCCATTAGCATTTAACAAGCAGCTCGCTTCGTGCCCCAAAAATATATATTTAAATAACCAGATTAATATATATATAATCATGCAACTACTAGTCGACTAGTAATATCTTCAGGCGGGGAGAGCCTTTTTCTTTTTCACATTCTTTGGTGATCCAACCTTTAAGTATGCTCTGCAGGACATTAATTTCATTTTTACAAATCGATTTTAAGTACCTTCAAAAATGTCATGATTGACTGGAGGGTATGCTGATGTAATTGTCTGCCTCCTCTGCTGTCCCACTCCTAAGCCACAGCTCTGACAGAGAAAATCAACGTGAATTACAAAAACAGGTGTCGCAGTATGTGTCATGTCTCCAGACTGCAGACCTAATAATTGCCACAAATTATAAAACCTCCATCACTGTCACCGTTATGTTTGAGGAGGGAAAAAAAATAGCATGTTAGGGGCTCTCCTGAAATCCATGGGAATTCATAGCGCAGACTTGACATGCCAAGTTTAATTCATTTTGATGGATGAGGATAGGGGGAAAAAAAAATGAAGTGCTGAATGTCTATTAGCTATCTTTAGAGCAGTGTGCTTACATAAACACAACAGAGAAGTGAAGCAATGGGATTCCCTGAGTGGTCATGTGGCAGCAAATGCATTTTAATGTGATACTTGACAATCGCTGTGGGTTAGAGAACTTAAGACTAAATTCTTTCTTTCAATCCACTAAGCTTTCACTTGAGCCTGTGCCCTTATCTACTTCCATTCATGCTCAGAAGGTTTAGTTTTAGCCAAATAATGTTTCAAATAAAACTGTATTTCTTACCCCAGGGCAGGAGTTCCCAAACCTCTTTAGAACAAGACCCAAAAGGGAAATTTGGTGTCTCCCTGGGACCCAAACTTAAAATACATAATAAATTGCCATAAAGTAGTATGTTTCTTACAATCTCATAATGAATTTACACTGTCCACTGAAACACGAGGGGGCTTTTAATTTGAAATGGACACAGGAAGTGTTGAGTTTGTATTAATTACATAATCCAGGAACTTTAACAGGACAAAACGAGGATTCGTGCTAAAATGTTGTAGTGGTGGCACACATTTCCCATCATGCCTGGACTGAGTCTATTAATTTAGCTGTTTTAGGTTCCAAAATGCAAACGTTACTTTTTGTCATTTTTGGTTTGTTTATAGTTTTAAGCACCAGTGAGGTGACTGTTATATTGTTTGACCCCAACTATATTCTGGCATTGTATGTTTTGATTTTTGTCCCCTTTATTCGGGCTCGATATTAACTTTTTTCTCCCACAACGGTCCCAAATTCTACTTTCAACTGTCTGAAAATTAACAACCATTGTCCTAAAGTTCAGTTCTTTTTTCAGTTCTACATAATTTAATAGATTTGTTTTAATAACTCGCATCACTTCATTGATTCACTCTGGTCTGCCATGGAAGTTCTGCTAGTTGTTCTCTGCACTTCTTTTTAAGTAAAATTTTGAAATCACCCTAGGTGTTTGGCCACAATCAGTTAGTCTGTTCATTAAAAAATATATTGGATTTTGTTTATTTTAAATTGTTTGATCAATGAATGCATCACTGCAAACTGCACTGCAAACACAAACCTGTCTCTGATTGTTATGCAGTGATGATTAAATTAAATTAAATTGAAAACACTATCTTCCATGACACATAAACACGATTTCATATGTAATGATGAGCTTCTCTACTGTCCCAGAAACAAGTTCTTTGTGTACCAGGTTCTATTTTTATCAGACCTGCAACGGTTAATCAATTATTAATTGACTATTAAATTAATCACAACTATACTGATAATCAAATAACCATTTAAAATAATTTTTTAATTAAAAAAATGTCCCAATTCTCTACATTTTCTACATACATCTACATACATCTTTAGTCCTCTATGAGAGTAAACTAAATATCTTTGTGATGTGAACATTTCAGGACATCACCTTGGGCTCTGGAAAACACTGATCAACATTTTCACACATTATCTGACATTTTGTGGACCAAACAACTACTTGATTAATCAAGAAAATAATTAACAGATTAATCAATAATGAAAATAATCATTAGTTGCCCCCGGGACAACGGGACATCATAACTTTTGACTACTACTGAATGTCATTAAAGGCTTGACATTGCTGACAGCTGCTTATATCTCTAATTTTGCACTGCCTATTAGTTTTGAGGATATGCGCCATGATTTTTATTCTGCCATTTGGCGCCCCAATAAAAACAGGTCAGTGACCCATTTTGGGTCCCAACCCTGACTTTCGAAAATGCTGCAGCAGAGAAATAATGTAATATTATTAGGAAAACCGTTATCATTGTTTACCCAAATCTTCTTCAAGTAAACAATAGTCTACTTGGAGTTCTTTAAGTGCTAACTTGTGGATGCCACCTTTAATGTCAAACCTTTATGTTTATCTTAGCTTGGATTTTTAAATCACTGGTTCAATTAAAACTACCGGATGTGTAATCCTGACCTTTGCCATTGTCTTTCTTTATTAACATTTCCTTGGAGGAGCAGAACAAACTTGTATCCAACTAATTTCACCTTAAGTTCACTAACCTACGACTTTTTTTTTCCTCTCAGCCTGTGGAGCATGTCACAGGCACAAGAGTGACTGAAAAATTACTAGAGGTGACTGACGCAACAAGGAGAAAATCGGCCATTTAAGTAGCCCAAACAATCACTGACAACACAGGAATAACAAGCTCGGACAGCAAAAATTTATTCCACATGCTCGTGTTGGCCTAGTCGGCCATTTGTCTTGGCATTCCAGTAGCTTGGCTCTCCTCCCTCAACGTAGTCCTTTTTTTCCAACGTACAATTGGAACTAACCAGCGAATGTAAAAGCTGGCGTAATCCTGACACTCCAACAGAGAACAGCACAGGGTCACCAGTGATACCAATGCCGGGAAATGGGGGAAGTTCTACTGAAACAAGAGACTGGGAGAGAGAGAAAAAAATATGGCAAGCTGACTATGTCCATGTGATGCAACTCGTATGAGAGATGCAGTGCATTTCTGCAGCATCGTATTAAAACTGGCTCTTTATTCTCCTTAAACAGTTAAGACAGATATAAATGTTGGCATTCTGATTTAGAATCTGACTGTACAGGACCTGTACCTACAGTTCCTTTTTACTGTATGGGTAAGAGAACAGCAAATATTCAGGAAAACTGAGTGGCTTGTAGCTCAGGTTGAAAAATAGACTTGTGTGTGAGTTCTGCCCAGCACCTGAAGAGCCTGGCTAAATGTGAGACTCCATATTTTAAAAACATCTTGTTCAGGTGGACAAGCCTTCCCACATCTCCCTATATTTCTGAATGGACAACCAACCACAGGCGAAAATACCACCAAAAATGCTGTCCAAGAAAAACTGATCCGATTGCAATTTACTGAGCAAATTGACATTAATAAGGGGGGAAACAGCATTCAAGATGTCAGTCAGTGGTGCCTGCTCAAAATGGGGGGCAGGGCTCCTGTTTTCTGCCCAAAACAGACAAGCAGGTAAGTCATTCAGACAGTGACGAGCTGACACCTGGCAGCAGTGTGAGGAGGGTTATTAATGTAGCGTATCTACTGGGAACTGAGTTGTGTGTGTTCTCTGCACCCCCTCCCCCAAAAGAAAATGTCGACTTTCCAGAATGAGAACATTCATTTTTCTCATTGGGTCTCACCATTACTGCTACATTCATTTTCTTTCTCCCAGAGGAAGGAGAGATTAGTTACGAAAGGGGATGTGTAGCTGAAAAGCACTTGACGTCCCGGCCTTACATTCACACTCATTCATTTGGAGATTCGAGATGCACTGAAGAAGAAACATGAAGCTGAATTGTCATGACAACCTCTTTGCTTTGCTGCAAATGATTGTTTGGTGTGACTAGGAAAGAATTCCCCTGTTGTTGATGTAAGTTAGACCTTTTAAATCTCTGAAACTATTTTAATAAACATACCAAATGATTCAGTCCAGTAGTTCTGAAAAGGAACAGTCCTAACGTTTTTGTAGATTTAGCAAAGACCGAGACAATGCACTGACAAAAGGTATATGTGTTTACGGTTCAGACGTTTGTAAAAGAAAGTCTCCACACATGACTCTCCTCACACTGTTATTTTATTTTATCAAATGAGAAAACAGGAACATTTCTCATCTGGGCTGTCCAGACATCTTTTCTTAAATGGGGCCTCACTCTGGAGCCAAATGCATACGGGGGTCTCTGGCCAGGAGAGGAGAGGTTTACTGATGGAAAACAACCAGCAGCTACAAGGACCAGGCTAAAGCAACTGTCATACTCTGTGTAATACTGTACAGTGTAGCGTTTTAGCCCCAGTTCACTGAGCAGTGGCTGTAGCCCCAAAGTGTACGCTAAATGTAGGGACTGTGAAAATTCATCATCGCTATAGCCCCTATTCAAAACATTTTTTAATTTAAACAAATTATTCTCAACTATTCTATTCCTGTGTCACTTAGTCTGTTTAATTTGACCACATGGGTCTCACAAAATTTAAAAAGCAGGCTATACATTGGTGGTGAATTTAGTTGGCTGATTTAAATTAGGGATGCACTAGATTATCGGCAGGTCAAGTCTTTAAAAAGAAAAATCGGGATTGGCTTGAAATAGTATTTCTTCTGATATGATGATGCTTTTTATGTGCACATGAAACAACTCATGCGGTGTGGAGGCTTTTTAAAGTATCTGAAATGGATATCAAGGTTGCCATTTGCAATGAGGAAAAGCGAAATCACATTCCTTCAACTCTATAAACTGAAGAGCCTTCTTTCCCGATTATTACAACTAATTAATGAAGAACGAAGAAAAAAAACTGTCAGCAGTAGTTTTCTTATTTTGGCCATTGAATGTGTACATTTTATGTCTGCATCTGCCAGTGGGCCATCATGATAAGAGTAGGTATAATAATATGTCATGCAGTGGAAACTTAATGTTCTCTTCAATTTGCTGGAAAAAAAAATATGTGCATATAACGGTATCAGCATCAGCAATTGGCCAAAATTAGTTGAAAATATCAAACACCAACACCAATACTGTGCATCGCTAATGAAGTGTGTGTATGGTGATGACTGTTATACCTGTCAAAGTAAGCCTTACAAAGACTTCACACCAATAATTTAAATGAATGCCACCTGTTGAGTTACCACTATTAGAATGGCAGATAAAAGCATATCAACAACATATCCAACATATTCCTCACAGTGGGCTCAGTTACTGCAAAGCACAGCACTACCAGCACAAAGCCTACAACTACGTTCAATGGCACATGCAACGTGGATTAAGGGCTGGGTAGACTTAATAGGTTTAGAACAACAGATTTGTGTCAGATTTAAATCCATGGTGCTGCCTTAGACAGAATCAAAATTACTACTATGCCCCTCAACTTTGTAACATACGCCACTGAATGTTTTTTGATTGTTATTATTTCTCCTCCAGTTCATTTTCTACTAATCCTAACTAAAATGTATCTTTACCGTGCAGCCATTACACTGTGTGATTAATACTGAGCAACTAAAGTTGCTATTTTCAGTCAAAATTACCATCTTACAAATGTTTATCCTCCATATCCATTTATTATCTATTTAAGATTTTTTTTCAGTATTTTCTCGTACAGTACATTCCCCTATCAATAATTCAACATTTCAAGCTCTGACTGGGATGAACACTTTCGTCCTCAAACATGAGATCAGTGTGGACAGTCAACCTCAGATAAAAAATTCATTAAATAATATCAGCGTACATCTTATCAGTTTTGGCAAACTTACTAGCAGCTCAACCTTGTGCTCAACTTTAATGCCAGACTTTTTGCCATTAAACCATTACAGAGTTTCTTTAAGATGTTGTTAGTAGAAACACTGGTTGCCAAAGATTTGCTAATTTAGTTGTTAATTAATTTTGCTACATTCCTTAATCTTATATAAAGAAAATGGCTTCTTAACTGCAGTGAAGGTAAGTTTAGGCAGTACAAATAATATACTACCAAGTTTGTTGCCCACTTTCAGCTTCTCTACACGTCCATGTCTCTCACTGCAAACTATACTAACACTGAGTGAGTTGCTACTTCCTAGCTGAAATGTTTTCATCCACCTTCCTGATATATTCCTCACAATCTCATTTCTTGAGTCTGGGTGTCTCCTTGCAACATACGGTCAAAGACATAGGAAGCCCTTGAAACAATTCTTTACACCAATCTGTATGAAATAATTTGTATAGGTTTTATGTATGATGAGCACATCTTGAATGACCATAATCATTACTAACTGACCATTTTGACAAAAGGCTCTATCACTGGTCCTCCTTTTTAACAGTAATTGTATTAAAATATTTTCAACCTCTCCTTGCCTATCCCTAGAGCTTTTAACAATTGTAAACATATTCCACATAAGGTTTCTAATGCTAATAATTAACTTTTTGAGCCAGAGTAACTTGCTGAGGCAGAATGCATGGAAAGTGTGTTCAGCAGATATTATAATTCAGTATGTTGAACTGTTGACTGATCAAATTGGAGTTATACAAATTTATTATAAAACAAAATGTATTTTATATTGTATTATGGGAGTAAATTCAGTTATGTACAAGCATGAACAAATTCTCTCAGAGCTGCATATCTGAGCATCAAGACATATAATGTTGCAATTTAGTGATACTGTAGTTCACTGGCACTCAATTAGTGACTCAGATGTAAAGTCATAGAGCATTTGAGTTGATATTGCATTTAATGTTGAGACAACATATATGAGCTCTATTTTACTGTGGACTTTACCTTTAAATGTCTACAACAAGACAAAGAAAATATGTTACACTGTGATGTAGAACATAAGAAAGTGTCCACACTATAATTCCTAAAAAAACAAAACAAAAAAAACAACTATGTTATTTATATTCCACAATGTTGTCTGTAGTGTTGGAAAGTAACTAAGGAAATTTACTTACTGTACTGTAGTACTGTACATTTATTTTACACTTACATTACTAGTTGCTTTTTACATATAAGAATTTTGATATGCATGTTTAAGGTTAAAGTAATCTGCTATTAATTTACAGAGCAGTGTACAGAGCATCTAAAAATGACTCCACATGACAAACCACAAACATTACAATGCTCTCGCGTGTATTCCTTAATGATAAAAACAGAATAACATGATATTCTATGACAGAGTAACACTGTGAAAGGATTCATTTTACTTTTGGGATTTCAGGGACATTTTACTGATAATACTTCTTTACAAGTTGTTTCAGTAACATTTTAAATCAGAACTTTAACTTATAACAGACTGTTTTCAGACTATAGTATTAGAAGTAGTGGATCTTCTTCCACCAGTGGCTGTCTGTGATAGTTAGCCACGGATGTTGTTAGCTAATAGCCAACGTAGCTACATTAGCGTCGGTCGCCATGGTGATTGGGAAGACAGTACAGCGTTAGCGGCAGGATGAGCAACGTTCGGTGAAACGGATAACTTACTGACTACAGACAACAGACACCGACGGCGTAGA
Organism: Lutjanus argentimaculatus; assembly: GCA_034769285.1. Taxonomy (NCBI): domain Eukaryota; kingdom Metazoa; phylum Chordata; class Actinopteri; order Lutjaniformes; family Lutjanidae; genus Lutjanus; species Lutjanus argentimaculatus. The sequence goes on along the minus strand of JAWZSL010000006.1, from coordinate 12,040,753 downwards.
GAGTTTAGACGTGAAAGTCTATCTTCATGAACGTTGTGTACGTGTAAATACAAGTGTGTGTGTGTGTGTGTGTGTGTGTGCTGCTCTCACCTTCCCACACGCACCGTCTCCAATCACTACAATCTTCAGCTGCTTGTCCTGGCTGTCCTCCTCCGAGTCCGACATGACGCTAAAATGTGCCCCGACCGTGTCTGTGGAAAACCGAAGCACCAGAAAATAATCACAGATAGCTGGATCTAGTTATCAGGCTGATCACAGGTGGATTAGACGGCAGTGGAGTGGGCAAGCAGACGCCATTTTGACTCCACTAACACTGCTGCAGCTCTGCTCGGCATGATCCACTCACGAACTGCCGACCGGACCTTCACTCATTTTCGGTTAAAACCGGGGGAACGGCCGCCGAAAGAGCCAAGGGACACGGTTTAGTATTTCAGTTCGCAAATATTGCCAGTAGCGCCAAAAGCCCTTTGTTTTTACTGGAAAATATAAGAACAAGGAACCCCAGTAACCAGCACTGTGGTTGAGTCCTGTGTGTGACGCGTTGCGGTTGCCATGACTACAAAGGTTAAAGGGCGAGTAAAAACGTTAGAAATTCAACAAAAAAATATTTTTTATCTGAATGTAATAACCAACTTACTATTCACTTAAGTACTATACTTATGTAAATTTTGAGGTATTTTTACGTTATTTGAGTATTTTACTTTTCCCGTGTTCTATACTTAACACAAACATTCAGAGGGAAATACTGTACTTTTAACTCCTCTAATTTTTTTTGACAGCTAGTTACTTTGTAGATTCAAAGTTTCACACCAAACACACTAATAGATAAAACACTGTATCAAGCAATTAAAAGCTCCACATTACCTCCATTACCTCAACAAAATAACAAAGTAACTATTACTTAAGCACTATACTTAGGTATATTTTTGAGGTAGGCCTACTTGTACTCTACTTGAAACTTTCTATTTTCTGCCACTTTATACATCAACTCCAGTACAAATGTATTGTAAAAAATATTGTAGCCTACATTTGAGTCCACTACTTTTTGACAGCTTTTGCAGATTCAAAGTTTACACTCAAAAGATATGATTAACTTGTGAAATACGGTGCATTGTTACAAAACCCTAAACTACCAAACACTATATCAAGAAATTAAAAGCTCCACTTTTACACACAACATTAAATTGCTGTTATACACGGCCATCATGCATCAGTCTTAATAATTCAATAATAAATCTACATTCAGAAATTAATGGAGTATTTTCATAGACTAGTGTCTTGGACTTAAAAAAAAAAAGGAGTTTTTATGTCTAATTGAAAATTTGAAATTGATAAGAGCATTATTTTTTAAATAATCATTCATTTATCTTTTCTTTCCATCTGTTTTACCTCATTCAGAGGTACCGTATTCAGACATATTCTATAATATGTTTAGTACATTATCTAGATTTCTCATTTAGTTTAGCAATGATACAGATCTTCAACAAAGAGACAAGACATAAATCTATTTAATACAATATTATTATGATGATATATTATCATCTCATTAGCAAAGCGGGGCAAGTTTACAGCACCATTCAGACACACAAGGCAATTCAAAGTACTTTACAGGGGCCAGAAGTACATCAAAATTAAGACATTAATAAAACATTAAAATTGCATTTAAAATACATTAAAAGCAAGTATATGCAAATTATCTGCAAACCCACTTTGATTTTAGTAGATATCTGTGACACAGAAGATTTATGATGCATTTCCAACACCCAACTGCGCTTTACTAGTCTTGATGTTGTCATCTTACAGGCTGTCTTTCATCCCCTACATATGCACACAAGTGTACACACACACAGGAGCATCATAATGCCATATCAAACTGTAGCAAAAGTCTATGGGGCGCTGATTATGATTATTTAGGTTCACCTGAGTGAAAACGCAGACCTCAGCTGTTAAACAGCATAAAGTCTTAAGAGAGCCAACAAACACTTAAAGCCACATTTAAGGGTCTCTTTTTCTCTTAAACTGTCAGGGACTCTGCAGTGTTCATCAGCTTTTCAAACGTTATTCCTGAAGCATCCTGTTGTAGATAGACAGACCTATTTCTTTTTTCTTTTTTTTTTTCCACTACTCAGTTCACATCTGAACAGTCTCCTGGTTTGCCACAGTTTAGAAGAATATCTTACCAGCTGTGTAATGTGATTGCTCTGGATGACACAATGACGTATTCACCAAATGAAATATGGCTATTCTTGGCAAATTTAACTCCAGTGTTGGATAAAGTGACAAAATAGAACATTTGAAGACAATTATCTTGTGATATTTCTCTCCAGTGTATTTGTAAATTATTCCCAATTAGTACAAGACTTACTGCTTAATAGAAACATAAATGAAACGTAGCTGGGGGACTGTTAAAGAATCACGATAGAAGGTTAAATTAGTTTAATATTTTGCAAAAAACAGGAACTTTATTCTTTTTTAAATCACCGTACATGTTTTTATGTATTTTTAATTTTGCAGTCCAGAAGACTAAACATGCATTTGCACTGTAAAATATCCTTAAATACACACCAAAACTATAAGTCAAAATAAAATAAAAGTAAAATAATTTATTAGGAATTAGAAGGATAAACCTTTGTGTCAGTGAACTTGAGCTCCAGTCCACTTAGCATCCTTACTGAACATGAATCTTTTTAAGAGGAGCATAAGGACATAAAAGGGATTTTGTGCAATAATTTGACCATTACAGAGCTTTTAAAAGCATTTGCAAGAAGAACATGTCACCGTATTTAACCTTTTCCCAGCTGTGGGAGCTTCTGCTGAAGTGTGATGTTGAGTAATTTATAAACACAGTGTTGACCAAGATCTATTAACTGTAGGATCTGCACAAAAAATAATAATAATAATAATAATTACAAGTTTCAAATGCTCGAAACTCCACTCTGTCGTGGGATTACATCTAAAAATTGGGCCTTTTATATCAGTGATTTCCATTTTAATGTTTTGTAATATTTGTCGAAAATGTGAGCTTTAAGCCAGAGGTTAACTGGGTCCTCGTCTTTCACACTTGTTTTTTCACTGTAGGAGAAGAGGGATGTCGCTGTAACATGAGGGATGAAGAGGAATTCGCACCTGGGCCGCAGTGAAGCAGGTGGCACTGACTGTCAGGTCAGTAGACCCCAAAATGCTCATGAGGGTGTGACTGACAGCTTCACAGCCGGACAGAGCGCTGCAGGAAAATTAAGTCTAATTGTTTTTAAAAGGTTGTGGGCAAAAAGCTGCTGTGGAGAGACAGAAGTTTGAAAAAATCTGTCAGTGACTCCTTTTCATTTCACAGGTTTGTTCTGTAGCTTATTATCGTCTGTATAGAGAGGGTGTTTGATGCGTTCAGGACAACGAATCTGAAAGCTGTAGAACAAATGGATTAAATTAATGAAGGGCGGAAGGAAGGAAATTTGTGACTATTCGCCCTGTTTATTAACAAGTTTGATCAGCTGCTTTCTTTTTAAGGTTCATTTTTCCACAAAAATGCACCGAAATCAGAAAATACAAACACCATAATTTGATCTGTTGACTTCCGAAGAAATGTTTAATTACAGTCGCTTGTGATCATGTTTATGGTAAATTTGTAATTTATAAATATTTGAGACAATGAAAAAGAAATGCCCAAAGTCGCTGAACTGACCATTCAACCGACTTTTACAGGTTTTTCGGCTTTCAAACCATTAGTCCTGAAAATACTGATGAATAAAATTAATGCAAATAAAGACTTTAGTCACTCAGTTGCCTAAATCCACATATATAGCTGACTGAAAAGTCGATTAGAGCACTGCTCAACGTGTAAAATGTGTAGGTTGTGGTGCAAAATGAACAATATTTTCAATATAAAACATGAAAACCGAACCGTGGGCGCAAATTTATACACATTTGTGCATTCTTGAATCTATCATCTATTACTTTGAATTCTTGTTTGATTTGTTTGGGTTTTTGCACGCTAACAGGTTGAAACGTTAGGCCTGCGTGTATGATCTGAAATTGCAGGGACAGAAATATTCTATTCTTTAATTATAGGCAACTAATTCAATTATTTGTATTTAATTTGTTATAGACTTATAAATAAAAAAAGACCTTTAAAGTTTTAAACAAAGCTTAATTCAGAAATAGTTTGACAATCAGCAGCAACTTAACTAGATTTTGATTTAACGCTTTGTTAAATTTGCTGGTAAACCGTTAACTATTGTGACATTTAAATGAGTCTCTCGGTGGTCGCCCCGACACAAAGAGACTCGCAATCTGTTACGTAAGACTGACCCCGACAGCGCACAGTTTGTTCGTTGTCTGTTCATAATCAGACTTATTTTGAAGAAATTAATGGCCCACAGTTCGGTTAAGTAGAGCTTAAGTCGGGTGTGAACGTGTCACATAATGTCTGTTAAACGCCAATTGTCCATCATCAGTAACGTCTGGGGAGACTACCTGCAAATGAAATAATTACTGCTCAATGCAAAGGAAGATCAAGGAATTGTCCTTGACGCATATGAACATAGAAAGAATTTAGGTCGGAAAATAAGAGCCACAGACATGTAATTTAAACAGAAATGACAAGAGAAATCAAATAACAAAAAACTCATATATGAAGCTGGGCTGTGGGGTTAAGAAAATTTCTATTTCTGTCGGGAAAACTATAATTCAAACAACTGCAATTCCATATTTACTTTTTTTTTCCGACATCAAAATTCCCAGACTCCACACTTTGTTCCTGCTACAGAAAAGATCGTCCTCACAAAGATTCAAAAATAATACACAGAGAGTTAGTTTTTGTTGAATGATCTGGACAGCAACAGGTTACTTGTGCGTAAACTTCCCTACTGTGCCTACTTGCTTTAGTGGATGTAATAGGGTGCAAATAAGATACATATTCTGGGGTACTGTCCGCTCTAAATTAGATTTTTTCCTGAGAACTCATGTGGTTCACAGACAGCCTAACTGATGAATACAATGAGTAGCTTATATTTCCCACGCGCTTAACGTAAATTATGAAAAAATCCAATAACGGGGAGACGCTGGAATGGGGTTCTTGCGCACCGATGTGGGTGTTTTCATTTCAACGATCGCAGGTTGAAAGGAACAACAGTCCCTCTATATCAGATATCTGCACATGCAGGTCTGAAAGGAAGTTATGTGGGATGGTCCACTCCTCAGTATCCCTCTCTGTCCTCTAAGCCTCACAGCGAGCAGCCAATGAGGAGCATCACTGCCGCTGGAGATGGCCTCGGGTGGCGCGGATACCTGCATCAGCAAGCAGATCAGATTTTAGGACATATAGGCGCCGTTCTGTTTTTTACCATATAGGGTTAAAGAGGATGTGGCACCGATCAACCAAAACCCTGCAGATACCCGGGTGATGGTGCGTGTACGTGCGTAAAAGCGCACAGAGCTGCCAGTGCTTGTGTCCACATGACTGACGGTGATGTTAACTTTGGATCTGTGGCGCGTTCACTGTCCATCCCTTTTTAGAAGGGATAAGTGATTTCTTTGACATCTGTCTTCTTTTTTGCCTCATGTCCGCGCTGATCTCTCAGAGTCAACTACACATTCCACCCTTTTCATTCCTGATTCAGCATCCCACAGTCTGTGTGTACGTGTCTGTACGGGATGCAGGTATTCTATAAGGCCAAAGATGGATGGCTGATGTACGGCAGCTCCCTGCTGATCCCGACTTAACATTGAGGCTTTTACTGCACGCAGAATAACAGCTAAAATCATTTCGGTAATACTTCAACCCCCGCAGTAGGCCTAAGATTGGGAAGATCTCACAGTGCTTTCCTGATTGAAAAAATACTTCTTTTTTTTTCGAAAAAGAAAAAGTCAGGAGTGCTCTTTGGTAAGGAACACAAACGTTCAAAAAAGAAGAAAGGTCCAAGGCACCTTTTCTGGCAAAGGTGCTTTGCACATTTCTTCTTTTAAAAAAGATGTTGTTTGCCATCTCCCAACAACAAATAAGAACAGTTTTCTTCTTCTTTCACTTAAATTCATGCACAGTGACATGGGCCTCCTTAACCCCGGAATACTCCTCTCCGTGTGTTGACATGCAGCTCTAAAGGTAGCTGTCAGTTTGCCCTGTCCGGGAATCACAGAGCTATTCATCATTGTTTGACAGGTGTTTTTTGGGGAAAAAAAGTCATAGTGGCCCAGATGACGAACATAATGGGAAAGTTAAGGTCTTTTTTTTTTACAGGCACAGGAAGCATGAAAAAAAAAATCTGTTTTAAAAAGCTGATTGCTGATTTAGATAATAAATGGATGGATAAACACGTGTCTTTTTATGGCGTATTTGGCTGTTCCTGTTTCATTAGGTTTTTATTCGTTTGCGCTCCAAAAACAACAAAAACGCTGCTCTAAACCAGTCTGCTGATAACAAAATGACAACTAAAGTAATCAGAGGCCATTTCAGTCTCATAAGTAGGCCAGTTTTAATTTAATTGAACTTTGAGATGCATTTTAGCTTAGAAAAAAGGAGCGCAAAACATCGTGCCTGTGTGTATGTGAAAGCAATAGCTTGGATAGCAGGGCTGTAATTTTAAGCACCAAGTAATATTTAATGTGTGTGTGTGTGTTTGTTTTTTTTTAAACGTTTCTTCCCAAGAATTACTTTGAAAAGGTCCCTGCACACCTGAATGTGTAGCAGGTGCGTCGGTGGAGGGTGCAACTTGAAAACAAACAGAAAAACTCCCGCACAATATTGTCTTGCTTACAGCTGAATATTTTTATTAGATCACGATGTCTTGGTCAATCTGACTGAGCAAAAAAAGTTGTTTTTTTCCCCCCATAGCCAATCAGTCACGAACTGTCAAATTAATTTGCAAAATAGTAAATTTATTGTGAAATCTTATAATTGTTAGTAAAATCCGCTCTGTTAAAAAAGCCTGTTAAAAAATTAAATAAAATTACATCCAAATGATGGTATAATGCCTGATATGTTTTAATGTTTTTCGATCTAAACAGTCATTGAACACAAACAACACTTGTACATTTCAATTAGAAGTTGGTCTGTTTTCGGCTGCTTCCCGCCACACGCTCACTTTCAGGCCAATAACACAAGAAACCGCCTCTGTGAATCAGTCTGACACTAAAATGCATTTTTTGTACATTGAAATAATGTAACTTATACGCTCAAAAAGTGCTGAAATATCTTACCTTTACAAACACAGCAAGAAAAACAAAAACACAACCTGTAACAGAGACAGTTATATGAAAAGTCAATGCCTATTTTCCAATCACTGCAGAGGTAGGAAGGCGCATGTAAAATATTATAAACCATAAGGTGACATTTTCAGTCTGTTCAGAGGTCCGTGAGGGGCTCCCGAGTAAAGAGAGGAATACTTAAATGTTATTATCACTCCTCAGAGGTTAACATACTGACATTTTATAAAGAGGTCCAGTCAAGGAAGCTTTTTTTTTTTTTTTACTTTCCTTGTTTCAGACAGTTAGGTTTTTTAGCCTAAATTGTGAGAAATATCTTCTTTAACTGGGTTCCTCGGGACAGACTCTTACTACATGAGAAAATGAGTCGTTTTTAAGTGTTTGAGGAAGTGAAAAAAAAAAAAGTTTGGGAACCCCTGGTCTGGCCTGGAGAGCACGATGAGGCAGTTCAGTCAGAGAGAAAAAGTCCTCTCAGGTCTCCTCCTCTTGTCAGAAAATATATAGTTAGTTTGATTTCCAAAATAAAACAAAAAAAGAATAAATACAGTCACTGATTCCCCGCACACGCAGAGAGTGTCCACGCAGGGAGGCAGTAGGCGTAGGGGTAATAGTAGGACGGCTGCAGGGAGAGCAGCGGGGGCCGCAGGATCTCTCCCGGACTGTACTGTCTCTGGTCGTCCCGCACCAACACTTTCACCGCCACCTTCTTGGCCGCAGGGGTCGACGCCATCAGGTCGGCGGCCATCTGGCGACGTTTCGTCTTGTAGCGCCGGTTCTGGAACCAGATCTTCACCTGAGTCTCTGTGAGCTTCAGGGAGGCCGCCAGGTCTGCGCGCTCCGGCCCGGACAGGTACCGCTGGTGGTTAAAACGACGCTCCAGCTCGAAGACCTGTGCGTGAGAGAAGGCGGCCCGGGAGCGCTTCTTCCGCTGCTTGGGCTGCAGGTCCAGGCTCTTCTCGTCCAGGGTGCTGGAGTCTGAAAGAGAGGAGAGAGACACACAGATGCAACGCGCGAGTGAATTCCTGTTTGTGATTTTAGTGAAGCTGGGGTCACGTGCTGATTTCGTGAGCATTAATAAAAATTGTTTTTAAAAAGTATGCACATTTACACTGTAAAAGCTTCTGATATTAAGGAAAATTCAGCAATTTAGATAATTCGTTTAGTTATGAATAAAAATTATGTAGGGGAGAGCAGGGACGAAAGTGTTGCAGGGACGAACGTGTTGCAGGGACAGTTGCAACACAGACCTTTTCCACACTAAGTACACCGTGTCAAAATCAGCCCAATCCAATGAATTTTCCCAGAGTTATAGCAGAAAAAATGATTTTTTACTTCGAAAGCAAAAAATAAAAAATGGAAAGTGTTTCCTGTTTTTAAGGTCATGTTTATTTGTTGAGGACTGCAAATGTATATTATCTGTTAGGCCTTTCAGTGGGCTAATTATCAGCTAAGGTTTAATTTATCATGCCAGTTTATCTTTAGTGCTGGTCAGGGCAAAGTTAACAGGAGAGGGGTGAAAATAACATGGTATTCCTTTTATCCTGTGATTAGATACATTTATTTTCTTCATTATATTTGTAAGAAATGGCCAGGGTTAGAGAAAGGAAGACCAAAGTCTCACCAGTCCACATGTGTATGCTAGAGTCCATAAGACTGGACTAATTTCATACTGTTGTGACATTTAGTAAGATAAATTGATTTGAGATTGACATGGCCATTTGCTTGAAGGACTAACTTAAGCATTATTGAGTGTTATGTCAAAAATATTCAATACATCCTTGTTTTTTGGTTTATTCAACGTTACATTCATCCTGCACGTGTGTAACAATGTGCAACGTCAATTTGCGTCAGACCCGTTTGTCCAAAATTTTAGAAAACTATTCGGATTGGTAGAGAACATACGTCTGATGTTCATAATAAAATATGGTTACTCTAAATACACGCATCTCTGTGCAAAGAGGGAAATAGAAAAAAGTTCAACTTTGGTTCCTGCTCTCCCTTAACCCTGGGTGAATTCAAGGATCTGAAGCTCATTTAATTACTGTGAATTAATGCCGTAAACTCTGTGCCAGAGGTTCACAAACCCAGGCTGACTAAGTTCCCTTCTGTGGATAAGTGGCCTGTGTAATGTTGTGCCTTCAACTCATGTTAACAAAGTGCAGTAAACGAATGCTGGGGTCCTGTCAAATACATCCAGTCCATCTTAAGAAACTGTCCAACGACCCTTCCTTCATTCAATATAGAAGAATGTTTAAATTGTCTGTTTAAGAAGTTGTTAATTGAAATGAACCGCCGTGAATTAATCTATAAGGTATCTGAATGCTTTAGCCTAGAAAATAAAGTTTCATTCAGGCCTAAACATCACAGCCAGTGTGTGGATGTTTATTTAGTACGAGCAGGAATTTATTTCCATCACATGTGCATCAGTTTATCGAGTTTGGGTAGCTCTTTATTTCTCCCCGTGGGGAAATTTAAGTTTCACAGCAGCATAGATATATAAGGTATAGGGGGGGTAAGCGATAGTAAATAAGGGGGGAAACGAGGCGATACAATAAAAAGAATAAGGAGACTGACAGTACTAATACTAAGAGAGAACGGATACGTCAATATGCGTAATTGAGTGTGAACTAAAGTATAAGACGTGTAAAACGTGTAACAGACAGTATGCATCAATACAAAGAACGTGTGATACGTGCAAAAAATGCTAAAAATATTCTTTTTTTAAAAAAAGCAGTCCACGTGTATACGATAGTAGCTAATAACTGTTGCCCAAAGTTAAGTCATGCCCATGCGCAATAATTAGCATAAAGCCTTGATCACTCCAATAAATCCGTAAGATGTAGTATTATATTAACGAAGTTTGATTATAAGCCTAGGTATCCATTTTCAATCGTGCGTAAAAAACAGGCCAAGTCGTGCGTAAAAGTGAACAGGATGCGGAGAGATTTTGCAAATAGGCCTCATATCCTACAGTAACACAATCACAACACTCGATATGATTCTGGAAAGTGCACCAACAGAATTAAAGTAAAAAAAAATGAAAAGGTTAAGGGCTCTTAGAGTGAGATTTGTCTGCTTTAAAGCCAGAAGTTGCTTTGAGTCGTTGTGGTTTTATTTAAATCAGTGAGTCACACTTTGTTTTGGCATTGTGTACAGCTGCATGTTAATATTTCTGTCCTACTTACCCGTGGCATTATTGGGCTCACTGTCACTCTTCGCGTTCCGCAGCTCCTGACTCGTGGTCTGTCTCCTCCTGCAAACTTTCCTCGGGCACATCCGACGCAGCGTCTCCGTCTTTCCCTGACTTGCAGGCGGCCGCAGTCTTGCTGTCGTTGTCGTCGCTGAGTCCCGAGTCCGAGTCGTAGCTTTTCTGGTCCGTCGGCTCACAAGCCTCCCCATCACCTCCCCGAGAGCCGCCGTTCATCTCCCCAAATATTTTCCAGCACGCCGTCTTAGAGAAGCACATGTCCAAATCTGGCAAGTGTCGGCTGTCGTCCTTCTTGTTCAGGATGGCTTGGATCGAGAAAGGCATCAGCGAGTTGCCACGAACGGCCATTTTCAGAAAGTTTGCTCGGTTCTTCAAGTTTAGTAACTAACCGGCCCAAATATCAGTCCATCCACATTTTAGGCAACACCTCCGTGCTGTCGCTTAACTTTTTTCCCTCCAGTGTTGGTTCTTGGTCGCATCCCCGCGGGAGAAGCCGTGGAAAGTTTCTGCTACATCCGCAGGCACGATGCTTCTCCTCCGCATAGCTCTGCCATCAGCCGAGGCTCACTCCACTCTCCGGCCCTTTTCACCCAACTTTTTTTAACCATCCACCCTTACCTGTGACTGACAGACACTCCTCGTCGCCTCCTATTGGCTAGAAGAAGAGAAACGCCGCTTCAACATTGGTCACTGTAAACGACGTCATGCTGCTTTCAACAGGGTGGGAAAAAGTTCAAGAAAAGTTTGGTAGAAGCCCGATACAGGAGGCTAAACTGACATGCGACCATTTATTTCAGCTGAAACTTCATCCAAAACAGGAGCGCAAACTGTATCTCTGCATGGCTTCTGATCACACCATATTTTGTTTAATTTGATTGTTAATATAGAATGAACTTGGCAGAATTAGTGCAGAATTTTATGTGCTGGTGAAGTTCAAAATTCATGCAGCCAGAAAAAGCTAAATCCTGTGCGTAAAAGAGATTTTACCCGCAACACCAGTCGAGAATAAGATGGGAAAGTCTTGTCTCCCATTTTCCCTGCATCACTTGAATGCAGCACCAGGACAATAAATTCGTAGGATATGTCATCTTTTTTACAACTTAACCCTTCATCATCCAAACAGGTCTGCTGGGAATCCGGTGCGTAACGCGTAATGTTTTTCTTTTAATCGCTTTCTGCGCACTGACCAGTGTAAGTCAGGCTCTTAACGCTTCGCTCCGTCTACGTTTTATTAAACCTTTAAAGTCTCCAGGTGCTCATTTCTGTCACTTCCTGGCAGCCTGCCTCATGACCCACCATGACCAGGTAGGCCTCAGCGTGTGCGCAAAACAGATTCTTTCACTGAATAAATAAGAGGTTAAAAACATGCATTTAATCTACTGTTCACTCCATAAACTGTAAGATGTTTCATTAAAACAGGCAAAATGTGTTAACAGGTTACAGGCTGCTTAAATATTCGTTTCAGCACCAGTCAGCCTGTGTATCGTCCCATAAACACTGATATATATTAATGAAAAAAAATCAGAAAAAAGTTCAATTAACTGAAATAATCTCGACGTATTATCAGAATATTTGACTCGTTAAAAAGTCGAATTGTGCGTGAGAATTAATTCTCAGGCAGGTATGTTTTGCAGCGTAAAGGAAAAACTTGTTTGTTTTCTTTCCTTTTCTATTGCTGCTCTGTTTATATAACTCCAAACGTTATAGAAATGGCGCACACGAGCATTATTAAGTATCATTTTTTATTAAACACAAAGTGTCTGTCTCAGCTGGTTTAAGTGGACAAACATCTGTCGCTGCGGATCCTGATCGTGACCTCTGCTGCCGTTTTTCACAGAGAGGGGATCTCCCAGTTTTTCTGCTGTTTTCATTTACCAACCAATACAAATTTAAAGGCTTTTTAAGATTATATTTTTGAAGATAACATAAATAATTCGACTGTTATTAGATATTGTATTACATGTACACAAAGCAACTATTATTTAATAGATAATTCTTGGTTTCTGTCATGTTAAGCCTGTTTGAAAAGGGCGTGGATGCTTTGATACATATCTTCACACCATATCCTGCGGACTAATTAAGTTTAATTTTTTATTCCTTGTTATTAGGTGTTTCAATGTCATTATTTCACCTGGTTTATCAGACGTCATTAATTTAATTAGCTTTTACAAATAACCCTGAAATCTCCAAACTGTTATCTGATTATTTAATCTATTAAAGACGTATGAAATGAAATACACCAGTCATCTATTACTTCATATGAATAAGTATGAAGTGAGCTGATAATTTCAACGCTACGTTGATGAAAGTGTAAGCAGGCCTATTGTTAATAAAATGAAGCATTAAATCATTAATTAACGTCATGCAAATATAATGATATTTGGCCTAATAATGGCAATAATTCTAATAATAATGATAATGATAATAATCTTATTAGTCCTGGCCTGTTTGCTGTTTGTTTTAACTAAAAGAATTACAGCTGATAGGGGGGAAAAAATAATTAAAAATTAAAATCGAAAACTCAAACTCCGTCAGTCCAGAAGATGAATGAAGACGCTGACATCAGATTAGCTGCTGGAAAGACTGAAACGGGTTTTTAATGAATTGATCAATTTAATTTCTGTATTAGAAATCTGGTAGACATACAATGAACTCACACAACTCACATAAACTCTGTCCACCTGCACCACCGCCGACCTCAGGATCTTTATTTCAGGTTTCCACCACATTTCCATCAGTCTTTTGGGTTTGGGGTGTATTTTCTGCACTTGTGCACACTCTGCACATCTGCGAATAAACTTAGCTCGGAAAAGCTGATTCTGAGAGACAAAATAACTCTCTGACTTTCAATTTAATATACTGTGGATGTTTTTTTTTTTTTCTTTAATCTCCGAAGCTTTGTTTTTATTCCCTGTTGTCTGATATCTGATATCTGTTAGTGAAAGTCCATGAAAAGGCGGATTAAATCAATGTGTGTTTTAAATGTTAACCCGTAAAATAAAATGTAAAATAGAATATAAATAATTTGATTTATAATATTTACACACTAGAAACACGCGATGTTTAAATCGTTTTGCTCATTAGGATCTTTGTTATATTCCGTCAACATTATGAGAATAATAAAGAAAATGAAATAGGCACATTAATCCAATTTCAGTGCTGCTGTCACTTGTACAAACCCTGTTGCATGCATACATTATACCATCTAGTGGCCACTGAACATACCTCCTCATCTTGACTCTTTGACATCTTGGGGTCAGCAGCTCTGAAAACGCACTCAGAAGAGCCACACTATTAATAATGACATTATTATTAGTGATTTGGACATGATTAAAATTATTTACATATGATAAGTGGTGGAATTAAATTACAACTACTTAAGTATTCAAGGTACTAGTACTTTACTTGACTATATGTTATGCAACTTTATAGTTCTACTTCACTATATCTCAGAGGCAAATGTTTTTTGTTTTTTTTTTACTCCACTACATTTGTCTGATGGCTTTAGTTCCTAGTTACTATTTACTTTTCATATTACAATTTTTCATACTCTCCCTGTCCAGTGAAAACCACATATCTCCACGTAATTTGGTGATTTGGGGAACTGTTCTGATGAACTGAAAGATGAAGTGTTCCTTTATGGGTTGAGAAAATTCTCCTACTTCATGAAGCAAAATAAACCATTTAAACAAAAGCCCTTGGATAAGCTGGAAAATTCATTGTCACAAAGCGGTTTTTATTAACTTTGAGTTTATTTTTTTAAAGATATGTGGTTCTCACAGGACATCCGCACTACAAATATGTGATGATGGTTCTAGAATATGATGCGTTGTTGTAGATCAAATTACCCAACAGTGTATAAAGTAGTTAAAATGAGCACAACCTTAAACAGCGACAGCAGTAAAATGCAACATAGCTGTATAAACCAAAAAAAAAAAAAAAAAAGGAAAACGGGGGGCAACTGTAACATTTTTCACATTTTTCTTCATAACCTTTACGGACTGTTTGAAATACATTTATCATCTTTTGATATAAGAAACATGTGCTCAATACAACTGATATATTTTCACCAATGACACTAAGGGCATCTTACTGCTGTTACAAATTACTGCTATAGTATCTAACAATGTTACTTAAGATTTTTGTTTGTATGCAGTTCAGATTCCCTTAAATGTCAGGAATCATTATGCAAAAGACTAGGCAGCTACTCTACTGGCATCTATATTTTAATTACTTGACTTGAGTTAAAAGTAATTTTACATTTAAACTTTGTGAAATATGTTTATTTTCTAACAGAAAAGTCTGTCAGCACAGGCAAACACGGTGCTTACATTGGGCCATGTGGCTGTAACACGTGTTACAGTTGCCCCCCAATTTTGCAGCCATGATAAAATCTTGTATCCTCACTAGCAACACCTATACATTAGCATAATTTGTTCATGTTAATTTTAACCAATAACAGTGGTGATATTGATGTAAGTTTAAATTCACAGTCATTTGTGTGACCTCAAAATCAGTTTTTTGTTGAAAACATCTGCTGAGGTGAAATGTTCCTGCTCCTTTTCTAGCATGTCTCTGATTGGGGGAACTGAATTGGGAATTGCTTTACAGTTGCCCCCAGTCTCCCCTACTTAAGATACAAACTCAGGGGTACCTGGACTTTACTTGGCACGTCCATTTTATACAATGTCATACTTGTACTTCACTACATCTCAGAGGCAAATATTGTTCTTTTCTTCCACACCACATTTGTCTGACAGCTTTAGTTACTAGTTACCTTTCAGATTACAGTATTGCATGCCCTTCCTGTCCAGTGAAAACTACATATCTCCAAATATGGTGATTTTGAATGTGAATGCTGGTGATAAACTGAAGGATTAAGTGTCCTTTATGGGTTGAGAAAATTCTCCAACTTCTTAAGTTGAATAAACTCTTTAAAACCCTTCTGATTAGCTGGACCGCATGATGCATTGCTGCAGATTAAACTACCCAGCAGTGAAGTAGTTAAAATCAATCCAACTTTCAACATCTACAGCAGTAAAATGCGACATACACATTAATGCAGCAGTAATACCAATCCCAAAAACAGCAGATATGATAGTAAAACACAGACAGACACTATTTTTCTGCAGAATGACTACTTTTACTTTTAATACTTTAAGTAAATTTTGCTGCTAATGCTTCTCATACAGTCTCCTGGAAACCCCTGTGTCATGCAATGTTGTTTCATATGAATTTAAATGATTAAAATGACATCTGTAGGCTTAGCAGATAAGATTAAGCTTGGTTGCTAAGACTTGCATGCTGGGCAATCTAGGTACTTAGCATAATGAGCTAACTAATTGCCAAAAACTGTAGGTGGCTATAATTTACAAGATATAAAATACAAGATAATTTTATTTATCATTATACAACACAGGGTTGTATTGCAAGATTAAGATAGTTCCCTTTTTTCTACTCATAAAAAGCAACATTTAAAATTACATACAGTAGAATGATTGAATAAATAACTACACGTTATAGTTATTAGCACCTCATTTTGTCTGCAAAGACTGATGCCTCTTTTACAAAACTTCTGTGAATAACTTGCCCTAAATGACTTGGTTGAACTGTGTCGTCCTGCTGTGTGAAAATGAATTATGAAATTATGTGGCATTGTCTCAGGGCTGGATGTGACCTTGGGGATGAAAGTCTGCATCACCGCAAGCAATGAAAACACAACTGGAAAAGGGAAAAGCACAAACCACTGACACCGTCTGGATATTTTCACACACCCTGCCCTGCTTCTAAAACTGCTCATTCCACCCAAGGACAATACACAAAGTGGTACATCACACAGTGTTTTTTCTTCTTTTATATTGTACAAGTGTCTTTCTCAGCAGCCTTCAGGCATTTTTTATTCATACCATACTGTTGTCTTTTGTCCTAAAACCAGCCTATAAGTGACCCGTACACAAGGCTTTACCCTGGGAAAAATGGAAAATAAATATAACTGTCTGCCAGCTCTCCAACAAAGTGAGTCAGTGTGTGCCTATCAATGTGATGTCAAGCAGAGCTCCACGGGTTACTCTGTGTTTTGGTAACCACACTGCGAGGAAGAGTAATAAGCAGTAAGTAGCTGTAAGTGGCAGGAAATGTAAACAGCAGCAGCACCGACCGACTGGACTGACCAGCAGTTTGGTTTTCATTCAGACAACTGCAGTGGGAATTAAAATAGATACACGGCTGGTTTGTTGTGATTCACACTCAGAGTACAGTCAAGTTTATAACTGGAGCAACTGAAAATGTGTCTATTGATACATTTATTTATTGAAACGCTGTTCTGAAAATGGCTCTAGTTACATCTATCTTTAAAAAAAACTCCCAAATCCTACAAGGAAAGACATTATTATTGTTACTATAACAACAACTAACATGTTACAATTATGAATTAAAAGTAGCATGCAATTAAATAGGGTTTAATTCCGTAATTAAGACCAGCATCATTGAATGGATAGTACACTAAACTGTTAGTTTTGAAGCTAACAAATAATCATTAACTTAAGTAAAAGTAGCAAAACCACACAATAATACATTTCTATTACAAGTAAAAGTACAGAAGTATTTGCAGTGGTGGAAGAAATATTCAGATCCTTTACTTAAGTAAAAGTACTAATACCATGTGTGAAAATACACCATTGCAAGTAAAAGTAAAAACCTTAGTTAAGTAATCATCAGCAAAATTTACTATGAAGTATCAAAAGTAAAAGTATTTATTGTGCAGTAAAACGGTCTCTGTCTTGACTCTAAAAAGTCAACTTTTCATGAGAAAACAGCCTGTTTTCAACTTTGTAACGAGGCATTTTCAAACTAATCCAAGAGGGTTTTTAAGAGTTTATTTAGCTTGAAAAAGTAGGACAGTTAATCCTTCAGTTTATCGGAAACATTCACATTCAAAATCACCAAATTTGGAGATACATGGTTTTCCCTGGACAGAAAGGGTATGAAAAATTGTAATCTGAAAAGTGACTAGTAACTAAATCTGTCAGACAAATGTGGTGGAGTAAAAAAACACAATATTTATCTCTGAGAGTGCAGTAGGAGTAGCAAGTAGCATAAAATGGAAATACTCATAAGTACAAGTACCTTGAATTTGTACTTAAGTACAGTACTTAAGTAAATGTACTCAGTTTCATTCTACCACTGAATATTTGCAACAAAAAGTACTTAAAGTATCAAAAGTACACATTTTGCTGAACGGCCCCTGTCAGTGTGCTGTTATATTATTGGATCTTTATTATCAGAGCCGTTTGGAGCTCATTTCAATGACTTCATAAATAAACTGTTAGGTACTTTAATCCACAGGTTCTCAATTTTTTCTCAGCCAAGGACCCCTTAAATATATTACATTATATATTCTAGATTTAGAGTTATAGATTGTCAGATTAGAACATAATCTATGAACTATTTTAGATTTAAAAATTAAAATATTACTTGCTGTGAAAAAAAAAAAAAAATTTACATGAATGATTTTGAAAGCTTTTCCAGCCCCTATTTGAGAACCACTGGTTTAACATATAATGATGCCTCATATTTTATTAACTGATCACACGTTTTTAATCTGTAAGGTAAACAGTGACTCTGGCTGAGAAATAAATATAATGTAGTAGCAGTATAAAGAAGCATAAATGGAAATACTCAAGTAAAGAACAAATACCTCAAATTTTACTTAAAGTACTTGACTTAGTAATTTTCTACGACTGCTGAAGACTTTGATGAAGTAGAGTAATAAACTCGAACTGCAGTTTTCTGGTTATAATCCATTTTGTAATATTATGAATTCTATCATCATCATTATTATGAGTTGTAGTGAGAGGAGGAGGAGCCAGGAGGAATAAACTTTTAAATGTGGAGTGCTTTTATTTTATAGAAGCAAAATCCACATTTCTTGTGTTGTAATATTTGATTTTTTCAGCTGTCACTCAGTAAATGTTAAATCACAATTGGCAAAATTAAATAATATATGGAAAAATGTATATATGTAATGTGTAATGTACAGGGCTGCAACTAATGTAACCAGTACTTTCATTATTGTTTAATTTGCTTGTTCTTAATCCTTATTTAGTCTATAAAAATGTCAGAAAAAAAAGAAGAAAGTATGCTCATTGCATGGCCTTAGAGCCTTTGTTTATGTCTTCATATGTCTTCTTTTGTCCAATAATCTGTTCAAAACCCCAAAATATTCCATTTACAATGAAACAAAACAGCAAAACACAGAAAAGCAGCAATTCCTCATGTCTGGATAGCTGGGAGCAGTGTTTTTTTTTTTTGTATTTTTGTTTGATAAATGACTGAAATGATTAATCATTTGTAAGAATCCAGTGTGGAATGTAAGTATATTTACTCAAGCACTGTGCTTACAAATTTGGGGTACTTGTACTTAACTTAAATCTTTTCTTTTCATGACACTTTATACTTCTGTTCCACTACATCTCAGGGGGAAGTATTGTACCTTTGAACTTCACTACATTTAAACAGCTTTAGTTACTTTATAAATTTAGAATTTTGGTCACAAAACATATGAAGATTTAATGAAATATGATGTTTCATTATAAATTAAATTACCCAACAGTTCATACAAGTACAGCTGAATCCATTAGTTGATTAATCAAAATTTATTGGCAACATTTTTGATGATCATTTAAGTATTTTTTCATGTAATAAAATTTCATGGTTTCAGCTTCACAAATGTCGAAATTTACTGCTTTTCCTCCATTGGGTACTTTTATTTTAATACTTTAAATATATTTACCTGATTATAGTTACAGATTTTTACTAAAGCAAAACGTTCAAAGGAGGATTTTTAATTGTAACATTGTAACAACAGTATTTTTACTGTGTGTTATTAGTATTTTAACTAAAGTAAAGGATCTGTATTGTTGGACTGTTCTTCATGGTTTTGACACACACACAAAAAAAGAAAAATCAACATGAAAAAGATACTTTGTTGCTGACATAAACCATCTTTGCCTGTTTATAGTCAACATAAAGCTGGAGCTGGTTTGCTGTTCTGGACAGGACGGCTCCCTCTGCTGACGAGGTCGAGAACCTGCTGTCATGGACAAAGATGATCTGGAAAGATGAGACGTTCACTACATAATAGCCGTGCCGGGAAAAAGGTAAAATTTTGTCTCCTTTTTTCTATCTACAACGGCATGATTCTTTAATATCCCCAGTCAGACTCTTTGTCTGCTCTCCTCCAGTTTAACACTGGGGTGAAACTCCCACCACCTTTTCCAGTAAAGAAATAAACTTTAATGGCATATTACACTATTATGTTTGCCTCCACCCACTAGCCCCCATAACCCCCTTTTTTCCTGCTTCTTCTTGTAACTTTAATCTTGTGTTTTAAACAGAAATCTCTCCTGATGCAGCAACATGCCAGTCGCCGTGGTAACGTCTCTGTTTCCCCTCCTCTCCAGGGTGTGTTTATGACAGGTCTTGGATTTTTTTCTTGCGTGCTGGTATGAAGAAGGAGGCTCACAGCACGCCATACATACATGCATACATACACCCCCCTTCTTATGTGAGAATAGCTGCCAAATTGTGTTCAGATGGAGCAACACATGAGAGGGCACTGCCAAGACTCATTTGCAGTAAATGCTCCCAAAATGCCCTCTAGATTTCTCACCAAATATCAGATCCACCATGATAGCACCCTTAATCAACCTCAACATTGGAAAGTGGCAGGAAAGGCGAAGGGAAGGGGGGGTTACTGCCAGCTTTAAGTATGCTTTTAGTCTCCTAGGTTACAATTGAACCCTCTTTCCCCAAGAAAAATTATCCTTGCATGCGATGGAGCACTAAATGGAAGAGCCCTTGGGACAGAACACTTAATACAGTAAATGGAACCAAGAGACAAGCGGAGAGAAGTTCCTCCGTCCGTTGGAAGCTATTCAAAACATCTCATCAATGGGCTGCATTACTGCAGACACAGGAGCAGAAAGTGGGGGGACAGCCCGCTGTTACAGTCCAATTAATGTGTGTAGATAGTGCAGACGTGATTTATAGTTTATTTTCAGCTCTGCTGTGCTGACAAACGAGCTTCCATCCGCCTCTGGCACGCAACAGATAATGTGTGCAGCTCAAGCACATCATGAAAGGCTTCTGAAGGTCTGAAGTGCCTTTTCGCTGCCTGGTCAGGTCTCTCTTTTCTCCTGCGCTCACGCCTAAATAAAGACGTCCTTCAAAAGCAGCGGCGGACCCCTCTCAGTGGTTCCATGTCACATGTAAAATACCACTTTTTAACACACGAGTTGATTAGTTATGAAAACTTCAAGGGCCATTTAGAAATTCTTGAAATATTAGGGCCTTTTTTTTTTTTTTTTTTTCGGAAGGTGAAGTGGGCGTCACACTGCAGCTGCAGCTTCTGGTTCATGAAGATGAGCTCAGCTTTTTGGATGTTTGCAGATGATAAATTTACCTCTCTGACAGGTGTTTACAGTTTAGAGCACATTGTAAAAATCCTGCAAGAATTTAGTGGAATCAACTAATCTTTTCTCATGAACTTATCATTAATATATGGATTTTATCAATCTCAAGTTATTTCAACTTAAAATCTCTAGTTTTGTTTGTGTGCGTGCATGATCAAGGGGTCTGCAGCTTGTCCACAGCCAATCTTGAATACTTCTTGACTGATCAGCCAATTTTTTGTGCACAGCCATGATTGACTGAGTTGTGATTCACAGTTTTTGAAAAACCTTTTTATGGCTTCACGTCCCCGACAGACGTGGCCACAGGCATTATGATTTCACGTCATCCCATTCTTGCCAACACAATATCTCAAGAACACCTGGAAGGAATTTCTTCAAACTTGGCACGAATGACCACTTGCTTTGGTTTTCAAAGGTCACAGTGACCTCACTAAACACATTTTTGGCCACACACAAATAACTAATAGGATAAAATCATGAGGTGATGACATTTTATAACCAGAAGGTCAAAGGTCAACTTCACTGTGACATCATAATGTTCAGCTCTCTATCAGTCCTCTGTCCTCTGTGAAAATACGCTCGAAGTGAAGATAGCACGTTTCTCACTGGAATCACACATGTATAGTGAGAACTTCCTTTTTGCCAAAAAAAAATAATTTTTATTAAATTGCTTCAAAGTTACAGGTCAATATAGTGGTAAGTTCCATATTAAATTCCTTCAAAGTCTTCACTGCATACATTGTAAGTCTGGATGAACATGGATGTAAACTGTAACTTGACTGGTTGTTGGAGACTGTGAGGCAGTAATTCTATTTTTTGACTGCTCTGCTTTATACGACCATTGACAGCAACTACTTCAGTTTGAAATCTTGTTTCAGTTAGGGACAATGTGTGTTCAGTTAGTGTTGGCAGAACTCTGCAAATCTTTCCTGGTTGCATGTGGCAGTTGTGGTAGCATTGCAGTAGGTGCTTCACCATCTGTTGTTTGCTGGGGATCTGCATTCTACTGAGTGACTTCTTCTAGTTTAACCTAAATTCAGTCAGCTCACACTTAAAGCACAGGGGAACTTATGTTTTTAAGTTGAACCTGCTTAAAATGATTTTTCAGTGTACAGAAGCAAGACTGCAACTATCAGTTACTTACAGTGTGCAACAGAACTAGCAGTGGCAATGAAACTTGTAAAAAAAACGTGAAAGGCTGTATTTACAGCCAACATTTGAATTGTTTGCTCTGTAGAAACATGGCAGTCTACACCGAGGAGGACCCGTGATTATACACTAATGAAAACATATGTATATGAATATATTCTATTTCCACCTTATTCTGCCAATAAACCCCTGTAAAACTTGGACTTGCACACTGGACCTTTAAATCATAAATGGTGAATGTTGTAGAGGAATACTTGAGACTTTCAGGGGCATTAAATTACCCAGTTTGAAAATATAGCACTCAGGAAAGAATAACCAAAACTTTGTAATTGTTATAACACTTTTTTTTTCTGCTACCTGCAATAGGTTATTGTCATTTTTTAAACACTGCAGCAGAAAGCAGAATGTGAAGTATACAATTCAAAAGCCTACAAATTACATATTTTGCATTGTAAAGTTAAGAATGAAAGTTAAAAGGATCCTTCTTCAAAATTCAGTGATGCTTCACACAATGCTGACACACTGCAGCCACCCAGTTTGACCCCAAAATGGTGGTCTGTAAACACATATTTTGGAAATATTCCTGCACTCTGGTGTGTATTTTGATGCCAGAAGTCAATCCAAATCTCAACTCAACTGCAGAACTATTTCAATACTGCAAAAGAATGAAAAAAACAAAAAAAACAAAAAAACTTTAAGACTCTAAGCCACCACCCCTCCCCGCTGCCTGTCGCTGGCTATTTCTACGACTCTCATATGAAACACTTCTGACGTTAAACACCTGTTAACTTTTATGTCTTGTGAGAGGAGTGGCTGAATGGGATAGCATTATGTTCAGCGCTGCTCGGCCTGGCTAAATCCCCAGTAGAGGAAAGACCACTCCCAGTGCAGCGAGGCAGCAGCAGGAGTGAGTGAGCCCCCTTATCCCTGCAGCCTGCGAGGATCCCCTCAGTTCCAAACCAACAGTTACCTCGATTCCACTTGACAGCTGCGTGAAACCACCATCTTTCCACAGCCCCTCTGCTGGATAAACTGCACCGCTAGCCACCAGCAGACCTGCTTAAGAGGCAAAGTGAGGAGATGTGAGGAGGTTTGAGGCAGCTTATATTGTTGGTGTCTCGTATCACAGTTGATTTTTTTCCATTCACATTTAGATGCCAGAGCAGTGTGTCCTGCCAGAATCCAAATAACCTGCACCACCCATCACGAAAAGTCCCAAACTGGCCTTTAAGACTGAAAAAGGAGGATTACGTAAACACTGTTGTAGTTCATCTGTTAGAATATTAAGTAAAAAACAAATTAAAGAGAAAATTTGTCACTTTCCATGTGGATGCCCAGTCAGTGTTGATACTAAATGTAGTCAACTGAAGCAATAAATTCCTGTGTTTGCTACACTGACAAAAAAAAGCTGAGTTCTCCTGCTGCAAAATCTGTTGTTCTTCCTGCATCCAGTGATGTCACAGTAATGTAGTTGGTGCTAAAAAAAAAAGAACTGCATGCCATTTCAGCTTGGATTTCTAGTCTCCACCACTGACTGTAAATAAAGATGGACGCCACATCTCCACTTCCTTCCACTGTGCAAAAACGAGGCCTTTTTAACAAACAACAGCCTGATAAGAACTACATAAGATGGCAGAAACCATCTTAGGAAGAATTTATTTGATGTTTACTTTTGCGTACTTGGTTATTTTTTACTTTGGCTCGTGTCCCATCTATTAACATGGAGGGGTGAGGTTTATGACCTATACTGCAGTCAGCCACCAGGGAGTGATCAAGATGCTTTGCCTTTACTTTTGGGGAGCCGACATGTTGTCCATCTTTATATATGTCAGCGGTCACAGTGTACTTTTCAGCCTCTTAATGTTTATGGATTATTCAAATTTCTAAATTAGCTTTGGTGAAGACCCCACATGCAACACATCTGTATCTTGTTATTGTGACCTACTACAATGTTTCTTGCATTGTCCCTGACAAATAAACTAATAAATAAATAAACTTAATCTGCAGTTGAATGGGTGAAGATGAAAAAAATATACTTGCTTGTTGTGTAAAGTGGGTTGTGATATGCAGAGCTGCAACCAACATTTTTCACATTATCATGATTAATCTGTGGGAGTATTTTCTTGATTTCTTACATTGTTTGTGAGATGACAGAAAAGGGAAAGATGCCCATCACAATTTCTCCGTCCAAGGCAAAACAGTTCTCTCATTTGACAAAGAAAAACAGCAAATGCTCAAGCAGCTGAAAACTGAATGTTTCATTTTTGTTGAAAAAAAAAAAACTGAAACAAAATAATTGATTCTAAAAATATTTTTTGCATTTGCGTTCATTTATATTTCTCTATTCACTCTGAGTAAATACTGTATTTTGTAAAAACTATTGTAAAAACATGATGGTATTTTTTGTGTGGTTGATCTGATCTCAGTGGACTGAATAAAGCATGGCTGTGATGCATTTTGACAATTTAAGCTCACACTGGGCTGCATCTCACTGTCTGTGCATTCTCAAGTTAGAAACCATAAGTCAGTTATGTCTGGTGGATCAAAATGAGAGAGTAAAATACTGACTTGGTTGTGATCGAGAGCTGACACTCCTTTTCTTACAGTATGTTGAAAAATGCTCTCGGGTACAGTAAAATCAAAATACTGAAAAAAATTTGCCTGGATTTGTTCAGCAGCAGCTAAACCAACAGATGTGCATTATTATATCGTGTTGCTGCTTTCTCTAACTTTCTAAAAAAAAAAAAATGTGATTCTTGATGTGAGGTCCCTGCTGGGCTGAAAGCAGTCCTCCCATCTGTCTCAAACATAAAATAATACCTATAAATCTGTCTAATGTGCCTCAAACTGCTGATACTCAGCAGCAGAAACCTGCTTGGCAAATTCAATAATCATTTTGGACTACAATGCAAACGACTATAATAAAATGACGTCTCAAGTCGCTCCAGTGGCATTGGTGAGTGAAAGGAGCGCTGTTCTTCAGCCAGAGCTGGTGGCTAAAAGAAAGCTGATCCAGACCTTTAAATGGGAGCTGTTGGGCTAATATATTAAGGTTTGGATTGCAGCACCAGGAAATACCTGAGAGGTACACCTTTCAGGAATCAAATTTAGCAATCCACAGGAATGGTTGGAAAACTCTGACCAGAGAACTCGGGCTTTCTATAACCTCCCTCCTTGCATTTTGGATCCAGTAAGTTCAGGTGCAGCGATTAAACCTCCTAACGTGTTAATGATGGTGGAATATTTCATTCTGAGTTTGTCAGTTTTATCCCCCATTAGCAGGCAGGAATGTCCTCTCCTCTTCTCCACTCACACGTGATTGGTTACCGTCTCTGGCTATTTACACACCGCACAGACAGCACATCCATTTAGGAAACAGAGTGGAGATAATGGTTGAGACATAATAGGGGTCAATTAATAAAAATCTGTATATTCTGCTCTGTGCACCAATTTAAAAACAAAGTTCAAAAAACAGAAGACACACAGTTTAGGTTTTCAAAAAATATTTGGGTAGGAGCGCTTCCTGTACTCAGTTTGAGTTTGTCTGAGATGTTCTTTAGATAAGGACACATGCGTGCACAAAACTCCAAGGTACTTTCTATTAAAACAATCAAAATGCCTTTATTGTCATAGTATGGTCATGTTAGACCTTAAAACAAACTGTCATGTTTTTGGTCTCTCACTTCCTGACGTAGGCTTGATCCAAAAACGTGTCAGAGTTTGTTTTAAAGTCCAACATGACTATGCCATAACAATGAAGGCATTTTAGATAAAGTAGAACTTTATTAATCCAGATGAAAACTGCAACACATATTTAGGGCTGGGTATGGTTTAAAAAATTATGATACCAGTACCAATACCTGTACCATTAAAGTGATAGACACCATTGGAGTACTCTATTCAGTGTCTTTTTTTACATGGTACAGCTGTTTACCCTGATGTTTTCTTCATGCGTTATTAGATGCTTCATTGTGTTAGTCATTTTCACAGTTTTTTCCTGAACTAATCCTTCCACATTTTATGAATTCATTTTTATTAGATTCCATAGGTGTGTAATGTAGCTATACTTTTGAATGTTTTGGTGAAAAACCACAAAAATGGTCATTTTTTCTTGATCTGTGTACAAAAGGGATTGAACGTGGTATCGTGTAACTGGAAAAGTTTTGATACTACTTGGTACTGGGTTATTTCAATCGATACCTTAAAGATATTGAGTACGGATACTCAGCTCTGCAGAGATTGCTCCAAATTTACAGCAACATAAAATAAAAAACAATAGAGTATTAAATATGAAGTTAAATATAAAATATAGTGTATAAGGAGTAAATACAAAACGAAAGTTCCTAATAGAATAACAACAGAAGTAGCATATTGTTATGTAAAAAATGAGCAAAAATCATCTAAAATAGAAAAGCAGCATTGGCAATGGTGATACTGCACAATATCAGACCTAATATTAATCATACATGATAATAATAATAATGAAAAAGTTAAAAGTAAAATTGCACAAGATTAAACATAATACTGTACAGCGTTTTTGTGATTTTTGTGCACAGTTTAGGTTTTTTGGGAACGTGATAATCAATGAAGAGTCTAAAAATGAAAAACAATGACCCAACATAAAAATAAAAACAGACCAATCTGCAGTGCAGTGCTTTTATTTGCTTCTAGTGGTGTGACTACATTTGTTGAGAAAATAAATAAATTCTGACCACAAGTAAGAACCTGAATTGATTTATATGTGCTTGAAACAATGAAAAAAAGGAAACCATGTTCAGTGTTTTTACATTTATGAGACAAAACTTTACATTTACAGGGTAGGCACGATATCCAGCACTGCTATATTGGTATACAGTTAACTCTAAAACCATAAAAATAACTAGATGACAGTTCTTAAGCCTGCAGCGGGCCTTTTTATGACGAGTATTCAGTTCATACAGTAACTGTTTATGTAATGTCCGTGACTAATACTGCTGTTATCGCAATCAAAAATACAAAAACCCTTCCCTCATCTGCTGAATATTAAGTATAAAAACAAAAACTTAAAAAAAGTGGAAAACTCCTCCTCTCATTCACAGAATGAACATTTCTAATAAAAAATGAATGCTGCACTTTTCACAGTGATGTCTACGTAAAAGTATTTGGATTTACAAATTTAAGAGTGTAACAGTCTCAGCAGGAACTGAGACACACTCTGGCCTCATTTTCATTTACCTTCTTTAAGTCAAAGTGAGACTCAGCTGCATATTAGGCCTTTGATTGGCCTGAAATACTCTGGTTCACTGGGCATTACTGAATAAACGCAGGACTGATGAAGTCTGATCCAAACCATATGGGCGTAGTGCAGCAGAAGGTATTCTGGGGGGATTCCTGCACAGATCCTCAGGTTTACACTCAGCTATCAGAGGAGAGTGCATAATACTATCCAGAGCTTTTCAATATCTACAGTCAATGAAGCAGAAACAGCTTTACGTGCTAACTGATAGTAGAGGCTCTCTGACCCGCGACAACAAGACTGACTTGGATACGGAAAACAGAGAAAACACTGCTGGGGCAAACCAGTCCACCACCGTCACAGGTTTTTAGCGTTTGGCTCTCTTCGAAGGGGGCTCCTCCGATTTCTGTCCTCCCCGCGTTCGCACCGCAGGGGGGCTGGCCTCCCGTTTACGGCCCCCCTTCGCCACCGCTGCTGCCTGGCCCCTCGTGCCGCTGCAGGAGGAAACAAGGAGCGAGTGTCAGCCTGTTTGTCTAAAAATGTGTCTTTGTTAATTCAAGAGTTATTCATGAGAAGCTGCAATAACCAGCTGTCCTTTATTACATGTAAGTGCACAGAGTGGAGCTCTGCGTGTCCACCGTCCCTCAAGTGCAGAAGGGACGGATTTCTCTTACTTCTAATGTTAATGTTGGAATTTAATTTGAGTTCAAAGACAAAATGAATTAACATTTTTGACTAAATCTGTTTGGAAACTACAAAAGGGGCAGAATTAAAAGAAACAAACAAAACCCCAGAAAAACAAGAGATATAGTCCAAATACATTTTCTCACAGATACGATTGCTAATTTTTGTGGATTACATGATTTTTGTATTTGCTTATGATGTTGACTGAGGTGAAATTTCTTCTGTAAGCCTCAAGTTTTATCTTTTTTTTTAAAATCTCCCTCACTTCTTTTCTTTCTTTTGTTGTTTTGTCTCTGCTGCTTTATTTGTGCAAAATAAATTGTAATGATGATAAAATAAAATAATGATTAAGAAAAAAATGTGTACTGTAATAATGGAGATGGATCATCTAGTCTCTTCCCTTAATTTTATAAGAATTAAAAGGGAATTTTTGTTGTAAAGAGGGGGATTTAGAAAATTAATATCCTTTTATCCAACCTTTTAAACCGATGATGGGTTTTGTATTCTTGTAAGATTTGTATTTGCTGAACAATATGTTGAAAACATGTTTTGTAATTGTATGTGTTTTGTATTTATGGTAATTCATCATTCACTTGTAAAACGTCTGTATCCCAGCTACATATATAGTTTATATGGAATATGTAAGGAAAACAGATAAACCCTACACAAGGAGGAAGATTTTTTTAAATTTTACTTTGCATTTCAAGTAGGGCTGCACAATTTATCACATTATTATTGAAATTGCAATATGGGCAAGTGCACATCCAAATTGCAGAAGCTGCAATACTTTTTGATAGTTATTTATAATCATTAAAAGTACCTGCAAAAGTTTCCTACTTCATTACAATTATCAATTTTTTTTCACTCCTCAAAGTCATCATGAATTATATCACATTGTCTGTCACAATAAACGCAGTATGATTTTTTTTTTACCGTATTGTGCAGCCCTACTTTGAGAATAAAGTCAAACGTTGAGAATAACATCAAATTTTCAGTATTAGTTCAAGAGGAGGAAGATTTTTTTCTTATTTTATATTATGAGAATAATGGCAGCAATCCTTAATGTGGGCCGAATACTCTGTTGTAGGGCAAGACAGGCTTGGTGAGCAGAATCATTTGCAGACACATTTTATGAGTTGACAGTGCACTTAAACCATGACGTAAAGAGTCTACTACTTACTAAATGTAGTCAGTTTTGATCATTTATCATCATTTGGTTTTATGACTTTTTCAGACTATTTCAGGACTTGTGGAGACCCTGAATTTGTAATGAAGTTAGACACAAAAACTTATGAGTACACAAAGTTTCCCACCTAAAATACTCTCAAAATGAAGAAAATCATCACATTATCAACTCAAATTATGAATAAGTTTACATATTTTTTTTGATATTGTACCTGCAGTGGAATTACAGATTTTCAATATACCTTCCATGAAAACAGCTTAGGCCATGCAAATGCTTTCTTATTTTTAGTTTGGGAGTTAATACCTCAAAAACATTATGAAATTCCAGGAAAACGTTTGGTAAAATGTTCCCTTTCACGGGGCAGCGACCTCGCACTCAGTGTTGGTCGGATTCCCCTTTAAGCTCATTGGTTCTGCTGAACCTCAATGAGACAAACTCACCGTGTGCCAGCTGTGGTCTCCTCTTTACCGTTCTGTCGACTTGCCCGGGTAGATGGTTTGCTTGGCTTGTTTCTGAGGAGCAGTAAAAACAAATATGAAACAACAGTTGTTGCTTTAGTGCTAAATCTTCCCCCGCTATAATTTAATAGGATGTGACAGCGATGATGCCCGCTGGGTGCTTCAGAGAGCAAACATTCAGCACTAAAACAATCTGAGGCTCATTCACCACCACTGACAGTGTCTCATAACCGTGCTGCTCTGAGGAGTTAGCTGTTAAATGAATTCTTGTCTGATTTTATCTGCAGGTGTTCTGGAGATACGTTTTCTCATCAACCATGTTTTTAAGATTCAAAAGATCTCATTAAATTCTAATTACTTACTTTTACTGCAGTTTTTTACCGTAAATCCTGTTAACAAATAATGAAGTTGTTTTTGGGTCCTAATACTGGAGTGATGACACTTCCACTTCTTCATTTTGAATTACTATCATAGATGTAATTTTGCTTTTTTGTGTCCACAAGGGGTTAAATTACCTTTCAGCCTCCAGGCGAGATGCTGAGCGTGTGGTCGCTCTGGTTGCAGTTCCTTTTTCATCCTCTTCTTTCTCACCATCATCCTCCTCCTCTTCTTCATCATTCTGCTCACTTTCTTTTTCTTCTGCTTTTTTGTCCTTTTTATCTGTGGGAAAGATGATACAAGGTCACAGGCATCATGGGTTTAATATCTGGACTCCATTAATCTGTTGCCCTAAGACACTTTACTGGAGCTTTCAATTTCCTCTATGTAAAAAAACCTCATTTATAAACCACTGGAACCCAAATGGAAACACAATAGCCTTCTAAATAAATAATTTATAGTCTTATAAGCATTTAAAATGCAGTACAAATTCATTCTGATGCTCTGATTATTATTAGAAAATTTAGCACAATTTCCACAAATCAATCCTAAAAAAACAATGTCAAATTCACCACATTTGACAGTTTAGTATAATGTTAAAACAGAAAGCTAAACATTTTTTTTTTAAGTTTGATGATGTCATCAAGAGATCTCAAACAATGTCAAATTTCCTTTAAAAGTGACATTAATGACAGCAGTCATAAACATTCATAAAGGCTACTCCATTTTCATGACAGGTCTCGTGACATGGCTATGACAGTGTAATGACAAGTCTTTTGCATACCCCTTCAAATAACGTGTTAACTGACAATTTTACCTTTACTTTTCTCTGGTTTGATTTAGATTGAGCTTTAAATTTCCTCACCTGGATCCTCTGCGGCTGCTGCTGCCTTCGACGGCCGCCCCCTCCGACCGGGTCTCTTTGGAGTTGCCTCTTGGTCCTCTTGAGGCTGCTCCTCCTCAACCTGCACACATAATAAGTATTTAGTCCCTATGTCTGATGAGAGCTTAAATACGATGAAGTGAATGAGGTGATATACCAAATTTAAAAAGGTACAACTTAGGTTAGATGTGTTTAAGTCCTAACACACAGACAACAGAGATGCTGGATGAACATAAAGTGTTTAAAACATACAGAACAACTGTGGTTTCTTAATTTTACTGCCAACATACATCATCTGGTTTTTTCTCACTGCAGATCTCCTCTTTGACCTCCTCTTGACCCTCTGCTTGACTCACTGAAGGGAAACAACCTGAAAAATATAAATGAATGCCATAAGCAAGCTATAATTGCATAACTATATAAAAAATCATTTCAGTTAAGAAAAGGTATTTAAAGTGTGCGTGTGTCTGTGCTTTCTCACCACTGTCTTTCTCAGGTTGTTGCTCACTTTGTTCCTGGTGACTGTTGTCCTTCTTTACCTCCTCGTCAGCCAGGGTTTCCTGTAGAATTATCATTTGAATACACATCATTCAAGACACATAACCAGAGATGTAATAACAGACGACTTGTGGACCAGGATGCAGAGAATGTTTTAACTCACAAAGAAGACAAATCTCACCTCCACAGATTTCTCCATGTCCTCTGACCTCTTCCTCTTCACCGCTGATTTACCTGGAATTGAAATATTACATGTATCCCGTCATCCGTTTTACATACATGGCCAAGGCAGAAAATATTCAGTAAACTCATTGCAAAGCTGCCTGCCTTCCCTCATGCCAACTCTCATTGCCAAATTACTCATTCATACTATTTTACAGCTTGTTAACAGTGCTGACAGCAAAATAAAACTTGTTTAAGTCACAACATCATGCTATGAAATGCACAAATTAGCTGTTGAGGTTTGGCTCACTTATTGTTATGAGTTGGTAATACCCATGTAGCCGCACCGCTCCATACAATTAAAGAAACTCTGTCGGTGCTAGTCGCCATTTATAGAGTGCTTGTACACAACTAAAAAGACACTCTAGTTCTTGCACAGTTCTCCAGTGATTTAAACAAGAAGGAAACGAGAATTAAAGTGCATTTCTATGACTTGAATTAAAAACAAACATACGTGTGTCAGTGGTCTCTTTGGTCTCTTTGGAGTTGGAGCTTTCTGCAGCTTCAGGGTCCTCTGGAACAGAAGGTGGCAGATTCACTTGACTTCCTCGACGTCCAATTTTTTTTGGCTGACTTTCCTCCTCAGTTCCCTATGGATTGGAAAAATATAGTGAAAAATACAGTAAAGGATAAGGTACAGAGACATGCACTCCATGATTACGTCCACTACAAAACATGTGGTGGGAGTCACTCTTTTGCAAGTCACAAGTAAGTCTCAGGCTTTTGCACTCAAGTCCCAAGATAAGACTAACATGTCCCAAGTCCTAAACTTTGAGTTCTGAGTCCTCAAACACCTCAGAGTTCACTTTGCTGAAATACTGGTAGTGGTGAAGCGAGAACTTTGTTCAAACAAAGTGGATCTGGGGAATTAAGTGACTTGCTGAAAAAAAATGGGACTAATGTTAGCTGATTCAGGAAATGAAGGTAAATGAATTAATTGTTGGTTTCTTATCAATGGGTTTGGGAAAGGTATCAAATATCATCAAGTGAAAAGGCTCAAGCCCAAGTGAAGTCATGAATATTTGCTGTTAAAGTCCAAGTTGAGTTGCAAGTCTTTTTTGATTGTGTTCAGTCGAGTCTAAAGTCATTCAATCTGTGACTAAAGTCCACACCTCTAGTAGTGACTATATTAAACATTTGACAGTTAACTCGCAATGTCACATGTACAGGAATGTGGGCCGTCCTTGTTGCAAGTAAATCTGTGAGGTATCTAACATTGATGCAGATATGTACATTTGTTAACATACCTCTTCGCTCTCAGCTGGTTTTCTTGATGAAGTTTTATCAGCGCTCTCCTCGTCTTTGTTCTCATCCTTCTTCTGATCATCCGAGGCTGAAATAATAGAAATATCACAGAAAACAGAGTCAGTCACATTCATCAAGCATAGAGAAAGAAAACATGTTTATTATAAAGAGCAGTAAAACAATCATACAGAGCTCCTCAACTATTTCTGTTTTTAGATCTTAATATCTTGACTTGATTTGCATATTTTGGCTTGTGCACAATCTCTACAATTTACTTCATCATACATTTAAATTGTAGCAGGAAAATCTGTGATGGAAAGACACCCCCTTTTCATTTTGTCATCCATATCAGTCAAACTACTTTATATGACGACTGTATTGTCTCATTTCAAATATTAAAAGATGTTTGGTTTACATGAGTGATGAAACACCAGATTATGTTGAAAATTAAGTTTTTTTCAAGGAGTATATTTGAATTCAAATTAATCCAATTCATCAAATTAAGCATTTTCCAAACTGTATATATATCCTGGCAAATCACAAATGTTTTTCAGACTTAAACAACATCTGTGTTCGTTAATTTAAAATGACAATCCTACCAGCATCAGCTCCTTTAGCTGCAGCTCCTGACCGTCTTCTCCCACGGCTCGGAGCCTCCTCCAGTTTCTCAGGTTCTTGAGGTTGGTCTTTCTCTGCCTCCTCGCTGGTCGTTCTGGATGATCGACCCCTGCGTGGTGTTTTGACCTCCACAACCTTCTCCTGATTGGTTTCCTGATGATCAGAAAAAAATCCATGAGGAAATCAACCATGAGTAAACAGATATCAAAACAAAACATGGACCTGCAAAAATTGCTTAAATTGTCACGTCCCCACTGTTGTTTATGTATTGAGTCAAATGTATGTAATGTATATGTCAAAAGA
This sequence comes from Lutjanus argentimaculatus, assembly GCA_034769285.1. NCBI lineage: Eukaryota > Metazoa > Chordata > Actinopteri > Lutjaniformes > Lutjanidae > Lutjanus > Lutjanus argentimaculatus. The sequence goes on along the minus strand of JAWZSL010000006.1, from coordinate 12,007,037 downwards.
AAACAAAAAGTACCAATTTTACAATGACTTGATTATACTTTGATAAATTTTGAAGAAGGTTGCATATACCTCAGCAGGCGGCTGCTCTTTGCTTTCCTTTTCATCCCTCTCGTCACCTGATCAGTTAAAAAAAAAAAAAAAACATAAATGTACACATTAGTTGCTAGAAGGGAGATCTATGGTAGAATCAGTTCATCAATAAATAGTTAATATGCTGTATTTAATGACAACTAAATCACAGCTACTATACCAGAATCTTTCCCTGCTGCGACTTTCTGACTGGACAGCTTTCGTTTCCGTCTTCCTCTTCCCTCCGTCTTCTCTTCCTGCATGACAAAAATGTGTTAGCGGGTACGGGATGCTTTATCAACACCTACATTTACCGCACATGTACAGTAAGGGCTTATTTTCAAACAAACTGTTTGGCGGTACCTTTTCTGACAGGTCAGATCCCTTCTCATCTGCCTGGCTGTCTGTGCTGGAGACATTACCTGAAAAATACAGACAAATAGCGAAGAATGAAGTTAACTGTGAAAGAACAAACATCTATAGCTGGGGAATACGAAAAAACATGACATGAAAATCGGTATTCAGATTTCTGAAAGTGCAGTAACCTCTTACTGGCACACCCAGCAACAAAGAAATAACAATATACACACGAGATTGAGTGAAATCATAGCATGAAGGTCATTTGTTTTAAAAGTCACATGACTCACTGATTTGTTTGACCAGTTTGGACTGACTCTCAGGTCCACTCTCTGTGATCTTCTCAGTCTTCTCTGGGACATCGTGTTCCACCTGAACAAGAGATACATAAGAAATATAATAATGATGGTGATAATAATAATAATAATAATGCTACAGTAGGCAGAGAGGAGAGGCAGATCAGATAAAAATGTTAAATAACACAGGGTGCAAATGTTACACGTCGCTTACATCTGTGAGTGAGCATGACTGAGGTTGAACACTTACAGTTTGTAGATCACTCTTCTCTGTTGTAACATCTTCCTCCACTGTCTTACTCTCGGCTTCAACTAGTGGTGACAAGAGCTATGGTTAAAAATGCTGCCTATTTTACAGCTTTTGATGAATTCACTTTAAAAATCCACCAGACAAAAGAACAGTAGAAAGCTTTTAATGTGTAAGTCAGATAAGAGAAAAGACTTACTATTATCTACGTCCATCTCAGCCTGATTGTCATCAGCTACCACTTCTTCTGCCTGTTCCTGAAGAGAGATGACTGTGAAAATATACTGAATTTTAAATAAGTGGTTAGAATGTGTAAACCATGAATGGTTCCTCACCTTGGGGCTTGTCTTCATGTCTGCAACATCTGTCTCACTTTGCTCTAAAGAAACAATAAGATGCTGAAGTTAATAATCGGCCAAAGAAAAAAACTTTTCTACCAGAATGTTTTCAAGCTCTCACCTTGTTTACTGGACATTTCTGATGCATCAGAAACAACTTCAACTGTGCTTCCCTCTGCGGCTCCTCTGACCTCTTTTGTTTCACACACAATAGCGTCAGCGGCTGAAACATTGTAGAAAGTACAGAAACAAACAAATAAAACTTTAACTTGAAAATCACGTGCAAAATAACATTTGTATAGCTCGAAACAGAAGAAACAAGATTTGAATTTAAAGTGACAGTTCACTCCAAAACTTAAAATACACGTCTTTCCTCTTGTTTTTTGTGCACTTTCATGTAAGAGTCAGTGGCACTAATGTTACAGCTCCAACAAAGAGAACACCATTAAGGTTTATGTCTTGCACTGCCAAAAGCACAAGTCTCTCATCCATGAGTAGTTCAAGAAGTTCAGTAGAAAGAAAGTTTCTTACATGAAACTGCTCACAAAAAGGTCTGTGGATTATGTAGAGTAACCGGGTCATGATTTCTGTATAGAGACTTTGCTACTGAGTTTTTCCAAATGTATTTTCTGGCGCTTTGAGAACCACTAGCCAAGCGCCATCCAGTTTCATTACATTTGAGAGAAGGCAGACATCTCTACGGCTGATATCGCAAAACTCAGCAACTCACACCAAAGCAATCAGATGAATAAACATCTCTACAGGAAGGAGGGAAATGTTTATTTTTGCTTTTGGGGTGAACTGTACCTTTAATCCAGAATATAAGACAAGAAATTTACCTTCTTTGCCAACTGCTGCTGGTGCCATTTTTTCATCTGGCTGCATTTCAGGAACAAGTTCTGCACCTTTGGCTTCATTTTCATTTAAAGGACGTTCATTTGAGGTAGTGTCATCCTTCTGTGTAAAAGACAGAAGAACGATTTTACACAGCACAATAACATCAAAATAAAAGCCAAAGGAAAGACGCCTTTATATGACAGCGTATTAGGGCCTCAAGTAAAATGCAAATGTTAAAAAAAAAGGAGCCAGCAAAGGGATATGTATAAAACAGAAATTTATGAGGAAAAAAAAGAAAATTCTCTGAGATTATAAAAGGGAAAAAAAGATTGTTTTTTTGACCAGGATGACCATCTAATAGGTATTAACAAAAATGTATGAACATTTTAAATTGCAGTAGACAGAAAACACCAAATCAAACACCAACACTGCTGAGTTTTCGCCTTGTTTTTGGAGGTGGTGAAGCTCCTTCAGATTCCTACCAAGGTTGAATCAGAACCTTACAGTGACAGAAAACACATTTTTTTGCTTGAATTTTTTCTTCCAAATTTATCACATTATAATCTCAGAGAATATCCAAGTTTTTTTTCTCTAGATGTACGACTTTTATCTCAGAAGGACCGTAACATGCTGTCGAACAACAGAACAAAGGTAATTTAATTTTACGAATGTGCAATTTTTACCTGTGGAGCAAGAGATTCAGACATTTCAACACTGGTCAAATCCATTTCTTTCTCTGAATTTTCAGGCACATCTATAAAAGAGAAAAATTTATATTTAGGGAAACATTCTGACCTCTTTAGACAGCCAGTATTACATTTCGCCATCAATGTTTTACCTGCAGCGTTTGGTTTCTCGTCAACAAGCTCAACGGTTTGCTGAGATGATGACGGCTCAGTGGCTGTGAACTCCTCAACTGCTTGCACGTCATGAGGAGGATGCTGCTCTTCTTGTTCAGCTGTAGAAGTTTCCATCGGTTGGCAGTCTGATTCACCTCCGCCTCTTCTCTGGTATCTTGGCAGATCAAGCTGGAGGACACTGTACTGTCAGGATCCATGGAGAGCAGAGTCAGAGCTGCCTCTTTCATTTTCATATCAGCATCCTGCAGACTCATCTCGGGTGTCACGTCCTCTTGACTGCTCTCAGGTGGAAGTCTCGCCTCTGCTGCTGAGGTACACACATCCATGAGGGTCAGCAAAGCGTCAGCCTCGGCCGGCACAGCTGGCATGTCGCTGAGCCTCGACTCTGTCTCACCCTCGGGTGGCTCGGGGGTGATGTCGCTTAAAGCATCGCAGGTGTCATCTGAGAAGGAGGTGGTGGTGGTAACGGTGGTGGTAACGGGATCAGAGTCTGTGCTCATGTCTTGGAGAAGGACAGAGCGTTTCTTTGGCTGCTCCTCTGCGTCCAGACTCAGTGAGGAAACTGAAGACTTTGAAGATTTATCAGACTTTTCCAATTTGTCCTCCTTGGGTGTTTTCTTCTCTTCTTGGCTATCATCTTTCTTTTCTGGGACTTTCTCCTTCTTCTCAGTTTTTTTCTTCGCACTCTTGTTTTCCAATTTCTCCTGGAGAGGTTCCTCTGAGACTTTCCGCTGTTCTTTTGCATTTCCTTCTTTTTTCTTCTCCTTTGTTGTCTCAGGTTTGCTGACAGGTGCACCTCCGGTACTTTTGACTTCTGAACTCTGAACTTTAGTATCCGTCTTAGATAACAACACAGTCTTTGTTTCCTCTTTGGATTTTGATTTAGATTTTTCCACTGTTTTTCCTTTTTCTGTTGGCTTGGCCCTTTTTGGATCTTTGTCAGTTTCAGAGTTGGACTTGTTTGATTTCTGGCCATCTTGATCTGCTTTAGTTTTTTCTTTCTCACTGTCTTTGCTATCTGGCTTAGATTTGGGTTTGTCCTCAGTGTGGCTCCTGGACCTTTTCAGGACTTCCTTGGAGTGTTTATCTTTCTTCTTGTTGCCGTCCGATCCGGGCTCCATGTCAGACCGATCCTCAGAAGAGCCAGCAGAATCAGGGCGGAGCACCTGCTTGAAATCACTTTTAGCTGAACTTTTCTCTTTGGCTTTTTCCTTTTCTTTGCTCTTATCCTTATCTTTCTCCCTACTTTTGTCTTTCTCCTTGTCCTTCTCTGCTTTGACAGCCTCCACAGATGGAGTCTTGGCCTTCTTGATAGTAGCTTCTTTAGGACCCTCTTCAGCCATTCCCTCCAACACAAACGTCTTTCCTGCCATTTTTTTCTCACTTTTAATCTTCGGCTTCTTCTCGCCTTTCTCTTCAGAGGACAGTTTAAGAGCAGCACCTTCCTTTTGCTGAGATTCATCTGCCTGATGTTCAGATTTTTTCTCCTGCTTTTGTTTGAGCTTGGCGCGTTCATCTGACAAGCTGCGCTCTTTCTCTTTGCGTTCTTTAGAGTGAAGTTCTTTACGGGACAACCTGTCAAATTTCCCAATTGAGCGTTGTTTGAGAGCCTCTTGGGAACCTTGCTCCAGCTCTAAGATAAAGGAGTGTGTCCTGCCTTTGTCAGACAGCTTTCTAGCTTCACTAGAATCTTCTGAGACACTGCCACTCATCCTTCTGTGCCTCTCATCAGACGATGCTGATTCTGACACATTTCTTAATAGTTTCGGCTGTGGAGTCTTAGAGGCTGTAGATTTCATCTCCTAATTTTTAAACAACAAAATATTTGTTACAACTCACAAAGCCAGTGTCAAACCTGTTAATTGTGATGAAATCTGTTTTATTATTTCACATACCGCTTTCTTAGCTCCTTCTGCATCTCCTTTCTTTTTGCTAAAAACATCTCCCTCTTTCCTGAAGGGTGACATTGACAAAAACATTTACAGAGTTCCAGTACAGTTTCTGCTTTATAAGGTACACCTAACTAAAACATGTTGCATGTCTAATACATCAGGTGTACTAAATAAACTGGCAAATGAGTGTTTATCTTAACATTTGGTTGTTTTGTTCAGCAGCAGCTGTGTGTTTGCCTCAGAGGTTATGATTACCTACCTTGAATCTAGCTTCCTCTTCCTGTTGAGAGCCATTTTCTTCTCCAGAACTTTCCTTTCTTTGCGAGCCTCTTTGGCTCTGGGGCCCTCCAGCCCAGCAGAGTCTCCACTCCTTTGTTTTTTCTGATCTGTGTAGGACATGGAGCCTGGTAAATGATGGGATAATTAAGAGTTCACAAATCTACTTTGAGGACACATTAACAGGGCTCAAAGATAAGGATTGCCCAGGGAAAGTAAAATGTCACATTGTGCAAGTAAATCTAGCAACTCACTTGCCCGATAGGGCAAAAAACAAGAATCAAACACAATTTTTTTCTGGAGATAATGAATAATCTAGGAAGTGAGCCATCTTGGTTCCTTCTCAGTTCTGTTGAGAGTTGCACATACATGCACAGTACAGATGAACAACGCACGAGAAAATGGCAGCAGATAAAGACAAAGTTTATGAGATGAAGTGCAAGCGAGCATTTCAATTATCCTGGAAACAGGAGTTTAGTTGGGTGGCGTTAGAGAATGTGGGCAAAACTCCAACCATGTATTGCACAGTTTGCCAGGCATGTCAAGTTTCCCAAAAACTTTGCGATGAAAGTGACAAGAACACATGACACCCAGGAACAAACAGCATCTCTCTTGCAGGAAGCTAAGAGGGCTGCCATCCTCCTCCAGGGCCTTGCTAATGCTTGAACAGAACACGAACACTGAGGCAAATCAGGTAATCACAAAAATTATTACCACAGAGTATCATGTTTTAAAAAAACGTGCAGCTGTTCAGTGTGCTCCAGTGAGATTCAATCCCCCTCTTCAACAGAAGAATGGGATTGACATGGGTATACAGTACAACACCAACATGGCTTGTCAAAGGCATTATTTGATAACCACTAATAAATTGAACAGTTTGTATAGGGGCAAGTAAAAATTGACTTTTGGCGATTAGATTTCTGACCCAGATGCCTATGTGAGAATAAATATAATGCTGGGAACAAAGAAGACAAGCAGTGTACCTAAACAAGCACGCACTGCAATTTGCAATTTTTGTGACTCAAAGCCGCAACATATTTAAAGAGAACATTTAGACACAATTTTGTAAGAAACAAGAAAACATACTGCTCTAGTTCATACACCATGCACCCTAAATATCTTGTGGAAACAGGTTTGAAAGAATTGTGATGGTCCTAAAGGGCCAATGAGATAGACCTGAAGTAATTTAAGTCCACAAGACAGACAGAAATACCTTGTTCCTCTGTCTGTGCTGCTTTCTGCTTACGCTTCTCTTCCATTCGTTCTCTGTTCTGTTGTCTCTTGAGCAGCCGCTCCTCTTTGTCCCTTGCCTGTGAGATGTGGTTAAGGACAGAAAGAGACAGAAATGACAGATTGAATAATTAAAACATACGACCAAAACAAAACTGTGTGGTTTTAAAGACTGCGATCAACTCACTTGCCAAGTAAAGAAGCAAAGATGGTTTAATGCTTTAATGTTAACATTAATACAACTCACCGCAGATCTCCGACGCTCCTCCACAGTGATTTCATCATCTGAGTCGCTATAGTAACGGGAGTAGAGGAAGGGCTTGTGAACGTAGGCCTTGCGGCGAGGTTTGCGATCTTCCTCTCCTGCGTCTCCACTGCCTTTTTTCTTTTCTGCTTTCTCACCTTGATCTAATAAAAGAAAAACACACAAGTAAACTATTACAATCCAACACAGAGAGTAGAGCTCAAAAAAAAAAATATTTGTGGGACTCAAGGTCATATTTATGGTACAGTGAACTGCTCAAAATTTGTTTGACAGGCAGGAATACAAAGTTGAGACCATCTGATGGAAGCTCCCCGTCCTCAGAGGAATCAGACAGCTGCTCCTCATCTTCACTTTCTCCCTCGAATGACGACAGGTCGCTGGTGTGGACGGAGCTCACTGTGATGTCGCTCAGGCCCTCCAGGTCCGAGTCCTCCAAAAAGTATTCTGCAGGTCATGCACACAATATTTCAATTAATTTTTTAAAATTCTTTCACTTTAATAAAAAAAAAACACTTAAAAGGACCTGTGTGTAGGATTTAGTGGCATCTTGTGGTGAGCTAGATTGCAAATAATTGGCCTCACCCTCTCTCTCCTTTGTAGGAGACCCTGTAGTGGCAGCGAAACTTACAAAAAATGTAAAAACCCAGATCAAGAGCAAGCTCATGAATATTATATTAATTTTCTGTCATGTCCTGACAATAAATCCCTGTAAATCTTACACACTAGAGCTTTAAAAACAAACACAACAAACATAAAAATCAGCATTGTAGGTGTCAAACATTCATGCGTCATGGATCAGTGTTTCCCCTATAGTCTTTAGTCCCCCAACAGACACCCCCGCCCTGCCAACAGGATCCCCACCCAGAAATTCAAGTCATAGATTTAAAAAAAAAAATCCATAATTTAATTTTTATTTTAATCAAAAGGGCCTATAACAGGCGTTCTTTTTATCAAATAAAAAAAAGCTAACTCAAATTTGCGCAATTTCAGACAGGGTGTTCCCACCAAACCGCGATGACGCGTTGTCGCGCATCGAGATTACATGTAAAGTCAATGCAAAGACGCGATTGGACGCGTCATCGCGCTGGGCGATGCGATGAACGCGATAGCGCGGCGCGATGGACGCGTTGGCCGCGAAAATCGCTTCCATCGCGTCGCCCGGCGCGATGACGCTTCATCGCTCAGTAATAGCTGCGGAACGAGACGCGCCGCGACAGCCTATCAGCGTTGAGATTCACACCGACGTGCTGACGTACGGACGTCCTGGTGTTCCCTTGTTGTTGCTCAAACTACAGTGAAGAATCAAAGAATGGAGGAAAAGCTAATCGTGGCCGTGACCGCTCACCCAGAGCTCTATCATTGTTCCAGTCCCCTCTACAGGGACAGGAACAAGAAGGACCGGGCCTGGGTGAGCGTGAGTGAGGTGTGTGGAATACCTGGTAAGTTCTGTATCTGTCTGTTGCGCCTCGCCCGCAGACGAAGCTGGGAACTTCTCCAGAGCAGATAAAGCGCAGCGATGGTGGTTATCTCAGCCATGGTCGACGAGAGAATCAAATGGCGGAAGAAATGTTGTTTGGGCGGGCTCGTCGCGCGACGCGATGCCGCGATGAGGCGTTTTTTGGCATTTGGACCAGCGTCAAAACTGGAGCGTGCAGCGCGACGCGATGTCATTTGACGCGCGATTACATCGCGTTCATCGCGTTTGGTGGGAACACGCCTGCGTCGCTATCGTTTCATTACGTTCATTAAAATGCATTTCTTCTCTCCTCTGGACGGGAGGGGCTCCCCCCCACTCCTCTCTCACAACATACACACGTGCACTCACACCGGTACAGACACACCCACCCACACTCAGAGAGCGGAGGAGAAGGGAGTTGTGCCGACATTACCTACAGTAAAAAAAAAAATCAAACAACAAAAACAAATTATTAATGGACGACCGGAGGTTCCCCAAACGTTCGCCCCCCAAGGCAAAAATCGCTGCATTTTTTAAACGAACCGTACGTGGCGAGGCGGGGAGCGCAGCTAACTCTACGGTGGGTGCAGCCTAAATGAGAGCATCTCTCCCAGCCACGACCACAGCGCTTGCCAATCCCCTGCCCCGGTTAACGTCGCCACAACTAGTACTAAACACACCTGTTCCAGCCCTCCCACCGAGACACGTAGTAAGAAGCTGCAGACAGGGTCACCACCGTCAGTCTGGCTTTGATCCACATGGCTGTCAGACAAGATCTGCATTGGTGAGTGAATTGTGAGGAATTTGATGGATGGATGGATGGATGGATGGTGGGTGTGTGGGTGGGTGGATAGATAGATCCATAAATAAATAAATAATGAATAAATGAATTGCTAAAATAAAAAAAAAAAAATGTGACCCCCCCCCCCCCCAACAAGTAAAAAAGCTAGGGGAAACACTGTGGATTGTGTTTAATTATGTGTTATTACCCAAGTTAAATTGTTTAGGAAAAAATAACAAAAGAAGTTTATCACTTATCCACAAAAAAATAAATATTGTAATCCGATATCATTCACTGACAGAGCTAATATTGAGCCACCTGTAATTGTAATGTACCTAACGTACAGTGAAAACTATGTATTACACAGATAAACACTCATCTTATATAACCAGACCTATCTCCTACAGTGCTCAGTGCTGGAGAAAGGTCTGGCTCTACACATTAGATTCTGCAATAGAGGAAGAAAGTTTTTGATTGTATTTCTTTAATCCATTCACAATCGGGGAAAACTTGATTTGGTGGAAGATTTGCATGTTGCCTGGCAATAAAAGAGCTCAATCCCCATAAAAGAAAAGATTTGTAAATTAAGGTAATTTGTAATTTTCAGTGTGTAGGTTGCTCGCTCAGGGGTTGTGTTTTGGACCAACCAATGGTACAAAAACAAAGAAAAAAGTGCAAACCTCACATTTTTCAAGCTGGATCCAGAGAATTCTTGTCAATTTTGGTTCATAGAGGTCTCCAGCGCTAAATTTTCTGTCGCTTGGCTATTACTAGCCAAATGACTACTACTACTACTAACTAATAATTTCTGCACGATCTTTATATATATCTTTATTTTGTGTATACAGGTTATGCTGCTCTATAACTGTAAACACATGCAGAGGGTAGAACAGCTCACCTTCCTTTATCCTCTCTCTGGCTCTCTGCTTGGCCTGACTTGTAGATCTCAGATCATCTTCCTGTTTCTCCTCTGTGGGTTTTCCAGTTGTTTTGCTGGCAGCTTTATCTTTCTCCTCCTCTGTCAGCTCCTGAGCTCTCAACTCCTCCTCTTCCATCTTCACTTCCTCTATTAAACCACTCTTTTCCCAGATCCATCTGATCCTGACTGTCCTCTGTCTTAACCTCTAATGCCTGAACCTGAACGGCTGCCATCTCCTCTGCCTCCTCCAACATCTTCCCGTCATGGTGGCCGTCTCCTTCCTCAATGACGCTCATGTCCTGTTCGCCCTCCTCCACCAGTTGCATGGGCTCATCTGAAGTTTGGCCTTTACGTCCTTTATCTGTGCTTGAGCTCGCTCTGACACTGGCCTCCTGGTTAAGAGAGGTTATGGTATCCAGGATGGACATAGCGTCGCTGGCTGAAGAGGTAGCCGGAGCAGTCGACGAGGCTGTAAAAATATCGTCATATTTATGTCAGAGATTCGGGAGATTATTACTATTATTTTATTTTGTCAGTAGATTATTGGTAATTTGGCTTAATATGTGTTGTTTTTGTATGCTGGATGTTATTTTGGATGCTGATCTCCCTATAAATAGACCAAAGAGGGAGAGGAAGTCTTCTCCTTCAGTGGTCAAAATCATTATCACAAACATCACATTATTTATTATAAAGGGATGAAATGTTGCATACCTTGCTCAAGTATGCTGCTGTCTGGTTTGGTATCTATTGGAGGCAGTGGGGCTGGGGGCTCCTCGGAGCAGCTGCCAGGTGACAGAAATTCACGGACCACCCTCTCCACCTGCGGCCTGAAGATGTGGTTGATTTTGGGATCCACCACCTGGGCCACGATCCTGTCCACTCCCTGCTCCAGCATCCCAGATCTAAGAGGAACAGATTGATTTCATAGCTATAAAGCATCACAAGGCTTGACAGTATAGAATACTTTCTGATGCTAAACTATTAGCTTGAGCAGAGATGAAGACGAGAAGGTGGAAAAGAGACACTGCTCCATCCTGACTTACTGCAGCACCAGCTGTCTGATGTTGTTTCTCAGCTGGTTCTTGTTCAAATGAGGACTCCACGTGTGGTTAGAAAGATGATTAGAGACAAAGTTGTCCACTCTTTGTTTCAGGTTCAAGTAAGCTGGCTGAAAAGGAAAATATAGAAAATTAGAGGCTATTGCCAACAATTGTTGGACATTTTATTTGAGAAATTCCATTACTGATTAAGTGGTAAAAAGCAAATCAATTAAATGACAAATTGTTTTAACTTTTGTTTTTACTAAATACCTCCCATTTATTACATATTATGTTTTAAATAAGTTTACGTGGTTATTAGCATATCTTGTGAAGGAGCCACTGGTTTAATTAAATTCATTTTATTGAAGGAAATGGAAATAATTTTGTGTAGAAGCTAGCCTCAAATAGGCAATTAGCCACTAATCCACTTTAAGTATTTAAAAAGATGGGTTATTGCTGTATGATAAGGTGCCGTAAGTGTAGATTGTTTGGGCTCTGTGTTGTTGTAACAGCAAGCTTGAGAGTCAGCTGCCACATTGAAATCTTTTAAAAGCAAAAGCAACCAAACTCATATTGTCCATACTGTCCATAATCAGTTGCATCAGTCGTCAACAAATTAATTAATCACCAACTATTTTGATAATCAATTAATTGGTTTGAGTGTTTTTTTTTTTTTTTTTTTTTAATAAACAAAAGTCAAAATTTTCTGATGCCATTTTCTTAAATGTGAATATTTTCTGGTTTCTTAAGTCCTCTTTGACAGTGAAGTGAATATCTTTGGGTTGCGGAAGAAACATTTGTGACATCAACTTGGGCTTCGGGAAACATTGATTGACATCTTTCACCATTTTCTGACATTTTATAGACCAAACAACTGATCAATTAATCAAGAAAACAACAACGAATTAATCAACAATGAAAATAATCATTAGTTGTAGACCTAGTCCGCACACTAAATAATACTCCCATGAACATTAATACCAAACATGACCACTATGGTATAAACATTTTATACCACTATATGACGTTTCAAGTGTAAGCCCTTCGTCAGAGATCTGATGATTAATCCTGTTTTTGGACATGTAATTCTGTCCTGCACCGAGTATTTATCACCTTTGAATGTGTGGGCCATTGGAAACTGTGTAGGATTAAATTTCTTTGTTTATGAATAACAGTGTCAAACCAAAGCCCATATAGCACATATGACCTGAATATTTCCATACATGCGTGTAATAACAATGCTTTACTTTGAAAAAAAAGTGTACAGGTCCAGTTTATAAGAATGTGAAGGGTTACCACTTAATACTTTTCTACATTTTGGGTTTTAATAAGGTCAAATAAAAGGAAAAGAAAACTGAAAGGAAAGACACTGTTTGATCCCGAAATTATTATTTTGTCATTAATCAATAACAGAATCATACAGACCCAAAAAGACCCCACATGTGATTAAATGTTAAATGGATGGATTATCATCACCAGTCCATCCTTACAAAGTTGAATTTTATACGGTATTTAAATCATTGGAAGTGAATGAAAATCACTGGCTGCCACAATAATGAATCTGAATCTTTTCTAATATTAAGCAACGTGACGTAAAAGGATGTGTTTAGATCAGGGGTGTAGCTTTTGTTGCCTGCTTTCAGTGTGTCATAATAGAGACTTACTCATTAATGTTACAGATAGTTTAGTAAGCTATGACCTACAAACCATGCCAAGAAGTCACTAAACACTCAGAAACTTGACGTTTTGAAGCTGTTTTCAGCTGTTCAGTTACCTTGTATCGACGTCTGCCAGGCAGTCCCTCCTGAACTGGTCGAAGAGACCCTGTGTTTTTAAATGACTGACGATCATTGAGACGAGCTGCGGGTCTCCCGGTGGTAAACCTGCCATGTCTGAATGTAGTTAACTTTAGCTTTGATCAATTAAAACAATTAATACTGACAATACATCGGGTAATGTCCCACTTCAACACACCGGGCTTCTGTTGTGGTTTATGAAGTTCGAAGCGGGTTTGAACCGGAAGGACATTTCATCCTGTGAAAAAAATGGGTCGCGTCTAAATGGTCATCCCAGACCCGAGTAAGATCTCGCGAGAGTTATTTCATAAAAAAAAACTATAATGCTTACCTAACCGTAGCCAAGTGTTTTTTGTCCCTAACCATAATCAGATATTTACCACAGCGTTGTCACATTGTAAAACATAATTAGTTTGTAAAACTTGCACAATTAATAAACAATGATTACAGATCTCGCGAGAGTTCCACGATCTAGGGTTCCCCATTGATCTAGAACCGACCAAAAAAAAACGTTCCGCTAAACCGGAACAGCTTTGCAAGCAAGGACTTGGATACCAAAATAAAAGTTCAATAATACTATTAACTATGCTGGGATTGGCAGGATAGATGCATACGACATCTTATGAATGCGAGATCATCAGGAACTATAATCGCCGACACAAAACACATTGTGCTAGGTACTGTTTTACTCACGTAAAGACACAACATAAAACTCTCACCGAGTGCAAGAAATATTCACAGGACAAAACAAGATTTAATATCCCACGGTCCTTTAAAAAAAAGGTAAATGGTAGAAAGCAAATTAATGTTTTTGATTAAGTCAGGTAAGCGAGCGGGTCAATATTCTGAAATTCCGACAGGATGATGCAGGACCATAACAACGGTTTGTTACACAGAAATAACAGACCTTAAATGCTGTAATGACCAATCAGAATTGAGTATTTAACAAAGCCATGAAAAAACTGATGTTAACGCTACTTTTAGCCAGTAGTAGAACGCTATAATAAATTAGCTAATAGAGGTGTTGATTCAACATAGGGTAAAAGTTAGTACATCCTTGATGATATTAAATGAAGCCTGAATATTAAAGTCATGGTCATTTAGCGACCTCCAGCGGCTTGAACACAACAAGAAACATCCTCTCACAACTGTCTTACATTATATATTGTTATTCATTGTTGTTTTTGTTTTCGGTTAACTTATGTAGCTAGCGTTACATAAAATACTGGTGGTACTCCAAACCAAATTAGAGTTTCCAATATTTCTTTTGTTCCAGATGCGATCGGTTAACCTAACATTACGTACCACATTTTTTATCTCCACGTGCTTTCAGTTACAACATGTTCAGCTCACACATCGTGTTACCTCGTCAGAATGTCACCGACAGTTAAGCTTTCGGTGGAGATAGACGACAGTGCCGTTAGGTATTTTAAAAGACCGGAAAACGTAAAGGTTTGGCAGCGGTGGGATTCGAACCCACGCCCCCGAAGAGACTGGAGCCTTAATCCAGCGCCTTAGACCGCTCGGCCACGCTACCGTGGGACACAATGGTCATCAAGGTTACTTTATAAATGAAACAGAAGCTGGAGCCAGCAATTTCCTATTAGTCATTACTCATTTAATAATAAAAATAGAAAGGAAGGAAAATTACATCAGTATAATTCTCTGTGCTGCAGACTTTGGTATTCTTAAAATAGATGCAATGCCAAGTAGAGCTGCAAACAATTGATTATTAAATTGATCTTATTAAATTAAATTAGCAAAATTATTTTGATAATGAGTAATTTTTTAAGAAAAAGTCAAAATTCTGTGATTTCAGCCTCTAAAATGTGATTTTATTTTCAGTTTCTTCACTCCTCTATGATAGCAAACTGAACATCTTTAGGTTGTGAGTAAATCAAGACATATATGGCCTTTATTTTGGGCCTTGAGAAACACTGACTGACATTTTCACTGTTTTCTTACATTTTAAAACACTAAAAACACAACACTAAAAGACAACTATTAATTGATTGAGTGTGTGTCATTTACTTAAGTCACAAGATGGCCACAAGTCATTTTATAATATTTATTGGAAATATAAAATAGGTATACATTTATAACCAGACAGACAAAACACCCTTCAGCAGCAGGTAAAGCACGTAGGCAGGCTGGGTGGACTCAGGATTGCTCTGGGCAGACAGGGGGCAGGACTCTGCGAGAGTTGGAGCGCACCCATGGGTGGTCAATGACACTCTGTAGTGAGAGGCGATCATTGGGGTTGTGGCGGAGCAGCTTGGAGATCAGGTCCCGTGCACCATCCGAGACGACTTTGGGGAACTTCAAATCCACCTGCAAACAGTAAAATAGCATGTATTCATCAAATATGAAGAATGATTGCTGCAGTAGAAACAATGACATGTATTTATTAAGCATGCAAGTTTATCTTAGACTTTGATACCATTGGATTTACTAATAATATATCTAGATTAAAATATAATGAAAATTAAATGTTGGCACTTCTTTGGATTCTCCAAACAGCTTGGTTGCTTGGATTAAATGACTGAGTCAAGGGGCAAAATGTAGCAACTGCATGTGTAAAAATTATTTCTGCAGACCAAATAATGATTCAGAGCCACTGACAGTATATTAAATAGGGCCTGAACTTTTTTCGGCTTCTGAAAGGGGGGCATGCCAGAAAAAGTTTAGGAACCATTGGTCTATTTGGACATATTATACATGTAACACAAACCTTTGTAATTCTTTTGTATGTTTCTGAATGGCTGGCAGTTTCAAAAGGTGGGTTGCCGACCAAGCATTCGTAGCAGAGGACCCCGATGCACCACAGGTCCACCTTCTCACTGTGGGTGTGGCCCTCAATCATCTCTGGGGGGAGGTAGTCCAGTGTCCCACACATTGTACGACGTCTGAATAAGTTTAAAACAAAGAGTTGATCAGGGGAAGCAGATAAGCAGCGACGTGCAGATTAATGATGTGACATTATACAGCAGTACTGAGCTGTTTCAGAACACAGTATTATGTTAACATTACAAAAACCTTAAGGAGCAATATGTAACAATTGCACATCCAAAACATATTACTGCAAGACTAAATAGGTGAGTTTGAGCCATAGACTGTATATTAAATCGGCTGAATCCCTATTTCATATACAGTCTATTGTTGATGTGAGTTGTTTCCCCCTGCCTCCTCCTCCCCAGACTTGAGGAAGCTCAGGCAGGCTGCAGGAACACTGCAGGAGCGCAATATTGTAAGTTGACAATGACCAGCGATGAGTCATCCACTGCAAGCCTGTTATGAAAACAAAAACCCACTTCCTGCTGCCAGACTCCATTAACATGCTGCTCAGTTTTACTATAAACATATACTAAGATTATTGATGACTTTCTACAAGTCAAACAGACACTAACTCATTCTGCAAACAATAGCCAATAATTTTAACTGTGAGTGAAAGGGGCAAACAAAAACACAAGACCAGAATAGAAATTTGAAAAGGACACCGCAGCCGTAGCGTTGTTGTCAGAGAAGCCAGTATTTCAACTTAGCATGTTTCCTTAATCTCTGTTAAAATTACAGTAAATTTATTACAGATTTCTCCTTTAATGGCTCTGTGGTTCCTCACCTCAGAGAAGGTGCATGGACGGACCAACCAAAATCAGCAATTTTCAGCTCTCCACGAAAGCCGAGAAGCAGATTTTCTGGTTTGATGTCTCGGTGAATCACTTTTTTCTCATGGCAGTACATCAGAGCATCAGATATCTCCTCCATGTACTAGAAATTTAAAGAGGTTGGATCACAATAAGATTTTAACACTTAAATAACAAACTGTGCAAGATAATTTAAAACTATTGTGGATGTAATCAAGTCCAAACACAGGGAATAATGAGGATTAGGAATCACTCTCCAACAATCTACATTCACCAACTAAAACCATAATAGCACAAATAAAAAGCTCTGGTTTTTCAAAAGCAGCAACCAGTCTTACTGTGGCACTTCGCTGGTCATCAAATCTTCCGCATCTCTGTAGCTCCTTGTACATTTCACCACGTGGGGCGTACTCGAGCACCAAAAACACCCTCTTCCGGTCATGGAAGTAATTGTAGAAACGCAAGATGTTGGGGTGCCTGAGGAGAAAACAGATTATATTTACAGCCTTTAGACTGTGTTTCCAAAACCAAGCAAAAGAAATTCAAAGTCAGTATGTTCATAGCACAAGATCAAAATTCCTATTTGATTAAGTAGAGTACATATGAGTAGAATGAATGTGTTTATCTGGAATACACCTGCAACAATATATCCATTTAAACACATTAACTCAATCGCCACTCTTGATAATGAGTGATAACTTGAGTAATTTAAGAAAAAAACCCATCCCAATTTCAGCTTAACAGGGATAGTTCACCCAAAAAAGAAAATTCAGTCATTATCTACTCACTCAAATGTCGACTGAAGGTTGGCTTCAGTATTTTTTTTGTCCACAAAACACTGCTGGGGTTTCACAGGAAAACAGAGTTGCAAAATCTCCCAAACAATTTAAGTGGATGATGACCAGTTTTCAAGTGGGAAAAAAACAATATAAAATGCAATCACACACTGCCCATCTGGTGTAATCCAAGCTCCGACATGCCAAGATGACTTGTCATTTACACCATGTTTTTAGCCTTAATCTTCACTGCAGATCCTTAGCTTGGAGCCACATTCAGGTGCATGTACACACCATCTGAGCTGGGATGGATGTGATGGTGTGCACACATGCAAGTGAACAGCATGTTGGAGCCTCAGGAGACTTGGATTACACAAGACGAGCAGTAAGAAGGCATTTCGTGTTTTTTTGTGTGTGTGTGTGTGTGTGTGTGTGTGTGGAGGGGGGAGTGTCTGTTGGAAAACTGGTCATCATTCACTTAAATTGTTTGGGAGATTCTGCAGCACTGTTTTCCTGTGAAACTCCAGCAGTGTTTTGTGGACTAATAAAAACTAAACCCAACCATTAATCAGCATGAGGGTGAGTGATATATGAATTTCAATTTTTTGGGGTGAACTGTCCCTTTAAATTCAAATATTTTCACGTTTCTTTACTCCTGTATGACAATATACTGATTACTATGGGCAAAACAAGACATTTGAGGAGGTCACCTTGGGCTCTGGGAAACAGTGATCGACTTTTTACCATTTCCTGACATTTTATTGACCAGCAACTAATGGAGAAAATAGCTGACAGTAAAAATAATCAGTCCTAATGTGGTGTCTACCTGATAAGATGAAGAAGAGATGGGAACAAATAGCCTGTGTGGAAGTTATACTGAAATATTGTACTGAGGGATATTTTGCCCAGAACTCCCAAGTCAGTATGAGGAAAACCTAAATATATTGTTGAGACTATGAAAATGATTTGAGATACTTACTTCAGATGTGACTGAATCTCAATCTCCCTCCTCAGTGATGCTCCACACCCTCCTTTTCTATTTGTGACTTGAACAACACCTTCAGCGCCACAATGGCTTCCAGCCCCTTCACCCTTGCAAGGTAGACATTACCAAATTTGCCCTTCCCCAGTGGCCGACCGATGTCAAAGTCATCGATTGTGATTTTCCTGAAGGAGAGTACAAAGATGGTAGAGGTTAGATGTTTGAAAACATATGACAACAAATACAAATTACGAGAAGAACAAATTAATATACTTACTTTGGGGCTGAACCAACGCACTCTCTCCCAGGGCCTAAAAATGATGATACAATCAATACAAGCACATTTACTGAAATGTCTCAGAGCTGTCTATATATGCAGAAGGTAATGTTACCTGTGATGGCATTTCTGTCCATTTCTGCTTGTGGCTTGACCTGAACACGCTGTGGGCCTGCCAACATGCTCGGAGTTGTGAACTGATAATCAGAAGCAACCACGCAGAATTAGGAACGCACTGATATTGTTTTATCACTAGTTTCCAACATTTTCATGCCCCTATCAACAAATACTGGCATCCTGATCACAACTGCTGGTAATCAAATGTTTCCTGAAAGATAATCGATACGTCTTTACGTCTTACCGTTTGTTGGAAACCTCTGGGCTCACGATTTTCCTTATTCTGTAAGGAAAATAAACACACATCTCACATCACTTCGCAGTAGCTTCTGTGTATTTCAGCTTTGAGTTGTGTTTGTTATTGTTAAGTTACAAGTGATCTGGTCTGATATTTCAGCACTAGATTGCTAAAAACATTTACATATGGGGTATCAATGGAATACAGGTGGTTAAAACATTAAACACTTTAAACCGTTTTACACCCGTGTAAAGAGGTAACTAAAGACCATTCATTCTTTAAATAAACCAACTTTAAGCCACATTATGGTCATATTTTCAGTTATAGATTTTGCTTCCTGTGCGCTCATTAAGTTTAGTTTGTTCGCGATTTATTAAAAACAAGTGATTTCATTAGGCTGCTGTTTTGTAATGTATGTACAGTAAATAACGCTCGTTATTATTTTACACATGATAAAGTGGCGTTATGCTAACTAAGTTAGCTCAGGAGGGTAGCAAGTCCAACGTTAACGTTAAACTAGCTAGTTAGCTAGAACCTACGCCAACTTAAGCAAAATAACAGGCGCTGAGATGAAGCACTCGTTGAACCCATCGGTTGTGCAAATATCAAACATTAAATACTAAAACTTACCGCCATCGCCGTGAAGAATTGTAGTATGAGTGCTTCTTTTATTTAGCGAAGAAAGACCAGTCTTATTATTTTGAACTTCCACGGCCGCCAACGTTTTCAAAAAGCTACCCTTTACGAATCCGATTGGTCGGTACGCTATATGCAAGGCTCCCATTGGCCATAGTTGTTGCAAGAGAAAGTGTGTGATTGGTGTATACCTAGGCTAGTCCAAGATCGACCCGCCCTCTATTCCTTAAAAGGACATGCGTGGCTGCCCCGCAAAAGATCTCGCGAGAGTGACTATTTGAACGCAACTTATGATCTTTTCCTAAAGAGTTTTATGTTCCTAAACATATCGACATTTTAACCACAGCGTCGTCATATCCTAACACATAATTAGTCTGTATAAGGTGTACAATGAAGATAAAACAGGCAAACATCTCGCGAGAGTTCTGTAAATCAAGGGTTCCCCTCTAAACCCGGCCTTTTAAACAGCTCTTTATTGTGCAAAAGTAGAGTATAAACATTCAAACGACATCATTCAGACGCGCGGACAAGATATAGGCTACAAAACAAAACAAAATATCAGAGCACAGCATACAGTTATAAATCAAGATGATATTACAAACAAATACATTAAAGGAGGTGCACAAATCTATTTTCTTGATAGCCTTATTGTTTTTTGAGGAAAAAGTTTTTTTAATGTAACCTTTTGCTTGGTTTCAATTATAAATATATTAAATAAGGGTTTGGGGTTATTCAATTTTAATCTGTGGATATGACATTTTGCTAAGTGAATTGATCAGTTTAATAATTATTTGATTTTGTTGTTATTACATTTATTGGAACCAAACAAAATGTTCTCTGAGCACAGAGTAATCTCAGAGTCAATGATAAATTGCTGAAGTTCTCACATAGTCTTTTGATATGATTGCAGTGACAAAACAAATGATGAAGTGTTTCAGTACAGAATGAGCAAAGGACAATATCTTTTTTCAGCTAGACAAGATAATAATTTGCTGGGGTAGTATCTGAGATTTTAAAGGAGACTTTGCTTATTTTAATAGTCAATAAATAAATTTTTAGGGCAAACTCTAAATATTTTTCTAATCAAGGTCCTCTATCACGGAGGCGAGGGCATGTTCATGGAACTGCTGTTTTCTTTGTGAGCCTCACCAAATTAACCAAATCTCATTGCCATGAATGCTTCCTTAATACTCCTGAATAAATGTTTATGCCCCTCATGTTAGTAACTATCTTTAAAGGCTTGCAGAACACTAAGCAGGTGCTCAAGTCGGCTCATTCATCATGATTTCCTTTGTCTTTGGTTCCTGTTCACGTTGATCATGTTCTACTAATCCTTTTCATGGCTTCAACATAGAGTTTCTGTTTCATGTTTCGGGACATATGATTCAAAAGTTCTGGGCCAAAACATAAAGTTTATCGTTATAGCGCCACCATCTGGCTAATCTGTAGTAGTGAGTGAGATTTCCAACCTACTTTCCAAATATGGAAACTGTAGCTGTTTTGGTGTCTGATATCCAGATAGGTTTAGGGCACATGTAGAAAAAGAGTCTTAACAGATACAATAGGGACCCCTCATTTTTGTCATGAAATACATGCCGATTATGTTCACGATAAATCAATAAATATTCAATGAAAGTATAAAATCCAAAGATACTCAATATATAAAGAAAACCAGAAAGTCCTCAATTTGGGGAAATTGAAATCAGACAAATTATGGTGTTTTTCCTTGAAAAATGACTGAAACAATTAATTCATCATCTGCATTGGCACAGATTAATTTTCTTTCAGGTAACAATTTGATTTATGCATACTTGTTGATCCACCACTGGATTTCATGAGACATCGTCTATCAGTCAAAACAAAGATGTTTGATAAGGTTTTTTTTTTAGAGAATTATGCAATTAGCTAACAAAATACAATGACAAATGATACTTAAAGACGTTTTTGTTCAAAATAGGTTTATTCATTTAAAAGAAGGTTAAAATTATACTGGTTGGTTTCAATGCAACAGTTCATATTGACGACATATCTTTCATGTTTTTCTTCATTCATACAAACATTCATAAAAACAGACATTTACTATTATCATTTCTCATTTCTCATTTCTAAAACTCATAAGAAAAACAGGAAAGTAACAGGCAGTTGGGACTTGATAAATATACTGTTTTTCTGGAACACTAAACACCTGCTTGTAGCAGCTATATTTTCTGAATGTATATGTTGTTGAAAAGGAGTGAATGTACAGGAAACAGGTGCAGTCATTGCCAGTAGTTTGTTTCAGTCATCTACCTTATAGCTGACACCTGCTTATGTCTTTACAGTGTAACAGTTGTTTTATCTTGTGAGTGAGTGTAAAAGATTGTGCTAAAAACTTGTGTATTTTTGTCCACATATGCCACATTTTTCAACGTGAGCAATCAATTTGCAAGTCAGACTGCCCACTAATTTACCTCAAAGACACCGGGTAAAACAGATTTTTCCAAGCAGCTTATAATGTAGTATCTCTAACTTAAATCTGTCTGGGTTTCAAACATAGTGATGTAAATAATTGCTGCTTCATGGCAAGATTATTGTTGTCATCACTGTCATCAAGTACCTTCATTTGTTGGTATTTTTAAATAGCTGGATTAGCCAACAGACATTCCTGTCTGCTTATTGTACCCATGAAGAGTTTCTCACTTCATCTTCTATAAAAATGTATGATATCACAATGTATAGCTCCATTAAATAAGCTTTTGTTCAAGTTTGAAGGAAAGTGGTTTGAAAATGTCCTGTCAACACCAAAATTGAAGACATATATGCATATTAAACAAAGTTATGGCCCTGAACAATATAAAACATTTCACTAATCTAGAAGCCAAAGAGTTTTAGTTGCACAGTAGAGAGCTGGTATTCCTCCTCTGGCTGTTGAGGTTGGTAGATTCAAAAATATTCAGGGGAAAAACAGTCTTAAAAGCCTGGAAAAGAAGGCGAGATGGATTATTGAATTAGAGCTTATCCTGACTTCTCCAGTATTTTAGTACAATACAGTAGATGTCTGGTCGATGATTTTTGAATTTTGTTCACATATTCAAACTAGTTTTTTTTTTTGAAAATGCGCATGTGGCATTCCAGATCTGACTATGAATATATGATCTCTTATAAGGACATATGGGCTGGGCTTTGTCATATGCATGACATAACAATAAAAACTTAAAAGGATAGTTCTGACCGTTGATAAGTACCTCATACAACACCATTTCAAATAATCTGAACTATCCCTTTAAGTAATTCATTCTATCAATAACACAAATAAAATTACATATGCCGGTGTGAGAGAGTTTGCTCAACATTGGCAAGTGGAATACAGCAGTAGCAGAGACCTCATTTACACCTGGTATTAAAATGGAATCTGTATCTGGATCCGTTATCCGGACGTTGTACAGATGGTGTTGACAGCTTCCTAAGATCCGAACACATTGCAAACCAAACTACCTCCAGATGTGGTCAGCGAATCTGATCACATTCCAATCACCAAGCATTTACACTTCGCATTAGCACGTGGTTTCTCTTATCGGGACAAATGTATCCAGATACTGACCGCATTTTAATACCAGGTGTAAATGGGTGTTAGTCTGCATTGATCTGAACAGAACAGTTGGTGAAAACTAGTGTGCAGGATGGCAGCAGGACAGCCAGTGAGCGACGCAAACTTGGAATGGGATCGTTCATATCTAGCATTTTGTTCTCATCATTGCTGTCATCTTCACCTTCAGCTTCCTCATTGTCCTCCTGCTCTTCTCCACCACCACCACCACCGCCTTCCCCCTCCACCACTGGTGGACACTGCCGAGGCTGGAAGATCACGTCTAGGAACTCCAGTCGGCGGAGGCCACGGAGCATTCTGCAGCTCCGCACAATCTGCATCTCACTGAGCGTGCAAGCCCACAGGCACAGACGCCTCAGGTCCTTCAGACGGCTGGCACAGAGCAGGCCTGGCCCCACCTCTTTACCTCCCAGGCTCAGCTCCTCCAGTCCGAGCCATCCTGCCCCAAGACCAAGGGAGGCCATCTGTAACTGGTACCCTTGCCGCGCAGTGATGCCAATCTCTAGAAACTTGAGCCTGGAAAGCCCTTCCACACCACAGACTCCATCCTTGGCAGCACAGCTCCTGAGTCCGTTGGCTGTCACACGAAAGGTGTCACGCAGCTCCAGTCGGCTGAGCCTCTCCCATGATGTCAGACTCTGCAGGTGCTGGTCTGTGAAAGAGGGCACATTATTAAGGACCAACCTCTCAATACTGATTCCAGACGGAGAGCCAGGCCCCTTTCCCTTCTGATCCTTTTTTTGCTGTTGAGCACCATCACTAGATGTGGCTTCTGTGGGTGAAGTAGGAGTCTGGTTGAAAAATTCGCGAGGGAGCTCACAGCCACGCAGCTCCAGCACCTGCAAAGATGGGGGTAGGAGCTGGCAGCTGGGCAGGCCTCTCAGGTCTGCATGCAGAAGGTAGAGCTTACTGAGGCGAGGGCACTTTGTGGACAAAGCTTTGAGCCAAGACTCAGAGAGGAAGGTGCCCCCTCGGGCAGAAAGCAGCAAACCTCGTAACCGTAAGCACCTTAGTCCACATCCCAGGTACTGACGCAGTAGCAGCCAAAGAATGCGGGAAGTCACCTAACACACAATTGACAGCCCATGACATATGTGTGTTCAGGGTGGAGGAGGGACAGAGAAAAGAGAGATGGTTTCTGTTAATAATTGTAGATACACACAACCCATAAGTAACAGCATCTACTTCAACACATTTCATACACAAATGCTCTTCAATGGGCTTCTCACAAACAATGGACAGAAAATACAGCATACAACATTAAATGCTACTTGAAATGTTAGTAACCATTTTAAAGGTACAGTTCAGCCCAAAATCAAAAATAGTTATTTTACCTCTGGCCTATAGTACTATTTATCCATGTAGATACTTTTGCTATGAGTTGCAGAGTTTTAGAGATATTGACTGTAGCTATGTCTGCCTTCTCTTAAAAATATAATTGATGGAATTAGATTAATTAGATGGAACTTGACTTGTGGCACTCAAAGTGCCAAAAAATACTGTGCTGTTTCTCCCTGTTCAGCCTGGTCTCTGGGAAGAGTTTGCAGACAGGTACCAGATGACCTGAGAGCCCATGTTCAGCCTTGAGTACTGGAGTAATGTGGTCAGTACTCGTCATTTCCATAAGGACTCTTCAGCAGGTGATTTGAATGCTGATAAACTGGGATGCCATCCCTCTTGTTAGCAAAGTGTACAACCCTTGATAGCCTGCCACCCCCCCCCTCTCCATCCCTTGTAGCAGAAAGAGTGCAGGAGAACAGGGTTGTTTAGTTGAATATGTTGGTCTTGTCTGCCAGACTCATTTATACTTTATCTGACTGAAGTTTGTGGAAGCTAGAACCTATGGCCCCAACCATGGCTCTGAAATATCAGTAGCCTTTGTGATGTGTACTGATGAATCCATGGCGCTGTCTGTGGTGCTGAATTATTTTATTTTTATTTGTGACTTTTTCTCTGAGTCCCACACTTCTGTCAGTTTCATCTAAAGTCTATAATATTCTGTAAACTATATTGCTACTAAATGAAATTGGTCTCCCCCCCCCATTCAAACTTACAAATTTCTTACTGGGACTTGTCTCGATTCAACTTGTACTTGCTATGATAATTTTCAATCAATTGGCTCCACAGAAACTTGAAATATTCCAGTGTACAGATGATAAATCCAGGATCAATTCAATTTTGATGCACTTAAGTTTACTAACATTTCCTCAGAAGCCCAAAAATAATAAATAATGGATAACTGATCATTTTAACAGGAGCTTTCTGAATGAGCGAAGTTGTTTATTAAAGACCTGAGAAGAGACCTGCTGGAAGTGAAGGCTTGGGCAAGTTTTTCTAAGTTCTGCCTGGACAAGCATCATCTGATTTGCCTGTTTTTAAGATGGTAACATGCAGAAATTTATCCTTGATTTAATATGACTGACAAATCTCAACCCAGAGTTCTTCATTACACCAAGATTACTGACTTGGTTTTCAAAGAAAGTTGAGTGTTGGGCATTGACTTTCAGCCCTTCCTCTCTCAGGTCAAAGAAAGTGGTAAAGTTATTGGTATTGAGTAAGTGTTATTGGTTCATAAGATCTGCATGTACTAGTAACTGTTTGTGTCGTGTGGCTATTTGATCAGATTATATAGATTTTTATTGTGGATGGAATAAACACTACACTGTATGAGAAGACATATTGAAAGAAAAAGGGTAAACCACATCACCAGTGACACTCTTACCCCTTTCCATGCAGTCAGATCGACAAGTCTCCACAGTCTTTGGTCTTTAACAAGGCGCTTCCATCTCTTACATACTCTATAAAACACCATGAAATACAACAAATAACTTAATCATGTGACACGAGTCACAACAAAGGCAGAGCTGGCACTGACTTTTGTTTCATAAGACGAATCCACTGGTGAGATCCTGTCAGCAAAGTTACATTTCCTCTTACCTTCCGGCTCTGACGAGCTCCCGTACGCTCAGATACGACAACACGTCGATTAAAATGTTTTCGGGGAAGTAGTCCAGATTACAGGCTTTAAATTCATCCATTTTGTAAACAAAACTCTTTTAAACCTTCGGACACGGACTGATATCCCGACGCACACAGATTGCGCTCACATCAGCAATCCCCCCGGAAACAGCTGCCCGTGGACTGAAGGACCGAGTGTCAGTTTGCTGATTAAATCAAATATACGTCTTTATGCTGAACACAGCCCGTCTGGGTTAAAACGGTCCTTACTTTCTGTAAACACCTGGCGGATTTATGACAGTTATTATGCGGCAGAGCTCATCTTGAAACATCCTGATGAAACGATGTTGCCACCTAACGTTCGTTAGGTGAACAGTGCAGTGCGCCTGCGCGGTTTACCGGACAAGATGGCGACCAGCAATGGTGGAGGAATGGAAGTGGATGGGGCAGGCGAGTATTTCTCACTTATCTCACCATTTCCGCCTGATTTCAGTATGAAGTTGTGAGCAGACTCTCACATATGTTGTATATTAGTGTAACGAGTGGCCGTTAGTGATGCATCCGTGGTGTTAAAGGTGGCCGGTAGCGTGCTTGCTGACATAAGCGGGTTAACGTTCACGGCTCTGCTGTAACGCTGTCATCAAATTCATCACTTGGGATGTTTTAGTCAGTCTCACCCTCCAGTCTGTTGCTGGGGTTTGCATCGGGAATGCATACACAGGTCTGTGAGCACAGGCAGGTTTGTAGAAAACCCCACTGACTAGCTGTAACGACAACCTGATCTCAGATCAGGGCTGGCCGTGGACGTCCGCTGGCCATGAACCGATACACTGGCCGATCGCTATCGTTTATTATTCAAAATTTAAATTGATATTTTTTATGTGGGATTAGGGTAATAATTGTTTTAGGGATACCCCTTTTCCTAATTGTATGCAATTGCATTGAACAACTGTGAAATATGTCAACAGTTAAGGGAAAGCTTTAGTATTACACTAGTGTTGTAAGTAATAATAATAATAAGTTATGAAACATTAGTTTTGAACACATCACTTACTGCCGTATTTGTCTTATCAAATATTTATGGCTACAAATTGAGCCCAAGAGAGACTTGGTTTTGAGGTTAATGTCAATAATTGTGCAAAAAAAAAAAAAAAAAAAAAAACTATTAAGAACACATACTTTATTTATCTCTGGGAAATTACAT
This sequence comes from Lutjanus argentimaculatus, assembly GCA_034769285.1. Taxonomy (NCBI): domain Eukaryota; kingdom Metazoa; phylum Chordata; class Actinopteri; order Lutjaniformes; family Lutjanidae; genus Lutjanus; species Lutjanus argentimaculatus. Next base: position 11,979,960 of record JAWZSL010000006.1, on the reverse strand, counting down.
GTTTTACAATATGTTGTCTATAATATATAGACCAGTATTTGTACTTGATCACAGCTATATAATATTAGCAAGTCTTTTTGATTATGTTGATGTAATCTAATAGTGGCCTGCCAGTTTATTGGTCTGGCTCTGTTGTTGTTATTATATTGGACTGGTTTCAATCATTGAAACTGTACTTGTCGTACAGTACATGTGTGCAAATACATGTGTTGTAGTTTGCAGTAGGAGTTGATGTGTTGTTTTGATGTGATATGTTTTTGGTTTTGTTTGTTTTGTTGTTGTTTTTTTTTGTCAGGGCTGATATGGATACAGATTATTGTTAATCAAGAAAAAACGATAAGTGATATTTGAAACAGATATACGTTTATGGTAAAAATGAAAATCTTTGTGTCAAAATTTAGAATAACACAACTCAAAATGCAATTGAAACACATTTAAGCATTCATTTATTTAAAATAGAACCTTTCAACATTCAACCAATCAGATAGTGTTGTGGGCGGGACATTGAGCGAGACCAAAATTGCACATTGTAAAATTAATTTATCTTATCAGCAGTCAGATTTAAAAAAACAAACAAAAAAACAACAAAAAAAAACAAACAAACAAACAAACAACACAGATTCACATCATCAGAAAAATGCTGAATATCTATTTTGGTTATGGTTATTATTGATGAAACTGATCCTGACTGATTAGTTGTCCACAAAAGGTCAGGAAATAGTGAAAATGTGCTTTTCAAGTTCCCAGTACCCAAGTTGACATCCTGAAGTTGTTTTGACTGATAGTCCAAAACCTAAAGTTATTCATTGTACAATGATTGATTGAATTATGTCAAGCATCTGATCGATTAATCAGCTACTTGTCTCAGCACTTTCATAGTTGCTGCAGTGTTAAAGCCCCTCTTGTTTGTGTGTCGGTGTGACTGTAGCCAGCCCCAGTGTTATGGCCTCAGGGGTCACCGGGAGCGTCTCTGTGGCCTTACACCCTCTGGTTATCCTCAACATATCTGACCACTGGATACGCATCCGCTCACAAGAGGGACGACCGATGCAGGGTATGTATGACGACAATGGTGTGCAAGAAAACAGTAGGAACAATTAGTCTCATTGTGTTTGGCTGAGTTGTTCTGTAACTGAATGTAATGAAAGCAGGTTATTATTGTGTTTTTTCTCCTGCTCAGTGATTGGAGCCCTGATCGGGAAGCAGGAGGGCAGAAACATCGAGGTGATGAACTCTTTTGAGCTGCTGTCGCACACCATAGATGACCGAGTGCATATTGACAAGGAGTACTACTACACCAAGGAAGAACAATGTGAGTGGTTTGAATGTGTGAAGCATAAGGATACAGCTCTATTCATGTTTCTCCTTTTATAACTCAGTTTCATAAAATGCAGTGCAGCCAGTTGGTGTGAGAATACAGAAGAAAGGTTAATTGCCTTCTGTGCCCTGCTTGTGTTTCAGGAAGAGACTTAATTAATGATTCTGGCAAAACCAGCATTTGTGAGATCATTTCCTAAAATGCATTTTCACAGATGAGCTTCCCAGAATCTGTTTTTTATTGCTGTAATAAATAAAATATGTCATGGTAACCGTCCAAGTCAGAATTTGGGTAATAAACCTGTCCTCGCAAACCAAATCGTTTTAAAAAGATACATCAGTGTCCACTACTACTACTACACCAGTGGGTAGCAACATGAGATTCAGTTATTGATAAATGATTATTCATTAGTCAAAGGCTGTTAATACACAAAGTCAGGTGTTTACTGTTTTTTCTGTAACATTTCCTTTTGTCTCTCAGTCAAACAGGTCTTCAAAGACATGGAGTTCTTGGGCTGGTACACCACAGGCGGCCCCCCCTGACCAATCAGATATCCATATTCACAAGCAGGTAGGCAAAATTTAAAGGTGCAGTATGTACAGTAAGACTAAAAGTGTAATGTGTGAGATTTATAGGGAACTATTGATAGAATACAGCAGAAATGTAATAAAATATTCATGAGCATGTTTTCAGTTGTGTATAATCACCTGAGAATAAGAATTACTGAATCGGAATGAGCTGTTTTTATCTACAGAGGGCGTAGGTCCTCTTCCACAGAGCACCCTGAGGGGAATATAATCTGCAAGCTCACCACTAGATGCCACTAAATCCTACACACTGGTCCTTTATCGTCTCTGAGATACTCACTGGGGCAGGGGCAAATGGTAGCTGTGAACAAATGGTTTTAAAACTCAAAGCAAGGCTGTCCTGCTGCAGCATTGACTTTCAGTTGGTCAGATAACCGACCTGCAACTTTTTCTTTGGAAGCAAATAACAGCAGTAGCATTAGTATGGCAGATTCTGACATCATTTGTCAGAAGACTTTGAATTTTTAATATATTGTTGGTTGGGGTTGGTGATATATTAAAATTTTTCAACCAGCAACAACAACTGGCCCAACAACTGGCAATTAAGAGATTGTATTCATACAGGGGTGTCCTGCCCTCACAAACTGTCAAGAAATTAAATATTCTTCCACCTGTTTTTCCTTATTACACACAAAAATACAACTGTAGACCAATTAAATTAACAAAATAAAATGACAAAAATTGCTGCAAAAAACAACTGCCGATGGACTCAGATAACTGTCAATATTTTCATCCAATCAACCAACCCTATTGTTGGTAATAAAAGTAAAATCATCTGTAAGTCTGACAGTTCTTTCACATATTTTTTCTTACTTATTTCCCTCTTCAGGTGTGTGAGATTATTGAGAGTCCTCTCTTCCTCAAGCTCAACCCAATGACCAAACACACCGATGTGAGTTCCTCTGCATTTTCACTTCAACAATGAGACTATATCATATCGGTGTTTTTAGAAACAGCTGCTTTTAACAAAGTGTCCTTTTCTCTTTCAGCTTCCCGTTAGTGTTTATGAATCAGTGATTGACATTATCAACGGCGAGGTACTGTTTAGATTTCATGTTATCAGCCACATCCTTTTCACAAGCACTAAACCAGTTTCCCAGAGAAGGTTGTTTAAGATTTATCTGACATGTTTGTTTGTTTGTTTTTTCATCTAGGCGACCATGTTGTTTGCGGAGCTGACGTACACTCTGGCCACAGAGGAAGCAGAGAGAATCGGTGTTGATCATGTCGCTCGAATGACGGCCACCGGCACCGGAGAAAACTCGACAGGTAAGAGAGACCGTGAGTGAGTTTACATGCCCTCCAGTGTTCTGCCAGCTGTCAACCATTTGTGTGGTATGCATGTATTGTTTTTAATGATGCTTTTAGTTAACAGTAACTCATAACTCTATCTCAGACATATTGCTGCTTCAGCGAGTACTAACTGAAATACTGCAGCTGGAGGCTTTTACAGTTAGCATTTGTTCAGTGTGATTAATAATGTTCTGACTACTTTGTTTTGTGCGTTTGTGTGTAAAATATAAAGAAGCTCTGCATCCAGAATTAAAGATTAAAAAGACAGACTTGGTAGAGCAGCTGTACGTTAGTGTCAGCTCTGGGCTGTAACAGACTATCTTGTTTTCAACATGAACATGTATTCATAAGCCCCCGCTCACAAAAGATTCACCTCTGCAGGTATTAAGGATATAATTGTAAATTGATTTCTTTCAGGATGGGAAGTGTAAGCATCTCTTACCTGTGGTTATAGGAAGTCTGATTCTTTAATTGATACAAATGAATTGTCTGCCTTATACTGATGTACATTATTGTAATTCCAGAACACATTATACATGAAAGGAAATGAAATGAGGCACTCAGGTCCTGTTACAGGCAATAGCAATAGTAAAATCAAGAAAAGACACACACAATAAACACCATTAAAATAATAATAGTAATAAATATATAAATATAAAAAAATAGAAAATTAGGAGTGACAGACTGAGATAATAACAGCAGCAGTTGTTCAGTGGGTAGCAGCAGTTTCCTCAATGAGATGCAGAATATTCTGTGAGGTGCAAAATTTATCAGTCTCACAGAAATCCTCACACCAAAAATCCCCCAAATTTAATTTTTTTTAGGGAGTGTAACAAGTTCTCAGGTTCATAGTTTTTAAGCAGTTTACAGGCTCTCTGATCCGTTGCGCATTATTCATTAGAACTGCTGCCACATATTAAATTCAAAAGTATTTTTAGAGATATGTCAAATAAAAACTGATTCTTTACAGAGTAATAAAACAGTGGAAAATACAATACAGTGTTTACACACACACACACACACACACAACACACACACACACACACACACACACACAAAGTAATGGGGAAACAAGGCTAAACAATAAGGATTGCCCACTTGTCCAGGGCAAGTAAAATGTCATGTTGGGCTATATCTGAAACTGAAACTGAATATTTGTCAAAATGAGACATTTAAAGACACCACCTTGGACTTTGAGAAATGGATGGACATTTTTTTTTGCTATTTCTGACATTTTATAAATATTGCTGAGCTAGATTAACCCTTAGCTTTAGTCTTGCTCTACTACTCTGTTGTTTTTCGATAACTGCAAGTAAATAAAACAGTTTTTACAGGGGGAAGTAAACTGACTTTGGGCAATTAATTTATTCTTAAAATAACATTGTTAAGATTCAAACTTCAAAGTGCATTGCTGCCCTTTACATTATGTGTGCTCTTTTTATTTTAACATATATTTAAAATGTCTTTTCCTGTATTATGTTACCTGTTAATTACTACTCTACGTGCCTCTGCAGTTGTCTCATCGCTATCAAATAAAGTGAGTTGAATTGATTTGAATGAACTCTAGAAATCTGGAGGAAACAGCTGTCCTGTTACCTGACGAACATCAGGCGCTGTCATGAAAACTGAATTCTGTCTGATGTACTTGAATATTCTCTCTGTGTTGTCTGTCAGTCGCTGAACACCTCATAGCCCAGCACAGTGCGATAAAGATGCTCCACAGTCGGGTGAAGATCATTCTAGAGTACGTCAAAGCCGTGGAAGCAGGTGAGAGGACGACGGGGCCTTTTAATGAGGCAGTGAGAGCAAAGAATGTGAAAATAAGTCTGGAAAACAGCTGTTCAAAATGAGATGTTTCCTTTCTTCACTTTTGCACCATTAAGGGAGGCCCCTCGAAAACACCTCCATAATTACAAGCTCCTGTTTGATACTGTCCTGACAGCATTGTCGTCTTGCCTCACTGTTTTGATGTTTCAACTTTTTTTTTTTTTTGTCTTTCCTATCTTCATGTCTGTCTTTGTGTTCCTGCAGGAGAGGTGCCATTTAACCACGAGATCCTTCGAGAAGCGAACGCCCTGTGCCACAGACTGCCGGTCCTCAGCACCACAAAATTCAAAACTGACTTCTATGATGTAAGCAAGCTTTGTGTGCCATCACACATAAAATATCTTTATACTCCGGGTTCATGTATAGTGATGTTTTCATCAAAATGTCAGTAAAAGGCCAAGACTGGTATTTTTCTTACCACGAAACTCTCTGTAGAGGTTAAAACCAACAAATCTTCAATCCATCTCTCAATACATTGACTTCCTCAGCTTGTCTGTGGCTGTCAGCCTCAGGCCCATTCATTCCTGAAAACATCAGTTTATTTAAGATTGTGATTGTTTTATTAATACACCAATATTGATCACAACAATACACAGACAAAAGAAGATTACAGGGAAGACAATACAGTGATATGTTTACAGTTAATAATTAAGATTGCTCTTACAATGTCTCTTTCAATGGACAGAGATTAATTATGTTTATTTATTTATTTTACTGTACTGTGAAGCAAGCTCTACATAGCCAGGCTTTCTTTTAATGAACTGGCTCGACAAACCTCAGACTCCAGTGTATTATGACTGTGCTTATCAACTTTCTTTGTTAACTCGGGCTTTTTTCTTCAGGCTTTGAGCACGTTCACATAAGAGGAGGTGTTTGATGCGTCATTTGACTCTTCGTCTGTACAAAACGACCGATTGTGTGCCGCGTACTTCAGTCAAGAGGAACAGTAATAATGGAGAGCTAAAAAGCAACACTGCTGCTGCAAATATGGCCAAAGAGGAATGCTGGCAGAAAGTACTAATCGACTAAATGCGCTCTCGCTGTCTGCCGTTTATTTCTAACTGACAGCTGTTAAACTGTAAACTTGATACATTTAAACATGATGCCCAAGAAGTGCATTCAGGTCAGACACTGTCTCATAATGAAGGATATGTGGAAATTACTGTAGTTTTTGGCCAAATCAAAGTGAAATTAATTTTACTGAATGAATATTATCTGATAGATACCAATAGGCGAATCAACTTTCTAATCTGTGTTTGCAAATTGGAATTGGCAGCAAATCAGGATCAAGCGTAAAAATGTCATTCAAAGTGGTCTGTAGTTGCTTTGTCATTCTTTTAGTGTATGGATGATGTTGTCTGGAAGTGTTAAAGGATAAATATGTATCAATTGCATATCCAAAAATGAGTACTGGAGTCAAAATAGCAAGTTGGAGCCATGGAGGGTATATTAAATAGGTTGAAATCCTATTTAATATACAGTCTGTGGTTGAAGTGAGTTGTCCAGATCATTTTCACTGTAATCCCAGAGATAAACACTTCTGCTTGTTTAAAGATCTGAATCTGCACTTCAGACAGAAACTTAAAATAATGAAATATTAAACTGTTTTAATAATGATCACAGTTTTTATTTCAGACAGCCTCACTCCGTTGTTTTGCGAAGTGAGTGCTTTCTATAACTGCGCCCCTTTTTCCCCCCCTGCAGCAATGTAATGACGTGGGCCTCATGGCCTATTTAGGCACCATCACCAAGACCTGCAACAGTATGAACCAGTTCATCAACAAGTTCAACGTCCTGTACGACAGACAGGGCATCGGCCGGAGGATGAGAGGACTCTTCTTTTGAGCTGCTGGTGAGCTGAAGCAGAGAGACAAAAACGAGCACTGCAGTTTCTTTATTTCTCTGTTTTGTTCCTGTTTTTTTTGGTTTGTTTGTATTTCGGTCAGCTAAAACGAATTAAGTAGCTTTTCAAACCACTTTCAACCACAAGTGTATCTAAAAGCACTTAACTACAGCGATCAGTGAGAGATGTGTACAAAACTCACTCAACTCTGGGGTATGCACAGAAATGAATCCACTGTACATGAACGTTATATTATTTTACCCCGTTTGTTTTATTGTTTCTGTATGTAATAAATGATCTGCTGATTTTTTTCATGGGACTTTGACTCCTTTTCTTTCTAAGCTTGAAAGACTATAATAGTGATAACAGATATTATAGTAATGGTACACAACACAGAGCTCATAAAAACGTCGGAGACACAGAACTTGGAAATGAGCCTATGAAAGTTTGTTATGTGGGGCTGCAGGTTTATTGTCCGGAGTGTTTGCAGTTACCTCGTCTTTTGAAGTTGTGTTCCTGCTGTTCGAGGTTTTAAACAGGCAGGCAGGCAAACGGGGGGGTCCAACAGGAGTCAGCATTTTTATGGGTATTAAATGTACAGCGGAACTAGACATAATGACCCCCAGCCTGCAAGCTGGCACTTTGACTTTACTAGTCTGCTTCTACCTGCCATGTGGCCTGGGGAGGAGCAAACATTTTCTTTCCCTTCTGTCTTTTTGCACCTTTTTGAAAGTATGTTAAAAGCAAAGGTATTATAGTAAACTAGAGAGACTAAAACTAGGTGTGAAAAATACATTTTAGTTAAAGTTATTACAAAGAACTTTAATATTGTGTTGATTTGCCCATGTGGACAAAAGCGATTATGTTTCCACCATAACAACAAAATATAACATAAAAGATGAAATGACCTAAATAGGAATCTCCTCCTGCTTCTGTTTGGCTGGCTTATGTACCTCTCACTGTAAGTCTGCCTGTGAAAATGTTAACACAGGCTTGTTTCATCTGATTTCAAGGAAAATCAAATTCAGTAGCAGACATTAAGAACAACTACACTGAAATAGCAGATCTTCTCATGGATGATCTTGTTAACTCCTTGTAGTAGCTGAAACTAAAAAATACATGGGAAAAAAATTGTTAACTTGTATAAAAATAAAAAAACAGACTTTAGAAAAAAAACAAAATATAATGTACTTATAAAATGAGCTAAAATAAAATAAAAATGTACAGAAAATGTCTGAAGTTTTAGTCTGTCAGTTTGTTCATATTTGTCAACACAAGCATGAGGAGGTGTTGGTGCATATGTTTATTATAACTGGGATATGTAGATGACTGAGTCAGGTGTGTTGTATTATAATTTAAAAAACTAAAACTAATTCTGAAACTCATAAAAATACATATATTTTAAACAATAAAAACTAAACTGAAATGATCAAACCCACTTTGGAAACCAATTCAAAGTAAACTGAATCGACTGAAACCAAAATTAAAAATGAAATAAAAATAAAAACAAATGAAAAATACAAAACTATAATAACTGATTCAAAGCCAAAGCACGACAATAAGTAGTGAGAAACTGTTTTGTTACATTTTATTATCTCATTACTCAAAAAACGATTCGCATTACATACTTGTGTTGACTGAAAACTGCTTTTTTTTACATGCTGACAGTGATGGTATACATCTCTGGATGGTAGACATGGATACATTACAACAACATTACAACAAATACTCCAACTTTACAGGTTGTATTCAATATTAGTACATTTACAAGATGTTCCCTCAAATACCTCAAAATATGAGATTGTTCAACTTAGATGTTTTCAATCAAAGTCTGTTTCATTTAAAGGGAGACGTAGCCACTTTTCATGTGAACGTCCAGTCAGTGTTGATGGTAAATGTGGTTAACTTAAGCAATGAATTCCTCAGTGCTGCCATATTTACCAAGAATTGACCTACATGTACCAGGATGAATTGCACGCAAGATTCTGACATGCATGTTGCTGTGTGTAACCACCCTAGACTCTAGTATTACTTTTCTAGCCAGAACATAGTGTTATGCTGCAATCCATCGCTCATCAGAAGTTGGTAGCTCTGAGTCGGTATTCCTGACTTCCAATCTAAATGTGTCCCTGTGCATCTGCTCTGGAAAACATCTGCAGCAAAATATGAACTTCACAAGCATCACTTCAGCAGCTGATTAACGCACTTAAAAAGACACAGGAGGAGCAGGCAAGTACCTCATGCCAGCAGAGACTTCTACTGAGCAAAAATCAGCTGAATGGAAATGGGAATGGTAACTACAATGTTAATGCAGCACGTTTCACAACAAAAAACACTACATATGGTACGTGTGTGAACTGTAATTTTGCTGTGATGTCAGGTGTGTTTATGTTGGCAAACTTGGGCTCGATGGATCTTGCCTGAGTTTCCAACTCGGAATTCCTGAATTGAATGACCATTCCATTGCACTTCTCTGTGTCTGAGGTCGCTTTTTTCTGAGTTACGAGTCCTATGGATTAGGGGTTTCACAGACTAATCAACTAATCGACTATTAAAAATACTGGTTGACACTGTGCATCCTTGTAGACCAGTTGTTCATCCTGTGGTTTTAACCAAATTTAAGGTATTTAGAGAGGGAGGACTCCTGGTATCCATGCAAGAAAGCAGTTGTGTTGTTACAGCAGTCAAACACTATCTCCAGCTCACACAAGCTTTCTGGAGAGGCTGAGACTAGAAATACAAGCTGAAATAGCCTGTAGTTCTTCCTGCATCCAGTGACATCACTGTGACATCACTAAATGTGGGAAGAACAGCAGAATTGCAGCAGGAGAACTCAGCTCTCTCAATATAGTCAATATACCACACACTGAGGAATTACTTGCTTTAATTAAATACATTTCCCATTAACACTGACTGGACATCCTCAAAAAAGGAGCCAAATTTTCCCTCTAAAGTAAAAATACTTTCCCCCATCACACCTGGGATGTTTTACTGGCTGTCCTCTGCAGGCTCATCGCCGGGCTCGTCAGCCGGCTCGTCAGCAGAGGCGGCAGGCTGTGGGTACTGGAAGCGGACGGGGTCGTACAGATCATCTCTGGGGTCGTAGGGCATCGGGTAGTAGTAAGGATAAGGGTAAGGGTAAACTTTCTTCTCGATGGGAGCAGGGGGAGCTGGCTCCTCCACTGGCTCCTTTATCTCCTCCTCCTTTACCACAGGTGGGGGTGGTGGTGGTGGAGGGACCACGACTTTTCCCTTAATGGGCCTGGGTGGGTGGTCAATCAGGCAGTCGGGGTCCCAGTAGGGGTCACAGTCATACTCCATGCCCTTGAAGATGCGTATGGGGGCTGGGGGAGACTTCTTGACGAGGACTGGCGGAGGTGGAGGTGGAGCGGACTTTTTCGGTGGAGGGGGAGGAGGTTGGGGCACTGCGACTGGAGCTGGAGCAGCTTTCTGTGGGGTGCAGTGGGGGTGGTAGCGGGGGTCACAGAGCACAGGCACAGCACCAGTGGGCATGTAGACGATATGGGGTTTGCAGAGGGGGTCTTTCTTGTTGCACAGGTAGAGGACGTCAGCCTGGGAGATAACTGGAGGAGGAGGAGGTGGAGGAGGAGTCGCTGGGGGCTCCGTGGGCTTTGGGACCCCTTTCATCGGAGGTGGAGGAGGAGGGACTTTGCACTTCTTGTCTGTGGCTGGGTCACACATGATCATCGGCACTCCCAGTTTGCTCTGGAAATAGGAAGCGTTTGGACCGTAGGTGTGCTCCAGGTACCTCATCTGCTGGTAGAGCATCCGCAGCTTGTCGATCTCATAGATCTGAGAGGGGGAGACACAAAAAGACAGAAAAATTAAAGGAGGCAGAGACATAAAAACAGATAAATTAAAAAAGGTAGGAACCCAAAAGCAGACAGATTGAAGTAGGAGCCCCAAAAACAGAAAATGAAACAAGGTAGAAACTCAAAAAGGTATATATTAAATAAGGTAGGTACTAAAAAGCAGACACTCTCAATTGCATTTAATCTAAAAGAGTGCTCTGGGCTCAGAAGAGTGTAGATCTTCTGAGTCCAGTGGCAGCAGATTGTGAAGCATCTACTGCAATGAATCCACCAGAGTCTCAGCTTTCCAGTCATGCCCAATTTATGCAATTCCAATATTGTTTAGGGGGCTCAGTATTCAGAAATACTCAAATACGCTATTTCTTGAATAGGTGAAAATAACACATTCATACTGCTTGTGATTAACAGAAAGAGTGAGTTAAATACAAAGAAGGTCTGTAAAGGGGAGACTCTTGGGTACCCATAGAACCATTTTTTTATTCAGATATCTTGTGAGAAGTTGAGGGACCCTGGCAAGGCCAGTTTTTAGTTGGCCAAAATTTATCCTAATCTTTGATGCGTTATTTAGCCTCTTTCTCGACCAACCTAGGTAATCAAGTTTCATATACCATTTTCCTCTCTCTAGCTTTCAAACTTAGACACTACAGCCTATGAATGATGCACAAATATAACACACATGCACACACACTGGAGGGAATAATGATTCTTAACAGTCATTTTGGGGCCTAAGGCAATCACAGGCAAGGGACCCTCTACATCCCTTGTTCTCCCCCCTTCTTCAATTTTTGAACAAATAATAAGTCATAAAATAAAGTTTTATCTATGGTGGAATATGGGGGATGAATTGAGGAGTCTCAAAGTCTCAGGAAAGAAGATGTTCTGTTTGGTGGCACAGCAGTGGATACTTGTGTATCTCTTGCCAGATGGCAGCAGGGTGAACAGGCTGGGGTGGGTATTGTCTTTGCTATCCCCCTCCCATCCTTTCTATTTTCAGCACTGCTGGGGGAACTTTGCTTCATTTTTTAATGGTTTGTACACCACACCAAGCCGCTTGTTTACATGCGGGGCGAGTTGGCTGCTGTCTTCTTGAATTACTTCCACAGATGCCCAGTCAGACCATTAAACAGTCCAAGTTAGTCAGGAGGCCCTGAGACATGAATGAATTAAGCATTCTGATGTCATTTAGCATATGGATTTTTAAAAAGACACAATTGATGAGCTAAAAGTAAAAAAAAAAAAAAAAAAAATTAACCATAAGTTTATGGGGTGTTTTATGGGGCCCTTGGTAGCTTGGGGCCTAAGGCAATTGCTGACCTTTATCTGATGGTACCTAATGGTTCTGCTTTTATGATTATTATAGAAGTTACACACCCAGAGTGAAATGTTTGATTCTCCCAGAATAATAAGACTGTGTAACACATATACCTTCATAGGTATCATATCTTCAGGTAATATGGATTTATAATATATCTTATTACCCCCTCAGTGTGTCCGATGCTGCTGTAGTAGCGGTAATAAGCCTGGAAGTCTGGGTTTCCTCTGTACCACCGGGGATCCACATTACGCTTCGGTCTGGAGTGAGTCAGAAAATCATGTGCTCTCTCTGAGTTCATACTAAAATCACCGACAGGGACCATCTCTGTTAAAAGAGGAGGTGAAGCTCAGTCCTTTAGAAGATAAAGTTATAAATGTTTATGCTGAAGTTATTTCAGGGTTGCAGTTACCTTCTTGCTTGATGGCGTTTAACAAAGATTTGGCCTCCAGCAGGCCTGGAAGAGGAGACAAATCATGTTGATTTTTATGTTTCTGACACACTTCTGTTGAAGCAGTTACACAATAAAGAATCTCAACTGACCTGGCAGCAACATCAGACAGCAGAGTGCCCCCGCCATCCATAATGTAGAAATCATCTTGATCCCCTGAAACCCGAAGAGGAAGTGTTTCAGAGGGAAAATACATCACAAAATCATTGCTACTTGAAGAAATATAATCTGTAATCTTTTTAAAACAAAAATGTCAACATTTTTACAGCACTGATCACAAAGAAAAGCACATTTTAAAACACATTTTACAGGGTATGAAAGCAGCTTCTTGGTCTTGTTCACATTAGAGTTTCTTACTGAAGTGGGGACCTTTTCCCTCATAAATTAAATGTATATTCAGGGTTCCTACTTCTTTTCCAAATTCAAGTTGAAGCCCTTTTCAAGGCAAATTTTACAACAAGTAGGAACCCCAAAGTAGAAAAATTAAAGAAGATAGAAATTCCAAAACAGAAAAAAATAACTGCAACTTCCTGCAATAGATCTTTGAGTTTTGAGCCCAACTCAAACTCTTAAAGTTTTGAAATAAAGTAAAAAAGTTTTTCTGACCTGTAATATTTAGTTGAGACAATTTACATTTCTTTGCCAGATAAACTTGAATCTGTGAGTTTCAGAAACTCCCCCCAAAAAAGATTGCATTTCAAAAACTGGTCACACTGAGCCTTATTTAACATTATTTGGGTGCCTGAAAATCAAATGATTTTAATTAAATATATTCAAATATTATTCACTTCAGTGAGTTTTTAAATACATTTTTTGGGTGGGGATGGGGGTTAAAACGTAAAGATTCAAGTTTATCTTATATAGAAAAGTAGATTATATATAACAAGTATTATAAAACAAATATTAGTATTTGGTAAAACTTTTTCAAAGCTTAAGATTTTGAGTTGAGCTCAGAACTAAAAAATCTATTGTACAAAGTTGCCTTGAAATTTTGAGTTTTATCAGTTTTCATTTTTACAGTGTACCAAAAAATGAAAGCGCCTTACAGCTGTGGTAAATTACACACACATATAAAAATGCACTTGCATATACTCTAAATGATTATTTCACTTTTTCATCACATTAAATGTGCTGTAAACCACCAAAATTATCTTTCATGATAGCCTTCTACAGAGAAGAGACAAATTAAAAGAAAAAAGTTTAATGTTTCAAAATGTGTGACCTGTCTCTAAGTAGACTTGGTGTCCTATTTAACCTGGTTGAGTCAGTATCTGAGTTATTTAATTTTATTTATCTAAAAAGTGAACTATTCAGTCAAGTAGTCATTTATCATGAAAGTAATGAAATTATAATTTTTCAGCAGCACTTTATCCAAAATCCAAGCACTTTTCAAACCTTGAAAATAGTACATTAAAACATTAAGTGTTTTCAAGTATTCTCAACACGTGTATGAACCCTGTGTAATAGACTCGGGAGAGAAGCTTGAAATTAATGTTTCACAGTATCACAAGAAATAAATTCATCTTGATTGGCATCCACCATGGTAAAGTTGTGTGGTAACTGCTAAATACACAATGATCAGTAGGAAATACAGCACAAAGCAGCTAGAGTAGATCAAGATGTACCATTTAACTGAATTAAATGCAGTGTTTAAGTTCATCTGACCGTTTTCCACTCACCTGGCTCAGGAAGCTGTCTTCACTGCACTCTCAGGGCTGAGTGGGTTAAATACACATCCCTGTGTCAGACCCCCTGAAACATTATCTCCTGTCCAATAGGACTCCACCAACTTTTGAGACCAAAATCTTGTCTCCACCTCTGCTTTAATAGCATTTAATATGGGGCCTTTGGCGCCAATTAGGAATAAAAAGCCCCTGGACTTTAAGCAGAGGCCATAAAGAGAACAGACTTCAAATGGAAACTCCCAATTAAATCTGGAAAGGGAAGCATCACCTGCTGGGACAACTGCAACTGTGGGGAAAATGCTGCCTACTAACACAATATCTCAGCCAAAAAAAACAGTAAAAATCAAGAAATGACAACCCGCACGGCCTTACATGTTCATTTATAATGAGTTGTCAGCTCCTGAAGGTGGTTGTTTTTACCCAGCGAACACCTGCTTTTCTAACAGTTCTGTGAGTGGACGGCTGGTGATCAACTCAGTGAGCAGCGAACAGGCTTCTTTGTGTCTCGGCATGTTCACGAATACATATAAAGTGCTTAAAAGCAGACTGAGACTGGACTGTTAAAGGATGCTGTCATACCAACATCATATCCAGTCTTCATGCAACAGAAAAGAGCTATAAGAATTATAACTAGATCAAATTATGATCTAAGCAATGCATTATTTAATAACTTAAACAGGGTAAAATTAAAAAATCTGCTTCTAACCTGTATCCAGAAGCTGTTTGAAAGTAGAGAAAGCCAGATGAGATCAGGGGAATAGTTCAGATTAAAATCTCAGAACAGTTGTGATGAAGAATTAAGAATGTGTAATTCACTTTGTAAATTACAAAATGCTTAAAAATAAGGTGGTAAACCAGTATAAGAATGAGGTACGAAAATTATTGAATATGAAATGTCTGTAACCTTGTTTCAGTCTCTGTTTTGTTCTTGGAACTTCTGTTTTTGTTTCTGTTTTGTCTATCTTGTTTTTTCTAGAGGAACAAAAGTAGTCCCTATATGAAACTGCTCACAAGGTCCGAGGATTATCTCCAGTAACTGGGTCATGATTTCTTGAAAGGGACATTGCTATTGGATTTTTCAGATGCATCATTTGATGCATTGAGCACCACACAGCGAGTGCCATTTAGTCTCCAGAGAAGGGAGACATCTCCGACCCCCCAAAGATCTAAATGGATAAATACCACTACAGGTAAAAGGGAAAGTATGTATTTTTGATTTTAGGGTGAAGTGTTCAGGAGTTGAGAGTGTTTCTTATTAGAACATGTTATGTAAAAAGGGAAAGTATAATAAGCTAAAGCTTCAAATTACAACCCCCCTGAGTAGGCCACTTCCCACCTTGAAAACCTCTGACTTGTATAGAAACAGAAATCAAGGAGTAGAATATTCAAGTGAAACAGTGAAATAAATGGATTAAATGTGTGAATTACTAATAACATTAAAGGTTTCAGCCTTAAAGAGTTTGATTATGTATAGTCATCCAAAGCTATTTTTCTTTTCTTTTTTAATTGATCATTTCTATTTCAGTATGCCAAAATATATACGTATTGTAAGAGTGATACAAGCGTGGTCATATGTAAGGGTGTCATTTGCATTTCTTACTTGAAAACTAAGTAAAATGAGCTTTCAATCTCAATCAAAAGCAGAGGCTGGAGATTCTCACAGCATTGTTTTGCATGCTGACCCAGTGGCATGCATTAAGGATGTCTGTGCAGTCTTCTCATGGATCATCTCATTTGCTTCTGTTGGTCATAGGACATCACTGCGAAATTGAGAGTTTCATAACCAGTTAAAAACTGGTAGTGCCTTGAACTACCCCTTAGAGCATGAGGCACTTTTCTGCAACTGCAGTAACATGGTGGCACTCACACACCTCAACAAACTCTAGTCAACATCACATAATGAGGGTTCAGGTTACCCACAAGGCCACCTTTCCTAAAGGGGGACTGGTGTTTTTTTGCAGGTGAGAGCAATGGTCTAACAATGGCAGATGCCAGTGCTGAAGGTGGAGAAAAAAAGTAGATTGTGCCCCTACAATTGAGGATCAAATCGTACATCCAGAGAATCAGGACACCCGTAAGAAAACGTCAAATTACATTAACTCCTGCACTGTTACAATTAGGTTTATATTTAATTGTCATATCAAGCACAAATGACAAGACTAAGTTCCAGCATCTTCATTTTGAAGATCCAGCCTTTTGTGAGAGACTGAACTGAATATCTTTCACTTTTAGTCTGTTTGTCAGAGAAAATAAATTTGAAGCCAAAAACTTGCAACAGGAATCTTTTTATGAAAATGGCCATTTAAGCCATGAACTAATGATACATATTTAAAGATATAGCTCTGGGCTTTTAGGAAATTATAGAGATTTTATAGACCAAACAATGAAAATAATCATTAGTTGCAACCCTGCATAGTAGCATGTTTTACAAGCAAGACATGCTACTGAGAGCAGCAATTATGTCAACAAGGCTGCTGGTCCAGAAACAAACCAGGTGTTCAGCGATGAGTGTAGCACACGTCAACTTTCTATATCCCACTTCATGTTCACACTGGAGTCCAAACGAACCACATCAAGCATCATTTTGAACCAACAATTTATTATAACTATTGTCACAATACAAGGCTCAATGTTTATCTGGCTAAATTTGCATTACAGCGCATATAAAATGTACAGAAATTCTTTGTCAAAGAAAGTGGAAGCTTTAAGCTTTAAACGGCAGACACTACACAATCCAAAGTTCTGACATACATATTTACAAGCAACTTTAATTCTTAACATAAAACACTATGGGTCTCCAACAGCAGGAATTCTTGCAAAATGGTCATGCTTAAAAAATGTCCACGTTCTGCTTGACTTGTGTTACAAAATGCTGAAGGAAGAAAAATGAAGACGGCCAGTATAAGTCTGTAGAAAGCCCACGATAAAGACTTTTCCCCTCAGGTGGCTGAAACAGCGTGACGAAGATGAAGACGTGTCCTGGGTTGTTCAGACGAAGGTGATGCGGGTGCGGGCCTGGTTGATCTGCCATACGTTCAGCTCCTCGTACTCCTCCAAGGCCTCCTGGAACTGGGCGGGGGTGAAGCCACGGGAGACGCAGCGCTGCTCCGCTTCAGCCATGCGAACCACCCCGCCGGCTCCACCACGGCCCGCCACGCCCTCTGTGGAGAGCTCACGCACCAGAGAAAAGATGACGTCTGCCGGGCGCTGAGTCCTGGAAACAAAGAAGGCAGAGTTGATTTGAGATTTCTGAGACCTCAGACTTCTGTTCTATTGGTCAGAGCTGAAGCTCAGTTAAATGTTTGAATGAAACCAATGGGAAGTGAGCATTTTTAGGCCCTTTAGACCCCATAGCTGAAGTTCTACATTTCACTTCCACACTGTCATTTTAAAATCATTCCACATGTAATAAAAAGCACAGAAAATAAAGTCATAAACTTTGCACTGTAGATACTTCAAGTTGCCAATTAACAGAAATCTACATCATAAAGTTGAGATCTGATTTTTTGAGGGTTTCCACTTGTAAAGCTTGAAAAAAAAAAAAGCCCTGTCTTAATCTTAAAGAAACTGTAAGATTGTGTTGTGCGAGAGATCCCAACCCCTGATGGTGCATCATGGAAAGGGACAAAAACATGAGCTTAAATTCTTTGCTTGAAATCGCACAATCAACTGCTGGCGATGGATGCCGTTTTTTCCAGGTAAAGTGCGCCAAGGAGGGAGGACTGAAGAGGGTGTGACTTTTCCACATCTAAATGAGATGATTTGTCTCACAAGCTGCCAAAAACACTTACACATTACTGTTGCATGTATTTTGGTTACAGTGTGAGACTTCTCTTCTACTTTGAAAGCCCGGCATGATTCAGTTTATAAAATTGCCCTGAACTTAATTTTTCCTTCTTTTTTTAATAGGTAAATTAGGGAGATTCACTTCATCTTCAAACAGTTGGTGCTACTTAATTTATCTTTTTAATGTCTGTCTAAAAATTTGCTCATAAATATATGTAAAACTTTTGGACAGAACAAGGCCACCCATCTCTCTGGAGTCAGTCATGGGTGATAATCTTATCCAACTTAGTGAGAAAGTAAAGCACAAGTCTTTTAACTACTCGTTTAAAGAAAAAAAATGTACAAAATTTTATTTGCTTCCGATATTAAAAACTTATTTTTGCATTTTCTCTCCCTCCTATTGTTATCAAAAGCATCCTGGAAGCTTTAAAGCGCCGACTAGACAACAGCACACAGGGGTTAAGGGGTGTGAACACGTCACTAGTCTTGACGCCTGCCTCAGTGAACACGCTGCCGTGTGAACACAGCTCCATAAAAACCCAGAGTGGTTTTACAGCTTGCTCCAGGACATGCAGCTACTCTTACAGGGATATGAGAAACTCATAAAGGGGATTCTGGGTCGGACGACATCCGGTCACTCTTTATGTGCAGTTTGAGCTCGACGAATGTCATCATTAAGACGTGTCTGAGGTTCTGGGATTCACACTGACCTTGTGTTGCTGGACTTGTCAGCTTGTAGTGAATCCTTGGACATCTCCATCAGTCTCATGGCCTCATTGACATCTTCCTTCTCCACACCGTCCATCATGCGAAGGCGAGCCTGCAGAAACGCGAGAGTGGAGGTTGTGGTTTGAGATGGGAGGATGGAGTAAATGTGTATCATAGCACGAGTTCAGATCTGTCTCGACTATGGAGGCTGCGCTGTGCCGGCACTGTCAGACCGAGACAAGTGCAATGCCCTCTGGGATGGCCGGCAATTGCCCAAGTCTCCGCCTCTCAACACCAGCTAGTCTCTCTACAAGATGAAATTCTAAACCAACAAAAATCCTTGTAGAGAGGATGAGGTTTTTATGTAGGAACACACTGTTGACGGTTCTGACCATGGTCAGTTTTGCATGGGTTTGCACAGCTGCTCCTAACGCACACAGGCTGACTGCCCACCCTGCAAAGCTGGCCAGGATCAGACAAACCTTTTCCTGCATGGCTGTACAGATATAACATAAGTAGCATCTGAACCAACACAGTCCAGTTAATATGCACATGTGGTACAAATAAACATTCTTGATCATCTTCAGCAGTGCAGCTCCAGCAGTTTCTTTCACACAGGGATGGTTGCAGTTGGCCCCCTTGTGGACGTCTGTGTGCAGCACGTCGCCTTCCTGTCTGCCTGAAGTGCTGGTTTTGCAGTAGGTGGATGACTGCTACCTGCACAAACAGCACTTTTGACAGCCAGAGGCTGAGAAGCAACCAGACCATTAAACACTCAAAAACATTTTTAGACAGTAAAGAAAATACATTTCAAATACTGCCTGTATTTGTCCATCTGATTTGCTATTGCTGACTCATACTCAGGAATGAGGACCATCTCCAGTGTAGGGCTGCAACTACCAATTTTGTTGATCATTTCCTCTATTAACTGATTGCTGTATAAAATAGAAGAAAATTGCACAAAATGCTTCCAAAAGCCAAAGATGATGTCCTTAAATGCCATGTTTTGTCCACAACCCAAAGATATTCAGTTTACAGTCATAGATGATGGAAGAAAACAGAATATATTCACTAAAATATTAAATTGATTGCAAACTATTTTGATAATGAATTGATTCTATTCATTGATTGTTCAATTTTCTGTCTTCAGCTTCACATCACCGTTGGCTTCGGGAAACAGAAAATTGTGAAAAATGTAGTTTGCTGACATTTATAGAGAAAAAACTAATCGATTAACAGAAAAAAGGACATATAACAATAATAACAATCATTGCAGCCCTACACTGGAGAGCTCTCATTGATTGGATGAGTCAGCAACAGTCAAATTTATATACAAACATATGAATGTATTAGGAGGCTAAAAATCAAGAATTGACATTTTTTCTTTAATCAAATATTTTGATGACTGATTAGAGTATTTTAATAATTTAATCAACTCCTTGTTGCAGCTGTACACCAGTGATTTGGCAGTATTTGGAGATATTTCATCCAGCGTGGGAAAGAAGTGCTCACACTGCAGTAGACCAGGTTATCATCACTACCTGCACTGTAAGCACTTTATCACACACTGGACTATTGATACAGACAAACAAAGCTTATCATCACATTTTAACTTCATTAACAACTTCAGTGCAATGTTTACAAACAAAATATTGAAACTGGGTTAAAAAAATCTGTGCAATCCAGTTTTTCTTATGTCTGATAAAATTATTATTATAGACCAGCTGCAACTTAATTAGGCCTGAGAAAGTTTGCGGGCACCCACAGCTCCCTACAGTCGAGGTGTAGTTCTCACCAGCGCAGTGGACAGACGGAGGATGGAAAGGAGGGTACGGGCAGAGGTGAAGGTGGTGTCTTTGCTGACTCGGGCCTCCTTCCTCATCTCTACATAAGCAGCAGTGATGTAATCAGCCAGCACCTCGGGCACCACGGGCTGCCGCTTCTTACACAGAGCGATGTAACGCCTGAGGGGACAAGTGAGATTTTTGTTAAGACAAAACTGACTAGGTTAGTAGGGTAAATATCTGCTTCAGTGTTCAAAATATATTGAACATTTTCAAAGATCCTTACCTCATCAGCTTCATGTCGATGGGAGTGAAGTGCGTGGGTGGCTGGCGGCAGTGCTGGTGGACGTAGGTGATGTGCTGGGCCAGACGCAGGTCAGCATCGGCGTCCGGTTTGTCCTGGATCAACCAGAGCAGGTCGAAACGGGAGAGCAGAGCAGCTGGCAGCTGGATGTTCTGCTCAATGCTCTTCCGGGGGTTGTAGCGGCCATAGGCGGGGTTGGCTGCCGCTAGGATAGAGCAGCGGGCATTGAGGGAGGTCATGATGCCAGCCTGGAGAGGAGCGAAAAAAACATTAGTGGCAATATGACTCAGAGGTTAGATGTCAGTCTCAACTGGCGGCTCAATTAGGCCAATATGTTCAGTGTGGTTCTGTTTACCTTCGCGATGGAGATGGTCTGCTGTTCCATCACCTCGTGGATGGCTGTGCGGTCAGCGTCAGCCATCTTGTCAAACTCATCAATGCAGCAGATGCCCTGATCAGCAAGCACCAAGGCGCCACCTTCCAGGGTCATTTCTCCGGTCAGAGGGTCACGCATCACAGCTGCAGTCAGACCGACACCAGATGAACCGCGACCTGTTGTGTACTGGCCTAAAGACCGGAGAACAGAAGGTGATCAAATTAGTGATGTTATTGGTTAATCGATTTAACAAATTAAAAATGTATTAATCGATAGTCTAGAAATGGCAGCAATTTTGCCTCATTTGACATTGTTTTGTCTGGTCGAGCCATTTGATGAACAAGGAAACTTAAGATTAAACTAAAGAAGAAAATTAGAAAAAAAATGAGGAAAAAATGATAAGAAAAACATGCTTTTGTATCTTATTAATTGATTGCTGGTGTTTTCAACTATTCGTTTAGGAAATGCCACAAAATTTGCAACCCTGGACCAAATGATACATTTTATCACAATGCCTGTACAAAAACGAAGACATTCAGACACTGATATCAGGTTGTTAATCAAAGTAGAAACTATAATTTTGTTTGCTTTGTGTTTTTCTAAACATTCTAGTATTGAAAAAAATGGCATTAAAAAACAGACTTTACATTCAAGTCTTCTCTAGTCAGAAAAACACATCAGAGGTTAATATTTTACCACGTAAGGCTGAATGGAAAGAGAATGCATTACTGGATAAAATATTAAACCAGACACAGGACTTTTACTCCAACAAACAGGACTGTAACTCACTTCGAGGAGCCAGACGGTCAATGTAGGACAGCAGCTGGGACTTGGCAACTCCAGGGTCTCCCATCAGGCAGATGTTTATGTTGCCTTAAGGGACAAGAGCCAAAACAGGAGGAGAGTGTTGCAGTTTTTTTAAAGCAAGATTTTGTGAAGGCAAATGCTTTGCTTTAAATGAACTTTTATTCCAAGGGGTGCAATCAACAGCGTTACCCATTTCTGTATTGCTGGGTTATGATTTGCTACTGGGACATCTTTTTTTTAATATTGATTTTTTGAAAAACAAAGATAAATAATGATTGTAATGGCATGACGTTGAGGTTGGTTTACAAGAAGAAAAACTATTGAAGGGTTTATACAATAAATATACACAGATCTAACTAAATGAATGTAGAAAATAGTGGTTTAAGTTGTAGGCAATGAAGACTTACAATAGCGAAGGCATACAAGTCTGATGATTCTTATCACATCCCATACAAGGTAAGGGGTATAAACAGTTTAGACAATTTTAGGAGCTGTGGGCAGCTGGAGAGAAGAAATGGGTCTATAGTTCATAAAATATTTTTACAGAATGCCTTGTATTTCTATGTTTGGTGCAGTGTATCATTGTATATTTTTTACATTTTTGTATAGTTTATTCTTGTATTTATTTTCTATAGAGATTTATCTTATTTATAATGTATGCCGAGGATTTTCTTTGTACTTTCTAGGTACTCAACTATTATCATTTTGTTAAATGTCTGGGTTTATTTTTCCATTTTTCTCTTTTAATGCTACACATGTATACATGTACATGTATATTTGCTAATGACGTACTATGTCTGATGACTTGTAACATACAAATTTACCAGTCTGGATACAATAAAGATGTCCATCTATCAAACAGTAAGTCATGAATCTCTTGTATGAACCTGGGTGAAAAGGTGCAACTGGAACACCTTATCTTCCTCAGAGACACAATCTTGTTCAATTGCCTATAATAAGAGATTAAGGTGCTTGTGTCAGTGCTCACCTCTGATTTTCATGCCTTTGGGCGCCTGTTCCACTCCTCCAACCAGCAGCAGGAGCAGAGCCTTCTTTACATCTTCATGTCCATAGATCTCTGGTGCGATTGAGCCGGCTAGTTTCTCATAAAATCCTTCATCTGTAACAGATAATGCAATTCCTTCATTTGCTACAAGAGTGAGAAAACTATCAGCAGTGTCAAATTTTGGCATTCTTACTAGGGTTGAAAGACCAAACAAAGATGTTTTAAGTCTGTAGAATGATGCTGAAGGCCAGGATATATTCTTTTTTTTTTTTTTTTTTTTTTAAAAAAGAAGGTATTTTGACACATTTTTCCTTCAATAAATACTGCAGCTCCTGTGATTTTAAAATTGTAATAGGCCATATTGCAATTTCAATTAAGTTTTGATCTGTGCTCAGTAAAACCAGAATTAATCAACAGTATGGAACAGAGCTGAAGTCCAGACACCAACCTGTGATGCCACGCAGCTCCTCCTCAGTCAGGTCGTCGTTGCCGAGCTCGTCGTCCTCTGTCTTGTTCATGAGTGTGATGCTGTGAGCCTCCAGGTACGTTTCTGACAGAAGACCCTGAAATGACCAAAGCCAAATATCCTATGTTAACACTTAAGAAATTCTAATTTATGGCAAAAACCTTATTCAGAGGTTTTAGCACACGGTTGTGGCAGACAAATCCTCTATTCGGGTCAAAAGACACATACCTGAACAGCCTGTTTGAAGCCCGTTTTCAGAAGAGGGAGGAAAACTCCGGTGATGGCCACATGGTCTCCTGGCTGAGCGAGACGTGTGTTTTCTCCACGGGCATACACAGACATGCTCCTTGGAATATTACCAACTGGCACCTGGTCGCTCTGTGGGACAACAGAAGAATCTCATGAGAAAAATCAAAACACTGCAAACTTACGGCAACAGTGAGTAAGCATTTTCTAGGGTGTAGTTCCTTACATGTTCCTGAATACGCAGCTCCTGGAACTTGACAAATTTGGAGCCTCTGGTCTGCAGATAGAGGCGGCCTCCAGACTTGTTGGTGACACACTCTTGGCTGGGACACATGACGAGGGGCATGAAGGAGGGAGACTGGATCTGAAGGACAAAAAGATTTTATGAGGAACTCCTGATAAATGTGTGTGCTGTCACAGGCTGTAGATGATAATGAGCTTAAAACCAATCTTACAGGTTGATACGTCTCAGCACCACACTGGTCACATGTGTATGTAGCCACAGCCATCATTGGTTTGACTTCAGTGGCGCGGGTCACTATTCCTCGAACGGTCACCAGATTCCCGATGCTGTCTGCTTTTACATCACGCACCACTCTGGGTTTAGTGGTGGTGGGAGGCTTAAAGTACAGCTCACTGTGGACGGAGGATAAAGTGTGTGAGAAGAATCCCAAAACTCAAATTTGCTGATAAAACTGAACCCTGAATCTGATTCAACTTACAATCTCCTCATGAGCTCAGGGGGGTATTGGTTACGAGGGTCTCTGGTGTCTGCAGGGTCGCGGCCCCTCTGTTCCATCATCAGCCTGTGCTCAATGTACACGTCCAGAGCATCCTTTGCCACAACCTGCATATAACGACAGTATTTTTGTATATTAACGTGTGTAATAGATGCATTAGTGCTAGAGGTGAACCACATTACATATAACTGGCAAGCTGGGGGGGAAATGCAAAGCAGACATCATTTCAAGGCAACTTTAGTGGATCTGAGTTTTGAGCCCAACTCAAAATCGCAAGTTTTGAGACGACCAAATGTTTGTAATTTACTTTTTTCTTTGCATAAACTTGAGTTTTAGAAAGCAAAAAAAAAAAAAAAAAGAGTAAAGTCAGTGAAGTGAAAATGAATAATGGTTTTGTTAATTTAATATTTTCAATCGCAACTATTTAATTTGCAAGCACCCAAATAATGACAAATCAGGTTCACTCCTCACTGTGAACAATTTTTGAAATACAAATTTGAGGATTCAAGATTACCTAAAGAAGAAAAGTAAAATATCTGAAAAGATTATAGGTCAGCAAGACTTATTTATTTCAAAACTTGAAAATCTAGTGAAGGTAGTTGCTTTAAATTAAACTGCATTAAATGATGGGTTATTTTCTTCTATACAGTGTAGATACTGTGATGGAATGTCATATGCACTTGATTATAGCCATCTATTTATGAGGATAATAATCAGAATCCTTTAACTTTGTTTAAAAAAATGTACAGGATCAACAGTGCAACCAGGATGTCAACATGTGTTCAAGTTAAATATAAGACTTTAATGCCATTGTTTGATTAAATTCAAAGGACAAACCTGCAATAAAAACCAAATGTGGAAATATGTACTCTGAGTCAAAAAAAAAAAAAATTAAGACAAAATGACAGCTGGTTGAGACAGACCAGTTATTTTCATGCTAAACATTTGCAAAAACATTTGTCCTAAATGGTAATCACTACAACCGTCTTACAAGAGTCTAGTATTATATGGTAATAACCTCATTTCAACTTCAATGCATTTAATCTTTCTATCACTAATTTAAATGTTTTGTGCTTAGTGAATTTTAGATGAAGCTTACAGCATTTAAGAAATACATATTTAAGATGTTCTCAAACTGAATTTAAGACTTTTTAAGTCAGTAAATGTGAATTCAATACATCTTAAAAAATGTAGCCACCCTGGCAACTATACGTACGTCTCTTTCTTTGTACTCTGGCAGCAGCTCGTGGACGGCATCAGCAAACAGGCCCGTGTAGCGCTTTGCATTCTCACAGATGCTCTCCACCAGCTCGGGGTCTTCTTCAGCCACATCGTCCAGGTCCACAAAGAGAGACACCTGCTCCCTGTGGGCCAGCGCCACCTGTACACACAGACAAGCAATTAGACGAGCCGCTTCATTACACGACCTTGTCTGCACAGATGCAGCTCAATAACACAACGACACCGACACTTTCACAAAGTTTGGCAGCTGTGACAAAGCATCCAGAAACAACATTATGTAATAAAACTGTACACGTTTTACAGTGAGAACATTTTATATAATGTATTGAAGTAACTATTTTAAGAACAGTGAGGCGATACATTGCTTTGGGGTTGCACTAGATTCATTAAATTTGAAAAGTATATATCATTTGTTTCAGGGTTCGACATTAACCGTGTCCCAGTGACGTGAAGTTACTCTGGGGCCAAATATCCCATATATGTGGCCCCTGATGCCATCAAGTCTTACCCCACAGTGTGAGCCATCATCAACACAATCGCACAGTTCCACAAACATCCTGATTCCTCCATGGCTTTTAGGTTAATCCTCTACAAAATAAATGGCCAACACTACTCGACACCAGCTAATGCAAACTGTTACTGTGATCTTTAGAGATGAAGAACACAGAAAGCAGACTGAAAAAAAGAAACTAAATGGCAAGGAAATTTTATGAGTGCATGGATGTGGGAGTTTAAGTTGCTAGAATACAATGCATCTGAGGATGTAACATACTTTGGTGTGTGCTGCCAGTTTCCTCAACCGGCTGAGAAGTCTAGCTCATTTTTCATTGGAAACAATGCATTCAGGAAACACCACATCACAGTTCACAGGAAAAGTGGACAACACAAGTGTCACAATTACAGAGAGTTGGTACTATATTGCATTATATTGCTTTTTTCTGTATCGTTTCTCTACAGGTTGACTTTTGGGCCACCAAATATAGGAGCTCAGTCACCCGTGGGGGCCAGTGCTTAAAAATATTTGCCTGTTCTCTGTGGCTGACCCAGCACTCTTATTTTACTTTTTAATTATTTATGGGCATTATTAGATGCACTGGAGCAAAAAAGTACAGAAAGATTTTGAGATGTGCATCCAAGGTCTGCATTTTCTCCAAAATCACACCGTTCAGTAAGATTATCATGTTTGCACTATTTGATAATTCACAGAGAACAAATGCCTCGTCAATATTGTAGGTTGACGACTGGTGCATTCACAAAATAAACACGATGATTTTTGATAAATAATAATCAGTAATTTGGATGTCATGACTAAGTGGGTAAATGCAAATAATAGACCAGCTAGAAGATTTTGTTAAGTTCTGAATATGACTCTCTTTACTGTAATGCAGCCTTTAAAACCTGGAAAAGACACTTACACAATATCTATATAATGATGTCCAAAATCTAAGAGGATATCTAGTCTCCTATCACAATATTGAGACATTACCCAGCCCTTGTCTAGCTGGGGCCCCTGTGGTTCTGATAACCTTAGTATGGCTTCGTAAGCCACAGAAGTGTACCAAGTTGACACTTTTTATACAAAAAAAATTATTTGTTAAAAAAAAATGTAAGGAACTACTTGAGGTATTTCAACCTCTAGATACGAGGGTAAATGTTAACCAAATAACAGAAGTTACCATCCAAAAATTGTAATAAAAGAAGACAAAATATAACCATTTTAATGGTATCACCACTCTAAACAGTACACCTCATTTATTCTGTCTTGTGTGATAATGTTAATGCTGATCATCAACAACATTCATAGTTGAAGCCACAACAGTCAACTCAGAAAGCTAAGCCCAATTTACAATTTCTTTACTGTACTTACAAGCTGAGCTCCATATTTGAACACCTTCTTCCCATTGTCATCCTCTGAGTAAAACTCCTGCAGGAACCTTTTGCATTTGTCTGCAAACAAACAGAAACACCTTCAGCACTATTTCACAAGAGAAAAACACAGGCCACATCCAGCAGACACTAGGTGGAGATTTTTTTGTTAGCTCCATATACACAGAAATACACTGTTTACTGATTTTAGATTGAATTTGTTTACATATAAAGCCAGTTTGTAAGTTTAAAAAGCTTAAATGGTTGATTACCACCACCAGCAGTGGGCCTAGAGACACTGGGAGCTAATTTGTTGTCCTGCGACGACCCCCTTTGTTGAGTAACATGGCATCCTGTAATCTCGATGAGTCACTATTGCCTACAGTAGAGCACAAACTGCCACTGATGCACTACATGGACCAAATTCCGCTCGAGTGTACCTACTATCACAGTTTTAGAGAGAAATAACTGGGGTAAGGCAGCAGATCGCTCCGGGGTAAGAATGTAAATACAACAACAGCCGCGCTCAGATCAGTGTCCATTTTTTTGGAGAAAAATATCCCTCACTTCTCGAAAGAGACACAACTACTAATAATATTCAATTCCACGTTACAACAAACGAAACTGGTCATAGCACGGCAGTTAAAATAGTCCACTTACTTTGACGCTGTGGCAGAAAAACTGCAGCTGCGGTTTATTATTTCTCTGTTCGAGGATGTTATTGTAAACAAAGCAGCACATGGCTTTGTGCCTCGTCACTCGGATATCCCTCCGCGACCCTCCGCTCTTAAAAGTAGTCCTAGCTGTTGTTTTCAAACCACGGCCAGCCATCTTCTAACGTTAGCTTAGGTTAGCTTAGCTGAGTGGTGCTGTACAGATATCTTCATCAACATTAGCCTCTGCTTTAGACACGGTTACTAAAGCGGTAAGAGGTCGCTGACATGATGTTTGACGCTGACGGGTTCCGACGGTTGGCGCACTCCGGTCGAACTTCTGACTGACGTTAACCGTCGGCGTGATGCAGCTGTTGAATTTGCTGATTGTAAAGTTTCGGTTTTAAACAAAGGGCGAGATAAGCATCCAGACTGACTCGTTGAAGCTGAAGTTTACAAAGTACAATCCCAACAAACCAGCCTTAACGTACGTCCCATTAGCTTGTTAAAAAATACAAGATAATTGCATTAATGCGTCTATAACAGACACATTTGACACTCGGTTCCCAGTGCGGCGTGAAGCCAAACCCTCACATGAACCAGCCTCCTGAAGTGCCTCACAGCAAGGCACGGACCGTCAGTGCTGGCAGTTTACTGACACCACGTTGAACGGCTCACTGACTTAATGAGTCAGTTAGCTAACTGGCCAGCATGCTAACGTAACGTAGGTTGGGGAAGCTAGCTGTAGGTAGTAGTACTCACTTAGTTTCAGGACCTTTACAACGCCTGTAACAAGTGTAAGCTTAGTGTAAGTTGTGAGTAAAATAAATTGAAGTTACTCATTGAGAAGTAGTGTATAGCCTATCTATGTGGCTCTTATTGTGAAAGGCCACAAACGGAAGTGATTGTTCTGTATGCGGTGATGTTGAATGGCAATAAAGTTAAGCCGTCCGTTTCACTCTACGGAGCCACCGTATTGCGTCGTTGTATGGTTTCATAAGTATGTGCACAGTATAAACTCTTGGTTACCCTGGCGACAGCAGCAGGATAGATGGCTTAACTTTTGCTGATCAACAGCGTCAGCTGCAGCACACACAGGGCAACCACTGTCCGCTTCGTTGATGGCCTTTCAAAATAAGAGCCACAGATAGACTATACACTGTTTATCAAGTGGTAACTTCAATTCACTATTACTCACACAACTTTATAAAATAGCTTACAAGTGTTTAACATCGATGATAAGCCAAAAGAATGCCCAATATCACTGTTTAACCTTTTGACGCCACTTGTTGGAAAACAGTTTTATTGTTTGGCCCTTTATATTTGAGAAACAATGGAATCGCATAACGTTAAGGAGCTCGTTAGTTCACTTAATATCGGTCCTGTCCGTCCTGACGACGTTACCTGCGTTTTATAAACGTGGCTCAAAGGATGCTTAGCGTTATAAGTCTTAATATTGCTCTATTGTGAGATGCTTTGTGAAATTAAATGCTAACGTTACATAAAAGATTTTAAAAGCCGTGACTTCAAAAATCGAATATAAGACTTTATGTTCTTTAACTCACTAAGTGTAAGTTTATTGTTGGACATGTGCTGCGCAGTGGCGCCTGCTCCTTTGTTTGAGCGGATCCATCCGGGTCACAGTGTAGTCACAGTGTAGTCACAGTGTAGTCACAACCCACAAGCTCAGACACAATGCCGCACTGGTTACTAACCAGTTAACTAATGTTCAGAAAAATGTTCAACTCAATGGTATAATATAACCTAAGAAACAGAGAAAACGCATAACTGAGAGAAATAAAGTTAACACAGAGGGAAAAACGAAGCTACACTATCAGACGAGTGACTGAATGACTATTTTGGGCTGCATGGAATGTAATGAATTAAGATTACTTTGTGTGAAACTAGTTTATTTTACACCCAGTGCATTCCGTGTTATATGTTAAACTAACTCATGTTTCCAAAGAGCATTTTAGAGGATACATTCCGCTAAAAGTTTAGCTATTTAGGCCAACCTGTTGCTGCTGCCATGCCGTTATTGTCAAAGTTAACTCGTACCTTTCTCTGCTGCATAATCCTTACGAGCCATGACTGCACACGTTGACCCTCAGGTTAGATGACTGGATTCCAAAACCCGTAGGTACAAATGAAGCAAAAAGCAGTATAAGTTCACGATTTAGTCGCTTCTCAGCCACGGGAGACCAGTATTCATCAACTTGCAGCCTGCGGTTCTCTCCTGTCGCGGTACAAGAAGTGGCGCGAGTCTGACGTGTGCAGCAGCCAATCGTGTCGCTTGTTTCAGTCAGGGGAGGCGGGCTTTCGTGGTGGCGCGAAAGTTGTGGGCGATGGTACGTCACGTGACTCGACAAACTTCCGCCCTGTTAATCAGGAATGGCGCGAAAGGCGATCATTGGATTTCATATGAGTGAGTGACCCCAGAGTGAACTTAATACACTGAGACTGTAGTACAAATGAAATAAGTACCAAATAATGACTAAAATATACCTGATAAAACTATATTAAAACTTACCCACAATTTATATAGTATACACAATAGACACATTATTGTGACACTTTCAGTGATGTTATGGTACAAGAGGCAAACAGTTGTCCTTAAGTACACAAGTTTTATCTGGGGAAAAGAATAATTAGTATGCTCTGCTCTACCTAAAACTGTGCCTCCTCTTTTAAGCACCACTAAAATGTAGGCTAATTGCTTGTTTATGAAAATGCACAATTTGGCCAGTGTTGTAAAAAGTACCCAAAAGTCATACTTGCATGAAACTAAAGATAGTTTTTAATATTATTTTAGTAAAAGTGAAAGTCACACATATGAATAATACTTAAATAAAATTCTTGAAGTACCCGATATTAAATCTACTTTAGTATCAAGAGTACAAGTAAAAGTAAATTACACATACATGCATGTATATAGTATACACGTCTATAATATACATATGTGTGCGCATAGGAACACGTAATCCCTCAGTTTATCACAAACATTCAAAATTGACACATTTTGGCAGAGCAAGGATACAGAAAATGTAATCTGAGATGTAACTAGTAACTAAAACTGTCAGACAAATGTTGTGGAATATAAGTATAAAGATACATAGAACAGAAATACTCAAGTGAATTACGAGTACCACAAAAGTGTACTTAAGTTGCAGTAAATGCAGTTAGTTACAACTACATTCTACCTCTGCAATTTGGGTCCTTGAATAATTAAAACCGAAAAAACAAGCATATGTGATCAACATGCTGCTCACTTGCACAAGCACACCATCACACCAGTTCAGAAGGTGTGCACACATATGTGAACTTGGCTCCAAGTTAAGGATCTACAGTGAAGATTTAGACTAAAACATGGCAAAATAGCTACTTTCAAGTCAACTTGGCACGTTGGGGCTTCAGGAGACTTGCATTACACCAGATGAGCAGTATGGAGGCCTTTTTTATGTTTTGGTTTTTTTTTCCAGTTGTTTTTTTGTTTGAAAACTGGTCACCATTCACTTTTATTGTTTCGAACATTCTGCTGGGCTGTTTTTCCAGCAGTGTTTTGTGGACTAATAAACTACACCCAACCTTCAATCAGCATGAGGGTGAATAGATGACTGAATTTTCTTTTTTGGGTGACCTATCCCTTTAAAAATGCCATGGCCCGATTTCCATCCATCCATTTTCTGTAACCACTTATCCGTGAGGGTCGCGGGGGGCTGGAGCCTATCCCAGCTGACATTGGGTGAGAGGCGGGGTACACCCTGGACAAGTCGCCAGTTCATCGCAAGGCTGACACATAGAGACCATGTGACAGCTCACTCACACATTCACACCTACGGGCAATTTAGAGTCACCAATTAACCTATTATGCTGCATGTCTTTGGACTGTGGGAGGAAGCCGGAGTACCCGGAGAGAACCCACGCGGACACGAGGAGAACATGCAAACTCCACACACAAAGGCCCTGCCGGCTCGGGGATTCGAAGCCAGGACCTTCTTGCTGTGCGGCAGCAGCGCTAACTACTGTGCCATTGTGGCCATGGCCATGGCCCAATTTGAAATCT
Source organism: Lutjanus argentimaculatus (assembly GCA_034769285.1). Classification (NCBI taxonomy): domain Eukaryota; kingdom Metazoa; phylum Chordata; class Actinopteri; order Lutjaniformes; family Lutjanidae; genus Lutjanus; species Lutjanus argentimaculatus. The sequence goes on along the minus strand of JAWZSL010000006.1, from coordinate 11,947,764 downwards.
GTAAATCGTCTGTGGCCCATCTAAACCTAAAATCAAAACTCTGAACAACACAAGACTAATTGTACCAATGTAGAAATATAAATGTGTTCCGTTGTTGTGATAAGTCACCGAATATGTTAACACTTGTTGAACAGATAAATGAAGAACAGAGTTCAAAACCCTGTGGCTTTGTTTTATTATTTCTGATTATTTTAAAACTTAATCGGAAATATTTTTATGGTGATATCAAACTTCTAGAATTTAGATTAAAAAATATTTTATTTAATTGTTTTTAAGACCTCTAAAGGCCCACCAGCAGGGCCTTCACGGCCGACCATTAGGCCACGGCCCACACCTTGAGAATCACTGTCTAAAAGACCTTGAGCCTGCCTTAGGAATTTATGAAGATCACACTGTCATGCTCACTTGTAAACACCTTTTGTGACTTTATTAAAGACAAACTTTAAGTATTACTTTGCTCAATTAAGCATCTTTTAATAAAGATTAAATTAACAAGTGCTCAAATATAAGTGCTGTCAACAACAGTACAAAATACAATGAAACTGAATTCAAAATGTGGAACAGAAGAACAGAGAAAGAGGGACTTTCATCTTACTGCCAGGGAACCTCAACACAGCATTTCCTCTGAACATGTGGTGTATTTTGTGCTCAAAACAAACACTCCTAATGGTGAGTGGCAACAACTTTTGTCCCCAGACTTCATTATCATTATTTTGTTTCTCTTCCCCTCGACAAAATGAATGACTGAATGACTGTCTGTTAGGTGAACTCAATAAGGGCTCATTTAGAAGAACAGACAAAGCCTATTACTTAATACACTCAAATGTCCTGAAACCACTGAAAATGCAAAACAGATGTATTTTATAAAAAAACAAAAACAGAACTGTTGTTTCCATGGTGGTCCGGGTCACTGTGCCCTCAGTCAAAGAGCTCGTCAAGGACACTGGCTGAGGTATGACGTGTGGAGGGCTGCAAAAAAACAGAATGAAGAGTTTGAGCCTGCCAGAATGTTTTTTTTTTTTTTTGTAAAGCAAAGAAAACCTATACAAACTGCATCATTATGTCACCAGCGGCGCTGTCCCAACTTCGGTCGCTGTCGCATTAGAAATAGACACAGCCTCCAAAAATAATTTATTTTTATTCTGGTGGTTCTAAAATTTCTGCTATAATGTTGAATTAATGAGTAATGATCTGGTCCACAAACTACATAAGTATAATGTATTTTCGAAGCATTAATCTGATTGTAGCTCAGTTGATGTGATCCAAAATAATGGCACAGGAGTGTATTACAAGACGATACTTAAAGCTATACTATGTAACATTCCCACATTAAAATGTCTGAAAATGCCAGACATGTTGTATATTTTGTTGAGTTGTATACAGCGTACTTACATTATCCCAAATGTTTCCAACAATGTTCAGAGAAAATCATAATTTATTCAAGGTAAGTACCAGTGCCATTCTCATGCTACTATAACCTCTGAGAAAACATGATACACTGAGTATTTCAGAGAGTGAGGAGGAATGTCAGTGTACGTGGCTACATGTGATTAAACTTTAATATTACCTCATCCGCAAACATGATTTCTGCCTGAGTCAAGTCAGACAGATTTTCATCACTTATGGTGTTTTTTTAAAAATTAACCTCACTAAGTTTTGTTATTGTTTTATGTGAGAGACCCCTAGCAGGTGAATTTACATATTGCGTATTAAAACCATATATAAAGACTTGAAAGAACGCCCAAATTCAATAAAAGCTGTGTGCAGTCAAACTTTCAAATATACAATTTAAAGCTGACTCATTCTTATGAACAGTATACCTGATGTAAATAAGTGTGCAATTTATCCTAAAATGGGTATGACCAACATGTCTTTTTTTTTTTTACCAGTGTATAAACAGAGTCAGAGTCAGACTCCTCTCTTTCTTCGTTGTCGTCCTCAATGAGAGACAGCCTGCAGAGAAAGCACAGTTCATTCAAATATAATTATTCTTACTGGATAGTAGCTATCATGAAATGAGACAAATGTTGACATTTTCTGAACAGTAAAATAATTCTGTTGTGAAACAATTTGTTTTCTCCTCTTGGATCAATCTTACAAGGTGAGGTGGGAGTTCAGGTCTTGCTGATTCAAAGTGGGGGCAGTCTGGCGGCGTTCGATGTGTTTCACCTTTCGCATCTGAGCCCTGGTAGAACAGCAGCAGGTAAATTCTGGCAGCCATGAAGTCTTTGTCTCATGCTGTTATAAATTATAGCAGGCTGATAAAATGGCCAAAGCACCTGATGAACCGTCCCTCCTTCTTTCCATCTACATATCCATTTACCTACTGTCCGTGAATGTTCTCATTCGTCCAGGTCATTGTAATCTCAGGAAAAGATTAAATCGAAAGCAACTGGACTTGTTTAAAAGTCTTATTGAAGACGTTTCGCTTCTCATCCAAGAAGCTTCATCAGTTCATGCCTGTCAGACTAGTCAGAGCTAGTCTGACAGCCATTTACCTACTGTATCAGCATCCATCTGAACATGAGTTCATAAGTCCAGATGAAACAAAAATGCCTTTTTAACCCTTTAGATCACATCCCCAGTGATATTGGGCACTTACCTAACAATATTTGCCAAAAAAAAAAAAACCCCAAATAAATCGTTTTAGTTTGATTAAAATCCAATCATGTTTTCTTCCTTCCAACAAAATGTGACTCAGCAGCCTACCAGTGAACATGGCCGACCCAAACACAGCTTCCAAGACCGACAGGGAAAACAGTACACAGGTGATTTACAGTTTCCTGATGTAAAAACTGATGTTTTCTTGTTGCTAATGTATTTAACTTTACCGACAACTCTAGCGCTGTTAGCTAGTTTGCTCGGTTAGCCATGCAACCAATTTAGCTTACTGATCCCTGGGGTGTCAGGAGCCAAACCCGGCATTAAAACCACCTTTGTGCCGTATTCCCTGTCATCAAACCTCTGTCTGTCTCAGAGGTGGTGTTCGTCCAGTCTGTACTGTCCACTGGAGCTCGAGTCTAAAAGATGAGCTGGATATGGACTCTATCGGTCTTTGTCAGTCACCTGTCTGCACTAGCTGACACGCCACAGATGGTTGTACCGTGGATGCTGCATAGCAGGGGTGGCGTAGTGCTAATGCGCATTCAATGCTATTGGCTACTGTACACACTAATCAATATTCATGACAAGTCTCCCACTAGTTGCATGTTTTTACAGAAGATGTCTATAAGCAGAAGCCAATAGCACTTGGCCTTCTATTTCATGTGGACTTAAACAGATGAGAAAAAATGAACTCTAAACTTATTTCAATGACAGAAAAAAATGTCAACAGGACCTGTCCTGTATCAAGTTACAAATATTTCTGCATGTGTTTAGAGGAATAAGATTTTTCTTCTACGGACCACAGTGGCTGGTTGATTCAAAAACTGAGCAGCTTTTCGCTCAGTTAAACAAACTGTTAATTTAGAACAGAGAGTGGCTGACTTTTGGCCGGTGGACAGACAAAAACTGACTGACCCTTTGGCAATTTCCAGCAGTTGGCAGGTGCCTGGCAGTAATATCTGAACCTCTGAAACAGAGATGATAAATACTGCAAATGTCCTGATCATAAAAAGTCAACCCACCCTGCAGAGAACTCAGACTCAGAGTCCGGCTCAGTCAAGACGCTCCCGACATCTGACTCTGTTTCTCTGAGTATTCTGGAGGCCGGCTGCTTAGGCTGTCTGCTTCTGGACAGTGGAGGTGAGGGCTGGTGTGGGCAGGCTGCTGTGGATGCTGCTGCTGTCCAACCCAGAACCTCTGACTGCGCTGGACACTGAACCTGGAAGAGACACAAGTAAAGATGCACCGACTGATCAGCTTCTGTGGGCGGCTTTTCAGCTTGACTGGCCCTGACTGGTGACAGTGACTATCTGTGTCAACTATAACTGACCACACAATCATATGTTACACTGACTTTCTGAATAGTTTCATCATATTGGAAATATTACACAGCAGTCAGTAGGGTTGGGCGATATCTACTAAACGATGTCCCCTGAGAAACATGGTCGAAAGACAATGATGTCATTTTTTGGGGGAGCTATCCCATAACAGAAAAGTCGAAATTGCTCGCCAGCTCACCATGGTATCACCGCGCCTCCTACTGTCGCCCTGATAGCAACCTCCAATTGTCTCACTCAGACAAGAAAACTGTCCACTGAAGGCAGCAGGCAGAGTGACTGTCACATCCTTGCTAGGCAAGCATCTAACATACAACCCCATGCTGCGTTTAACAAGGCCTTTATGTCCACACAACACGTCAGTAATTTAGTTGTTAAGCCTGAAACAAATTTAGCCAGCTGGTGGCAAAAGTGACATGACTGAAAGACACACCCCAGCAGCCCACAAAGAAACACCACTGTCATTAATTTAACTGAGCATCTAGGGTTTGCCTAACAGGGGAAGTTCAATAAGAAAATAATAAAGTATAGAAGTGTAACCTTAGTGCAACAACCAGCAGTAACAGCTTCTTTCTTTTCCTCTCCCACAAGTCAAAAACAGAACAAAGCTCCTGCCTTTTGGGAACTCTGAGGGGACACACTATACAAATCAAATACAGAAGGTCATTACATCACAATGTTGCAAAGAAGAGGGCTCAATGGTCGATGACTGTCAACTGTCAGTCCACATGAGTGCTTGCTGGCTCTCTCTGCTGTGGCTGCAAGTCTGCATCACATTTTTCTTATCAATTAAATGTCAATATGATGACCAATCCCATTTGTTTTAATTGGCTCTCTTGCATCTTGTGTTTTAGAGACGATTGGGTCTTGAAGTCCTTTGGGGAAAAAAAAAGTGCTTAAAAAAAAAACAAAAAACAAATCAAACGGATTAATGCAAGCTGTGAATATTCTACTTCCTCATTTGGAGAAAAAAGTGGAGAAGTGTTGTTCCGGTGCGCTCCGGCTGCACCACACCTATACAGTAACATACTGGCTTTAAGAGGAGCAACAGACTCCAAGAACAGGATAAAGAGACATTTTGGCCAAAAAAGAAAAAGCAAGATCTGTCTGGAGCCACAACTATTTTCCTAAGACTTCTTTTTTTTTGGATTTGTCGTTGATAGCTAGCCTAGAGAGACTTCAGACTAGCCACCAACAAAATTTAGAGGAAAATGTGACGAGCCGTAGACATAGGCTATGACGCACATTATGTGTCAATTTCCTTTGTGTGGGATCAGTTATCTTATTTCAGTTGCAAAATATTAAAACTCTTTCTCATTCTGTGTATAGACTACACATTTTTACAGTATGAATATATTAATCACTTTAGGCCTACAACATAATCAAAAGAGCCACAGGTTGTTGACCCCTAAGTTAGGTAAAGAAGAGAGGGAGTAATAGAGGAGAGGACATCAGTAGAGAAAGAAAATGTGTTAAAGATAGGAGGAGAGAACAATGGTTAGAAAGAGGAAGAGGTGGGGAGGGACAGAGAAAAGAGGACAAGGCCTGATACAAATGTTGGTGTATGCCATCCATTGTAGTTCTTGGAAAGAAAGAAAATCAGAATAGGTAGGTACACTTTTAAAAAACCCAAAACCAGCCAAGAAATTGCAATCGTGCATCTTTAGACAGAAACGAGTAGAAGATCATTTGTCAAAAAAAATATACCAAATATTCTCTGGTTTCTAGCTTTTCAAATGTGAGCACTTGCAGTTTCCTCTGTTCATATCATTGTTTATTAAACATCTTCAAATCTGACTGACTGTCTCGGACATAACTTAAGCACCTTGGGATTGGGGGAACTTGTTACGGGCATTTTTCTTTATTTTCCTTTACAGTTCAGTACAGTTTGTTGGTTATATGCCTAGTTAACTTGCACTTGAGCGTTAGGACACCTTCCCTTCACCAAATTACTATGAACTCCAACAACAGACGGTCACCTCTCACCCACATGTTTAGGAGGGGAATCAAAAACAGAATTTCCCAATCATTACAAGTCATTCATGTAGCACATTTTGAAGTTTTTATGTTAACAAGTGCTGTGTATCTATCTCACTCTGAGCAGTGATCCTCTTGCGTTTAGTTGCAGGAGTATCATGTGAAAAGGCAGCACCGCCTTCCTCCTCTTGCTCTCTGGGTTTAGCAAAGGAGCGGGCCTCCAAAGAACGCTGATATAGCCTGACTGGCGGCCAGGAGAGGGCAGCACTGGGACACAATGATTTCAGAAAGCGCAGCCCTAGGAAGGAAAGACAGAGTGACAGACAGATGAGGACTAAGAAGGAGAGGAGAAACCTTTGTTAATATTCAGTGGCTCAGTTTCTTGAGGTTTCTGTAAATTGCAGTGAAACCCAATACAACCCAGTGCTTAACACATCAAACAAAGTCACGTATAATGAATAAGTTCCAATGTAATATTGTCAGATTCAATACTGCCTTTTCCTCTGAGGAAAGAAAATTGTTTTGCTTTCTCTCTGATACTGGAATGATGTCAGTAAATATACTGCAATATATCTTGCAGCAATTAAATCCTCTGAAACACTAGACTCAGGTGAGATGGTGTAAACGTTGTTATTTTGTCTTATGCTCATATTGTTAAAGGGATAGTTTGGATTTTTGTGGGGTTGTATGAGGTACTTATCCAGTACATTACCTACAGCAGATGGCGATCGGCACACCACAAATTTGGAGAAGCAGCAAGAGCACTAAAAGATTAACAGTGAATTGTGATCAGTTAGTTTCTTTATCTTATTGTGTGACTTCTGTATTATAAGAGGTGAATTCAGAGTCACAGAAGTCACACAGTACCAAAAAACAATCTAACAGATTAAGGCAGTGCTAGGTAAAATTACAGAAGAGTCTGGTTAGGTTGGAGAGAGTAACATTTTTCTTATATAATAGCAGTTCCCCTCGGGAAAGGCTGTCTGACGGACAAGGTAAGCTATTCTAAATATAGTGTACACCCAAACTGATTTTTTTTTTTTTTTTTTAGGTGGGTAAGATATTTTTTCCTGCTGACCCTGTCCACAGCAGTACATTCCTACACCGGTCCTCCAACTTCGTCTCCAAACTGAGATGACACGCTGACCACCATCTACTATAGATAATACACTGACTATGAATAGGTACCTCATACAACCCAATTTTAAAAAATCTGAACTATCCCTTTAAGTTTGTATCACAGTAGTGAGATTGAGTGAGAGAGTTACTAAACACAGATGGTCATATTTGAGTAAACACGTTTGTGTGAGTTGTAAATTTTATTTTCTCACATCTGGGCACGGTCCTGCTGCAGCAGCTTAAAACTGAACTCGCTGAGGATCTCCAAGAAAGGCACATTCAGGTGCTGCTGTTCTCCCTCCTGTGGCTCCCGAAGCGCAAAACGTATACCATCCCTACGAGTAAACACAACACACACAACAGCTCCAACATAAAATCCAAAGCTATTACACAGAACGAACAGCTACAATTTATAAAATATTTGATGTTTAATTTACACCCTTCAAGTGTGATGATTCACTACTAATTCTCAGTCGCGGTTTCATTTCATTCACTGAGCTGAAAAAAAAACTGCCCTCACAGCAAAGTCAAATAGGAAAATCAAAATGGAACAAATTGAGTGATAATTTGACAGGGCTCGTGTATGTTTGTCAGTCATGTGTGTTACTTACATGTGCAGGGCAAACATTGGTTTGCGGATACGATGAAGATCAACGCCAAAGCTCATGGCAAGCCTTTTGGCCAAGTTTCTAATCTCATTGAGATCCTGCCTGCTGTGGTCCTCCGTAAGCATCTCTGCAAACAGCTGAACACACACAAACATGAAGGAATGCCATTCAAACACTTCTATAGATATGTAGAGCCTGTTCCACTTGTTAGCGGGTTGGTTCAAGTAAAAAAAAAAAAATATCTCTAAGCAATTCAAGCGCTGGTTTTAATTAGCCTGTTTAATCAAGTTTGCCAAGATGCTAGGGGTGGGAATCTCTTGGCACCTTAATATTCGATTTGATTCCAATTCAGAGGGCTATGATGTGATTATAAAGCGATTAACAATGCATCCTGAAAGCATCAAAATGTTAAGCTTTTAACCCAGGGGGTGGTGATTGGATTGCATCCATCTGCAGCTGCTCATGCTTCTTCAACAAAACTCAAAAAGCAGCCAAATTTAGAACATCAACAATTGCGATCGTAACCTCAAGAATTAGGTTTTAAATTCCCTATTATTGACTGTTCTGCAAAGATTCATAATTGCAATGCATCTGAGAACTGATTATTTGTCCCACACCTACATGAAACCCTGAACTGTCTAAACTAGAGAAAATTACTGTTTCTGGGATTTATATCACAATCTAGCAACCTTGATGTTTTGACAGCAACCTTTCTTTGAACCATTTGCCATATCAAATCTATAACACAATCATGCTTCTTTCAGCTCAAAAATTTCTGAAATTAGGCCATTTCTGACCATCAAATATCTTGAAACTGTCGTTCATACCTTCATTATGTCACAGGTACATTACTGAAACTCTGTTTTGCATTTGCATCTAAAAATCCCTCTCCTCACTACAGCTCATCAAAAATGCAGCCACCAGGATTTTAACAGGTAAAAAGAAATGAAACACTTATTCCCATCTTGTCACCTTTGCACTCTTTTAGCGTTCCTGTTGTAACAGTGTGTTTAGAGTTACAATGATATGAGCTGGGCGATTCCCTCTGGCAAAGTTTGCATAAAATGCAGACTTGGGGAAATTGTGCATAAAAGGCTCAAAACGTCCCTGTAAGAGCCCTTGTGCACTTATGGATTTGACAATGGGACAGCCCTAAACCCTTGCAGGCTTACCAGGAACACACCTCAAAATCTGTGAGTCTGTGAGGGTGGACACTGGGATTGGGCCTTAGTCTACCTCCTCTTAAGACCTTACTTCTAGACAGTCAAAATAGTTTTATTATAAAAGGTTAAGTAATACTAGTTTAAATATACTGCAGTGTTAGTATCATCAGAATTAAACAATTTTCAAACTACAAATTCAAGGTATTCAATGTGAAGTTCAGTGACATCATACAATAGAAGTTCTTAGTAGAGCTGCATCAATTAGTTGATTAATCAATTAGTGGATTGAAAGAAAATTAGTTGCCAACTGTTCTGACAAGCAGTTAATTGTTTTAGTCATATTCAAGCAAAAATGTCAAACATTTGCTGGCTCCAGCTTCTTAAATGTGAGGAATGATTGATTTTTTGTCATTTATGACAGTAAATGAAGAGTCTTTGGGTTTTAGACTGCTGGTTGGACAAAAGCAGCAATCTAACAATATCACTTTGGGCTCTGGGAAATCGTGATGAGCATTTTTCTTAATTTTGTGACATTTTATAGACTAAAAGATTAATCATTATTTGCAGCCCAAGTTCTCAGAAAAAAAAAAAAAAATCAGTCTGGTTAATGACTTGTGAGTACAAACCTGCTGCAGACTCAGACAAACAGTCTTGGCGCTCTGAACTGGACTGATGAGCTTGCTCTTGCTTACAGTCTCTTTAATGATGTCGCCAAAGTCTTTAAAGTACTGGAAAAAAAACAGAAAAGTGGGGGAAAAAAAAAAAAAGACTTCCGTTACGATTATTAGTCTACTTAATTCATGGACCCATTAAATACGTACAAATAATCCACTCCCTTTTTATCGTCTCCGCTTCTTTTAACCCCTGTTCCCTCTGACTCATTCTTGGCACCTCGCTGCTTCTAAAACAGATTTTCTCACCCTCCCCCACCCCCTTACACTTCCTAACCCAATTAATTACTCAAAAAAACTGATAGTTAAACTTAGCTATTAATTATTTCTAAACGCACTAATTTAACTATTAACACATTTGATTACATGTGCAACCAATTTTTTACGCATAGCCAGACAATGAATATAAATATGTATGCTTAAAATGTAAATATTACATGCTAAGCTAAGAATATGGTACTATGCCTTAAAGGCTTTATCTGATCTCGACCTTGCTGTAGTACTTGAAGACATCGGTGGCGGCGGAGAGGTCCAGCACCCCGTAGATGACCAGCTTACAGTAGCCGGCCAGCTGGTTGCGCTTCTTCTGGAGGAGAGCTAACTTCATCTCCTCCTCACCCTCAACTACAGGGGAGAGCCAGGGTTAGAAGAGGATGTGATGGGGCAGTAATAGAGCAATGGTTAACGTGAAAGATGTAGACAGGAGAGGCACAGAGAAAACTTTGAGGTGATGATAAAGACACGAGCAAAACAGAACGTGTGTTTAAAGACTGGTTATTTGGTTTGGGAATTGGCAGCACATTGTAAAATACAGAAAAAAAGATTTGTTATAGCAGCAGATTGTCAAAACAAGACATCAAAAGTATGTCTGCAGGCATAAAATATGGTAGGCTCCTCTGAGAGAGCTTTTGTGGTGTTAAAATTGAGCAGTTAGTTTCCAAAACAATACACATCCACAAGGAAAACAAAAATCCCTTTGTGAACATCATCTTTCAGCCGTGAAAAAACTGGAGAGGATGACGTCTGTAACAGCAGTCAGTTTGTCAACAAAGACTGAAAGTGGTTCTGGAAAGTACCACAGACTATGCCAACATTTATTAAAGCTGGTTTCACACTTAAAAGTCCAGTCCCTGAATCAAACCATGTGAGGATGATGACACTGTTTAAATTTTTCAACTGGTTCGTATCCCTGTTTAATATACAGTCTATGGTTGAAGCAAATTGTCTCCCCTGCCCCCTCCTCCCCATTTTGAGGAGCTCAGGCAGGCTGCAGGGACACTGCAGGAGCACAACACTGTAATTTGACAATAACAAGTGGTGACAAGTCCTCCACTGTAAGTTGATTAGCTGTTTGTGTCAGTTGTCTATTATTGTAAAGTTAAGCTAGTTATCCTGAAAACAAAACCCCACTGCTCTGAAAATGCACTCTGGAGTCTGAGTGCAGTGACTCTCCTGACTTCTGCCTGCCAGACTCCATTGACATATTGCTTTATTAAATTGTTACACATCTGCTCCTTCTTAAGGATGATTTCTTATGACTCATAATCAGACACCAACTCAATCAGCAAATATTTTGCATTAATTTGAATTCTAATTAACGTTATACAGACAACAATAACACGAGTTACACGCTGAAATAAAAATTTCAAAGGAGGACACAACGGCCGTAGCATTGTTGTCAGAGTAGTGAGTATTTCAACTTAGCATGTTTCTTTATCATATCATGTTTTTATGATTTATTACAGTATTTATTTTGTATTTATGATTTAGTACAGTAAATATATTACAGATTTCTACTTTAATAATGCCATGAATGAAGTTCATTGGACAGTGGTCTGAGACCACCTTTTCGAAGCAGACCAGAGTGGCTGTTTGGTCGATTCTGCTGTTCTCACCAACCCAAACAAACAACACCGAGCTTGTAAATGCGCCAGGGTTTGGTTAAACCAGACTAAACAAGCCTGGTGTGAATCCGCCCTAAGAGCACACATTGACCATACCATTGAGCTCAGTCTCTTCAGCATCAGAGAAGATGTAGTCCACGAGGAAAGCAGCCATCTCAGAGCGCAGGGAATCAGATGGCAGGTAGACCAACGTTTGGAGGGCAGTGTCAGAGCGGACTGAACTCGCACTGTACAAGAGCAGCAAGTCACAGAGCAGCTCAAACGCCTGCGGATAGAAGGACGCAGACTTTATTAGAATTTACTTTCTCTGTAAATCAAAGTGCGGACATGCAGACAGTTGTAATATTGAGTTTGGCAGCAGGTCAAAGTTTGCCAACAATTCAGTAGCTTGGTCAGTTTGTCTGAGAAGTCTTTTTGTGTCATAGGGTAATAGGTTATACTAACCAGTGTCAAGGACAAGAAATTCTATCAGCTCTTAAATGAATGTGTATATCTAAAGTGTATAAAGTGAAAAATAACCTTTTTACCTGTAATAAGCCGCTAACATAAAGCCTCTGTGTTTAAAATCTTAAGGCAGCACCGTTAGTTCACATATGGGACAATGAGAAATTTAAGAAAGTTCTTACTTTATCTCTGATCTCAGTCTGGTTCAGAGACAGACAGGCCTGACAGACTCTGCAGAACGAACGCACCTCCTTCTGCAGATGCTTCAGTTCCATCTGGAACGGTTGATGATGGAGGAACAAAAAAAGGAGAGGTCACAAAAACTCAGATATGATCATTAGTGAGTGTGTAGTACAGGAACCAGGAGTAATAGTTATTGTCATCACATTATAACTGCATTTCAGCTTCTATATTTAAGTTATTTATCGACAAACTGGGATTTAAGACTTGAAAGTAACGCTTAACAAGAGGGTCAAGGTATTGAGTTTAAGAACTGCGTAAACAAACTTGGGTGCCATTGGGGATTCTTGATGGACATTTTTCAAGGGATGGAAACCTGCACTTTCTGTTAACATGCTCTCTTCCTGTTTACTATGCCATCCTGCTGCCAAAGCAGAATGGGCACCAAATTTACCAGTTTTGATGAGCTGTAGGGAGTCCTCTTGCACTTGTTAAAGATAACATGAAAAGTATGTGCTGCTGAGATTTCTGCTTTCTAAGAGAGAACAGAGAACGACTAATGTTGTTCTCAGGACACGATGAGTCCATCCTGAAACCTGAATTAACAGACAGAACCACTTCTTTTTTCCGGCAATTTAGATGCTTCACAGTGGGCAGAACCATGTCAAAAAAATGTATTCTGATGAAATCCTCTGGGGCATGTAAACAAACATCTTATTGGATCATTTTATTTAGTGTCCGCATAAACAAGCTGGAATCTCTAATCAGAATGATTTCAATTGAATTGAAGAAATATCATCCATTTAAGTGAAGCCAGCTTCTGTTTGTGTGTGAGAATACATGCAGGAGCAGCTTTGAGTACTCCTATTAATAAAAATAGACAAGTGATGACTAATATTAACTCAATACAAGGTCGGGATTTGTAAGTGTTTTCTCTGGAATGCTGGGTTAAATAAACACACAAATGGCTGAATTAGTAATAAAGATGTGCTCAGCGTGTGTGTGAAAGAGAGAGAGAAAAACAGAGGAAAAAGTGAAAAGAGTTCAAGAAAGAACCAGAATGAGAATAAAAAATGAGAGAGAACCAAGGTGTAGACAGAAACCTGAACAGTAAGAGAAACAGTCAGAAAAAGTGTGAACCAGTGAGGAAACAAATGTCTGAGTGTCATTGTGGGATTGTATGTACACTAACAGATTGTTGTGTTAATTGCCTGCTGTCTGCGCAGCTGGTGAATTGTTGAATAACACGACTGAGAGGAGCAACACAGACACATCGGAGGAACACCAACATGGCACCATGGGTTGACTCCAATGTGAGTATTTATCAGCAGGTTGCGTTATCTTGTGCTGGAGCCAAGTTAAAGCACACATGACAACTCCTGGTGTGTGAAAGACTGAAAGAAGGTCAAACTATTCAACATCCAATAAAAAGTGTAGCTGCTTTATGATGTCAGATGAGCACCTGAGTTGGTCTCGAGTTCACTGCATTCACTTTAGCCCACATCAGGTGAGAGGCTGCACACTTCAGAGCTGACACCATGAGCTGTAATGATAAAAGTAAAGTTAAAATATGTAAAAATATGCAAAAAAATACTTTCCACTTACCTTTTCTGAGAGATAACACGATACATAAAACTAAATAGAAGAATTAAAAATGTCGAAGTGAAAATATCTGAACTAGCATCAAGCATAAATTTGTTGTGTAGTTCAGTTCAGAAAGTTCACAAGTTCACAACACTCTCCTCAAATATCAGAATGTGTGACTTAATCACAGACCTCCTGGTCGAGCTCTCTGGACTCCAGCCTGCTCTGCAGAAGCTTGAGACAGGAGTCAAACAGCTTCAAGCCCGTCGGGTCTTTTGCACTGGACAACAAACACACACGAATCCTGTGTAAGAAATAATCTGTACAACTGCCAGGTGTATCACAAGAACACACACTTGCCTGCTCAAGGCTGCAATCCTTTTCAAGGCAGTGGCTGCACAGTATACGTCATCGTCATCTGCGGTACCCTAGGCACACAGCAAACACAAACACACACACACACACACACACACCCACACCACACAACATATGTACACACACTCTTGAGAGAACAGATGCTTACCAATCTGGACTTTTGCTTGTTTTATTAAAAAAAAACAACTAATTAATTTAAAAGACCTGCTTAAATTAAACACCCTGACAGTTGTGATTTATAAATTTTTGCCAAGTCTTTGTCAGTTTTTAACACTTCTTCTTTTTGCATTCTGGAACACGATCCTGTGTTTCTTAGTACAGTTATACGCAGTAAAGACCTGATCAGGCAGAGCGCATGGTTTTGTTGAAGGTGTTTTTAATAAAGAGCAATGGGTTGCGTCTCAAAAAAAAAAAAAAAATTGAGAGGAAGCCACCAAATCACCTGTCCTTGGCCTAACTATGATTTTGCTGTTAAGTAAACTCAGATCTTTACCTTTTATTTTGGTTAGCTAGAAATAGTTAAAATTTAGTTAGCATATAGTTAATTAGTTAGCTACCTACATTTCTGCATCTGAAACTTTAAAGGTTTCCAAATACTGCGCTGGGCAAAGGGAAATAAAGACCCATGTGGGTACATGAGACCCTCAGACAGAGGAGAAATCATGGGGCAGCTTGCTCAGAAAGACACTGAAAGTGAGCTTAAGTCAAACTGTAAACTCTATGTCACTAATTAACCGTTTAACTTGGGGCTGCACAATATGGTTAAAAAAAGAAAAATATTTATGATTTGTAGGAATGATCATATTTGCATCACAATTTCCATTTTCAATGAAAAAACGATTCAAATCATGATGATGTAACATTTGTTGGGGTCTGTACCAACCAATACAAGCATGTTTTTTTTTTACATCTGGAGAACAAGATTTCTAGGTCAGGCCATCTCAGCAGTGCGACAGTATTTTATTATAACGCTAACACATGTCACACATACTTTTGTCAAAAAAAGCTGCAGCTCCTGAAATGTGGATGTTGCACTTGGTCATATTGTAATTTCCATAATATAAGTAACTGTGCAGCCCCAGTTTAAATGAATTACAATAACTTACCCAAAATGTCAAGAACTGCACTAATTTTTCTCCAAGCTCCTGTTGTCTTTTCAAATCATAGTAACAGCAACACTCTGTCTGATCAGGGCTCAAGTGTGCTTCATTTTTCTATGGACAACTGAAATATATAATAATGTGGTACATAAGGAAACCCTGTATGTCCAAAACACTTTATTTTACAGGAAATTAGAAAAAAAAATCCTCGTCTTCAAAGTTAGCACCTCTTAAATACTTTTCATTGGTTAAAAATGTGTAAAACGAACAACCAGACGTAAAGATTGTCCAAGAGCATATGACAAAAATAAATTAAAAAGACAAAATATGGAGAGATGAGGTTTCCATACTCCATATTTTTCTGTATGCAAGCTTTACCAACACACTCTCCCACCTGCAGCAGGTCACTGAAGTAGATACTGAAGCACTCAGTCAGGGTGTCCAACAGCTGGCTGAATGCCAGGTGTGCGCGGGAGGAGAAGGCGTAGCTGTCGGAGCAAAGGGTGCTGACCAGGTGGGCGCATGCCTCCAGCACTGTGACCTCTGTGTGCTTCGTCACAATGTCACATATCTGACACAGCAGCAGGTCCAGATGCTGATGAAGAGAGGGGCAAGTGAAGGAGGAGAGTTCGAGGGACAACAGCAGATAGAAGTAGAACAAGTAAAGTAGAATACGTGTCTATTGCTTTGGATAGTTTAATGGTTTGTTCACTTACTTAACAGTGCCAACATTCACTGTGACTGGATACAGGGTTCCTACATATTTTCCATTTCAAAATCCCATACTTTTCCAGACACAAATTTCCAGACATGGAGGTAAATTTTTTCAGACCTTATTTGACATCACACATAAAGGTCCCTTATGTAGAAAAGATGAATAAGTAGGGCTGTGTACGGCAAGAATCTGGCAATACAATACTATCATGAATACAGGAGTTACGATTCAATACATTGCAATATTTCGGGATACAATAGGCAAGATGACATATTGCAACAGTGAAGATAGATAACAAAGCTGCTATCGAGCGGTTGGGGTTTAACACAACACAAAATGACCCACTGCCACAAAAATAATATATATTATCTGCGATACACTCAAGTCTATCTATTTTCTTACAACTCTATTAATAAGTGTAATGTTTGGGTATTTGTAATACTCTGTATAGTATAAACGCAATTCAAAGATATTGCTGCATTTTCTTTCTCGCTCTGGTCTGCACTCTCACACAGTTGTAAACATTTTGGCTGCATTGGCTGCTCCAAACACTCTGCTTGTATGATTTATTTAAATTTTTTTTTATATATTTATTTATTTATTTATTTCTGATTTTTACATTTTAGAAAACAGAATAGGGGCAACAGCCTGGAAACATAAATATATCTCCAAATTCTTTTCTTTTTCTATATTTACTTGTAAATTACTAAAATCAAATTCCACGTTTCCATACTGCCCAGGAACCCTGTGGATAAGTAGAGTCAGCCTTTTAATCTCTCCTCGCTCCCCATATTTATACATACAGGTGAAGCCAGAGGGCAAGTTTGAGAGGCTGCACACTTTGTATTTTCACTGCTGATCCACTTCTCTGCTGTAATGTGCCAACTGACCACTTGAACACCACTAAATCACTTATATTGTGTCAAAATGTCTCTTGCTGTGACACATTTGGCTTAACGACAAACTTAAGTGCCTACCTAGTTTATCTTACTCACACCCCTGCTGGTTGTCCATTAAGTGCCTTTCCCTTCACCACTGCTTCAGCGTCTGCTGCTGAGGCAGTCTGCCACAGGTGAACTCATTACTTCAAGCCTCATAGTGTGCCTGAGCAGCAGGTTGAGTCACTGTTCACTTTTGTTCCCTTTCACCTGACAGACTTTCATTAATCATTTTTTGTTCAGTTCATTTTCCCCCAATATTTGGCTTAATAACCATTTTTCATTTATTGTTCTTTTGTCCTATTAATTTGAACATGACAAGCCATTAACTGTAATCCCCTAAATAGGACAGAAATCATTAGAAAGTTCTCTCTGAGTATCAGTGGCTCAATTCCTTCTTTCATTCTTCTCATGGACATCTCAGGAATATACTTTACAATAACAGAATTTAAAGTGGGTATGGGGGAGAATTTGGAAGACGGAAGAAAATGTAAAGATAGAGGTTTAAATAATCTATTTTAGGGAAATTAATTAGCGTTCACACATTTACCTTCTCCAGCCGCGGAGTGCTGGCATACATCTCCAGGTCAAAGTAGAGGGGGGCTTTGAGAAGTAGGGTCACGTTCCCTGCATCTGCTGAGTACTGCAGGTCAGTGACAGGAAGAGAGAAACACACAAACACACGAGACATTAAAATATACAACACTGATATGTATATGTCACCTTCATTCTCTGTGTAATATGAGGTCAAAATAGACAAAGTGATACTGGGTCCTCTTTGGTGCAGAATTTGAGGTGGCAGTGCTTCTAATGCTAAACTCAACAGTTTTAACCCTTTGTATAAAATGTATCAAGTTTCACATATGCAGTATCAGTGTTATAAAGTATGTTAAGTGACGTGTACCTTCGCCAGCAGCTGTGGCAGTATGGGTATGAAGTGTGCAGTGATACGACTCCTGTCTTGTTCCTGGACCTTCTTATCCCTCATACTCAGGATCTAATCCCACATGTACGTTCAGTGTAGACACACACGTGTGAGGACAAAAAGCATTCAGATATCATTAGTGTGTGAACATGTTTCCTACACGTTCAATTAATGTGACCACAGATGAGTAAAGTACCAACATAAACAATAAAAGAATCAACTTTTTTACAACAATGTGAAAATTTCAAAGCTAGAACATGCAACCTTTTGTCTGAAAAACAAAAAATAGGCAGTCAACTTCAAGCCAGCAAAGTTGACTGTGTTGTGTTTCCATTCCAATGTATGTAAATTTTAACCAACTTTGGAGTGAAACAAACTGGACAAACTCTCCAAATGGATGCTTTTGTTTCCATCCACTACATCATACATTATTAGGAGAGGGTTCAAATAGATAAGCAGTAGGTGGCGCCAATTCTCCAGTTGGAAAACCATTATACCATTGCAGAAGAAAAGGCAAAACAAGATGATGTGATGAAAAGAAAACTGGTCAAACATCAAACCGTGAAAAACAATGTAGAAAATATGATAATGAAATATGACATCTAATTTTGTTTCATGTATTCATGTGAGCCATCATGGATGTATTACAGAGCCATGGGAGCGATGAGGAGACTATGGGGTTGGAAGCAGCTGATAGTAGTCAGTAATGAGTTAAATGTCACTAATTTAAAAACGTATTCAAAGTGTTTCCATCTTCCATTATGCACAATAACTCTTTTCCCCCCCAAAAAGCAAAAAACAGCCTAAAGTGAGTGAGACTGAAGCTTTAATCCCCCCATTTCCATCAACCTTCTCAAATGCGATACTTCGAAATGTGCATAAAAATATGTTGAAATGGCATGAATCCTGGGGTAACCAAAAACAAATGTGTCAGCTGCAATGAAAAACAGAATACTAATATTTGCACAAATGATTCATCCTGATGTGCTGTATCTAATTTATTCCTGTTTATTGTCACAATGTTGCATATTGTAGCTCTGAAACTCTGACTTTTTGTTTGACAGGTACATTTGAAGTTAAAACAAAGAATGACATTTCTCTCGCCCCCAAGCTTCACGGTTTCATAAAAGAAGCTAGAATCATCATGTATTTGTCACCACCTTCTTGCCATGAGTTCTCCCAACAGGTGGGGCTGCCTGTGCTGCCTGTCTGATGGTGCACATCATCAGCTCTATGAGAGCCCCCTCCTCCTCATACATCAGACCTGACAATGCACACAGAGGGACAGACAAGTGCAGAGCTGAGTGGGTGGTGGTTGAGACTACACAATGCAGAGACACAGAGGAAGCAGCATTAAGAGTTATATCAATTATTATGGTGTATCAGCATCAAACTGAGCTCTATGCACTGACACAGCTACAACTGCTTGTCGTGTGTTCACACACTTACCTTGTTCCTCACCAGCGTCCTGTAGCAGGAATGCCGTCATAGTCTCCCAGTCTCTCAGCTCAGATCCTGCCACACCCCACAGACTATCCACCAGGTACGCCCCATGCTCATGGAACTGTCAACACAGTGAATTGTTTTAGATTAACTTAACGTCACTGCACAGCTATTAAGCACAAGTGTGTTTCTGAACTACAATGACCATTATTTGTATTACCCATGACACAATGCATAGTTCATAGTTGAAACTCTGTAAAAAGTATTAGGAATTTAGGATGTGTACACATCAACCCAGAGAATTTGACTTGAGACTTCAACACAAAATTTACCCTTCTGAATTTGGCATTAGCATGTTGCTAATGTGCCTATTTCCACAGGCTGGTGTGATGTTGGACTAATGTTGAAATACTGAGAGACAGTCAAGAGAAACTGTGTGAACGTTTAAGTCTCATTTGAAACAACTTAATACTGAGAGTCGTAGAGCAGACGCTGGACATGTTTTTTATGCTCCTTTTCTTGGAAGTTTATACCGCAATGCAAGCTGTATTGGCACTGGGCTTTTCTTATAGACAGAGGCTGGTGTGGCTCTTGTTGAGGTGTGCGTTTGTTTGCTGCTGTACGTAAATTCACCTGTTAGACATGCCTTGAAAGTAATAATATAGCTATGCGTGAAAAAGAAATGCTCAAAGCTGCAGGAATTCATTTGCTTGGCAACACTGTGTAACTTTGATTCGCACCATTTAGGCTACCAGGTAGACTGCACTCAGTGTACTATGGCTGACTTAATTAATCTCAAAGTAATGTCCAGTTTGTTTTCGCCACTGAACAACTGATTGGTTGAAGAGTAGGTAGAGTTTCAATCGAGTCAAGATTTTCTTTGGTTGACTACAGCCCTAAAAAGATTCAACTACACGATTGTCTGTTGTCTGTTGTGCACCAAAATCTGCAACAGTGGAAGAATGTGAAAACTCTTCTCAAGTGACAAATTTTTGCACAGGAAGTCAGTTTAACACAAACAAAAGAAAAAACACATTTTTACATAGCCCTTTTCGATTTATTCAAAATATTTAGATATTTATTAAAAATGAAACTGAAAAATGTGTTTTTTGTCCATCATGACACAAGCCTGTGTACTTTTCAGCTGATCTAAACTAATCTTTGCCGGAGTCACTTCATAGGGAACTCATGATATATATTCATGAGCATACTTGTAATTACGAAAACATAATGGAAAATTATCAAATTCTTGGTAAGGTCAATTATAGAAAATAAAATAAAATTATACATATACATTTTCATAATATTTTCAATTTTATTCTACTTTCAAACATTAGGAAGAGACCGATTATAATAGAGACGAGACGGTTGTAAAGCGACACTACCTCGCTCTGGATGAAGAAAGAGATGAGGATTTGAAGGAAGTCTGCGTTGTCACTTTTATTTTTCTTCCGGTTGTCACTGATAATCAAACCTTTCAGCCTGACACACATAAACATTAAAAAACAATTTGTGCATTGCACATTAAAAATAAAGAAATTAAAAAAGATAAATGCATGGAGAAGGCAAGGAAGGATGAAAATGTACTTGTTGTAGAGGAAGATGCCAGCTGCAGACGCCACACCTCTGTGTGAAGCGTAAACCAGGGGATAAATGTGGCTGCACTCCTCTTCTCTCAGGCCTTCCTCTGTCCATCTGCACATGTAGATCAACATAGTTACACTCACAGCACAAAGTCCAAACCCTGTCATCATCAAGCATTATGATTTTCAGTGATATTTGACTGAACTGAATGATTCCTTGCATCATTTCATGGCTAATTTTTAAATAGCATGATTCTTCTATATTCTAATTTAACAAGCCCTTTAAAGCATATTCCACTTTACATGATAACCCACTCAGTACTACCCCTATGCCGATGTGAGGATGGATGAAGATCTTCAGTTCACAAAACAATCCTGGAGTTTCAGCAGAAAACAGGGTTGCAGCCAAATCCAGTACAATTGCAGTGAATGGTGACAGTTCAAAACGTTAAAAAAAGAACACAAAACAAACACAAAATGTCTCCATCCTGCTCGTGTGGTGTAATCCAAGTGTCCGCGAGCCGCGACATTAAAATTTAACCGCAAAAGATGCCATTTACGCCATGTTTTTAGCCAAAATGTCAACTGTAGCATGTAGCCGGTAGGATGTAAACATGGCTTTGATCTCGTAAGATTTCGTATATCTCTTAATGGATTACACCACACGAGCAGGATGGAGACATTTTTGTTTGTTTTGTGTTCTTTTTTTTACATTTACATTTGGTCGCCATTCACTGCCATTAGCTGCAACCCTGTTTTCTGCTGAAACTCCAGGATTGTTTTGTGAACTGAAGATCTTCACCCATCATCACATCGGCATAGGGGTGAGTACATATTGAGTGGGTTATCATGTAAAGGTGGAATATCCTTTTAAGAACCATCAGTTGAGATTCTGAATGTGATTACCATGTTGTCACCTCTCTTGCTAATAAAACTCCAAACCATCTAATTTACACAGGACTTGACTCAGTGGTGTGAGATGTAGGTCAACGTGATGGATTATGACTCACTCTATGAATCATCAGCAATCCTGACAAAGAGTGGTATCTCAGGAGTAACATGACACTTCTACTGCTGAGAAATTGGGATTGAAATAATTTGTAGACAACCAGGATATATTAGCAGTATTCAGTTATTTAATCTTACATTTCAGGTGAGAATTCTGTTTGGCTGAGCGTGTATCACTTTTCACTTTTTCCATTTCAAAATTCCAGACTTCACCAGACTCAGATTTCCAGACTTCTCGGTAGATTTTTCAGACCATAATTGTAAATAACTATATGTTTATTAAATAAATGAATGATTTTTAAAATCAAACTGTTAACATGTATGTTACAGTCTGACTATGCATGCTAATATGTTGCCAGATATAAATTAGATATAGTAGGGTTTAACATTTTGTGAATTTTCCTTAACCAACAGTTGAGAAAGCTACCATTCGATTAATAAAATACAAAACTAACTTTTTTACTTTTATGATCCATTTATTTTTAGAAATTGTGAATTTTATATTTAAAAAAACAGAATTGGGGCAATAGCCTGGGAACACAAATATTTATATTTATAAATACTTCAATAAATCAAATTCTGTACTGTGTAGAGACCTTTTCTAGATACATAGTTGTTTACTCCACAGTCCTGCAGAGTTTATCATTCACAGATTTGATGCAAAAACTTCTGCCCTGTTAACAAACACTGCTAATATGAAGCAATATGGTGCAAAGACCAGTGATTACCTGGATAAAATAATTGGATGGCATTATTAATAATGCTATAAACTGCATTTGAATTAGGACTGCACAACATGGTAAAAAAAATCATATTGTGATTAGTTTGATGGTTATTACGATATGATTCAAAATTAGTGGAAATAATCATTTTTGCAGGCAAAGGGAGAGCAATTATATGCACATCATGTAGGTGCAAGCCTATCAGACCTGGCGTCAAAGAAAAAAGGTAACGCCTGCACACTTACTCCATTCTTTCATTCGGATCGAAACATTGTCTTCTTTATTAAGCCTTTTGTGGCGAGTTAAGTGTGCAGGTGTTACCTTTTTTCCAATTATAATTTGGCATCACAATTTTTATTTGCACTGAAAAATAATGTGGGATGCCCCAGTAGCTCAGTTAGTAGAGCATCCACTGCCATGTACTGATGCACTGAGTCCACTGCAGTGGCCATGGGTTTGATTTCAGCCTGTGGCTCTTTGCATGTTATCCCACCACTCTCTCTCCCCTTTCCTGTCTTCTCTAAAGCTGTCCTGCCATAATAGAGGCACAAAGCTTCAGGTACTTCATTATAATGCTGTTTTGTCACACATTTTTCCTTTATCCAATAATTGCAGCTTTTGCGATTTGGATACTGCATTAGGCTATATAGCGATTTCCATAATATTTTGATTAATTAATTATTTTGCAGCCCTAATTTGAATGGTTTTCTTTGCAAACAGGAGTAAAGGGCACCTGTATCAGTCAAATTTACAATATTAGATATGTTCTGATCTACTAAAAAGAAATTCCTGTACTGTATGTTGCAGATAGTGGTACAGAGAAGCCACCAGAGACAGAGAAACCCCTCACTGTTGGATCAGCATCAAGAGATTGACCACTTCCACTGCCACTTCTGGTTCCTTGTCCAGCACCATGCTGAGCATCCTCTCCTAGACACACACACACACACACACACACACACACTCAGATATGCAGTGGCACACACACATACAAATGCAGATCATGCCAGCAGACAAACGGGCATAAAAGAGACACGCACAGATATGCCTAAATGTACCCACACCCACGGACATGCAGGCACACACACAAACCCACTGATTAGGCACTAAGCCATGGCATGAAAACCATTTATCTGCTGCAGCACATGTGGCTTAGGAGGGTTTTTATGTGTTTGAGAAGAGCTTATTAACCATCAGTAATTGGCAGCAATTAACACACCCAGACACACGCCCAGACAAAGGAAGAGACATAGCAACAAACAGAAATGGTGAAAAAATAAGGGGAGGGGGTACAAAATTCAGGAGAAAGAGACAAGCAACAAAATAGAAACAATAAGCTGAAACAATAGATTAAAGAGAGATGCTGAGGCAGACAGACAGGAGGGAGAAAAAAAGGCATTAAATGAAGTGTGGGCCCAATCCAGAGGGATGCCTCACTTTAAATCTGTTGGTGAAAAGCTCCAGGCGGCCAATGAATTCCTTCTCTTGGTACAGACCCTGCAGGGCACGCACACACACCAGACGCACTGGACTTTGCTGTGGGAGAGAAGAAGAAGAGCATATAATAACACACCCTCTATAACCTGCATGCAGACTGATGCCGGAGTCTGTTCATAGTGGACAATTCTCTTTGTGAGAGTGTGTGCGATCCTTCCTGTGTCTGTTTGCAGATATTCTACAACGGTCTCTGGAGGGAAAGGCTGCCAAAGCCTATAAAGTATGAATATAAAATAAAGAGCAGCTTAATTTGGAAAACAATTCCCTATACATAGCAGCCCTTGTTATTGCTATCTCCACTGCTGGCCTCCAGAGAGCTGCACACAGATAGCTGCTACCTCTGTGACACATGGTGCTGCCAGCGTTGAGTGGTGAAACTTTCATTTTGTCATGTATTGTCTAGTGTCTAGTCCAGTGTATGTGTTTACCTTGTCATGCAGGGTCCATCCGAGGTATTTCAGACATCCGTCATTGAGGAAGTCTTCAGGGTTCGTTTTCAGCCATATGCCCAACTCCTCAATACAAGCTGCCCGGATGTCAGGCAGCCGGTCCCGATAACGGTGCACAAACACACCGCGAAACATGCCGTTCATCATGGAGAGTACCTCCTCTCTGTTCTCCTGCAGCTATAATGACACACATATGAAAACATGCATATAAACATTAGGGGTATCATGATTCTCCAAATCCATGGTTCAATATTACTTTCAATTTTAAGGTTGCACTTCGATTTAAACTTTTTTTATTTTGCACTGACGGCTATGCCATTGTTTGACTATTGAGTTCAGGTTTCTAAAGCTCAACAGATCACTGGTTTTAAGCCCTGACAACTGTTGTTTACATTTTCAAATTCTTCTTTAAAAAGATAGTCCATATGGTATCAAGTGTGATATAATGACAGGTAAGCTACATGTGTTGTCTTTGAACTGTTTTTTTTTCTGGACATGCACCAGATGCCGCAAGTAGACGAGGGTGGAAAGAAAAACAAAACTAGAATTGCGATTGCGCCTTTTGATTTGATTTTAGAAATTTAAAGCTCATTTTGATCAATTTTCAATTTAATATTGAAAATTTCTGACACCCCTAATAAACATGCACAACTAAGACTGTGAACAAATCAGCAGCCCGGTCACTAAAACTCCTCTCCATGTGTTTAACCTCTTTCACATACAGTCTGTGGGTCAGCCGGGGCGATCATCTCTCATTGCTGTGAGGCAAAGCAGGCAGTCAACCCTCACATTTAATATGTTCCTCATATCCACTGTTTTCAGGTTTAATAGTGACTAAAGATTAAATTTCAACCATTTCACCATCAGTCTATATTATTCCAGTGATCGATATCAGTGAGGTTGGGAGAGATAATATTGTTTTCGCCAAACCATCATCACGGACACAAAACATCATACAAAAGCATCCTTTGTTTTACTCCTAATGCGACTTCACCAATCTTAAAGGGATATTTCAGACTATTAAAAGTGGGGCCCTAAGAGATACTTAACCACAGTCAGTGTATTACCTACAGTAAGATGACAGTCACCACCTCCCTAGTTTAGAGAAGCAGAAAGGAGTCCCAGTGCAGGAAACTAGTTCCAGCTGCTGTGGACGGGGTCAGTAGCAAAGCTTATTTTAGCCACCTAAAGGACCACTACAAAAAAATCAACATGAGTTCAAGTATTTAGAACATTTTCTCCATTTCACCTTCCCATCAGATGGCCTTTTCAGTCAGGGAACTGCCGTTTTATAAGCCAAATACTGCTCTCTCCAAAGCCACCAAAATCAGCAATTTCACCTTGCGGAACATGTTTTATTCTAACAAACACATTTTTAAAACACCACAATAAGACAGAAACTAACAGATTGAGGCAGTGGTGGGACCAGTAGTCCTGTGTTCTGCCAGGTAAAATTACTGTTGTTTCTGGAGTCTGGTTGCTTTGGAGACATTTGTCTTATTTTCCCATCTCAAAAGGCTGTGTGATGGTGAGGTAAAGCAGTGAAATTATTCTTAATATAGCGTACACTTAAACTGATATTAAATTTTTTAGGTGGGCCTTTTCAAGTGGCTAAAATACGCTTTGCTGCTGACCCTATCCACAGCAGTACATTGCTTAGGTTGCGTGCTGGTGCTCCTCTCTGCTTCTCCAAACTGGGAGCGTGCCGACCACAATCTACAATAGATAATACACTGACTTTGACATGCTGTCCTTCATATAAAGTACCGGTTTTTATTATGTTAGAATTTCTGTGTCTTACAATGCGTAAGAACAGCGAGTGCATTCTGGCTGAACACTGTAGTGGGAAAATTATATGCTGAAATTTGTGTTTTGTTCCTCATAGTTGCTTCTCATGTTCTATCAGACAATAATTGGTTGCTCGTCCTTGAACACACAGCTGTTCTCTCTTTGGAAGAACAACTTCTGATAACACAAACACATCCTGACTCTCCTGATAAGCACTGCAGGTTCATCCTGACCCAACCTCCTTTGTCTCTTTACCCTATAAAACAGATGTACATTGTTGACTCATTATCAGTTCCTTTTACACTTTGTGTGATTGTGTGCTGATCCTTTGCAAAGTTAAAACACAATTTTGGTCATCGTGCCTGTCTTTATTTTCAGATTTCCCACCACAATATTCTCTCTTCTGCTAAAGGCTCTGGATAGTGAAACATAATTTTTTGACTTATTTTACTCAGAAAATCTATTTACTATTACAACTATATGTATTTATCTATTTGTTACTAAGAATCTACTAAAATCTGCTCAAAACAGTTTGCACGATAAAAAAAATGTCTTAAATATGTATTTTCAGTACTATTGCTTCAAGCCCAGACACTGGCCCTTGGCAATGTTCTGTGCATGCTAGATTTTTTTCTGTAAAGTTGATGTCACTTCACTGCTTTAATGTTCTCACCTACATGCTTAATATGTAAGTGGTGGTGTGTCTGCGTTCAGGCCACTGCTTGTGGATGTGCGTCTATGTGTCACCTCACTGATGATGGCCTGCAGCTCCTCCAGTCTGTCAGAGGCTCTGTCATGCGCCCTCTTGCTGTTCTCTGTGTCGTATCGCCGTTGGGTGGTCTGCAGCTGAACAGACACCATCAGAGCTACTTCCACCAGGCCAGTCATCAACTTCATGGCTTATAGAGGGGAAAAAAAACAGACTGACAAGGCTAGAAAATACTGACAGAACAACGTATAAACAGGGGTCCATCTGAGGGGGAAAGACAGGTGATGTTTCTCATAGGGTTATACACAGCAGTCCTCAACAGCATGTGTACAATAGTTGCATTAACTGCACATTCTTGCGTCCCTTTTAATTTCCTACAATATAAAAAGTAAATCCTTGCCAATAATGTATTGTACGTACCAGCCTAATCACATGATAAGCTGTTTTCATTTGGTTGAATGGAGAGAGGAAATCACATGGATGAGCAGAGTTTTGAAAGACAACAATAAGAAACAACAAAAGCAAGTTCTACAAGAAGAGTACACTCTGAAAAACAAAAGAACATCTCTAGTAACTAACAAAGATGTCATCTGAATGAAGCCTTTTGTTCTGGTTCCCAGAAGAGCAGGAGAAAAAGCACTGTTATCACTGACATAGAATGCAGGTTCACAGCACTGGCCATTTGGCTATGGTGTAATTCCTGCCCTGCTAAAGCAAGTGAAAAAAAACGTTCCCCTGAATTATTTTTGTGTGTGCATAGCCTTTTATATTTTATGTGCCTTTAGTGTAGCAATGTGCTTACCAAGCAGGGTACTGGTGTGTCTGAAGGCTCTGACCTGGGAGTCAGACAGGCCGGTGAGCAGGGCCAGCAGCAAAGGGAAGAGGTACTCATCATAAATGAGGCTGTTCTGACAGGAGCGCACCAGAACACGAACAAACTCGCACAGGCCGGCTTTGAAACGCTTCAGCTGGGGGCCGGGGGCGGACAGAGGATAGTTCACTGAATCCTGGAGGATGAAAGGAAACAAGTCAAAATGGAGGAAACATTTTGCACTGTGCTTGGTATTGTTATCTGAGGCTGATGCCTGTGTTTGGCTCTGCTAGTGACAATTACATCAGTTGAAAAACAAAGTGATTAGCTCATTAATGTGTCCATTTATCAGCATTAGACTTTAATTAGTGCGTGCCATCACGCTGTACCCCATTGTTCCGATCATAATCTCCTGGGACATTGAGGTTATTTGACTTTCTCAGCAAATTCCAGCTTGATTATTAGAAGCAAGAAGGGATAAAGACTTGGAACTAGATTCAAACTTGCAGATCTAAAGGAGTAACCTTGATTTTTAGGATTCAATCAAACAAATCTAATTTTTTTTCTCCCTTTTCTCACCTCATTGAACCCTTTGGTTAATGTACTGATGATCTCAGCATTCTGCATGCTGTCAAACATCTCTCTGCTAACCACACCTGAATAAAAAAATTAAACATATGGAATTAAAGTGAAATCATTAACTGAACATAGATACAAGCAATACAGCAATAATTTTGGTTCTATTTGACCCAAAAGTTAAATTATGTGCTCGGATTTCTTTTCATTTCCATTCCACTCTCACTAAATATTGATATGGTGTGGTGACAATCGACAGAGGATTAACACAGCATCTAGACACTGCATCGTTACCATACTAAGAGATCAATATTTGACTGCTAATCATTGCCTGAGCTGAAATTGGAAAGATAATCTCTTGAACTTTGACTCCCACTCCTCGTCCTGTGAGCTCCCTCTTGACCTCTGACCTTTGCATCCGCAGGCCTGAACAATGAAGTTGACAAGCACCAGCAGACCCGCCTTTTGGCTTCGCTTGTAGCTGTCCAGCCACTCATCCACCACCGTCTGAAGATTGACAGGGAGATAGCAGCCAATGAGAACACATGGCTCAGATCAAAGAGTATACAGATACAACAGCAGTACATCATTTGAATAACGTTATGATTCCAACTTTAACATTTCCTCCAACCACTGGCCTTCCATATTTTTCTCAGTAACATATGGGGGTCTGTATGTGCGACTTTATTCCCTCGCTTATATTTTCTGCCCATTTTAAATTCCAATTTTTTTTTCACCATCTCCTTTGCATAATCACTTTTGGCAACCATGGCGCCATTAGACATAAAAAGACACAGCTTTTAGAACATCTGTTGTGTTAAAAGATATTTGGAGACATGCTAAATGAATTTCAGTCTGCAATCGTACCAAAGCAATACAGTCTGAGGATTACATACAGAATGCACAAATCCCCAATCATAGACATGATTTCGACCCTACTCTTTTACTGATGTGCTTTAACACAAGACAAAAATTGGCACCCTAACTCATTGTCTTTGGTCATGCAGTAAGGTGCAAAGGTACTGGTCCAATGTGCTACCTGAAATAGAAAAACTATTGGGTTCAGAACTGGAATGGGCCTTATGTCCCTCATCCTGGGCCTCCGAAGCCAATGTGTGACATGAGAGCACAATTAGAGACTATTCTGTATTGTTGCTTATGTTGCAAGGACGAACCTCCAACTGATAAAGGTTGGCAAAGAGCACTGTTTGATTTAGTACCATTAGAGTAACTTATATCTATATTACATTCAAAAATAGACCAATTCTATAAAATCTGGGAGCACTATTTGATTAGATAGATTAGATTCTAATATCATGCTGCAGGGATTTTCTTGATCGCTTCCATTCCACATTATTATTGTAACTTCTGGTATTATGTATAAGAGTCTGAGCTGGCGTTCTGTGTTTTTGGCATGTTTGTGTTTTCATAGTTTGTCCATCTTTTACTTATGAAAGTGAAAACCAATAAACACATTGTTAATAAAAGAACATCTGTTGTATTCATAACAGTGTAACATATTTAAAGTGTAATAAAATAGAAATGTAGTAGAAGAAATGTGGAGGAATAATTATCCTAGAACCAATATTTTTTTTGGGTAGCAGAGCAAAATTTCATGAACTCCAGTTTGCCAGTTTTGCTGAATGTGCTGTATAAAAAGTGGGCCTTCACCCAGAGTCGCCATCTGCATCGTGTTGCTGCTCTATACTGTAGTGACAGATTCTTTTTATTGCTGCTTACCATGCTTTTTTGTCTTTCTATTGTTATGTGACCCTTCTTTTCCAGTCTTTAACCAGGAAAGAGTGGGCACGGCACAACAATGGCTGGGACGGACTCATACTGTCAATCATTGACTGACACAACCCAATGAAAACACTTTTTCCTCTTCGCATATCAAAGGCAATTCTGTAGGGTCACATCAGTCAGCCACTGACAGCAGATGATAATCTCTCATTGTTGGTTCTTAAGCCTGTTTCTCTTCTCATTACACAAGCCTCCTTCAGCACCTCCCTCCCTTCATGTGTTTTCCTCTGCACCCCCTTCCCCCTCTGCTCTTCAGCTCAGGGTTTGCTCACCACCAGGGCACTCTTTCCAGAGCAGACCGCATAATAGATATCCTCTGCGCTGATGCCCTGGTTCCCCTCGTCCACAGGTTTAGGAGAGGTCTGCCTGCCCCTTGTCCCCCGGGATTGCGGCTGCTGCTGCAGGGAGGGGTCTGGAGGCGTCGGGATGGGGCTACTGCTAGGCCTGGACGTCACCCTCAATGCAGCTTTACGCCTGGGTCTCTTGGGTGGCTTGAGATGAAAGAGAGATGGGAGGGCAGCTAAGCAGGGGATTTAGAGTGAATTGATGTAGTCAACTGAATTAGTGGTAGCCATGGCAAGATAAGGTGTAGCCTTGAATCAAATGACTACCAGAATATTGCAGTTATGACTCAGGTTAAGCTTTCCTAATCTTCTGTAAAGACCTGAGAGATGATCGATATTGATACAACTTGACTCAATACCATAAAATTACCAAGCTTAGACAAGGTCATAGCTAGGGATGCACAATATGGATTTTTTTTTTCCAGCTGATACAGATCACAGATAATTACCTGCTTCTCATGGCCAATACCAATAAAATAACCAACACTTTTGTGTTTTTTGTATATTAAAAGAAGTTCATATAACCTGTAGTTTAAGAATACCCGAGGGAAGGAAAGGCTCACATGTAGTGAGTAAATATGGATGATTCAATAATCCATCGCTCTTACTGAACAAAATCTTACTGTCAGGGGGAGGCTTGAGCTTACATATTCTAACATCTAAATGAAAATGAACTGTGAACTGAGAATAGGATCATTTACCTTAGGTCCAGACACTGTCTTTTTACTCCGCTTTGTGGCTTTCATCGTGGCCTCATAATCACTGCCAGAATCTGAGAAGTCATCCAACTCCTGAAGACTAATAAACAAATAAGAAAACTGAATCAAAACAAATCTCAGCATTAACAAAAAGTATATCTAAGGCCAACAAGACTAAAGGCTGGGTGATAAAACTGAGAAATCCATCGCAGTAAAGTGTGTCATTTCAGTCAATATAGATAATTATTAATTAACAATTGTTTTAATTAAAAAAAGTAGAAAAACATGTTGAATTTAACCACTTAATTTTGAATTTATCCACGCATTGTGTGGGCAAGTCAGTTAGTGAGGGGCTCCCAGTGTCCCCCACATAATTATTATTATGTATTATTTGTATTTATTTCGTTTGTCCTATTTTTCTAAAACCTCTTTTTCATGGTTCTGACTGTACTTTAGATTGTGTTTCAGCACTGCCTGTTTTAGATACATACTGTTTTTATGATGCAAATATTTGAATCATAGAGGATGGCCCTGTGTTTTTCTACAGCTAATCTGTGTGCAAAATTTTCAAGTAGTAAAATATGTGCGGATCACAAATGCCTGCCAGGCTCTATAGTCACCGGAAACAGAGGGTTTTGTTTGACTTTGTTACGTGAGTTGTTAGAGTTGAGTTAGCTAAAACACATTCAGATGGCCAATTAAAAGATTAAGCTAGTTAGCTGGGTTCAGTTAACTTTACCTGTCCAAAAGCGGAGTCTTCAGTTGCCATTTTCGGTCAAAACAGCACCGCGGGTGGTAAGACGGTTTTGAATTGGACGTCTGTAGATCTTTGCTCACTTTTTCAGAGGGGAGACCTGCTGTGCTGGAGAGGAGACAAATTTGTAATAACGCCAAAACGTAAAGTCTAAATGGGATACCCAGTTGCAAAATCTCGCGAGACTTGTGCGCTCTGTTGTACAAATCTGCACCAGTGAGTATAATATAAATTAATTATGCTAAATAATGTGACGGCACGATGGTTAAGATCTGCTTAGGTTTAAGTACAAAAACCCTTGATATGATTAGAAAAAAGGTCACGGTTTTAGTTGTCTCGCGAGATCTGGGGTTCCCATGTAGAAACTAAGCCAAACCGAGCTAGCTAGCCCCGATGAACCGTAACATTCGCTTAACTAGATACTTCAATTTTTATTTTAATCCCTTATCGGACTTACAACTACAATTCAAACAACCTAGCTACTTAGATAACAAAGTTAGTCGAACAACAGTTATATAGGTCTGACTAACAAACATGTCGTGAAACAGACTGAACGAACTCTCTTCGTTTAGCTAGAGATCTGGAGGTTTTTAGCTTTTAAGATGGTCGCCAACGACTAACCACAAAAAACCATCATTATCGAACAAATTAATACATGGTTTTACCACCCGACAGTATAATTATCGTACTTTTCCCTCTCTTTTCTTGAGCCGTAGATGTTCAGTGGCGCATAAGGTATACAAAGTAATTCTGATTGGCCGGCGCCCTCTCAGATCAGATGATGATTGGTCCCTCTTGAAGGTCACTTAATGGTTATTGGTCACTTTTAATACGTGGTGAGTAGTTCTGCTTTGTAGGCACTAGGAGGAAAATGTAGAAAACTGAACATGTCAGTGGAACCACTGTAAATTTTAAACGTCAGAGTTCAACTTATTTTAAATATTGCTGAATATGTGTATAAAATACACCTGTAAAATATTTGAGGTTAACTTGCTTTATACTCTTTATGTATGTATGTCCTCTATAAATTTCTATATTTACTGCCATATACTTTATTGTATCCGTTTATAGCTTTTCAGCCTGTGTGCTCTGTGTCTGTCTGTCTGTCCAGTTTTTAGGACCCTGAGGTGGATGGCTCAGCTGCTCCTCGCCCTTCTCTCCCCAGTTGGTGCTCCTCTGCACGGTCCATTGTTCTGTGTTTGATGGACTATGACCAGAGTCAAACCAGCCAGGCTGAAACACACGACTTCTGGTCCGAACCTTCAAAATAAAACAATAAGGGGAGTGAGACATTAAACCCTCAACTGGACATTATTCCTGAATATAATTTAAATTCTGATTGTATTTTTACTGTATAATAATAATTATGAAAACTGGAAGATCAAATTTTGGATAAAATTAAGTGCTTATTGTGCTCAGCAGTGTCAGCAAGCAGCAGCATTATTAAACTTCTAACAGCAGAAAAATCTATTTAATGGAGCCCATACACAGTACTTGCAAGACGACTTTCACAAAAGACAGACATGAAATAGTACAATAAACAGAAGTATTCTGTTCCATACAGGTCAAACAGTCAAGGTGCTGATATTGTGCACGCTGATTCACTAGAAAGGCTCTGCTACACTAACTGGAACAGGACCTGAATTAGTATCACTGGCAAACCTGTGTAAACCCTAATATTTCATATCAATATGCCTGTAGAGAAAAGGACTTACTATTGCTTAAAAAAGATGTGTTTCTGTCACTTTGTGTGGCTCAGCACATTTAAACAGTGACAAATATTCTGAAACTTTAGTAAAGAATCATTTAACATGTCCTATAGTACTTAAAATTGAATGGTGTGAAATTAGAACCCTTGTACCATGACAGTTATCCAGAAAAAAACATATTTGTAATTGGTCTGAATAGGTCAGCACAGGTTTAGCTTATCCATTCATGACTCTCATGACAAAACCATGAATGGCGTTACCATTTTCAGGCCCTCTAGAAACAGTGTACCCTTCAGGGTCTTCCTGCCTGTCTGCTATCAATTTGAGTTTGATGCAAGTCCAATCTGACTCTTATTACTTTAAGTATAAAAAATAATAACACAGTCTGTTAATACAGCAAACATTATTTTAAACTATACTGCAGTAGATAGTGGTCATTTCCTAAAAACCTAAAATGAGATATCTTAACATGGTTTTGATTTTTGGACAATAGGCTTCACAAACCAGTTTGCCACTGCTTTTAATTACTTTGCTGTAAGGATTCTAATCTTTTGGAACAGGAACATAGACTAGGGAATTCAACACATCAGCTATTGCCTTAGGCCTCAAGGGCCCCATAAAATGCCCCATAAAGATTTTTAAAATGTTTTGATGATTACCTATATCTTTCTAAAAAAAAAAAAAAAAAACATACATTAACTGTTCATCAGAGTGCTTAATTCATGAGGGCCTCCCCACTATTCCATGATCTTCACAATCTGCAGAATTTTTCAAAAAGACTGCAGCCAACTCATGTAAACAAACAGCTTGGCAAGGTGTGCAGACTGTTGAAAAATGAACAAAGCTGCCCCAACAGCACTGAAAAAAGAAGGATACTAAAATATAATACCCATCCCAGCCACAGCCAGTTCACCCTGCTGCCATCTGGCAAGAGATACAGAGGTATCCACTGCCAAACCACCACACCACAGATGAGCCTCTATCCTGAGGCTGTGAGACTCCTCAAGTCATCCTCATCCATTAATATGTATACTTTTATGACTTATTATTTATTAAAGGATTTTAAAAGGGTGAGAACAAGGGGTGGCTGTGTTTGCCTTAGGCCCCCAAATGTCTAAATCTGTCCCTGCTTTTTATTGGTTGTATTTCTTTTACATCAGGTCTAGGTGTCTTTATATGGCTTACGGAAAAAAAAGGGATTTGACTTGTTGAAAAATGCTACAGAAATAGACTTGCCTACGCTTTTATTTTGAAAACCGTCACTTTTCCGGTGTTCTCCTGCTGACTCCTGTGGTCTTGACTCAGTTCTGGCTGTGTGATGATGCTGAGGGACGGGAGTGCCCCATTCAGACTCCCCTCACATTTACGTTCAGGAGCGGATCTCCCAGAAGGATAAATTAACTGGACGCGGTCGGTGGAAACATATGTGTGATGTAAAAAAAACAGCCTGGATGCATCTGTTCACTTCACTTCTCTGGAAAACCATGCGTGTTTTAAACGACTGACGGATCTGGGATACTGTTATTACTTTTGCGTGCATTTAAACCGGCTATTCATTCATTCATTTATTCATAAAGGTGCTGCACCCTTTTAGTCTGGTTTTTTATAGCTATAAACCCCCCTCTCCCTCTGCTGCTGTCGCTTTCTGAGTCCTACTGCGGAGGAGGATGGATACCCGGCTATCTTTCCCCAGGTACCCGCTGCTGGTGCTGCTCTGCGCGGTCTGTGCGCTGTCGGGGACCCGGAGCCCCGTGGCTGCTGCGGGGAGGAGCTGCGCCGACACCCGGCAGGTGTACTCGGAGAAGGGGTACAGCACGGGCACCGCTCCGCTGACCCAAATCTCCGGTAAGACATCCAAATTATATAATTAAAACAGTTTTTTGGACTCATGCAGAAGAATCATACAAGCTTTTAACAAAATGTAAGATGCATGTCGCTGCACATATGTAGGTGCGTCAGCACGCTCCACTTTGTCTCAACAGGGATAAAAAATACCACTCTGCACATTAAGGTCACTATAAACTCGCTGCACACTATGAGTCATTATGTGAACAGTAATATTACAGCAGAAAATATCTTCAAATGGCATAAACAGTACAAATCATAATAGAAAAGTGCTATCTAAAAGTGCGAGGTGGCTCAAAACTCATTAATAAGCATTAGAGACACAATGTGGGGAATATCATGGTGAGTTTTCCTCCAGAGAAATAATGCAGGATGGTGATTTAAAACAAATTACACCAGCCCCCTCCTCCTCCTCCTCCTTCCCTCTGTGCTGTTTAAATAGGATGATTAAGGGGATGAGCAAATTGCCAACACCGGTGCAACAAAGAACCTCGCCCCTAATTAGTCTTTGCCTACTGGCCCAATGTTAAATCCCTGCCTGCATGTGCCCACAGGCTCTGCTCAGTGGTGATAATCTTATCAGCTGAATGAAAAAGATATCATGTGGATTACACACAGTTTTGGATGATGTGAAGTTTTGGTGAGAGTGGAGAGGAGGAGGCGTAGAGTGGGGTTTAGGTGGTTTAAATGTGGATGTCTGACAAAGTGACGGCTGCACATGAGTGTCTGAAAATGTAGCCTACTTCATGGAGGGTTCAGCCTTGCATGTAAATCAGTGAGAGAATAACAGTGTGTGTGTGTGTGTGTGTGTGTGTGTGTGTGTGTGTGTGTGTGTGTGTGTGTGTGTTATCCCCAGACATACATTGAGTTTTCACCCAAAAAAGTAAAAAAAAAAAAAAAGAAAGAAAGAACGAAAGAAATATGCCTGAAAATGCAGATCTCTAATGTGTGAGGGTTCATTTAGTGCCAATTCAGCTCGGTGCAATATTGATTGATTTAGTGTGTGTGTGTGTGTGTTTGTGTGTGTGTCTGTGTGTGTTTGTGTTGGGCTATCACTGCCTGAGTCTTGGCTCACCGTCCCGTGGGCCAGGGGAGCAGATGGCCGGGAGAGTGAAGGATGAAGAGAGGCAGTTTAGAAATGGAAATAGAGGGATGAGAGAGGGCTAATAGTGAGACACACAGAGAGAACAAAAGAGGCAGACAGGAACATCAGCGAGGGTGGAGTTGGGATTGACACTTTCCACTGTAATAACAGCAGTAATATTCATGTTAGGTGTAAAAAGAATAATAGAAACAAAGAATTCTAACCTTTTCCACATTCACTGTGCTGTTTTTTTCTCTCTTCTCTCTCCCCCTGGTTGTCGTTTGCATATCATTACCTCTGACATATCAAAGAGCCAACCTGAGCTGACAAAGAAAGACAGATTGAAGCTGAATAATTCATGCAGGGAAATTACAATTTTCTTTCACGCCCTTATCTTTGATAAGATTTCCCCACAGTTACTGAACAGACTGATGAGTGGTGGAATTGACTTCCTCACTAAAACATCTGCTTTGACCTGATAATAGAACTGACATTAGAGAGAATAGGACTTGGTTTTCGCTGGAGTAACTTTATTTATCCTCACCGGCAGCATGGTGGCTCAGTAGTTAGCGGTCATCTCACTCCTAAGGATGTCAAAAGTATCGATACTTCAATACTTTGTCAATATCACATGATTAAAAACAATACAACACTAACATTCGACTGTGTAACTTTTATGCAATCACCTGCGTATGTGCATGCTATCAATAAACCTGGACCTTGTCCGCAGCTAAGCTTAGATACTACGGGACCCATCAGCCTAATATGTGGGCACATTCGTGACTGTATGCTGAAGGACTTTTGTGATTCACAATTTTTTAAAAACTTTAATTCCTCCACACCATGGCCAGTTTTTGTGCCATCCCATTCTTGTGAATGCGATATCTCAAGAATGCCTTGAGGGAATTTCCCAAAAGTTTACACAAATGACCACTTTGTTCAAGAATGAACCGATCAGATTTTTGTGGTCAAAGGTCAAAGTTGTTGTGACCTTATGTCCATCCCATTCTTGTGAACATGATATTTCAAGAATGGCTTGAAGGGACAGTTCACCCTGAAATCAAAAATACATATTTTTCCCCTGGCCTTTAGTGCTATTTATCCATCTAGGCTATTTTGGTGTGAGCTGCAGAGTTTTTGGAGATATCAGCCATTTTAACACATATTAACAAATTTGCAATGAAGCTTATGGAGAAATGCTGCTGATGGAGAAGTTAAAGGTAGCTCAGTAACCAACAGTTAACGGTACAGATGAATGTGGGCTCACTATTTGGCAAGCATCAGGTCACTGTTGTACATTTTGTCTGATGTGTTGTCACAGCTTATTAATGTTTTATATGTTTATATGTTCTATGTGTTTACAACCTATGAAATAACTTAATAATAAACCATTTATGAATCATTTATAAGGGTAGTCTTATTGTAAAGTGGTAACCAATAATCTAATTTCTAAACATGCGTGATTGAGCCTAACCCTTGTTTCTCTCTTGTCTTGGTTTTACCTTTGGTCTTCCAGGTGAGCACCTGCGGCTCTGTCCTCAGGACTACACCTGCTGCTCCAGTCAGATGGAGGAGACGCTGGCCCTCCAGAGCGAGAGGGACTTCCTCAAATCTGTTGAGGAGAACAGCCAGTTCCTCTTGACCACTTTTACCCAGCGACATCGCAGGTTTGATGGTGAGACTCAGAGGCTTGTACAGTTATTAATCATGTTCATTGGGAACATCATCTGGTTTGAAACTGGTTTAAAAATGACTCCTCTTGAAGCCCCAGTGGGGACATTAAAAAAAAAAAAAGACTGTGCTCAGCTTCTCCTCCTGTCACCCTCCCTACCAGTGAGTGGCGATGAGTGACAGCTGCTTAAAAACTTATTTAGGATCTCCGCCCGCTCAGTTCCTCTCAGATGGTCAGATATCTGAGCTACAAAATTAACTTTGGAAGCTAAAAGCACAGCGATGCATGCATATTGCAGAAAGACTAGCATGGCTTTTATTTATGTTTAATCAAAGACGGAAAGAGGAACTCCAACAATTTTAATATTGCACTTTCATAAAGTTGGGTGACTCAGAAGAGATGGTTTATGGTCACAACTGAAGCAGGAGAGGTTCATATATCCTGATATTTAGTCTCTAGTATGGGTTAAAGGGCTAATTT
Organism: Lutjanus argentimaculatus; assembly: GCA_034769285.1. Lineage (NCBI taxonomy): Eukaryota > Metazoa > Chordata > Actinopteri > Lutjaniformes > Lutjanidae > Lutjanus > Lutjanus argentimaculatus. The sequence continues at coordinate 11,909,145 of JAWZSL010000006.1, read as the reverse complement.
GGGTTATTTTCTGTTATAAATTTGTAGTCACAAAGCCAAGCTAAGCTAACTCTGATGACGGCATAATGACATCATTAGCGATATCATTTACGTGCTTCCTTTTCTTAGCCACAAAATTCATTATTTACAGTTTTCCAAGGCAGAGTAGGACTAAACATGGCCAGTCAACTGAAAAAATCAGTGGAGTATCCCTTAAAAAAATGGCCAATGTGGGAAACCTAACTAGACGGCTTCAGTGACTGCGTTTCAGAGATTTCAACCCACGCTGTCTCAAATTCTGTATGCATGGCTGAAGGTTTGTAGCAACCATGGCACAGAGCTGAATTTACACTTTCTCCTCCTACCTGCTGTGGACTGCTATCACCTTTTTTTCCCTCCTCATCGCTTTATATAATGTACGCGATGAATCATTTAAACACGCCGATGGAGTGGGAGACCGCATATGAGTCCTAAAGTCGTAAATAGTACATGTTGTTAGACTCATTTACCAGTGTGCAGGATCTGATGTAACTGTCCTTGTGAGCTGTTAATCCTGGTGAGGAGGGGGCTGACTGAGTGCCTACGTGCGTAGAAACCTGGCGCAGATATTAGAAGAAAACAAGGTGGGTGACAGATTAATATCTAATCTCTGCTTTTCCTGCTGTCTCTGTGCAGAGTTCTTCAGAGAGCTTATAGACTTGTCAGAGAAGTCTATGAACCAGATGTTTACCAAGACCTACGGCCGGCTCTTCACCCAGAATGCACTCGTCTTCCAGGAGCTGTTCGTGGAGCTGCGCAGATATTATTCTGGTTAGTTTCGTTTATATACCCCATCTTGTGTATGTACATCTTGTGTAGGGCCAGATTTGAAAAAGTACAGTGCCGAGGGGTTGGACTTTTACATTTCCTGTCTGACTTCTAAAGTTAAGAATTTAAATCAGTAAAATAAGGCACCTTTTCATTTTTTGGGAAAAAAAGACATAATATACAAAAGAACAGGAAAAAGCTGAGCTGCCACTCTGCCAAATGCACCATGTTCGACTTCACCAGTACAGACCGTATTATAGTAGTAGCTTTCTAGCTGCTAGCTATGGTTGTGGGCCAGTCACACATTGAATTAAATTGAAGAATGATTGCAGTGATTGGCTGTGAACATCTGATCTAGTTACAAAAAGCATTGAATGCAGGTATTGTTTGACTGGAGAAGTTTTGATACTATTCAATACTGGGTTATTTCAATCAGTACCTATAAAAGTATTGAGTACTGATACCCAGCCTATCTAAAATGTAATACAAAAAAGTAACATTTTTTGATAGCTAGCTTAAAAGAGGGGTATCCTGGTTGGTTAATTGGTTTAAGATGCATATTATGTAATTGAAAGATCCTCAATTTTGGCTGTTTGACCTTAAGTTAAAGCAAAATGCCCCAAACTGAAACATGATGAAAAAAAACCCTCATCCTTCTTTTATTGCATTCAGCTGGTAGAAGAATGCTCACAGCCTGAGCCAGCCTCCATCAGCACTTTGAAGAATGAATAAATGCGGAGAAGTATTTATGAAACCTGTTTGGCAGTACTCTGGTTAAAGTTGGTTTGAAGTAGTCTGGTAAGGAGCTGTGATGGTTCCTTGTTGTACTGGCAGCTGAGTGTAGTTTTATCACTCCACAGCCTCTCTACACAGCAGAAAAGAGGCAGCATTGTCTTTTGATGGAGATTTGAAATGCCAAGAAGAATTGGAGAAAAAAAGAGAGTGAGAGGGAATTGGAATCCCACGGATGACTGTTTCTATTTCTGTTCAGCATCGCCCGATTTTGGCATGACTGCCGCTCAGCACTGGCGAGTCTGTCTGCAGGCTGTTGCTGCTTAGTCAACCTGTCTTTGTCTGCCAAACAGCATGTATGGCTAATTTGAGGTTGTATAGTAGACTGCAGATTGGAGAGTTGCATATTCAGAGTCTGTCTGCCAGCTGACTAATGTACAGAGACTGAGGAGCACCACCATATAAGGAAGAAATAAATGGGGAAAAACAGTCAACAGAACACAATATAAAAACACAACATAAACAGTGAAGGAGAAAAAAAAACATTGGATTCTATGCAGTCGGTTCAAGAAAATGTGTCAATTAATTTTTACTTTATCTGATTAAAACATCTTGTGGCAGCTTGCATCTAGGAAAGTGGTACTACTGTGCACAAGGTACAATGGGTTTCATGCAAGAAGATTTTTGTTTTCGTATCTTAAATTTCTCTTACCTTTGTTATACAGTGGGCTCGTATGAATATGTCATGTCAGATTCAGCAAATGCTTGTAACTTCAGATAACTGCATAATGATCTGCCTGTGCATATCTGAGTGCACATTCATGAGAGTTGTAAATTAGTATAAATAATGGCCCAATAATACCATATATGGCTGCACTTCCTGCTCCATATGTCAGGAAGAATTAATTCATGAAAAAGGTATCAAGGAGTGAAAAGGAGAATCTCACGAGTTTGGAGTTTAACGTCCTGCATTCAGAGATCCATAAAGGAAGATCTGCCATTTTAACAGCAGCAACAGTGGAATTCAGAGACCTGTTACAGCAAAGAAACATGAAAAATGAGCAATGTTACTTGGTGGTTGTACTGTCAGTGAAATAAGAAGCGTCTCGATGAAACTGACTTCAAAGAAAAAAAAACACGTCTTGCCACAGCAAGGCGATTGATGACTGAAATGGGAGGAGGGGGCTAAGGGGAGGTTTCCATCTTGCAGACAAAGGACAGACTAAGTGCAGATGATCCCCTGGACTAAGACTTCATAAACCTGCATGTGCAGATATACAGCTGATGCACCTGACAGTAATAGTAACACACCATTGAATTAATGATGAGATGCTTTATGTGTAATTTTACAGTTTTATTAGAATATGAAATGTAGTCAAACAGGATAATGTCAACATAATTATGAAGTGTAATTTATTTTTCAAACTCAAAATGTCTTCAAACTAATGAAATATACAGTCATTAGTGAAAAACTGGATAACAGCAGACTGACTGCACATGAGTCTACGACAGGTCTTGATCACTTGTAAATTGTGTTTGTATCTGAAAGAAAATTCAAAATACGAAAAAAATAGGTGAATATCAATCAAAAATTTGGTCTCAATTTGTTATTGTTATTTGTAATTGTTCTTATGTTAGTCAAAAGGTGTATGACTGGTGGTAGGATGACTAAATGTTGTGAATGAACATTGTTGACCACACCTCAGCCTTTTCCCAAAACACTGAAGTAAACTTATATTTTCACTTCATCACCACAGCATTTAAAGGTCGTGTGTGTACGACTTTATTGGCAGAATAAGGCAGAAGTGGAGTATGATATTCATAATGTTTTCATTTGTGTATAATCACTTAAAAATAAGACTCATTTGTGTTTGGTTGCCCTATGAGCAATTAATATCTACAAAGGCTGCAGGTTCTCTTCCACAGAGTCTGCCATGTTGCACCGCCGTGTTTCTACAATAGCCCAGAAAGAAACAACCAAACACTGGCTCAGAATATCTTTGGGTTGTGGGTAAAACATGACATTTTGAGGACCTTGGGTTTTGGGAAACACCGATCGACATTTTTCATCATTGCATGACGCTTTATAAACCAAACAACTAATTGATTATTCAACAGATTAATCAACAGATTAATCAACAATGAAAATAATCATTAGTTGACACGGCCGCTTTGGTTCCAAAGGCAAACCTGCAATGTTTGGGGGCCAACTGGGAACCAACTTTTCAGGTTCTGAGCCAATGTATTTTTGGTGTAAATGCTCCAAATTGTTCAAAATTAGGTACATGATGCGGAACAGGGCTGCTTCCCTGTTGGTGGCCTAAAAAGGTGTAGCACATAGTAGAAATAATGCTTTAGATGAAAAGCCTAATTCAGGGACCTGGAACAACATTCATCCATTCTGCTAAAATGTCCCCTCACACGAAGCTCTTTCTTTCAGAAATCTCTACAGGAGTATGATTTTTTTTAAATAATCTTAACCTTTTGTCAGATTACAGACACACTGCGTGCTCACAGTGGCTAACAGTTTCTCCTGTGTCCACAGGGGGCAGTGTGAGTCTGTCAGAGGTTCTCTCAGACTTCTGGTCCAGACTGGTGGAGCGAGTCTTCTCTCTGGTTAATCCCCAGTATCAGTTTAGTGAGGACTACCTGGAGTGTGTCAGCAAACACGCTGAGCAGCTGCAGCCGTTTGGGGACATGCCACGCAAACTGCGTGTACAAGTATGTGTCTTGTGATAAAATACGTTATCAAATATCAAACAGCTTTGATACAGAGTAACTTTATTTCCATTTATGCAGACTGATTGTCATCAATTAGCTAATGTTATTTTGTTATCTTTCCTTTTAAACTCAGGTGTCGAGGGCTTTCATTGCTGCCAGAGCACTATCTCAGGGCTTGGCTACTGGTCGGGATATTGTGAACAAGGCAACTAAGGTGAGTTGTTCTTTGTCTGCTCTGCTGTTGCATCTGTACTGGCAAGATTTATATGTGTGTGTGTGTGTGTGTATTATACCATTTCTAAATTCTTATTGATTTATATCTTAATTTATATGGACCTTCTCAAAACAAAATTCCGTGGGGTTTCACAACCAAGAAACATAAACGCCTGTAGATTCACCTTATTTGGCCAGTCAAAATTATTAAGTTGACTAATAGGATATAGTATGTAAAAATGAAAAACAAAAACTAATGCAGTAGTCAGTAGCAGTCCTATCATGAAAATAAATAAATAAATAAAATAAATTATTACATGGCTTTATTAAATACTTGATTCTGATTGGTCAATTACAGCTTTCTAAAGTGTGTTCCTTCTCTATAGCAGATTATTGCTATGAAGAACACTCTGTTGCTATGGACACAGTTGTGATAATAGACTCTGGAGGAACAATAAAATCAGTTTTAAATCCATAAAATCATTTTAAAATTAATATTTTGTGTCAAATTATTTATTCTTTTTTTTGGTAATTAACCACGTAACAAGCAGGATAAATGTACAGTGAGCAAGTCATTATTGCAAATAAAGTCTGACAGGGTGATGCAGGACCCCGATGCAAAGGAATAATTATGATCTCCTCATTGTACATTATCCCATAGATAATTATATTGCTAACTATGTAATATCACAGTAGATATCATCACAGTCTGGTGCAGTACTGAGATATTGTTTTATTGTTTTATTGTGATATTCTATATATTGTTATATCCCTAATATAGAACAAAATAAAGTGTTAAATCATCAGTTTGAGAAGGTGGAACCAGGAAATATTTACGTTTTTGCTTAAAACGATTTGATAACCAAAGCAGTTGCTGATTAATTTTCTGTTGAGCACCATGTCAGTTAATCAACTAATGATTTCAGATTTGTCTTTCTGTCCTTTTTAATATCAACAAATACTAGAATTACTGAAATAAGAAGGGATTTGTTTTCAGCACACTGAATGCCAAAGCAACTCTTGTAGCTGCCAACGTGTGAAGTTTCCTCATTACCTTCAAAGTTAATGTCGATTTTGTATTTATCCTTCTTGCCCTAAATCTTTGACCCATTTCTTTGTTTTCCAGCTGACAGCAGACTCAGAGTGTGTCCGTGGGCTGATGCGTCAGTGGTACTGCCCTCTGTGTCGAGGCATGCCCTCCCTGCGGCCCTGCCACTCCCTGTGCCTTAACGTGATGAAGGGCTGCTTAGCCAATCAGGCCGACCTGGACACCGAATGGAACAATTTCATTGGTGGGTGAGGGTCAGATGAATAATGCATCCTGATATGCTGCTGTTGCTGTTTAAATGGGTGTAGGGTCAGGTGCATGACACAGTTTATAGTGGTTTGGATTGAGTTTATTATTATTACTCAAAGAGGCACAATACCTTTAGTTTCAGTGATAGTAGATCCTGAAGAAAAAACATCATGCCCAGAATAATTAAAGTCTCTTTAATTATTATCATTATTAAATCGAGCATACCTAAAAGTAGACTCTTTTAATTGCCCTCCGTCACTCATTTACCTTCACTTCCCTTTCCCCTAATGAATTCCTCCTCCATTAATCATTCATGCTTCTCTGCTCCTTCACAATTGATCTGTCTTATTATGTTTCCTTTTCCCTTTCATCAAACCCATACAGTCCTTCCTTCCTTCCTTCCTTCCTTCCTTCCTTTTTTTCTTTTCATGTTTAGTGCTTCTACCTTTCATCACTCAATCTACATGTCCCCTTTTTACCCTCATGTACCCTTTTCTCCAACCACCATTCCCCTTCCTATGTGTGTATGTGTATATATGTTGGCCTGCTTCCTTATTTTACTCTCTTATGGATGTAAATTAAATCTTTTTAGCTGGTTATCCGGTGACAGATTCCAGACACTGGGAACCGTTGTCTTGATGTTTATCAGGGTCTTCTATACCACTATGTGTGTAACACCAGATAATGAGAACTTGGGTGAAGGTAGTCAGAGAAAACTTAAACACCAGGGTTGGGAGGGTAAATTTAAAAATGTATTCTGATAGATTTACTAATTACCTGTTAAGAAAATGTAATCCAAGTATCACAGTATCGAAGTAATATAACTTGATGACTTTCTTTTACTTGTGGATTACCTCAATATAAAAAATTATAGTTATATTTATTATATTTATTTTATTAATTGTTTGTTCAGCTATTCCTGCTTTTGTTATATGCAAATGCACATTTAGATTATAGGCAGTAATTATGAGGATTTAAATGTACTTTGTTAAGTATGCAATTCACATTTTACAATCAAACTTCAAGTAAAGACTGCTCGTCTTGACAGGGTTAATGGTCTGGGCTTGTGTTTTTACCCACACACACCTCCCAGTCACCAGCATTACCACCTACAGCCCCAAAATATTTTTCACTAGTAGCAGTAGTGCTATTGGCAAGTTGACTAGCTGACTGAATTACTGTGTACCTAACGTTCTCTGTTGGTATGTGTGACTAACGTTAGCTATAAGTCTGCGGTTGTTATGTTTAGCTCACATCAGCGGTTGGTCTGTGTAGCTAATGTTAGTGGTCGGTCTTACCTGTAAATGTTTCTTTAAATTAGATGTCGAGTTCTTGGATGATGACAGCATTTTCACAGCTGGAAGGCAGAACTGTCACTGTACTGTGATGTTGTTTATGGATTTAAAGACAAAAAATGGCTCGGGATGCACCAATGCCACTTGTTTTAAGACCAAGTACAAGTATGAGTACTTACTTTTGGGTATGTGCTAATACTGAGTATGGATATGAATACAGTTCTTATAATGCCTTTAAAAAAACATGTTTCATTTTCATCAGATTTCACTTTCACTCACTTTCTAAATGTAACAAATTGCTGTTGCTGTTTCCCATTAGCAAAGTCTTTGAACTCTGCACCGCATTGGTTCTTTTGATGTTTTATTAGATTGCTTGTACTGAAGGGAGCTACGGTTCATAAAGTGGTATTGGGTGTGGTGGTATTGGAGCAGTTTTATGTGTACTAGTGTATGAGAACAGGACTGGCCCGATACTGCTATCAGTATCAGTACAGCCCTAATAATGGCCAAATTTTCTCCCAGTGAAAGCTTTTTTTTTTTTTTTACTAGAGGCCATGATAATGAATTGACTGTAATATTGTAATCCTGCTAATATTTCCCAATTTTTTTTTTTTACCAAATGTGTTGCTAATCTGATTATGTTTTTTCCCCTGTAACTGTAACAGAATACAGCTACCTTTTTTTTATCCTGAGCATGTAACTCCTTTACAGGTATTCTGTTACTCCCCAAGCCTGTTTATCGCCCTGACATCTCTATTTCTGTATCTCTCTCTCTGTCTTCTCTCAGATGCTCTGTACCAGGTTTCAGAGAAATTGGAGGGGCCATTCAACATGGAGCTTGCAGCTGACTCCATCTCGGTGAAGGTGTCAGAGGCCATCATGCACATGCAGGAAAACAGTGTCAGCATCTCCACTAAGGCAAGCAAGAGGGCACAAGCAAATAATGGGGAAATAAGACGGACATTGATGTATTTTTCTTTATTGCTTTCTTGGGATAAACAGACTAACTGTTGTTGTATAATCTTGATTATTGTTTAAATTAAATTTTAATCTTCTTAATGAGACAGCATGCAGTAAAAAATGACAGGAATTATACACAGAGAGCATGACAGCCTTACACTATGATTAAAACATGGCAGGCATCCCAGGAGCTAATCCACCAGAGAGACACCCACATCTTGCTAGAAACAGACAAGCTCCCAGGAAGCTTGTTCCTTTACAGCTCAGCTTTATGCGTTTGCTGCCTTTCACCAACACAAAGTGAGTTTGGAGGATATGGAGTTATGTAGAACCATTTCAACAATGTTATATTGCAAGTAGAGTTGGTTGATATGTAAAGAATTTCCAACCCGGCCACCGTCAGCCCAGCAACCATTGATTGCTGATGTGGGAGATGTGTGCAGAGTTCACTACGTTAAGTACACTGTGCACATTTGCTACATCCAATAAATAAACAAAATTAATTACAGCTATTTTCATCTATTTTCCTTAAATACAACTGTACACGCTCTGAATCCGAGTCTCTCTCTTTTACTGAACTAAGACAAGCTCAATTGCCTTGTTAACTCATTGTAAAACACACTTCATTCAAGTTCAACAGAAAAACAAAATAAAACTCACCAAAACTCTCTTTGTTGGTCTTTCCACTGTTCCAACAATCACCAACTCTGGTTTGCTTGAAGTACATCCTTAATTCACAGCATTAGACGTGAAAATATTCTGGCTGTACATGCTGTTTTACTCCCACTCGTTCTTCGGCTCAGTGGGTGTGTACTGTGCCAGTGAATGAGAATCAGCTGAGCAGCAGCCCACGCTCTTTCTTCTGAGGCAGACCATAAAAGTCATGAAATAAAATGACAAAATAGTCCCCGTTTGTTTGTTAATCGCCCAGCCCTAAAATTTTTAATATACTTGAAACATTTTCAGTTTTAGACTCTGATTTCCTTTCATAGATTATCATTTGGAAATCAAGTCCATTCCTCAGATTTGATTTGTGGCTCTAACACTCAGGTTAGCTAAAAAAAATTGCATTTCTGGGTATTTTTTGTTGTTTGGTGGTATCACAGGGAGCATAATGTAACATAACGATTAAAACAAAGTTACAAGGCAGGTTAAAGGAGAGTGAGTTCAATAAAAAGTGAATTTACTCAATCACACACGATATCCTGGAGACTAGAGAATATCTGTGCAAGAATATCCAAGGGTTCTTAAGTTGTCACATCAATCAGTCAGTCACACTTCATTTGTGTGGCAGCTTTCATGCAGGTTAATGCAATTCAAAGCGTTTAACAGATGACTGACAAGCCAACAATAAGACAGAACTAAGTGAGGAACATAACAGAGTGAAATAAGAGCTATTGATGAAATAGGAGTAAAAACAAGGAATAAAATCGTTGACAATGACGTAGAATAAAATAGATTTAAAAATAATACTTATAAAATAGTTAAATAAAACCAAGACTCAGAACTAGATGAAACAGATTAAGATAGAATAAAATAAAACCAATAAAAGGATAAAATGCTGAGAACAAAACAGCGCTGATAATAATAAACTAACAGATAATGATAAATAAAATTAATTAAAATTGAATCATTTAATACAATAAAATAAAAACAAATAAAATTAATGTCTATAAACCAGTCTATAAACATAGCAGTGGAAAACCTGTCATGAATGTTATGGAATATTAACATTATAAAATGGCTCGTTACATAGCTTTTTTTTTTTTTTACCTCAGGTGTTCCAGGGTTGTGGAAGCCCCAGGCCAGCTCCAGGACGGTCCAAACGCTCACCCAAAGAGTCAGGGGGCAACAGGAGACCCTTTCGCACCTACACCCCTGAAGAGAAACCCACCACTGCTGCAGGCACAAACTTGGACCGACTGGTGAGGAAGAAGCATGACCAGTGTAAACTGAATGTACCTGCTCATCTAGTGTTATGTGTTGAAGCTACCATGAGGAGTTTTTAACTGGCTGATTTCCTTTATATGATCTACATAAGCAAACAGGACCATCCAAGAGAAGATCAGCCATTTCTGTATAGTTCTTCTTAATGCCTGCCATCAGGTCAGATTCTCCATGAGATCAGATGAATCTTGCCTGCGTTCACATTTCTCCAGGCAAGGTTACAGTGAGTTGTACATTAGCCAGTTAAAAAGAAACAGGAGGAGATTTTTATTTACATAAGTTATATTTTGTGGTTATGGTGGTGGAAACACAACCACTTTTGTCCACAAGGGCTTTCAAAATCAACAAAATATAAAAGTTCCTTATAGTAGTAGTAGTAGGCAGCACAACAAACTGAAAACTAGGGTTGCAAATTTTGCGCAAGCTCCACAGTGTTCACCAGCCAGTCACTAACTTTTTGTGTCTACCGTTTGGTGCTTGGTGTTTCTCACTGAAAAACCATCACAGAAGTGAGAGTGAACCAAAAAGTTTAAAGTTGTGTGCCAGAAAACCACAACAATGATCTGAAAGATGCCAAAACTCTCCATGAAAATGTGTTAACTGCGGTCGGGTGATAATTATCTGTGGCTTCATCACCATGAGCAAGTCTTTTCACATTACACATAATAATTACACATAATACACAATATATTTTGTTGAAACTGCAATGAAGAAAATCAAAAATGTTTGCATTGTGCGTGTGTCAGGATTCAGACATAGAAACTGAGCAGAAAGCCAAGAGAGGATGAACAACAGTAGCAACAGCAAGAAACTAATAATAAAGAGTGCAGCAGTCAGAGCCCAGACAGTATATTCCTGTGACCTCAGGGTGGTCCTGCAATATAGAAATGCTGTAAAATAAATGAAACGAGGAGCAGAGGAGGGAGAAAAAGGATAGTAGGTATTCACATCAATTTATAAAACATGAAAGACATGCAGTTTAATAACTGACCCAGAAACCTGTGTCATGTCCCTCTCTGACTGCCCAACGTCAGCACTGCGGCTTCAATATGCTTCCTCCAGCCAGCCATACCAAACAAGGATACTTTAAAACCACGTCTGAGTCATAACCAATTTCTTTCCGCCTCCGTGCAGGTTACCGAGCTGAAGGAGCGACTGAGGCCCATGCGTGGCTTCTGGGTGTCCCTCCCACACACCATCTGCAACGATGAGAAGACGGCTGCTGACGTCACTAATGAGGACCGCTGCTGGAACGGGCAGACCCGGGGGAGGTGAGCAGGATCAGAGCTGGAGGGGTGGAGGGAGGGGTTCGGTAGAGGTGGAGGAGGAGTGAGTGAGCGAGTGATGATGCTGCAGAGGTAGAAAGATGCAACAGATGGAGCTGAGTTTATTTAATTTTGCCACCACCAGGCACCCACATTGCCTCTGTGTGGGTTTGCTTTCTTTTATGCACACAGATGCAGCCGATCGCCACGTATCTGGGCTGGTTTAGAGACACTGTGCAGTCCTGTGTATGAGTGTGTGTGTTGTGAGAGAGGAAACATGTCTGCATTTGGATGATCTGATGTTCGAGCTGCATCAGGCAACAATTTTTTACCTGTGTTCTTGTACATGAACGCCTGTTCGTGTGTGTGTGTGCGCACACTCAGGTACCTCCCAGATGTGACAGGCGACGGGCTGGTCAGCCAGATCAACAACCCTGAGGTGGAGGTGGACATTGCCCGACCAGATGTGAGGACCAGACAGCTGATCATGGAGCTGAGGGTGGTAACCAACAAACTGAGACACGCTCAGAGTGGACAGGACATGGACTTCATGGACAGTGAGTGTTCCAGACAGTCTGACTATGTGTGTGTGTGTATCCCATCTTACAGGGATAGTTTGATGATTCAAAGTGAGGTTGTATGAGGTACTTATACATAGTAGAGCTGCTACTATCTATTATTTTCATTATCAATTAATTTATTGATTATTTTCCTGATCAGTTGGTGAAATGGTGAAAAATGTTCGAAGTCCAAGCTGGGCGTCCTTGGTAAAGAAAGAGTAAATAAACCAAGGAGCAATAAACCAGCAACTCTTGTTCTGTGAGGTGAAATTCCTGTTTTTGGCAAAGAAGTCTGGTGGCTTTGGAGAGAGCGATATTTGGTCTATATAACAGCAGTTTCTAAACAGAAAAGGCTGTCTCACAGCAAAGTAAAGTGATGAAAATATACTAAATCACACAATTAAACCAATATTGATTTTTCTTAGGTGGCTAAATTACATTTGAAGATAACATAGAACTTTATTAATCCCGAAGGAAATTTCTTGTGCCAGAGATTGCTTCAAAATTACAGCAACACAGAAGAAAAACAATAGAAAACAACAGAGTATTAAATATGTGAAATAAGTGAAATAGAAATTATAAAGTGTATAAAGAGTAAATGCAAAACAACCGTGCCAAACAGAATAATAATAGAAGTCTACATAAGTAACTAACTAAACTAACTAAAAACTAACTAAAAAAAGCACACTAAAAAACTAAAATAGAATAGTAATATTGGCAGCGCTATTGAAAAGACTATTAAACAAATGACTAACAACACATTCTCTCACACAAAGTGCAATAAACCCTTGTGCAATATTTCAACAAAAAATATACAATATTCAATATAAATACACACATCCACAGACTCAGATATATAAGTGCAATATAATGTCTGTACGATGTGGATGTGGTACAATATGCAACCTTCACTGTTTCTATCTTTATTTTTTCTTTATTTTGTCTTCATACTGAGCATTTTAATTTTATTATTATACATAATTTGTAAATACACATTTTATTTTATATATTATATATTCATCTTATCAAATTGTGATGTGATTTCAGGCTGTATGAATAAAATTTGATTGATTGAAAATATGTGATTATAAATAGAATATTGTACATGAAATGTAGTAATGGAAAATAATATTGCACATGATAATGAGTGCATTATTACTCCTGCTCCATTTCCAAACTAGGGATGTGTTGATCGTCCTCTACTGTAGTTATCACACTGATTGTGGATAAATACCTCATACAAGCCCCCTTAAAAAATCTGAACCATTCCTTTAAAGGAGTATTAAACGATGCATTATCTGTATGTGGGATATGTAGAACCTGTAACATCATTGATAGAACTTAAACACAAAATGTTTATCTTTTTATTTCCATTCATTAGTCAGAAATCTCTTCTTCTTTGTTCCAGGTGAGGAGGGCAGTGGCTCAGGGGGTGGAGATCACGGTGAAAGGTACAATGATGACTGGCCAGGTTACGGGCCATACTCTCCCCCCTACAACAAACCCCCTCGCAACCCCGCTGCCAACCCCGCAAAACCGCCTCGAGTCCGAGAAAGAAACGGGTCCAAGTGGAACAGAAACAACGGCGGACACGGACGGGTCCGGTCTGCCACCAGCCAGCTCTCTATCTCCCTGCTTCCTTTGTTGTCTTTGCCTTTCATGGTCACTGTTGCCCCCATGTGGAGATAGCTGGTTATTACAGTGCGGAGGTGGAGGTTTTCTGTCATGCTGGAGTCTCAAGCACATTATGAAGAGAAAACAAAAAAAAAAAGTCATTCCATTTGGTTGCACCAGCAGAAAAACAAGACAAAACAGGCTAATTTAGCAATAATCAAAAACCTGTTTACAGCATAAAATGTTAAAAGTTGAGGTGAATATTTTTCCTACTGCCCACACCACAAAAGAGGCATTAGATGATTACAAACTATACTTAATAAGTACTGCCATTTTTTTTAGTGCCATTCATGAGGTGTTTGACCTGTTGGAGTCTTAATGCTGAATGGAGCAGTGCTGCAAGCGAAACAAAAGTAACACAACAGCAAGTGAATGAGCAGCATGTTTGGGTGATGAAGCTCATGGTTTGGTGCTCTGTGAGGTGGAGATTAGCCGTGCCAGTGAATTACTGTGTAGTTTCAGCTGATTCGATCTGAGTGAGTTTGTTTGCTGCCTTTTTTTCCATGAGAGCAAATTAATTTAATTGATCTTGGTTTCAGTCCAGTTGCGGTTAAGTTTGTCTACGTTTCCAAATTGTGGAAGTGTTAAGATTTAATTTACTGTTTAAATCTCCGTATTTTGGCTTGGAGATTTTAAAAAAAAGTCAACGGTATGACTCTTGAAACCAAACAAGGGGCTTATTTTGAATGTACCTTAAAGCTCTAAATTAATTTGCGGTTACTTGTGATGACGAGGGTCGATTAATGTAATATATTGATGTTTTTAATTTATTTGTAATATAATATTTCATTGTTCTTATTGTTCTTATGATTTTTAAGGCAAGCGTTGAGTGTTTTTTAAAAGAAGTGTTTGTCTTTAACATTCTCTGGTATAAAAAAAAAAGGAAAAATCAAGTTGTATTCAAAACAATCATTTAAAGATGATATTATTAAACTGGTCACAACAAAACACTTAATTATACAATATTGAGCCACAAGACCAGCTATAGTTTTTTTTTTTTTTGGTGTTTTTAGCCTTAACCAGAGATGTTAAGGAGCAGTGTGTGTGAATGTGTGTGTGTGTGTGTGTGTGTGTGTTTATATGATGGTTTTATATTGTTTGTTGTATGTTCTGCTTTCAAGGTCCTGAGTTCTTGTTGAGAAGATGTTTTTTAATATGACGTTTTTCTACTTATTTTTCCTAAAAGCAACAAAAGACGATGAGAACAGTCAGTGAGGTTGTGATATGATGTAAAATTGGATTGAATGTTTGACAGAAAGACAAATGCTGTCAAAAACTGAGAGACGATGGCTCTTAATTTTCATACTGTACGCTGAATGTGTTTTGACGAAGATAAAAATCAAAGAATATTCAAGTGGGGAAAACAAAACCTGTGAGGAGTGGTCATCCATGGACAGTGATGACCAGGAGAGTGTTAGATGAGAGGATTTCTACCACTCTCATGTCTGTAAGGTAACTGTGAGGCTGCAGCTGGTTAGCTTAGCTTAGCATAAAGACTGGAAACAGGGAAACTAGCTAGCCTGACTCTATCCAAAGGTAACAAAATCCACCTACCAGCACCTTTTAATGCTCACTGATTAACAAATTGTGACTCGTTTGTTGTGGTTTTACGTGGGATTTTAATCTTAGCTGGCAGGATGTGCCAAATACCCACAGACTGTATATTTAATAGGATTTCAACCTATTTAATATAGTACAGTCTATGGCCCCAATTCGCTATTTGAACTATTGTTCTCATTTTTGCACATTCAATTGCTACATATTGCTCCTATATTATTTATTAATATAAATATAGTGAATCAGTGAATATTAATATATTTTCAACAGGTGAATTATATAAAAAATTACCCCTGAACCGTTATGAAGGAGGAAATTAGCTACAGAGACCAAAACCTCTTTTTGTACCGTGCTGTAAACGTGTTTACTTCTGCTGTAAAGTTAGGCATTTTATATGTTAATATGGGGGTCTATGCAGGGTTGTTTAGTAATGGATTACATGTAATCGGATCAATCAGAATGCAAAAAATAACTAATCAGCCCAGATTACATTTTGAAAATGTGTAATTAGATTATAGTTACATTGTCAAGTAAAATATATCAGTTTTTAAATTATGAAAAAATAACCAATGCTCTGTTAACTAATAAAAAGCGCAACTGACAAATTTGTCTGCTTAGACAAATGCTCCACAAAAAAAGCAAAAATTGCAATGCAAATGTTTTGATATGTTTAAAAAGAATATTTTCTTTTACTCAAAATTTTCAGTGGTCGATTTTGAAGTAATCCAAAAGTATTCAGATTAGATTTGTTTGTAATCCAATGAATTATGTTACTAATAACAAAAATTGTGATGTGATTTGTATTCAGTAATTGACTACATTTCAAAGCTCTCTGACCTAACCTTGGGTCTATGGAGATTGACTCACCTCCGGTGGCCATTCAAGGAAGTGCAGTTTTTGTACTTTGCAAGTAAGCAGCAGTGACTCTTAAAAGTTACTGGTGTTGGCTATGAAATAATCACAGCATATTAACATGACAAAATGTCAGTTTTATACTTTGTTTTTTTTTATACAGATTAAACAAACAAGATATAAGAGGTGCCTGTTGGCTGGTTTTGTTACCTATGGACAGAACAAGGCTTGCTGTTTCCCCTTGTTTCCAGTCTTAATGCTAAGTGAAGCAAACCAGCTTCTGCCTCCAGTTCTAACTCTTGGCATGCGAGCAAATGATAGCATTACTTCAAAATGTTGAATGATGAAAGTCGATTGATAGGGTCCCAAAAGACAACAGAGATACAGACGGAGATTATAAAAAGAATGTATAGATGCTGTGAAAGGACACTTTTCTGTTGAATGAGGACTTGTGAAATTCACCTGGTTGTAACAGAAGTACACTCGTAGCCAAATGGGCTATTGCACCTGCATAATACAAAAAAAAAATAGTGAGAGAAGGGTTTCATTCTAAAATTTTACCAAAAAATGTTTAATCACTTGGCATATGACAAATTATTTCACTCTTTAAAGAATCACCCGTGTTAACATTGGTCAGAGATCGATGCCAACAATCTAATTGTTGGAGATTTTGTGTCTGATTTTGGAATTAAACCCTTCAAGTGAGCAGGGGCCATGTACAAGACTTCACCACAAACACAGTATTATGTTGCACAACTACAAATGAAAATAGTACTTCACAGTATTTGTAAAGCAACAGTATTGTAATCATGTGTGCTTTCAATGATCAGCAGTCAGCCAGCTGCGTATTTCCATTAAATTTCAGGTAAAATTGTTCTTTAGTACAACCTCTCATCCATTCCCACCACTCGCACATTCCTTAATGGTGAAAGTATAGCACAACTTTTTTCATGTTGTTGTAACAGTTTTTTGGTATCAAACAAGTGATATTTTCTGCTTCATTAAAAAAATCCAAGAAAAGCATGTTGTGTTTCTTTTTTCTCTTATTTTTATTTATTTATTTTTTACAAAAGCATCAAAAATATATAAGTGAAATACATTACAGTTAAAAAAAAAAGAATTCTGCATCAAAGATGTTCCAAAAATCATCATGCGCCGCCACATAATTGTGCCCTTAATATCTTGTGTTGATGGCCTGTTTCATACCACTGAGGCACAGTTTTGTGTTTTCTTCTTTCAGCCTTTAAGGGGAGCGCTCTCTGCATTCGGATCTTTGTCATGTGAGACCTTCTTGTTCTGAGTGAGGCGGTTGATGCATCCACGCTGATAAAGACAAAATATTTGAGTCAATACAAAATTCACAGACTACATTTACTGAGGAAATGCATCAAAAATAGGATTGTATGATAAATACTGGGGCAGATGAATTATCAGCTGATAATGGGAAATTTAGATTATAATTAGGGGCCGGGCAGCCTAAGCTGCCAGGACCCTATTGTAATCCTGCATGTTCTTCTTCTTCTTCTTTCTTCTTCCAAGGAAATCCTACTTCCCATGCGCGAAAAATGACCAAACTTTGCACAAAGGTCCAGTCCCATGCCAGATTGCCTCAGCTGCAAAAACAGGCCAATAGTCCTGATGGTGGCGCTACAGCAAGCCTCTAAAGTTCAACATTTTGAAAATTCACAACAAATCAACCATATGTGCTACAGATTTACAACTTTCACCAAAATGTAGCCCCAATACTGAAGAAACTTTGTACATTTAAACCTATTGCAAATTATGAAGTCCATCACTCTGTTTTTTTCAAAAACTGTAAAACTTATTAAACCTATCTCCTCCCACAATTTTTGCTCAATTGACACCAAACTTGCAACAGAGCATCTTCAGACTGTCCTACACAAACGATCCACACAGATTTTTGATTTATCAAAAATTGAGCCTACAGTGCATCAAAATGTTTGACTGTAAACGGTATTATAAACATATACTTGCAAATTCTTGCTAAATAAATTTTCAATGTTCATTAAAAAAAAAGACAAAATTTTGGAGTCATGGTAGATGATGTTTGGAAAATATCAGAATTTTATCTCAAAAACTGAATTTTTTACAGCATTTTGAATTTCGCTCTCATGCGAACAATTGGAATCAATGCAAAAATGTCATTTTTAAACATCAGTTTTTCACTTTTGGAGCCAATAAATCATTGTTAAAAACTAATGACCAACATCTCCATGCTGTCTAGATGCAATTTGTGTATTTTGGGATTTTTGTCTCAATAACTGAATTTTTGACAGCCATTTGAAATCTGCCTTTACATGCTAACAGCTGCTGTCTTGCACACAGGTGACTGGCTTAGTCAATTTGTGAAGCTACAAGTGGTGTTTCCATTTGCCAATTAGCTCAGTGAGATAGAGGATGGTTTCTTAGTGTTAAAGGTTGTGAGTTCAAGCCTCAGCTTGTACAACATTTCCATATGAGAAATCTACCCAAACTTTTCACAAAGGTCCAGTCCCATGCCAGATGTCCTCAACTTGAAACACAAGACAATAGTCCTGATGGTGGCACTACAGCAAGCCTCTAAATTTCAAAACTTTGAAAATTCACAACAAATCAACCATATGTGCTTTCAGCTTTGGAACTTTCACTTTGAAATTGTTTTTCCATGGCATGGATGGCTGCTGCCTGGCACCCTGATCCTTGGCTTAGTCAAATAGTCTAATGTGAAAGGCCTATGTTCAGGCATCATGCTATGTGGATTAGAGACTACTAAGGTTAAAGTACACTTTACACAAACAACACTTTTCCTTGTTATCCCTTGCCTAAAATTGCCCGGCCCCGACCATTGCTGCGCAGCAGCTATAATTTATTATTATGATAATGAAATTATAGTTGAGAAATATTGGCTATAATAATGTCTGATTTTATAGATCATGAAATATTAAATCATCCATCTTTATTCACTACATCTTAGCCTTTCTTAGGTGTGCATAGACTGAAGGTTATATAAACATCTTTTCAGAATATAAAAATGTGAAACTATCAGTTATCTTACAGGTAACTTCCATTCAAAGTAGAAAATTACTGGTTATTATTATTATTATTATTTTTTGGCAATAATTTATCCGATTAGCATTCAAAATCCAATCAGCAAAGAAAAATTCATATGTGCGTCCCTAATAAAAAAGTTTATAAAACGTAAATTAATTAATAATGTATAGTTACAAATGGCTCAATACAAAGTCAATATAAATCTGTAACATCTTTTACATTACAAGGCAACATTTTGTATGTGGATTATTCATAATTTAGAACATCAATTATACTGCATTACAGTGAACTGCAGTTTTATTTTGTATCAAAGGTGAAAAATTCTGAGGTTATCTTAAACTTTAAAGAAACAGACTGTGAATATAAGGATCATGAGTTCATGAAAATTAAGTACTTTTATAGAAATTGACTAGTTCCTGTATAATTTTAGACTAATGTACCATTTATTACGAATACGAATACGAATACGAATACGAAATACTTTATTGATCCCCAAGGGGAAATTCATTTGTCTGTAGTCTCATCTATTTGTATAAGAATTGTAGAGTCTGATGGCAGTTGGTATGAAAGATCTTCTGTATCTCTCTGTCCTACAACGAAGAGAGAGAAGCCTTCCACCACCATTATTTCTTTGGTCCATCAAGGTGTTATGCAGTGGATGATCCATGTTGCTTAGGATGGCCTCCACCGTCCTCATTGTGTCTCTCTCCACAACTTCCTCCAGAGAGTCCATCCTTACTCCGATCACAGAGCCAGCCTTTTTCACAAGCTTATCCAGCCTCCTTGCTTGCTTTTTTCCCAAACTTCCTCCCCAGCAGACTGCAGCATAAATAAAACACTTGCCACAATAGACTGATAAAACATCTGCAGCATCTTACTGCAGATGTTTAGAGATCTGAGCTTCCTTAGGAAAAAAGAGGCGGCTCTGCCCCTTTTTGTAGAGTGCATCTGTGTTAAGGGACCAGTCCAGCTTGTTATCCAGGTGTACACCAAGATATTTATAGTTTGTTACCACCTCGATGTTCACTCCACAAGTGTTCACAGGCTGAAGAGGGGGCTTGGATCTACGGAAATCAATGACCATTTCCTTTGTCTTTGATGTGTTTAGTATGAGGCAGTTTTTATGACTCCAGTCACTGAAGGATTTTATCAAATCCCTATATTCAGATTCCTGTCCATTCCTTATACAAGCTACAATAGCAGTGTCATCTGAGTATTTCTGGATGTGGCAGGACTCAGAGTTATATTTAAAGTCTGCTGTATACAATGTAAACAGGATGTATTGGATGCATTTATTATATTGTGATTGTAAATCTCATGCAGAAATCAGAAAATCATTCTTCATTCAATCATTCTTCCACAGCTACCACGGTTCTCACAGACAAACAGTATTATTGATTGATTTTATTATGTGTTACCTTCCACAAGAAGAAGACAAAAACTGCCAACAGCAGGAGCAATGCAATGACTGTGAGCAGGATGATCCACCAGGCAACTTTGGTGAAATATTCAATCTTTCTCTCAAGAAACACAGTCAGTTTCACCTGTAGACAAAGATGTCATAAGACTGATTGAGGTACATCAACAAATTTTGAATCAATAGTATATTTTTCAAATACATAGATTTCAGTTTGTGGATTGCAGGATCTTGAGATCATGTTAGTTACATCAGTGTGATTTTAGTTTCTAGAGTATTATGCTGAGAATGTAAATGAATATCTAACCCTGAGGAGTAGATATGTCCTCTAACACAACATATGTTTGCAAAAGATGGAATTTATCGTTTACCTTTGTCTCAGGCTTCTCTGGTTTAAGTCCAATGTTCTCTGGAGAGTTTGTTAAACTGAGAGTAGCATCCACAACAATGTCCAGGTAGTTCAAAGAGCTATAGTCCTGAGTGGTAGAGGCAAGATAAAGGAGTGAGTGATTCTGCACTCCATAGTTTTGAATCATGTTGTTGGACAGGCTGGCAGTGCAAGATCCCCCAAAGTCAGATTATATAACTGTATGCTAAACCAACAAAATGGAGGGATTAACAGAAAAGACAAATCTGTGTTATCTGATAGAGAGCTGATTCATTTCAAACATACGAGGAAGACAGTTTTACAGAAATTAAATACCTCTGTGAAAGTGGTATTCCAGAGGTGTGAATGCAGAACCATCCGTGCAGTACTGTCCAACCCCAGCAGAGGGCAGCGTAACTCCACACACTTCAGTCCATCTGAGCAGGTCTGAAAGACAGCAAAGAGAGACCTGAGGCTCACATGGGACATCTGACTTCTTTGTTCTGTATGGTTGTTGGTTTAACAGACATAATTAAGGTATTCACATCACTCACTCACTGTATCCTTGGTCTCTTGCACATGCAAACAAACACTCCCCAGTTTAGCCTGGCGGTAAGACCTCCAGTCGGTTGAAATGTGTTGCCATTTCTCAGTGTTACCTATCTATGGTGTAATAGTTTCACACAGAACACTGTCTGGAGGTTCTGTCTGGAACCTTTCCACCCTCTAAGGGTGCTTACAAGACCTTCATTGTTATTTAAAAAAACACTGGCAAACCATTTCTTTAAGAAAAGTGTTCTTCACAAGCATTGGTTTTGAATAAGACCTCAGCCTTTCAGGAGAAACCCTTATTTCTAAGAGTGTCAAACATGTGACGAGTGAAGTTGGATGGAGATTGATGACACCTGCCACACCTGTTCTCCACTCCTGGAAATATTTTAGACAAATGGGCATAGAGAAGTTAATCCCATGCAGGACTTTGAACTATCCAACCAAGTCGGGCACAGACAGAGTTACCACAGGTCTTTTTGATAACTCCTGCTTCCACACCGCCCTTGTTTTGATCATGACACACTCATGAAGTGATAAGAACCGACCATAGAGCTTGAAGATCAGTAACCTTTGTCCAGGTTCAGCTCAAGTTATCTTCCTAGGGTTGTTAGGGGACATAGAGGGGTAGTTTGAAAAATAGCACAATGTTGGACCTGAAAGTAGCAGAACAGACGTGTTGCTGGCAGTCACAATTCGGTGAGAAAACTCTACAAACTGGAAAACTCTCGAAAACACCATCCCCAAGCCTCTTAAAGGGATAGTTCACCCAAAAATGAAAATTCAATCATTAGCTACTCATCCTCGACCTCCCCTTCAAAATGAAAACTTTGAGCTTCATAATAATAATTTCCTACCAAGGTTTTGTATTTCCGTCTTGTTGGAAGAAATGAGAATCCAGCAGTAGAAAGACCTTCATGTTCAGCTTCACGTCTTTTCCTGGAGGGCTCATGCCAACCCTTGATACCAAACATCATCAGGTTAGATGTGTTTCGTACAGGCGTTGCTTACATTTTAAACAATAAAATAAAAAATAGAGGCATATTCATTACCTTCACATCTTTAAGTGGATTGAACTCATTTGCAGGTGAGCAGGGGACAGACTGAACTCCTTTACTGCTGATATGAGTCAAGTACAGAAGCCATTTTCCTGCAGAGTTCTCCTTTGGCCAGAAGATGTTTAGTGAAGCGTTTGCGAAAGATTTCAGAGGTCTGCCCAAATTTGTGATCTGTTAGAAAAATAAGACATAATAGTTTCGTTTGACCTCTTGGTGTGAAAAATGCAATTAAAGGCATTTTTACAGTAAGACAGCAACAAATGAAGGCTCACCCTAAATTCATATTGAACCGGAGTACCAATTTCATCCACTGATTTTATGGCGCTCTCACCCTTCAAGGTTTCTCCAAGTGACACTTGAGAGGGCCTGGCCAATCTGACAAACAAAGACACTCCTTGATGTTATACTCTTTAATTTTTTCACCAATATTTCCAAAGCATTTTAAGCATTTTTTCAAGCCTGATGAACAAAAGCATTAGCGTCAGTAATAACTTTTAATAATGAAATCAAGAATCAGTGCCTACCCATACACTTGCAGCTCCAGCTCAAAAACCACTCTGGCCAGCGCCTCAGCTGGTTGTATTGTCTGCACACTCGACCTGCATCACGGACATGATTATTGATTATCACATACAGCACATTGATCACTAATTGGTACCAGTTTGCTCCGTTTTCTCTCTACTTACGTTTCAAGCTGCAGAGTGACGTTAACATCTTTTGTGCTCAGCGAGATGCCGGATGTTATGAGTACGACATAAAAAGTAACCTGAGGGGAACAAAAATGAAACACGGTAGATGCACATGGTAGAACACACATGGAGGAAAGTGAACAGTGTTACTCACCTCTGCATCTCTTCGGAGAGGGTTTCCCAGTTCACAGTCGATCAGTGTGCCATTGTCATTGGCTGTACAGCTCACTTGTTTCTCCTACAGTGGTAGAAGTATTCAGATATTTTACTTAAGGAAAAGTACTAATACCATACTGTGAAAATAGAAAGTCCTGCATTCAGAACCTTACTCAAGTAAAACTATGTAGTATTACCAGCAAAACTGACTTTAAGTACCAAGGGTAAAAGTACTCCTCAAGCAGATATGATGTTTTTAGATTAATATTACTGTTGCATTAATGGCTGTGTTACATTTTCCTGCTGTAGGTGTTTATGATTGCACTCATTTTAAAGGCATAATAAGCATCATTTTCCTATAAAAATAAAACAATGTATAGACTCAGAAACATAATCTCTTATCTTACTGCAGAGACCCTGCCTGTATTGCTCATTATTTTAATGTGCTCAGGATGCTTAACATCAGTATTTGATGTCCCGAATGAAAAAATCTTTCTGGTGTTTTACAAACAATTCAGACAAATCCTACTGATTCTATCTTTAACTACTTTGATTTTATTCTGTTTAATCTAGAGTAATGCATCATATGGGTGATATATTTATGGATATTTCTAAATTATATTCGATATATAACAATAATAGTAAAGAACAACTGATAAACTGTACAATTAACCCAAACATATGAACTGGATGAATTTTGAGCAATTTATTTCATGTCAGTATCACCAGAGATGAGTTTTTCTGATATTTTAGGAACTTTCTATGCAATTCTGTCTGGATTATGTATTTTTTTTTAAATAATTATCATACATACTTGATAGGCTTCTTTTTTTTTTCTTTTTTTTTTTTTGACAAAATCAGTGCTTTCTTCTCCCAGACCCTTAGTTATTCTTCTATTACTTGTTTGGTTGTTTTAACTGTGTACTTTTTAATGCAGTATGAGGATGTTTAGCAGAGAGTGAACTCTCTGTGACTTCAAGCCTTATCCTGTCCTTATCCTGTGCAATATCTTTTTAGTTTATGTCTTAAATAATGACCTAAACACTAATAATAACAAGTTCATTTAGTTTTCCTCACAGAAATGAATGAAATTCTGAGATATATTCCTACTGCATGTATATTTTTAAAAGTATTCTTACACTCCTTAAAATCAGAACGGCTTTGTGACCCCTTTGTGTGAAGCTTTGGCGACACCTAGTGGGGGTTGGGAAAAACAGCCCTGTTTTCAGCTCTGTGACTATTTTTACAGTGTTTTTAAATAGTTTACTCAGCTTAAGAAGTAGAAAATTGTCTCAACACATAAAAGAACACTTTAACCCTTAGTTTACCTGAAAAATACCCCTAATCGCCAAATTATATGCAAGGAGATATTGTTCTTCCTCTACAGATCACTTGTTTACTCACTGCTGCTGTATTGTAGACAGTAGAGGAGTAACGGAGAGTATCTGGGAGGCTGATGACTAACTGACTCTGGTGTGCGTCATCTCCGTTCCTGTTAGTCACAGTGATCTCCAGAGCTATGTCTTCTTCAGAGGGAGTGATGACTGTAACACCATCATCTCTGCAGACATGACATAATCCCAGATGAGTTACCTATAGATTTGCTTTTGGTTAGTTTCGATTCATTTTTTCCCCTCTTACCTGGCCAGTGATGTGAAAACATCCTGATTATTCTGTGTTTTTCTGGAACAAAACTTGTACTTCAGCTGTAGGTTACTTTGGCAAATGTTGTCACTGCCACAGCCCTTGTTTACCAAGGTAATCTGTGAAAAACAACAGAGCAGAAATGATTTCTCTCACACAAATAGACACTAAAGAATTTAATTTGCACAGTTTCAGTGACAGACACACATGGACACATTCGTACCTCTGAACCAGCGCTCTTTTGCTGGAAGAGGTTGAGGACAGGAGTAACCTCAGTCTGATCTGCACTCGGCAACAGAGACATAGTGACAGAGACGGGGATACTGCTCAGTCTGTCCCTGATATCACGCTGGAACAAAAGAGTTTTTTTGTTTAATGTGAACACTGTGGTGTTTGATAGCTATCTCTTATTTAAAGGGTCATTGCACAATGAAACAGTACCAGAAGTCGTAGTTTGATGTCCCTACAGATTTCTCTCCTCTGTTCAGGCAGCTCCAGTCGTCCTCGAGATGAGCCCAGAAAATCCACTCTGGGAGGAAGCCTCGCTTTTCTGCTTTCAGCGTCAGCCTCAAAGGTGTAGTTGAGCACTGTGAAGGAAACTTAAGATCAACTGATAGTCATACGGATACCTTTACCCACTGTTACTATTGCCAACCAGTAATGCTGCCACTGTTGTCATAAATGAGGTGTTTTACTTTTATTTGAGTATTTCTATTTTCTATATTTGGCATTTTTAATCTGTGTTTTAGTCCGTGTCACTTTGTCAACTGAGAATCTAAAACACCCCGACATAGGCTTGGCAGTGGTGGCCTAAAAGTTAGAGAAGCAAGCTTAGGACCAGAAGGTCGCTGATTCAATCCCCCAACTGGCAAGATAACTCTGGGTGGGCGAAATGAAAGATAGTTCTTGCCCATCCCTCATTACAACCACTGAGGTGCCCTTAAGCAAGGCCCGCAACCCCAGCTGCTCCAGTGGAGCTGCTCAGTGACTGGCAGATTAGACGATGGTTGTACTGGATATAGTAGCTTCCAGGTATAACCATGTGAAGGTGACCAGGACGTTCCTGCAAAAGAGAGCCCCCTTTTATGGGTATCTTTGGTATTTTTCAGCCTGAAGAGCCTCAAGATGGCAGTTTTTTAAAGATGATCTAATACTAAGTGAGACCACTGCAGCTGTCAGTCACCAAATGAGCTGCAATGTAATCCCTACAGGCAACTGTGCACCTTCAGAGTACGTCTACTACAAGTGCTTGTTTTGCCACTGACAGGCTCAGGTTGTTAATAAGTGACAACTTTATGGAATGGGTCCCCTCAGACTTTTTTTTTTTTTAAAGAGTGGAATATGTTTTGTATAACTAGAAGCAGTTTATTTAAGCTCTCACCAAAGCCACCTTAAGTAATTTTATCATTGTAAAACACTTCAAACTTGAAGGAAAATGTTGCCTATTATGCATGTACTTTGACAGTACACAGTTACCCATAAGGGTTACGTTGTAGATTGGTTTTGCTTCTGACAGCTGCAGTGGCCTTCTTAAAACCCGACCAATTTCAAAAAATAGTTTTCACTATTAGTCACTTAGACACAAAAACATGGGAGAATAGGGTGCAGATTGAAAAATACCTGAGTTGTTTTTTAGTTTGGCCCATGTCATCTGCTAACATGCAGCCAACCACCAGGGGGCAACTGATATGTTTTGGCTTCACTTATGGGGAGCCGTCAAGACGTCCACCTTTATATATGTCAGTGGTGAAAACCCTTATATTTAGTGTGAGGACAACTGAACTGAAAATAAGGAAACTTACTGAGTTTAGGGTTGAACGATGCTGGATGTGCCGTGTAGGTGAAGCACGCCTGAGCTGTAAAATAACTTCACAGATGTGCAAAGACACATTGGATCAAAGGCCAATACAGTTTCAGTTGGTTCATGTTGGCATTTGTGTTTATGAGCACCTTACCATGTTCGTCTATCACATTGTTCCTTTGTGATGTCTATTTGATTTGGTGTTACCTTCAGAGAGGTCCTGACACTGACCACCGGTCTTGCTCTGTAACAGAGAAAAAACGATAGGTTGAATAAATTCACTGGCTTCAGATTTGTTATGAGAGAACATGATAATTACAGTATAAAAAACATTTTTGCCGATTAATTAATGGCCTTTATACCAGACTGACACGCTTAATGGACCCTATTTGCTCTGTGCTCTAATAACAGTTGATCAAACTTTGGGTCAACTTTCCCCATTTCCTGTAAAAGCAACAAATAGGGTCACATCATAAGTTAGCTAATGCTAGAAAAACTCTGTCTAACAAACTAGTTAATATTATCAAAATGTTTGCTAACTAGCTAGCTATTGATTGCTGTAGATGTAGATGAGTTAGCATGTTAGCTAGTGATTTGCAAGCATTAGCTAACTTAAAATGTGAATATATGTCGCCTTTCTCCAGAATTTGGTTTTCTTTTTGACGTAAACAAGCCAACAAATTGCATATGTCAGTAGAGAAAACAGGAAAGGAGAAAACTGACTGAGGTACCAAGTTTGCTCAACTGTTATTGGAGCACAGAGCGAAAAAGGACGGCTCCTAGGAAGGGTCAAGTCATGAGTGTTTCAGGACCAGGCCACTAATGTGCACTATTCTTTGATTTTTC
This sequence comes from Lutjanus argentimaculatus, assembly GCA_034769285.1. Lineage (NCBI taxonomy): Eukaryota > Metazoa > Chordata > Actinopteri > Lutjaniformes > Lutjanidae > Lutjanus > Lutjanus argentimaculatus. Next base: position 11,881,708 of record JAWZSL010000006.1, on the reverse strand, counting down.
TGAGCACATGCAGAAATGATTCAGGAAGATAGCAGTCTTCAGTCATCCTTTGCACTCCACCATAACTATAAGTTTTTTAATGACTTATAATTTATTCAAGGATTTTAAAGGGCTGTGCTTGCTTTAGGCCCCAAAATGACTCAATCCACCCCTTTATGTAAGAAGTAAGCAAAGGAGTTTCAATCTGTGAATCTGTTCTGGGCTATATTTAACCTGAACATTTTAATGTCATGTTAAACAATAAATCTCCAAAGACTGAATTTTCCAGCCCTGGTCCTGGGTTTATATATTGGAATATATTTAAAGTTTTCATGAAAAAACATTTTTGATTGAAATAGGCATCTGCTGGACTGAAGAAAACAACAATTCAAACTGATATATTTCTCTTTAGCTCCAAGTGTTTGTGCTGTGGCTGTAAAATTACTTGTAAACAAAGACAGAGTCAGAGAGGGATCCCACAGCCAGGTCAGGGTACTGATTGTTGTCCACGTCCAAGTTGCCAGACAGAGAATATCCAAACAAAGCAACCGTTTTAGATCCTGGTGAGAGGACCTGAAGAAGATAAAATATGAGAATGTCATTTTAAGGTCCACAGACCACAGATTTGAACTGGTGACCTTTATACAACAAGCTCCACAACCTCACCTGTGCTGCCTTTTTGTGGATGCCATCTGATGAGCCGTAGTAAAGGTATACTCGACCAGGACCGTCGTATGGTGCCCCCACAGCAATATCTGTTCAGACAGTTAAGACAAAGTGGGTCAGAAACATTTACAAGTGTATACTAAATTTCCTTAAAGTCTTTTTCTCAAGAAATGTCCGAATGGGACTAAAAAAATGCAAAAGTCTATCTTTTTTTGGATGGAAAAGCTCAAAAAGACCTTTTTGATACATTACAATATATATTTTAATTTTAAAAAGTCACAACCTCCATAACTATCTTGATTGATGTCTCCTATGTTTTCCACTGCGAGGCCGAACATGGACTCTTTAGGTCCAAGAAGTTGTGTTGGAACGGTCTTCTCCCAGTTTCTTCCTTTATTGTTGATATAGATGTAGACAGCACCTCCAACCAAACCATCTTTAACACAGAACTGCGGAGCTCCAACAGCGAGGTCGTCCCACCTGCACATACGAACAGAATACAATGCAAGAACAATACAGTAACAGTCTCATGAGTAATATTACAGAGACAGGGATGTTTATTTTGGCAGAATGTGTCAGTAGTGATATGAATTATGTACAAAAGGTTCAGTGATGTAGACTGTTTGTACAGTTCACAATGCCAACATGACAAATCGCTGAATGTTAATGCAGTTAAGGTAGTTACACGTGTATTTTAAGGGATAGTTCTGAGTAATTGAAGTGGGGGTGTATGAGGGACTTATCCATGGTCAGTATATAGTAGATGGCAGTCAACATGCCAACAGTTTGGAAAAGCAGCAGGAGTACCAGAGTAGGAAACTATACATAGCTGTGGACAGCATCAGCAACACAACATTTTTTACTGTAACATGTTTTGGGAAACTACTGTTTTATGAGCCAAATATCGCTCTCTCCAAACCCACAGACTCCATTGGTAAAATCAGTCACTTTACCTCACAGAACACAGGAGCTGCTGGTCTACCACTACTTGATCAGTTTTCTTTGTTTGTCTTATTATTTAACTTCAGTGTTTTAAAAGATTAGTTTGGATTCACCAAAGTCACACTATAACACAAACCAACCGAGAAATTGAGGCAGCTGTAGTCCAACAACTCCTGTGTTCTGTGAGACAAAATTAATGATTTTGCCAAAAGGAATCTGGTTAAGTGAGAGTGATAGAGCGATATTTAGCTTACACAATGGTGGTTTCCCATCAGAAAAGACTGTTACAGCAAACTAATGTAGTGAACAATATTCTAAATATTTCTGTTCACAGCAGTACATTGCTTGTCTTCTGTGCTGGTATTCCTGTTGCTTCTCTAAGTTGGGGGGATAATACACTGACTATCAACAAGTGCCTCACACAACCCCACATCGAATAATCTGAAATATCAGACCACAAATCATAAAGGAGGCAAGGTTTATTCCCCAACAACTTTTACGCCTTTAATGATTGGACAGCCAAAGACATGACAGGAAAGCGGGAGTCGGGGACTGACATGTGGTCAGGGAAATAGGCGAGCCCCCTGGAAGCTTGTTTAATGCTTTTACAGCAAGTGTTAAAAAAGTTTCTCATTTCAGAAAAACACTTACGTTAGAATAATTTTAAGGAGATCCCTCCTAACTTTTTTATTCCAAAAATGGATGGCAAACAGCTGTAATTTCATATATTCCATGAACAAGCTTAAAGACATTAACAGATCTCCTCTATGTCTCTTGAATGAGAGTTGGTAATTATAATTTTCTCAATAATTTTCTGGAATAAGTTTAATAGCTCTTCTTCTCCGAACCTTCTCAGTTAATCCCTCTCGAAATATTTTGGTTCATAAGGACACCAGACCAAACTTGCAAATTCAAGGTGAGATCTCACCAAGGATTTCCACAATGGCAAAATAATTTCCTTGCATTAATTTTGCAAAATTCTTCCAATTAGCTCCAACATGGAGTTTGCCTTTTTGATTTTTTCTGACATGTGCATGCAGAATTAACTTTTACTCTGAAATCGAAAGTGTAGGATTGATGAACTGACCAATATCCCTCTTTTTAGGTCCCGAAAAACCTACAGGATATTCTAAAAGTAAACCTACCCATCACCGTTGAGATCCACCACTGCCACATCGTAGCCAAAGGAGGAGGCCAGGCCTGGACCAGAGAGGACGAATTCCACAGACAGATTTCTCTGTGCTGCAGGGTCTGCTTTAAGAAACGTCACCTGGCCGCTGTAACCTCCTCTGGGCGCTCCAGATACAATGGTCAGTTCACCTTTCCTGATGAGGGCCAGACCAGAGTCGGTGGAGAATCCTGGAGCACAGAATATAAAACCATATTTCTTTAATTATAGGATATAGGAAGGAAGATCTAACTTGAAATGTTCTAACTGACTTAAACCAGACTAGAAACTGACCCAGGTAGCTGTTTCTCTGCAGAGGAATGAGGTTCGGGTTAAATTGGTCAATATCCCCAGTCTCACGAGGATCCTCACTGGAGAAGTCCAGGTTGTCCAAAGGCTCCATTCGTACAATTCCTTTAAATAAAACAGCATCACAGGAGAAAATACAGAAGAACAAAACTTAAAATGCTGTACTGTAAAACAAAAAGGTTGAGAAAATTATAATTTTAAGATGACTTAAATAGATTAGAGTTTAGAGATTAGAATAGAGTTTTGAGTTTTGATTTTTGACTTAAACTCAAATTTTTTAAATTATTTTACAAACTGATTTTTGTGAGATAATTCACTTTTCTTCTCAGGATAAACTTGAATCTTTGAGTTTTAGAAACTCACAAAAAACGAACAAAAAACGAACAAAGATGATAAATAGCCCTACAGGAAAGAGGAAAAACATGTAATTTTGATTTTGGGGTGAACTGTCTCTTTAAAATGCAATAATAGGTGAATAGAAATATATAAACTGAAGCTCATTTCCGAACAGTCTGCCTGGTTAATGATGAAACAAACACCTGTGTGCTGCTTTAAGTTTATTTTTACCTTTCCACTGGTACGCTCCTGGTGCTCCAAATAACACAGACTTGTTATCCTTTGCAAAAGACGCCCCATGACCCTGTTGGCAGTATGCAAACCAGTCCTGGTCCTTCTGACGTCTGGTTAGGTGTTCAGTATCACAAACTACCCTCCTCCACGTCCTGTCTTCATTCCCGACCTGCAGGTCGTCTCCTAAGATGTAACACTGGCCCGTCACCAAGCGAGGGACATACTGACTCGGGCTCGGGCTCCACTGCTGGTACCGATGAGCACAAGTCTACAAGGGAAGGATGTGAAAATTACTGTCGTACCAACACTTTGTTGTACCACTTTGACTGACTTTTAACGATTATTTCCCCCTCCCTCTCCACTCAAAAATACATTTTTCTTCATGGTCCTACAGTTGAGTGTTTCAGCTTCATGCAGAATGATGTATGTGCAGAGTTTGATACTAGATGGCTGTTTTCATGTATATCTGCTAAAAGTGGAAAGTTTCTCTCTGCTCTCTCAAAATCTGATTTTAAGGGGTGGACCTATGAATATAATGTATGAATTCGCAATTAGTTTGGAAGTCAATCCTGGTCCAGTTTGCAACTTATATGCAGAATTTTTCAAACTTTACCATGAAATATTGAGTTTTTATACTTAGTTTTTATATATAATGATTCAGTTCTGTTAACAATGCAATGCAATGAGAGGAGTGAATGAAAATTCTGACTTGCACTGACTGAAAACATTTGAGCTGGCTTATTATAGCACTCAAAATATTTAAGAACTGATAACCTCCAACTTGGCAGCTGATTGCCTTTTTTTTTTTTGAGTACTACTAACTTATTTGGATTTACAGTGCAAGTGTGATGTAGAAACCTGAAGCTGCCAGTGCACGGACACTGAGAATGGGCTTTACAGTGAAGTATGAAACAGCTTGTGTCCAGCAGGAAAACTTCAGAAGTGAACAAAATGTGCATATTGATAGATTGTGGAATTTTTAATGAGGTTGAAGGAGTAGATGCCTTTTTAAGGGTTTTAATGTGGATACTTTTTCCAGAAAAAAACCCCACATCAGACTATTTGTATACATGTCCTAAAGCATGTCTGGAGGACGTCTTTGAATGTGGAGTGTGTTGCTTACCATTACATTTTTACCAGGACCTTGGCTCGCCACTCTGACTCCCATCCACTGGTCGTTTATGCCTTTACTATCAAGGAACTCTAGACAAATAAAACAATTACCACCTCATTGTCAGTATGATTACATTCAGTAAAAGAGCACTCAGATCTGTTAGGAAAAGCACAGTGTAAACTCCGCTTATATTTAGGGGTGTCATGATTCTCCAAATCCACAGCTTGATAAGACTTTCTATTTTGCGGTCATGATTTGTTTGGATGTTTTGATTCAAACACATTCTTTTTTTTTTCCTTGGAATTGACCATTATGCCATTTTTAGATCAAGTTTGGACTTGTTAGATCAACAGACCCAGTTTCATACCCTGACATCTGCCATTTACATTTTAAGTCAAGTGTGATATAACAGCCAGTAAACTTGAAATTGAAAGTTCATTCTGACTGAATTTTGTTTAATACTGAAATTGTGACACCCCTATTGATAATATTGACAAATAAAGGTTTATGGACTTTTCTCTACTCTTTGTTATTTTTGTGAAATATTGGATACTATAAATGAAACCATGTGAGACGTTTAGAAAGAATAACACCTTTTGGTGTATAGTAGACATTGCATTTTTGAAAGGGGTCACAAGCCAAACAGGTTGAGAAGCATTTGTTAAATCTTATTTGATTAAATTCATCTGTTTTAAATATAAAACCTTCAACTGAAAAGTCATCTGTAATTCAAGCCTTCAAATAAATACAGTGGAGTAAAAAGTACCATGTTTTCCTGCTGAAATGTAGTTGAGTAAAATTAAGTAACCTAAAATGAATACATATTCCTCAAAATTGTCCACTTTTTACACTAATTACACCACATTAAACAGAAAAAGATGGCTCATACTTTTCCAGATAAAACAAACCTTCATTATCAAACTTGATGGGCTGACAGCGTTCAGATGTTGTTGTAAGATCACACTGGTAAACAACACCTGTAATGTTCACTTGGTTCTGACGTCTTGTTCGCGGAGCTCCGACCAGCAACCTGGGGAAAAAGCCCTCAGGCAGTCAGACACAGAATTTAATTTAATTTCCTCAGACCTAATCAGGTAACTAATAATCTCACTCACAGGTTCCTTCTGGCAGGTTTGAGCTGCTGGTGAAAGGCAACAGAAAATCCAAACAGGCTTCCAGGGTCTCCGTTTCTCTGCAGCACATTCTGGGTGTCCAGATTGAAAGCTGCTACCTCAGCGGTCTGGAGGTGCCAGACGCTCCACAGATACACCATGTGCCAGTGCTTTGCCATGATTTTGCTGACTAAAACATGTAATGTGCTCCCTCTCATGCTGCGCCTGTGGTCTCCGAGAGCGCAGAGTACGTGAAAACCCTCATAGAAAAGGGATTGGCCCTAGCAGGTGCTAACTGGCTCACTGTACACACAGACAGGGTGTGGTGGCAAGAAATTTATCTTTATACTCCAACAAAGCTGCAGTGTTCAACTTTATGACCTGATAACTGTAGTTAATATTAACCGATGTCTACTTTGATGAGAGTCAAATGTGAGACACGCCCTCTGAGCAAAAGTCTTCTCGGCCAGGAGCGAGCTCAGAGTTAACCGTGCCTAAATATTCAGAAAATTAGACATCATGTTGTGACTTTCACTGGCTCTGCAAAAAAGCCAAACATGCACATGGCTGAATACACAAAGAATTTGTCCACATTATATACTCGTCATTCTCTTCTCTATGAGGTTTATGGGAACTTGTGACCTGCTCACTGACACCTGAGAACTACCTTGTAAAAGCTCATTTTCTCCCATTGCCTATAAAACATCAAAAAACAATCATTCTATAGTGCTTAAGCTGGAGGTAAGTAAAACAGTCACTTTCTCCACATCCCACACTAATCTTTCCTTTGCATTCTACATGTCAGTTTTTAAAAAAAATCTTATCCATTATATCATAAATCTACACACTATAAATGTCAGTTTTCTTTCTTTCTTCATATTTGTCATGGACCTAGCAAGCAGTCAAAGCACAAAAACACAGGTTCAAAGTTAAAAAAAATATGGATTTATATCATATTTATATCAATGTTTTTTCAGTTTCAAATGTCACAAACTGGTGAGGCAACTGAATATTTTCTATTAATATTAATTAATATTAATTATTTTTTTTCCCCAATTGACAAGAACACTGTTTCATTCTTTAATTCTTTACCATTGTGTGGTTGCTTTAAGGTAATGCATCCTAAAGTTTCTTTGAAACTTTCTTCAAATTATGTTTGCTTGATCCATTTTATGACTTTTGCCCAACTGGCACCATAATGCATACTATAGAAGGTTTGCCTGGATTATTTTTTTCTTTGTAACACTTTCAAACAATGTTAGTTAAATGAACCCCTCATACCATGTTTTGAACTTTGAGTTATGTTTCATTTTGTCTCTCTGATAACACTTTTTAATGTGATTGCTGAACACTTGTGACAGAAGATGGGATTGAACCATCTGAGACATGTTATTTAAACCAGTGGTGTGGTGGTGTGCAGAATTCTGGGGAAAGATGCTGCGTTCTAGTCAGGTAGGAACTTGCCTGTTGAAATTTCTAGCTTTAAACCTTGATGTGTTACAGATGCATCACACCATAAGTAAACATAAGACATGGCTGATGTGATAATTTAATGAGTTTCTTTTTTTTTTTTTTAACAGGACAGCAGAAGATATGATAGGAGGGGCGGAGAGCATGTGGGGGAAATGACATGTAGCAAAGGGCCATAGGCAGGAGTCAAACCCATGGCCACTGCAGAGGACTCAGCCTCAGTACATGGGGCTCTACCAGCTGAGCTACCTGGACACCATTTGATGAGTTTCTTTGGCAAGTGTGCACACACTGAACCCTCAGTGGTGCAGCCTCCTTGTATATATAAATGACAGGTAGAAAACTGATGCAGGCGGTAAGAGACACCATTTAACATTTAATTTTACATAATTTAACATTGGTGACATGACATCAATTTACATGAACAGGCTTTACTATATGATAGCAGACCTGTGCATTATTTTAGCCTTCACTAGGCGCTGCTGTTGTTGTGTGATGTGATGGCAGAAAACTGTTTCTTTATGAAGTTGGGGTAGATGGATTTGCCCCAAGTTTGTCTGGAATGCAGCAAGATGGAGTCCTGACATGCAACAAAGACTGAAAGATGAAATTGAACCAGCAATATTACAGTTAAACAGTTGAGCTGGTGAATTTATAGATATCATCACAGTCCAAACTGGGGGAAATTTAGGGGAAGCCAACCCACTCAAACCCAATGCAAAAACTGCACATTACAGTGAAACGCAAAATGTAAAAATATACAGTGCAAACACAACAGACACTCAACTGCGCATGACAGGAGTAGTTTTGTTGTTAGGCTGTGGCACAGGCACAGGACCACACCTCTGGATCAAGCTTTGGTCGGTAGAACAAAGAAAACATTAAGTTAGCAGACAGTCTGTGTAGATAAACCATAAAAAAAACAACCCTTCATACTCAACACTAACATAAAATAGATCCAGGTAAAACCTAACAGCACTGCATGAAAAGATCAAGAGAAAACAAAACACTGACTATTGAAGAATGATCTCACAAAAAGAAAATTTCTCTGAAACAGGTGACTGGAACTAAAATTAAGTACATCTCGTATACCTGTCATAAATCACAAACAACCCAAGCAATGTGGCAGCAGTCAAGAAACGTGGCCTTTGTTTTTCTGGTATTTGTAGAGGAGCACCTGGTCCCTAATCAGGCTTAAGGTGGACTGAGAGAAAACAGAGAAATTACAGTATAAATTTTTATTTTTGTTTTTCCTAACACGTGATTTGAATTTGTGAATTGAATCTTGTGAATTTAACATATCATAAAAAAATGAATTTCTACTGAGAAGCACTGGCACATTACTGAAGGCTTCAGGGGATTAAAACCACATTGTTTCACCAGGTGGCACCAGAGTATTTGTTACCAGAAAATGTTGTGTTCAGATGTGTCAGGCCTGCAGATCTACACAAATCTTTTTAGTTTACAGTCCAGCTACCACAATCATCATTACAGTTGTACTTTTCATCTATTCTTTGCAGTAATAGTTGTAGTAGAGGCAGTAGTATGTGTAGTCGCTGTAGTCGTTATTGAAGTAGCTGTGGTATTATGGTTGTATACTTAAACTCAGGAAGCAGGATACGACTGACCCACGCAACCAACACAACACTTATTTATAATGAAACTAAATGATGTATGAGTTAGTGTTAATTTAGGAAAGAAACAAGTTCAGGGGAATCAGTGGGCTAAGATTCATGACACATACTCAGACGTTGGTGTGAGTTTGGCTCAAACTTTCTGCAGCATCACATCGCTGTTCAACTTCCTGTCTCTCTAATGATCATGGGTTTTAAAAGAAAAAGAAAAAAGAACACAATAACTGATCTACTAAAGCCTTATGGTCTGAGTCACGTCAGTGCCCTATAATTAATCTTTGTAGTCATTTACATGATATTCTTTGGCTGATTTTTTTTTTTCACATACACGGTGACAAACAAACAACACCACATGGAAAATTCAGCACTGTGTGGTTGTGTGGTCAGAATGAGTGGGTCTTTATTTTTTTCTTGTCAGGCTTTGAGTTTCAGAGCAGGAGGCCAATATGTTTTAAAGTGACAGTTCACCTCAAAATAAAAAATACACATTTTCCCTCTTACCTCTTAGATAGTTTTGGCGTGAGTTGCAGAATTTTGGAGATATTGGTTGTAGAGATGTCTGCCTTCTCTTGAGTATAATGGAAGAGGATGCCACTCACACCACACCACACGCGCACACACACCACACACAAAAATACATATTTTTGATTTGGGGGTAAACTGTCCCTTTAAAGCCTTTTCAAACTAGGCAAGTAGAATAAAACAACATTATCATTTTGACAATGAAATAGAACAGCTTCCAGGAACAGGCAGACAGGCACACACACCACACACACACCACACCACCACACACACACACACCACACACACACACACACACACACCACCACACACACACCACCTCAGGGCAAGTTGGGGTTGTGGTTCTCTTCTGCTTTAGTTGTTGAGAGAAGAGCTGAGTGCTGCTCAGTCACTGTCCCAGCTACATCTTTGTGGCAAGTGCAGAGAACTGACACCACTGATCTGCACACATGCCTTTTTCTCTGTGCTGTAGTTCACCTTATAACTCAACAGCCTTCTTTCCATCTGCACAAAATGACTGTATTGTTATACTGTAAATATATGTATGTATAATATCACAGTATTGTGTATATATAATATAATCTCACCAAATACAAAGGTAGTTTCACTACTGCTTATATTGAACCTGCAGTGATAACATGAAGAAGGTAGTTTGACAGTCTGGGGAAAATGCTTATTTGCTGTCTTGCAGAGAGTTGATGCTGACAAAGATTGAAACTCTCATGTCCCTGCTGTGAATATGAAGCTACAGTGCGACAGTGTAGCTGCCCATGTTTGGCTGTTTTGTAGCTGTGTTGCTGGTAATGTGAGCATACTGTAATCCCCCCCCCTTTCTTCTGACTGGCCAACTTTTCGGAAGCCCGCTGAGGGGCAGAATTCACTGTATGTGAGCGTCACACACATGCAGCCATGTGTCTGGTGTCTGGACTGTTGGGTGCCAAGTGTCACTGACGACTGTACAAAAACAATTTTATTCACTGATTTAGGTGAAACTGGATTATATTTTATGGAAAAAATGTTATCTGGTCTTCCCTGTGATGTCCTTCGACTGCTCTGCCTCAATGTTTGGCAATTTACAGAGTTTGCTGATGGACAAAGCTTTAGTTATTGTTAGCTCAGACTTGCTATGCAAGACTACAGCACCCACTGTTTCTGAGAACACTGGCTTAGCATGGAAAATAATGATAGGAGACCCTGAATATGATGATTTTACTCTTTATTTGACCATAAAAGAGATAATAATTCAGTTGGAAAAACGAGGCAGCTGGAGTGTTTTTGGGGGCGTAACTGATTACTGTACACAAGCACATAAATTTAAGAACTTTTTGCGCTGATTTTGGTGAAAGTGGATCATATTTTATGGAGAAAATATTTTCTGGTCTTCCCTCTGATGTCCTCCAGATGCTCTGCCTCAACTCCAGATAATTTATGGAGTTTGGTAATGGACAAAGCTTTAGTTGTTGCTAGCTGTTGGCTACTTTGGCGACCAACTGCTGGTTAGCTCAGTTAGCATTGCAGCTGACTCTGTCAAGACTGGGAGCTCAAAACACTGTGGGGAGTGCACGGCTAAGTAGCAATAGTTGTTAGTCACTTTAGTAAGAAGCAAAGATATCTGTCCAGCAGAATCTCTGTAGATCACAGAGAGCTGCGCAACCACGGATGGATGGATGGATAGTCATCAGTAGTAGAAAAAAAAACGCTGGAAAGTTTGAATTCAGGGCAGTCTGAAACCTGAGCCTTTTGCCCAGGGAGATTACTTTTATATACATTTACATGACAGAAAATAAGGGGAATCATAATAGAATCCTTTTAACACAAAGTTTGAAGTGCATAGTCTACAACCTTGAGCTTTTCAAGCCATCCATATTTTCCTATGTTTATCTTGAAACCCACTTTAATGTTGCAGAAAAGTAAATGAAACCAGTCATGAAAGGGTGGTTATTTTACTGCTTTTATGATGAACTGGGTCAAATACTGTATGTTGATGAAACATACTTGAGACACTTGTGACATCAAAAGGTGTTCAGAGTCAGGCTGACCCAAATGTCTGGTTTGATTGGTCTGAAGATTGGTTTTTACGCCCCCCCCCCATACCCACCACTGATGAAACCAGCCAGTATTCAGCGTAGTTGGTAGAGTCGGTGGTCTTGTCCCCTTTCTTATCTGCTCAACCACACGTAAGACACAGTTCTGTTGGTGTGCAGACCTGATGCCGAGTGAATATCATTGTTTCAACCCTCAGTGACATTAAGTTCAATCTGTTGTAATCTAATCATGTAAACTGTTTTGTAAAACTGTTATAATTTGACCTCTAATTTAAGACTTTGATCACATAAACCTTAAATGTTACAAAATGTACCATGAAAAACTTGGTTAAAATGATTCAATCAAAGTTATAAACTGATTTTAGTCAACTATTTAAAAACAATTGTGGCTGCATGGGCTTGAGTGGTTAGTAGTTTATTTTTTAGACACTGACTGAAGCAAACTAACGCTTATCCTGGAACACAGAACTCAGAACTGTCAGGTTAACCAGCTTTGCTAAATTTAGGCTGCGGGGGCTTCGTGTATCGTAGCTACATATCCTGTTGATGCCCAAAGCCGTGTACATTCTGAGTAAACATGTTTGGCGGTCTGTCAAAAGCAGAGAAATGGCCAGCCACAGCCTACATCTCATAGCCTAGCTGCTGCGTGTGGCTTTGCTTGTTGTTACACAGGTACTGACGTGCAAATACCACAGTGCTGAGAAACTGAAAAGGTACTAGGTCTTATTTTTAGGTAGTTGCATGTGAATATCTATTGTTAGCATCTCTGATAATAAACTATTTCCAAGCCTCTAATTTTCATTCAGTTAAAAACAGGATGGAATATACCAGGTTTGTGCTATTGTGACAAGATGATGTGCATTTATTTGACATAAATTCAAATATCTTTTAACTGTGCTGATGTTTGCTTTGTCTTTGCACACTTGTAACAAATTAAGTGCTATTTAAAATACCTTTTGAGCACAAATTCACACCATGTGACTAAATACTGAAAGTTTTTGGCATACGAGGCCACTAGTTCACCCAGGTCCACTTCACTTATTTCAGTGCTCATCACTGTGTATACACGATAAATTGGGTATAGTTTGAAATCACAGATCAGAGTAAGCACTGGTCTTGCACTCTCGTGTGCTTTCCTTCACTATAGATCAACTGAAGTTATTTCTTCTTCCTAAATTCATTATTGCAGGAGAGCTGATAGTTGTGTGCATCGAAAATATCACTTTTATCATTATGCACTAGTGGTATACGTGTTTTCAAAGTAAAGACAGATTGAAATGTGTTACATAAGCTCAGATCGACTTATGTAAGATGAACTATAGGGCAGCGCCTCGCCTCTTTTAGGTCCTGAGATGAGAACAGGTCTTCTCTGAAGTGGTAAAGCCCACCAACGGACATGTGCACAGTAAGCTTTTATCATCAAAGCACAACGCTGGCTACCTGATGTGCTTTTACTGTAGGTGTGGGGAGGAACTCGTCTCACAGGTCTATGTGTTTGTTTCATTCTCCGTTTCAAAAGGAAGCCTCAACTGAAACACATTTTTAACGCTTTTGACGTCTATGGGAATGCGATTTCTGTTTAAACAACATGCAGCAGTTTTGAGGTGTTCAAAAAAAATATCCTAAATATTAATACAGGAAAAATCATCTGAAACATAGTTCCCAGTTCTCGTAATTTAAGTAACTATTATCATGAGGAGACTGACAAGTCTTGCCAAATTCACATCAAGACAATGGCCCAGATAAAAGATGAAAGTCAAGAACTCATTAACATGTATGTTAAATGTAGGTCTTTTTAGGTTCACGAATGGAGTAACTTGTGTTCTTTTTTCTGTTTCTTCCTATCTGGTCATGCATTATATTGTTACAAGTGTTTGTTGGTGAAAAGCCGGGTAGGCTCAAGGCTGAACATGTTGCTTCAGGTTGGTCTGAGTATGTGTTTGGAGGGGGATGAAGGCACATTATGCCATATCCCTCCAGTGAAGTGAATGATTATGCTATGTAATTGACAAAGGTGTGGACTTGAGTGATATGACTTGGACTCGAGTCAGACCTGAGTCACAAATTCAAGGACTTTAAACTCAACAAAATCAAAAAAGACTGGACTTGGACTTTAACACCAATAACTCGTAACGTACTTGAGCCTTTTGATTTGAAAATAGTGGACACTTTCCCCCAAGCCCAAATGTTAAAAAGTGTAAAACAAATGAATTAATTTTCTGTCATTTCCCAAGTCAACTAATGTTAACGCTGTTCATTCTCAGCAAGTCGACCCCCTAACTCCCAAGATCCACTTTGTTTTGAAACAGGCTGACAGCATGCAATCAAATTGCAGGTGAGAACCATGAAGAACTAACCTTACGTTACTGTTGGAAAACATGTAATCTAAGATCATTTAGTTTGAGTACAGGAACTTTCCAGTGGTCAAAAAAAATGAACTGCAGTATGCAAAATGTGCGGGTTGAAAATTAAATATGGAAACACAAAAACTACCACCATTGTTCACACATTTGAAGTTGCTGTTATGCCCAGTCTAGGGGTGTCTGAGACACAACATGAAGAGCCCCCATCTTCCCCAAATCCCAAGGATGCACAAGGACAAACGGTTGAATGAATAAAGAAATTGGAAATTTTATTTACAAGAATTAAAGGATGTTAAATAATAGGCGGAGTCAAACTTCAGGAGGAACTAATGCCAAAATAACAAACAAAACGATCCTATCTGAAAAGTAAATAACTAACCTAATAACTTGTAGAAAAACAAATGACAAAACCTTACCTTCCTAACTAAATAAACATAAGAAAATAGTATTAACCAAACTGGCAGTCCCACCCTACTTCTCAACAGAAGCTACTCAAAACATTAACAAAGTAACATGTGGCCGGTTGGGAGATGAGGATGATGAGGTCTGCAGCCTACTGCCCCCAAACGACCGCCATCTTGGCTCCATATATAACCGGTGGGACCTTGGCGCGACCAATCAGGAGCGAGGAAAGGTATGCCCCTCCAATCACCGCCGGGCAATGGCACAGGCTAATTTGCATAGGAGACAAAGAGCACACAGAGAGCAAGGAGCAAGAGGACAATCCCAAAACACACGACGCTAGTCGTAACACACCCCCATACCCAAGAATTAAACATTCCCCTATAATGTTTAATTCCTACTGAACAATAGAACATCTTGATAAAGCATCAGCAATGACGTTGTCTGTACCTTTCTTATGGGAAATCTGCACATTAAAATCCTGCAGAAGAAGAGACCAGCGCATGAGCAGCTGGTTAGAGTTGCGCATGTGTGAAAGAAACGCCAAGGGGTTATGATCTGTAAAAACTTGGATTGGCTGTGAACTAGAGCCGAGATAAACTTCAAAATGCTGTAAAGCAAGCAAGAGGGCTAGAGCTTCCTTCTCGATAGTACTGTAGTTTAATTGTTGTTTATTGAATTTTTTCGAGAAGAGCAGACAGGATGGTCAATAGCCTGATCATCTTCCTGCAGAAGTACAGCACCTGCGCCACACGCACTGGCATCTACCTCTAATTTAAAGGTGTGCGTGAAGTTAGGCACAGCGAGGACGGGCGCGCTACAAAATAACGCTTTTGCGGACTCAAAAGCAGCCTGACACGCGGGGGACCAAACAAAGGTTTTTAATGGACTAACAAGACCTGTGAGAGGAGCCACCACGTCGGAAAAGTTTCTACAAAAACCACGGTAGTAACCACACATCCCAAGAAAGCGGTGCAAAGCAAAGCACCTGCCCCTGTCCTACCTGCTTACCTAAATACATCACAGTAGCCTTGCCAAATTCGCATTTGGCAAGGTTAAGTGTGAGTGAGGCCTCGCGGAGATGGCTGAAAATGAGGGACAGAGTGTGGAGATGATCGGACCAGGTGGAAGAATAGGCAACCACATCATCTAAATAAGCCTCACAATTTTCAACACCAGATAACACGCAATGCATAAGACGTTGGAACGTGGCAGGAGCGTTACGCAGCCTGAATGGCATAATGGTGTACTGGAGAAAAGTGTCGGGTGTGATGAAGGCAGAGATGTCGGAGGCGCGTGGCGTTAAAGGAACTTGCCAGTAACCTTTTAACAGGTCCAGCTTTGTCACAAAGTTGGCAGAGCGTACTCGGTCAATGCAATCCTCCATCCTAGGGAGTGGAAAAGAATCAGGTTTAGTGACAGCATTGACTTTTCTGTAATCATTACAAAATCGAGGAGTACTGTCAGGTTTTGGGACCAAAACACACGGAGAGCTCCATGCACTCGTACTGGGGACAGCTAAACCATGTTCAACAAGATACTTTACCTCCTGCTGCATCATGGACCGTTTAGTTGGATTAACCCGGTATGCGTGCTGCTTAATGGGTCTGTGGCCCTCCACATCGATGTCATGGAAAAGGACAGAGGTTTGTCTGGGATGGTCAGAGAAAAGCAACAAGTTATCTTCAATCAAGGAAATAATATCTGCGTGGGCCGAATCAGACAGATGGATCAAAAAACCTTCCAAATCACTTAATATTTCTGAATTTCTCAAACGAGCGGCCGGCATCAAACCACTTTTCTCTGCCAACCCGTCATCACAGAGCTGGTACTGAGGAGGAGCAGCAACGTACACAGACACCGCGGGCGCAGCAGGAGACGGCTGGGGATCTCTCTCTCTGGAAAAATAACGTTTCAACATGTTAATGTGACAGACTCTGGATTTTCTTTTCTGATCTGGGGTTTGCACAACATAATTTGTGTCACTGATTTTTCTCTCCACCGTGTATGGACCTGAAAACTGTGACTGCAAGCTGGATCCTGGTAATGGAAGCAGCACCAGAACTTTCTCACCAGGTTGGAACACTCTGAGAACAGACTTTTTGTCATAACGACGCTTCATTTTAGTTTGGCTTTGTGCCAGATTTTCACGGGCCAATTTACATGCGTTACGGAGACGCTCACGAAAGGAACTCACATAGTCCAGGACGTTATGCTCAACTTTTGGCGATTTGGACAACCATTTTTCTTTAAGAAGCTGAAGAGGACCACGCACAGTGTGACCGAAAATCAGATCACAAGGACTGAAACCCAATGATTCTTGCGGGGTTTCACGCACCGCAAATAACAGGAGAGGGAGGCCCTCATCCCACTCTCTGTTAGACTCAAGACAAAACTTTCGCAACATGGATTTTAATGTTTGGTGGAACCTCTCAAGCGCACCTTGGGACTCTGGATGGTAAGGACTTGATTTTACATGTTTAACTTTTAACTATGTCATTATCCTGAGCAAACACTTTCGACATGAAGTTGGTACCTTGATCACTTTGAATAGTTTTAGGCAAGCCGAAAGTTGAAAAAAACTTAGTGAGAGCTTTAACAACCGGTTTTGCTTTGAGAGTGTGTAACGGGATGGCCTCAGGATACCGCGTCGCAGCGCACATGACTGTCAAAATATATTGATTACCAGATTTAGTTTTTGGGAGTGGGCCCATGCAGTCTATTAACACTCGTTCAAACGGCGCCCCAAGCACAGGAATCGGATGCAAGGGCACCGGAGGAACAGGCTGATTGGGCTTTCCCACCATTTGACATGTGTGACAGGTGCGGCAGTATTTTACCACATCGCTTTTTAATCCGGGCCAAAAGAAGTTGCGCAGCACCCGATGATAAGTTTTTTTTAACACCAAGGTGGCCAGCTAAGCTGGAGTCATGTGCTAGACTGAGAATGTGCGGTCGGTAGTCTTTTGGCACAACCACCTGATCAACAGCATTTATTTCACTGGAATTGGGACTCCACTGTCTCATCAAAACACCATTATCCTGGAAAAACACCACAGGTTTTTGTTCTCCTTGGCGGCTACAACAGAGGAGAGACACAGAGTTAGAGACGGGTCATTTTTCTGAGCATGAATCAACATTTGTCTTGTGACATGTAGGCTCAGATCTGCATCGGCAGGGAAGAGATCAGACTCATTGACACTCTTTAACACATTTTTACTCTCAGTGGTGGGGGACACTGAAGAGGAGGGCTCACCCTCATCTGCTTGTTTAAATAGACCATGATTCGTTCTGGTTTTAACATTGCATGCCTGGCACCATTTATCAAACAAAACACTCTTATCGCGCGCAAACTCGACGTGCGTTTGGTTGGCAGTTTTATCACCATTTCTGAATTTTTGTCTGTATGCTTCGGGTACAAGCTCATAAGCCCTCAACACAGTCTTTTTCAGTGTGTCGTAGTTCAGACTGTCCTCAATGGACAGACTGGCACAGACTTCTTGAGCTTTCCCCACAAGCTTACACTGGAGAAAAAGTGACCAGAACTCCTTAGGCAATTTAAGTGCAGTAGCTATCCACTCAAAAGCGCTAAAATATGAGTCCACTTCGGACTCACGAAATGGAGGGACTAGTGCAACGTGCTTACTGACGTCAAAAGCAGGAGCAGAACCAAAACTCTGGTTAAGAGACTCCGGGGTGGAGGCCACAGGGGCTCCTCTTTCTACCTCAAGAGCCCTGACACGGAGATGCATGGCTACACTTCAAGCTGTTTATTCTTAGTCTCCACCTCCTTTATTTGAAGGGCTATACGGAGATCCTCTGTGGTCATTTTTTCCACAGACGGATCAGGGACCGGCTCCGGCTCTACACACACCCCAGCAGCCTCTGCTGCTCTCGGCTCCTCCGCCGGTGTGTCAGCAGCTGCCTCAACAGCTAGTTTGGGTAGCACACCCTGCTCCACCAACCCCTCACAAAGAGTCTGCTTGAGCTCTGCTTTTCGAGCACTATACGGCACCTCCACCTTATAGTAATTAGCGACAATTAACAGATCAGCTTTTTTGCACTTTTCAATTTTTTCCCAAGAAGGACTGGCCACAAAATCATCCAGAAAAACCTTCATAATTCCCCCCACACACCAAAAAACAACTGCCAACCAGAAGAAAAAAATACTCACCGAACTCACCCTGAACGAAGCGCGAGAAGAAGACGGACGAGCCCCCAATTCATGTTATGCCCAGTCTAGGGGTGTCTGAGACACAACATGAAGAGCCCCCATCTTCCCCAATCCCAAGGATCCACAAGGACAAACGGTTAAATGAATAAAGAAATTGGAAATTTTATTTACAAGAATTAAAGGATGTTAAATAATAGGCGGAGTCAAACTTCAGGAGGAACTAATGCCAAAATAACAAACAAAACGATCCTATCTGAAAAGTAAATAACTAACCTAATAACTTGTAGAAAAACAAATGACAAAACCTTACCTTCCTAACTAAATAAACATAAGAAAATAGTATTAACCAAACTGGCAGTCCCACCCTACTTCTCAACAGAAGCTACTCAAAACATTAACAAAGTAACATGTGGCCGGTTGGGAGATGAGGATGATGACATCTCCTGCCAGCTGCCCCCAAATAACTGCCATCTTGGCTCCTTATATAACTGGTGGGACCTTGGTGCGACCAATCAGGAGCGAGGAAAGGTATGCCCCTCCAATCACCGCCGGGCAATGGCACAGGCTAATTTGCATAGGAGACAAAGAGCACACAGAGAGCAAGGAGCAAGAGGAAAATCCCAAAACACACGACGCTAGTCGTAACATTGCACAAAGGACGGACAAAGGAGAACTTCGTAAATCAGTGAGATTAGAAACTTACCATGCTAGCATCTCTATGAGACTGTACTTAATTCCAGTGGTGCTTTGAGCTAAATTTGAATGTCAGCAGGCTAACATGCTGACAATGACAATTCTAACATGTAGATGTTTACAAAATATAATGTTTACCATGTTCACCATTGTAGTTTACCATCTTAGCATGTTCACATTTTCTAAGTAAAAAGGGAAGTAAAAGTGAAATGAAAACTTTGACCTGCAGGTGATGCTCGATGAGATGTCAGGTGGCTTCCAAAGTTGGCAGGATTCATCTTGTTGGGGCCATGAATTTCTGTCAGAAATGTGATGGCAATCTGTCCAATAACTGTTAACATATTTCTGTCTTGACCAAAGTGGTGGACTGACTGACTGACTGACTGACTGACTGTGACAGAAACACAAGCCCTGACACTTTAAACTACTGAGATTTTTGGGTACAAGATGTGTGTATATAAAGGGGTTAGTTTCTCCTGCAGGGACTGTAAACTGTGAGAAGCGTGACCTGCATTTTAGGCTGTGATTTTTGATTATGAAATATATGCCACAAATTATTATCAAGCCACACATTGCTACACTAAGTTGCATGATGCATGCGTCTGCAGCGGTTAGCCTCTTTCAGGACAATCTGTGCACTTGTCTTTTTTTTTTTTTTTAGCCCTCCGCCAAAACTTCTCACCTCTCAGAGGAATTCGTGAAAACTTGCGGCTTTCTCTGTAAATGACCTTTAAATGCCTGGCTGCAAACATTAAGTCAGATAAAACATGATAACTGTAGAATAAAATGAATTAAGTGTTTGTATTCTATGTGGCTTCAGAGATCAGTGTTTTTGATCTCTGCATAGATCAAAGGGGGTAGCAGAAGGTATGCTTGACATCCGGCTTAAGTCTCCTTGAACAAGCAGATGAATGTTGTTTTCACTGTAAGTGAGTCCTGTCACCTTTACTGGAAGTGGCCACTTTCACACTCACAACACCGTCTTACTCACAGCAATGTCTTGAGGATTTAGTATCATATCATTGACTAAATCAAACTAGATTTATCTTTGTAAAGGTAAAAGAAACAATATCACAAAATACTCCATTATGAGTAAAAGTCCTGCATTAAAAATAAGAATTAAGTAAAAGGGCAAGAATTTGGCAAGAAAAGGTATGAAAAGCAAAAGGCCCCAGTCTGTGTTATACTGTATTACTGGATCATCATAATTGATGCATTAGCATGTAAACAGTGCTTAAATGTTATACTTGATCACACTGAATTTAATTTTAACTGCTTTATATACCTTTTGGTAGTTTAATCTATATCCATGCACCATAATTTGTACACTGCACACATCAATTTTTGTATGTAAAATCTTAATCTAAGAAGATAAATGTACTGGAACAGTCAGCTGTTGGAATGGGTTATATAGTTTATAGGTTTTAATTTGTTTTTTTCAAAAATTGTGAATCACTGCAACCACGAGAGGTCCTAGAGCATACAGTCATAAATGTGCACAAAATATTTTTAGCTGATAGGTGCAGTAGTATGTGAGATTAGCTGCAGACAAGCAGTCAAAGGATCATATGATCACCACCAGGTGTAAATCTCAAAATTATACTGCAGTACAGTACTTCAGTAACTGTGCTTTGTTGCTTTCCAGCACTACTTTTAGTTCTCCCATAAGTCTGAATAGCACTGCTGTTAAACACTCTACTGGAGCAGTTAAACTTTCAGAGGCTGTCTGAGTAAGAGTGTTACTCTAAATGTTAAACATGCATTTCTTACTTCTTTCCTATTTAACACCCCGAGCTCCATCACATCACACCCATACAAAATAAAATCTCAACAAGTGTGTGTCCAAATATTTGTTTTGACATAAAGCTCAAGTGGAACTTTTATGAATACAGTGGAAAGTGATATAAAGTGGCTTAAAGTGATAGACAGAATCATTCCTGTACTGTTATAGTATGGAAGTAGTCCACTTACAATGTTCATTTTGGGTCTTTTCATACATGACAACATATGGAAAAAAAAAGAATTAAACTACAGGAATTCAATTTTTTTCACTTTACTCTCATGATACTTTGTCTCATGGTAACCCAAAAAATGGGTTACCTCGAAATCATGACGGGAAAAATAAAGTTTTTTTTTTCTCAAAGTTTATGTCAAACTGCCCGAAACAAGCTAACGAGACGCAGTAGTGTAAATCTGTGTTCCTACTGTAGTCACTCAAACAACAAGAAACAGTCATGGCTGCTGGTAATGAAGACACAAAACGAATGCGCACGGGGAAAGCACCCGTGGTTGAAGCCGTCTTTGTCAAGTGGATTGAAAATGACCTGACATGTAAAGCCCCATTGAGTGGGCACTTGGTGAGAGAGAAGGTGGATAGAATGGTCAGTGAGCCTGGGAGAAGAGAAGGTTTCAAAGTGTCCATCGGCTGGATTGAGCAATTTAAAAAGAAAGAGAAGACTGTGTTTAAAGAACGGCATGGGAGGCTGCTGAGGCTGACGCAACATTTGAAGCAGCTGTAATGTCTTTGAAACAGTCAGTAAAATTCAGTAACAAGTGAAGCTCTCCATTTATGTTCATCTGATAAATATACAAATGCCAATTAGATGGTAATCTGCATGTGAAATATAGAAAAAGAAAAAAACGTTATGATAATCATCCGCAGAGATATGATCAACTTAAGCAGTTTCTGCTTTACTATAAACATTCTTTAATCTATCTTGAGTTTTACTGTTTTTTATTTGTATTCTGTTGCTGCCTTTGCTCTGATACTCTTTTGTAGAGATAACTAATTGTCATCCTTTAATACTGAAAGATGAATATGAGCAGACATCTCCGGTGTCTGTAACTCCAGGCTGATCGTGTCTTTTGTCAAGTTATATCCCAGTTCCTGATAAAATCTTCTTGTTAAAACTAAAGCGTATTCAAGTCATTACTATGTGCTTATAGCATCATACATTGAACATCATCAAGAAACTAAAACATAGTTTTAAAGCACAGTTCTAACTGTATTTATTTATGACTGTATAACTACATAAAATTATATATAATTATATATAAATTATATATTCAGTTTTTCAGTCATTATTATGTTGTTAGAGCATTGCTTGTGAAAAACAACAAGCTGTGCAGCTTAGATGGACCAAAAATGGGTCGTAGCCTTGCAAAATTTAACAGGAAGTGCATTTTCTTTGTTTCAGCCAATCAGTATGATTTCTGTCTTTGCAAACCTTGATCACCTTGTGACTAAATCTTCCATTCGAGTGGGAAGACATCAGTTGTGCAAGAGAAGGGTGCTATACCACAATGATCGGAAGACTGGCTGCTTTGATTCTCCTCAGTACAGTGTGTAAGTGCACTTCTTATCTACCATACAGTGAGGGCTACTGTAAGATATAGTTTGTGTAAATAGAGAGCAATAACATATTAAGCCATGTAAAGGTTTAAATTAATAATTTGTGTAGACAAATAGGCTTTCTTTTACACTTTTGTTGTTTGGTAACTGATGTTGTTTCTCTGCAGCTCAAACCAGTCCTCACCAGATCCCTTTGATTGTGGCTGAACCTGGTGATGATGTGACTCTGACATGTCCAGTTGATGGGGATGACACCGTGTTGTTTTACTGGTATAAGCTGAGATTTGGATATATGATCCAAACTGTTGCAGCAGGAAGTCTTTACAAAACAACACTTCAAGGACAGTTTGACAACTCAAGATTTAATATGACAAGAGTGAAGAATGTATATTTCCTTAACATCACAAATGTTACCAAAGGAGATGAAGGAACATACGCCTGCCAAACAGGAGCAGCATATGTGATGAAATTTACAAATGGCACACTTTTAGCTGTGAAAGGTAAAGTATTTTCATTTAATTACTACGTCTGTGTCAAAATCCAAACAATCCATTCATTAATTTCTGCCTTTTTGTGAATCAAACAGGTCACAACAATCTGCAGAACTCTGTCCACGTGATGCAGAGTCCAGACACAGCTTCAGTCGAGCCGGGCAGCTCAACAACTCTCCAGTGTTCACTTCTGTCCAAAAGCCAAGAAAACGCAGATCCGTGTCGAAGTAGACACACTGTGTACTGGCTCAGAGCTGGATCAGGAGAATCTCCTCCAGCCATCATTTACACTCACAGGAACACGTGTAAAGAAGAAGATGAAAGAAGTTGCACCTACAGTCTGTCTAAAACTATCAGAGACTCCTCTGACACTGGGACTTACTACTGTGCTGTGGTCACATGTGGAAAGATCTTCCTTGGTGAAGGAACTAAAGTGGACACAAGTACGTCTTTAAAGTCTTTTTAAAAAATCTTTTAAATGCATCTTTATCTGTAACTAATCTGTTGTTTTCTATGTAGTGTTGATGAGAGGAAACAGGAACAAAATCGTTCTTCTGCTGCATGAAATTATTTATTTTCAGGACATTTGTCCTTGCCTTCTGTCTTGTAATGTGCTGGATAGTTTAACCTCTTCAGGCCTCTAAAATGGATCAAATTGCACCTGCTCACAGCGCTCACAGTTAGAAATACTGTTTGATGAGAGGCGGAGAGTTTGTGTTCCCAGCATTACAAAGCGCAAAGGCTGAGAACCTCTGATTAGTTTATGTACAGGGGGTGACATGATATTGAAAACAACGTGATATTTAAAAAGGGAATATTGATGTCACGTTAATAGCATACATATGATTAGAACTGCAACATTTAGTCAATTAATTATTTATGAATTGATTATTAAATTAATTAATTACCAACTATTTTGATAATTGATTAGCAGGAGCTTGAGCAAAAATAAAAAAGTCAAAATTTTCTGATTTCAGCTTTCATTACTCCTCTATGACAGTAAACTGAATATCTTTGAGTTGAGGACAAAATAAGAGATTTTAGGATGCCATCTTTGGATTTGGAAAACACTGATTGACATATTTGACTGTTTTCTGACATTTTATGAACCAAACAACTAATTGTGAAAATAATCGACAGATTATCTGACAATAAAAATGTTCATTAGTTGCAATCCTACATATGATAATAAATAAATAATCCAGCGCCCCCTTAAACATACTGTATGCTCTTACGGTAAATCCTTCATGTTTCATTCCGTTCTCGCTTTGTCTCCCTCTCTCTGCCCGTACTCATATTCTGAGTGTAATTATTTGCCAAAAAAGCTACAAAAATGTGCAATAAACAAAGTTAAAGATGAATTTGACTAATGGCATTTTCAAATTTTCTATGGAAATCGTGATAATATAGTTATTCCGGATACTTTGGGCCAGGATGGTCGACAGTGAAAATCTGATATTGTGACAGTCATGTGTCAGCTATGTAAGGTGGACTTGTAATCTAAACCTGTGCAGTGCATTTGTGGTGCGGTCCTTTCATGGGTAGGGTTTGGCTGCCTACACTCCTCTTCCTCCCTTTGTTCTTTCTCTCTGCGTGCCTTTTCTCTCCATTTCCTGCGGTGCTCTCTGCTGTCCCATTTAGGCCCCTTCCTCTCTGCAGCTCATGCTCTGTTGTGCAGTTTATATGATCATTTTTGTTTGACTGTGTTAGTGATACCAGTAGCACCTACAATGCAATCAACTAGAAAAGTGCCACCAACTACGGCCTAGAAAATGACCTTATTGTTAAATCAACCAGTTTTTGACGTCCTTATTGGCATTATAGAGGTCTTCTGTATTAGACTGTCTTAAATTGTGCAAATTTTGCTTACATTATCATTCCTTTAAAAAAAAAAAGTTTGATGGAAAAGAAGAGTACATACAGGTTAGTTGTGTTCATTTAGTTTTAGTTCCTGACTGTCATGCTTTCAGGCCTAATATGCAACATTTTCATTAAAAAAAAAAGTCATGTAGCTCCCAGCCAGGTTTTGAAGTCGGGACTCTATGAAAACATAGCGATGAATGATTAGATCACATTCTCTTCCTCTTTCCTTGCCTCTCTGTCTGTGAGAGGTGAAGAAGGAGTCTCACACACACACACACACACACACACAACACACAGGCAAAGGAGACAGAGGATAACTTCAGCTGTGTTCACACAAAATCTGGTGTTGCGCAGAGCTGTGGACATGTTTGTTTCTGCTTTAGAACGTATCCGTTTCACTGCTTTATTCTCGCTGATGATACTTTTGTCTTACAAACGGTCCTGCATATTTTACCTTAAAGACAACATTTATAGAAAGCCGGCATAATCGAAATAGAAACTAAACAAGACTCAGAGTTTAAAGCCAAGCCAGCAGCTCTGTGAAGCTGTACTTGAACTGCATTTCCACGACTCGACTCAAATTCTGTTTTTGTTCTCCATTACGAATAGTACCTGGTACCTACTACTTTATTTGGTATCACCTCTGTTGAGGTTCCAAGTGAGCTGTGAATTTAGGTGACATGAAAACACAGCAGACCACTGACTGACCACATGACACAGGACGCCCTGCACACACCCAGATTTTAAATAGCCAAGCTACCATCAATAGTTGCCACAATTTTTTTTTTATTCACTCATATGGCAGCCCACAAAACCACGCTGTGGTCCATTGCTGAAGTGTAGGGGTTTCAAGAACACCAGCCCCTCATATTCTTTGTTATAGAAGTAGTGTAGCTCTTTTTTGTGTATGTAGTGAATGAGGTTGAGGGAGAGAGAGTGAGCTGCAGAGTGTGACATAAATACAGGGGAGCAGAGGAAAAGAGGAGCAGTTGTCAGTGTGGCAGTAAATGTACAGTGTACGTAACAGTTTGCCCATGAATAAAGGCTGCCGCTTCTCAAGACCAGAGCACCTGTGTCTGATGTTTCTCAGCTGCTGGAATAGTGTCACCCTGACGATCAGCTCCACCTGGGTTGATGGAGTACTACAGTATCTGCAGTAGAAAACGAAGCAGAAGTACCAAAAGTAGAGTCTAGTTGAGCTGTACTGTATAGTGGTAACACGGCTTTGATTTTTTGTCCAAACGATTCTATAGATATCAGGATATTTCCATTATCATGAATTCTTTTGGCCACATTTATCATGTAGTGAAAATCTGATATCATGACAGCCCTAATATCAACATGCTACGATTTGCGAGTTAGCTCTAAACAGAGAGTACAGATGAGGCTGATGGGAATGTCATGAGTTTTGCAGGTATTTGGTTGTAAAACCAGAGTTTGGTGCAAATTAATATTTTAATCTGATGATGGCTTTACATGAAAATTCATTATTCATTTACGCACCAAAATTTCATCTAATAGTTGTTGAAACATTTCACTCAGTTTCAAAAATATCAATCTCATGGTGGTGCTAAAGGTGATCTCCAAGTTCATTAGTGAATGGATTTCATTTACGTAGCACTTTTCTACCTTAGTGGATAAAGCACTTCAATTTTTGCCTCCGAAACTTAATTTGGAGTTCACAGGCAGTTTTATAGCTGTATACGATTGTTATTAATTAATCATCATGTGAAGCAGTTACACTGGATTTCAGTTAATAGCTAAGTGTCCTCTTTGTTTTGTCTTGTTTTTCCTTCCAGGACAAGACCTGTGGCCATTTGTCATTGTGCTTGGGACCCTGCTGACCTGCAGTTTGATTGTGATTGTTGCTCTAATTATCTCCAAATATCAACAGCCACTTTGTAGACATTGCAAAGGTAGGTTCATTGAGTGTGTGCATGTGTGTTTTTTCAACTTTTGCAACTTTATCCAAGTCAGGTGCCAACATTTATATTTTTAAATAAATTTTTAATTGTATTTTTTTTTATTGCCATTAACATAGGAGGAGTAATTGCTTCCAATCATGCTGAACACAACAGATCAACTGAGGATCAATCAAATGACATGGTAAATGTAATTCAAGTATCATCTAATGCATGGCCTGAATCATAATACTGTTCCACACTCGATATATGTCATGGATGACATTATGTCCTGTCATCTTTGGATCCTTTATAGCACATTGTATATTATAGTTTGTAATCTTTAATGATAAACTAATCCAGTATGAATTGGTTGCGGTGTTACAGTTCTAACATCTAACAATGACAATGATCATCTCCAGGATGGTGAAGCGGTGGCACTGAACTATGTAGCACTGGATTTCCCCTCAAGACAGAGACAGAGATGGATGAATACCGCGGACATACCAGAGGACTGCATGTACTCTGGCATGAGAGACTGTAAATGAAGTGCTGTCCTCATGAGGAGTGAACGTCTAGTATGTCCAACACCTGTTCTTGAGAATTGGGGTAAATCATGTCCTACCAAAAAAACTTTAAAACGTATTAATACCAACACTCTAATTCCGATTTTGTACTGAAACTTTATTATTTAAGTATTTATACATATAAAGTATATATGTAATTTATGTTTTTTCCCCCAGACAAGAATCACAACTGCAAACTATTAAAAAGTGTGTCAAAAGCCTTCAAAATCTAAAACTAATAATACCTACTGATAACATAGGTGTAAAAATATGCTGTTATAATCATCTTTGTTTTAAAATAGTTTTTTAATGAAAATGTTGGGCCTTTAAAGTTGTTCACAAGTTTTAAAAGCCAAGAGTTTGAGCTTTCCAAATATATTATCCCAGCCTAGTTGTAGAGTAAAAATCAAAACTCCCTCAAAGTAAGTTTTTGTCCCAATTCTCAAGAATGACTGACGAACCATTTTCATGCCGTTGTTATTTCTGCTCAGGTAAATTAAATCATCTTTCTTCAGTAATGTTGTGGTTAATAGCATTACTAGAGAGATTAGTTTAAGAAAGAGACAGCATTTATGTTTGGTGATGTTGCCTAGTTGAGCCAATAATATATATTTATTATTTTATTGCTTTGTTTTATTGTCATTATTTTGTGTCAGATTTATCAGGAATAATCAGTCAGACTCTGAATGAAATATGAATGTAAGATGTGTTTATTCCCATTAAAGAGAAAGTCAGTGTTTTATGATCTTGGTATTGTGATACTCAACATTTTACGAATATTCACTCATAACTGATTTTGTTTGATTATGATGCCTGGTGTCAGTTTTTCAGTGTGTGTGGTTAAAAGTTGCTGGACCTGAAAAAAGCTTTGACATGCATATATTTTATGAGAGAATCAACTGAAACAAAACCAAAGGCTGTGGCTGGATGGTGTTACTCTCAGACTGCTAAATTCTTCGAAAGACTTTAGAAAGCAGAAGTTGTTGGGAGCTGACCATAACCTGTTGAGTTCCCTGTTGTGGTTTGCTGGTGACAATGACTTCATGTCACAAGCTCTTCTTTTGCTTTTGCTGTTCTCTGTGAGGCAAGTCGCTGAACATGACTTAGGAAGTGATACCCAATCAAAGTTTCCTAAGAAAAGAGATCCTACATGAAACTGCTCACAACAAGGTCTGTGGATTATATTAAGTAGCCACGTCATGATGACACATTGCATTGAGTTTTTCACACTCAACAAGATATCAGGCTTCTTCTGTGCACACAACAGTTTTATTTCTCTCAAATTCTGTTCGCAAATTTGTTAAAATCTGTGTTAGAGAGCACTTGTCCTTGGCCAGCAGGATTATTGCACCGTTGAGCCTTGGACTGGTCACAATAAGAGGACACTCTAAAATGGGCAGTTTTATCTTGAAAAAAAGACATTTATTATTATAGGAAACTATGGATACTTCACATAAGGCTACAGATACCAGTTTGTCCCCCAGCAGGGCAAAATCATGAAATACTCTACTGCTTCTGTTTGGTTTACCCTGATATTCTTACCTTAACCAGTCGTTGCTCATATCTAAACCTAACCAACCGAACAAAGGGCAACAAGTACGAGCCAATCAGAAGCAGAGTAGTGTGGGTCATGATTTTGCTCTTTGGAAAAATGGTCCCTGTAGCCCTTTATCCATAGTTCAGTGCCTAATAAATGTCTTTTTTTCGCTGCATCATTTTTAGAGCGGCCTTTTATTGTGACCAGTCTAAATCAGTGTTAATTTTGTCAGTGAAAATTGTGTGAAGTATTCATTAATGTTTTTTTTATTTCATGACTAAATTCTGACAAAAATGTAAATGAAAGAAATATTGACAACTAAAATTATGCCAAAATCTCTGTTCATTCTACCTTGATGAATAAAGACGATCTAAGGGTGGACTTTAACTGTTGCAGTTAAATTAGGTCCAGAAAAAAAGAAACAACTTCCTGTAGGGCTGGGTATCGATACTCAGTACCTTTAAGGCAGTGAAAGTGTGGGCCGTGGCCCACTGGTGGGTCCTGAAAGCCCTGCAGGTGGGCCTTGAGAGGTAATGAAAATTAAATAAATAAAATCTTTTGAAGTTTCAATTTCAAGTTTGAAATTACCATAACATATTTATGATCCATTTCAAAAAGGTAATCAGAACTAATAAAACAAAGAGATGGGGTTTGAATTTCATGTTAATCTTGATTTACCTGACCTCATTTAACAGGTGGGGCGCAGTAGATTTTCAGATTTCAAATTGGGCTGTGGCCTTGTTAAGTTTGGGAATGGCTGGTGTTAATGTATCTATTGAAATAATACATTATCAAGTAGTATTGAAACTTCTTCAGTCAAATGATATATGCATTCAATCCATTTTGTACCTAGACCTTGAAAAAAAACCTGTTTGTATGATTGTGCGTTGGCACAGGCTTACTGCCATCATAGCTTAGCTCTTAACTTGGATGACTTATGAATGTGCTATGTGGATAAACGTGACTACGCTTGTGACTACATACTGTAGCAGGCCGATGCTGAAACAAAACGTTGTAATGTCAAGCTTTTCTCCATGTTGCACAGGCAATAGTCCATAAACATGACACGTGTTTAAGCCATATCAGTTTCTTTAAAACCCACATCTTTTAAATAATTTCAAATGAAGACAGCCACTGAACTGATGATGAAACTAAGTTTTTCTCTTTTTGCTTCCTGCTGCTCTCTGGCAAGAGATACACAAATATCTGCTGCAATACCACCAGACTGAAGAGCACACTGTAAAACATTGCAGCCCCATTTAGTTATGTTCACTTACGATTTCTCTTTAACTCAAAGAGCTCTGACAAGTTTTGGATTTTGAACTTGGCTGTTCTAGTTTTCGAAAGTTAAACTTACATTAATTCATTGTCTTGACTATTTCAAATTTTTGTAAGCTCTGTCCAAGTTGACTTAACTTGCCTTTGTAAGTTATCTGTAGAAAACATAGAGACCAGAAAAACTGCGGGAGAAGGGGGTTGGAGCTAGAGAAAAAAAGGGGTGTGGCCATATTTGAATTTAAAATAAATTCCCCTTTAAAGTGATGGTATGGTTGAAGCATGGACATAATTATTGTTATGTCCTGAAGACAAGTCACATATTTGAATTCCTAATCAAATAGGGTCACTCTGAGGTGAATGAGAAAGGATCTACCACTGGCGGAGGGAGTCTGTGTCTGTGTAACGGCCTTCTAATTGAGGCGGAGTAATACAGGTTAACCGACACTCTGCAAGGAGGAGCGGGGAAACGTTACGGTGTGGACTTTATTTCTGCTGTGAGGTGAGTTTAAATTAACATTATATTAAAATGTTAGGTTGTCTTCCATAAGTTTGGATGCTGTAACTTCAGTAGAGTTAACTATGTACATTAACCTGACGTCGTGCTTATTAATAACCTGGAAAGACTAAATACTTGACCTTGATGTCAGCTTAAAAATTTCATACATGACTTAACGTTAATCAGTCAGCTTTTGAAAGATGCAAAAAACTGTGAAAATACAGCACGTAGGGTTAGTTTTATATATTTGTTTTTCATTTGTGGGCCACTGAACTAACTACCATGGTTTGCTGGCGGTCATTAGCATTAGCTTAGTAAGCTAGCTGGATAGACAGTTAAGTCCAGGAGAAAATAAGATGCTGGAAGATTGACATTCAATGGCTTTGCTCGCTCCTTGCATTTATATCGACCAGTAAGTAGAAAAGTTAATTTATTAATGTTGTTTAATAATTATTTATATGCTGATAATTACTTGTGACCTTAATCGGTGTGTGTGTGTGTGTGTGTGTGTGTGTGTGTGTGTGTGTCTGTGTGTGTGTGTGTGTGTGTGTGTGTGTGTGTGTGTGTGTGTCTCAGATACATTGAGACTGACTTTGTGCTTGGTTTAGCCTGTAACATCAGTACATTCAATTGAATATCGATTCAGAAAATCCTGAAATCGATCCGCAAAAAATTCCGTTGTGGACCACAGGCTCCAGCTTAAGGACCTCCAGGTGTCCCTGCTGATAAAAATAGGATCAGGGCGGATGTAACATTAAATTAATTTTGGGAAGAGAGAGATAAACATCCGCTACCTTTACAATGAATGAACATGAAACTGAAACAAGGTGCAGGCTCTGAGGCAGCTTGCATGGCTATTTTGCGTAAAAAGCACATGGCTCATTTGCATATATAGGCTACGTAATGTTTGTTGCAATTAAATAAACCCCTGCAAGTGTATCCTCAAGTATTCTGAACCCTATTAGTTTTTAACGTCAGCTAAATGTGAAGAAATCAACAGTGTTTGTAGGCTATTTATTGATTTATGTAATTTTATTTCTCCACCCAACAAAGACAGGAGGTCATGGTGATGAGCCACTCATCTCTGAAGTCATGGACAGATGGCCTGCACTGTTTAGTCAAAGACAGGTAATCCTTTGCCAGCTCAGTACTGCATACAATTCATACATTTTGTTATGTGTAGTCAAAAACAGTAGTGGAAGTGAAAGTCATTTACTCAAGTACTTTATTCAGTTACAGTTTACTAGGTACAAATTATAGGTACTTGTACTTCACTGGAGTATTTCTTTTTTGTACAGTTGTTTACTTTTACTCCTCTACCTCTCACGGCAAATATTTTACTTTTTACTGCACTACATTTGTCTGATTTATTTAGTTAGTTACTTTCAGATTGCAATTTGTCATCCCCTTCCTGTTCAGTGAAACCATGTATCTCCAGATGTTTTTAATTTCAATGCAGTAGTGATACTAATCCATAGGCATCAGATATAACAGTAAAACACTGACTGAGGGGGGAGATATAACTACAACATGAATAATTTTACTTTTAGTGCCTTACATTTGCCGATAATGCTTTCGTACTTCACGCAAGTAATGTTTTGAATGTACTTTGACTTGCAGTGCAGTGTTGATGCTTTTAATGAGGTATCTGAATGCTTCTTCCACAACAAGCATGTTCTCTTTCTTGCAGTGATATTTGTGATTTCTTTGTTCCTACCGTTACAGCGCTATGCTGCTCTGATTTTCCCTCGCTCATGCTTTTTCGCTGCTGTTTTGTTATGTCTGTTTCAGCTAAGCGCTGAGTTCCGCAGAATTGTCACTACAGACCTGCTGGAGTCATTCCTGGATGACATGGTGCCAAGTCTTTTGGGAGTGCACAAAGCTGCTGTCATCGAGCAGAAAGTTGACCCTGAGTGGAATTCTGGAGTGTCTTCAAAAAGAGGTATGTACAGCATAGAGAAAAACATTGCTAATGTTAACTAAAATTTGGATTCTAGCTTAGGATTCACTGAAACTCTTGTCTTATTTTTTCCTGGAGGACACAAGCCAAAACAGGAGAGCAGCTGCCCTACTTGGTCTTCCTCAGTTTCTTTCAGAGGATTCCTCCGATGTAATCAGGATGTGTGATGTAAGTCAGTATATTAACACATTTTATACTACACTCACTTTTCTCTGAGACATTGCCATTGCCAAAGAATTTTTTATAGAAATTGTGTAAAAATTCTTACTGTGGGTTATGCTACACCATACTTCAACATGTCAGTCCCCATACTCACATGGACACACACACACCCCAACTCTAAAGCATTATACAGAACACCAAACCTTGCTGTTTGTCTTGTATTGTCCTCTTAATGTCATGTTTTTCTAGCATTGTAAAAAATAATCTTATTTATAGGTTAAAGTCTTAAAATTGTACGTTAAATACTTTGGGGAAAAGTAACCACTGGTAAATTAAAAGTCATTACACACATTTTAAGTGGTCTTCATTTATTGGTAGGGATGCAAATTTCAGTCAGTTTCTTTAATTGATAATTGATCGATTATTGATTAGTCATTAAAAAATATCCAGGAAATGTTGGACAGTTTTTCATTAGAAAACTGCTTTAACCCCTAACATGATGTTTGATCCAATATTAGAGTGAGCTTGATTTGTGGTTAAAAGAACAGATAAATGAACACCAAGTTACTTTAATGATGAACTAACACAAAAAAATGACTTGATTTTGGCATTGGCACAACAAAATACAGTCTGTTTTGAGGCTACTAATATCTAAAATGTAATAATAGCAATTTGTATATTGTTGTTTTGCATTTTTTAAATTACAAACAGGAGATGTCAGTTGAGATGTGTATGTCTTTGTCATTAGGCTCATGGAGAAACCCTTGATGTGATAATGAAAGGCATGCAGGTCGGACTGCTTATTGGACACGAAGGCCCTCTCAATGATGCATTTCCTCTGGACGTCTTTAATGTGGCTGTGGTGGTAGAGACAATCATCGTTCATGACCTCAAAGATGTGCCCACAGGCTTTGCCATGTTAATGGGCGCAATCTACTGCCTTAACCTCGAGGACCCCTGCAACATGAAGTACTCCTTTGAATTCCTTCAGAGGGTCATCATGAGCATTAAACCGGACCAGTGCTCAGCAAGAATCCATGGTCTCAGAAATAAATTGCTCAGATATCACCTGTAAACAAATGAATGCCCATCTTTAGCTCCTTGTAGAAGAAAACGTAGTGTTTGGACTCTGGGATTGTTCTTCATAAATTGTTTGTGTTTCCAGCAGTGTAGTTTGTACAGTGCAGGTCAGATATAGATAAAGCTGCCAAGATAACACCTTTACACAAATTAATGCACATCTCAAGCTCATACTGAGAAGAAGCTGTTTTGGGGGACTTTTGCATTGTTCTTACAAATTGCTTACGTTTTTAAAGTGTAGTTTGTACAACACAAGTCAGTTATGGACCAAGCAAGTCAAGAAAAGAGCATAAATTAAAAGGTGAAGACCTTGCACACTGTTCTGAACTGTAGGTTTGTTAAAATGTGTAAGAACCTTTGGTGAGGTTCTAACTATGTTAACAAAAGAACAATTTTACTTGAGTGTTGTTTTAAAGAGATCTGCTATCTAGAGATGGAAGTTTGTTGTATGGTTTTAGAAAGCTCTCGGTATCCCTTAATTTGCCTTAGTAGAACCCCACAATACCTCAAACTCTCTGTTTCTCTTTTTCATCTTTCTTATTCTCATTTCAAGTTTTGGAAGAATGTGGGAACCAGCAGATTTGTTAAACTTTTGTTATTTGGGATTGTATCATGATACATTGTATCATATTGTTCTTGTTGATATTTGGATTTTTATAACACTGTTTACTGTCTCTCTCAACCCCAGCACTGGCAGTTATCATAACTGAGACTGATGTGTTAAAAGTCAGCTGTTTTGTAAAAGAATGGTTAAGATTTACCAACATGCAACATTGTTCTTGTTCATCTCAGGATTTTATGAACCCATTGATTGTCTTACATGAGCCTGATTGTTCAGCGTCAGCCCACCTATTTAGGTGTGAAGAGATCAAAACCTAATGTTTAAGCTGTATAACATTGTTTTTCAAATAAAATGTATATTTCTAAACAGAGAGGCTGTGAGAATTCAGTGATTGTTACTAAAATAAGAAAACTTGGAATTATCAGTCAAGATAATTTGTACATCTAAGTTGCAACAAATTTTAAAGTTAAATCCTCTTGACTCGAAATGGCAAGTTGTATAAATGTCGATAAGTTAGTTTAACTTTGAACTATGAGTTATAACAATGCAGAAATGTGAGTTAGTTGGACTAGGTAAATTAAGTTTTCATGCACTGAAAATGTAAAATAATTCTTTGTTTTAACTTACAGTAAAAAGTTGAAACAACTAGTGGTTAAAAGTTAAATAAACTTGGACAACTTAAAAAAACAACGTTGAGAGTACTAGAACATTGTAGTCATATCAACTTGATGAACTTCAACTTTTGAGTTGAAACAAAGATTATCCTCAAGTTGAGTTAACTTGCATTTTCAAGGCAGCAGGTGAACTTTCATTTGCAAGTTGAAACAGCTTGAAATGTCTTACAGTGCAGCTACTTCCCTCAGGCTGGGAAAAGGTTTAATTCATCTTCATCACTCCTCCATGTAAAATAGTTAATAGTTTAAATACAGTTTGTTTTGTTTTTATTTATTCAACCAAGCTACTTTATACATGTTTAATATTGTTTTTTTTTTGTTTTGTTTTGTTTTGTTTGTTTTTTTTTGGATCAGCAGAACAGGGAACTACAACTTATCTCATTATGCAACCCTGTGTTGTAAAAATCTAATGATAAGTAAATCTGTCTCGTACCATGTATATGTTGTCTGTTGTATCTCTTTCTGTTGTCTTATTTGCTGTAAATTCAATGCATATAAAATTACTGGTAAGAAAAAAACAGCAATGCACTTGCATAAAAGAAATTAATCAAAATAATTGTAGGCTTTAATAAGCTAACAACTCATGAGGTTCAGTGAAACAAACAAGCAAAAAACAGTTTTATTTCAATAAAGGCAGTAAAATTTGCTTAATGTTTCTATGAACACAAAATGCAACACACAATGATAAAATGGTCAAGCTACAGTAACATAAGAACAAAGGGAGAAATCTGATATGCATTTATGCATGTATGCACCTATATCTGTTTAGATGCCTTATGTATGAACACTCACTCACTCACACAACTTTAGAGGAGGAACTTATTTATTTCTAATTTATTTGTACTCTCAGTCTTATAACCAACTCCGAGGTTTGCATGAAGACACGATTGTCAGGATTTAACTTGAGAATACACACTTTCTTCAGTCTTCAATTCTTTCTTCTTCCTCCCGCTTGTTGCTTTCCTTCCAGTAAAATGCAACGCAGCATAGTTCATATCGCCTTCACCTTCAGTCTGTGCAGCCCCAAAAAAGAAAAGCCTCATTATATATAGTCATGTTTGTATATGGCACTGCTGGAATTATGTACATAAAATAACTGGTGTCATGACTTACAATATTCTGTACCGTTCGGCTTGAATTGTGATGTCTTGCTTGTGAAGAAGTTCTTTCTGTCCCTAATGATCAATGAAAACTGGAATATTATGTGCTAACGCTCACATTTTAAGAAGGATGATTCAACAGGTTTTCATTTTAAAATTAATAACATAAAAAAATCATAATTGTTGGATTTTCTTAATTATTAAAATTGTGTACTGTAAAGCTAATGTTTACACACATAAAATAACATACATACATTAATTAAGTCATGATAGGAAAAAATACAGACATCAACTCATATCTACTGTTTTATCTTTAAGGGTGACCAGATGTCCTGAAAACAGGTCCAAATAGCAAGCAGTTGTCCTAAATCCTGTCCTGTTTGTCCTGAATATTAACCATTATAGTAACAGATAATGAACAACATATGAATTTCTCAGGAAAAGATTAAATCGAAAGCAACTGGACTTGTTTAAAAGTCTTATTGAAGACGTTTCGCTTCTCATCCAAGAAGCTTCATCAGTTCATGCCTGTCAGACTAGTCAGAGCTAGAGCTAGAGCAGACTAGCTCTGACTAGTGTGACAGGCATGAACTGATGAAGCTTCTTCAATAAGACTTTTAAACAAGTCCAGTTGCTTTCAATTTAATCTTTTCCTGAGATTACAATGACCTGGACGAATGAGAATATTCACGGACAACATATGAATTTGTGAAAATATCTGATCCAATCAGTTATTTATGCTCTAACTTCTGCTTTTAGTTATGTAAAAAATGTCCACTATATAAACTTTTCAAGTAAAACCATAAATTAAGTCAACAACACTTACCTTTATATCGTTCACACACTGCTCTTTGAGTTCGGTAACAGATGAAAACAATATTTCCAATCAAAGAAATGACCAAGCAGACGATTGTTATCACCAGTGCAATAAATTCAGAACTTGCTGTTTCCTCTAGACAACAAGGAAAAAAAACTTATTAATGATGATGTTACTAACATGTAATTAATATCACCTCCAGTATTGAAAAGAGAATCATACCGATTCGCAATTTTGTTCCATTTCCAAATAATATCTCCCCACATGTGGCCACAGCACAGTAGTAAGTTCCAGCATCAGAGGAGTCGACGTTCTTAGAGAAGCGATAAACGCAGCTTTTCTGAGTGTCAGATCTCTTGTCACATTCACCATGTCTGTTTCCATCAGTGTAGATGATGTTTGGATGAGATCTATTTGATCCAGCTCTGAACCAGAACACGCTGTGATCTCCTGGACATGTTTTATTGTGAGAGTCAGAGAGGACTGAACACTGGAGAGTCATCGAGTCTCCTGGACGGACTGTATCAGATACTGCTGGGTGCTGAACAACAGAAAGGTTTGATGTCCTCTGAGTGTTTCCTGCATATTTTAAGAAGTTGAAATACAGTGTAAAGATAACATATAATGATTTGAGATGATACTCTGCAGAAATGACAACAATGAGGCTTAAAGTGATTCTAAAACAGTGCAAAAACAGATCTCATAATTACCTTTTAATGACAAATAGGTTGCACTCCAAGAAATCTTTGACCACTCAATCACAGCACAGTGATACATTCCCTTGTCCTCTTGAACTGTCCTCAAAATGGTCAGATAGGTAATATTTTTATCATCACTTACTTTAAATCTAGACTCAGAAAACCCTGCTCCATACACAGGCTGTGTATTTTTCTGCTGTGTCACAATTAATTTCAGAAGATCCCCAGGACTCTGCTTGAACCACTGAAGTTGTCTTCGGGCAAACTCATAATCAGGTAAAACACATGTGAAGGTCACAGATTCACCAAGTTGAACTGTGGTCACTGGAGTCAGCGAATCTAGATTAAATTAAAATGTACACCAAACAGTAGATCATAATTTGAACAATGAAAAGAACATAAACTGTTTAGCTACACCTAGTTTGCATGCAGATACACATAAATGAGAAAATATTCAGTCATTATATATAACTTACATCCTTGACGCAGGAGAAGCAGTGTAATGCAGAACACGATCATCTTGACATTGTCTCTTGTCAGGAGGCTTCTGGGTTACGAGTGGGTTGTGAGTGAAGGCGGTGACATGGCCATGACAGATCAGACCTTCAAATGCATCTGATTGGTTAGAATATGCAATCAAAGTGCATTTCCTGCCACATTGGTTTTGTCCTGGTATAAGTGAAATGTATTACTTCTTATGTTCATCCATTCACTCAATTTACAATTACTTAATCCATAAAGATTTGTTTGGTTTTATCTTCAGTCCCTGTTCACTCACTGGAGTTGGCACTGATCAGATGTGGTGGTGGCGTGGTGGTTTTTGTTGCCTGTGGTACATATGTGGCCCAGAACCAATTCAAATCTATGGATTGACCCTTTAAAATACAATAGCACATAAATACAAATTAAGCGCAATTTAAGAATACTAAAAGTAATTTTAAAAGTAATTTTTAAAGACCAACAATGCCACCTAGGGATTTGCAGAGCCCTAGGACTCTAAAAAGGCCTACAGGTTCTTTTAAAATCAGGGGTGAGCAGAGTTAAAAATGAGGCAGAGAGTAAATGTTAACAGAATTATTACAGTAAAATCATGGTGATTAAAAAATACACATGCCTTCAATGTCCATTAAGTCTTTGCATTACCCCTCTGCCATTCCGGTAGCGAAACTACCAACCCAGGCTGGAGTATTCTCGCCAAATGGGTACAGGCCTCTTGCTTCAGGCTCCCTGTGTCTTAGTCATCCAGGCTGTGTGCTCGGTCGGGTCGCTGCAGTCTTGGCTGGCTCTTCGTCCGTCCTCCTTCTCTGTGGTGTGTTTCTGCTTTTCTTCTTTCACCTTCCTGCGCGCCGCAACTGTTGCAATTGCTGCCTGTGGTTTGGTCAGTGTCAGTTGCTTTCAGGGACAGTGGGAAGAAACAACACTGCATGCAGAAATAATCACACTGTAACAATAAAACACAGTCCAATACAAATTCTGATTAAAACCATCAACACAGCAACTTAAAAACACAATAAACAAATTATTTAAAAACATGCAGCAAATTTATCTTAAAACATACATAAAAACCCCCGTCAACACCGACCCTGTCACACATAGTGGCTCAAATGATGGCTGATGCAAGATATAGTTTAAAATCAATTTAAATGCGACATTCAGAATCTCAGACAAAACTCCAAGTGAAGCCCAAATCTTGGAGAACACTGGATTCATACTGTAATCTAAAACAAATCTGGGTGAAATACAGGCAGAGAAGGCAGCATGTGATGGATTCACCTTTAACAGTTGGCTGTGGTGAAATGGGACTCTCACTGAAGAAAGATGCCAAAATCTCCTGAAGAATCCATCCAAAAATCTCACAAGTGAGTGACAGCTTTTTGAGAGTTTTGCTTTTTGACTTTAATTTATCATTAACTTTGTTAGGCCGAGTATATCTAACAACATGGCACGCACGGTGATAGTCTTCTGTTGGAGTCTTGCAGCAGAGCCTCTGAACATGAACAGAATATGGAATCTGTCTCAGCATTAGAAAATGATTTTTAAAAGTCCAAATAACTTGAGTTCATGAATTTTGCTAGTTTGTAATATGAAAAATATCACTTACATGAGGCTGCTCAGTCAGACATCGAAACAGGTAATAAATTTGGCCTTTCATCCTCACAACTGCAGCAAAGGTCGAGCTGCTGTGCAGTTTATCTTAAATGTTCATTAAAATATTGATTAATGTTGGAATGGTGTTCTTCTGTCTAAATAACTTTTAATACTACCAAATAACGCATTAAAGCAGTCAGGTCTGGAACACACATTTCTCTGTGTTATGGTATATATATGGTGTTGCCTTAAATATGACCAGTATATTTTGATGGTACTACCTTAAAAAAAAAAAAAAAAGAATTTCCCGGGATTCCAGGGAAAAGAGGCACATTTTCCAGGGGATAGAAAATGTTTAATTTTTGGGAAAAATATTAATTCCTAGTGAGAAAGACAGAGTGCTGTTTAGCCAGATACCCAAATATTTAGATTCTGTAACCTGGTCTAGAACAGCCCTGTCAAGACTAGTTTCAGGGTGTAGGGGGCACCAAAGCCTTCCTACTGTACCACATGACCTTAATCTTGGTATTGTTCAGCAGGATGTTTTGGGTGGAGAAGGCCTGTTTGACTCTATGAAGTGATGTTAGTATCTGAGGAGGGACCAGCTGCATAAAGAACTGTATCATCCATGTAAAGGAGGATAAATGTGTCTCTAACAGAACAAACAAAATTATTTATATTGATAGGAAATGGTGTGGGACCTGGGGAAAAAAAATGTTTTATAGCATTGCATGATGTAGCCTCCTATCTAGTGAACACTTAAAATGTTGTTTTATTATATTGAAAAATTGTGATGAACCACAATACTGTTGCTGTTAATGACAAATCCATTTGTGTTATTTATTTGAAATAATATCTGGGTGTTTTTTCAGCAGTTTGGATGTATTTTGGTTCCATTCAATTCAGGAGTATGACAGCATGACGCTTAGACAGACACTGGCACTTGGACACTACTTTCTATGGAATCCATGTGTGATTACTGTTATAACACTTGTGTTATGATCAGGGTTGCCAGGTCTGTGTGACAAAACCAGCTAAATGTCAGGTCAAAACCAGGTCTAAACTCCTCAGCAGCGGCCATGGGTTCGATTCCAGCCTGCGTCCGTTTGCTGTGTGACCCCCCCCAACCCCCACCCTCCATTTTGTCCCCTATAGCTCTGTTTCATGCTCTCACACCACCCAGACAAATCTCAAGCCACACACAGTAAGAGGAAGTCACATGGCCGCTCCTTCATGTTATACAAGCCTCTCAGCACACAAACAATGTCGTAATGTCAAGCATGTCTCCATATTTCATCACAGACATTGATCCATTAACAAGTATTTAACCCCTTTTAATTTCTTAATATCATCAAACAATGTCAATGAAATCAGTTAATATGTAGAAATGATTTTTCCTTTTGTTTGAAACTATGTGTGTTTTGTCTGTTGTATTTCTTAATGTTGTGTCTTATATGCTGTAAACTCAATACATATAAAATTATTAGTAAAAAAAATCACTTGTATGAAAGAAATTAAACAAAACAATTGTATTATTTAATAAGCTAACAGTTAGAAAGGTTTTACCTTCAGCAAAACAAACATGCAAATAAAGAAACAAACACACAAATTAAAATTTTTAAGTAGGCCAGTAAAATAGGGTTAATATTACTTTGAACACACAATGCAACACACAGTGAGTCACCCCACTGTAAGATATAACAACATAAAGGGGAATTTTATATGCATTTATGCATATAGACACCATGTGTGTACGCTCACTCAACAGAATTAGATGGGGATTTATTACATGGAGACATGTCAGCATTTAACTTGAGAATATACACTTTCTTCAGTCTTTAACTCTTTGTGTTTCCCTCCTCTTGTTGCTTTTCTTTCAGTGAAATGCAGTGCAGCGTAGTTCAGATCGCCTCCACCTTCAGTCTGTACAGGAAAAAAAATATATTATGTGCATAATTATGTACATGGAGTTATATAGACAGAATAACTGGTATCATCACTTACATTATCTTGTGCCGTTCGGCTGGAGTTGTTTTGTCTTGCTTGTGAAGAGACGCTTTCTGTTCCTAACAATCAACGAAAAGAGGAATATCTCGTGCTTAGTCTCACTTTTTAATAAGGATCCTCAACTGATCAACGGGTTTTCATTTTAAAAATAATATTGTTGGGTTTTCTTTATTATTAATGTTGTGTACTGTAACGTTTAATGAGGCACACACAAAACAACCAGCAACACTGAGACCCAAACTTGTAGAAATTAGGACTGATACATGAATTAATTGATAATAGCTATAGATATCTATTGTTTTATCCCAGAACATTGACTTCCTGCACTATATGAACTTTTCAAGTAAAACCATAAATTAAGTTAGCAACACTTACCTTTATAACGTTCACACACTGCTCTTTGAGTTCGGTAACAGATGAAAACAATATTTCCAATCAATGAAATGACCAAGCATGACGATTGTTATCACCAGTGAATAAATTCAGAACTTGTTGTTTCCTCTAGACGACAAAGAAAAAATAACACTTATCAATGATGATGTTATTAACATGTAATTTAATATCACCTCCAGGATTGAAAACAGAATCATACCAATTCCGCAAGTTTGTTCCATTTCCAAATAGTATCTCCCCACATGTGGCCACAGCACAGTAGTAAGTTCCAGCATCAGAGGAGTCGACGTTCTTAGAGAAGCGATAAACGCAGCTTTTCTGACTGCCAGATCTCTTGTCACATTCACCATGTCTGTTTCCATCAGTGTAGATGATGTTTGGATGAGATTTATCTGATCCGACTCTGAACCAGAACACCTGTGATCTCCTGGACACGTTTTATTGTGAGAGTCAGAGAGGACTGAACACTGGAGAGTCATCGAGTCCCCTGGATGGACTGGATCAGATACTGCTGGGTGCTGAACAACAGAAAGGTTTGATGTCCTCTGAGTGTTTCCTGCATATTTTAAGAAGTTGAAATACAGTGTAAAGATAACATATAATGATCTGAGATGATACTCCTGCAGAAATTATGAGAAACAAGTGCTCCAGAAGTAGTTTCACTATACCTCGCAACCCTCTCATTGGATGTTTTAAAGGAGCAAAATGAAGCAATTGGGCAGCAAAAATGAGTACTGTGGTCCAAGTACTGAGTTGGATCCAGAGACAGTTTATTAAATAGGCTGAAATCCAAGACTTGGCTGATTGCAAGAGCATTTAACCCTGTTAAACATCTAAGCCTTCTACAAGATTATTAATGATTTCTATGACTCATAAACAGACACTACTCTTTCTGTGACTACATGGGGTGATGAGGGGGGGGCATAAAAATATGCATGATCAACCAGTATAAAATTATAACTAAAGCTCCTGCACTCCTCCCGGGAAAATGATTCCAGTTTAGTG
The DNA here is from genome assembly GCA_034769285.1 of Lutjanus argentimaculatus. NCBI lineage: Eukaryota > Metazoa > Chordata > Actinopteri > Lutjaniformes > Lutjanidae > Lutjanus > Lutjanus argentimaculatus. Next base: position 11,838,515 of record JAWZSL010000006.1, on the reverse strand, counting down.
TTGGACAGATCAAAACAAGCTCTAATGTTTAAAAATAGCAAAGTTATATGATCAAAAAGTGGAGATACAGCAGCACACGTTTGCTACCCCAAGTCTAACTGCGGGGGCGCAGCTGCTCCACTTGCTTCATTGCTCAGGCGCCTATAGGCGACCATCTGGGATTAATCTGAACACTGAAATGGGTGGATGAAAATGGGAGAACTAAAAAAGTTATTCTTGCCTGGAACAGAAATTTCAAAGGGGACATTCGCAGCTGTAATGTAACATTAACATGTTTCCTTAATCTCTGATCACATATCATGGTTATTTTATGATAAATTACAGTAAATATATTACAGATTTCTCCTTTAATCTGAGTTTTAAATAAGCTGGTTCAAAAAGTTTTCATTTTAAAAATAATAACTGGCAAACTGAAACAGTTATTCCAGCCCAGAATAGCTGTAGCAGAGAAGTATTTCAATTAAACATGTTTCCTTAATCTCTGATGACATACCATGGTCATTGTCACGATTTATTATAGCAAATATATTACAGATTTCTCCCTTAAGATATATTGTAGAATGAGTTTGAAAATACTTATTGACACTAGTAAAGTTATTTTTGTAACAATACATTCACAGTGCGGCTTGGAGTGGTTCAAGTGATTCTAAAACATGCAAAAAACAGATCACATAATTACCTTTTAATGATAAATAGGTCCCCGTCCAAGTAATTGTTGACCAGTCCATGACAGCACAATGATACATTCCCTCGTCCTCTTGAACTGTCCTCAAAATGGTCAGATAAGTAATATTCTTATCATTATTTACTTTAAATCTAGACTCAGAAAACCCTGCTCCATACCCAGGTGTGTATTTTTCCTCTGTGTCACAATTAATTTGAGATTATCCCCGGCACTCTGCTTGTACCACTGAAGTTGTCTTAGGTTCAGCTCATAATCAGGTAAAACACATGTGAAGGTCGCAGATTCACCAAGTTGAACTGTGGTCACTGGAGTCAGCGAATCTAGATTAAATTAAAATGTTCAGTAAATCAGAACAGTTATAACAGTTAACATAACAGTATACTATAACAGTAAATCATAATTGAAACGATGCAAAAACATACAATGTTCACATGAACCACCTATACATTGATTGCATGCAGATACAGATAAATGAGAAAATATTTATTCATCTTTAAATAAATTATAACTTACATCCCTGATGAAGGAGAAGCAGTGTAACGCAGAACACAATCATCCTGACATTACCTCTTGATAGGAGACTTCTCGGCTATTTTGTGAGTGAAGGCGGTGATGGCCATGACAGGTTAGACCCTGAAATGCATCTGATTGGTTATCACAGAATATGCAATCAGATGCATTTCCTGCCATGATGTTTTTTTCCTTTATGTGTATGTGAAATGTAGTATTCTGAATGGGGCAATGACTTACAACTGACATGGGGACTTTTATTGCTTGTGGTATACAGCGCGAAATCTAAATCTAAATCAAAAGACTGCTGTTGCAAGAAATACATGAAAACCATCACATTTTGTATCTTAGAGTTCTTTTATTGGTTTTCTCTGCTGCATCCCTATTCAGCAGCAGCACTAAGATCGACTAGTAGATATAATTCTTATACTGGCATAAGTTAATGCTGTAAATGTACAGTATGCTTTGGCTTTATGCCGCTAAAAACTGCATGTACAACTTAAAAAGTTTATGTTGTTATGCCTTAATCATAGATGTGACATCACTGCTCCTGTGATTACAGATACCGGCCTCTCACTGGCTTAAAAAAAAAGAAAAAAAAAAAGACTAAAGCCGAAATGATATTTCCCACATCCGATAGTGCCTCAATGTCTGTTAGAGCACTATTGTATTACTCGACATTGGTCCTGGGCTTGAGACCAGTCTCAAGACCACTTTTTGAAGGTGTCAGTCTTGTCTTGGAATCCACCGCATTTTTACTCTTTTCTCGCTCTCACAGCTTGATTCCACTGGACACACAGCGTCACAGCCACCAGGGCTGATTGCAGCACTTGTTTGGGGTTTTTAGTGGTTTCCTACTTTATTTTGGAGTTCTTACCTTCCCTCTTGTTCCTGGTTTTACTTCCTGTCTTTGTCTGTTTCCCTCCTTTTTTGATCACTGATTGTTTTCACCTGCTCCTGATTGGTTTCCCTTTGCATTTAGTCATGTCACCTGTCCTTAGTCATCAGTTCATTGTTGTCCTTAGTGTTGAGTCTCTCAGTCCTTTCTGTGTTTTCGTGGATTTTGTGGATTTCAACCTTGTTTTGGATTTTGGATTTTTTCCTGTATTCCCAAAAGCCTGATTTATGTTTTTGTTTGTTATTAAATACCTTAAACTTTCTCCACTTGCCTTGTCTGCATTTTTTGGGGTCCCTTCTTTTTTTTACTACTACACTTAACATGATATAACAGTACAAACTGCCCACTAAGGAGGGGACAGACACATGACTAAATACAAACAGAAACCAATCAGGGACGAGTGGAAACAATCTGTGGTCGTAAAAAGGAGGGAAAAGGACAATGACAGGAAGTGAAACCAGAAACAAGAAGGGAGGTAGGCCAACTTCAAAATAAAACAGGAAGCCACTACGAACCCCAAACCATGACAAAATGTATTGCAGCATTGCAGAGGGGCTCTCTGCTCTGCCTCAAATGGATGCAGAGTCTTTTTAATAGATGCGGTTCGAATCTGTGCAGAGCAAATTGAAAAGGCAAAAAGTCAGGTGCAGAAGAAGCATTGAACCTGATAAAAAATAAAAGACCCAGTGCAGACTTGCAATCATATAAACACACAAAAACTATTTGGCCTACCCATGTTGGAAGCACAAAAATCAAGGAAAAATTACCAAATTAACAAAATCTGAGTAATTCAACAAAGTAAGGCCAGCTAGACATATACAAGTTTTAGTCTTGTCTCGGTCTTGATACACTGTGGTCTTGGTCATGACTTCTTGGTTTAGATGGTCTTGACCACAATACTGTGCAAGGGCCCGCATGACGTAAATTTTGTCATCAGAGGGTATATAGTAAGGTGTGAGGCTCTGTCCAGAGACCTGATTTGTTGGGACTTTGCTGATTTGTACACAGCTTGTCGACAAGCATTCTACACTACAACAAGCTATGGAACACTATCTGGGCATGTGTGGAAAGAGTCCTTGGGAGCAGACTCCAGAAACTAGTAAACAGAAGCACTACATGTCCTTGGTGTCTACAGCTGTCCATGTCCGTGTCAGTTTGGTGGTGGTTTTGGTGTATTCAAGCCATAGCAGTCCACAACCATGTGAGGTAATGTGAGGCTGTACGTGGGTACAGCAGTGCTTTGAGCTTATTGCTAACATTAGCATGCTAACATAATTAGCATTATATTCAGCAGGTTTAAAATGTTCACCATTAGTTGAGTGAGTTAGTATGCTAACATTTGCTAATTAGCTCTCAAATAGAGGTGATGGGACTGTCCTTAGTTTGCAGTTCTTTGGTCACAAAGTATCAGAGACATTAAAAATCTGACTTGATGACGGCACTAAACCAACTGTCATGGGGTCTGCAATGATATTACAATTTATCCTGGTGGGCATGAATGTCTGTACCAAAGTTCATGGCAGTCAATCCAATAGTTGTTGAGACCTTTCACTGAAAACCATAATGCAACATCATAACACTAGAGGAAAAGTCAGGAGGCTTCATCCTCCAGAGACCATGAATGCCTTTACCAAATTTTATAACAAACCATACAATAGTTATTGTGATATTTCAGTCTCAACCCAAGTGGTGCACCGACTGACTTTAACTAGACTGAGGGCTCTGCTTTTGTGGTAGTCAGCATCCCACCAAAGTAGCACTCTGGCAGTTTGGTATTTTGTTTATCCTGAAATGCCTGGCTATGTCATATTTTGGTAGCCAGTCCTCCAGCAAATTTCCACTCGGCTCACGGACTTTATTTTGTGATGACGTCAAAGATTTGAATAGCTTTTGTTGGCTCCAGGAATTTTTTTTTACAAAACTCCATAGATCAAAAACTCTTAACAGAAAGAGTTATAACTGACCTTGTTTGCAGTTCCAGAAGTCATGTCAATGGTTTTTATAGACGTCTCTTTTATAATGGTGGCTTATGGGGGTGCGTCAGTGAGGAATTTTTCGCTGCGATACCACAAGTGGCCGCTGGGGAAAAATTCGGGGGAAGGCTGAGCAGCAATGCTGTGTCTAGTTCTATTATAAGTCTATGTAATCAACCTATTCTTTGACAAAGATGTGATGATATGTTGCTTCAACACATGCATGTACAGCCTTATAGACCTGTTGGCATAGCTGTACACTCTCACAGCCAGTGAGAGGTGTTAGTATATCTGTCAGTGCAGGAGCAGTAACATTACATTCATGATTTAGTCATAACAGCAGTGGGATACATCGGCAAGAATTGTTCAAACAGAAAACTATTCCAAGCTGAGCACAAATGTTTAAGAATTCTTAAATTCAGATAAATGTGAATCTATAAAAATCAAACAGTATGGTTATTAGTTGAGAGTGAGACCACCCTTGTGTGGGAGGAAATGCCCTTTGATTCTATATTCTCTGATAACCAATCAGGTGCAACTGATGGGCTGACCCATCATGATCATACCACTACCTTCACACACTCAAATACCAACAAATCTCCTAATAAGAGACAGTGTCAAGATGATTGTGTTCTGTGCTACACTGCTTCTCTTTCATCAAGGATGTAAGTGCTATCTAATAATTTCATATAGCTAATAATTAAGTATTTTCTCTGTCTGCATGCAAACTAGATGTATGGTGGTTCATATGACTTGTACATTATACTCTACTTGACATTTTTATGTTATGTGTTTTATCTTTTCATCTAATTCAGATACACTGGTTCCAGTGACTACTGTTCAACTCGGTGAATCTGCGACCTTCACATGTGTTTTGTCTTTTCATGAGTTCAGCGATGAAAAACTTTACTGGTACAAGCAGAAAGCAGGGGATACTCTGAAATTAATCGTATCAAAGCTGAGAAATATAAGTCCTGTGTATGGACCAGAGTTTCCTGCATCTAGACTTTGCCTAAACATTTCTGAGAATATCAGCTATCTGACCATTTTGAGGACCAGTCCAGAAGATGAGGGAATGTATCACTGTGCAGTCGTGGGTTGGATTAATATTACTTGGAGTGGGACTTATTTGTCATTAAAAGGTAATTATGTGATCTGTTTCTTCCAATGTTTCATAATTTCTTGAGCCACTTAAAGCTTCGCTATGCTTTGAACAATTTCTAAAGAGGATTTCCAAATTCATTATGCAATATGTCTTAAAATATGTGATTGAAATTGTTATGTTCAGTTTATAAACTCTGAGAGGACATGAGAATTCACTGTTGTAGCAGCTGACAGTATCTCATCCAGTCCGACCAGGAGACTTGATGACTCTCCAGTGTCAGTCTTCGTCTTTACTGTAGCCCCAATCAATGTCCCAACAATCACATTTTACTCTAAGAAACTTGTATGAAACTGCCAGGTATACTGGTAAAAGAGTTCCTCATTTGCTGAATTTCAGTAGACCATCACGTCTTGAGATATACTTAAATTCTTCTTTGGCTTTAAAAATTTGCTTGAAAATCTCATCCGTTTAACACAGATTTGTATTACACAGGAAACACCGAGAGGACATCAAACTTTACTGTTGTTCAGCAGCCAACAGTATCTGATCCATCCGTCCAGGAGACTTGATGACTCTCCAGTGTTCAGTCCTCTCTGACTCTGCACCATAAAAGTGTCCAGGAGATGACAGTGTGTTCTGGTTCAGAGCTGGATCAGATGAATCCATCCAAACATCATCTACACTGATGGAAACAGACATGGTGAATGTGACAAGAGATCTGACACTCAGAAAAGCTGCATTATCGCTTCTCTAAGAACGTCAGCCCTTCTGATGCTGGAACTTACTACTGTGCTGTGGCCACATGTGGGGAGATATTATTTGGAAATGGAACAAACATGCGATTGGTATGATTCTGTTTTCATCCTGGAGGTGATATTCATTACATGTTAATAACATCATCATTGATAAGTGTTTTTTTTTTTTTCTGTCTAGAGGAAACAGCAAGTTCTGAATTTATTGCACTGGTGATAACAATCGTCTGCTTGGTCATTTCTTTGATTGGAAATATTGTTTTCATCTGTTACCGAACTCAAAGAGCAGTGAGTGAACATGTAAAAGTAAGTGTTGTGGACTTAATCACAAATGTGAATAGTTTTACTTGAAATGCAGTCTAGCAAGTGCAACATACTACTACTACTACTACTACTAATACTAATAATAATAATAATAATAATAACTAATAATAATAAATAATAATAATCTTTATTCATAGAGCACTTTTTGAAATCCACATTACCAAGTGCTTCACAGAGGCAGCAAAATAAAACAGACAGTCATCATCAGGTTAAAAAAAAAACTTTTATCTGATATAAAATTAAACAGAAACAATTCAGTATATAAAAACATACTGTATAGTATACAAGGCAAGAATAGGAAAAATAAGAGGATTAAAAAAAAAAAAAGACAGTTTAAACTCGGGTAAAATCAGGAAAAAGAGATCACTGACTTGGCAGTCCTGATTTCCTCAGGCAGACTGTTCCAGAGTCTCGGGCTCTGACTGCAAATGCTCTGTCCCCTTTAGTTTTGATCCAGGACTATGGAACAGACAAAAGACCTTTTCCTGATGGTCTCAAGGAACATACCAGTGTGTAAGATACTAAGAGGTCTGTGATATATGAGGGAGCAAGGCATCAGTAAAATAGCATCAAGATAGGACGAATCTTGGTGCGATGTTCTCTGATAAAATAATAATATCAGTTGAAAGTCTTGTTTGCATCTTATCAATTAATTAATGTATTATCACATATTTAGTCTTTATTTTAACCTTAATTTACATACAATTACCTTTACAGTATTATGTGACCTAGTGACCTGGTGAAAGAGCAAGCTAAATGAGAGTTGTCTGCTATAAGCAATGAAATTGTAATGGATGATTTAACAGCAGTATGGAGCATTTAGAGGTTGAATAATAGGTAGAATTGAACACTGGGGTCCAAGTGACCCACACCTTGATTACAGTTTTTCTCGATCGTTGGCGTTTTTCAAAACAGTCTTAATTTTCTCAAAACTGTAAGTCCAATTGTCACAACTCTTTCATGGAACATAACCTTGTTGCATTTTTGCGAAAGGTAGTAACTCACTCAAAACATTTCATTTGTGCTTCAAAACCTAATTTTTGAGTCAGTAAACTGTTCAATGCCACTAAAATGAAAAGTTATTTTATCATCATGTGTGCTGTGCTGCTCAAAATGTTTAGCTTTCACCGTGACAGTCAACCCTGCTATAACTTTAACCCAACTCTAGAATATCAGTTTTGTCTATCTGAATGCTGTCATGTATTGCACTAAACTGTAGATTCAGATTTCAAGAGTAGGTAAAAGTTTAAAGGTCTATAATGTACAATACTGTAGTACACAAAAAATGATATGGATATGTACAAGTGGTATATGAAGAGGTGGGTAAACTGTAGTTTACCCCCTCACTGATTGATACAGTTGATCTGAAAATAGATGAATAAACTCTCAGCCTCATTTCAAAGAGGTGATAAACATTTACTTGTATTTTAACCCCATTACTGTAACACAAATTTCACCTTTGATCATGTAAAGTCATATATAGAAATTGCTTGAATGAATGAGAAATTCCAAACAACATGCTTGTTGTTCAGAGATTTGAAATTTTAATTTAATTTTAGTATAATTTTCAATCTGAAATCTCAGTATTTTTCAGCCCTATTTTCTCAACATACTGTAATTACTGTGTTAAATGTAGAATTAGTTGGATTTGTTTTGAATTGTTCGTAAATGCAGTTGAATTGCTGAGTCTCATTCCCAGGATGTCTGTTTCTGAACAGACAGACACCACCACTAATATTTCTAGTGGTCATAAGTGATGATTGAGAGCGAATATATGTGTGCGTTTATACATTGTTTTTTGGGGAAGAAAAGGTTGGACGTTATGCCTTTAAGCCTTCATTATGAAGGTTTTTCAACATTGTGGAACATTATTTCCATCATGTTTTTAGGTCATTGTATACTGGCATAAGACAAAGGTAGAAAGTCATCTTACTCTGACACCTACCCTGGGAAACAACTATATAAGACTTCATAAAAATCAACTTTACACAATGTCAATAATTAAAGAAAATGTGCAACAATAATGATTTGTATGTTATTTTTTTAATTGCAACTTGAATCACCTGAGGGTCCTTATTGAAAAGTCAGATTAATTACGTGATATTCCTGTTTTCATTCATCCTTAGGACGAGAAAGCGTCTCCTTGCAAGCAAGACATCACAACTTGGGCCAAACTGTTCATGATATTGTAAGTGATGATATTTTATTTACATAATTCCCAGCAGTACCGTGCACCAACACGACGATGACTAATGAGCCTTTTATTTGCTGCACAGACTGAAGGTGGAGGTGAACTGAACTATGCTGCCTTGCAGTTCTCTGGAAGAAAAGCCACAAGCGGTAGGAAGAAGAAAGAGTTGCAGACCGAAGAAAGTGTGTATTCTCAAGTTAAACGCTGAATGTGAATGTGTGTCCATGTCCAAACCTGTGGGTTGATCCAGAGTACTGACTTCTGACAGTGTAAATGAAAAACTGAATGTTGTGGGTCCCCCTTTAACTTTGAGAGTAATGTATTTGATAATGAAAGTGAAATCATACTGTAGAATAGAGACATGCTCTTTATGTTCCATGTTTTACCATACATTGACCCTTTCTTCATACTACGTGTTTGCGTTTGCTTGCCCTCACCGGAATTCTTCTAAAAATAATACGTATAAAACTTTAATAGGGCTGTTAAAGTCTATAACTTTTGTGACATGTCACAATATATATTCAAACAATGGTTTCACAATTATATTGTTCAAAATAATTATGTCGCTTGTAAGGAATAATTATGAAAACATTGGATCAAATGATTTGTGAATGTTAAACATTCATGTGTGAAAAAAAAACTGAGCAGTTTGCAAACAAACAGATTGTAGTCTGGTCTTCTCAGGCATTAGCAGTCACTGTAATAGTTGCATACACATAATTACCTTCAATGCAAAAATGCACGTCAAAGTAAAATTCCTTCTTTTCATTCACGCGGTGAAATAGCCCCAAATGAAGCTCCTCTTTTGTTCAGCTATCACTATGTGTCCAGATCAAAGTGGTCAGGGTGTGCGCTGCGGATGCATGACACGTATGTTGTTTGAGTGCACACATACACAGTGAGTGGTGGAGCCGCATAGAACACATGCACAAAACAACTGAACGTTGTCTGCACAGGCAGCACTGGTCTTTGGTGACATACAAATGGCACTAGAACTGAAACGGAACATTTTTGGTATAAGTTCTGTTGAAAATCAACAAAGCCTAATGTTAGTCACGGTTGTAGCTGCACCAGCAGTACAAGGAGCCAAGATCTTAGTGTAAAAAAAATTATATCTACTCGATGTTGCAGTTGGGTGTGTGGGCCTCCTATGAGTTTAATCTCTGGGTTAAGGCAAAGATTAGGTTAATAAACAACCTTTTATGTTTTTACAGTTTTGCTGCTTTACCTAGAAAGTGATAAGACCCAAAGTGATCTGACACAGAAAACTCTGTATGACGCCAAATATGTCCCAGCCTCTGACTTGCTGTAGCAATGGAAAATTAAGACAATAAGATGAGCAGTTCACCTCTTTTCCAGTGAGTCTCATTCAATGTTATTGTGTAGGACACTGGTACTTTTAGCAGTCTCCCATACAATAAATGTTGGGCACTTATTGTGTGATCAGTTTGTAGGAGACCCCACCATAAAGGACTATTCAACACAGAGCAGAAATACGGTTGTGTCACCAGGTGTTCTGAATGTACGAAATTGCATACAACAATAACACACACACACAAAGGTGATAAGACACACTTAACTAACTTATGCAATGTTAAACGTTTACATTTAAAACTATGTGTTTTGCACCAGAGTTAAATTGTAGGTTTCTGTTATAAATTGATGTTTTGCCATAATGTGTTTATAAATAAAAATATAATACACAAATCAGTTTATTTATTTGCTTATTTATTTACATCCCCCCACCCCCCCCGCAAAAATCTCCCATATTTTGAAACTCAGATGTTGGCACTTATGCAGGCTCATGAATTTGCAAAAGCTAGTAACTCACCTAAAAAATTTTTAAAGCTCTTATTTGAAAAGTAGGAAGCTAGGTGTAGGAATAGGAGTCGACATGTCCTATCAAGTATTTGAACCTTTAGAGCAATGCACACTGGGACACGTGGCTGTGGTGATTTAGCCTCATGCATCTCACCAACTTGTTTTTAGTTGCTTGTAGTTTCTGTTTCAAGATCAAAGTCTCAGTACCACGGTCAGAGTGAAACTGAACATGCAAGAAGATCTTAAGCCCCAGTTAGGTGAGACAAGGCAAGGCAGCTTTATTTATATGGCATGCATCAAACACCGAGGCAATTCAAAGTTTTTTCTTTTTTACATAGACAAAGAAAAGCCTTAGAATGACATTCAAAACACATAGAATGGTGTGAAATACAAACAGAATATACCAGAAATACAATTTGAGTGCATTTACAGTGTAGTACTATGTTGTTAGTTTCCCCAAATGCAACAAAAGAAATAAAAGAACAACAGAAAAACCAAACAATCAAAGGTGCAGTACTTTGTAAATTATTTTTGAATATATTCTACATTAAGTCTGCCAGTGTGCAGATTTGAGAACTGGAGTAATGCGCTCGGTTCTCTTGGTTCTTGTTTAAGAAAAAAAAAAAAAAAAATCCCTGAGCATTGTTCTGAATGAGCTGAAGTTGTCTTTGTCTTTTTAGCAAGACTGAATGCGACAATTATAAAAGTCCTCCCTGCTGGGACATGAGATCCCTTATTCTTTATATTTGTTTGAGATAATAAAATTCTGATTTTGTTATTTATTTGTTGTGGCAGCTGGCACTCAGATCTGAGTCTTTGTAGCGCTGAAATCAAGCTGAGCAATAACTTTTATTTTTTCCTTCTTGTTACCGAAAAACAATGACTTCTGCCTCATCTTTATTTAATTGAGGAAAATTTTACTGTATTCAACTATTAACTTCCTCTAACCACTGATTTTAAAAGAGTTTAACCCCTTGTTTGCACTGCAAAGGTCACATCAGCATCACACTTGTTGTTTGTTTGGGTAAATATTCCTGCTGTGTTTTTCAGTTAACACAATACATATGACTGTGGCGTAAGCACGGAAGTGTGTGTGTGCATGTTTGTATGCGCAGTGAGTGTGGTTGATTAAAAGAGAGAAAAGAAAAAAAGAGAGGGCCGGCGGTTGCACTCAGAGCAGAAAGCGGTTGGTGATCAGAGCAGAGGGATTAAAGTATGTGGAGTAAAATGTACAGTTGTCCCATTAATAAAACTATAGAATAAGTTCAAGAAGTTCCTGTGTCTTGCTTCCCAGTTGCAGGGCAAAGTGAAGGGAGAGTATCTGGGATTAAGGTGGAGCAGGGATGTGCTCCTTTCTGGCTCTGGAGCACACTCTACTCCACCTAGGTTACAAAATGTGAACAAATATGTGTATTCGGTGCCTTTTGACTGGGCATCGACCTAACATTTACACATGTATTGTTGAAAGAATGGACTTAAAACTGAAATAAACACTTCAGGTTGCATTTATGCCTGCGAGGTATGGCTGAGAAGCAAAACGCACAGAGTTGGTGCACACAGCTGCATAGATTAAAATGATTAAAATGAGAGCATTTCTGTTGCATGAGACGTGAGTAAAAAATGGATCTGACTCTCTTGCGGTCGACACAGGGGCTAAGGGACCATAGTCATTTTGTGAAAGAGCAAAGTAAATCATCTGTGTGTCATCTGCGTAGCTGTGCTAAGCAACGTTACGCTGTTATGATTTGACATAGAGGGAATATGTACAGTTTGAATAATAGTGGCCCAAGAATCGAACCCTGGGGGACTCCACATGTCACGGTGATCTATACCTGAGTACACTATGGTCTTGACAATGAATCTTTTTAACTAATAAAGAGCTGAACAGAGAAATTTATTGAAAAAGGTTGAATAACCCTATTAGAGTTTTATGTATATTTTTTTTAGTAAAACCACTCAGGGTGAAATAAGAGAATTTTGGCTTTTATCATGAAACACTTCACTTTCATGAAAGTTAGAGAGTTAGACAACTGTTGTCAAAAGTTGCTCCCATTAAACAAACTGCATTTTTTGTGGAAACACATTCACATTCAGCATTTTCCTTCAATAAATTCATATTTAACTTGAGTGTACACACTTTCTTCAGACTTAAACTCCTTCTTCTTCTTCCTGCTTGCAGCTCTCCTTCCAGATAAATGCAACGCAGCATAGTTCAGATCATCTCCATCTTCAGTCTGTGCAGCAGATAAAAAGCTCATTATATATATAGTTTCCTGCTATATGGTGCTGTTGGGGGTTAATAAAATAACAAATAATGTAATTTGGAATCAATACTTACAGAATCATGTACTGATTGGTTTGCGCTGTCATATCTTTCTGGTGAACAGGTGTTTTCTGTGCCTAACATGGGATGAAAACAGGAAACACTACTCAATACTTTTACTTAATATGTACTTCATCTGTCTTTTCAATAAGGATCCTCAGCTGATGCAACAAGGTCAACTTAAAAAAAAAGAACTTATCCCTAACTATAGACATTGTGTACTGTATACGGGGCAAAAAGAAGCACGAAGACTTAAATTGTGCCACAATGTTTGCTGACACATTAATTTATTAATAATATGCAAATTTACTGACTTCTACTGATATCTATTATTTTATCTCAGAACATGATGCTGAGTTTTGTCCTGTGTGATGTTCCTACACCATATAATAGAGGATAAAAAATTTTGACTATGTTAACAGCACTTACCTGCAAATTGTTCACTCACTGCTCTTTGAGTTCGGTAACAGATGAAAACAATATTTCCAATCACAGAAATGACCGAGCAGACGATTGTCATCACCAGTGCAACAAATTCATAACTTGATGTTTCCTCTAGAAAAAAAAGTAAGAAACTTATCAGTGATTAAATTATTAACATTTTATGAATATCATCTCCAGTGCTGAAAACAGAATCATACCGATTTGCAGGTTTGTTCCATTTCCAAATAATATCTCCCCACATGTGGCCACAGCACAGTAGTAAGTTCCAGCATCAGCAGGGTTGACGTTCTTAGAGAAGCGATAAACACAGCTTTTCTGAGTGTCAGATCTCTTGTCACATTCATCATGTCTGTTTTCATCAGTGTAGATGATGTTTGGATGCGATTCATCTGATCCGGCTCTGAACCAGAACACGCTGTGATCTCCTGGACACATTTTATGGTCAGAGTCAGAGAGGACTGAACACTGGATGGTCATCAAGTCTCCTGGATGGACTGGATCAGATACTGTTGGCTGCTGAACAACAGTAAAGTTTGATGTCCTCTCTGTGTTTCCTGCGTAATACAAATCTGTGTCAAAAACGGATGAGATTTCCAAGCACATTTTTCAAGCTAAAGAAGAATTTAAGTATATCTCAAGACATGATGGTCTACTGAAATTCAGCAAATGAGGAACTCTTTTACCAGTATAGCTGCGAATTTTGTACAAATTTCTCAGAGTATAATGCGATTGTTGGGACATTGATTGGGGCTACAGTAAAGACAAAGCAGAGAGAAAATATACCTGACTTGTGGTTTTAATCAGATATTATAAGATTTGGTGTGTGGTCAACACACCACCAAAGTGGTTGGAAAGTGATTTTCTCACATTATTAAGACAGGACACACAGCTAGTGTCACTCAGTGGATAAAGTAAGTGCAAACATTTTGAATTAAATAGATGAACTATATCTGTAAATACACATTCAACTGGGTTGACATTTTTGTACTAATAAGTTTTATGATTTTCCAAAACAGGGTTGTGATAGTTCAAAATTTTTCTTAAACGTCAACACAGTGCAGCTTTAGGTCAGTGTCTGAAGCTTTTGCAAAACTTTTTAAAAGTAGATCACATGATTACCTTTTAGTAGCAAGTATGTTGCGCTCCATATCGTCTCCATGATCCACTCTGATATTTCACAGTGATACATTCCCTCATCTTCTTGGCTTGTCCTCAGGATGGTCAGGTTGCTAAAATTGTTTTTGTTGCTGACTTCCCATCTTGACTCAGGAAACTCTGGTGCATACTCTGGTTTTGCAGATCTCTCCAGTGTCACAATTAATTTCAGCTTTTCCCCGGCGCTCTGCTTGTACCAGCGGAGTCTTCGACGGCTGATCTCAGTATCAGGCAAAACACATGTGAAGGTTGCAGGTTCACTAAGTTGAACAGTGGTCACTGGAACCAGCGTGTCTAAAATGAAAACATTGAATATGTGAAACAGTAATGTAACAATTTGTGTACCAAGTAAAAAATGTGTCGTGCCAAAAAAAAAACAAAACAAAACAAAAAAACTATATCTAGTTGCCATTCTACTTGCAGAGATTTAGACAGCACTTACATCCTTGATGAAGGACAAGCAGTGTAACCCATATCAGGATCATCTTGACATTGTCTCTTGTTAGGAAACTCACTGGTATTTGAGTGAGTACAGGAGGTGATGTGATGTGGTCACTGTACTCTATGTCCTCCTGTCAAATGCACCTGATTGGTTATCAGAGAACAGATTTGAAAGGTCACATCCTGTCACACTGGTCGCATTCTGGTCTTTGTGAAACCTTGTTCTAATCCAGTCACACCATTCAGTCACTTTAAGCATTGCTTTCATTATGGAGTACAAGTTGAATCTTTGCGGGCAATGTCCATCCTCCTCTCACTATGCATGCAGATGGGCAGCTATGCAATAAAAGTTAAAGATAGTGGATTACCATTGCAGCTTTTACATGTAGCAACTGTGAAGATAGTATTGGACAACACATTCGATGATAGTGATTACAATATGGAAATGATGAGGCAAGAAATAAGACCAAAGGTTTATAAAATGTGTCAGTAGGCATACAGTCTAGATTCTCAAACTGTGGCATGTGTACCACTGGTGGTAAATGTCTTAAGTATATTTTTAAAATGATTTAAATTAATTCAAAAACCATATAATACCATCTAAATACAACACAATGTCAAAGAAAATGCATAAAAGATATTAGTGAAATGTAATTTAAAATAAGTTTAGTCTTTCTTGTATTTTTTTATTTCAATATCTGTGTGCTATGTTGTCACAATCACACATAACACTTGCATATGTTAAAAATGATTACCAGTGGTTATGGTCTAAATTTACCTTCCGAGGCAGCTGGATTTACGAGATCATGAGATCATGTGAGAATCCATCTTGCCAAGCTTTAAGTCATTCATTAGTGTCCACGCCAAAAGTGGTGCAGCCAATCAGCAATCAGAAAGGACCACTGGCAGCTATGAGTGTGGTTTCAGGTATGATGACAGTGAGAGGTGTCCATGGAAGTGACTAGTCTCAAACAAATAATGACAGCTCCTGAAGAGGTTAGTGTAGATACTGCAGTTATATCAGAAGAAGTGGAGAGTATTTCTTAATTAAAAGAAGAAAAAAGAATGGCACTCAATGCTTTTCTGATGATAAAGATATTTTTGCTCTTCTCCCGCCCAGCTTCAGCAAGTTTTCCTTTACCAGTTGGCTCTGCTGTAGTAACCTGATACTACATGGTTTGTTGATTTGATTGGTTGAAGTTTGCCAGTGTTGGACCTGATAGACAAATGATTCAATCCAGTCACCTGCCAAGTGTTATATTTAACGTGTTCCTGATTGTCAGGAGATTCAGCCCTCCTGACAATCAGAGGGGAAATCTGGGCTGGACCTCGTAAGGTGAAAGTAATGTGAGGGGTTTATGGACCCAATCTTCCCCCTGCGAGTTTACAAGTTAAAATCTGGATGATTATCAGCAATTGTAAATATGTTTGCCCTCGAGGCTAACATTAGCTAGAATACTACTGTTTGCAGATATTTAAAAAATCAAAATATTTCACCTCCAGTTCTCACTGAAGAATAGACAACCAGTGTTGACTGCATCTCTCCAAACATTTGCTCATCCAGACTGTTGTTTTTGCTCAGCGCAAAGCAATAGCCTTACTACAGCAAGTTGTTGTGCTAGGTCCAGTTACACTCATGTTTCAAATTAGTGCTGTAATAAAGACTACATACAGAAATTGCTCTGACAAGGTTATTTGGGGAGTAGATAAAAGATCTGTTAATATTTTCGGGTCACAGATCTGACAAAATAGTGAATACAACAATGTCAGTTAAACTGCAGCTGCTACTGAACTGTACCAGTGTACTAGTGGTTGCTATAGCAACAGAATGAAACCAACTGCTGGTGGCAGAATAGGTCATCGCTGTGTCAGGGTCTGTCTAGCCTGATATCAGACTGAATTGTCAACTTATTACAGTCCATTTTCTTATTCAGTCTGACATTATTTTCCACTCTAATGGAAGTCACTAGAGACCAGTGTTATTTTGAGTCAATACCGGTGCATTGCCATAACAACATTTGTTTTTGCCCCAACAGTCTTTTGTGACCGAGTGAGTGTGTGAAGGGTGGTCAACCATAAGCTGTGTAGCAGTGTCTGATGTTTGCTGCCACAGAAAAACATAAGAAGTCCCTGTAATGCTACTGCTGCACCTTCATGTACTCTTCACAGCAGAGTTGATCAACACTGTGAAAAGCTAATGTTTGCTAGTTAGAAGCAATGAGTCAGGCTAAAGATATTAAAAAAGCTTAAAACCAGAGCTCCCAGACCTCTGGTTTTAAGCTTTTTAATATCTTTAGTTCATATTTCAGGCAAAACACGATCGCAGGATGAAGACGAAGAAGTTTCAAAAATCCAGTGGTTTTGTAGCCTAAATGATGTTTGATGTAAAATAGGCAGTGAAAAAAGTTCTCTGTCAACATGTTGTGATGTATTTATGGGCACACAGACCACCTCCATCTACAACACTGCCTATGCTTTTGCCTCTTTCACAAGAGGTACATTATTACAGCCTCCTCCAGCACTGCCATGTTTGCTGTTCAGAAATGTTTGACTCTTCTTCTTCTTCGGGGCAACTTTTGACTCGTCTTTGGGGTTGACTGTGAGCGGCACCCTCTGGTGGATGTGTTATGTAACATCCATGCCAACGTAAAGGATGCATGGAAGTATGTGGGCAGTGACAGTTATATCATTTAAAAGGATATTCCACGTTACATGATAACTCACTCAATATGTACTCACCCCTATGCCGATGTGAGGATGGGTGAAGATCTTCAGTTCACAAAACAATCCTGGAGTTTCAGCAGAAAACAGGGTTGCAACCAAATCCAGTACAATGGCAGTGAATGGTGACCATGGATAAAATGTTAAAAAAAAGAACACAAAACAAACACAAAATGTCTCCATCCTGCTCGTGTGGTGTAATCCAAGTGTCCGTGAACCGCAACATTAAAATTCAACCACAAAAGACGCCATTTACGCCATGTTTTTAGCCGAAATGTCAACTGTAGCATGTAGCAGGTAGGATGTAAACATGGTGTCGATCTCGAGAGACTTCGTATATCTCTTAATGGATGGACGTGTGAAAAGACTTTAAAATGAAATGAAAAGACTTTACATAAATGAAGGTGTTTTGTGATTGTGGAGACGTGTGTGTGCCACAGCCAAACACACCAGGTGGTATCTTGTGCAAACAGACCAACTGCACCACAGACTTTGCACTTCGACCAGGTTTTTGAGGAGTTATGGATTAATATTATAATAGAAATGTTACCTTTTTAAACTAGACTTTTGTATAAATTGCAGAGTTCATTGAAATCTTTGAAAACACTTGAATTTTAATGTTGTGTTTTCAAGGTTTGAAAAGTGCTTGGATTTTTAATAAAGTGTGTGAAAGTGCAAACTGAAATTGTAATTCCATTACTTTTATAATAAATTGTTGCCTGACTGAATAAGTTACTTAACTTTTTAGACAAAGAAATAAATCAGATATTTGCTAAGCCAGATTGTAAAGGAAGTTAATGATCATTCATTCTCTGTCCTGAGCTCCTCCTACCAGACGAGTAGCACGTGCTTCGTGTGCACATGTAACAGTTTACCGAGGCAATCGAGAGTGAGCACGGACTGACAGACATCAACTGTGTGTAATAAAACAGACATCCGACAGTAAAAAACACTGACAGAGGAGAGAAACTACATTCCAAAACATAAAGATTCAGTGTGAAGCTACAGAAGTACTGAGAGCTGAACATAAAGACTTTTAAAAACACTTTTCACACGAGCTCAATATCACTACCCTCACTCACTTTCTTTTACATCCCTCCTCTCTTTACTCTCACTCTGTGACTTTCAAATCACTTTCAGATTATTTCTCAGTGATACCAAAAAAATGTTGACTACCCTAGATTTAATTGATAGTTATGTGAGAGTCTAAAAAATAGCATGATTTGCGCCTCATTGGACATTGTTTTGTCTGGCCGAGCCATTCATTGGATAAGAAAACTTAAAATTAAACTTAAAATGAGATAAGAGGAAAAACAAGCAATTTCAATTAGCATTTTGAACTATCTGTTAAGGAAAATGTGCAAAATTAGCAACCCTATTAGGCAGCCAAGTAGACAGGTGACACATTTTGAAACATGAAACTGTTGTGTTTTCCTTTAATTTGTCACCTGTCTGTATTATTCTACCACAAAACATAATTTTGGTTGATAATAGCACAATGACATCTGATTTAAAGTGATGAAGAGGTGAAATAATCCCAGGTTATTTCTCTGTGTTAAATAATTTCTGTTAAAATTCAATCATTTTAAAGTTGCAGTACAATATTGCTGTATTTTGCATCTGGTAACACTTTAGTGTACCATGTTCACTCGGTTGTTGGCATTTGCTGATAACCCCTAAACACAAATTTCAGATAGACAGATAAAATGTCAGCGATGGACTAATAGACTTGCTTTAATTGCCTACATTTACCATCAATACTGGCTGGATATCCACATGAAGTGCTGAAGTTTCCCTTTAATAGTTTTTTTTCTGTTGTGTTGCACTGTGTCATCAGACAAGACATTCAGTCTATGATGCACACTGAAAAACAGTGCGGCAAAAGTATAGTAACTTTAATCTGCTTGGTATCATATCTTGTCATAATGTGTAAAAAGCAACACAGCTACACAACCACAAAAAACCTACTGGTGCAATATTTTGGCATAGTTGTGACAAATATGTAGATGTGAGTCATGGAGGAACTTCACATACTTAAAAGTTCATGATACACAAAAGAGCAAACGGGGAAATCTTCTCAGAGTTCACAACTTTAATAATGACTCACAATGAAACAAACATTAATGTTACAGTATCCCTACAGCATAGGCCTATTTCCAAAAGCTTATTTATTACTCTATCATATATTATTTTTCATCATCAGTAGTATGTATTTTATTTACAAAACATATAAATACAATGTCAGTTTAAATATGATACATTTTTTTAAGTTATCCAAAACTTCAAGTTGAAATGAAGTTGCTTAAACAGTGCATTTCTCACACAGTGTAAATTACATCAGTAATATCAGGACATTTCACACCAAAATCAAAAACACGTATTTTTCCCCTGGCCTGCAGCGCTATTTATCCATCTAGATTTTTTGGTGTGAGCTGCCGAGTTTTGGAGACATCAGCTGATCATCTGATCAGATGTCTGGCTTCATTACAATATAATGTGACTAAATGACTTTAGCTTGTGGTGCTCAAAGCAGATTTTTTTTTTTTTTTTATCCAAAACCAGTATGTCTTTCAAAAAATCATAACTCAGTTACTCAAGATAGTCTACAGTTCCAGTGAGCAGTTCCATAAAGAAGGAAAGTAGTAGAAAGAAAGTAAATCCTACATGAAACTGAGAGCCTTCCAGTCCTATTATATTGGATAGCAAGCAGACATCTCTACAGCTCATATCTACAAAACTCTGCAATTCAAACCAAAACTATCTGGATAGTTCAGACCAGGGGAAAATATGTATTTTTGGTTTGGGGGTGAACTGTCCCTTTAAGTAGCAAATCTAGAGACTTATTGGACTGTTAATCCAAACCCAAGAGCCCTAAAAGTGACCTCAGTGTAGACACTCTCTTCCTCCTCTGCTTTTACACCCCTTCTCTCTGCTTTGCCAGATTTCCTCTTGGTGAAGGTTGGTGCTGAATAAACCAGTGAGTCATCATCTGCCTGAGAAAATATATGTCGAGATGTTATGAGATGGCAGATGAAAACATGTACACAATTAGAGAGAAAAACGTGCTGATAACTTTCCAGCTACATCCTTTCTTTATGAACTTTACCTGCTGACTTTGGTGATCAGCGCCAGCTGTTGCGGCATTTGTTTGCAGAGCAACAACAGCTGTATTGTAGAAATAAAGACACAGCATTAATGTGAATCCTGTTTTCAAACACTGTCTGATAGATGGATGTATGAGTCATTTTGCTCACCGTTGCAACAACCACAAGATTTTTTCTTGAGTTTGTTGATTGAATACATGAGAAAGGCTATAACAATCAGACTTATAGCCAAAGCAACGACACAACAGAGAGACAATGGTATTGTTGTCCTCCTCAGAATCACACTGGTTGACTGCTGACACAATATGAAAATGAGCAATGAGTTAATAATGAGTAAAAGTGCAGTAAGAGTAATGTATAATTTACAGTGTTATGGTACATTATAGTGATAGTTCTGATTTTCTGAAGTGGGGGTTGCATGAGTTACTTGTCCAAAGTCAGTGTATTGCCTAAGGTAATTTGGAGAAGCAACAGGACTGCTGGTGTGGGAAACTGAACAATGCTAATGCAGTGGACAGGGTCAGCAGCAAAAATGTATTTTAGCCACCTTAAAGAAGGCCCATGCTCAACCAAATTCCAATGCAGAAATTAGTAATTTTACCTAGCAAAACACACAGAGTTGCTAGACTACTGCTGCCTCCATTGGCTAGTTTGTTTGTGGGACTTCAGTGTTTTAAAAGGGTAAGTTCGTATTCAAAATCCTACAACAAGACAGACAAACAAACTGATCAGGACAGAGGTAGACCAGCAACTCCTCAGTTCTGGGAGATGAAATGACTGATTTCTGCAATGGATTCTGGTGTGTGTGAGAAAGAACAATACTTGGTCTATATAATGCCAGCCTCCTGTCAGAAAATGCTGACAGGAAGCAAAGTAAAACATTGAAAATATACAACATACATTGCTTGACTTACTACTCTGGTCCACCTGCTGCTTCTCTAAACTGGGGGCAGGCTGACCACCATGTACGGTGGGTAATACACTGACCATGGACAAGTATACAGACCTCACTTCAAATAATCTGAACTATCTCTTACATTAACAACAAAGACTTGACTTGCTAATTTCCTTATCATATAGAAATACAATGCAGTTACCTTCACTGTTGGGTTTTGATGTGTTTCCACAAAATATCTCTCCACATGTGGCCACAGCACAGTAATAAGTCCTGTTATCAGTGGAGCTGACGTTCTTGAAGAAGCTGTAGAAACATTTCTTTTTTGAGAGTTTCCTCCAGGATCTTTTCATATTCTTCAACACTATTTCTTTGACTGTAATTAAGGCTCGGATTTGATTCATCCAGTCCAGCACTTAAACAGCACACACTGTGATCTTCTCCACAGTTTTATTCTCAGAGTCAGAGAGGACCGAACACTGCAGAGTCACAGAGTGTCCTGGACGGACTGAAGTAGACGGAGATGGAGGGACTGCAGTAATATCAGGTCCTGGTCCTGAGAAATTGAAAAGAGATGAAGAAAAAAAAAGCTTTTTGAAATATTGACATTGTTTTAAAAACAAAGCTGTTAAGCAAACATGACAACTTTTAAGGGTCTGAAAGCTTATGAATGTATTTACCTTTAACTTTTAGTTCCACTCCTTTCAAAAATGTCAGTTTGTTTGTCTATACTCATACAGTAGTAAACTGCAGCATCACTTAGCTTTGCTCCTTTAATACGCAGAACAAATGATCTGTAATCTACTGCGGCTGTAATACGAGGATCAACACTCTCAGAGCTAAATGTTTTTCCTAAGACTTCAGGAAGGTTTCCAGACACAATTCGCATCCAAACCATGCGTTCCCAAGACTCAGGGTTGCAGTCCAGTGTCACATCATTTCCAACACCAAAAGTTTGTCGCTGAACCACCTGATCAACTCTGCATCCTGAAAAGACATCATTTTAAATCAGCATCAGTGAAAGAATCATGACTGAATGAATTTCTGTAAGACGATGACAATAAATGTATATCTAGGGTAAATCAGATACTTACGCCCCACTCTGATCATCAGCAGTAAATAAAATATGATCATCATTTTCTGGTTATTCCACTTGAGACTGCTGTAATTCAGACCGCACTGTAAAATGATTCACGGTGATGTATAATCATTTCAAGTGGGAGGGAACTGTTTCAGAGCAATCTGATTGGCCTCTCATGACGTTGGCGTTTACCACCACAGTGGAAATAAAAAGCTTCAACCCCACTTTCCATCCAAAACACATGAAACACCAGCAACAGAGAGCTTTCGTTTCATGGTGGTTTTCTATAATTGTCACTGACACAAAACACAAGAGATGGTTTGGTTTGATCTTAATGTGAACTGCAGAAATTCAAAACAATCATTTTTCTTTGTATTTTCACAATATTTAATTTTATACTTTTCAGGTGATACTAGTATGATTAAGATGTTTAGGATGCTTGATTTTACCTTGTAAGGTTTGTGTATTAAGGAAATTCCCTTTAACACAGGGGGGAGGAAGAAGTGACAAGATGACACAATAAAACACATTTTTGCCTCATACATACTTAAGTGTGTTATTTTAATTAATTGTTGATGTACCATATTTGTTGAGATTTTAGTCTCCCATGCAAAGTTACAGTGAGTCATATGTTAGGCAGTTTAAAAGTAGCAGGGGGAGATTTCATGTCAATGGTTTCATTTTTTATGTTATATGTTGTGGTTATGACAGTGGACTTTTGTCTACACGGGCCTCCAAAATCAGCACAATATGAAAGTTTCTTGTATTAGCTTTAAAGTTTGAATGAAGTTGAAATCCATGTTTACATGCAGTATCAGCGCAATAACAATGTTTTGTAGCTATTCTATGGTATTTTTAATGGTATTCAGAGTTTGTCTTTTCCTGGAAAACATTTTAAAACTGTTTTTAATTTAATTTATTTTCTTGCTTATGATGCAGCAGAGAAATGAAGGAGAATGCATCCATTCACTGAAGTGGACAGGGGTGTTTCTGAGGAACAGACCTCACTGTACAAAAGCACAACTTTATAACTTTAACTATACTCAGCACTGATTTGGGTGAAAATGGATTGTATTTTATGGAGAAAATATTTTCTTGTTTCCCCTCTGATCTCCTCTGGTTGCTCAGCTTCATCTCTCTGTTATTTAATTATAACATGTCTGATAGACGGGTGGCTTTAGCTTACTTGTTGCTAAAGTAGCTAACCAGAACAGGGATGAACACAGTGCTAAGGTCGTTTCAGGAGTTTCCTGATAGAAAGGTAGCTTTACTTTTACTAGCCAAACCCAGCAAGAAAACCACCAACTAAGCTATTCCTTGTCATCAAACTATGACAGTTGTGTAATACACAGCGCTGTTGGCTATTTTAAACGGCAGTTAGTGCCTGCAACAAATCCCTCCCCAGCTGCCTGCTTTACAGGAAACACATAAACAATAAGCAGTCTGCTAGCTGATGCATGAGAGCTTTAAATAGGAATTTAACTTGTACATTTAAAGGCCTGGTGTGTAAGATTTACAGGCATCTGTTTGTAGAATATAAGAATTGTTGTGTTTTAGTTAGTTTGGAATGGTGAAAGCTTTATCTACAGAGAGAGGGTGCAGGTCCTGCTCCATGGAGAGCAACATGTTTCTACAATAATCCAGAATGGACAAACCAAACATGCAGCCTTTTGCATTTTTTGCATGTTTTATGGGAAACATCTGTTCTCCTACATGCCTGGAAGGGAAGGGTGATGCGAGTTGGACATCATCAAGGATGACGTGCCCACTTTCTCCATCAGTCATCTGTAGCAAAACATCAAAAGTGAGAGCACAGCAGACAGAGTAGGGGGCCGTCCAGGGGGTGAGTGGCAGGAGCAGAATCACAAGGCTATCACAGAAACTGATTCACCTATGGGAAGTTTACAGTTTTTGATTTAATTGACCTGCATGCTTCGATCAGAAGGAGGAAATCCGCGGTTTTAATTTTTTTTTAATACAATGGAAGCTTTTTACTATAGATACCCTAAAAATAACAGTGACAGAAACAGCTGAAAATATAATACAGTCCAGTACAATAGGCACAAAGTCACTGAATGCATCAAAAAACTGAGTGGTGCTTTCTGGAACAATTCCACCAACTAAAATGTATAGGGACTGAAAATAGACAACTGAAAGGGTTAAAACAGCAGTAAGACTGACGTGTGGTGGTTTGTGGGCTTCAGCAGGGTCAGCGTATTGTTCACCACAAACCAAAACATATCAATTTGACAATAAGGATGTGATGCTGTCATTTTGACACTCAAAAATGACGATAAAGTTAAATGAAGGCTTCGTTGACACAAGGCCGTGTCCAGGCCCTGCACACATGACACACGTACACACTTGTATAAAGTAGATATAATACACGGGTAGGTGGAAACAGGAAAAGTTAAAGGTCTTGCAGTAAATACTTTCATGTTCATAGAGTCCTGCTTGGTACTTTGACACACAAACAGACAGATAAACACTTACAGCTTCTACTGACAAACAGATGATGAATGGAAACTCACACAATGTTGTGGTTGGGCTTCATACAGAGGTGTGAATATAAAGGGGCTTTTCTGCTTTTCTCAGCCAGGCCTGACCGCTGTTTTTTTTTTTTTTTTTTTTTTTTTTTTTAAGGCAAGTGGAAAAACACCATAGTGTGTTTTTATTAATATCACAACAACTTACAGAAGTATTTAAAGGGACAGTTCATCTCATAATCAAAAATACATGTTTCTCCTCTCCTGTAGTGCTATTTATCAATGTCAATTTTGTTAGTGAGTTGTAGAATTTTGGAGATATCAGCTGCAGACATGACTGCCTTCTCTCCAATATAACTGCACTAAATAGTCCTGTGTTGCTTCAAGCACCAAAAATACATTTGAAAAATTCAAAACCGGCATCTCTTTCCAAAAATCATGGCCCAGTTACTCAAAATAATCCACAGACCTTGTTGTGAGCAGTAGATTCTACCGCAGAATTATTGTATGTTTTATTTTATTTTATTTCATTTTTTGTGAGTAGCCTACAGGGAACTATACAACTAACATCTTATAACACAACCCTGTATTGTAAAAGGATCAATAAAGTAAATTAACAACAAAATTAAAAGTAGGTTACATATACAAGAAAACAATGCACTTCCAAAAGTATGTGTCAACCAGCTGGGTCAAACTAAGGTCCTGCCTCTCACTATACAGACAGCCAATCATACTTGAGGATAATGGATTGGCCAATCAGATTTCAGGGGTGGTCAGCCCCCTTCTTTGGAGACGCCCCAGGTCATGTCATGATTGCTTGTCATCGCACCTTTCTGTGGTTTGTTTCTTTTCACTGGTGGATGCTTCATTTGTAGTTGCACTGACAGAGGAAGGAGGTGCAAATCATTCTCTGCTGGTCTTTTTACAAGAGCAGGACTTTGTGCTCTTGTGTTATTTTTGTTTATTGATGAAAAGGTTTGACAATACTGCTAAAGTCTGTTACACTGTGCATCATGTGGTGCAGTGATGGACTGGCAGCGTGTCCAAATTAATGGTCAATGAATCAATACTTTTAATAGAATTTAAACAAAACATGAACTAATGTGAATCTACTTTTAGATCACAGGTGCATGTGGTTGTTGATGCCATTGGTTGCATCTTTGCAAACATAAGAAATTGACATTATTTGTACTTAAAAAGTGCAGTAAAACAAAAATTAATTATTTTAAATCTGTTAATGTAAAATCAGCCTGCTGCAACCTTGTGTAGCTCTTCCCTCACTACACATCCTGTTTAAGCCCATAGTCAGGTCTGTTCTGAGTAAACAGCCTTGCTGGTTGGTCACAGGAAAACAGCCCACCACAGCCTGTGTCAGTCAGCGTAGCTGCTGCATGTGGCTTTGCTTGGTCTAACGACACACACGCAGAAGGCAAATTGAGGCCCTCAGTCTCACTGCCCCATGTGATCTCCTGAACTACTTTTAAAAAACATAATTCTGAGCAGGCCTACAATTTGAATAAATATACAAACCTTTCATTGGCAGTTGAAGACAATGACATACAGGGAAAAAAGGAGGATTTATTTTTTAAATCCATGTGTATCAAATTTCACTGCAGCCATTCAGTACACATTTCACACATCACCGAGAATGTCAGTCTGCCGATGACTCATCAGTAGACGAACATTTAGTTTATTTAAAATGTATTAGAATACATCTTCTGTAAATATTGACTGTCAATCACTATCAAACATTTCTTGTTCACTATAGCTCAATATTATGTTTCCACAGAAACCCTCATGGTTATGTCATATCATCCAAACTTATAGGTATAATAAATATGTACAGGCACATAATTAGTCTAATTACTGTCCTTATTTGCAAATTATAGTAGACATAGTTTTGTTGAGAGAGTTCTGTTGGAATATTTATCTTTTCCCTGCTAACTGAATCAAATATGACCTATGATCAAATCTAATATTCAGAGTTATACAGAATTTCACAGTGTGTGTCACCTACATGCAATATGAAAAATATTCACGAGTTTTTAATTTGCCTTTTGGTTTTTGACATTATATTATTCATGCAAATTCTACCTGCAATGTAGAAGGTTTTTTGTGTTAAAAGTTTACACTATGAAGTCTTGATAGCAAAGAAAATTGAATTAATAGTGCATTAAGAAGAATGGATGTAAGTATGGTCGCTCATCATTTTTTACAAACATGTTGCTGAACAATAAAATATATTTAATTGGGGTGCCCCATATAGCTCAGTTGGTAGGGTGTGTGCCCCATGTACTGAGCTGTCAGTCCTCTGCAGTGGCTGCAGGTTTGACTCCCACCTGCAGCTCGTTTGCTGCGTGTCATCCCCTCTCTTTCTGCCACCTTCCTGTCATGTCCTATCGGAATAAAGGCAAAAAGCCTGTTAAATGAAAAATATGCTGTTATAAAGCAACTGAGCTGAAAATAGTGCACCAGCAAATGTTTTATAGTACATTGAATTATAGATTCAGTAGTATTTTTTTGACTATATAAATTTGTCTTGTCAGGAAAGAAACAACGCACAAATTATTTTTGCATCACAATGATATATGTAGGAGAAATTAGAGCTTTAAAAGTGCATATCTGAAAAAAAACAGACAGACCGGAAACTTTCCTCAACCCTCCTTCTATTTCAAGTTGAATCTTTCAAGAAACCTGTTTAAGTGGTAGCATGATTAATCTGTTTGGTAAAAAAAATGCACAACATGAAGCAAAAACGAATAAATAAAGAAATAATATATAAGAATCTTATATAACAAAAGTCTTTATTTATAGAGGCCTTATCAAGATCCATGTTACAAAGTGCTTCACAAAGCAGCAAAACAGAACAAAAGTTTTAAAATCAGGTTTTGACAGAAAATCAATAAAAAAACAATTGGGTGTATGAAATCCAATACAGTGTGAAAGGAGAGAAAAGGAAAAAAAATTCAGGTCAAAATCAGGAAAGGCAGAGTATGTTTTAAGACGGGACTTAAAGGAGATTAATGACTCGACGGACCTGAAGAAACTAAAACAGAAGTGCATCGATCATGTTTCTTAGTTCTGCCTGGCAGCTGAATTCTTCACATTCTGAGGTTGATCAATAGATTTTTGGTTCAGGCAAGTAAAAAAGCTGCTGCAGTAATCCAGATATGATGAGATGAAGGCACACAAAATGTTTTCTGTGTCTGTAAAAGTTAAAATAAATTTTTTTTTCCCATCTTGACCTGATGTGAAGCAGTATATTTCCATGTGTGCTGAACAAAGAATTAGATTATCTTTGAACGGCGATATCAGAGTAGATCGTCTCTCCCTTTGCTGTTTTTACATTTCTTCTCTCTGCTTTGCCAGCGTTCCTCTTGTTGAAGGTTGGTGCAGAATAAACCAACAAGTTCTCCTCTCTCTGAGTAAATATACAGAGAAATGTTATGAGACAACAGATTTACATCTGCCAACAACTTTTCTGATGTTATCTTTTCTTTATATATCTTACCTGCTGACTTTGCTGATCACCACTGACTGTTGCATCATTCGTTTCCAGAACATCAGCAGCTGTTTAACAAAATCAAAAATTAAGACTTAAGATAAAAGATGATGTAAGTTAATTTATAAAAATCAGTAATATTTGTATAATTATTGGATATTGGGTTATATGAATAAACTTGCACTTTAAAATAGTTTCAAGGCAACTGTCTTCACTATTTTTTTTAGTTTTTACTCAAACTTTTGAAATAAACTAAAAACAAGTTTTGCTGACCTGTAATCTTGGGTTGAGATAATTTACTTTTCATCTTAGAGAAACTTCTAAGAGAATTTTAACAAAAAAAAATTTATTTATTTTTTTTTCAAATATTGTTTAGTAAACTCATTGAAGTGTCCGTGAATTATGGTTAATAATTTAATAATTTAAATTGCAACCATTCAAGCACCCAAAATAATGGCAAGTTGTGTTCAGGGCTAATGGCTAACAAATTAAACATAAAACACAGAACAATTTTTGAAATGCAGCATTTTTGAGGTTTCTAAAACTCAAATAATCAAGTTTATTTAAACAAAAAACAAACAAACAAAACAAAAAAAAAAACAAACTAAATGATCTCATTTTTTTTATTTCAAATTTTTTCAGTTTGCCATAAAATTAAAAAGACTTGAGGAAAGTGGCCTTGGGTCTATGAGTTTTCTCAACTTCTTTTTCTTTTACGTTTGATAGATTCATGTATGTATGAGAAGTTTCTGTTACCGTTGCAACAACCACAAGATTTGTTCTTGATGGTATAAATCAGGAGCGTGATAACGATCAGACTCAGAGCAGCACACAACACAATCAGAACTCTGTTGATCATCTGGAAATCCTGCACGTTGAGTTCTGAAACAATATGAAAAGGACCAAATAATGAAAGTTAACAGATATTTAGATAAGATGTTACACTGCTTTGTGTGCGTGCAATGTGTTTTGTGATGCGTCTTATTAATGATTTATGTTAAAAGCGTCTGCAGTTACCTTTAATGTCCAGTTTTGTTCCATCTCCAAATAATATCTCCCCACATGTGGCCACAGCACAGTAATAAGTCCCGGCATCAGAGGAGCTGATGTTCTTAGAGAAGCTGTAGACGCATTTCTGTGGAGTTTGAGTCTCAGGACTCTTCTCACATTCACCATCACTGTTACCATGAGTGTAAATTAAACTGGGATGAGATTCATCTGCTCCGACTCTGAACCAGTACACACTGTGATCTCCTGGACAGGCTGTGTTTTCAGACTCAGAGAGGACTGAACACTGCAGAGTCACTGAGTCTCCTGGACAGACTGGAGCAAATGGAGGGACTTGAATGACGGCAGTGATGTCAGGTTTTGTTCCTGGTAAACAGAGAGAGAACAAACATGCTCTACTGTTTTATATCCATTTACAGTAACACTTTACAATGAGGGTCCATTAATTAACATTAGTAATGCCATAATAAGCAGATCAAATGGTTATTAGCTGAATATGATTAATAAGCATTACACAACCATAATTAACTATGTATTAATACTGAACAAGTATTACTTAAATATCTTTATGCATTTTATGATACTTAAGGGATACACTGTTTCCACTTTACAACAATGGTCACAAAGAGCATTAATACATGGTTAATTAATGTTCATTCAGCATTATAACATGGTCAATAAAGTAATTCTTATATAACATGCACAAAAAATATAGGTTAGGCTCTAAGTTATTATCCACAGACCGTGTTGTGTGCAGGTTTATGTAGGGGCTACAGAACTACTTCCTTTTTATCATAAAAGCAGTTTCCACATGAGACTGCTCAGAACAAGGTCTGTGGTTAATCTTGTGTAACTGGGTCATGATATCTGGACAGACACATTGCTATTTAGTTTTTCAAATGTATGTTTTTGATATTGCCATTTAGTTGCATTATTTTGGAGAGTCGGCCAACATCTCTAAGGCCGATATCTCCAAAACTCTTCAATTCACACCAAAACACCCTCAATGTAAAGTGTTGCTTTATTTCCTATAAATTCTGGAAACACGTACTGTCTTTACATGTATACTGTACATGTAGAACAATTTAAGGATGTAAACTGTGGTTATAAAAAGTGTTTACCTTTAATTCTTAGAAATGCTCCTTTCAAAAACGTCATGTTGAGTTGTTTTACTTTCATACAGTAGTAAATTCCAGTATCGCTTCGCTGTATGTTACTAATATGCAGAAGAGATGTTCCAGGCCCTTGTGCTGCTGTAATGCGATGAGTCATCTTAACGTCATCATAATCAAAAGTAAACGTTCCTCCCAGGAATTCAGGAAAGTTTCCAGAAACAAGTCGGATCCAATACCAGGTTGTTCCGAGCTCAGATGTCAGGCGGGGACAATTCAAAGTCACATCATCTCCAACATCAACAGTCTTCGTCTCAAAGATGGAATCATCTGTGCATCCTAGAGATCACATTAAATAGAGCAGTGATTAACAACAGAGGTAGATTCATACATGCAGTGTGCTAAACTGATGCAAGAAGACAATATATTTAAAAAATATCTGATAAAAAGCTGTTTTCATATACTTACGCCCCACTCTGAGCATCAGCAGTAAATAAAATACGAACAGCATTTTCTTGTTAATCCTCTTGAGACTGCAGTTAAATTAGATCATATTAGAGGATGATTCACCTTAATGTAATTGTTTAAAGTGGGAGGGAACAATAACAGAGCAATCTGATTGGTCTCTTATTTTGCTGCCATTTCACTGCACTACAAGTCCGGAAATAATATCAACCATGTTTCCAACCTAAGCACATGAAACAACACAAACAGCAAGCTTTTGTTGCGGGTTTCTATAACTGACACTGAAAGTAAAAAAAAGTGTGATCTTTATGTGAACTACAGTAATCTAAACTAACATTTGGACAAACTTTTCAGCTAATACTAATATGGCCAAGCTGTTTAGGACACACACACAAGCATCACCCTGTATGACATGATATTTTACCTTGTGGGATCCTACATCAAGTGAATTTCCCTTAACATAAGGAAGAATCAACAACATGACTCAATACAGCACATTTTTGTACATCTTTAATGCTTTGATGTCTTTCACTGTTGTACTGCTATATTTATTGGAGTTGTAACCTGATTTCCAAAGACCCTAAAATAGATAGCAGGTTGTGATTTGTGGGATAAAATATCCCTGTCCAGCATGATTAACTGCTGTTTGGTCCATGGTCCAGTTCGGTCCAGTAAAACTGGAAAAATGGATGGAAATCTTTGATGGTGAGTAATTCTACAAACACAAGATTATGTCCATGCTGATGAATTCAATGCTTACATCGTGCTTAAAGTATGGTTAAGGTCAACAACTCAAACTATTTTATCATTTTTAGGGAAAGAGCATCGTAATGGCAGATTAAAGGGAAAACTTTGGCATTCTTCATGTCTGGTCAATGTTGATGGTAAATGTAGTCAGTTGAAGCAATAAATTCCTCATTGTGCGATATATTGACCAATACAAATTGGTTCTAATGCTGCAAAACCCATTCTTCCTGCTTCCAGTGATGTCACCTAAAGGCTGAACTTATTGCCTCAATTGGTCACATTTACTGTCAACACTGACTGTACATTCACATGAGTGGATCTTTCAGAGGGAATAACGGGCCTCATGCAAGAACATTTTGTTATTCTTGTCTTAAATTTCTCTTACTTTTATTCGTACGGTGCGCTCGTATAAATATGCCACATCAGATTCAGCAAATGCTCTTAACATCAGATAGCTGTGTAAATTATCTGCTTGTGCGTATCTGAGTGCATGAGATTTGTAAATTAGCATAATTAATGTCCCAACAGATATCATACATGGCTGTGCTTCCTGCTCCATATGTCAGGAAGTGTTGATTCATGAAAATGGTATCACTGAAAGAAAGAAAAAAAACTCTCGATATGAAAATGACTTAAAGAAATAAAGAACTCGCCACAACAACGCTATTGATGACTGCAGCAGCAGGAGGAGGAGGAGGAGTGGGTATGCGCATGAGAAAACGAACGAAATACGAGAAAACTGATGAATGCAACAAGTTCTCCTAAATCACTCGTACACACCACTTAAGAACAAATCTGTTTGTAGGAGAGTTTCTTTCATGAGGCCCACTGATACCAGGGATCTTCCTGGGAGTAATTTCCCAGTTGATTAAACGTAAAAAATATGGCCACCTGTGAAAGTTACCTGCAAAAAAACAGGGGGCAGTGTATCACCAGAGTAACCTCTAACTGCTGCTCACTATACTCTCTGTTGTATCTCTCTTTGGCTGTAGCTACTCTCCTATCGCTGTTAGCTCAGTTAGCTGTGTAGCTAAAGGCCCTCATATGACTGGAGTGTGGCCAGACCAGCAGCACTGGGGGAGTGTTTATGTTTACGCTGCTGGAACTGAACTGGGCTGCCTCTGAGTAACACAGCCAGGACCGCAACCAAACACAGTCTCTGAGATTGACAGGGACCAGCCTGATCATAGGAAATACTGTACTGAGCTGGTATTACAACGGCTCTGATCAGGACTGTGACTCCTGGCCAGACATCAGAGAGGCAAATATTGTGGCGGGCTGCCACATATTTTGACATCTAACATGGTGGATTAAGTGTTTCTTTTCAACCAAACCAAAGCTTTTGATTGTTGAACAGTGGAGAGACTAACAAAGACTTTTTGGTGAGTTTTACTTTGTTTCTGTTGAGTTTTGAAATGTGTTTTACGGACAAAGAAACTTGAATTCAGAAGTTGTATGGTTTATCATAGACAGCAGGTGTCAGAATGTATTTATTTCTTGACATCTTTGTGAGTTCATTTTGTTTTTAGACTATAAAAGCTAAGAGCTTGTGAAAGTTGCATGTTGCTTGTATACACTCCCAACTGAGGACTACAAGAAGATCAGAGTCCTTTTTCAGGAGAGGAGAGAGGCAGTGCAGTGTTAGCAGTGCTAGCACCAGTGGCCTGCTGGATTTACACGTTGCTCTGGTTGAGTGTTTATACGCCAGTTTATTTTGACACACCCTACATACAACCTTATTTTCATTTTCTCAGCCACAATTCTGCTAAACCACGCTGGTTTTACGAGATGTCCTTTGTCTCACTTTGCTCATAACACTATCCAAGCCATCCCGGCATTAGCTGGGGAAAAGGCAGGCTGTCATCTGCCAGTGTTGCAGCGCTGGCTAGTGGCGAGCAGCTGTGTAACATCTTACAGTCAACAGTTAATTGCTGTTACCTGCCACTTGACATTATTAAAATTTTATAAATTATCTAGTAAAAAATGTATACTAGTATTTCTGGTGCTGACTAGCAATGTAAATTCAACTACATGACTAATCGTGCACAGTCTTTAATTATAAATTTACTTCCAAAATACTTGTTATCACTCCATTAAACAGCAATTTAATTAATCTGTTTGATTTGTGTGCATTTACTGTAAGAGAGACGTATCCAGCCATTTGGCACAGTGACACACAAAGACAGAGGAGCCATCTTAAATATTCAAAAGCTTCACATCATCAGTGATGACCCGCCCACACTGCCTGTCAGTCACTTCAGCAGGAAGAGCACAGCTACAGAGATGATGAGGGCTGTTAAACCTCCCATCCTCTGTACTCGCTTCACTTGTTTTCAGAGGGCTGCTGAAAGGCAGCAGCAGAGCGACTCTCTCACAGTATCACAGGAACACGTTCACCTGGAGGTGATCAGAGTTTCTGACCGGCATATTTTAATCTGTGGGGAAGGAAAGCCTTTGAACCTGGGTGAGAAACACAAATAAATAATCCAGTGATTAAGAAGGTGATTAAAATATATACAGTGGTTGACACCAACGATATAATGCAGTCCAGTACAAAACCACAAACTCTGGCATCAAAAATAACTACTAAAACAGAGTGAGAGTTTCACACCTAACTTCAACAAATTTTAAAGGTGTACGAATAATAAAAATAGATGGACCAGCATGTTTGTGGTCTGTGGCCTTCATCAGGGTCAACATATTGTTGACTACAAACCAAAACCACTTGGTCTGACAGAAGTGGACACAAGAAAAGTAAACAGAAGCCCTTAATGTGCTTTGTGGGCTGCTTTGTACTTCGATACACAAACAGAAGCAGATAAACACTCACAGTCACTGACAAACAAATGATGCATGGAAACTCATGCACTGTTGTGGTTGGGCGCCCTCAAAATAAGGTGTGAATACAAAGAGGCTTTTCTGCCTTTCTCACTCTCTGTTTTAGCCTCAGGAAGTCTGGCCTGACTGCTGTTTTATCTTTTTTTTTTTTTTAAAGGCAAGTGTATATTTTTTACGTTATTAGTAAATAATCACCAGCATGTTAAGGGAGTAGTTAAGGGTAAATAATGTGGACACAACAAAACCAGTCATTGCTTGTCAGAGGTGGGACGAATGAGTGTATACTGAGAGAATGTGCTGTGGGCTGGTGTATGGTGACGGCGCTATCCGTAGGTGGGAGCTCACTAAGGTTCTTTCAGTGATCTGGAACTACTCTGTGGGTGAGTGGGCTGCGATTGGTGGCCACACAGCTAATCAGGTGATGAAGGGCATGTGCGCAGTGTGCCAGAGCAGAGCGGTGTGGACGAAACTGGCGTGCACAGCAGAGACCTGAACTGAGAAGAAGCTCCTCTTGTTGATATTTTATTCTTCCTAAGGGACTGGGACTCTTTTAACTTGTTTTGTAAAATCTGCCTTTAACTTGTGTTTTAGTGAAATAAATTATTTCATGGTTCACTTTAACAGTTGTTGTCTGCATGCTGTTTTGGGTCGGTAAGATTCCCCAGTAGCAATTGTTGAAATTTGCCTTTACAGTAAGTCACACTCGACACCCGTGATACTATGTCATTTTTTATTGCACTTTTTTGCAGTTTGGTCCATTTGATTGGTAGTTGTTGTCAGTTGGGGGAGGTGCTAATCATTCAGTGGTTCAATCACTCCAGTGTTTTTGGTAAGTGCAGAAGTGTAGGAGTTTAAACTGTGCCACAGTGCCCTTGATGCATTGCCCACACTGCCTCAGCTGTTTTGCCATTTTCTACTCTGCCTCATTCCTGTCTTTATGGCTTTTAGACACCAGTATCTTTTGTTGAGATTCTGATTGGGCAACATCAAGTGAAATGCTGCACACAGGACCAGAGGCAGGTCAGATTTTGAGCTTGGTATGAACCTCTGGAAAACTAGTGCTCAGGTGGACGAGAGCAAAAGAAAGAGTGTGTGAATGTAATCAGAAGTGTTAATGTGATACAAACTTTCTTTCCTCATGTTACTCTACAAGTCTGTGGTTCACACTGCAGACTGGAGTCTCTGGGAACGGCTCTGACAAACAGCTGGATTATAAGCTTGCACTGCTTTCCATGCATTGTCTCTACCTCTTTGAAAGCTCATAGCAGCATTTAAAAATCCCAAGACAATCAGTTGGCAGTGAGATCTCTGATTTTCTAGACTATTTGTGCAGTGATGGACTCGCAGCCTGTCAAAAAAATGGTGAACAAACCAATAAAGTTACATTAAAATTAAAACAACAAATGAACTAATATGAGGATTGTATTTTAAAATCACTGATTTGTGTGGCGGCAGATGCCCTTTGTTGCATCTTTAAAAACACAGTATATGGACATTATTTGTACTATTTGTACTTACTACAAACCAGCAAGAACTAAAATTAGTCTGCTGAAACCTCTTGTAGCTCTTCCCTCGCTACATATCCTGTTTGAATCTCATAGTCAGGTCTGTTCTGAGTAAACAGCCTTGATGGTTGGTCAAAGGGTAGAGAAACGGCCCACCGCAGCCTGTGTCAGTCAGTGTAGCTGTTGCATGTGGCTTTGCTTGTTGTCACAACCAACGTGCAAAAGGACTTTACAAAGTGCTTTGAGACCAGAGAGATGGAGGTGTTTATTTATTTGAGGAGGTGTCCACTAAAATTGTTTTATTCTGAAATATTTGTCATTAACACAAAAAAACATCATAATTTTTGCAGGGTGGTGAAATGAACTACGTGGCACTGGTTTTCACCGCAAGAAAAGTGAAAAGAAGAAAGAAGACAGAACACATGACAGAGTGTGTGTACACTGTTGTTAGAGCAGATTACCACACTCAGCAGCACCTCTCTCTGTAGTCAGAGCACGGCCTGTGAACTACTGCCCAGGTCTCTACAAAGGGACTCAACTTACAGTTAGAGTACTCACATGTAATAGTTTTTGTGTTTTATTCCAAACTGACACCCAATAGTGACATGAAGTAGTTGACTGTCTGTCAGCAGGCCCTATCTTACACCCGTGCAAAGTGGTTGTGCTGGAGGCGCAGGTGTCTTCGCCATCTTACACTGGCGCAGTTACCATTTTTGCCACTTCTACAAGACAGGAAATGAACTTGCACCTGGTCTGTGTGGCCATGGGCGGGAGGTCTAAAAATGAAAGCAAAACAAAGACATGGCCAGGCACATTTGCTTCTTGTGCTCTTGTGCAGAGTAAAAACCACTTGCGCCTTAGACCAGCTAAAACCTGATCGAAGCTTAAAGTTTGTGGTGCAATAGGTCTGAATGCACAAGAAGCACTGACTTAAGAACACAC
Organism: Lutjanus argentimaculatus; assembly: GCA_034769285.1. Classification (NCBI taxonomy): domain Eukaryota; kingdom Metazoa; phylum Chordata; class Actinopteri; order Lutjaniformes; family Lutjanidae; genus Lutjanus; species Lutjanus argentimaculatus. Next base: position 11,801,487 of record JAWZSL010000006.1, on the reverse strand, counting down.
ACACATCTCCACAACCACAAAACATCTTAATTTATGTAGTCTTCTCCCCACACATTAGTGTGGATTAGTAAAGTGATCTTTGAACATATTATCTATCAGCAATAAAATGTGAACATTGAAGTTAAAAGCATGTGGGTGTGTGTGTCTCACACTTGGCTGTTTCGCGTGTGTCTTTAAAATTAATCTCACTAATAAAGAAAGGGGGATTATTATTATACTTGTAAAGCCTGATCAATCTCAACAGACCTGCAAAGTGCGCATGAGACTGCTGTCAGATTGTCTTTAACAGATGAGTCAGCATGACAGCTGGAGCAGCTGGAGTGTTTTTGTCTATGTGTTTATTGGAATCCAGAAAGAAACAAGGATTAAACAATTATGATCTATAACATACAGCATGAACAAGACGTTACATCTGATCACGAGACCAGCCGACCCGGGGAGAAAAATGTTTGCTTCTGTCAGAGCCTGCTGCTGGTTGGATATAGCTGTTGTAAATTTGAGTCGGTTCACCTCTCATCTTGACCATACCATCTCTGCCCCACTCCTCGCTCCTCTCCCCCACTCCTCAGTCAGCGGAGCTGCATAATAATGATGATGATGATAATAATGAATTATAAAATGCAACATAATTTCAAGGTGCTTCAGTGTAAAACATAACCAGTTACATATCTGGATAGATTTTACGGTTCATTTATTTTATTACTTTTTGCAAGTGTTAATGTAAAATAGACTATTTACACATGAAGCTGCTTTGGAGGCATCCTGTCGTCTCCATTTCTGGTGTGCTCTAATGCTTTCACTTCTCGAACCAGGAAATCTGTCTCTTCACTTGAAAATCTTTTCTCTTTGTTTCCTCTGGGTAATTGCTGTCATACTACCACCACTTGTGCTCCTGGCGTGCCTGATTCTTAAAGGTGATAAGAGACGACTTTCTGATTGGTTTATTGGATGTTTGGCCTAAACTCACCCATGAATTAATCAAGGCACTTGGGTGCACCTGATAGGTGTATTCTGCTGTGCGCTGCTGTGTAAGGGGTGGGACAGGGCAGGATACTCCTGCGCCCCTGGCACAAGACAGCAAAGTTAGATTTGGACACACCTTGAATAAATTAAATCCATTGTGCCTCTCACTTTCAGCTTCCACTTCAGATCACTGTAAGATCAGGGACCAGAATTTTTATGTTTTATTAAAAAATAGTCACAGCATATGTGCCAGTATTTCTGTAAAGGAACTGTTTGCCAACATGTCTGTGGACTTGTCTTTGCTTTTTATGGGTTGTTGACATGTCCTATCAGTTTTGCACAACTTACCTGGTTTTGTTGGCTATTGAGCCTGTTTATCCTCTCCTTATATCAGGAGCATGGTCGTAACGTCAATGTCCATAAGCTGATTAACTCAAAGGAAACACATCAAGGTTATTTTTTGGCCTGCCACATTTGAAAGAAATTTGAAAGCAACCGTAAACATACTGTACAAGACACGAGACATGTGTGACAGCCATGGTAGGTCTTGGACAGTGATGAAGTGGCACCGATTACATTAGAAAGTAACTCAGACCGTGCCAATTACATCAAAAAATTAGTTCTTAGCAATGGTGAGAGATTAGCTGTACTCTGTATAGAAACACACTAAGCCAGAGATCCAGATAGAACGAGTGAGAAAGAAGCTCAAACAAACTTTTTACTTGTTTAGAGGCTGTAGGAACAACTCCATCTCCACCAGTGTCCTCCTCTATCATGTCAAGAAGGGAACCCTTTGCAAAACTCTCACAAGATCATGGGTAACGCCAGAATAATCACTCTTGCAAGATTTTTTGCGGGTCTGGGGTTCCCTTCTGGATACAACCATCCTCCTGCCTGCCATCGGCCCAAGGGAGGCAGAGGAAGAGAGAGACCCCTATGCTGTTTGCAGAATAAGTCACTAAATTGGTTTCTTTTTAGAAGTTAAGTTGCTAAAAGGGTCTGAAAAGTTGTGAAATCTCTTGGCAGTACTGGTTGTGCTATGTGGACGAGCCTGCTTTCTGCCCTCAAGTTGCTGTGCATCTCTGTGACGATGTTCCAGTGACACCCATCTGTTGTTCTCTTAGCTCTTTTGTTGTTTTAACTGTGTACTTAGTTTGTGGACAGGTCTTTACTACAATATGTCCTTATCCTGTTTGATTTTTCTAGTTTAAGTTTTTAAGTTTCTTATAACCCTTTGAATCAAGATGATCTTATGACCCCCTGTGAAGATTTGGAGACCCCAGGTTGGGAACCAGTGATATAGAATAAAATGATGTCTATAGCTTATTGTCTCATTTAACACACATTATAGCAGGAGTAATTTAGACTGAACATGTGGAGAAATAGAAACTGCTGATGCTAATGGATTAAACAGTAAAGTAACTAATAGTCTGAGTAGTTTTTGAAGAGAATACCTGGTACTTTAATTAGGTAGTTTTCTAACACCAGTACTTTTACTTGTAGTTGAACAATTTTTTAGTAATGTAACAGCATTTGAACTTGAGAACCAATTTTCCACACTTTCAACCAGTGGTCATCAAGTGTATCTGTGATCCCTGTGAAGTTGTCAACATTACAAACTTGATACATAAAATTTGTTGTAATATGGATTTCAGTGATTCAGTTTATCAAGGTCATTTATTATCATTATACAACACAATAGCACAATTGCACACAGAATAGTTGTAGTCCCTTCATGCTACACACACATTAAGCATGCTGGTACTTAATTAAATTCAGAACAGAGAAGGATGAAATATAAAGTCAAATAAAATGAATGTAAAACTTGATGCAAATTCAAAGAATGGACAACATAATACATATAGATACATATGTGTGTATGTATATATGTATATATGTAAAAGTTAAGATGTCTGCTCGTCTAATCCAACCCAAAAGCCTTGACAGCCGCATTGATCCTCTCTTTTTCTATCACTGTTGCATCCTTTATTGCCCAGCTGTCAGTTTTCATCATGGTGAAGACGACACCAGAATAAACCCGCCTGTCCTCATGACTCTGAGAAATATGAGATGACAAAGTTAAAAAAAAAAAAAAACCTTCATAAATGTTTTTAAAAAAGGTTAATCCCATTTCTAAATTCCTTACCTGACTTTTCCAACCACCAACAGCAGCTGCAACTGGATTATGAAATAGAAAATATATAGACATAGATAGATAGACAATATATATTGACAATATGTGGTAGTTTTAATTTGATACTGTTGTATGGAGAACTGTGACTGATTACTCTTACCGTTGCAATAATCACACTTGATGGTGTAAATGAAGGTGGCTGTAACAATCAGACTTAATGCCAGGACACCACACACGCAGAGAAATAACTGCACTGCCTGTGTCCAACCACTCACTGGTTCCTGAAACATTACCAAAAAAAAAAAAAAAAAAAAAAAAGATACCAATGAGTAAAAATAAATTGTCTTTAATGACACTTCCTGATTAACTTGTTTAAAATGTAAAGTAAAAATTGCTAATAATTTATCTAATTTATCGTACACACTGGATACAGTTACCTTTAATGTCCAGTTTTGTTCCATTTCCAAATAATATCTCCCCACATGTGGCCACAGCACAGTAATAAGTCCCAGCATCAGAGGAGCCGATGTTCTTAGAGAAGCTGTAGACACATTTCTGTGGAGTTTGAGCCTCAGGACTCTTCTCACATTCATCATTACTGTTTCCATGAGTGTAAATTAAACTGGGATGAGATTCATCTGCTCCGACTCTGAACCAGTGCACACTGTGATCTCCTGGACAGGCTGTGTTTTCAGACTCAGAGAGGACTGAACACTGCAGAGTCACTGAGTCTCCTGGATGGACTGGAGCAGATGGAGGGACTTGAACAATGGTATTGATCTGAGGTTTTTGTCCTGGGAAATAAAAAGAGAAAATAAACATGCTTTAATATATTTTTTATATACATAGACAGTTTTTAACTTGTGAGGCAGCTGGATTCACAAGATATTGCATGAATCCGCCTTGTCAGGCTCCAAGCTATCAGTTTGTGTCCATAGGTGTGCAGACAACAAGAAGTGTCCATGGAAGTGACTCGTTTATAACAAAAAATGGCAGTTCCTGAAGAAATTAACGGAGATACTGTGATGGCATTGGTTATATCAGAAATGGATACCTTCTTCCCAGATGAGAAGCCATCCATAGACATTACAAAGACAACATGATTGCAAAAGAAAAGGTAAGAGCTGTTAGCTTGTTTACGTTCATAGCATTAGCCTCACAGGTGCTAATTTGCCATTTTCAACGTGTAGGTTGCAACTAGGATGTTGTTGAAAATGTACATAGACACTGTGATGCCACTTGAAGCAAGCAACCAGCTGCAGGACTTATACCAGGAGTGTGCATTTGGTAAGTCGGACTAGTGTTGGAGAGATCCAAACGAACTCAAATGTTTAAAAACAGCAAAGATGATAAATGATTAAAAAGCGAGATGCAACAGCTCCACTTGCTTCATTGCTTAGGCACCTATGTTGACCATTCTACATGAATTTGAGCACTGAAATGGATGGGTGAACAAACATTTATCCCTGCCTGGAATAGAAATTTTCAAGCAGGACAACACGCCTGTAGTGTTCAACTTAACATGTTTCCTTAATCTCTGATGACATATCATGGTCATTTTTATAATAAATTGCAGTAAATATATTACTGATTTCTCCTTTTATCAGATGTATTCAATGTATTAATAGGACTGACTGTTAGAATCCCTGAAGATCCCTTAAGAAGGATTCACAGCTGATTCAACAAATTTTCTTTTTAAAAATAATAACTGGCAAACTAATGCAGTTATTACTATTACTACTATTAAGTATTTTAACTTAACATGTTTGATCTTTAATGACATATCATGGTTATTACAGTAAATATATTAACAGATATCTCCCTTAAGATATATTGTATAATGAATTTGAAAATCCTCTCAAAAATGCTAAATGATACTGAATAAAAAAAATGTTTTTAACAATGCATTCAAGGTGCAGCTTAATGTGGTTCAAGTGATTCTAAAACATTGCAAAAAACAGATCACATAATTACCTTTTAATGATAAATAGGTCCCACTCCAAGTAATCTTTGACCACTCAATCGCAGCACAGTGATACATTCCCTCGTCCTCTCGAACTGTCCTCAAAATGGTCAGATAAGTAATATTCTTATCATTATTTACTTTAAATCTAGACTCAGAAAACCCTGCTCCATACACAGGCTGTGTATTTTTCGTCTGTATCACAATTAATTTCAGAAGATCCCCAGGACTCTGCTTGAACCAGTGAAATTGTCTTCGGGCAAACTCATAATCAGGTAAAACACATGTGAAGGTCACAGATTCACCAAGTTGAACTGTGGTCACTGGAGTCAGCGAATCTAGATTAAATTAAAATGTACAGTAAATCAGAACAGTTATAACAGTTAACATAACAGTATACTATAACAGTAAATCATAATTGAAACAATGCAAAGAACATACAATGTTCACATGAACCACCATACATTGATTGCATGCAGATACAGATAAATGAGAAAATATTTATTCATCTTTAAATAAATTATAACTTACATCCCTGATGAAGGAGAAGCAGTGTAACGCAGAACACGATCATCTTGACATTACCTCTTGATAGGAGACTTCTCGGCTATTTTGTGAGTGAAGGCGGTGACATGGCCGTGACAGGTTAGACCCTGAAATGCATCTGATTGGTTATCACAGAATATGCAATCAGATGCATTTCCTGCCACTCTGGTTTTGTCCTGGTGTATGTGAAATGTATTACTTCTCAAGCAACTATACTATCATTTGATTCTATTAATGCTTTTCTGAATTGCAGGAACTCTTCAACATTTGTTCTCAACAATGTTTTTCATTTTTGGATGGCACAGTCCACTCAATCTTTTGACTCTGAAACTGTCATTTTCATTTTTGGCATTGATCTAATGTAGTATTCTGAATTGGGCACTCTCTAACAGCTGGCATGGAGGCTTTTATTGCTTGTGGTAAACATTGCTTCTGTTTCTGCTAAATCAACTGACTGCAAGAAATATTTTTAAATGGTCACATCTTACTGGCATATGTTAGTGTTGCTTATGTCCAGCAGGCTGTGGTTTTATGCCACTTAAAAATGCATCTACAACTTCAAAATTTCCTGTCACACTACTGTCACGTCTTAATCATAAATGTGTCATCACTAGGGTTTGACATTAACACCCGCCAACCCGCCAAATGCGGGTGAATTTCAGCAGTGGCGGGTAACACAGCCACTCCGACTAGCCACTTAGGCGGGTTGAATTCTATATAAATGTTTTAATTGTAGTTTTCTCAAATGGCATCTGAAATAATAAACGAATTGCAATGTGAGACTACGACACTACAACTCCCATGAGCACTGCCTGCGCACAGTGTTTGCTCATTGGTCCATTCGTGACCAACGTCACTTTAGACAGGCGGTCCCCGTGGAGAACACAGCGAGTAGTCGAGATCAGGCGGTCGCAGCACGAGGTGGAGACAAAAAGCTGCAGTCAAGTCAGACAGTTTTCCAGCAGACTTAAGAGAACATACAGGAAGAGACACTAACATCCTGTTAGATCACCTGTATGCAGTGGCGGATTTAAGAAATTTGGGGCCCAAGGCAAAGGCAGGCATGGGGCCCTCTGAAATAAGAAAACACACAAAACAACAGGTCAATTATACAGATACAGACATTTTAACAGAATACACATGCACTATTTTTTACCAGTAGGTTCTCTGATAGAATACTTAGGATGGATCACATACATAGAATTGATTTCACCATATAAGTTGTAATTTCATGACTGTATATGTGACAGAGGTGATTTACCTTTATATGGCTCAAATTTGGGCAGCAGCAGCAGCAAGCCAGTAGAGGCTGTTCTCTATGTTGTGGTGCTGAAATGAGAAGACAACACACAAAACAACAGGTCAATTATACAGATACAGACATTTTAACAGAATACACATGCATTATTTGTTTTACCTTTTGTCCCTCTCTTCCTGTCCCTTTTTCACATTGTCTCTCTCCCTTTTTACTTCTGTTCCTTTTACTCGTTGTCTTCCTCTCCCTTTTTTCTTTCTTCTTCTTTTTCTCTTCCTGTCTTTTTCTCACAGTCTTTGTATTTCTCTCCCTTTTGTCCTTGTCTTTTTTCTTCTTCTTCTGGCAAATACTGCACTTTCTACTCCACTACTGTACATTATTTACGTTGCTGGTTACATATTTCAAACCCTTCCTGCTCAGTGGAAACCATGTACCCCCAAAATGATGATTTAATGCTAATATTTGTGATAAACTGAAAGAGTCTTCCTTTGAGGGGTGACTTCTTAAGCCAAAACTCTTTAAAAAAATCGTCTTGGGCCAGCTGGAAAATGCATCATGACAAGGCTGAAAACAGGCTGCATGTCACAGGAAAGACTAGTGATGCTACAAATATATGACAATTGCTTAAACTGCCCAACACTAAAAGAATTAATTTAAAATTAGCTCAACCTTAAACATCTACAGCAGTAAATGATAACACACATTAAAGCAATATTAATACAAAGCTATAACACTGACAGGGATCATTTTAATGCAGAGTGAGCAGTTGTTAATAACTTCCTTAAATTACATAGTTTCTATTGTTTTGAATGCATAACTTAACACATTAAGGACTAAAAACACCTGCCAAAATTACCTGTAAAACCTATGGGTGATTTTAGAAAGACCCCCCAAAGCATGAAGTTTTCCTGGAAATTCAACACGAAAAAAAAAAAAACGGCAAATTGATTTCTCATCCTCTGTAGCAAATAGAAACGAAATTCAAAGCATACTTCAAAATGACCCATAAACTTTCCCGTCTTCAATGGGATAAAGAAATACTTATCAATATCGGGGGGAAAAAAATCACCCCTTCGACAGTTTGGATACTCACTAGTTGTTCATCTCCACACGACGGACCCTCCCCAACAGGTGTCGACGTCATCGTTGCACTTGCTGCCGGTTGTGGGTTGCTGCTGCTGCTGCTAGCCGCTGCCGAAGTGAAGAAGGTAGTCACTTTAGGTAACTTTGAGAGCAGCTTTCTGCTTTCCTCCTTCTTTCTCCTCTTTTCAGCACCGCTGGGGTAGCTTCTTTTCATCTTTATCTTTTTCTTTTCTTTTCTTTTCTCTCCTCTTCTCTTCTCGTCTCGTCTCTTTGCGCCATTTGTTTTCATATGTTTTGCTGCTGTCTTCCTGGAGCCTTTCTGCACAGGCACAGTAAGATGGACTGATCCAATGTAGTGGAGACTGAAGGGGGGGCCCCGAGACACACATAATACAATAAGCATTCTGCTGGCATTTTAGCGAAAGGATTTTAATCAAAAACATAATTAATGTGCGCAAATAAGTGATCACTGTATTAACCATAAGTGTATGAGGAGTTTTATGGGGCCCTCAAGAACTTGGGGCCCAAGGCAACCGCCTAGTTTTGCCTAATGGTAAGTCCGCCCCTGCCTGTATGTTACCTATAGTTTGCAGACCACGGTCATAGCAGAAGAGATACAGTGTGTCCTCGACTGCTGATTGAAGTTAAAATAAAAGTGATCCACCTTCTGTTGCATGGAACATCTGTTCTTTTTATCTGCCTTGTAAAGCACTTTGTAACTGTTCATTGATAAGTCATGTATATAACCTTTATTATTATTATCAGACAAAATATCTGCTTGTTGACAGATTAAAACTTCATCGCACAACATAAAACTATATATCAAGCATTAAATATTGCGATTACACAGATAATTAGTATTTTTATACAATGTGTGGTGTTTGTTGTCAAAATTAAGAGCCAATCGGAGCCTGTCAGCTCATCGATCAGGTGACAGCCAGGCGCTTGCTCAGTCCGTGGAGAGCAACTGCAGGCCTGGCTCTGAAAACTGCGGCTGCCTGGATCTCGTGAGGTTATCGTTGCCCACGTGGTGCATGATGTCAGAGCAAGTCGGGATCCAGTCGGACACAAATCTAACCGGCATGCATCGTGCGGCGATCGCCGGTGATCGATTCTGTGCAGGCCTGGCTCATCTCAAATGCACCTATTGTGGCGGCACATTCAAGGTGTCAGAAAACCCGGAGAGCAGACAAAAAGAAAACCTGACGATGAAACGAAGGACGGGGAGACAAAGAAAAAGAAAAGGCCGTTTAACGAAAAGACAGCAGGTCGAGAATGGTTGGTATATGACCCAGGCAGACCTTGTCAGACCTGCTGACTGTTCAGCTGTCCTCTGCTTCCATCACAGACTTTGATCCAGCCAATGTAAAATGAAGTTGTTTTTCTGAGTCTTTCTGAATTCTTTGTACACTGCTTTTACACAGAACCTTAATCGGAGCTGAATACTTGATAATGACCTGTAGTGTTAAACATTTTATGTAGTCTTGATATGAGTGTGTACAAGGGTCATTTACATTTAAAAATGTTGTAAATCTAAACTGAAGCACGCCATAGTCAGCTTTAATCATATTAAACATAATTTACCAACAACAAAATTGTGGCTAGTGAAAATGCTGAGTGGCTAGTAACTTTGGAAAACCACTAGCCACAGTGGCTGGTGAGCAAAAAAGTTAATGTCAAGCCTGGTCATCACTGCTCCTGTCATGTTAGATACCATCTATCACTGCCTTAAAAAATTAAAAAAAAGACTAAAGGACTAAAGTTCGAAACGATATTTTCCACATCCCCTCAGGTCGGTTAGGGTACTATTGTATTACTCCAAATTTTGAGATCATCTTTTGAAGGTCTTGTCTTGGAATCCTATTTTTATTGTGTCTTGTCTTGGTCTCATGGCTTGATTCGAATAGGCACAGTTGCATCACAGCCACCAGAGCTGTTTTGCAGCCATTCTACACTTGCATAATGCTTGTGATTCCAACAGATGTGCTGCAGCACATCCCAGAAGCGGCTCTCTGCTCTGCTCTGCTTCAAAACAGTGCTGAGTCTATTTTTAATGGATGCTAACCTCACATTTGTGCAGAGCAGATCGAGCATGCAGGAAGTCAGCTGCAGAAGCAGCAGAGAGAATCTGGTCAACTTTCAAAATAAAAGATCCTGTGCAGACTTGCAATCATATAGACAGACAAAAAAGAATCTATTTAACTACATAGCTGACTTACCCATGTTGGAAACACAAACATTAAAAGAAAATGACCAAATTAACAAAATCTGAGGAAGTTTGACATATTAAGGCAAGCAAAATGCTCCACTTCTGAAATGTTCTTGGTGGGACATGAAGCCACTGGAGGAAAAAATCAGAACCATGGCACAGACATGATGTCTCGGTTCAGACAAAGAGGACTCTGAATTTCATTTGAAGACCATATCTGTTGACATTAAATGCTAGGTAATGTCAGTTCTGATATAGATGCCACATGCTGTCGTACCACCTTCTCACTTGGGTGAAGCAGCTAGACATGACAGCATTTGGTCTTGACTCAGTCTTGACTCTGTCTTGACCTGACGTGGTGTTGGTTTTAACTTGGTCTCAACCCCTTGGTAATGATACATGCATGGTCTTGGTCATGACTTGGTCTTGGTTCAGGTGGATTTGACTACAACTGCATGCTATGGTCTGCATGGTATAAATTTTGTCATCAGAGGGTGTACGCGTAGGCTCTGTGCAGACATTTGCATACCTTCCCAATTCATTGTGACTACACTGACGTGTCTGCAGCTTGTCCACAAGCCCGCTCTTGCTGGGAGCTCGGAGCACCAGAGGAGTGTTGTTGTTCATGACTGGTGTGTTAGAAAAGTTGTTGACTCACTAGTTTTTGATCATGAGTAATGTAATCACAACAAATGCTCATGTACAACTGTCCATATTTACAACAGTGTTGTATACGTGAATTGCACCCTGAAACTGGAGGCACCAAATTGTAAAAGATTCCAAATCTTACATGACGTTGCTTTAAGCTGTCTGTAAATCAACTCAAAAATAATCCACCACGTATGTATCTGTCCTTAACACACAAATATTATATTTTTTGCAGGATGGTGAAACATGGGAAGTGAAATATGCAGCACTGGATTTCAGCAGAAGTTAAGTGAAAAGACGAAAGAAGAGACAATACATGACAGAGTGTGTGTACACTGTTGTTAGAGCAGATTACCACAACTAGCATTGTATCCTCTGTAGATGGAGCACGGCCTGTGAACTGCTGCCCAGGTCTCCACAAAAGGGCCCCAACTTATAGTTAAAGAGTGCTCACATGTAATATTTTTTATATTTTATTACAAACTAACACCCATTAGTGGCATGAAGTAGTTAAGTATCTGTCAGAATGTTTAAAAAAGTTTAATACTCAGCTGATTTTGTGGGAGAGCTCCAAAGCTTCAGTTGTTTTGTTTAATAATAGTCACAGCATGTGAAAGTATTTCTGTAAAGGAACATACTGCCAACATGTCTGTGGACTTGTGTTTGCTTTTGTTGTTTTGCTGACATAAAAATGTTTGTACAGATGGTGTTCTCATGTGAAATCACTGCATTTTCAGTCATCATCGGGGTCAAGTTACTATTACAAATGATCAAATGACTGTAATTAAGTCAAGTCAAAAAACATAATTAAATACTGAGTAAAATTTGAATTTCTAGCCAAACCTTGCATCTGCATTTTTGTAGCCAATACAGCTATCTGATTATAAATCGGTCAGTATGAACCATGACATACTGAAGGGAAAAAACAAAACAAAATGCTGCAGCAGGCACAAGTTTGGAAAGGTATTAGCTAACGTAGCATATTAGCTAACATTAGCCACAATAAGGTACTGGTCCTAAAAGAACAAATAAGACTGTAGCAGTAGAACCATGAGAGCTTTGATCTGAGTGAGGGTGCTTTTTATTACTTCTTAAATATAATGCCAATATGGCAGATGAAGAATGTATCATGAATTCTTTCCAAAGTTTCTAAGTCATTATTATAATTTAACTTTAAATTTGATTGGCACTTGGCCAGTGTTCTATCAGCTCTTTGTTGCTGGACAAGGCTGTTTAGCAGACTGCAAAGGATCTGTCAGTATAGCTGGACAGGCCTTCACCGTGTCCTTATCCAATCAGATTTTTTTTTTAAAGTTTACATCTTAAATAACAGTCTGAAGTTTAAAAATAACAATTTAAATTCATTTTTTCACCCCACAAAATTTAATGAAATGCTGAGATATAGATATGTAGATGCTCATTATAGAAGATTAACCAAGACTGCATTAACTGATTCACCTGAACAGAAACAGAGCAGAGTTTGGAGTAATTTAGACTGAAGATTTGAAGCGACAGAAATTATTACCGATAATGTTTAAAACATCATTGGTTAAAAAATACTTTAATACATAAATAAACTAATACTCTGAGTGGTTTTAATGAAAAGAATATCTTGTACTTTTATTTAAATAGTTTTCTAACACCTATTTTAGTAATGTGACAATACTTGTACTTGAGTACCAATTTTCAGTACTTCTTCCACCACCCACTCGTTACAAGAACTGAAACACAGTGTACCTGTGACATCCCCATGAATTTGTCAGTGTTTTTAAGTTGATACACAATATTTGTTTTGATATTTAAATACTGGATAGACTTCTGGATTCAAGGTATCAAGGTAAATTTATTATCATTATACCACACAAAGTTGCACAATGAAATAAGAGTTGTAGTCCTTCATGCTACACACACATAAAACATACAGGTAATTAACTGAATTCAGCAAAGAATAGGATAAACTATAAAACAAAATAAAGCAATATATATACACACAAGAAATAATTTTGTGGTGTATTTTTAAAATTTGCATCAGATGGAATATAAACAACAGCAACAGCTGGAAATGATAATATGGTCGATATCTACACATAATAAGTTCAACATCTGGGAAACATTTTCCATCAACTTTGACTGCATTTGTGCATGAAGCATCATCGATGTTAACATGAGCCTCCTCTCATCGTAGTACAGAAATGAGAGGAGAAGAGTCGAGAGACAGGGCATGACATGCAACAATTTCAGTATCACATTCAATTCACTTCAATACATCTATTTCGATCTAACTAGTTTCAAATGTATGGACAAACTTTAATTTAACATGATATGTACAATATTGCCCAACAGACACACAGAACAAACCCTTTGGCACAGAACAGACTAACACCAACTCAATCATACAGAACCAACTGTTGTCAAACAGACCTGTTAACTTTCTAATCCAACCCAAAAGCCTTGACAGCCACATAGATCCTCTGTCTCTCTGCTGCTGTTGCATCCTTTATTGCCCAGCTGTCAGTTTTCATCATGGTGAAGACGACACCAGAATAAACCTGCATGTCCTCATGACTCTGAGAAATATGAGATGACAAAGTTAAAAAAAAAAAACCTTCATAAATGTTTTAATAAGATTAATTTCACTTCTCATTTCCTTACCTGACTTTTCCAACCACAACTGCTCTTTTGCACAGCAACAGCTGGATTATAAAATAGAAAATATATGGACAACAATAAATAATAATATGCAGTAGTTTTAATTTGATACTGTTGTATGAAGAACTGAAGAGATTACTCTTAACCGTTGCGACAATCACACTTGATGGTGTAAATGAGGGCAGCTATAACAATCAGACTCAATGCCAGGACACCACACAGCAGAAAAATAACTGCACTGGCTGTGTCCAACCACTCACTGGATTCTGAAACATTATCATAAAGAAAAAGATACCAATGAGTAAAAGTAAAGTGTCTTCAATGACATTTCCTGATTAACTTGTTTAAAATGTAAAGTAAAAATTGCTAATAATTTATCTAATTTATCGTACACACTGGATACAGTTACCGTCAATGTCCAGTTTTGTTCCATCTCCAAATAATATCTCCCCACATGTGGCCACAGCACAGTAATAAGTCCCGCATCAGAGGAGCTGATGTTCTTAGAGAAGCTGTAGACACATTTCTGTGGAGTTTGAGCCTCAGAACTCTTCTCACATTTCATCATTACTGTTACCATGAGCATAAATGAAACTGGGATGAGATTCAATCTGATCCGACTCTGAACCAGTACACACTGTGATCTCCTGGACAGGCTGTGTTTTCTCAGACTCAGAGAGGAACTGAACACTGCAGAGTCACTGAGTCCCCTGGAACGGACTGGAGCAGATGGAGGACTTGAATGACGGCAGTGATGTCAGGTTCTGGTCCTGAGAAATACAGAGAGAAAATAAACACACTTTATTGTTTTATATACATAGAGAATTTACAGTAACATTTTACAATAAGGCTCCCAATATTTATATAAAGGTTAGGTTATAAGTTAATGAACATAAAAAATTAACCAAAATTAAGTCATAAGTTGGAGGATGGACAATTATTACCCTTAAATTAACATTTGTAAATATATTTTTCTCTTAAAGGGGCAGTTCACCTCAAAATAAAAAAATGCATATTTTTCCTCTTACCTGTAGTGTTATTTATTCGTCTATAGCTTTGGTGTGAGTTGCAGAGTTTTGGAGATATCGGCTGGAGATATGTCTGACTTGAACTAGATGGAAACTCAGGTTATGGTGCTCAAAGTGCCACAAAAATTCAGCAGCATGTGTCTTTCCAGCAATCATTGTTTAATTTTTCAAATGCATATTTTTGCTGCTTTTAGCACCACAAGCATTTCTAGGGCCGACATCTCCAAAACTCTTCAACTGACACCAGCGTTACCCTATTTCCTATGAATTCTGGAATATATACGTAAGACAATTTAAGGATGTAATGTGCTGTTAATATAAAGTGTTTACCTTTAATTCTTAGAAATGCTCCTTTCAAAAACGTCATGTTGAGTTTTTTTTACTTTCATACAGTAGTAAATTCCAGTATCGCTTCGCTGTATGTTACTAATATGCAGAAGAGATGTTCCAGGCCCTTGTGCTGCTGTAATGCGAGGAGTCATCTTAACGTCATCATAATCAAAAGTATACGTTCCTCCCAGGAATTCAGGAAAGTTTCCAGAAACAAGTCGGATCCAATACCAGGTTGTTCCGAGCTCAGATGTCAGGCGGGACAATTCAAAGTCACATCATCTCCAACATCAACAGTCTTCGTCTCAAAGATTGAATCATCTGTGCATCCTAGAGATCACATTAAATAGAGCAGTGATTAACAACAGAGGTAGATTCATACATGCAGTGTGCTAAACTGATGCAAGAAAACAATTATTATAAAAAATATCTGATAAAAAGCTGATTTCATATACTTACGCCCCACTCTGAGCATCAGCAGTAAATAAAATACGAATAGCATTTTCTTGTTAATCCTCTTGAGACTACAGTTAAATTAGATCATATTAGAGGATGATTCACCTTAATATAATTGTTTAAAGTGGGAGGGAACAATAACAGACCAATCTGATTGGTCCTCTATTATGCTGCCATTTCACATGCACCACAAGAGCGGAAATAAATATCAACCCTCTTCCAACCTAAGCACATGAAACAACACAAACAGCAAGCTTTTGTTGCGGGTTTCTATAACTGACACTGAGAGTTAAAAAAAAGAGTTTGAGCTTTATGTGAACTACAGTAATCTAAACAATCTTATTCCCAACACTTCTCATTGTATTTTCACAATATTTGGACAGACTTTTCGGCTGATAGTAATATGGTCAAGCTGTTTAGGACACACACACAAATTATCACCCTGTATATGATATTTCATATTGTGGGGGGTCCTACATCAAGAGAATTTCCCTTAACATAAGGAAGAATCAACAACATGACTCAATACAGCACATTTTTGTCTTGTACATCTTTAATGTTTTGATGTCTTTCACTGTTGTACTGCTATATTTATTGGGGTTGTAACCTGATTTCCAAAGAGCCTAAAATAAATAGCAGGTGCTTTTTTTGTGATTCGTGGGATAAGGTATCGTCCATGTCCAGCATGATATACTAATAGATTTACTACCACATTTACTATCAGCACTAACTGTACATTCACAGGAGAGGTCATTTCATGGGAATATTGATACTAGGGATGTTTGTGGTGAGTAATTTCCTTGTCGATTAACCAGAACTTTTTTTAGACTAGTTGAATAGTGGACAGAAAACCCTCGAGGCTGAAGGAGCAGCATGTACAATATGGCCACCTGTGAAAGTTACCTCCATCAAAACAGGGGGCAGCTTATCACCAAAGTAACTGCTGCTCACTATACTCTCTGTTGTATCTCGCTTTGGCTTTAGCTACCTTCTAGCTGCTGTTAGCTCAGTTAGCTGTGTAGCAAAAGGTTCTCATATGACTGGAGTCTGGTTAGATCTGCAGTTTGGATGGGAGTGTTTATGTTTACACTGCGGGAAGTGAACCAGGCTCAGCAGCCTCTGAGAGAAGACAAATGAACCGGACAAAACACAGTCTCTGAGACCGACACAGTCCAGCTTGACAACAGGAAATACTGTACTGAGCTCCAATCAGGACTCCAGGCCAGGCAGTGGGGCGCCACAATATTTTGACATTAACGCAGTGGATTAAGGATTTATTGTCAATCGACCAGAGTTGGTGATTGTTGAACACTGGAGAGACTAACAAAGGTGGGTTTTTATTTATTTCTGCTGAGTTTGAAGTGTTTTACAGACAAGCTAATCTTAATATGATAAAAGGCAGGAACTTGAAGGAACTTGGTTATATACCACCATTGTACATTATAGCGGTATCAAATATGGTTGTTCATGTTTGATTATATTATTAATATTATGTTAATATTAATAAATAATTAAGAAACTAGCATTTGTGGTGCCAAGTATCAAGGGTGCTGACTGATCTGTTTGGTTTGCATGCTTTTAAGAGAGACGTATCCAGCCATTTGGCACAGTGACACACAAAGACAGAGGAGCCATCTTAAATATTCAAAAGCTTCACATCATCATGATGACCCGCCCACACTGCCTGTCAGTCACTTCAGCAGGAAGAGCACAGCTACAGAGATGATGAGGGCTGTTAAACCTCCCATCCTCTGTACTCACTTCACTTGTTTTCAGAGAGGCTGCTGAAAGGCAGCAGCAGAGCGACTCTCTCACAGTATCACAGGAACACGTTCACATCGACACCAACGATATCATGCAGTCCAGTACAAACCACAAACTCTGGCATCAAAAATAACTACTAAAACAGAGTGAGGGTTTCACACCTAACTTTCAACAACTTCAAAGGTGCACAAAGAATGAAAATAGATGGACCAGCATGTTGTGGTCTGTGGCCTTCTACAAGGTCAACATGTTGTTGACTACAAACCAAAGACAGTTGGTTTGTCAAGTGAGGACAAAGGAAAAGTAGCAACTGTGACATGTGATTTAAACAGAAGCCTTTAATGTACTTTGTTCCCCTGTTTTGTAATTTGACACACAAACGCATAAAAATGATAATTGTCCTGGTTTTGGGTTTTTGTAGCTCACTTTTTGTTTTATTTTGGTATGTCTTCCCTTGTGTGTCTTTGTTGTCTTTACTTTCTATCTTTGTCTGTTTATCCTGCCTTTGTTTGATGTCTGATTGTTTTCACCTGTCTCCCCCTGATTACCTCCATTTATCTCCATTTCCATCGTGCTCCTCTGTTCTCTTGTGCACCTTTACTTTCTTTGTATTTTTTCCCCACAGTGTTTTTGTTGTTTCATGGACTTTTTTTGTTCCTGTTAGTTTATAAAAGTAGCAAAGTTTATCTTTGTCCTTTCAGTCCTGTATCAATGTTTGCTTTTTTCGCATCCACTTTATAGACAAATTCTGATAGTATAAACAGCCACCACGGACTCAGCAAACAGTAATTCTGACTATGAAGTTAAAGACATGTTTTCTATGCTCCTGTGCACAATGGATGTTTGGAAGCACACAGACAGTTCAGAAGTCAGAGAAGCAGCTCCTTCTGTGGCTCAGAAAAAATGTTTGACACCCCTAATCCTCAGACTACCTCTCAGTCTCTTAGCTTTCAGTCTTCGTGTCCTGTGTCTCCTCCATCTGCTATGTTTGCTAGCCACTGGCCTGCTAGCTTATAGTATAGTGGTTTTCAGCATAAACCTGTTTTCCTCCCCTGCCAGCTAGATTCTCTTGTGTTTAGCCTTCAGCCATCTAGTGTCCCTTGTGCTACACTCTCAGCCATCTAGTATTCCTTCTGTTAGCTCTAACCCTTTGTTTGCTAGCACTCATCCAGCTAGCTTCCCTTATGTTGGCTCTCAGTCAGCTAGCTTCCAGGCTGAGAGCTTTGAGCCAGCTTCCCTGGTTTCACTGGCTCACCTGTTGGACATTATCGTTGACCTCTAGTCCTGCTGCCCTGTCACCGGACTGCCTCCATTATTCCGGTCCTGCTCTCCAGACTGCCCCCACCAGCCTCCAGAGGGGTTCCACCTTCGTCTTTGCCACCAGCCTCTAGAGAGGTTCTGTCCTTCATTTCACCACTGCCGTCCTCAACACTAGCCTTCACCACTATCTGCCAGACGAATCTCTCCTTCACAACTGGCTACCACAGGGGTCTCTAATTCGCTTGCTAGGCCGCCAGAGGGTTCTCGTCGTCGTTTTTTGCCACCAGCTGGCAGGGGGGATTTCATCTTTGTCTTTGCTGCCAGGCCACCAGAGGGATCTTGTCTTCACCTACTGGCTGCCAGAGGGGTCTCGTCTTCATCGCTGGCCTCCTAATCGCCACCTTCATCGCCTGCCTCCTGGTCGTCTTCCGGACCTGTTCAGCTCTGTCTCTGCCCTGCACCTGGGCTGTCCACCTGAGGTCTCCTGTTCTGCCCCTGTCCAACCCCCGAGCCATTTGCCTTAGGTTTCATGCTCGGCCTCTGTCCTGCCCTCCTGAGGGCCCTTGCTTGTCTTCACAGGTACCAGGTGTCACTCTCGAGCAGTTCCACCTGTTTGCCCTGCCCCCAGGCTGCCTCCTGGGACACTTGGGTCATCTGCCTTGTTGCCAAGCTGCACACCGGTGTTTTTTTGTTGTTTTTTTGTCTCTGACAATATTTTAGGCGAGAAATGCAGTTACAGAATCTTAATCCATATCCTGATCAGCACTAGTTTTGACAGTTTGATCTGAGGTTTGTGAACATATTACATTAATTATGAGAGGGAGCTCATATAGAACAGCCAAAATATCAAAGAGATAATCCAGACATACAGTAGGTTTGGGGGAATTTTACAGTTTTTCTCACTATCCCAGAGTCAGAAACTAGTAAATGACTATTTTATGGGTTTGGTGTAATCTGAAGTTATGTCAAACAGCAATATTAAGATATCATAGCCCAATATTTGAGAGTATAATGAAATCAAATTGATCCTACAGGCATCCAAGAATGAATGAAACTAAGTAAACTAACTTTTGTTGCTTCTTCTTTTTTTTTTTTTTTATTAACCTTTTTTTTTAATATAATATTGTAAACTTGACAGCCAAATGAGCAAGGCAAACTGCCATGGTGAACCGGTGAGTCTGTTTCAGGTTGAACATATGGTGCCTGTGCTGATTTAGTGGATTGCAGGACACTAATTAAATTTCATATTTTACAATAACTCACCACTGATGGTAATAACCTTATGTTCATGTTAACAGAAATCCGTAGCAAAGTTTGTCGTAGGCAACTGGACTTGATAGAGTTCTTGAAGACGTTTCGCCTCTCATCCAAGCTTTTCTTCAGTTCACTTCAGAACTGAAGAAGCCTCTTGGATTAAATTAAAACTTGTAGCTTTTTTGTGTATGTTAAAAGCTTACACTGGTGTAGTCTTAATAACGAAGAAAATTTAGTGCATTAGGAAAACAATGGGTTTGAGTATGGTAACACATCACTTTTTAAAAACATGATGCCAAAAATGAAAAAAAATTCAATCAGTGGGTCTTGCTTTCTTATTCTAGTTGCATCCTACAATGTTTCTCACTGTAGTTTTAACAAAATAAACGAAAAAATATAGAAGCAAATGAGCTAAAAATGGTGCAACTTGAAATTAAAATAAACATGATTTTTTAATAAGTTGTATATTACATTTAATTATAGATTCAGTAGCTTTTTTTTCAAACATATTTTTATTAAACTTTTTTGCAAAGCATGTGTGGAAAGGGACAATGTAAAGTATAGCACTAGTAAATAGTGCAAAAAATACAGGCATTTAAACCTGACAGAGATACATAAAATGAAATAGGTAAATGAATTTAAATAAATAAATAAATAAAATAAAATAAAAAAAACAAGGACAAGAGTTCAGGAAGTCTGATCCTTTTCCCAGGTCAGATCTATAAGCCCTGACCTCATCCTACGAGGTGCAGTGGCGCTCAGGTAGTCAAGAAATGGATCCCAGGTCTGGTAAAATAAAAAGGGTTTAATCCTTCAATGCTGTAAAGTAAACTTCAAATGGAATAATACGAGTCACAGTTTGTTTCCACAGATTTGAGAGTGGGAGCTTTATCAGTGATCCATAAGGCCAGGATACATTTCCGGCACAGTGCAGCAGGATGTGCAAAAGGTCTCTGTTGCGAAAATCGGCAGGTAATTCATCAACTAGTCCCAACAAGCAAATCTTTGCACTCAGATGTAGATGATGCTTGAAAATTACATTAAACTGTTGAATAATTATAATCCAGAACTGCTGGACAAGAGGACAGCTCCACAAAAAGATGAATAAATGATCCGACAGCAGATTGACATTTAGTACAAAGTTCTGACAGAGTTGGATTCATTCTGTGTCTGGCTTCAGGAGTGATATACAGCCTATGCAAAATCTTGAACAGTAGCTTTTTTAATACTATAAAAATTTGTCTGTTAAAGAAGGAAGCAATGCACAAATTAGTTTTGCATCACAGTGATACATGTAGGAGAAATTAAAGCCTTAAAACTGCATATCTGAAAACAGAGACAGAGCAGAAACTTTCCACAACCCTCCTTTTATTTCAAGTTGAATCATTCAAAAAGCCTGTTTGAGTGGTAGCATGATTAATCTGTTTCGTAAGAAATGCACAAAAATTAAGCAAGAACCAATATATATAAGAAATTTATATAACAAAAGTCTTTATTTATAGAGGCCTTATCAAAATCAAAAGTTCTGCACAAAGCAGTTGTAAAATCATGTTTTGACAAAAAAAAAAGATAAAAGACAATTGGGTGTATGAAATCCAATACAGTGTGAAAGGAGAGAAAAGGAAAATAGAAACATTTTTAAGAAATAAAAGACAGTTCAAAAACAATTAAATATTCAGGTCAATCAGGAAAGGCAGAGTATGTTTTAAGACGGGACTTAAAGGAGATTAATGACTCGACTGACCTGAAGAAGCTAAAACAGAAGTGCATCGATCATGTTTCTTAGTTCTGCCTGGCAGCTGAATTGTTCACATTCTGAGGTTGATCAATAGATTTTTGGTTCAGGCAAGTAAAAAAGCTGCTGCAGTAATCCAGATATGATGAGATGAAGGCATACAAAATGTTCTCTGTGTCTGTAAAAGTTAATAATTTTTTTTTAATGAACTGATGTGAAGCAGTAATTCCCATGTGAGCCAGACAAAGAATTAGATTATCTTTGAACGGCGATATCAGAGTAGATCGTCTCTCCCTTTGCTGTTTTTACATTTCTTCTCTCTGCTTTGCCAGCGTTCCTCTTGTTGAAGGTTGGTGCAGAATAAACCAACAAGTTCCTCCTCTCTCTGAGTAAATATACAGAGAAATGTTATGAGACAACAGATTAACAACTTTTTCTGATGTTATCTTTTCTTTAGTATATCTTACCTGCTGACTTTGCTGATCACCACTGACTGTTGCATTATTTGTTTCCAGAACAACAGCAGCTGTTTTACAAAATCAAAATTAAGACTTAAGATAAAAGATGATGTAATGTTAATTTATAGAAATCAGTAATATTTGTATAATTTATTGGATATTGGGTTATTGGATTAATAAACTTGCACTGTAAAAAAAAGTTGAGAAAACTTTCTTCACTATTTTGTTGTTAGTTTTGAATCAAACTCAAACTCTTTAAGTTCTGAAATAAACTAAAAAAAAGTTTTTGCTGACCTATAATCTTTGGTTGAGATAATATATACAAGTAAACCCATGAAAGTGAAAGTGAATAATGGTTAATAAATTTAACCATTTAAATTGCAACCATTTTATTTTCAAGCACTCAGATATATGTCAGATTGTGGTCAGGGCTAGTGGCTAACAATTAAACATAAAACAAACAAACAAACAAAAAAAAAAAATTTTTGAGTTTTTATTTTTGTTTTCTAATTTTTGGGTTTCTACAACTCAAATATTCAAGTTTATCTCAAAAGGAAGAGTAATCTCAATTATATTTTTATTTCAAATTTGTTTTACTTTATTTCAGAAGTTTGAGTATGAAATAAAACTAAAAAAACTTGTCGCCTTGAAAATTATGAGTTTTCTCAACTTATTTTTTATTATTATTATTTTTTTTTTAACGTTTGATAGATTTGGTGTATGCATGTTTCTGTTACCGTTAAAGCAACCACAGGATTTGTTCTTGATGGTATAAATCAGGAGCGTGATAATGATCAGACTCAGAGCAGCACACAACACAAACAGAACTGTGTTGATCGTCTGCAAATCCTGAATGTTGAGTTTCTGAAAAAATATGGAAAGGAGCAAATAATGAAAGTTAACACATTTAGACAACATGTTACACTGCATAAGAAACAAATGATTTGTGGGTACATCTTAATGGATTCTAACAATTCAAAACAAATGATTAATAATTATTTATATTAAAAAGTTACATGTTTTAAGTTAGTCACCGTCAATGTCCAGTTTTGTTCCATTTCCAAATAATATCTCCCCACATGTGGCCACAGCACAGTAATAAGTCCCGGCATCAGAGGAGCTGATGTTCTTAGAGAAGCTGTAGACACATTTCTGTGGAGTTTGAGCCTCAGAACTCTTCTCACATTCACCATCACTGTTTACCATGAGCGTAAATTAAAACTGGGATGAGATTCATTTAATCCAGCTCTGAACCAGTACACACTGTGATCTCCTGGACAGGCTGTGTTTTCAGACTCAGAGAGGACTGAACACTGCAGAGTCACTGGTCTCCTGGACGGACTGGAGCAGATGGAGGGACTTGAATGACGGCAGTGATGTCAGGCTCTGGTCCTGAGAAATACAAAGAGAAAATATAAACCATTACCTGTAACACTTTACAATAATGATCCATTAATTAACAAATGCAGTAATAAGGATTAGGAGGTCAAATGCTTAATGGCTGATTATGGTTAAGTAAAACTTATTCAGCATTAATATCTGGTTAATTATTGTTATGTAATTCTTATTCTGCAAACATGTTTTCAACTTTAGAAAAGGGGTCACAAAGAGCATTATTAGGTGGTTAATTAATGAATATTTAGATTTTTCAGGTTAATCATGGTTAAGTAATGCTTATATAACATGCACAAATAATATACAGTATGTTCGGCTATATGATAATGAACAGCTACATGTAGACCATGAAATATGTCAACTTATCTCAACCTTTACGAAAATGAAGTCATAAATTTGGGGAGTAAATGGGGAATTTTAAATTAACACTTATAAATTAACACAAAATGTTTTTCTCATAAAGGGACACTTCAGCCCAAAATCAAATCATTTGAAAAAATCAACAGCATTGTCTCCAGAAATCATGACCAGGTTTCTCAACATGATCCACACACTTTGTTGTGAGCAGGTTGATGTAGGAACATTTTTTTTTCTATGGTAGATTCTATCGGAACTACTTTCTTTCTAGTAGAAAGAAAGTAGTTCCGACATAAACCTGCTCACAACAAGGTCTGTGAATTATCTTGAGTAACCAGATCATGATTTTTGGAAAGAGACATGGCTTTTAAGTTTTTCAAATGTATGTTTTTGCTGCTTTGAGCACCACAGACCAGTGCCATTTAGTCTCATATTCGAGAGAAGGCAGACATCTCTGCTGCTGATACCTCCAAAACTGTGCAAATCACACCAAACCAACTTGAATGGATAAAAAGCACTACAGGCCAGAGGAAAAATATGTATTTTTGATTTTGGGGTGAACTGTCCCTTTAATGAAAAGGCTTAGCTGTGACCTCCATGATATAAATGTTAATTAACCTTTTTATCCACAACATACTAATATAAGTTAGCACTCTAATCAACATGTAACCCTTTAGTAAATGTTAACAATAATGTTAACAAGAGACATTTGTTAAGGTTACTCAATTACTATTATAGCATTAATTAACTGTTAGTTAATGCTTACTATGGTATTAACTAATGTTAATAACTTCTTCTAAACTATTAAATAATGTATGCAGAATATCATAGCTAACATGAACACCATTAGTAAATGATTGCTATTACACACACTGGTTAACTATTAATTAACTGTAAATTAATGCTTATTACTGCATTACTAATGTTAATTAATGGACCCTTCATGTAAAGTGTTACCCAATCTTCATATATATATACATGTAGAAAACTTTAAGGATGTAAAGTGCTGTTATAAAAAGTATTTACCTTTAACTCTTAGAAATGCTCCTTTCAAGAATGTCATGTTGAGTTGTTTTACTTTCATACAGTAGTAAATTCCAGTATCGCTTCGCTGTGTTTTACTAATATGCAGAAGAAATGTTCCAGACCCTTGTTTTGCTGTAATGCGAGGAGTCTTGTTAACACCATCATAATCAAAATGAAATGTTCCTCCCAGGAATTCAGGAAAGTTTCCAGAAACAAGCCGGATCCAATACCAGGTTGTTCCGAGCTCAGATGTCGGGCGGGGACAATTCAAAGTCACATCATGTCCAACATCGACAGTCTTCGTCTCAAAGATCGAATCATCTGTGCATCCTAGAGATCACATTAAATAGAGCAGTGATTAACAACAGAGGTAGATTCATTCTGATGCAAGAAGACAATATATTTAAAAAAATATTTAATAAAAAGCTGTTTTCATATACTTACGCCCCACTCTGAGCATCAGCAGTAAATAAAATATGAACAGCATTTTCTAGTTAATCCTCTTGAGACTGCAGTTAAATTAGATCGTATTAGAGGATGATTCACCTTAATGTAATCATTTAAAGTGGGAGGGAACAATAACAGAGCGATCTGATTGGTCTCTTATTATGCTGCCATTTCACTGCACTACAAGAGCGGAAATAATATCAACCCTCTTTCCAGCTTAAGCACATGAAACAACACCAACAGCAAGCTTTTGTTGCGGGTTTCTATAACTGACACAGAGAGTTAAAAAAAGAGTGTGATCTTTATGTGAACTACAGTAATCTAAACAATCTTATTCCCAACACTTTTCTTTATATTTTCACAATATTTGGACAGACTTTTCAGCTAATACTAATATGATGAAGCTGTTTTGGATGCACACACAAACATCACCCTTTATGACATATTTTATCTTGTGGGGTCCTTTATAAACAGAAATTTTAATTTAGACTAGCTGTCAGTTTAAGAAAATTCTCAAGGTTGAAGGAGCAGCAAGTAAAATATGGTCAGCCACCTGTGACTCCCCCCAACACACACACACACACAAACACACTAAAAAACAGTGTATCACCAGAGTTACATCTAACTGCTCACTATACTCTCTGTTGTAACTGTCTTTAGCTGTAGTTAGCCTCCTAGCTGCTGTTAGCTCAGTTAGCTGTGTAGCTAAAGGCCCCAGCAGTGTATCACACCCAGATGCACAAAAAAGTTTCTTGGACGTATAGGCTACATCAAACTGGAGCTCAGCCATTTTGAATTTTGTAGTCAATTTTGGCGATTACTAGCCATCGCATTTTAACAAACTCCTTCTATAGGATAAGGACTTCAAACTGGGTCTGTCCCATCTAGAAAGCGTGTGATCAAAAGTTTTTAAAGGAATTGGTCAGCGTTGAACAGTGTAGGCGTGGTGTGGCGTCGACTTTAATGTCCACCATGACACACGAAATAGCCATAACATGGGATTTTATGGTCAAATCTGCTCCAAACTTCCCATGTATGATAAAAGTTCCAGACTGAACACATCTACATGACACTCAGGAGTCACAGTCATAGCGCCACCTATTGGAGAGAGGAAGTGACACTGCATTGCTCCCTACAGTGTCCAAAGGGGGTGAAAATTCAGCACCTCGTCTACCGGTCGACCTCTGGTGATATGGTTGTGGCCGCAGCAGGCCCCAAGTGGCGCGAGGGTGCGCGGGCCCGTTCAACGCTGTTTGCAGCTTTAATTATTGGGGTTGTAACCTGATTTCCTAAAACCCTAAAATAGATAATGGGTGCTTTTTTGTGATTCATGGGATCAGACATGGTCCCTGTCCATCATGATTTACTACTGTTACTGTTCAGTCCATATTAAACCAATTTAAAGGTATAGTTAGCAATCATAATCCGGCGCACTTTTTATCAAAATCACCGTATTTCTCCTCACTATCCGCAAGCTGTCACTTCTGAGAGCATGCTGAAAAAAAAATCCGGTTTCAATACACAGCCTGGGCTCTGAATTTCAGCAGGTAGATCTGGAGGGAGAATAGTAGGTCGCGTAGCGTGAGCAGTTAGAGTAAGAGAGAGACACGGTATATCAGGGCCAGATATTTTGCATTCGCGAAGGCTGAAAAACAGTCCAAGAGAAAACGGTTGGAGGAGCATAAATTAAAAAAGAAGGGCTACGACCATGAAAGGGCGAAGACTCGGGTCAGCATCGGTGTGGCTTTCCGACGGTGGAGGGAACTCCACCAATTGAAAGGTCTGAAAACGGACACGGAGGTCGCTGTCTTTCTGCTGGACAGGTGAGCAACATTAGCTTTGCGGTGCTTCACTAACAGTAAACAGCCCGTCGGGCATTCATCATATTGTCTAATCTGCCAAAATGTACTGTTGTTGTGATGTCATCTATTTATAATAGCAGTCGTGTTGTGGGTACAGTTGTCTGACGGGTCAGCTAACCTTAGCTTCGCGGCTTAGCAGTGTGCTAACCCACAACTTGGCTATTTCAGCTGTTTTACTTGCTGTGTAGTTGGTCATCTTACATCACAGCATTTTTTGTTTAAAGTTGTAAACTGTTTTTATAATGTTATTGGAGTAAACGTGAGTTGGAGTTACCTGTTGAAGCAGTGTATAGCCTATATCGGCAGCTCTTATTGTGAAAGGTCAGAAACGGAAGTGGTGTTTTTCGGTATGTGTTGCATTGACTGTGTGTGCGGCAATAAAAAGTGAAGCCGTCTGTTCAACTCTACGAAGCCTCCGTATTTCTTTGTTTTATAGCTTCATAAGTATAGGCGCAACAGAAACCCTCGGCTACACAGTGTTTGCAAAGTGTATTATAACCACAAAGACAAAAATGATGTGCGTGCATGAACTTCAGGGGTGGAGCCCGGGGTGGAGTAAAAAAAAGCAGGGGCAGCATATCAGCGGAGTAACTGCAGTTACAGTTATACAGCACTGGGGAGTGTTTATGTTTACACTGCAGCAGCCTCTGAGAGAACACAGCTGAACTGCAACCAAACACAGTCTCTGACACCAACAGGGAAACGCTTGGTAACAGGCAATATTGTACAGAGCTGGTATACAACGGCTCTGATCAGGACTCAGACCTTTAAATACCACTGAAATGTGTGGCACTTTACATTTGAACATTGTATGTTATCCTAGAAAACCTTAACACTAAGGGCCCTATCTTACACTGATCTAAAGCGCAAGTAGAAAGCGAGAGGATTTAAGTTATTCGAGGTGTGTGTCCAAATCCACCTTTGCTGTCTCCCCCCAGGGGCATGAGTGAGATTTTGCCCCGCCCCGCCCCCTGCGCCACCAGTGCAAAGTGGGATACACCTATCAGGTGTTCCCAAGTGCCCTCATTAATTCACAGGCAAGTTTAGGCCAAACATGCAATAAACCAATCAGAAAGTCAGCTCTCAGGCAGGTGCACCAGTAGCGCAAGTGTTGGCAGCATGATGGCGGATTTACCAGGAGGAAACAAAGAGAAAACATGTTCACGGAAGCAGACAGATCTCCTGGTCCAAGAAGTGAAAGCGCGAGTGCACAATATATGGAGACAGGAGGACGTCTCCAAAGCAGCTTGATGTGTAAAATACTTTATTTTACATGAACACTTGCTAAAAAAACAATACAATAAATGAACCACAAATGTCATGCAGATATGTAACTGGTTATGTTTTACACTGAAGCACCTTGAAATTGTGTTGTATTTTATAATTCATTATTATCATCATCATCATTATTATGCAGCTCTGCTGGCTGAGGAGTGGGGGAGAGAGACGGTGCAGTAGAGAGGGGAGGTGAACCGATCCAATCTAGCCACGAAGCTGCCCGGCTCAGCAGTTACACAGCTGTCCGTGTTCCTCCTTTCCTTCTCCACTACCTACTCCTCCTCCATCCTCATCCTCTGTCCCGCTACGAAACTCAATTTCTCAGAAGATTTCTGCAGTACTTTTCTCTCCAGCGTACGGACACGGAACTGAGACGGTTTGAAAGTCTTAGTGTTCTTGTACGCGGATTGGGTCAAATTTAGTGTTTTGTAATTGTATGTTATAGATCATAATTGTTTAATCCTTGTTTTTCTGGATCACAACAAACAGGCAGAGACAAACACCGCAGTAGCTCCAGCTGTCATGCTGACTCATCTGATAAAGACGATCTGACACCCATGATCCTGTCCTGTGCGCACTTTACAGGTCTGTATAGTTTTATTAGGCTTTATAATCATGAAATAATTTATTTTTCGTTATTAGTGAGTTTATCTTTAAAGACACACATGCACACACGGCTGTTTAACATTAATGAAAGGTGTTGTGTGATTGTGGAGATGTGTGTGCGCCTCAGCCAAGCGCGAGACACACATGCACGCTTTTAACTTCAATATTTACACTTTATTGCTGATAGAAAATATATTCAAATGACACTTTACTAATCCACACTCCTGTGTAAGGAAAAGAATGAACATAAATTAAGGTGTTTTGTGATTGTGAAGATGTGTGTGTGTTTCGGCCAAACACGCTGGGTGCTATCTTGTGCTGAAAGACCACAGACTTTGTGCTTCGACCAGGGTTTAGCTGGTCTAAAGCGCAAGTTGTTTTTACTCCAATGCGCCGAGCACAAGAAAGCAAACGTGCCGGGTGTAAGATAGGGCCCTAAAGGTGTTCTTTTTTCAGACCTAAGAGGGTCACAACATAAATGACATTGTTTACCCGGAGCTGATGTTAGCTGCCACACAGTGTAACTAATGTTAGCAGTGTTAGCACCAGCAGCCTGCTGGATGTGTTTACACATTGCTCTGGTTGAGTGGTTATATGGCAGTTTATTCTGACACAGCTTACCTACAACCTTATTTCAATCAATCTACTGCCAGACTGCACTGGTTTTACGAGATGTCCTCTGTCCGACTTTGCTAATAACATTATCTTGGCCATCTGGTCATTTGCAGGGGAGGGGGGCTGCCATCTAGTGGCAGGCAGCTGTATAACAGCTTACAGTCAACAGTTAACCACCATTGTACATGATTAAAATATTATGAATAATTCAATCAGCAAGTATTTCTGGTGCAGACTAGTGAGGGTGGTGACGTTTAATTGACTAGGCAACAAATTGCACACATTAGAAATGTAAATTTAAAACGTTGTTACCACTTAATTAAAAAAGAATTTCACTGATGTGTTTGATTTGCATGCTTTTAAGAGAGATGTATCCAGCCACAGTGACACACAAAGACAGAGGAGCCATCTTAAATACTCAAAAGCTTCACATCATCAGTGATGACCCGCCCACACTGCCTGTCAGTCACTTCAGCAGGAAGAGCACAGCTACAGAGATGATGAGGGCAGTTAAACCTCCCATCCTCTGTACTCACTTGTTTTCAGAGGGCTGCTGAAAGGCAGCAGCAGAGCGACTCTCTCACAGTGTCACTGAGACATTTTGATAGTTTCTCACTATTCTGAGATGTATCTAAAACTAGTTTGCACAAATAAAATGAACCTTAACCCTGAAGTTAAATACATTATTTCTGTGGAAATAATTGGTCCATTTGTTGGCCTTGTGGCCCTGGCGTTCTTTTTCCCTCAAAGAATTGACAACACGCAAGGCCACCTGGCTGTGCCCCTAAAATGATGAATTTCCTGGCCTGTTGATGAGATGCTGAGGAGAATGGTGGCAGAGAATCGTTTCTGTTAAGGTTAAAAATGTAAGGGACATTAGTGGCACTTAAAAATCCCAAGACAATCACTGAGTGGTGGGTGGTGACTATTTGTGCAGTGATGGACTCGCAGCCTGTCCAAAAAACGGTGAACGAACCAATAAAGTTACATTAAAAACAACAAATGAACTAATATGAGGATTGCATATTTTAAAATCACTGATTCGTGTGGCTGCAGATGCCCTTTGTTACATCTTTAAAAACACAGTATATAGACATTATTTGTACTTTGAACGAGCACACGAACCAGCAAGAACTAAAATTAACTTGCTGAAACCTCTCGTCGCTCTTCCCTCGCTACATATCCTGTTTGAATCTCATAGTCAGGTCTGTTCTGAGTAAACAGCCTTGATGTTGGTCAAAGTGTGGAGAAACGGCCCACCACAGCCTGTGTCAGTCAGTGTAGCTGCTGCATGTGGCTTTGCTTGTTGTCTTGACAGATGTGCAACAGGACTTTATAAAGTGCTTTGAGACCAGAGAGATGGAGTGAATTCATTTGAGTAGTTGTCCCCAAACATTATTTTATTCTGAAATATTTGTCATTAACACAAAAACATCTTAATTTTTGCAGCACTGGATTTCACTGAAAGAAAGTGAAGTCTCTCAAGTCTCTACAAAGGGACTCAACTTACAGTTAGAGTACTCACATGTCATAGTTTTTGTATTTTATTCCAAACTGACACCCAGTAGTGACATGAAGTAGTTGACTGTCTGTCAGCAGGCCCTATCTTACACCCAGTGCAAAGAGGTTGTGCTGGAGGCGCAGGTGTCTTCGCCATCTTACACTGGTGCAGTTACCATTTTTGCCACTTCTACAAAACAGCAAATGAACTTGCAGCAGCAGTGATCTTTGAACATATTATTTATCAGCAATAAAGTGTAAATATTGAAGTTAAAAGCATGTGGGTGTGTGTGTCTCGCACTTGCCAGCAACAGCCGTGTGCGCATGTGTCTTTAAAGTTAATCTCAGTAATAAAGAAAGGGGGATTATTATCATAATTATAAGGCCTGGTCAGTCTCAACAGATCTGCAAAGTGCGCATGAGACGGGATCACAGCTGTCAGATTGTCTTTAACAGATGAGTCAGCATGACAGCTGGAGCAGCTGGAGTGTTTGTGTCTATGTGTTTGTGATCTATAACAGAAAATGAACAATACGTTATATCTGACCATGAGACCAGCCTGATCTGGGAAGAAAAACATCTGCATGCTTCTGTCAGAACCTGATGCTGGTTGGATATGGCCGTGCATAAATTTGCGCACAGGTATACCCACTGGGTCGGTTCACCTCTCATCTTGACCATACCATCTCTCCCCCACTCCTCCCTCCTCTCTCCAACTCCTCAGCCAGCGGAGCTGCATAATAATGATGATGATGATAATAATGAATTATAAAATACAACATAATTTCAAGGTGCTTCAGTGTAAAACATAACCAGTTACATATCTGGATAGATTTTATTTTATTACTTTTTGCAAGTGTTAATGTAAAATAGACTATTTACACATGAAGCTGCTTTGGAGGCATCCTGTCGTCTCCATTTCTGGTGTGCTCTGATACTTTCACTTGAGATCTGTCTCTTGAAAATCTTTTCTTTGTTCCCTTTGGGTAACTCTGCTGTCATACTGCCACCACTTGCGCTTCTGGCATGCCTGATTCTTGTGATAAGAGACAACTTTCTGATTGGTTTATTGGATGTTTGGCACTTGGGTGCACCTGATAGGTGTATTCTGCTGTGCGCTGCTGGTGCAAGGGGCGGGACAGGGCAGGATACTCCTATGCCCCTGGTACAAGACAACAAAGGTGGATTTTTTTGTTTATATCTTAAACAACAGTCTTAAGTTTAAAAATAAAAATTTAATTTAGTTCTTTTTTTTTTTTTTTTTACAAAATTTAATGAAATGCTGAGATATAGATATGTAGATGCTCATTATAGCAGATTAACCAAGACTGCATTAACTGATTCACCTGAACAGAACAGAGCAGGAGTTTGGAGTAATTTAGACTGAAGATTTGTAGAGACAGAAACTATTACTGATAATGTTTAAAACATCACTGGTTAAAAAATAACTACTGTAATACTCTGAGTAGTTTTTGAAAATAATATTTTGTACTTTCATTTAAGTAGTTTTCTAATACCAACATTTTTTCTTGTAATTGAGTAATATTTTAGCAATGTGACAATACTTGTACCTGAGTACCAATTTTCAGTACTTCTTCCACCACCAGTCCTCACAAGAACTGAACACAGTGCACCTGTGACATCCCCCTGAATTTGTCAACGTTTTTAAGTTGATACACAATATTTGTTTTGATATTTAAATACTGGATAGACTTCTGGGATTCAAGGTATCAAGGTACTTTATTATCATTATACCACACAAAGTTGCACAATGAAATGAGAGTTGTAGTCCCTTCATGCTACACGCACATAAAACATACAGGTAATTAACTGAATTCAGCAAAGAATAGGATAAACTATAAAACAAAATAAAGCAATACACACACACACACACACACACACAGACACACACACACACACACACACAAGAAATAATTCTGTGGTGTATTTTTAAATTTTGCATCAGGTGGAATATATACAAGAGCAACAAGCTGGAGATGATAATATGGTTGATATCTACACATAATAAGTTCAACATCTGGGAAACATTTTCCATCAACTTTGACTGCATTTGTGCATAAAGCATCATCGATGTTAAAGGATAAGTTCGGTTTTTTGACACCTGGACCTTATTGTTAGGATTAAATATGCTCGTAGACTCACCCAGACAATTTTGGTGGAGCTCGGAGCCGTTTTTCGAGCAATTTAGATCCATCCGACGGTGTTTTTTCTCATGCCATAGTAGCGGACGGGGCCAGAAATCGAAGCCCCTAAATTAGACATTATCTGCTGCGAAACTCGTGCAATGTCCACAACAACACCACCAGTTAGCCCCCATTCGTGGACGTGCAGTGGTTGCTCGTTCTCTGGCCAGCTGTTCGGCTCTTTCCCTCTGCATCCTCCTTTCAAATAGCTCCTCGTCGGTGTATTCTGGCTCAAAACGATACGGGCATCCATTATACTCAAAGTCGTCGTCAGACACTTCTACATCGGATAAATATTCCGCCATGCTGCACAGAAATAGCCGTGTTGCCGTGTAGCCTAGCAACAACAGCGTCTCTACTCAGCTGGGGTCCTGCGGCGCACGTCTATGACGTCACCAAAAGTTACCCATCCTTGTAAAGTCCCGGATGACCATAACAACGAAGTTGAGCTGACATGGTGATAACACTGGCCATTCATTTATAAAATGTAGGTGAAATGAGCGAGTTTCGCAGCAGATAATGTCTAATTTAGGGCTTCGATTTCTGGCCCCGTCCGCTACTATGGCATGAGAAAAAACGCCGTCGGATGGATCTAAATTGCTCGAAAACGGCTCCGAGCTCCACCAAAATTGTCTGGGTGAGTCTACAAGCGTATTTAATTTTAACAATAAGGTCCAGGTGTCAAAAAACCGAACTTATCCTTTAACATGAGCCTCCTCTCATCGTAGTACAGAAATGAGAGGAGAAGAGTCGAGAGACAGGGCATGACATGCAACAATTTCAATATCATATTCAATTCATTTCAATACATCTATTTCAATCTAACTATTTTCAAATGTATGGACAAACCTTAATTTAACATGATATGTACAGTATTGCCCAACAGACACATAGAACAAACCCTTTGGCACAGAACAGACTAACACCAACTCGATCATACAGAACCAACTGTTGCCAAACAGACCTGTTAACTTTCTAATCCAACCCAAAAGCCTTGACAACCACATAGATCCTCTGTCTCTCTGCTGCTGTTGCATCCTTTATTGCCCAGCTGTCAGTTTTCATCATGGTGAAGACGACACCAGAATAAACCTGCATGTCCTCATGTCTCTGAGAAATATGAGATGACAAAGTTTAAAAAAAAAAAAAACCTTCATAAATGTTTTAATAAGATTAATCCCACTTCTCATTTCCATACCTGACTTTTCCAACCACCACTTTTCTTTTGCACAGCAACAGCTGGATTATAAAATAGAAAATATATGGACAACAATAAATAATAATATGCAGTAGTTTTAATTTGACACTGTTGTATGGAGAACTGTGACTGATCACTCTTACCGTTGTGACAATCACACTTGATGGTGTAAATGAGGGCAGCTATAACAATCAGACATAATGCCAAGACACCACACAGCAGAAAAATAACTGCACTGGCTGTGTCCAACCACTCACTGGTTCCTGAAACATTACCAAAAAGAAAAAGATACCAATGAGTAAAAGTAAATTGTTTTTAATGACATTTCCTGATTAACTTGTTTAAAATGTAAAGTAAAAATTGCTAATAATTTATCTAATTTATTGTACACACTGGATACAGTTACCTTCAATGTCCAGTTTTGTTCCATCTCCAAATAATATCTCCCCACATGTGGCCACAGCACAGTAATAAGTCCCGGCATCAGAGGAGCTGATGTTCTTAGAGAGGCTGTAGACACATTTCTGTGGAGTTTGAGCCTCAGGACTCTTCTCACATTCATCATTACTGTTACCATGAACATAAATGAAACTGGGATGAGAATCATTTGATCCGACTCTGAACCAGTACACACTGTGATCTCCTGGACATGTTTTGTTCTCAGACTCAGAGAGGACTGAACACTGCAGAGTCACTGAGTCTCCTGGACGGACTGGAGCAGATGGAGGGACTTGAATGACGGCAGTGATGTCAGGTTCTGGTCCAGAGAAATACAAAGAGAAAATATAAACCATTACCTGTAACACTTTACAATAAGGATCCATTAATTAACATTAGTAATGCAGTAATAAGGATTAGGAGGTCAAATGCTTAATGGCTGATTATGGTTAAGTAAAACTTATTCAGCATTAATATCTGGTTAATTATGGTTATGTAATTCTTATTCTGCAAACATGTTTTCAACTTTAGAAAAGGGGTCACAAAGAGCATTATTAGGTGGTTAATTAATGAATATTTAGATTTTTCAGGTTAATCATGGTTAAGTAATGCTTATATAACATGCACAAATAATATACAGTATGTTCGGCTATACGATAATGAACAGCTACATGTAGACCATGAAATATGTCAACTTATCTCAACCTTTACGAAAATGAAATCATAAATTTGGGGATGGACAAGTAAATGGGGAATTATTACCTTTAAATTAACACTTAAAAAAATGTTTTTCTCATAAAGGGACACTTCAGCCCAAAATCAAAACATTTGAAAAAATCTACAGCAATGTCTCCAGAAATCATGACCAGGTTTCTCAACATGATCCACACACTTTTGTTGTGAGCAGGCTGATGTAGGAACATTTTTTTTTCTATGGTAGATTCTATCAGAACTACTTTCTTTCTACTTGAAAGAAAGTAGTTCCGACATAAACCTGCTCACAACAAGGTCTGTGAATTATCTTGAGTAACCAGATCATGATTTTTGGAAAGATACATGGCTTTTAAGTTTTTCAAATGTATGTTTTTGCTGCTTTGAGCACCACAGACCAGTGCCATTTAGTCTCATATTCGAGAAAAGGCAGACATCTCTACTGCTGATACCTCCAAAACTGTTAACAAGAGAAATTTGTTAAGGTTACTTAATTACTATTATAGTGTTAATTAACTGTTAGTTAATGCTTACTATGGTATTAACTAATGTTAATAGCATCTTTATAAACTATTAAATAATGTATGCAGAATATCATAGCTAACATGAACACCATTAGTAAATGATTGCTATTACACACTGGTTAACTATTAATTAACTGTAAATTAATGCTTATTACTGCATTACTAATGTTAATTAATGGACCCTTCATGTAAAGTGTTACCCAATCTTCATACATATACATGTAGAAAACTTTAAGGATGTAAAGTGCGATTATAAAAAGTGTTTACCTTTAATTCTTAGAAATGCTCCTTTCAAAAACGTCATGTTGAGTTGTTTTACTTTCATACAGTAGTAAATTCCAGTATCACTTTGCTGTGTTTTACTAATATGCAGAAGAAATGTTCCAGACCCTTGTTGTGCTGTAATGCGAGGAGTCTTGTTAACACCATCATAATCAAAATTAAATGTTCCTCCCAGAAATTCAGGCAAGTGTCCAGAAACAAGCCGAATCCAATACAAGTTTGTTTGCCCCAAAGATGTCTGGCGGGGACAATCCAAAGTCACATCATCTCCAACATCAACAGTCTTCGTCTCAAAGATCGAATCATCTGTGCATCCTAGAGATCACATTAAATAGAGCAGTGATTAACAACAGAGGTAGATTCATACATGCAGTGTGCTAAACTGATGCAAGAAGACAATATATTTAAAAAAATATCTGATAAAAAGCTGATTTTATGTACTTACGCCCCACTCTGAGCATCAGCAGTAAATAAAATACAAACAGCATTTTCTTGTTAATCCTCTTGAGACTGTAGTTAAATTAGATCATATTAGAGGATGATTCACCTTAATATAATTGTTTAAAGTGGGAGGGAACAATAACAGAGCAATCTGATTGGTCTCTTATTATGCTTGCATTTCACTGCACCACAAGAGCGGAAATAATAGGCCTATCAACCCTCTTTCCAGCTTAAGCACATGAAACAACACCAACAGCAAGCTTTTGTTGCGGGTTTCTATAACTGACACTGAGAGAAAAAAAAAGGGTTTGATCTTTATGTGAACAACAGTAATCTAAACAATCTTATTCCCAACAATTTGCCTTATATTTTCACAATATTTGGACAGACTTTTCAGCTAATACTAATATGATGAAGCTGTTTTGGATGCACACACAAATATCACCCTGTATATGATATTTTATCTTGTGGGGGTCCTTTATAAACAGAAATTTTAATTTAGACTAGCTGACAGTTTAAGAAAATTCTCAAGGTTGAAGGAGCAGCATGTAAAATATGGCCAGCCACCTGTGAAAGTCTGGCCTGACTGCTGTTGTGTCTGTCAAAATCAAAATCATATATTTATATATATATATTCTATTACATCAATGTGTGTCTGAATGTATCTGAATTCAATTTAATTTTCAATAAGCTACTGTAATATATCCAGAACCAATATGGTTATTTTCAACTCATCACAGCTCTGTTGACCAGCACTAGTGGTACCGCTGTTGTAACAAATCAGTCTCTAAAATTATGCCAGTGACCTGGCTTAATAAACTCAATTGAAAAAATCACTTATCAAAAATATTTTAAAGTCAAAAATGAAGATAAAATCAGGACCCAAAAATCACTGGAGAACAGCCTCTGTTATCAGAAGTTTATTGACTTCTCTGGTGCAGGAAAAATCAACAAACTTGAGCCAATCCCGGGATTGAACTGAAGAATATAGCTTAATGCCTCTCATTTTATACTATTTGGAGACTCTGAAGAGTCTCCTCCTTCTTCTCACATCTGAACTTGCATCCAAATATACTTGTGTATGATTTTCCGGTGTTCGAGGTACTTTCCACATCCATCATGTTAATTAGTCTCTGCCACCCTTAGGTCCGATCTGGATCTGGAAAAAAAAAAACATTTATTACACCCTTCCCCCTCCTGCATCTGTCTTCATGTGTGCCCTGTCATTGTACTTATCTACTACACACTCCAGTATCTAATAGCCTGAGTCCCAACCTGACAGCCTGAGTCCCAATGAGCCCTGGCCATGAACAGGGGCCTTCCTGTCTAAATCCAACACAAGACCGCTCACAGCGACTCAAATGAACAGGCTGGAGAATTATACCACTACACCGCTAGCCTTTCGTTGAAGCTGGAAGCTGCTGTTTGATTTGACTGACCATATAACGGCTTTGTGTCGGTGCTTGTTGTTGTTGTTTGTCAACAGAGTTTGCACCTTTGACAGATTGGGAATAAACAAAGCTACATGCTGATGGAAATGCTATAGCCGCTGCATTAATACCTATCCTTAATACTGATCCTGTTGCTGATTTACTCAGTGTGCCTTTTTCAAGGCAACCATTTAGAGATAAAAGACAAATAATTTAAAGAGAAGGACCAGCACCTAAACTTGATGGGTTTACCAAGGTCAGCAGGGGTTTTGTGTGACACTTCATCCAGAGCAACAACAATCACTGACTGGCTAACCGCTAGCACTGAGCAGAACAAGCTCTTCTTCTGGCCATATTTACTTTTTAATACCAGTGAGGGAACATGGAACAGCACTGGTTTTAGCAGCCTCAACAGCTTCACTGAGGTAGCTATCAAACATCAGGCCTCTGAGCGTCACCTCACAACGGTGGTACACAAGAATTGTCTTTCAGGGGACACAACAAGGGGAAAGAGTAACTGAATTGAGGTAATTACTTGGAATTACTGTCTCTGCTATCAGACTACGAAGCTGACTTGGGTCACCACCACTGCTTTTATGAGGACACTGGGAAAAAATCAAAATAATCTCATAAAAAAAACGAGCTCATGATCTAGCTGCTTTAGCACTTGAAGTATTGGACAGCTACAATTGAAAAACAAAGTTGATGGCACAGTGTTAAGATGAAGCTGCTGTAATGGCATCGGAACTTAACAGAGTGCAGCCTTGTGTAAAACAAGAAATCCCCCAGGCACTCTTTGTGCATTGTTATGCACACACATCGAATCTTGTGATGTCTCAGGGGGCATCGAAATTAAGGATTGTAAGATTTTTTTGGTGAATCTGGGATGATTGTCTGCATTTTTTACACATTCTCCCATGCACACAAAACTACTGGATGGTTTTTGTGTGTAGTGGCTGCTGTGAGTCTCTCAAGTGAGATGGAACTCTAATTCCAGGTTGGTGTGCAAGATCCATGACAAAAGAGCTGAGCTGGTGGAGCTGTTCCAGCACATCCTCAACCTCACAGAGAATGTTGACTGAAACGGTACATTGTGCATCAGGAGACTTATCACAGCTGAGAAGCTGACTGTTTTTTTTTTTCTTTTTGCTCTCAAAAGCATTTTTGACTTTGCTGATGTGCTCTTTGAAATACTGCAAAGTAAGAGCTTGGACATGCAGTTGGCCAGAATTGTGGATTTTCGTCAGGGTTATGAAGGGGAGTGGGGAAAATCTGATGGCATCTACAAGAAGACAGCGGAGGCTGTGGGACAGCCAAGTGCAGTCAGAAGCAGACCAGACCCACATGAGCTCAGGAACCTGGATGAGAGCTACAGCACACAGTTTGACCTGGCGAGACTCAGAGCTGAGCTCACATGCTTGGTCATAACAATACTAGCATCTACAGCATCAGTTAAGCGATCTTTATCTGATCTCAAGCGCATCAAAACGTATTCACATAATACAAGTGGACCAGGCACTACTGGAACCAGTCAGCCATGGAACCAGCAAACAGTGATTCTGAATATGAAGTTAAGGACATGGTTTCTATGCTCCTGTGCATAATGGATGTTTGGAGGCATACCGAAAGTTCAGAAGTCTGAGAGGCAGCTCATTCTATGGCTCAGAAAAAAACTTTTGTCCAAGCCCTGGCAAAAGAACCCAACCCAAGTGGACGGACTACCATAACACCCCTAATATTTAGCCATCATTATCACTGTTGGAGCCCTTTCTCATATAACAACTGATGATGGCGCACCTTTACATGGATGAACAACGTATAGGTTAACAGGTGACAGGTGACAGTGCACCGTAAAACAGATGAGAAATACAGTAAACTAACAGGTGACCGGTGACTTAAAACAGATGAAAAATACAGTAACCTCGGTGACGGCACACCTTCACATTAATAACAGCCTTCATGTGTACATGTTGGCATTAGCAAATAAACAAAAACATAAGTGTGTCAATTGATTATTCGTCAAATAAAACAATAAATATGTTCTACTTACATCATAGGTGCACTGGCCTTAATACATCCATGGGAGCAACCTGTGCTCACTCGTCTTTCTGAAACCTTCTGAAAGAAAATCATTATTGGAAGCTGCTTTTTCTTTCTTTGCTGCTTCTTTTAATTCTGTCTTCTCAGACTTACTTTTGTGTTTGTATATCGCTTGTTTCTCACTTACTTGCTGTGACATAGGTGTATGAGTCATTAAACTATAAGATTGTACATGTAAAACTTAGTTTGTGTCATTGTAATTGTTATTTATTTAGTGAAAGACAGGTACTATGCTACACCATGACCTAAGTGTCTTCACTGAATAAGCACTATAAATACTATCCAAGCCCCAGTACAGAAAATGAGTGATGTCAAGTGGCAGCTTTAATAATGCAATGTTATATAATGTCGTGAAGCCTAGGACCTGTATTTGTTTAGTGAATGATTGGAGTCATGTGTACACGGGCTCTAGTTGGTCACGGGCCCTAATGCAACTGCATCACCTGCATATATGGTAACTCTGCCCCTGGTATACAGTATACATGATTTATTTGCCTTTTGGTTTTTGACATTTTTAATTAATGCAAATTCTACTGCAACACAGAACTTGAACTTAAAAATTTCATGCATTAGGAAAAAGAATGGATTTAAATGTGGCTCGATTTAAAGACTCGCTTTCTTATTCTAGTTGCATCCTACAATGTTTGCAAAATGAACAAATGATGGCTCACAGGTTAAACAAAATAAATAAATAAATAAAAGCTTTAGATTCTGTAGTTTTTTATACTATATAAATTTGTCTTTTAAGGAAGGAAACAACACAATTGTCACAACAATTATTTGTACATTGCATTGATACACGTAGGAAAAATTAAAAGAAACAAAGCAGAAACTTTCTTCAACCCTCCTTCTATTTCAAGTTGAATCATTCAAAAACCCTGTTTGAGTGGTTGCATGATCAGGGGCGTAGAATTGGGTAGGGACGCTAGGGACACGTCCCTACCAATATCCAGCCACTAATGTGTAGTCACTATCAATACAACCGCTGTCCGTAGTGTTTAGTCAATGATTATGGCACACAAAGGGTTAACAGTTGGTCTCTGCTAGAAGTCCTGCCTCTAACCTAAATATCGCTCTCCGATTGGCTCTGCCGGTTTCTCGCTAACGTACATGTGATTGGCCGTCCCCGCTGTCACTCCATCTGCTTGTAAAAGCTACTTGCAACCTGTTAGTTGGACAGGACAGGAGGCAGTGCATGTATCTGCAACTGCGAGTGTAAGTAGGGAGGGCAACCGAAAAATTTATTTCCGGAAATCAACATGAATATTATGATTATACTATCAGTCTAACCTTAAATGAATGTGTTCTGAACACTAATTGCCCTTACGTGGGATTTCAATGTGATAAACTGACTGTTTTCGTGGTTTTTAAACGCACATTTTACCAACATTCTCTCAATATTAAGAGTAACAAACCATTAATATATATATTTTTTACATTTCATTTATGTTTTGTTGTATTGTATTTATGTATTTCCAATGTCGTTGATGGACAGTATGTTAATTGACAGTATGATGCACAGTTGCACTACAACCCTACAGCCCTGCACTACAGAGTAAAGATGATCGTAAAGAACTCTTCGAAGTTGCCTCCTTGTCTTTCATTAGTTGCTTTAACCTATAACATTGCAGAATGCATTCAATTCTTGTATTCTCTTTAGATATTCAGATATGAATTATAAACATGTCAATTACTGAATTTTTTTTCTGACTATGATTGTTTGCTTGTTTGATCAGCTCTACATGATGTGAAATTATGATTGCAAATACAAAAAAAAACATCAACTTTCAGGAGTGCTGAAAATTAAACCTACTCCCTTGAGCATGCTTAATCTGTTTAGTAAAAAATTCACAAAAATGGAGCAAGAACTAATATATATAAAAATTTATTATAACAAAAGTCTTTATTTATGGAGCCCTCATCAAAATCTGTGTAACAAAGTGCATCACATAAAACAAAAGTTGTAAAATCATCAGGTTTTAAAAGAAAACAGATTTAAAAAAAACATTTTGGTGTATTTAAATCGATGCAGTGTAAAAAGCGAGAATAGGAAAATAAAATCATCTTTAAGAAATAAAAGACAGTTCAAAAACAATTGAAATTCAGGTAAAATGATGGAAGGCTTTCCAATAAAAGTATGTTTTAAGACTTGACTTAAAGGAGATTAATGACTCGGCCGACCTGAAGAAGCTACAACAGAAGTGCATTGATCACGTTTCTTAGTTCTGGTCTTAGTTTTGGTTTCCGGCAAGTAAAAAAGGCCTCAGATGTGATGAGATGAAGGCATACAAAATGTTCTCTGTGTCTTTTCCATCTTGAGCTCAGGTGAAGCAGTATATTTCCATGTGTGTCAAAGAATTAGATTATCTTTGAACGGAGACATCAGAGTAGGTCGTCTCTCCCTTTGCTGTTTTTACATTTCTTCTCTCTGCTTTGCCAGCGTTCCTCTTGTTGAAGGTTGGTGCAGAATAAACCAACAAGTTCTCCTCTCTCTGAGTAAATATACAGAGAAATGTTATGAGACAACAGATTAACAACTTTTCTGATGTTATCTTTTCTTT
This sequence comes from Lutjanus argentimaculatus, assembly GCA_034769285.1. Lineage (NCBI taxonomy): Eukaryota > Metazoa > Chordata > Actinopteri > Lutjaniformes > Lutjanidae > Lutjanus > Lutjanus argentimaculatus. The sequence goes on along the minus strand of JAWZSL010000006.1, from coordinate 11,758,777 downwards.
ATATATCTTACCTGCTGACTTTGCTGATCACCACTGACTGTTGCATCATTTGTTTCCAGAACATCAGCAGCTGTTTAACAAAATCAAAAATTAAGACTTAAGATAAAAGATGATGTAAGTTAATTTATAAAAATCAGTAATATTTGTTTAATTATTGGATATTGGGTTATAACTTTCAAGGCAACAGTCCTCACTATTTATTTTTAGTTTTGAATCAAATTCAAACTCTATCTCAAACTCTTTTCTCAATTTTTTTTTTTTTTTTTTTTTTTTTTTTTTTTTTTTTTCTGGGCTTTTTATGCCTTTAATTTATAGGACAGATGTAGATGTGACAGGAAAGGGGCAGAGAGAGTTGGGGAGCAAAGGGCCAAAGGCAGGAGTCAAACCCACAGCTGCTGCAGAGTACTTTCAGCCTCAGTGTATGTGGCAAACGCTCTACCAACTGAAAAAAAAAAGTATATTTTAAAAATTGTTGAGTAAAAGAAAAGAAAAGTGAATAATAGTTAATAATTTAATATTTTTAATTGCAACTACTTTATTTTTAAGCAGCACTTTTGGGTTTCTTAAACTCAAAGATTCAAGTTTATCTAAAGAGGAAAAGTAAATTATCTCAACAAAATATTACTGGTTTGCAAATTTTTTTTAGTTTATTTCAAAACTTGAAAGTTTGAATTTGACTTAAAACTCAAATATTTAGAAGGTAGTTGCCTTGAAATTATGTGTTTTCTCAGCATTTGTTAGATTCATGTATGTATGAGAAGTTTCTGTTACCGTTGCAACAACCACAAGATTTGTTCTTGATGTTATAAATCAGGAGCGTGATAATGATCAGACTCAGAGCAGCACACAACACAAACAGAACTCTGTTGATCGTCTGCAAATCCTGCATGTTGACATCTGAAAAAATATGAACAGGAGCAAATAATGAAAGTTAACAGATATTTAGATAAGATGTTACACTGTTTTGTGTGTGCAATGCGTTTTGTGATGCATCTTATTAATGATTTATGTTAAAAGCGTCTACAGTTACCTTCAATGTCCAGTTTTGTTCCATTTCCAAATAATATCTCCCCACATGTGGCCACAGCACAGTAATAAGTCCCGGCATCAGAGGAACTGATGTTCTTAGAGAAGCTGTAGACACATTTCTGTGGAGTTTGAGCCTCAGGACTCTCCTCACATTCACCACCACTGTTTCCATCAGTATAAATTAAACTGGGATGAGATTCATTTGATCTGACTCTGAACCAGTACACACTGTGATCTCCTGGACAGGCTGTGTTTTCAGACTCAGAGAGGACTGAACACTGCAGAGTCACTGAGTCTCCTGGACGGGCTGGAGCAGATGGAGGGACTTGAATGACGGCAGTGATGTCAGGCTCTGGTCCTGGGAAATACAAAGAGAGAACAAACATGCTCTACTGTTTTATATCCATTTACAGTAACACTTTACAATAAAAGTCCATTCATTAATATTTAATAAACAACAGGAGATTCTACTAGAACTACTTTCTTTTTATGAGAATGAAAGTAGTTCCTCCATAAACCTGCTGACAACAAGGTCTGTGGATAATCTTGAGTAACCTGGTCATGATTTCTGGAAAGAGACATTGCTGTTGAGTTTTTCAAATGTATGTTTTTGCTATGCTGAACACCATAGACGAGTGCTATTTAGTCCCATTGTATTGGAGAGAAGGCAGACATCTCTACCACCGATATGTCCAAAACTCTGCAACTCACACCAAAACAGTCCAGATGGATAAAAAGCTCTACAGGCCAGAGGGAAAAATATTTTGGGGTTAAATGTCACTTTAATGAAATGGCTTAAGATTTTTATCAACAATATTCTAATGAACTAAGTAAGTTAGTGCGCTAATTAACATGTAATCCTTTAATAAATGTAAGCAAGAGACATTTGTTAATGTTACTTAAAATTTAACTGTTACTGATATTAATGTTAATAGCATCTTTACAAACTATTCAATAATGTATGAATTAATACCATAGTTAACATGTGTAAATGATTATGAGACACATTAATTAATTATTAACTGTTAGTTAATGCTTATTACTGCATTACTAATGTTAATTAATTTGGATCCTTATAAAGTTATAAAGTTACAGAATTTGATATAAATTATGGAAACATGGACCATCTTTATATATATATACATGAAGGAAAATTTGAGTATGTAATGTGCTGTTATAAAAAGTGTTTACCTTTAATTCTTAAAAATGCTCCTTTCAAGAATGTCATGTTGAGTTGGTTCACTTTCATACAGTAGTAAATTCCAGTATCACTTCGCTGTGTTTTACTAATATGCAGAAGAAATGTTCCAGGCCCTTGTTTTGCTGTAATGTGAGCAGTCTTTTTATCACCAGGATAATCAAAAGTAAATGCTCCTCCCAGAAATTCAGGAAAGTTTCCAGAAACAAGCCGAATCCAATACAAGGTTATTGTGAACTCAGATGTCTGGCGGGGACAATTCAAAGTCACATCATCTCCAACATCAACAGTCTTCGTCTCAAAGATCGAATCATCTGTGCATCCTAGAGATCACATTAAATAGAGCAGTGATTAACAACAGAGGTAGATTCATACATGCAGTGTGCTAAACTGATGCAAGAAGACAATATATTTAAAAAATATTTGATAAAAAGCTGATTTCATATACTTACGCCCCACTCTGAGCATCAGCAGTAAATAAAATACGAACAGCATTTTCTTCTTAATCCTCTTGAGACTGCAGTTAAATTAGATCGTATGAGAGGATGATTCACCTTAATATAATTGTTTAAAGTGGGAGGGAACAATATCAGAGCAATCTGATTGGTCTCTTATTATGCTGCCATTTCACTGCACTACAAGAGCGGAAATAATATCAACCCTCTTTCCAACCTAAGCACCAACAGCAAGCTTTTGTTGCGGGTTTCTATAACTGACACTGAGAGTAAAAACAAGAGTGTGATCTTTATGTGAACTACAGTAATCTAAACAATCTCATTCCCAACACTTTTCTTTACATTTTCACAATATTTGGACAGACTTTTCAGTTAATACTAATATGGCCAAGCTGTTTAGGACACACACAAATATCACCCTGTATGACATGATATTTTATCTTGTGGGATCCTACATCAAGAAAGTTTCCCTTAACATAAGGAAGAAGTGACAACATGATTTTGACACACAGCATTTTTGTGTCATACATCTTTAATGTTTTACTGTTGTACTGCCATCTTTAGTGGGGTTGTGACCTCATTTCCAAAGACCCTAAAATAGATAGTGGGTGCTTTTTTGTGATTCATGGTCCCTGTCCAACATGATTTACTACTGTTACTGTTCAGTCCATATTAAACCAATTTAACTCAACGTAAAAACAGTAAGAAGTAGGGCTGGGTATCATTTAACCCAGTGGCGGGCTGTGCATTTCACACCTAGGCCTTAAGTAGTGCTCCGTCTGAATCAATCAACCGCTCAATAACTATTTTATGGCTATAAAAACCATCTTTTTATGCAGAAATGCAGTATAAAGAGCCATTGCATCGCAGATAGATAACTCGTGTAGCCAGAATAAATGCCTTTACTGAAGAAACAAACCCGGGGTGCACAAGTCTCCTTCTACTGCAGCTACAGCTGCGACACACATAAAAAAGCATCAATAATAACCTAATAAAATTGCAATATTATTTAAGAAAATAGCAACATTTTACTCACCAAAAATCCTGATTATTTGTACACAAAATCCATCCTCCTTTCTTTCCTCAAGAAGAGTTCAATTACTCTGTCGTACAGATTATCCGTGCGTTTCAGTTCCATCAAGAAGTCCTTTTCTATCGCCATCGAAGCTAATGCTGAAAGTCGAGCCTGCCCTGTCGTATTTCTGGCTTAAGTTTTAATTCGCTTTAGGGCTAAAAATGTCCGCTCGACAGAAGCAGTGGACACGGGGATGGTCACCGCCAAACACACAAATGTGTACAGCTGCCCCGTGCTCTCACTCAGATTTTTCTGCTGAAGGAAGTCAAGGAGATCAGTGGGAGATTTTCCTGCAAAATCATCCATGGCATACATTACAGTCAGTTCTGTTCTTAGCCGAGACAGATCGAAAAGTTTTCCCGTGGCTCTGTGTTAAGCTGGAGAAGGCTGCATGCGGGAAATTTTTCTGGTATTCCTGAAACTTCTGGGGCTCAAGGAGGGTGACAAACATCAGTTTTTCATGGTCTTGAAATCTGGTTTGTGTCTGGCAAATAATATTGTCCAGAATCCTGCCGTGGAGTTGGTGGTAGTGCACGCCAGGATCTTGCGCTGGACCTCTTCATGCGCTCGGAGCACCTGCGATGCATTCAGTGGCCTCGTAGATTTCCTCGTATCGGCTCCTCTCTCGCTCAACGGTGTCACAAAACTCCTTTACCCTTGCCAGACAAAACTGTACATCCAGTTTTTTTTGTACTGTAGTATTGAAAAGAGCACTTCTGAATACTCAAAAATGCCATTAAATGTGTGAAGCAAAAAACAAAACTCAAAATCATCCAGGTGTGCTTTAAATCCATCAGCACAGCGCACAGAGTCCTCATCATACTCGTCATGATGCTCCAGAATGTGATGAAACAGTTTCTTCAGAGCATCTCTCTTATCAAAGACTGTATTGACCACTCTGGATGTGTATTGCCACCGTGCTGGTGCCACACGAGGGAGACGCCGCTGGCAGATTTCGTCCAGTAGTTGCGTGCGCCGAGGCGATCTAGAAAAAAATGCAGCAAGGCCATTGAGGTGGGCGAAAAAGATCTTGCTTTTTTTAAGCTTTGAGGCCCCCTGAGTCAGTACTAAACTGAGCTGATGTGCATAGCAGTGTATGAATAAAGCCAAAGGTGCTCTCTCCCTAACTTTAGCCTGCACCCCATTTAATCCAGAAGACATGACCGCTGCGCCGTCAAAACAGTGTCACAACTTTACCCAGACATTCATTTTCCACCAGAAATTGGAATGATAAGACCTGCAATGTCATCGGCTCGCTTCCCACTGGTGACATCTTCAAATCTGACAAACCGCTTCTTGACACCTGTGCCTGTTACGTAACGCAGGACCAGTGCGCGCTGCGTTACTCGCATCTGTTGTCTCATCCACCATAACAGAGACAATCGGTGCTTTATTCACTTCCCTTCTGATCTCTTCTCCCATCACTTCAGCAATAGCAGTGATCAGGTCGTTTTGTATTTTGCCCGACGTCCCACTAAACACTTTATTAGTGGACAGGTGGTAATGTAAATCTGTGTTGCTCTCAGCAATTAGAGAAAGAAGCTCCACATAGTTTCCTCTGTTTTTTGGATCCAGCGCTTTCATCGTGTCCCCGAAATGAAAGTTCCTGCTTGCCCAAAAAAAAATGACACAGTCTATCAGTCTTTTTAAGATTTCCCTATTTTTCTTCACCTTTTCATTGTGGAGCTCCGTTTCCCTGTGCACTTGCTCGCTCAGCTGTAGATCCACTCTGGTTTCCCCAAAAGTTTTGGAAAGCACCGTTGCTTGTAAGTGTCTGGCAGTGCTTTGGTGTCTCGTTGCTGCCTTGGTTAGGCAAGTCAAATTTACAAACCCAGTGTGGCTCCAAACACCATGTCGATCAGTGGCAAATAACAAGCAGCCAGGGGTACCGCTCGTAGTTGGTGGACTGAAAGTGGTGGACAAATCCTTTTCCCGGTTGTGACAGGCTTGCTAGCTTCTGAGTTGCCTGACCTTTCTTAACGATGTCCAGCTTTTCTTGAAAAGTCCGTCTTGAAAATGGCTTTGACAGTAAATCTGCAACCAAATCCATTTCTTCTCCTCCTTCAGCCATTGTGGGTTGACAAAACAGCTATTAAATCAACACAACTATATTTTTGCTCGTGCAGCTCGCTACAGATGAAGATTGCTAGCTGTGGCTAGTACGCTCTCTGACTATCCAATCAAAGGGTGTGAATACGTTGTGAATGACGTTACCGTACGCCTGCTAGAGGGCCTTGGTGTCGCCAACTCAAAATCTGATTGGTTGAAGCAACAGTTTGATCTACACTTATTTTATGCTACAGGGCCCACAGAACTGATTGTGAAGGCCTCCAGGCAGATTTCTTTGACCCTGGCAACAAATGATGGCTGAAATGTGATTGGTTAAATGCTTTAATATGAAAATACACGTCTGGAAGCAGCGCAACCAGGGGAAAAGCTATGAAAGGAAGCGGACAGACCATTTGGAATTATTAGGTATTCATGGACAAAATATAATTAACATCAGTCTGTGATTCAGATATTTTTTAGGCCAGCAAAGAAGGCCTTGCAGGCCCTGATGGCCCACCACTGATTTAACCACATACTTTGATCAAAACTAGTCAACAATCTAAGAAAGCCTCAGAAAAGCAAAATTGAATAATTTATAATGTTTAACTCTATCAAAAAGATCTAAACGTCTATTAAAAGCCATTTGAAGCTGTTAATCACATTCTTCAAAAAATTGTATTTAAAAGGTGGGACCATTATTTTTATTTGTTTTTTGAGGTTTTAATATCATCCTGCAGCTTCCCATCAGTATTCATTATGTATTCAAATCCATCAAAATGCTATTTTCTTTAGTCCTTCCAAAAACCTCTTCCCACATGACATGATGTAGGTTTCTGCATGAAGACGTTGCTGTATAATCTGTATACATCTGTATATATCTGTATCTTACACTGATCTAAAGCGCAAGTAGAAAGCGTGAGGCGCAGTGGATTTAATTTATTCAAGGTGTGTCCAAATCCACTTTTGCCATCTCTCCCCCAGGGGCACGAGTGAGATTTTGCCCTGCCCCGCCCCCCTGCGCCACCAGTGCAAAGTGGGATACACCTATCAGGTGTGCCCAAGTGCCCTCATTAATTCACAGGCGAGTTTAGGCCAGACGTGCAATAAACCAATCAGAAAGTCAGCTCTCAGGCAGGTGCACCAGTAGCACAAGTGGTGGCAGCATGATGGCGGATTTACCAGGAGGAAACAAAGAGAAAACATGTTCATGGAGGCAAAAAGATCTCCTGGTCCAAGAAGTGAAAGCGCGAGAGCACAATATATGGAGACAGGAGGACGTTTCCGAAGCAGCTTCATGTGTAAATACTTTATTTTACATGAACACTTGCAAAAAAACAATACAATAAATGAACAGCAATGAACCCAAAACAGAAGCCCTTAATGTACTTTGTGCCTTGCTTTGTACTTTGACACACAAACAGAAACAGATAAACACTCAGTCACTGACAAACAAATGATGCATGGAAACTCACTTGTTGTGGTTGGGTGCCTTCAAAATAAGGTGTGAATACAAAGAGGCTTTTCTGCCTTTCTCACTCTCTGCTTTAGCCTCGTTTTTTTTTTTTTTTTAATGCAAGTGTATATTTTTTATGATTATTGTAAATATCATAGCAACTCTGTGGGTGAGCGGGCTACAATCGGTGGACTGGGCTTTCTGTGGGTGTCTTCTACCTGTCTCCATACAGCTAATCAAGTGATGCAGGGCAAGTGCGCAGTGTGCCAGAGCAAAGCAGCGTGGATGACACTGGTGTGCACAGCAGAGACCTGAACTGAGAAGAAGCTCCAGCCTACGGCCCCGGTCCAAAAGAGTGCAACTGTTGGGAGGACAAGTGGCATCCACAGGAGTCACGTGTGAGACATTGAGGGAGGCAGAGGGAGACACACACGCTGCACCCACAGGCTGCGGGCAGCGGAGGGGTGAATGTGAGTTGACCCCTCCTTCAGTTAAGTCTCACTTACTTAATCTACCTTTTGAACTGTTGGATGTGAGGAGCAATGCTGGTCATTATAGTGAGCCAAAGATACAAAAACTGACAGTAGCTATAAGCTGAATGGGGGAGAATCTTTTGAATTATTTCCATCTGCTTTTGTTTGCTCCTTTGATTTATTTGCATGTATATTTTGTTGTGTTTGCAGTGTTGAATGACTCATTTTGGCGCCTCCTATTAGTTATAGTTCCATCTTTTTCTATAAACTCTTGATGTACTGAGGGATCGATAAATCTGCTGATTTATGTCATCCTCTGATTCCGCTAGTTGAAGATGCCGCTGGACGGTGTGGGACTGGAGACTGGCGTGGGCTGCAGCATGGAGCTGGGATTGGACTGTTTTTACCTGGGCTAGGCCCTGCATGGACCCTTTTCAACACAGAGACTGGGACTTGTTGATATTTTATTCTTCCTAAGGGACTGGGACTCTTTTTTACTTGTTTTATAAAATCTGCTTTTAACTTGTGTTTTAGTGAAATAAATTATTTTATGGTTCACTTTAACAGTTGTTGTCTGCATGCTGTTTTGGGTCGGTAATCCCCAGTAGCAATTGTTGAAATTCCCCTTTACAGTAAGTCACACTCCATACCCGTGACACTATGTCATTTTTCTATTGCACTTATCTGCAGTTTGGTCCCTTTGACTGGTAGTTGTCAGTGGAGGGAGGTGCTAATCATCCAGTGGTCCAATCACTCCAGTGCTCAGGTGGACGAGCATGAGAAAGAGAGCATGTGAATATGATCAAAAAGTGATGAACTTATACAAACTTTCTTTCCTCATGCCTCATGTTACTCTACAATTCTGTAGTTTAACACTGCAGACTGGAATCTCCGGTTATGGTGACACACAGCTAGATCGTAAGCTTGCACTGCTTTCCATGCATTGTCTCTACCTCTCTGAAAGCTCATTTCTGCCAAAATTATGAAAAAAAAAAATCCTGTTAGTCATTATGATGAGAAACTTTCTCGCAATAATGACTCAGATAGTTAATATTTTGAGACATTTTGATAAAGTTTCTCACTATTCTGACATGTATCTAAAACTAGTTTGCAAAAATAAAATGAACCTTAACCCTTAAGTTAAATTCATTATTTCTGTGGATTTAAAATAATTGGTCCATTTGTTGGCCTTGCTGCCCTGGAATTTGGGTCTTGTGCCCACAAAGAATTGACAACACGCAAGGCCACCTGGCTGTGCCCCTAAAATGATGAATTTCCTGGCCTGCTGATGAGATACCAGGGGTGAAAGTAAGATAAGATTCTTGCAGGAACTGTGCAACTGTGCAAAGCGCGCTCGCATCATACTAAAGATGTTAATAAAGCCTGCTCTTTTCTGACTTTGATTCTTAAATCCTGTGCACATCCTTGAGTGCATAATGTAAGATGTCAGACACATAATGTAATATATGGCAAAACATTTATTTTCAGGTAAAGTGCAGGTAAAGTACTTCTTTAGGGCATGGGTGAAAGTTGCCTTTCCGAGGCGTTCCGGTGCGTTCCGGTAGAAGAGGTCTGTATATTTCTTACCGGCACGGCGTTCCGGTGCTTTCTGGCTTACTTTCACCTCTGTGAGATACTGAGGAGAATGGTAGTAGAGAATTGTTTCTGTTAAGGTGTGTCCTTGTTAAAAATGTAAGGAAGACAATCTGTGGGTGGTGAGATTTCTATTGGCTATTTGATGTGACTATTTGTGCAGTGATGGACTCGCAGCCTGCCCAAAAGATGGTGAATGAACCAATAAAGTTACATTAAAATTAGGGCTGTCAAGTTAACGCGTTAATGCATGAGATTAATCTGGAAACAATAACGCCTTAAAAAATTTTACGCATGATTAATCGCGTCACGTGACTTCGGTAGAGTCTGTCTGTGTATACAGTCTGTGGTCTGTGTCACCACTGGAGTTGTCACCTGTCCGCTGAAACACGGAATCGTCCTGTATTTGAGGATTAAATAGCGCGTCCCGTTTTGATTCAGTGCGGGACGGGGTTTGTCTCGTATTTCCGTCTTGAGTGCAGCTTCATCCCACCCGCTGCCCGGTGAAGAGCCGTCCGACTCTGCCCGTGATCGGGTAAAACTCCCTGCAATCGGTGGTGTGATCACACACGAGAGTGGAAAACACTGTTAAACTCTTGGTTTGACAGTGTCAGTGACAGTGACAATCAGACTAGTTGTAACTCCGCGAGTGTTTCCTATGATGGACGGTGGCCTGTCAGATGTACAGCAGCTTCAGGGGGACAATATTCTCCAGTCACAACGAAGTGACCATAGACTGTATGGATGTGACTTGTTTATGAAAGTTGAGGTGTGCAGATGTAGACATAGGCATTTAATTAATACACTAATCAAAATATAGTGCTTATGTGAAAAAATACAACAACAACACACTATGATGTGTTACTATTTTTCACCAATCTGTAAAATTGCATCCTTAAATTGTAATGGATTAACTGTATTGCATCCTTCAATACTATATAAGAAAGAATAGAAGAAAATACAAGTAATATTAGTATAACATGTACTTTAACTGCGATTAATCGCGATTAATCACAGAGTAGTATTGCGATTAATCAAGTTAAATTTTTTAATCATTTGACAGCCCTAATTAAAATTAAAACTAATTAGCTAATATGAGGATTGTATATTTTAAAATCACTGATTCGTTGGGCTGCAGATGCCCTTTGTTGCATCTTTAAAAACACAGTATATGGACATATGTACTTGAATTAGCACACAAACCAGCAAGAACTAAAATTAGCCTGCTGAAACCTCTCGTCGCTCTTCCCTCGCTACATATCCTGTTTGAATCTCATAGTCAGGTCTGTTCTGAGTAAACAGCCTTGATGGTTGGTCAAAGTGAGGAGAAACGGCCTGTGTCAGTCAGTGTAGCTGTTGCATGTGGCTTTGCTTGTTGTCTCGACAGATGTGCAAAAGGACTTTACAAAGTGCTTTGAGACCAGAAAGATGGAGTGAATTCATTTGAGTATTATTTTATTCTGAAATATTTGTCATTAATACAAAAACATCATAATTTTTGCAGGGTGTTGAAACAAAGCAAATGAACCATGTGGCACTGGTTTTCACCGCAAGAAAAGTGAAGTCTCTCAAGTCTCTATAAAGGGACTCAACTTACAGTTAGAGTACTCACATGTAATAGTTTTTGTATTTTTTAATCCAAACTGACACCCAATAGTGTAATAAAGTAGTTGACTATCTGTCAGCAGGCCCTATCTTACACCCGGTGCAAAGCGGTTGGACTGCTGGCGCAGGTAGCTTCGCCATCTTACACTGGCACAGTTGCCATTTTTGCCACTTCTACAAGACAGCAAATGAACTTGCAGCAGCAGGTCTGTGCTGGTGGGAGGGCTAAAAATGAGAGCAAAACAAAGACATGGCCAGGCACATTTGTTATCTTGTGCTCTTGTGCAGAGTAAAAACCACTTGCGCCTTAGACCAGCTAAAACCTGATCGAAGCTTAAAGTTTGTGGTGCAATAGGTCTGAATGCACAAGAAGCACTGACTTAAGCACACACACACGTCTCCACAACCACAAAACACCTTAATTTATGTAAAGTCTTCACCCCACACATTAGTGTGGATTAGTAAAGTGATATTCGAACATATTATCTATCAGCAATGAAGTGTAAATATTGCAGTTAAAAGCTTGCAGGTGTGTGTGTCTCGCACTTGGCTGAGGAGCACACACACATCTCCACAATCACAAAACACCTTCTATTTATGTTAAAACAGCTGTGTGCATACGTGTCTTTAAAGTTAATCTCAGTAATAAGGAAAGGGGGATTATTATCATAGTTATAAGGCCTGGTCAGTCTCAACAGATCTGCAAAGTGCGCATGAGACGGGATCACAGCTGTCATTGTTTTTAACAGATGAGTCAGAGGACAGCTGGAGCAGCTGGAGTGTTTGTGTCTGTGTCTTTATTGGAATCCAGAAAAAAACAAGGATTAAACAATTATGATCTATAACATTCAAAATGAACAAGACATTATATCTGACCATGAGACCAGCCTGACCCGGGGTGAAAAATGTTTGTGTGTGCTTCTGTCAGAGCCTGATGCTGGTTGGATATAGCTGTGTGTAAATTTGAGTCCGTTCACCTCTCATCTTGACCATACCATCTCTCCCCCACTCTTCGCTCCTCTCCCCAACTCAGCCAGCGGAGCTGCATGATTATGATAATAATGAATTATAAATGTAGCGCCCTGCTATAAATGATATGTTATTCCATGTGTTTGGGGTTACAAATATTGAGTATATTTTTGCAATATTGCCTGTTAAATTAGTTCTATGGTGAAATAAGCTTGAATTAATACAGAGAAAATAAGTGCACTTCATTTGGGAAAGGTACTAAAATGTCCCATGCTCTTCATGGTCAGTGAATGTCTCATGACGTTTCTTTTGTTTATTTGAGTAACCAGGTATCAATCTGTCATTAGCCAATCCATGCCTGTCTGGGATGAGTGTCAACTACCTACCGGATTCTGAAGGGGAGGGGACTAAAAAAAGAGAGGAGACGAGGCTCGGGCTAGTAACGGGATGAGACAAGAAAAAGAGCAACAACACCATGGAAGTAGTTGTAAGCTTTTTGAAACTGTAAAAAGTTAGTGTTGTTACTAAAACCTTAAACCGGAGAGTCTGTTTGTGTGTTACCGGTATCAAGTGTGCAAGTGAGCCGAGTTCAGAGCTGTTTCAACCGGGAATTGTACTGAGTGTCCGAGACGCCATTATCGTTGTGTATCGAGCTAGAGTTAGCCTCGTCCCCGCTAGCTGCAAGGAGACCGCGTGTGTGTGAAGGAGAAATATTTTGTGCCGAGTTTCCTGAGTGAGTATGAGCATTATTTGAACTGGTAACAATATGAAAATGTATGAGAACGAACAGTGAGTTTATTAGTGTTTTGAATTCCTGCTTAGTGTATCTATGGACCTACATATCTACGACCGACATGCCTGCCAGTACGCCTGCCGCTGGTCTGCTGCTGGTGTAGAGGGTGCTCAGGATCCACGCTGTCGCCAGGGAATCTGCTGCTGCACGAGGACGTGTCAGCAGGACCACTGTTCTTCATCTCCACTCATCTTACTCATCTGAACCGAGGGTTTGACGAAACCGTGGTTATTCGTGAGTACTGAGGAACACTTTCACAAGGATACACGAGCTCCAACTCAATATGCGCGCCAACGATATGGTACCATGACTATCTTACCAAACCCCGGGTATTCTATTTTATTTTATTTTATTTTATTTTATGAACTCAAAGGGTCACCAGGTCAAAGTAAAGGGTGATTGCCTATGGTTTATTTCTGTGCAATAAACATTCCTTCCTGTTGCAATGTGTATTTGCAGTCACAAATGTTTATTTGAGTGTGGTGTTAGTAGGGCTATAGTGTGTTAAAGGTACACGCATGGGAGTATTTAAGTTCACAATAACAATATAGCTATAAAATAAGCTAACCAGGCCTCTCTGCACCCTAGTCAGAGTCATATGCTCTAAGTCTAAGTAAACACATTAAAGGTTAATATTTTTGTGGACTCCCTCCAATTCAGCTCCCATGCTCGAGGTGTCATCAGGTATAAGGGGTTTACCATGACAATGCTGTACTAAAATAGAGTTGGTTGGGAGGGCTACATAAAATACAACATAATTTCAAGGTGCTTCAGTGTAAAACATAAGCAGTTTCATATCTGCATGACTTTTACAGTTCATGTATTGTATTACATTTTGCAAGTGTTGTAAAATAAACTATTTACACGCTTCTGGTGTGCCTGATTCTTAAAAGTGATAAGAGACAACTTTCTGATTGGTTAATTGCATGTTTGGCCTAAACTTGCCCATAAATTAATAAAGGCACTTGGGCGCACCCGATAGGTGTATTCTGCTGTGAATACAGCAAATACAGCTATCTGATTATAAATGGGTCTGTGAGACCTATGACATACTGAAGGGGAAAAAAAACAACAACAAAAAAACGCTAACATTAGCATATGGCTAATGTTAGCTATGATAATAGCATTAGTAACTGATTGCTATTACACACACTGGTTACCTATTAATTAATTGTAAGTTAATGCTTATTACTGCATTACTAATGTTAATTAATGGACCCTTCATGTAAAGTGTTACCCAATCTTCATATATATATACATGTAGAAAACTTTAAGGACGAAAACTGTGGTTATAAAAGTAGTTCACCTTTAATTCTTAGAAATGCTCCTTTAACAAGTGTCATGTTAAGTCGATATACTTTCATCTAGTAGTAAATTCCACTATCGGTTCGCTGTGTTTGACTAATATGCAGAAGAAATGTTCCAGGCCCTTGTTCTGCTGTAATGCGAGGAGTCATCTTAACACCATCATAATCAAAATCAAATGTTCCACCCAGGAATTCAGGAAAGTTTCCAGAAACAAGCCGAATCCAATAAAAGGTTACTGCGAGCTCAGATGTCTGGCGGGGACAATTCAAAGTCACATCATGTCCAACATCAACAGTCTTCGTCTCAAAGATCGAATCATCTGTGCATCCTAGAGATCACATTAAATAGAGAAGTGATTAACAACAGATAGATTCATAATGCAGTGTGTTAAACTGATGCAAGAAGACAACATAAAATAAATGAAATAAATGAAACAAATAAAATATTTGATAAAAAGCTTATTTCATATACTTACGCCCCACTCTGAGAATCAGCAGTAAATAAAATATGAACAGCATTTTCTTGTTAATCCTCTTGAGACTGCAGTTAAATTAGATCATATTAGAGGATGATTCACCTTAATGTAATCATTTAAAGTGGGAGGGAACAATAACAGAGCAATCTGATTGGTCTCTTATTATGCTGGCATTTCACTGCACCACAAGAGTGGAAATAATATGAACCCTCTTTCCAGCCTAAGCACATGAAACAACACCGACAGCAAGCTTTTGTTGCGGGTTTCTATAACTGACACTGAGAGTTAAAAAAAAGAGTGTGCTCTTTATGTGAACTACAGTAATCTAAACAATCTCATTCCCAACACTTTTCTTTATATTTTCACAATATTTGGACAGACTTTTCAGCTAATACTAATATGGTCAAGCTATTTTGGATGCACACACAAACATCACCCTGTATTACATGATATTTTACCTTGTGGGGGTCCTTTATAAACAGAAATTTTAATTTAGACTAGCTGACAGTCTAAGAAAATTCTCGTGGTTGAAGAAGCAGCATGTAAAATATGGCCACCTGTGAAAGTAACCCTCCCCCCAAAAAAACAGGGGGCAGTGTATCACCAGAGTTTTCATGGTTTGGATTTTTTGTTGGTCATTTCCTGTTTTATTTTGTAGTCCTGGTTCTCCCTTATGTGTCTTGTCTTCACTTCCTGTCTTTGTCCTTCCATTTGATTGTCATTTGTTTCACCTGTTTGTCTACCTGTGTCTCATTAGTTTTGTCTATTTAGTCCATGTGTTTCTCTGTGCCTGCATCAGTTCGTTGTTGTCCGTTGTGTTAAGTTCCTGTCTCCTGACTCCTGTCTGTGTTCCCTCCTTGTTTTTGGACTTTTACCTTGTTTTGGATCCTGTCAGCCTTTGTTTTGTGTTTTGGACTTTCTCATCATTCATATAACCCTGAGTTTCAGTTACTTTTTGTTTATCATTAAATCCCTGTTGAACTCTGCCTCCTCTGTTTCAGTCTGCTTTTTGGGTCCACCTTTTGTTCTCTCTAGTTTACTTAGCACACTTAACAGTATGAACTGACCACCATGGACCCCACAGACTTGTCACTTTTGGAGGAGCTGAAGAAGGCATGTTCTGAATTTGTGCAACTGCACTCGGCCACTGAAGGCTGCACTGATTTAAAGCACAGACTATTTTGAAAAATTTTGAACATTCCTTAAATAACTTAGAACTTGGCAGCGATTACAGACCTGAAGAGAAACTTGTAGGCCTATATTGATTCCCCAAGCAACCCTGATTCTAAGCTTTGCATGGACTCCTCAAGCCACCAGCCACCTACTCGGCCTGCTAGCCTTCTCCCAGTTCTAGCACCTGAGTTGGTTAGTCATCAGCCTGCTCCTCCTCCTGCCAGCTACGGATTCCACTAGCCATCGACCTACAGGCCTCTTATTTTGAAGCCTGGCCTTCTCTGCCAGCCAGTTCACTGCCTGCTCCTGCCCCTGAGTCATTGTCTGACAAGCTCCCCAGACGCAAGCGTGGCTGTTGCAGATGTCATGCCTCTCAGCTGCCCAGTGTCCCAGACCCTCAGCTGCCCAGCGTCCCAGAGCCTCAGTTGCTGAGCGCCACAGAGGTTTCGCTGCCCAGCACCATGGAGGTTTCGCTGCCCAGCAACCCAGCCTTCATTTCTCCTGTTCTGGTGGGGCCACCGCCACCATCTCCTGTTCTGGCAGGGCTGCAGCCATTTCCTGTCCTGGTGGGGCTGCTGCCACCATCTCCTGCCCTGGCTGGGCCGCAGCCATCTCCTGTCTCAGCTGGGCTGCAGCCATCTCCTGTCCTAGTGGGGCTGCCGCCACCATCTCCTATCCCAGTGGGGTCGCCTCAGCTATTGCCTGTTCCAGCTGGGCCACCGCCACCATCTACTGTCCTGGCTGGGCTGCAGCTATCTCCTGTTCTGGCTGGGCCACCGCTGCCATCTCCTGTCTTGGTGGGGCTACCGCTGCCATCTCCTGTCCCAGCGGGGCTGCCGCCACCGCCAATTCCTGTCCTGGTGGGGCTGCCACCACCGCCACCTCCTGCCCCAGCTGGGCTAATGCCACCGGAGCCAACTCCAGTCCCGGCTGGGCCGTTGATGCTGCAGCCTTCTCCAGTACCGGCTGACCGTCGCTGCTGCAGCTTCCTCCAGTACCAGTTGGGCCGTCGCTGCCACAGCTTTCTCCTGCCCCGGCTGGGCCGCAATCACCTCCTGCCCATTCTGAGCTGCAGCTACCTCCAGTCTCCCTGGCGTCACTGGCTCTCCTGTTGGTTGCTTAGTCGCCTCAGTGCTGGCCTCCAGAGGGGTCCCGCCTTCATCTTCACTGTCGTCGCTAGTCTCCAGTGGGGTCCCGTCTTCGTCTTCGCCACCCTTGCTGGCCTCCAGAGGGGTTACACCTTCGTCTTTGCCACTGTCACTGCCCTCCGGAGGGGTTCCGTCTTCGTCTTCATCAGCCACTGGAGGGGTTCCATCCTTGCCTTTGGTTTCCTGCTCATCTGCTAGAGGGGTCCCACCTTCGTCTTCACCAGTGCCACCAGCCGCCAGAGGGTCCCACCTTCATCTTCGCCAGCGCCGCCGGCCACCAGAGGGGTCCCACCTTCGTCTTCATCAGCGCCGCTGGCCGCCAGAGGGGTCCCACTTTTGTCTTCGCCAGCGCTGCCGGCCACCAGAGGGGTCCCACCTTCGTCTTTGCCAGCACCGCTGGCCACCAGAAGGTTCCCACTGCCTTTGTTTTCTCTGCTAGCCAGCAGAGGGATCTCATCTTTGCCTTCATCAACAGCCTCCAGGTCGCCCCCCAGATCTGCTTTGTTCTCCGGGGTTGACCCTGGGCCGCCTGAGGTTTCTAAATCTACTTTTGCCCTGCCCCCTGGATGTCCACCTGAGGTCTCCAGCTTCACCTTTGCCCTGCCCTCAGGATGTCTGTCTGAGGTCTCCGCTTTGACTCTGCTCTGCCCTCAGGCCATCTGCCTGAGGTTCTCACCCAGCCCCTGTCCGGTCCCCGGGTCAATGGACTTATGGTTCTACTCTTCCTTGTCGCCAGGCTGTGTGCCTGAAAATTGTGACTCTTTTTGACTCTTTATTTTTCGTTGACTCTCAGCTGCATTCTGTTATTTTTGTACCAGATAGTTTATTAAAATTTTATTTTTGTCCTTTCGCTCTTTCTACATGCTGATGGAAATGCTATGGCCGCTGCATTAATACCTATCCATAAAAGGATATTCCACTTTACATGATAACCCACTCAGTATGTACTCACCCCTATGCGATGTGATGATGGGTAAAGATCTTCAGTTCACAAAACAATCCTGGAGTTTCAGCAGAAAACAGGGTAGCAGCCAAATCCAGTACATTGGCAGTGAATGGTGACCACTGATAAAATGTAAAAAAAAAAAAAAACACAAAACAAACACAAAATGTTTCCATCCTGCTCGTGTGGTGTAATCCAAGTGTCCGTGAGCCGCAACATTAAAATTTAACCGCAAAAGATGCCATTTACGCCATGTTTTTAGCCGACATGTCAACTGTAGCATGTAGCCGGTAGGATGTAAACATGGCTTCGATCTTGCGATATTTTCACACGTGCGTCCATTAAGAGATATACGAAGTCTCGCGAGATTGAGACTTCATAAGCAATCTTTATCTGCTCTCAAGCGCATAAAAAGCTATTCGCATAATACAAGCGGACCAGGCACTACTGGAACCAGCCAGCCATGGAACCAGCAAACAGTAATTCTGAATATGAAGTAAAAGGACATGGTTTCTATGCTCCTGTGCATAATGGATGTTTGGAGGCATACCAAAAGTTCAGAAGGGAGAGGCAGCTCATTCTATGGCTCAGAAAAAAACTTTTGTCCAAGCCCTAGCAAAAGAACTCAACCCAAGTGGATAGACTACCTAACACCCCTAATCCTTAGCTGGCCTCTCAGTCTGTTCACTTCCAGCCTTCCTGTCCTGTGCTAGCTCCACCTCTTATGTTGGCTAGCCACTGACCTGCTGCCAACAGTCAGCATCCTCTGCACTCCCTGCCTCAGCCTCAGGTTCCCAGCTATTTGCACATTGTGTGTCAATTACACACAACAGGAAAAAATGTATACAGCAGTGGCGTAACGAGTCAGCATCAGGCCCTAATGCAAGATTATCAAACCAGGCCCTGCCCATCACAATCAGACATAATATGACGTAATGTCAGTGAATAAAAGAAGTGAAAGCATGTAGCTTTAAAATGACGAACAATATCTATCTATCTATCTATATATATATATATATATATTATATATATATATATATATATATACATATATATATACACATATATATATACATACATATATATATTTAGATGGTCATTGGAGTCTCGTGCACACTAGTTCGTCGCAGGCCCTAATGCAACTGCATTGCCTGCATATATGGTAATTCTGCCCCTCGTATACAGTATACATGATTTATTTGACTTTTGTTTTTGACATTTTTAATTTGTGCAAATTCTACTGCAACACAGAACTTGTAGCTTTTGTGTGTGTGCGTTTGTGTGTTAAATGCTTGCATTGTAAAGTCTTAATAGCAAAGAAAATTGGATTTAAATGTGGTAAGTTTTTTAAAAACATGTTGCCAGAAATTAAAAAGATATTCAGTCAGTCTTGCTTTCTTATTAGGGGCCGGGCAGCCTAAGCTGCCAGGACCCTATTGTAATCCTGCATGTTCTTCTTCTTTCTTCTTTCTTTCTTTCTTTCTTTCTTTCTTCTTCCGAGGAAATCCTACTTCCCATGCACGAAAAATGACCAAACTTTGCACAAAGGTCCAGTCCCATGTCAGATTGCCTCAGCTGCAAAAACAGGCCAATAGTCCTGATGGTGGCGCTACAGCAAGCCTCTAAAGTTCAAAATTTTGAAAATTCATAATAAATCAACCATATGTGCTACAGATTTACAACTTTCACCACAATGTAGCCCCGATACTGAAGAAACTTTTGTACATTTAAACCTATTGCAAATTATGAAGTCCATCACTCTGTTTTTTTCAAAAACTGTAAAACTTATTAAACCTATCTCCTCCCACAATTTTTGCTCAATTGGCACCAAACTTGCTACAGAGCATCTTCAGACTGTCCTACACAAACGATCCACACAGATTTTTGATTTATGGAAAATTGAGCCTACAGTGCATCAAAATGTTTGACTGTAAACGGTATTATAAACATACTTGCAAATTCTTGCTAAATACATTTTCAATGTTCATGAAAAAAAAATGACAAAATTTTGGAGTCATGGTAGATGATGTTTGGAAAATAACAGAATTTTATCTCAAAAACTGAATTTTTTACAGCATTTTGAATTTCACTCTCATGTGAACAATTGGAGTCAATGCAAAAATGGCATTTTTAAACATCAGTTTTTCACTTTTGGAGCCAACAAATCATTGTTAAAAACTAATGACCAACATCTCCATGCTGTCTAGATGCAATTTGTGTATTTTGGGATTTTTGTCTCAATAACTGAATTTTTGACAGCCATTTGAAATCTGCCTTTACATGCTAACAGCTGCTGTCTTGCACACAGGTGATTGGCTTAGTCAATTTGTGAAGCTACAAGTGGTGTTTCCATTTGCCAATTAGCTCAGTGAGATAGAGGATGGTTCTTGGTGTTGAAGGTTGTGAGTTCAAGCCTCAGCTTGTACAACATTTCCATATGAGAAATCTACCCAAACTTTTTCACAAAGGTCCAGTCCCATGCCAGATGTCCTCAACTGGAAACACAAGACAATAGTCCTGATGGTGGCGCTACAGCAAGCCTCTAAATTTCAAAACTTTGAAAATTCACAACAAATCAACCATATGTGCTACAGCTTTGGAACTTTCACTTTGAAATGTGCTTTTCCATGGCATGGATGGCTGCTGCCTGGCACCCTGATCCTTGGCTTAGTCAATTTGTGAAGCCACACATGAACTGTCACTTGCCAATTAGCTCAGTGAGATAAAAGACGGACTTCAGTGTCAGAAGTCGTGAGTTTGAGCCTCAGCTAAGGCAGGACGGACTTTCAAATGTGAAAGCCTTATGTTCAGGTATCATGCTATGTGGATTAGAGACTGCTAAGATTTAAATAATTATGATTCAGGGAGTTTTGGGAAGAGACAAATACTCTTTATCAACACGTTTCCCTGTTATCCCTTGTCTCTTTTCCCTGTTTATTTGGCTTAGCTATCAGTCAATATGCAGAGTCTCTTGTGCCAGAAATTGTGAGTTCAAGCCTCAACTGATGTAAAATGCACATTAGAATGCCACCTTTTTTTTTCATCTTCCTACACTCTGCTTGTTGCTCAGAATTGCCTAATTTTGCCTAAAATTCTAGTTGCATCCTGTAATGTTTGTAAAATAAACAAATGATGGCTAACAGATTAAAATAAATAAATTAAGTTGTTTATTAAATTCAGTTATAGATTTGGTAGCTTTTTTTTTACTATATAAATTTATCTTTTAAGGAAAGAAGCAACACAAATTATTTGTGCATTGCATTGATACATGTAGGAGAAATTAAAAGAAACAAAGCAGAAACTTTCCTCAACCTTCCTTCTATTTCAAGTTGAATCATTCAAAAGGCCTGTTTGAGTGGTAGCATGATTAATCTGTTTAGCAAAAAAAATCACAAATATGAAGCAAGAACTAATATATATAAGAATTCTATATGACAAAAGTCTTTATTTATAGAGGCCATATCAAAATCCATGTAACAAAGTGTGTCACACAAAACGAAAGTTGTAAAATCATCAGGTTTTGACAAAAAAAGAGATAAAAACAATTGAGTGTATGAAATCCAATACAGTGTAAAAGGAGAGAAAAGGAAAATAGAAACATTTTTAAGAAATAAAAGACAGTTCAAAAACAATTAAAATTCAGTTCAAATCAGGAAAGATTCTGATAAAAGTATGTTTTAATACGGGACTTAAAGGAGATTAATGACTCGACCAACCTGAAGAAGCTAAAACAGAAGTGCATCTTCACATTCTTAGGTTGATCATGATGATATGAAGGCATACAAAATGGTCTCTGTGTCTGTAAAGGTTAATTTTTTTTTTAAATGAACTGATATTAACCAGTATATTTCCATGTGTGCTGAACAAAGAATTAGATTATCTTTGAACGGCAACATCAGAGTAGGTCGTCTCTCCCTTTGCTGTTTTTACATTTCTTCTCTCTGCTTTGCCAGCGTTCCTCTTGTTGAAGGTTGGTGCAGAATAAACCAACAAGTTCTCCTCTCTCTGAGTAAATATACAGAGAAATGTTATGAGACAACAGATTAACATCTGCCAACAACTTTTCTTTTGTTATCTTTTCTTTATATATCTTACCTGCTGACTTTGCTGATCACCACTGACTGTTGCATCATTTGTTTCCAGAGCATCAGCAGCTGTTTTACAAAATCAAAAATTAAGACTTAAGATAAAAGATGATGTAAGTTAATTTATAAAAATCAGTAATATTTGTATAATTATTGGATATAGGGTTATATGAATAAATGAATTTGCACTGTAAAAAAGTTTCAAGACAACTGTCTTCACTAATTTTTTCAGTTTTGAATCAAAGTCAAACTCAAACCTTTGAAATAAACTAAAAACAAATTTTGTTGACCAATAATCTTGGGTTGAGATACTTTTCCTCTTAGAAAAATGTCAATCTTTGAATTTTTAACAAATATATAAATAAATAATTTGCACTTCAAAAATTGTTGAGTAAACCCATTAAGATGAAAGTGAATAATAGTAAATATATTTAATAATTTAAATTGCAACCATTTATTTCCAAGCACCCAAATAAAGGCTAACAAATTAAACTTAAAACAAATATGGCATGTTTTGGGTTTCCTAAAACTCAAATATTCAAGTTTATCTCAAAAGGAAAAGTAATCTCAATTATATTTTTATTTCAAATTGGTTTTACTTTATTTCAAAACTTATTTCAAAAGTTTGAGTTTAAATTAAACTCAAAAAACTTGTTGCCTTGAAATTCTGAGTTTTCTCAACTTCTTTTTCTTTTGTTTGTTAGATTCATGTATGTATGAGAAGTTTCTGTTACCGTTGCAACAACCACAAGATTTTTTCTTGATGGTATAAATCAGGAGCGTGATAACGATCAGACTCAGAGCAGCACACAACACAAACAGAACTCTGTTGATCATCTGTAAATCCTGAATGTTGAGTTCTGAAACAATATGAAAAGGACCAAATAATGAAAGTTAACACATTTAGACAAGATAAGAAACAAATTCTGATGAATTCAAAATTAATGATTATTATTTATACAAAAACGTTCCAGTGTGTTAAGGTACAGTTACCTTCAATATCCAGTTTTGTTTCCATTTCCAAATATATCTCCCCACATGTGGCCACAGCACAGTAATAAGTCCCGGCATCAGAGGAGCTGCTGTTCTTAGAGAAGCTGTAGACACATTTCTGTGGAGTTTGAGCCTCAGGACTCTTCTCACATTCATCATTACTGTTACCATGAACATAAATGAAACTGAGATGAGAATCATTTGATCCAGCTCTGAACCAGTACACACTGTGATCTCCTGGACAGGCTGTGTTTTCAGACTCAGAGAGGACTAAACACTGCAGAGTCACTGAGTCTCCTGACGGACTGGAGCAGATGGAGGGACTTGATTGATGGCAGTGATGTCAGTTCTTGTTCTAGGAAATACAAAGAGAAAATATAAACCATTACCTGTAACACTTTACAATAATGATCCATTAATTAACAAATGCAGTAATAAGGATTAGGAGGTCAAATGGCTGATTATGGTTAAGTAAAACTTATTCAGCATTAATACCTGGTTAATTATTGTTATGTAATTCTTATTCTGCATCCTCGTGCATTTATGAAGTGTTAACTTAAGCGAAACATGTTTTTAACTTTAGAAAAGATGTCACAAAGCGCATTATTAGGTGGTTAATTAATGCATATTCAGTTTACTCAGGTTAATTGTGGTTAAGTAATGCTTATTTAACATGTACAAATCATATGTAGTGTTTTTGGCTATACATTAATGAACAGCTACATGTAAACCATGAAATATGTCAACCTATCTCAATCTTTACCAAACTGAAGTCATAAATTTGAAGATGGACAAGTAAGTGGACAATTATTACCTTTAAATGAGTATTTATGAAAATTATTTTCTTTTAAAGGGACACTTTACCCCAAAATCAAATCATTTGAAAAATTCTACAGGAATGTCTCAAGAAATCATGACCAGGTTTCTCAACATGATCCACACTCTTTGTTGTGAACAGGTTGATGTAGGAACATTTTTCTATGGTAGATTCTATCTGAATAGTTTCTTTCTACTAGAAAGAAAAAGGTTTCTATGTGAAACTGCTCACAAGGTCTGTGAATTATCTTGAGTAACCAGATCATGATTTTTAGAAGAGACATGGCTTTTAAGTTTTTCAAATGTATGTTTTTGCTGCTTTTAGCACCACAGATCAGTGCCATTTAGTCTCTTTCAAGATTATCCACAACATACTAATATAAGTTAGCATCTTAATTAACATGTAATCCTTAGTAACTGTTAACAATAATGTTAACAAGAGACATTTGTTAAGGTTACTTAATTACTATTATAGTGTTAATTAACTGTTAGTTAATGCTTACTATGGTATTAACTAATGTTAATAACTTCTTCTAAACTATTAAATAATGTATGCAGAATATCATAGCTAACATGAACACCATTAGTAAATGATTGCTATTACACACACTGGTTAACTATTAATTAACTGTTAATGCTTATTACTGCATTACTAATGTTAATTAATGGACCCTTCATGTAAAGTGTTACCTAATCTTCATACATATACATGTAGAAAACTTTAAGGATGTAAAGTGTGGTTATAAAAAGTGTTTACCTTTAATTCTTAGAAATGCTCCTTTCAAGAATGTCATGTTGAGTTGATCTACTTTCATACAGTAGTAAATTCCAGTATCGCTTCGCTGTGTTTTACTAATATGCAGAAGAAATGTTCCAGGCCCTTGTTCTGCTGTAATGCGAGGAGTCATCTTAACACCAGCAAAATCAAAATCAAATGTTCCACCCAGGAATTCAGGAAAGTTTCCAGAAACAAGCCGAATCCAATAAAAGGTTGGTTGCTCCAAAGATGTCTGGCGGGGACAATTCAAAGTCACATCATCTCCAAACATCAACAGTCTTCGTCTCAAAGATCGAATCATCTGTGCATCCTAGAGATCACATTAAATAGAGCAGTGATTAACAACAGAGGTAGATTCATACATGCAGTGTGCTAAACTGATGCAAGAAGACAATATATTTAAAAAATATCTGATAAAAAGCTGTTTTCATATACTTACGCCCCACTCTGAACATCAGCAGTAAATAAAATATGAACAGCATTTTCTTGTTAATCCTCTTGAGACTGCAGTTAAATTAGATCGTATGAGAGGATGATTCACCTTAATGTAATCATTTAAAGTGGGAGGGAACAATAACAGAGCAATCTGATTGGTCTCTATTATGCTGCCATTTCACTGCACTACAAGAGCGGAAATAATATGAACCCTCTTTCCAACCTAAGCACCAACAGCAAGCTTTTGTTGCGGGTTTCTATAACTGACACTGAGAGTAAAAACAAGAGTGTGATCTTTATGTGAACTACAGTAATCTAAACAATCTTATTCCCAACACTTTTCTTTATATTTTCACAATATTTTGAAAATTATTTTACTTTTCAGGTGATACTAATATGGTCAGGCTGTTTAGGACACACAATGATATACAATCAGGACTCTCACTCCAGACCAAGCATCAGTGAGGCAGTAGGGAGCCACAATATTTTCACATCTAACATGGTGGATTAAGGATTTATTTTCAACCAAACCAGAGCTATTGATTGTTGAACAGTGGAGAGACTAACAAAGACTTTTTGGTGAGTTTTATTGTGTTTCTGTTGAGTTTGAAGTGTGTTTAACTAACAAGCTTGTCTTAGTTTGGTAAAATTTGAAGTCAGACAGATTGGAGCTTATTACAGACTGCAGGTTTAAGAATATTTACTTTCTTGACATCTTTGAGGGTTATTTTGTTTTTAGACTATTAAAGCTAAGAGCCTAGGAAAGTTACAATGTTGCCGTTTGTATACATCTCCCAGCTGAGACTATGAGAAGATCAGACTCCTTCTGTGGGAGTTGAGGGGAGGTGAGGGAGGTATTAGTGCTGTAAACTACATTACTGCTTATTGTAACAGCAGAGTAGGAGTTTCTATTTGAAAAACCCAGAAAAGAACAAAGAGGGACTTCATCCTTTAAATACTGCTGAAATGTGTGGCACTTTGCTCTGTGCATTATGAACACTGCACACTATCCTAGAAAACATTAACACTAAAGGTGTTGTCTTTTCAGTCCAGCAGAATTATGATATTGTCTCCTCGGAGCTGATGTTAGCTGCCACACAGTGTGACTAATGTTAGCAGTGCTAGAGTGGTTATATTCCAGTTCATTCTGACACAGCCTACACAGAATCTTATTTTAATTTTCTCTATCAAAATACTGCCAAACTACACTGGCTGTATGAGATGTCCTCTGTCCCACTTTGCTAATAACAATATCCCAGCAATCTGGGCTTTAGCACGGAAGAGTGGAGCTGTAATCTACTGGTGCTGCGGAGGTGACGGTTTGTATAATGCAGTCCAGTACAAAACCACAAACTCTGGCATCAAAAATAACTACTAAAACAGAGTGAGGGTTTCACACCTAACTTCAACATCTTCAGAAGTGTACAAAGGATGAAAATAGATGGACCAGCATGTTGTGGTCTGTGGCCTTCATCAGGGTCAACAGATTGTTGACTACAAACCAAAACCAGTTGGTTTGACAGGAGTGGATGCAAGAAAAGTACCAACTGTATAATATGTTCTTTGTACCCTGCTTTGTACTTCGACACACAAACAAAAACAGATAAACACTCACAGTCACTGACAAAACAAATGATGCATGGAAACTCATGCACTGTTGTGGTTGGGCTCCTTCAAAATAAGGTGTGAATACAAAGAGGCTTTTCTGCCTTTCTCACTCTCTGCTTTAGCCTCAGGAAGTCTGGCCTAACTGCTGTTGTGTCTGTTCCCTCTTCAGTTGCTAGTTTGTCTTAATTTTTATTGTGCTCCTCTGTGTTCTCGTGCACCTTTTGGACACATTCTTTGTGTTTTTACTCCCACAGGATTTTCGTTGTTTCATGGACATTTAGTTTTTCTGTGTTTGACTTTAATTTTCCTTGACTCTGAGCCGCCTTCTGTTATTTTTGTGCTAGTTAGTGTCACAGCTCCATTCTCCCAGTCTCCCTCCTGTCCCTCTGCCTCAGTATTTTTCTCCACTACTCCCTGGGTGCTTTTCATTTAGTTGAATTTTGCCTCCTCGTTCTCCTCTCTCCTTTGTCGACCCGGAAGACGTTTCCCCTCCTCCATGATGAAGGATTTTCCAATTGCTTAAATGCACCTGGAGGAGACGAGGAGCGAGGAGAGAGGAGGCTTCTGGAGGAGCTCAGAGCGAGGATACACCGGTGTATCCTACAGAAGGCTTTTATCAAGAGGAGTGATGTTGATGTGATGTGGACAGTTTCAGCGGCTGTCATCCTGCATCATCAGGACACACGCAGGGAAATCAAATTCTGACAGACAGAAGTTTCTGAAGAACGTTAAGGATTCTGAATGAATATTTTATGTCCTTCGGTGTGATAAAGAGCTCATGAAGAAATAACTGATTATAAGCATTATTATTATTATTATACTGCAAATCGCCGCATGGTCTGAAAAATGACACAAACGGGATGAAAAGTCGTCTGGTACAGCGATGATTCAGAGATTATTACTGTGGAATCACTGTCACACACTTAATGGACTAATCGGGGAAAATACCTGTGGCAGTGTGTTGACTTTGTAGTGTCATATACAGTATCTACAGATAATACAAATAATACATGATGACATGCGATATAATGCGCTGTCCTGTGTTGGCATCGACTGCTATAAGTTAATTTCATTGTAGAGAGTTGTGGCATCACACAAAGCAGCAGTTTGTCTGTTTTTTTTTGGTTTTTTTTTTGGTCTTTTTTGTTGTTTTGTTTTGTTTTTGTTTTTGCTTTTTAATTTCACAATAAAATCGACACACATTCTTACATAGTTGTTGTATTATTGCACAGATAACAATGGTGCAAGTAAATAAATAAGTAAACAAATATCATTGATCTGTAGCCGATATAATTTATAAATTATTAAATGATGATTGAAATCAGCATCAGGGAGAATACTACTATTAATCATCTATTTTAAACAGTTTACAGATCTAATCAAATACTGTCAGGTATTGGAATAGTTAAATAAGTGTTTCTGTTATCAGCTCGTCATCAGTAATTGACGTCGCTTCAGACTGACGCTAAAAGGAGTTGAGGATTTTTCATTTGGGAGTTTCGTCTCCTCCGTCCTTGCGTCTCTTCCTCGCATCCCTCTTTCATGTCCTCGCTGGGTGGAGCTAAGACGCGAGGAGAGGAAGCGAGTGGAGGAGACGAGGAAACCAATTTACCGAATGAAAAGCAGCCCCTGCCTCTGCTCCTCTCTACCTGCCAGCCACTCCCTCCTACCAGCCCTGCTTCACTCACCTGCAAGCTCAGCTGCAGCTCATCTCCAATCAGCCCAGTATATCAGCCTCTCCAGCAGACTCACTCCTTGGCAGATCGTTCTTCAGCATTCATGCAAGGCTTTCCAGCACTCCTTTCCTGCCTGATCTCCTGTTGCTGACCCTGCCTGCCTTTGACCTGCCTGCATTGTCTGTCTCCTGGTAAACTCACCAGCCTTCTGTCCCTGACCACGGGTTCTGCCTCAGCGTCTCTGGTTTCTGTCTGCCTGTGGCTGTATGGTTTTCTCCTGCGACAGCGCTTCAGCGTGAGTGTTTCCAGTTGCTTGCCTGTTGCCTGCTGCAGCTCACTCTGTCTGCTCACCTGGTCCTGACTTCTCTGCCTGGTCGTGACTTCCCTGCTGATCATCTCTTGCCCGCTCTGCTGCTTCATTGGCCTGCTCTTCTGGTTCTGGACTCCTCGCCTCCTGTAAGCCCCTCTGTGTCACTTCTGCCAGCAAGTGAACTGAACTGTTCGGGTCCGAGGACTCGGGTCCTCACCCTCGATCCTGCTTCCGGGTTCAGCGCAACCCATTCCCCGAGCCTGAAACCCAGAGACTGTGTGTGGGCTGTGAGCCCAAAGAACTCAACTCAACTCAAACTTTATTTATAGAGCACATTTAAAACAACCGGGGTTGACTAAAGTGCTGTACAGATTAAAAGCAGCACGGATGATAAAAGTGACCCCTACAATGCAGCAATTACAATAAATAAAATAAATACTAAAAGACATAAACACAGTGCTATAAAATAAATTTAAATTTCCAAGTCCACTTAAACTCGATTAAAAACCAGGGAGAAGATGTGTCTTTAGGGAGAATTTAAAAACCTCAAACGATCCCGCAGAGCGGATGTGCCAGGGCAGGTTGTTCCAGAGCCTAGGGGCCGCTGCCACAAAGGCTCGGTCACCTTTGGTTTTTAGCCTCATTTTTGGGGTGACCAGTAGTTGCTGATTAGAAGATCTCAATGTTTTGGCAGGGGTGTGGATACGGAGGAGCTCAGTCAAGTAGTGGGGGGCTAGGCCATTGAGAGCTTTAAAAGCAAACAATAAAATTTTAAAATCTATTCTAAAAGCAACCAGGAGCCAGTGCAGCGAAGCTAGGACAGGGGATATGTGGTCACGCTTGCGTTTGCCAGCGAGGAGACGGGCAGCTGCATTTTGTACCAGCTGCAGGCGGTACAAGAGTGAATGGTCCAGGCCAAAATACAGTGAGTTCCAGTCGTGTGTTGATGAAAGCATGGATTACAGTCTCAAGATCTTTATGTGGCAGGTACCCTTTTACTTTTCGTTAAAATCCTCAAATGGAAAAAGTTGTTTTTCACAACCGAGCTAACCTGGCGATCAGAACAAGCTGTTACCTGTGCTTCTTCATCCGGCCAAGTTCCTGATTTGCCTGTTTATTAATAAAGGTCACTACCAACTGTCACTGATTTCCAGAGTGCTGCATTTGGGTCCTAAAAACACCCATCAGTTAGTTTATTAGTTTTATTTTTGTCCTTTCACTCCCGTGTCCTGTTTGCATTTTTTGGGTCCACTTTATAGAGAGAATCTGATACTATAAACTAGCCAGTAGTGGGCTATCAGGGCCTTCTCTGTTGGCCCTATCAAAGTCTTTTTTTTCATAATTAGATTGTGTGTCTGAATTCAATTTCAATAAGCTACTATAATATATCCAGAAAGATTTTTTTTGTGAGGCAGAGCTGGGATTTCCCATATATATGAATGCTGTCTGGAGGATATGTTGTAGCCTTTTGTTGAAGCCAGAAGCTGCTGTTTCATTTGACTGACCCTATGATGGCCCAGGTGCCTTGCTTTGTGTCAGCGCTAGCTGCCATTGTCATCATCATCAGAGTTTGTGCCTATGATGTATTCGGACTAAGCTACATGCTAATGGAAATGCTATGGCTGCTGCATTAATACCTATCCTTAATACTGATCCTGTTGCTGAGGTAGGGCGTAGAGAGGTGAATGCACAGTGCCTGTCGGCGTCCTGTCTGCCTGGTATACAAACGGCTAAGCTAATGTTAGCATTGGATTTAGTTTAGCTCTCAAACTGTGATTCACAAATCCTGTAGCCCGATCTGATGTGACATTTTGCCATGCACTGCGTAAACTACCGAGATTGTGGTGTGTTTTTAATGTAGCGTTACAGAACACAGACTTATTAACAGACTCGCAAGATCGTTCACGGGTCTGGGGTTCCCTTCAAGACTCGGCCATTAGTCTCTCCCTCCTCTGTTTATCTCATTTCATTTACATTCATGAATAAAAATAACAGTGAATTGTAGTGATGAGTCTAATATATATGCCTATATATATGTGTATGTGTATATATATATATATATATATATATATATATTTTTTTTTTTTTTTTTTTTTTTTTTTAAGAACCAAACTCATAATGGGGCCTTCACATGACAAGAAATGACAACAAGAACAACTTTTGCTGCTGAGGTCACATGTTTCCTGTCAACTGTGGAGGTTGGAGGTCTGCAGCCAGGCACTCTTGAAGTGTCTTCACTGAATAAGCACTATAAATACTATCCAAGCCCCAGTACAGAAAATGAGTGATGACAAGTGGCAGCTGTAATAATGCAATGTTATATAATGTCGTGCAGCCTAGGACCTGCATTTGTTTAGTGAATGATTGGAGTCTTGTGCACACAGGCCCTAGATGGTCACGGGCCCTAATGAAACTGCATCACCTGCATATATGGTAATTCCACCTTTGATATACAGTATATATGAGGTATTTATTTGCCTTTTGTTTTTTGACATTTTTAATTCAAGCAAATTTTACTGCAACACAGACCTTGTAGCTTTTTTGTGTGTTAAATGCTTTTTGAAGTCTTCTTAACGAAGAAAATTTAGTGCATGAGGGGGAAAAAAGGATTTAAATGTGGTAATTTTTTAAAAACATGCTGCCAAAAATTTAAAATGATATTCAATCAGTCACTCGCTTTCTTATTCTAGTTGCATCTTACAATGTTTGTAAAATAAACAAATGATGACTAACAGCTTAAAGAAAATAAATAAATAAAAGCAAATGACTGGAAAATACATGATTTTTTTTAGTTGTTTATTAAATTAAATTATAGATTCAGTAGCTTTTTTTACTATATAAATTTGTCTTTTAAGGAAGGAAGCAACATACAAATTATTTGTGCATTGCATTGATACATGTAGGAGAAATTAAAAGAAAGAAAGCAGAAACTTTTCCTCAACCCTCTACCCCGAATAAATAGAGGATAAGAGTCTTATATAACAAAAGTCTTTATTTATAGAGGCCTTATCAAGATCCATGTTACAAAATGCTTCACAAAGCAGCAAAATAGAATAAAAGTTTTAAATCATGTTTTGACAGAAAACCAATAAAAAACAATTGGGTGTATGAAATCCAATACAGTGTGAAAGGAGAGAAAATGAAAATAAAAACATTTTTAAGAAATAAGAGAACAAAAACAAAAAATTAAAATTCAGGTCAAATCAGGAAAGGCTCTCTGATAAAAGTATGTTTTAAGACTTGACTTAAAGGAGATTAATGACTCGGCCGACCTGAAGAAGCTAAAACAGAAGCGCATCGATTATGTTTCTTAGTTCTGGTTAAAATCCGGGCAGCTTAGTTTTGTACATTCTGAGGCTGATTAATAGATTTTTTGGTTCAGGCAAGTAAAAAAGCTTCAGATGTGATGAGATGAAGGCATACAAAATGTTCTCTGTGTCTTTAAAAATAAAAAAAAAGTTAAAAGTTTTTCCCTTCTTGATAATCCATACTTCTTTATAAAATAACCAGATGAAAAGTCATACATTGATTGCAAACAGATAAAAAATAATAAAATGAAAATATTGTTAGTGATATCAGATGTGGAATTGATATGAAGCAGTATGTTTCCATGTGTGCTGAACACAGAATTAGATTATCTTTGAACGGCAACATCAGAGTAGATCATCTCTCCCTTTGCTGTTTTTACATTTCTTCTCTCTGCTTTGCCAGCGTTCCTCTTGTTGAAGGTTGGTGCAGAATAAACCAACAAGTTCTCCTCTCTCTGAGTAAATATACAGAGAAATGTTATGAGACAACAGATTAACAACTTTTCTGATGTTATCTTTTCTTTATATATCTTACCTGCTGACTTTGCTGATCACCACTGACTGTTGCATCATTTGTTTCCAGAACAACAGCAGCTGTTGAACAAAATCAAAAATTAAGACTTAAGATAAAAGATGATGTAAGTTAATTTGTAAAAATCAATAATATTTGTATAATTATTGGATATCGGGTGATATGAATAAACTTAATTTGACTCAGTGTAAATCTGGTGATGTTAGCTTTTGTGCTGAAAAAAAGTTGGAAAACTTTCAAGGAAACTGTATAATGTTTGGTTGAGATACTTTAATTTTCTTCATAGGAAAATGAATCTTTGAACAACAAAAAAATATTTCAAAGCCAACCACAAGTATTTCAAAAATTGAGTAACCTCATTAAAACAAAAGTGACTAATAATTAATAATTTAATACTTTTAATTGCAGCCATTTTATTTTCAAGCAGCAGTCTTGTGTTTCTTAAACTCAAAGCTTCGAGTGTATCTAAAGAGGAAAAGTAAATTATCTCAAGACAAAATTAAAGGTTGGCAATTTTTTAGCTTGTTTCAAAACTTAAGTTTTGAATTTGACTTAAAACTCAAAAATTTAGAAAGTAGTTGCCTTGAAATTATATGTTTTCTCAAGGTTTTCTTTTTTTACAGTGTGCAAAATGCTGTTTGTTAGATTCATGTATGTATGAGAAGTTTCTGTTACCGTTGCAACAGCCACAGGATTTGTTCTTGATGGTATAAATCAGGAGCGTGATAACGATCAGACTCAGAGCAGCACACAACACAAACAGAACTCTGTTGATCATCTGTAAATCCTGCATGTTGAGTTCTGAAACAATATGAAAAGGACCAAATAATGAAAGTTAACAGATATTTAGATAAGATGTTACACTGCTTTGTGTGTGCAATGCGTTTTGTGATGCATCTTATTAATGATTTATGTTAAAAGCGTCTGCAGTTACCTTCAATGACCAGTTTTGTTCCATCTCCAAATAATATCTCCCCACATGTGGCCACAGCACAGTAATAAGTCCCGGCATCAGAGGAGCTGATGTTCTTAGAGAAGCTGTAGACACATTTCTGTGGAGTTTGAGCCTCAAGACTCTTCTCACACTCACCACCACTGTTTCCATCAGTATAAATTAAACTGGGATGAGATTCATCTGCTCCGACTCTGAACCAGTACACACTGTGATCTCCTGGACAGGCTGTGTTTTCAGACTCAGAGAGGACTGAACACTGCAGAGTCACTGAGTCTCCTGGACGGACTGGAGCAGATGGAGGGACTTGAATGACGGCAGTGATGTCAGGCTCTGGTCCTGGGAAATACAAAGAG
Organism: Lutjanus argentimaculatus; assembly: GCA_034769285.1. Lineage (NCBI taxonomy): Eukaryota > Metazoa > Chordata > Actinopteri > Lutjaniformes > Lutjanidae > Lutjanus > Lutjanus argentimaculatus. The sequence goes on along the minus strand of JAWZSL010000006.1, from coordinate 11,725,189 downwards.
AAAATAAACAATTAATTAATTAATTTGAATCCTTGTAAAGTTACCGAATTTCTTATAAATTATGGAAACATGGACCATCTTTATATATATGTACATGAAGGAAAATTTGATTATGTAATGTGCTGTTATAAAAAGTGTCTACCTTTAATTCTTAGAAATGCTCCTTTCAAGACTGTCATGTCAAGTTGGTTCACTTTCATACAGTAGTAAATTCCAGTATCACTTCGCTGTGTTTTACGAATCCGCAGAAGAAATGTTCCAGGCCCTTGTTCTGTTGTAATGTGAGCAGTCTTGTTATCACCAGGATAATCAAAAGTAAATGCTCCTCCCAGAAATTCAGGCAAGTTTCCAGAAACAAGCCGGATCCAATACAAAGTTGTTTCATGCACATACTGGCGGGTACAATTCAAAGTCACATCATCTCCAACATCAACAGTCTTCGTCTCAAAGATTGGATCATCTGTGCATCCTAGAGATCACATTAAATAAAGCAGTGATTAACGACAGAGGTAGATTCATACATGCAGTGTGTTAAACTGATGCAAAAAGACAATATATTTAAAAAATATCTGATAAAAAGCTGATTTCAAATACTTACGCCCCACTCTGAACATCAACAGTAAATAAAATACGAACAGCATTTTCTTGTTAATCCTCTTGAGACTGCAGTTAAATTAGATCGTATGAGAGGATGATTGACCTAAATGTAATCGCTCAAAGTGGGAGGGAACAATAACAGAGCAATCTGATTGGTCTCTTATTATGCTGGCATTTCACTGCACTACAAGAGTGGAAATGATATCAACCCTCTTTCCAACCTAAGCACCAACAGCAAGCTTTTGTTGCGGGTTTCTTTAACTGACACTGAGAGTAAAAACAAGAGAGATCTTTATGTGAACTACAGTAATCTAAACAATCTTATTCCCAACACTTTTCTTTGCATTTCATAATATTTGGACAGACTTTTCAGTTAATACTAATATGGTCAAGCTGTTTAGGACACACACACAAACATCACCCTGTATAACATGATATTTTGCCTTGTGGGATCCTACATCAAGTGAATTTCCCTTAAAAGTGGAAGGAAGAAGCGACCACATGATTTTGACACACAGCATTTTTGTGTTGTACATCTTAAGTGTTTTGATGTTTTCACTGTTGTACTGCCATATTTATTGGGGTTGTAATCTGATTTCCAAAGACCCTAACATAGATAGTGGGTGTTTTTTTGTGATTCATGGTCCCTGTCCAACATGATTTACCACTGTTACTGTTCAGTCCATATTAAAACAATTTAACTCAAAATAAAACAGTAAGAAGTAGGGCTGGGTATCATTTAACCACATACTTTGATCAAAACTAGTCAACAATCTAAGAAAGCCTCAGAAAAGCACAATTGAATAATTTATAATGTCAAAAAGATCTAAATGTCTATTAAAAGCCAGTTGAAGCCATTAATCACATTCTTCCAAAACCAAATTATATTTAAAAGGTGGGCCCATTATTAGGGGCCGGGCAGCCTAAGCTGCCAGGACCCTATTGTAATCCTGCATGTTCTTCTTTCTTTCTTTCTTTCTTTCTTTCTTTTCTTTCTTTCTTTCTTTCTTCTTTTTCTTTCTTTCTTTCTTCTTCCGAGGAAATCCTACTTCCCATGCACGAAAAATGACCAAACTTTGCACAAAGGTCCAGTCCCATGTCAGATTGCCTCAGCTGCAAAAACAGGCCAATAGTCCTGATGGTGGCACTACAGCAAGCCTCTACAGTTCAAAATTTTGAAAATTCATAACAAATCAACCATATGTGCTACAGATTTACAACTTTCACTAAAATGTAGCTCCAATACTGAAGAAACTTTTGTACATTTAAACCTATTGCAAATTATGAAGTCCATCACTACTTGTTTTTTTCAAAAACTGTAAAACTTATTAAACCTATCTCCTCCCACAATTTTTGCTCAATTGACACCAAACTTGCTACAGAGCATCTTCAGACTGTCCTACACAAACGATCCACACAGATTTTTGATTTATGGAAAATTGAGCCTACAGTGCATCAAAATGTTTTGACTGTAAACGGTATTATAAACATATACTTGCAAATTCTTGCTAAATAAATTTTCAATGTTCATGAAAAAAAATGACAACATTTTGGAGTCATGGTAGATGATGTTTGGAAAATATCAGAATTTTTATCTCAAAAACTGAATTTTTTACAGCATTTTGAATTTCACTCTCATGCGAACAATTGGAGTCAATGCAAAAATGGCATTTTTAAACATCAGTTTTTTCACTTTTGGAGCCAAAAAATCATTGTTTAAAACTAATGACCAACATCTCCATGCTGTCTAGATGCAATTTGTGTATTTTGGGATTTTTGTCTCAATAACTGAATTTTTGACAGCCATTTGAAATCTGCCTTTACATGCTAACAGCTGCTGTCTTGCACACAGGTGACTGGCTTAGTCAATTTGTGAAGCTACAAGTGGTGTTTCCATTTGCCAATTAGCTCAGTGAGATAGAGGATGGTTCTTGGTGTTGAAGGTTGTGAGTTCAAGCCTCAGCTTGTACAACATTTCCATATGAGAAATCTACCCAAACTTTTCACAAAGGTCCAGTCCCATGCCAGATGTCCTCAACTGGAAACACAAGACAATAGTCCTGATGGTGGCGCTACAGCAAGCCTCTAAATTTCAAAACTTTTTGCTTTTCCATGGCATTGATGGCTGCTGCCTGGCACCCTGATCCTTGGCTTAGTCAATTTGTGAAGCCACACATGAACTGTCACTTGCTAATTAGCTCAGTGAGATAAAAGACGGACTTCAGTGTCAGAAGTTGTGAGTTCGAGCTTCAGCTAAGGCAGGATGGACTTTCAAATGTGAAAGCCTTATGTTCAGGTATCATGCTATGTGGATTAGAGACTACTAAGGTTAAAATAATTATGATTCAGGGAGTTTTGGGAAGAGAAAAATACTCTTTATCAACACGTTTCCCTGTTATCCCTTGTCTCTTTTCCCTGTTTATTTGGCTTAGCTATCAGTTAATGAACAAAAACAACGGCTCTGATCTTAGGACACCTTTTGTAAGCGAGACTGAGGGGTGGTGACAAAATGTTGGTACATGACGAGTTGAAGTGAGTAAGAGTTGCCATACGCGCACCCACACAACTGACACAACACATTTTCTGCCAATGGTTTCACATTGTTCTACTGGTTAACAGCTGGTAGGAGTAACATGCCAAGAAACGTAATAATGCAGGAAGTCCACTGCTAGCTAGCAAATTTGGATGTAAATTGTGCTAAAATGGTGTTTAGGCAAAACTGTGGTCTTTGACAAGAAAAGGCAACAGGAAGCTTTAAACAGAAATTAAAAAACACCCTCTGCAGCTTAAGTGGAGTTAGCTTATAAACTGGAGGCATTTACTAACCAACAACATCTGGGCCCAATGGCTGCACACAGTCACTTTTGTTACTCTGAACAACTGGTGAATTTGCTGTAGGATTTGAGATCGGTCTCATGAAGGTGTTGACCATTCAAAATTACGCTGACTAGCGAGGGTGGTGACATTTAATCAACTAGACAACTAATTGGACACAGAGTCTTTATTTAGAAATGTACATTTAAAACATTGTTGTTACTACTTAGTTAAATAGGAATTTCACTGATGTGTTTGATTTGCGTTCATTTAAAAGAGATGAATCCAGCCATTTGGCACAGTGACACACAAAGACAGAGGAGCCATCTTAAATATTCAAAAGCTTCACATCATCAGTGATGACCCGCCCACACTGCCTGTCAGTCACTTCAGCAGGAAGAGCACAGCTACAGAGATGATGAGGGCTGTTAAACCTCCCATCCTCTGTACTCACTTCACTTGTTTTCAGAGGGCTGCTGAAAGGCAGCAGCAGAGCGACTCTCTCACAGTATCACAGGAACACGTTCACCTGGAGGTGATCAGAGTTTCTGACCTGCATATTTTAATCTGTGGGAAGGAAAACCTTTGAACCTGGGTGAGAAACACAAATAAAATAACCCAGCAATTAACAAGGTGATTAAAATATATACAGTGGTTGACACCAACTATGTAATGCAGTCCAGTACAAAACCACAAACTCTGGCATCAAAAATAACTACTAAAACAGAGTGAGGGTTTCACACCTAACTTCAACAAATTTTAAAGGTCTACAAATAACGAAAATAGATGGACCAGCATGTTGTGGTCTGTGGCCTTCATCAGGGTCAACATATTGTTGACTACAAGCCAAAACCAGTTGGTTTGACAAGTGTGGACACAAGAAAAGCCCTTAATGTACTTGGCGTCCTGCTTTGTACTTTGACACACAAACAAAAACAGATAAACACTCACAATCACGGACAAATAAATGATGCATGGAAACTCATGCACTGTTGTGGTTGAGCGCCTTCGCAATAAGGTGTGAATACACTTTCTCACTGTCTGTTTTAGCCTCAGGAAGTCTGGCCTGACTGCTGTTTTATCTTTTTTAAACAAGAGTATATTTTGTATGATTGTTGTTAATAGGGTTGGCTGCCCACTGGCCATGATACCCCGCCCACACTGTCCCAGCTGATTTTCTTCTCTTTCTCTTTCCCGTGGAAGCAGTGGTCAGAGTGTATGAATGTAATCAGAAGTGTTAATGTGATTCAAACTTTATTTCATCATGAAGCCTCATGTTACAGTTCTGTAGTTTACACTGCAGACTGGAGTCTGTTAATGGTGACAAACGGATAGATTATAAGCTTGTCTCCTCTAACGTATGTATTTTCATTGCACTGCTGTCCATGTGTTGTCTCCATATATGGAGGCTCATTTCTGCAAAAATGATGAAAAAATAAAAACAGAAGATCCTGTACATAATTATCATGAGAAACTTTCTTGAAATAATGATGTAGATAGGATATTTTGAGACATTTTGATAAAGTTTCTCATTATTCTGAGATAGGATCTAAAAATAGTATGCTGTTGTATTTGTTGGCCTTGCTGCCCCCGATGTTTTGGTCTTGTGACCTCAAAAGAATTGACAACACTAAAGACTAAGTGACCTTGCCCCTAAAATGATGAAATTCCAGGTCTGCTGAGGACAATCGCCCAGCTGTCGTTGCTAAACTGGGTGGAAACAATCAGAGTTATAAAAAACCCTCCATTACCTAACCAATCCAAAGTCTTTAGGGCGGCCCTTTATACTGGGGGAGTGACATTATGTTCATATACTGAGGAGAACGGGGGCAAAGAATCATTTCTGGTAAGGCGTGTCCTTGTTAAAAATGTAAGGGTCGTAGGCTTTTTAGCAGCATTTAAAAATCCTCAGACAATCAGGAGGCAGTGAGATCTCTGATTTTCGACACTATTTGTGCTGTGATGGACTTGCAGTCTGTCTAAAAAATGGCGAATGATTCAATAAATTTAGATTAAAATAAAAAACAACACATGAACTAATCTGCAGACTGTATATAGACATTATTTGTATCTTGAATGATCACACTAAACCAGCAAGAACTAAAATTAGGCTGCTGAAACCTCTCATCGCTCTTCCCACGCTACATATCCTGTTTGAATCTCATAGTCAGGTCTGTTCTGAGTAAACAGCCTTGATGGTTGGTCAAAGTGAGGAGAAACGGCCCACCGCAGCCTGTGTCAGTCAGTGTAGCTGTTGCATGTGGCTTTGCTTGTTGTCACAACCGACATGCAGAAGGACTTTACAAAGTGCTTTGAGACCATAAGGAAAAAGGGGTTCATTAATTTGATGATACATCCCCTAACATCATTTTATTCTATATTGTTTTAAACAGTTTTTTTTAACAAATGTTGTACTTAAAATGCTTCTTTTGTGTTTTGTTAGCTATTCTTCTGACTACAGTTGTGGGACGTTACACAGATAGATACACAGCAGTTTCACTGTCAAAACCTGATGTCTGTCTGCTTGTCTCTCTCTCTTTGTGTCACAATCAACACATCCTCATACCTAAATGACAGAATAGGTCGATTGACACTGATGTTTAAACACATGGTTAATGCAGTGAAATAGCAGCATTTTGGCTACATTCAGGCATGCTAAACTACTTGATTAGGTTTAGCAAAGGACTGTGGTTTCAGTTAAAATACGCATAGCCAGATCTCTCCCACAGCGATTTGTACTGGAGAAAGGTCTGGCTCCACACATACGCATTCTGCTGTATGGAAAAAAAATTGCCCTGCCTTGTTTGCATTTCTTTAAACCAATCACAAATGTTTTGGGTGGCAAGTCAACACTGACTTTTGTTTTTCATCAAACCCCTGTCTACTGGGCAATAGTCCTGTGTTTGCTTAACCCAATCATATTCTTCGTATGCAGACTGTATCAATCTTTGCACCAAGTCTCCTGTCCTTTTACTCCTGTCATAACTGACTCTTTGCTCCCCCCAAAAAGCAACTGTCCAATCATAGAACAGTAACCCTAAGTAGGCACCGCAGGTGTCTCATGAGTTTGGAGAATGGTGACTGTTTTGTAGTCTTTGACTCCCTAAAATAACAGAGCAAATATGTGAAGAATGGATTCAACATTGTGTTTATCTGCTCTAATGTAAGCTGCAAACATTAGCATGTCCAGCTAACTAGCTTGCTAGATGTAGTAACATTACCTCGTCGTGTTAGATACCTCTGCATTTGCCAAACTCATGGCTTATTCCCAGGGGTAAAAATGTGATATTTTCTATGTGCCAGGTTTCTGGAGGAGGATGTGGACTGCTGCTGAATGACAGTGTGTTGACAACAACACATCTCACTCTGGATCACTCACTTAGGTCTAGGCAGGATAAGCCTACCTCTTGTCCCGGCTTACCTCCTGAGGTGATGGTGGTACAGCTGGTCTGGCTGGGCGACCGTGTCAAGGTCTGCTGCACTAATCTAGTCCCTGTGCTTCATTTTACAATGTGAAGTGAGTGAAATTCTATTTTGTCTATTGTATTCATATACAGGTTGCATTTTATCATCCAACCAATCTTTGTTGGATGTAGCTTTATCGTTAATCTTTTAGCATTTTATAGGCTGACATTATCATCATCTTATTATCACCCCTGTTTACAGGGTTCTTGTTTTAAATGTATCAGATGGAAACATGAAAAAGTCAGCTGGTGACAGACTTCTAAGCTGACCCAAGGAGTTTAAGGATTAGCATTATTAGCGAGCTACACTTATGAAATCTGCTAGCGACAGTCATCATTTTAGCCAACAAAATCCACGGTCGTCAGCTATAAATGAGAACATGCTTTTTTTTTTTTACTTCTCTGTAGAATCAAAGACCTCATGTTTCGACAGTTACTTATGTAAACGTGTCACTTAATTCACCAATATGAAGTATATATTGTGCTCTGGGTTGAAATGTGTAAAAATCAATAAAATTCAACTCTAAAATTCAGCTTCAAACTCCACTTTTCCCAATATTGTTAAGTGTTGAAAAAATTGCAGTGAGAACCCCCTTTCTCTCACACATATGTTTACCTCTGTAGTTCTCCACATCTTTTGATTTTCTGGGTGGTTTTGGCCACATTTCCTCTCAGCTTTCACCTCCAACTGTCCCTCAAACCCACAGGGTACCACCTACGCTGTAGCTAACGTTTCAAACGTCCTCTTTATCTCCTCTAAGTCGAAGACAAATATATATCATTATTTAATTTATTTTTATGTTAACTGAATGAATGAATGATATTTAATTTATCTGGCTCTCCTTAGGATATTGACCCAGTTTTGCATGTGTTACACAAACAAAACAAACTCAAACTCCAAGATGAATTTAGCCTAGCTTAGCACAAGCACAGGAATTAAAACAGCGAGCCTACAGCTAGGAAACATTAACAGCAGGACTTACATATTGTGCGTTTGATACACAACTCAGCTACTGCATCAAATTGCATCCACCATCTGTCAGGATAGAAATCACAGTTGAAGAAAGGTGGCTTTAGGTGCCTTTAAACTATTAATTACGTTTTTGTTTTCACATGAGAGACTAACCTCAGTCAGTCCTGTGTTTTTTTGAGCCATCCATCCACACCACCTCTTCCAGATGCTGACTTCTGCTTTATAATATGTTGAAAGCCTGGTTTGTCTTTCAGACGCTAACAGGTACTGTGCACATCTCTGCACCGAGGGGCAGTGACAAAATGTCGGTATTTGACGTGTTGGGAATGAAAACTGGCTGAGTATGCTGGTAGAACGCAATATACAAAATGAAAACATTCCGCCATATTGTGATCTACAAATACACATGCACTCACAGTGTCACTATCAAAAGGGCAGCTTTTCAGTGGATAACAAATCACTAACCACAAAAAAGTGGTTTTCACAGAAACAAGTCAAATTCAGGCATGTGCTCTTAATAAACACACTGCTTAGGAAATAATACAAAAACAAATGAGCACATGTGAATTTCTTGAAATGAAAATGGACCACACACGTTTGCTAAATATGCAGGGGGAGGTAATTTTCTACATTTCAGCCAATCACTATGATTTCTACTTTGTAAACCTTCATCACCTTGTGACCAAACCTTCCGTTTGGGTGAGATGACATCAGATGAGGAAGAGTGCTGTGCCACAATGATCGGAGGACTGCCTGCTCTCATTCTTCTTAGAACACTGTGTAAGTGCTAAAAATACTTATGTGAAATTTTTTTCCACAGTTTGTGTGAAAACATGTTTAGATGTCTCAGACAAGACTCTGTAATAATCTTTACAATGGCAAATACTTTTTACTGATTTTGTCATCTCATGTTGTAACTCTCTTATTGTTTGTCTCTTTTCTTCAGACCTGATTCAAGCTGCAGAGGCTCCTCAGCAGATCTCTGTGACTGAGGTTGAACTTGGTGGCAGTGTTACTTTGCAATGTCCAGTCTCTGACTTAAAAAGCAAATTTAATTGGTATAAGCAGTCTCTTGGATATCTGGCCCAAACAGTTGCTTCTGTCATTATTGGCAAATTATATCTTAATGAACCATTTAAAGACTCACGTTTCACAACCTCAGAAGTGGATTCTCAGTATTTTCTCACCATCAGCAATGTCAGCAAAGAGGATGAAGCAACATACTTCTGTAACAGTGGAGGAGTGTTTTCACAGAGTTTTGTTAATGGCATCTTCTTGGCTGTTAATGGTAAAATATCTTTCGTTGTTTGTGTCCATATGAATGATCACTGTTTTTATGTCATGCAAATAATTTGGCATTTTTTTTACTGAATCACACAGATGGTAATCAGCAGAAATGTGTGAATGTGAAGCAAAGTCCAGAGACAACATCAGTCCAGCCGGGAGACCCAGTGACTCTACAGTGTTCAATTCTTTCTGGGAACAAAGAAAACACAGTCCAGTGTCCAGATGAACACAGTGTGTACTGGTTCAGAACTGGATCAGGAGACTCTCATCCAGCCATAATTCACACTTACAGTCACAGCAGTGATGAAGAAGAGGAAAGAAGTTGTACCTACAGTCTGTCCAAAACTATCAGAGACTCCTCAGACACTGGGACTTACTACTGTGCTGTGGTCGCATGTGGAGAGATCCTGTTTGGTGAAGGAACCAAAGTGGACACAAGTACGTATTCACAGATTTATTAAAATCATATATGCATCTTCCATGAAGCCATTTAGCTTGTTAAAATGTAAGCAACTGAAGGAGGAGGATAATTTTGATGTACCTTTTTCTATATCTCACAGTGTTTGCAATAAAAAAAAACAATATTTACAACAGTCCATAATTAAATAATCCATAATGTGTGTTTGTAAATGTTTCTGACTCAGGATGTCACTCAGGATCAGAACTGGACACAGTTGTGTTTGTTCTTGGAGTATTGTTGGCCTGCTGTGTGACTGTGAATGCTGCTCTTATTTTCTATATAAATCGAAGGATGGTGTGTGAGTATGAACAATACAAAGGTAGGTTCACTATATTTTACTTAAGATTCAGAATCTTTTTGAGACCCCAGCATTAACTAAAATCCACGTGTGATGCACATTTCTGTTTCTATTCAACAAAATATGACAATCATGGAAATACAAAAACACTTAACCCAAGTAAAACCACTGCAATGATGTTGCATGTGAAAGAGAACTTGGCAACATAAACCTACTGGAAGGGTCGTAATTTTCACTGTTTAGTGGACATTAGAAATGAAATACAGGATTTTCCACTGAGTTATGTCCCATCACAATATGTTACTCCAACAGGAAATATTATCACCTAATTTCAGATGTTAAATTCGTCTACATGTCTTTACAAACTATCGTCCAGTTGCCCATGAGCAAAGCACCTCACCCCTGACTGTTCAAAGGACTAGTGGAGTTAATCAGTGGACATAGTAGAGAACTGAAGCTGTATTGCGTGTGTTACAGGAGTAAATGTGTGTCTGTTTAACTGTAAAACCAAGAGCTAAAAATGTGATTTAAATCCTTTGTTTGTGTATCCGTGTCCTTTAATGAGAGGACAGAAATCAAACTGCTATGACAGCAGTAACCACATTCCTCATGTCTACACACATACTGAAGACTGTATTTTTATTTTAACAGGAGCAGTGAGTGGTTCCCATCATCTTGGACATGACAAGTCAACTGTGGATCGATCAAATGATCTGGTAAATATGTGGCAGTGTGTTTGCACAGATGTGGGTGTGAAAAATATTCTACCAACTCTTTTTTATAATATATTATACTCATGCAAGAAAATTATATATAACTGTTGAGTAGCTACACCATAATGTCTGTTATCATATGATAAATGGAAATGACTGAGTAATTACATCAGAAAGTACATTAAAGAAACATACAACTATTCTGCCTTAAAATTACAGCTTCAAATCAGTTTTATTTTACACTGACGTTTAATAGGGTGAAAGACGCCTCTGTTATTCCCACTTTGCACCGTGTACATTTGTTCTTGCACTATGTAACCTTGGAGTGCGGGTCGTACACGTGCATAATGCCTTATGGCACTAGGTTACAAACCACCAACTATGTCACTGGTTTTGGTGAAAAAAGATTCCTGGTTCTCCCTCTGATGTTCTCCAATTGTTCTGCCCCGAGGTGATTAACAGTTTTCTTAATGGACAGCAAAGTAACTGCTGCCGCTTACTTAGCTTGTTAGCTCAGCCATGCTGGGAGCTCTGAGCACCAGAGGAGTGTTGTTATTCATACTGGTGTGTTAGAAAAGTTGTTGACATCGCTAGTTTTTGATCATGAGTAATGTAATCACAACAAATGCTCATGTACAGCTGTCCATGACCCTGAAATTGGAGGCGCTGAACTGCAAAAGATTCCAAATCTTACATAATGTTGCTTTAAGCTGTCTGTAAATCAACTCAAAAAAAACTATCTTACCGCTTATGTTGTCAGTCTTTATTCCAGACATGATCTTTATTTTACTGGTCTTGATGTTACAGCCCTAATCTCTGAAACATCTGTCATTAACACACAAATATTATATTTTTTGCAGGATGGTGAAACATGGGAAGTGAAATATGCAGCACTGGATTTCAACGGAAGTAAAGCGAAAAGACGAAGAAGAGACAATACATGACAGAGTGTGTGTACACTGTTGTTAGAGCAGATTACCACAACCAGCATCACCTCCCTCTGTAGACTGTAGAGCACGGCCTGTGAACTGCTGCCCAGGTCTCTACAAAGGGCCTCAACTTATAGTTAAAGAGTGCTCACATGTAATATTTTTTGTATTTTACTCCAAACTAACACCCAATACTGACATGAATTAGTTGAGTATCTGTCAGAATGTTTAAAAAAGTTTAATACTCAGCTGATTTGTGGGAGAGCTCCAACTTTTCAGTTGTTTTGTTAATAATAGTCACAGCATATGTGCCAGTATTTCTGTAAAGGAACATATTGCCAACATGTCTGTGGACTTGTTTTTGCTTTTGTTGTTTTGTTGACATAAAATATTTGTTCAGATTGCGTTCTCATGTGAAGTCACTGCATTTTCAGTCATCATCAAGGGTGGAAGTAACTAATTATAAATACTTAATGATGTAGTATTTTGGGGTCAATTTTCAAGTCTGTAGTTTTACTCATACTTAAGTGTGCATTTTAAAATGTAATCTACTTAGTTACTTTTAAAATGATAATTGAGCACTGAGTAATTGGTCAGTATGAACCATGACATACTGAAGGGAAAAACAAAACAAAATGCTGCAGCAGGCACAAGTTTGGAAAGGTATTAGCTAATGTAGCATATTAGCTAACATTAGCCACAATAAGGTACTGGTCCTAAAAGAACAATAAGACTGTTGCAGTAAAACCCTGAGAGCTTTGAACTGAGTGAGGGTGCTTTTTATTACCTCTTAAAAAAGATGCCAGATGGTTGGGAACCAGTGATATAGAGGATAATAATGTCTATAGCTTATTGCCTGTGTAAAGACTGTACATTCTCTCATGTAACACACATTATAGCAGATTAACCAAGACTTCATTAACCGATACACCAGAACAGAACAGAGGAGGAGTTTGGAGTAATTTAGCTGATAGTCTGAGTAGTCTTTGAAAAGAATACTTAACTTAAGTAGTTTTCTAACACCAGTACTTTTAATTGTCATTCAGTAATATTTTAGTAATGTACAGTAATAGTACTTGTACTTGTGTACTGATGTTCAGTACTCTTTCCACCACTGGTCATCACAAATACAAGAAATTTACACAAAGTATACCTGTGCTATCCCTGTGAACTTGTCAACATTAGAAACTTGAAAGATAATATGTGTTGTAGTAGGGACTTCAGTGATTCAAGGTAACAAAGTAATTTATTATCAGGTTGCACAACAGAATAGTTGTAGTCCCTTCATGCTACACACGCATTAAACATACTGATAATGAATTAAATTCAGAACAGAGAAGGATAAAATATAAAACATAATTATAGCTGCTGCGCAGCAATGGTCGGGGGCGGACAATATTAGGCAAGGGATAACAGGGAAAAGTGTTGTTTGTGTAAAGTGTATTTTAACCTTAGTAGTCTCTAATCCACATAGCATGATACCTGAACATAAGGCTTTCACATTAGAAAGTCTGTCCTGCCTTAGCTGAGGCTCGAACTCACGACTTTTGAGACTGAAATCCGTCTTTTATCTCACTAAGCTAATTAGCAAGTGACAGTTCATGTGTGGCTTCACAAATTGACTAAGCCAAGGATCAGGGTGCCAGGCAGCAGCTATCCATGCCATGGAAAAGCAAATTTCAAAGTGAAAGTTCCAAAGCTGTAGCACATATGGTTGATATGTCGTGAATTTTCAAAGTTTTGAAATTTAGAGGCTTGCTGTAGCGCCACCATCAGGACTATTGTCTTGTGTTTCCAGTTGAGGACATCTGGCATGGGACTGGACCTTTGTGAAAAGTTTGGGTAGATTTCTCATATGGAAATGTTGTACAAGCTGAGGCTTGAACGCACAACCTTCAACACCAAGAACCATCCTCTATCTCACTGAGCTAATTGGCAAATGGAAACACCACTTGTAGCTTCACAAATTGACTAAGCCAGTCACCTGTGTGCAAGACAGCAGCTGTTAGCGTGTAAAGGCAGATTTCAAACGGCTGTCAAAAATTCAGTTATTGAGACAAAAATCCCAAAATACACAAATTGCATCTAGACAGCATGGAGATGTTGGTAATTTGTTTTTTAACAATGATTTATTTGCTCCAAAAGTGAAAAACTGATGTTTAAAAATGACATTTTTGCATTAACGCATGACAGCGAAATTCAAAATGCTGTAAAAAATTCAGTTTTTGAGATAAAATTCTGATATTTTCCAAACATCATCTACCATGACTCCAAAATGTTGTCATTTTTTTATGAACATTGAAAATGTATTTAGCAAGAATTTGCAAGTATATGTTTATAATACCGTTTACAGTCAAACATTTTGATGCACTGTAGGCTCAATTTTCGATAAATCAAAAATCTGTGTGGATCGTTTGTGTAGGACAGTCTGAAGATGCTCTGTAGCAAGTTTGGTGTCAATTGAACAAAAATTGTGGGAGGAGATAGGTTTAATAAGTTTTACAGTTTTTGAAAAAAAACAGAGTGATGGACTTCATACTTTGCAATAGGTTTAAATGTACAAAAGTTTCTTCAGTATCGGGGCTACATTTTGGTGAAAGTTGCAAATCTGTAGCACATATGGTTGATTTGTTGTGAATTTTCAAAATGTTGAACTTTAGAGGCTTGCTGTAGTGCCACCATCAGGACTATTGGCCTGTTTTTGCAGCTGAGGCAATCTGGCATGGGACTGGACCTTTGTGCAAAGTTTGGTCATTTTTCGCGCATGGGAAGTAGGATTTCCTCGGAAGAAGAAGAAGAAAGAAAGAAGAACATGCAGGATTACAATAGGGTCCTGGCAGCTTAGGCTGCCCGGCCCCTAATAAAGCAATATATACATAACGTGATGCATATTGAAAGAATGCACAACAGAAATAATTCTGTGGTGTATTTTTAAAATTTGCATCAGGTGGAAATAAACAACAGCAACAAGCTGGAGATGATAATATGGTTGATATCTACACATAAAAAGTTCAACATTTGGGAAGCTTTTTCCATCAACTTTGACTGCATTTGTGCACGAAGCATCATCGATGTTAACGTTATTTATGCATGTTGCGTCCAGCAAGTGCAACACATTGATCCTGGATGTCCCAATTTGTCTGTTCATTTTCCTGGGTTTTCTTTGGCCTTGCAGTGGTACAGAAATGAGAGGAGAAGAGTCGAGAGACAGGGCATGACATGCAACAATTTCAGTATCACATTCAATTCATTTCAATACACCTATTTCAATCTAACTAGTTTCAAATGTATGGACAAACTTTAATTTAACATGATATGTACAGTATTGCCCAACAGACACATAGAACAAAACCCTTTGGCACAGAACAGACTAACACCAACTCGATCATACAGAACCAACTGTTGTCAAACAGACCTGTTAACTTTCTAATCCAACCCAAAAGCCTTGACAGCCACATAGATCCTCTGTCTCTCTGCTGCTGTTGCATCCTTTATTGCCCAGCTGTCAGTTTTCATCATGGTGAAGATGACACCAGAATAAACCTGCATGTCCTCATGATGAGAAATATGAGATGACAAAGTTAAAAAAACAAAAAACAAAAAAAACTTCACAAATGTTTTTAAAAATGTTAATCCCACTTTTAAATTCCTTACCTGACTTTTCCAACCACCACTGTTTTTTTGCACAGTCACAGCTGCATTATAAAATAGAAAATATATGGACAACAATAAATAATAATATGCAGTAGTTTTAATTTGATACTGTTGTATGGAGAACTGTGACTGATTACTCTTACCGTTGCAACAATCACACTTGATGGTGTAAATGAAGGCGGCTGTAACAATCAGACTCAATGCCAGGACACCACACAGCAGAAAAATAACTGCACTGGCTGTGTCCAACCACTCACTGGATTCTGAAACATTATCAAAAAGAAAAAGATACCAATGAGTAAAAGTAAATTGTGTTTAATATCACTTCCTGGTTAAATAGTTTAAAATGTTAAGTAAAAATTGCCAATAATTTATCTAATGGATTTTACTTGACTGTATACCTGACACTGGATACAGTTACCTTTAATGTCCAGTTTTGATCCATCTCCAAATAATATCTCCCCACATGTGGCCACAGCACAGTAATAAGTCCCGGCATCAGAGGAGCCGATGTTCTTAGAGAAGCTGTAGACACATTTCTGTGGAGTTTGAGCCTCAGGACTCTCCTCACATTTATCATTACTGTTACCATGAGCATAAATTAAAACTGGGATGAGATTCATTTGATCTGACTCTGAACTAGTACACACTGTGATCTCCTGGACAGGCTGTGTTTTCAGACTCAGAGAGGACTGAACACTGCAGAGTCACTGAGTCTCCTGGACGGACTGGAGCAGATGGAGGGACTTGAATGACAGCAGTGATGTCAGGTTCTGGTCCTGTGAAATACAAAGAGAAAATAAACACACTTTACTATTTTATATACATAAAACATTTTCAGCAACATTTTGCAATAAGAGTCCATTAATTAATATTAGTAATGTAGTAATAAGCGTTAGCAGGTCAAAAGGTTTTTGGTTATTTATGGTTATGTAAAGCTTATTCAACATCCTGTATGCATTAATGAAGTGCTAAGGGGATATATGTTTTCAATTTTACAAAAAGGTCGTAAAGAGAATTATTACATGGATAATTAATGCTTGGTCATAAGTTGGAGGATGGACAAGTGTACAATTATTACCCTTAAATGAATGTTTATTAAAACGTTTCTCTCTTAAAAGGACAGTTCACCCCCAAATCAAAAATACAGACTTTGCTGTAGTGCTATTTATCCATCTAGATAGTGAGTTGCAGAGGTTTGGAGATACTGGCCCTAAAGATGTATGCCTTCTCTCTTATGAAATGAGACTAAATGGCACTCGGCTCATGGTGCTCAAAGTGCCTATAAAACACTTTTGAAGAATCGAGCAGCTATGTGCTTTTACAGAAATCATGACCAGGTTACTCAAGGTAATCCACAGACCTTGTTGTGAGCAGGTTTATGTAGGAAGTGCTTTCTTTCTGCATGAGATTCTACCAGAACTACTTTCTTTTTATGAGAATGAAAGAAGTTCCTACATAAACCTGCTGACAACTTTTGAGTAACCTGGTCATGATTTCTGGAAAGAGACATTGCTGTTGAGTTTTTCAAATGTATGTTTTCGCTACGCTGATACACACATATGTATATATATATATATATATATGTGTATATATGTATATATATATATGTATATATATATATATATATATATATATATATATATATATATATATATATATCCCAAACTCTGCAACTCACATCAAAACAGTCTAGATGGATAAAAAGCTCTACAGGCCAGAGGAAAAAAAATGGATTTTTGATTTTGGGGTGAAATTTCACTTTAATGAAATGGCTTAGCGGTGTTAAGATTTTTATCAACAATATTCTAATTAAATAACTAAGTTAGTACGCTAATTAACATGTAATCCTTTAATAAATGTAAACAAGAGACATTTGTTAATGTTACTTAACATTTAACTAATGTTACTGATATTAATGTTAATAGCATCTTTACAAACTATTCAATAATGTATGAATTAATACCATAGTTAACATGAGCATGATTAGTAAATGATTACGAGACACATTAATTAATTATTAATTAACTGTTAGTTGATGCTTGTGTTGTTAATTGTTAATTAATTTGGATCCTTATAGAGTTACTGAATTTCATCTAAATTATGGAAACATGGACCATCTTTATATATATACATGAAGGAAAATTTGAGTATGTAATGTGCTGTTATAAAAAGTGTTTACCTTTAATTCTTAGAAATGTTCCTTTCAAGACTGTCATGTCAAGTTGGTTCACTTTCATACAGTAGCAAATTCCAGTATCACTTCGCTGTGTTTTACGAATCCGCAGAAGAAATGTTCCAGGCCCTTGTTCTGTTGTAATGTGAGCAGTCTTGTTATCACCAGGATAATCAAAAGTAAATGCTCCTCCCAGAAATTCAGGAAAGTTTCCAGAAACAAGCCGGATCCAATACAAAGTTGTTTCATGCACATACTGGCGGGGACAATCCAAAGTCACATCATCTCCAACATCAACAGTCTTCGTCTCAAAGATTGAATCATCTGTGCATCCTAGAGATCACATTAAGATCATACATGCAGTGTGCTAAACAGATGCAAGAATACAAAATATTTAGAAAATATTTGATACAAAGCTGATTTCATATACTTACGCCCCACTCTGAGCATCAGCAGTAAATAAAATACGAACAGCATTTTCTTGTTAATCCTCTTGAGACTGCAATAAAATTAGATCATATTAGAGGATGATTCACCTTAATGTAATTGTTTAAAGTGGGAGGGAACAATAACTGAGCGATCTGATTGGTCTCTTATTATGCTGCCATTTCACTGCACTACAAGAGCGGAAATGATATCAACCATGTTTCCAACCTAAGCACCAACAGCAAGCTTTTGTTGCGGGTTTCTATAACTGACACTGAGAGTAAAAACAAGAGAGATCTTTATGTGAAGTACAGTAATCTAAACAATCTTATTCCCAACACTTTTCTTGTTTTTTTCACAATATTTGGACAGAGTTTTCAGCTAATACTAATATGGTCAAGCTGTTTAGGACACACACACAAACATCACCCTGTATAACATGATATTTTACCTTGTGGGGGTCCTACATCAGTTTCCCTTAACATAAGAAAGAAGTGACAACATGACTCAATACAGCACATTTTTGTCTTGTACATCTTTAATGTTTTGATGTCTTTCACTGTTGTACTGCTATATTTATTTGGGGTTGTAACCTGATTTCCAAAGAGCCTAAAATAGATACCAGGTGCTCTTTTGTGATTCATGGGATCACACACGGTCCCTGTCCATCATGATTTACTATTTTACTGTTCAGTCCATATGAAACCAATTAAACTCAAAATAAAACAGTAAGAAGTAGGGCTGGGTATCATTTAACCACAAATTTTGATCAACAATCGAAGAAAGCCTCAGAAAAGCACAATTGAATAATTTATAATGTTTTAACTCTGTCAAAAAGATCTAAACATCTATTAAAAGCCATTTGAAGCCATTAATCACATTCTTCAAAAACCAAATTGTATTTTAAAGGGTGGACCCATTATTTTTGTTTGTTTGTTTAGGTTTCGATGTCATTCTGCAGCTTCCCATCAGTACTCATTATGTATTCAAATCTATCAAAATGTTATTTTCCTTAGTCCTTCCAAAAACCTCTTCCCACACGACATGATGTAGGTTTCTGCATAAAGACGTTGCGATAAAAATCCTCAAGGTTGAAGGAGCAGTATGTAAATCATGTACACCTGTGAAAGATGCCCCACACACAGTCTCTGACACCAACAGGGACCAGCTTGATAACAGGAAATATTGTACTGAGCTCCAATTAGGACTCCAGGCCAGGCAGCTGGCTGCCACAATATTTTCACATCTAACATGGTGGATTAAGGATTTATTTTCAGTCAACCAGAGCTGGTTGATTGTTGAACAGTGGAGAGATTAACATAGACATTTTGGTGAGTTTTATTTTATTTCTGTTGAGTTTGAAATGTGTTTTATGGACAAGTTTATCTTAGTTTAGTAAAAAAGACAAAGTTGAATTCAGAAGATGTACATTTTTTTTAAAGACAGCAGGTGTCAGAATATTTTCCTTGTGGACATCTTTGTGAGTTATTTTGTTTTGAAGACTATAAAAGCTAAGAGCTTGTGAAATTTGCATCGTCGCCACTTGTATACATCTCCCAGCTGAGACTATGAGAAGATCGGACTCCTTTAGCAGGAGTTGAGCAGAGGGGAGAGGAGAGGAGAGCATCAGTGCTGTAACTAGGGTGGCCATACGTCCGGCTTTAAGTCGGACAGTCTGGTTTTAAAAAGGCCTGTCCACCTATCGGTGCAGCCTTGAGCCGGATGCTCATTTGTCGTCTTTTTGAGATAATCACTATTTTGTAGTTCATCTAATTGTATTTAATGAAAAAGTAAATAGGCCTAAATAAAAATTAATCAATAAAATAATAAATAACAATAAATAATAAATAGGCTACATGCAATTACACATCCCCTTTAGACTTTTGTTCTAACAGATTATTGGATGAAAGCGGTGTCAAATCAATATCTGTTATTTTATTGGTCAACAGCGCTGAACGTAACCAAATTAGCCATGTGGTTGACGTCAGGTCAGGCCAGGCCAAGTGAACACACCCAGTCCACCTGCAGCGGTAGCAAACCGCTGAAATGCCGAAACGAAAGACTTCATTTAATTCCGGATGGTTGAAAGAGTATGGATTCATCTCCAAAAGCAGAAAGGACGACTTCCATGCTTATTGCACACTGTGTCGTTGTGATGTGGATGTAAGCAACAAAGGTAAAGGCGCCATCAACCGACATGCTAGCACAGACAAGCATCGGAGCGACAATCGAAGCGCTGGCACATCTTCACTTCTTTCTTTTTTCCGTGAAGCCACATCGCCCCAGGATGACAAAATTTCTGCTGCAGAACTTTGTAGTTTATCACGCCGTCAAGCATCATCAGTCATACAGGAGTGTCGACTGTGGAATAAAAGTTGACCGAGAGATCTACAACGACTCGTCAATAGCTAAGGGGGTAACCTGTGGAAAAACAAAGGCTAAAGCTTTGTGTGAAAATGTCTTAGCACCCTACTCCGTCCAGACACATGTGGACTACATAAAAGAAAATGAACTGCATTATTCACTGGTGACTGATGCATCAAACAAAGGTACGATCAAGTGTTTTCCTATAGTATTGAGATATTTTCACTTTGAGGAGGGCGTGCAGCATGCACTGCTAGATTTTTACAGTGACAGTAACGAGACGTCGGAAGCTATAACCAATCAGCTGCTGGCAAAACTCGAGATGTCTGGTCTAGATGTACAAAAAATGTCAGCATATGCAGCAGACAACGCCAGCGTTAACTATGAAAAACACAACAGTGTTTATCAGAAGCTAAAACTAGCTCAAAATGATGTGCTTGCTGCCAACTGTTTAGCACACATTCTGCACAATGCCACAAGATATGTGGTTGGCAGCTTGGATCTGGACATTGAAAATGTTATGTTCAAGGTGTATAGCCATTTTAGCATCTCAGCCAGCAGAATGGCGCAGCTGAGGGAATTTTGCGAGTTTGTGGAGGTGGATGAGTGCAACCTGCTGCGGCACATCATCACAAGGTGGCTGTCTCTGCTGCTGGCCATCGACCAAATGCTGAAGTACTGGAAGCCCCTGACCAGCTATTTTCAGAGCCTTGGTGAAGAAGAATGCCCCAAGATTTTGTGGAAGTGTTTTGCAGAGGATGGCACTGAAGTATCTGAGATGTACTTCCTCTTCCTCAGTGACATTCTGAAGGCGTTCTCAGACTGCATCGAAGCACTTGAGGCCAAATCATTCAGCATAACCTCTGTGTTTAAAGTGATGACTGAACTGAAAGGGAAACTTGAGAGGAAGCTGAAGGACATTTTTTTGGCTTTGCTGTGAACAACAAACTTAAACAGCTAACTCCTGATTTGGCAAAGAAATGTGAGGGTGATTTCATTCCATTCTATGAAAGAGCAAAGAAATATGTGAGTGAAAGGTATGACTTCTCTGAGAACAGCTTTCACAGGAAAGTGTCAAAGCTCAGCCTCACAACTGCTATGTCTTATGAAGAGTACAGTGATGCAGTCCAGGCCTGCAAACTGAAAGACGTTGATATGGATGGACTCTATGAGGAATATGGCATGGTGGAAGCTATTCTCAGCTCTTCAGAAATGGAAGGTTGCCACAGTGAGGAGCGGTATCTGAAGCTGTTTTCCAAAGCAGATGTCCCACTTGTGAACCTGAGGAAAGTCAGCGCCTACATCTTCTCCATCCCATGCAGCAATACACATACAGAACGTGTCTTTTCAATGATGACCTCAGCATGGAGAAATGAGAGAAATCGTCTGGATGTGGACAGTGTCAAGGCAGAGCTGCAAATTTGTGTGAACTTCACATTTGAGTGCACAGACATGTACCATAAATTTCTTGCAAACAAAAAACTCTTGGAAGCAGCCAGGAAAGGCCGAAAATATCAAAAATAGACATTCACCTCTTTGGTGAGTACACCAGAGTCATGTTATGTTATGGGTTTGATGTTATTTTTCAGTTTTTATCCTGTCCTTGGGGGCGGCATGATGGCGCAGTGGTTAGTGCTGCCGCCGCATAACAAGAAGGTCCTGGGTTCAAATCCCCGAGCCAGCAGGGCCTTTCTGTGTGGAGTTTGCATGTTCTCCTTGTGTCCGCGTGGGTTCTCTCCGGGTACTCCGGCTTCCTCCCACAGTCCAAAGACATGCAGCATAATAAGTTAGTTGGTGACTCTAAATTGCCTGTAGGCAGTGGTTAAAGTGGGATTTGACAGGTGGGGGAGCCCTAAAATTCGGTGCTGAGGCGCAGTAGGGAAAATGACGTAAATGATTGCAAAAAACTATACTGGCTTTATTCTCAACTAGACTTGCACCGATTACAATTTTTTGGGCCGATCTCGATTTCCGATTTGCAGAGTGCTTGGATGGCTGATACTGATTTCGGCCGATTCTGATTTCATTTTTTCCAAACCACTTTACAGCACACAAGATATTGCAAAATTTTCTAACTTTCCTTTATTAGAACATTTTAACCAAGATACAACCAGCTTTTCAATAATCATGTCTTTGCTAAAACACACTCTACATTAATAAATAATATATAACTTTTTGTCTATAACATCATCATATCATAGCATGTGCTATATTATTCTTAAGATTTTATTTTCATTCGGGGTAGTGTGTGTTTTCTGGCTCCTATTTGCTACCAGCTGAGTACACAGGGTGCTTTTATTAATTGGTTAACGATCACAAATCGCCATGAATTCAAGCATGTCTGATTATGAATGCACTTAATACAATAACTTTTGACTCTACCATCTTAATGAGACACATGACACGCTGTGTGCCACCAGCTTTGTGTGGAAATACTTCAAAATATTAAACAATGAAGATGCAAAACTGTTGCTGCAACTTTTAGAATCTCAGATAAAATTCCCGGTGAAGCTCGAAGCTTCAAGGTCACTGGATTTATACTTAATCCAAAACACGTCGGGGTGAAATACTGCATGTGATGGATTTACCATCAGCAGCTGGCTGTGGCAAAAAGCGCCCCTCACTGAAGAAAGACACCAACATCTCCAGGAAATGCATACAAAGCCCTCGACCAAGTGAGTGAGAGCTTTTTTTTTTCTTTTTTTTTCTTTTTTTTTTTTTTTTAGAGTTTTGCTTTTTAACTTTCAGTGATAATTAACTTTATTAAGTCTACGATGTTGAACATCGCAGTGTGCGCGGTGTGAGCCGTCTGCTGCGCTCAGCAGCAGCCTGTGAATGCGAACGAAGTCTAGAACCTGTTTCAGCTCAATATCATGACTTTGAAAACACCAACTGACTTTTTTATACGAATTTTGTTAGATTAAAATATGTAGAAGTGTAAAATATCACTTCCATGAGGTTGTTCAGTCAGACAGTAACAGATCACAGGCTGAACTTGGCATTTCATCCGCCTGTGCAGCTGCAGCAAACGTCAAGTTGCACGCAGCCTGCAGTTTATAATGCTGATTAATATTGAAATGGCGGTCTTCTTCCTCAATAATAATTATTGATATCAGCATAAAATACACTAAAGTTGTCAGGTTGGGAACCTACATACATCGGGATATATAGCGCCTCTGTTTCCAGGATAGAAAATGTAATTTTCGGGAAAATATTCATCCCGACGCCCCCAAAAGGCTCTGTCAAACTACGAAGTACGAAATTGTGCAAAAACAACTACAGAGAATAACAGCAAAACAGTGCTGAGCAAACAAATAAATCAACAAAAGTCAGGATCAGCACCTTGGAAAGCGCCGCGGCATCCGCGCCTTGTGAGAGCGCAGCGGTACCAAACACCTGAGGCAAAGCATGTTATAGCACGTTATAACATGCTGTGTTTGGTTTTTGTTTTTTTGTTTCTTTTGCTGCCGCAGCGCGATGGGAATTTGACCGGCGCTTTAGACCGTCAAATTTAGACTGACCGGCCGGTCGCAGGTCATGGATGACCACGTGAAAACCTGCCCGAATCCGAGCACTGCCGATAAATCCGTGCAAGTCTATTCTCAACAGAAAAATACAGGCCGGATTAACAGGTTAAAACACACATAGCAATCTAACATGGCTAACAAACAGAGAAACACAGCAAACTAACAGCTACTGGCTACTGCCAGTTTGAATTGAAACATTTATTTATTTGAATAAGGTGGCGGAGCTGAGCTCCGGAGGGCTCCGGCCCACTTTAACCCCTGCCTGTAGGTGTGAATGTGAGTGTGAGTGGTTGTCTGTCTCTATGTGTCAGCCCTGTGATGAACTGGCGACTTGTCCAGGGTGTACCCCGCCTCTCGCCCAATGTCAGCTGGGATAGGCTCCAGCCCCCCCCCCCCCCCCCCCCCCCCCCGCGACCCTCACGGATAAGCGGTTACAGAAAATGGATGGATCCTGTCTTTGTTCAGTCTTGAAAAATGTCCTCCTTTTTGGTGTTAAGGAAATGGCCACCCTAGCTGTAACCTACGTTGTTGCCTTTTTGTAACAGTTGAGTGGGAGTTTCTATTTGAAAAAGCCAGAAAAGAGCAGAGGGACTCTTGAATCCTGAATCCTTGAATCCTTGAAATACCACTGAAATGTATGGCAATATGCTCTGTACATTATGAACACTAAACATTATCCGAGAAAACATTAACACTAAAGCTGTTCTATCTTCAGATCAAGCAGGGTCACAGCCTAAACGACATTGTTTCCCCGGAGCTGATGTTAGCTGCCACACAGTGTGGCTAATATTAGCAGTGTTAGCCCCAGCAGCCTGCTGGATGTATTTACACATTGCTCTGGTTGAGTGGTTATATATCAGTTTATTCTGACACAGCTTACATAGAATCTTGTTTCAATTTCTCTATCAAAATACTGCCAAACTGCACTGGTTGTATGAGACGTCCCTGTCCCACTTTGCTAATAACAATATTCCTCCAAACTGGGTTTTAGCAGGGAAGAGTTGGGCTGTAATCTGCTGGTGCTGCAGCACTGGCTAGTGGCAGGCGGCTCTGTAACATCATTCAGTCAACAGTTAACCCTTGTTAACTGCCATTGTACATTATTGAAATATTAATAAATAATTTAATCAACTAGCAGTTCTGGTGCTGAGTGGTGTGGGTGGTGACGTTTAATAGTTTAATACTAGACAACTAATTGCAGACATAGTCTTTAATCAGAAATGTAGATAAAATTATAGCTGCTGCGCAGCAATGGTCGGGGCCGGGCAATTTTAGGCAAAATTAGGCAATTCTGAGCAACAAGCAGAGTGTAGGAAGATGAAAAAAAGGTGGCATTCTAATGTGCATTTTACATCAGTTGAGGCTTGAACTCACAATTTCTGGCACAAGAGACTCTGCATATTGACTGATAGCTAAGCCAAATAAACAGGGAAAAGAGACAAGGGATAACAGGGAAACGTGTTGATAAAGAGTATTTGTCTCTTCCCAAAACTGCCTGGATCATAATTATTTTAACCTTAGTAGTCTCTAATCCACATAGCATGATACCTGAACATAAGGCTTTCACATATGAAAGTCCATCCTGCCTTAGCTGAGGCTCAAACTCACAACTTCTGAGAGTGAGGTCTGTCTTTTATCTCACTGAGCTAATTGGCAAGTGACAGTTCATGTGTGGCTTAAACAAATCAAAGTGAAAGTTCCAAAGCTGTAGCACATATGGTTGATTTGTTGTGAATTTTCAAAGTTTTGAAATTTAGAGGCTTGCTGTAGCGCCACCATCAGGACTATTGTCTTGTGTTTCCAGTTGAGGACATCTGGCATGGGGCTGGACCTTTGTGAAAAGTTTGGGTAGATTTCTCATATGGAAATGTTGTACAAGCTGAGGCTTGAACTCACAACCTTCAACACCAAGAACCATCCTCTATCTCACTGAGCTAATTGGCAAATGGAAACACCACTTGTAGCTTCACAAATTGACTAAGCCAGTCACCTGTGTGCAAGACAGCAGCTGTTAGCATGTAAAGGCAGATTTCAAATGGCTGTCAAAAATTCAGTTATTGAGACAAAAATCCCAAAATACACAAATTGCATCTAGACAGCATGGAGATGTTGGTAATTTGTTTTTTAACAATGATTTATTGGCTCCATAAGTGAAA
Source organism: Lutjanus argentimaculatus (assembly GCA_034769285.1). Classification (NCBI taxonomy): domain Eukaryota; kingdom Metazoa; phylum Chordata; class Actinopteri; order Lutjaniformes; family Lutjanidae; genus Lutjanus; species Lutjanus argentimaculatus. Next base: position 11,699,351 of record JAWZSL010000006.1, on the reverse strand, counting down.
AACTGATGTTTAAAAATGACATTTTTGCATTGACTCCAAATGCTGTAAAAAATTCAGTTTTTGAGATAAAATTCTGATATTTTCCAAACATCATCTACCATGACTCCAAAATGTTGTCATTTTTTTTCATGAACATTGAAAATGTATTTAGCAAGAATTTGCAAGTATATGTTTACAGTACCGTTTACAGTCAAACATTTTGATGCACTGTAGGCTCAATTTTTGATAAATCAAAAATCTGTGTGGATCGTTTGTGTAGGACAGTCTGAAGATGCTCTGTAGCAAGTTTGGTGTCAATTGAGCAAAAATTGTGGGAGGAGATAGGTTTAATAAGTTTTACAGTTTTTGAAAAAAAGAGAGTGATGGACTTCATAATTTGCAATAGGTTTAAATGCACAAAAGTTTCTTCAGTATTGGGGCTACATTTTGGTGAAAGTTGCAAATCTGTAGCACATATGGTTGATTTGTTATGAATTTTCAAAATTTTGAACTTTAGAGGCTTGCTGTAGTGCCACCATCAGGACTATTGGCCTGTTTTTGCAGCTGAGGCAATCTGACATGGGACTGGACCTTTGTGCAAAGTTTGGTCATTTTTCGTGCATGGGAAGTAGGATTCCCTCGGAAGAAGAAGAAAGAAAGAAAGAAAGAAAGAAGAACATGCAGGATTACAATAGGGTCCTGGCAGCTTAGGCTGCCCGGCCCCTAATTATTGTTGTTACCATTTAGTCAAATGGGAAAATTTAATTAATCTTTTTGAATTGCGTGCATTTAAAAGAGATGAATCCAGCCATTTGGCACAGTGGACACACAAAGACAGAGGAGCCATCTTAAATATTCAAAAGCTTCACATCATCAGTGATGACCCGCCCACACTGCCTGTCAGTCACTTCAGCAGGAAGAGCACAGCTACAGAGATGATGAGGGCTGTTAAACCTCCCATCCTCTGTACTCACTTCACTTGTTTTCAGAGGGCTGCTGAAAGGCAGCAGCAGAGCGACTCTCTCACAGTATCACAGGAACACGTTCACCTGGAGGTGATCAGATTTTCTGACCTGCATATTTTAATCTGTGGGAAGGAAAGCCTTTGAACCTGGGTGAGAAACACAAATAAAATAACCCAGCAATTAACAAGGTGATTAAAATATATACAGCGGTTGACACCAACTATGTAATGCAGTCCAGTACAAAACCACAAACTCTGGCATCAAAAATAACTACTAAAACAGAGTGAGAGTTTCACACCTAACTTCAACAAATTTTAAAGGTGCACGAATAATAAAAAATAGATGGACCAGCATGTTGTGGTCTGTGGCCTTCATCAGGTCAACATATTGTTGACTACAAGCCAAAACCAGTTGGTTTGACAAGTGGGGAGACAAGGAAGGTAACAACTATAGAATGTAATAAAAAAACAGAAGCCCTTAATATAATTTGTGTCCTGCTTTGCACTTTGACACACAAACAGAAGCAGATAAACACTCACAGTCACTGACAAATAAATGATGCATGGAAACTCATGCACTGTTGTGGTTGAGCGCCTTCAGAATAAGGTGTGAATACACTTTCTCACTGTCTGTTTTAGCCTCAGGAAGTCTGGCCTGACTGTTTTATCTTTTTTAAACAAGAGTATATTTTGTATGATTATTGTTAATTGGGTTGGCTGCCCAGTGGCCATGATGCCCCGCCCACACTGTCCCAGCTGATTTCAATGTTTCCTTCTCTTCCTCTTTCCTGTGGAAGCAGTGGTCAGATTTTGAGCCTGGTATGAACGCCTGGAAAAATAGTGCTCAGGTGGACGAGTGCAATATAAAGAGAGTGTGAATGTAATCAGAAGTGTTAATGTGATACAAACTTTATTTCATCATGAAGCCTCATGTTACAAGTCTGTAGTTTACACTGCAGACTGAAGTCTCTGTTAACAGTAACGAACAGCTAGATTATAAGCTTGTCTCCTCTAATGTCTGTATTTTCTGTCACGTTTGGTGCAAAGACAACGAATAACTCTGGAGGTGGTGGACCCAGAAATGCAGACGGGAGCACTGGTGCAAGTTCAAATGATAATTTTTAATGCAAAAACAAAGGTAACAAAAAACAACCGGCTTACATGAACGAAGGGATCCAAAAGAAAACAGAGCCAGGCAGAAGTCCAAAATCCAAAAAGGGGAAAAACAAATCCAACAAAACACTGGTGAAACATAAACATCCAGAAAGGGAGAAAACCAAAAACACTGGAGAACACACTGGAGAACACACGAGAAACTGAAACACCAATCAACGGCGACGAACAGACAAGACAAAGAGAAAACAGGGACAAAGACAGGGAAGAATCAAACACAGGTGGGTGGAAACAACAGGTGAAACAAATCAATAACAAAAACAAAAGGGCGGGAAAAAGGCAAAACACAGGATAGTAATAACAAAAGGGCGGGACAAAGGGAAAAGACAAAGTAAAAACACAAACACAGAAGGAAACCAAACCAAAAAAAACCATAACCATGACATTTTCATTGCACTTCATTTGAGAAACTTTCTCAAAATAATGACTCAGATAGTCAATATTTTGCTGCCCTGGCATTTGGGCCTTGTGCCCTCGAAGAACTGACAACACCAAAGGCCAAGTGACCTTACCCCTAAAATAATGAAATTCCAGGCCTGCTGAGGACAATCTTCCAAATGTCATTGCTCAGTGAGTAAAAAAATAAAACTCATTACCTAACATAACAATACCTAACCAATCCAAAGTCTTTGGGGCGGCCCTTCATACTTGGGTAGTGACATTACGTGCTTATACTGAGGAGAACGGGGGAGAATAATTTCTGGTAAGGACTTAAAAATGTAAGGGTCGTAGGTTTGTTAGCAGCATTTAAAAATCCCCAGACAGTCAGTAGGCAATGAGATCGCTGATTTTCTAGAGATTTGTTCAGTGATGGAGTTGCAGTCTGTCCAAAAAATGGCGAATAAATCAATAAAGTTACATTAAAAATTAAAACAACACATGAACTAATATGCAGATTGTATATTTAAAATCACAGCTGCACATGGCTGCAGATGCCCTTTGCTGTGTCTTTATAAACAGAGTATATGGACATTATTTGTACTTTGAATGATCACACAAACCAGCAAGAACTAAAATTAAGCTGCTGAAACCTCTCGTCGCTCTTCCCTCGCTACATATCCTGTTTGAATCTCATAGTCAGGTCTGTTCTGAGTAAACAGCCTTGATGGTTGGTCAAAGTGAGGAGAAACAGCCCACCGCAGCCTGTGTCAGCCAGTGTAGCTGCTGCATGTGGCTTTGCTTGTTGTCACAACAGACGTGCAGAAGGACTTTACAAAGTGCTTTGAGACCAGAGAGATGGAGGCATTCATTCATTTGAGTAGTTGTCCCTTAACAGTATTTTATTCTATGTAACATTTTTTATTATGAATTAAAAAGTTAATTGCATCAACAAAACATTATCCTCCATGTTTTTGTTAACTATGTTTCTGACTACAGTTGTGGACTTTGGGGGTAGACAGATGCACAGCAGTTCACTGTCAAAACCTCCTGATGTCTGTCTGCTACTCTGTCTCTCTTTGTGTCTCAGTCAACATGTCCTCACATCTAAATGACAGAATAGGTCAATTGACACTCCCAAAACATCATGTATATGTACTAGGCCTAATTTGCATTATGTGATGTTAAACACATGGTTAATGCTGTGAAATGGCGGCATTTTGGCTAGGTTTTGCATTTTGCTAAACTACTTGATTAGGTTTAGCAAATATTGCGGTTTTGGTTAAAATACACAGACCTCTCTCCACAGCGATCAGTACTGGAGAAAAGTTTGGCTCCATGCATACACATTCTGCTGTATGGGGGCAAAATAATGCCTTGCCTTGTTTGCATTTCTTTAACCAATCACAAAATGTTTTGGGTGGCAGCAGCAGTGTTGCTGCAACATAGCTTGCTTACACAATGGAAATGACATATGTAACGTGACTTAAAACTTTAAACAAGTTAATGTTGACTTTTGTTTGTCATGGGACCCAAACCCCTGTTTGCTTAACCCATTCATAATCTCCATATGCAAACTGTATCAGTCATTGTATAAAGTCACCTGACTGTCCAATCATAGAGTAGTAACTGTAACTAGGCACTGCAGGCCCATTAAACTTTGCATTTCTCTACATGTTGAAACGGTGTACATCTGACTCCAAGAAGAGCAATATTTTGTGTCTCATGAGTTTGGAGGGTGGTGACTTTTTTGTAGTCTTTGAAAAACAAAAGAGCAAATATGTGAGGAATGGATTCAACATTGTGTTAATCTGCTCTAATGTAAGCTGCAAACATTAGCACGACCAGCTTACCTCCTTGTGTTTAGATACCACTTCATTTGTCAAACTCATGGCTTATTTCCAGGGGTTATATTAGGATTTGTTATGTGGGAGGATTCTGAATCAGAGTGTGCTCATGTTTCAACAATTACCCCCAATTTTAATGTTAAATCTGCCATAGTTATCATTATAAACAGCATTTGTTTTCCCCAATGTTAAGTGCTGATAAAACTGCAGTGAGAACCTTCTTTCTCACATACACATAGGTTTACCTCTGTAGTGTACACCTCCTACTGTCCCTCAAACCCACAGGCTAACACAGGCACAGGCAAACCCACACCTATGCTGCAGCTATTGTTTCAAACATCCTCTTTATCTCCTCTAAGTCTAAGACAAATATATAACATTATTTAATTTATCTGGCTCTCCTTAGGATATTGGCCCAGATTTGCATGAGTTAAACAAACAAAACAAACTCAAGCTTCAAGATGAATTTAGCCTAGTTTAGCTTAAGCACGGGAATTAAAACAGCTAGCTTACAGCTCCACATTTCTTGATTTTCTGAGTGGTTTTGTCCACATTTCCTCTCAGCTCTCACCTCCAACTGTCCCTCAAACCCACAGGGTACCACCTACACTGCAGCTATTGTTTCAAACATCCGCTTTATCTCCTCTAAGTCTAAGAGAAATCATTCATTCATCTTCTGTAACCGCTTATCCATGAGGGTCACGGGGGGCTGGAGCCTATCCCAGCTGACATTGGGCGAGAGGCGGGGTACACCCTGGACAAGTCACCAGTTCATCACAGGGCTGACACATAGAGACAGACACCTATCGGCAAAACATTAGGTACCTTTAAACCATTAATTAGGTTTTGGTTTTCACATGAGAGACTAACCTCAGTCAGTCCTGTGTTTTTTTGAGCCATCCATCCACACCACCTCTTCCAGATGCCGACTTCTGCTTTATAATATGTTGAAAGCCTGGTTTGTCTTTCAGACGCTAACAGGTACTGTGCACATCTCTGCACCGAGGGGCAGTGACAAAATGTCGGTATTTGACGTGTTGGGAATGAAAACTGGCTGAGTACGCTGGTAGAACGCAATATACAAAATGAAAACATTCCGCCATATTGTGACCTACAAATACACATGCACTCACAGTGTCACTATCAAAAGGGCAGCTTTTCAGTGGTTAACAAATCACTAACCACAAAAAAATTGGGTTTCACAGAAACAAGTCAAATTCAGGCATGTGGTCTTAAATAAACACACTGCTTTGAAAATAATACAAAAACAAATGAGTACATGTGAATTTCTTGAAATGAAAATGGACCACACGTTTGCTAAATATGCAGGGGGAGGTGATTTTCCACATTTCAGCCAATCACTATGATTTCTACTTTGTAAACCTTGATCACCTTGTGACCAAACCTTCCGTTTGGGTGAGATGACATCAGATGAGGAAGAGTGCTGTGCCACAATGATCGGAGGACTGCCTGCTTTCATTCTTCTTAGAACACTGTGTAAGTGCTAAAAATACTTATGTGAAATTTTTTTCCACAGTTTGTGTGAAAACATGTTTAGATGTCTCAGACAAGACTCTGTAATAATCTTTACAATGGCAAATACTTTTTACTGATTTTGTCATCTCATGTTGTAACTCTCTTATTGTTTGTCTCTTTTCTTCAGACATTATTCAAGCTGCAGAGGTTCCTCAGCAGATCTCTGTGACTGTGGTTGAACTTGGTGGCAGTGTTACTTTGCAATGTCCAGTCTCTGACTCAAAAGGCAAATTTAATTGGTATAAGCAGTCTCTTGGATATCTGGCCCAAACAATTGCTTCTGTCATTAGTGGCAAAATAGCTCTTAATGAACCATTTAAAGACTCACGTTTCACAACCTCAGAAGTGGATTCTCAGTTTTTTCTCACCATCAGCAATGTCAGCAAAGAGGATGAAGCAACATACTTCTGTTACAGTGGAGGAGTGTACTCACAGAGTTTTGTTAATGGCATCTTCTTGGCTGTTAATGGTAAAATATCTTTCGTTGTTTGTGCCTGTATGAATGATCACTGTTTCTATGTCATGCAAATAATTTGGCATTTTTTTTACTGAATCACACAGATGGTAATCAGCAGAAATGTGTGAATGTGAAGCAAAGTCCAGAGACAACATCAGTCCAGCCGGGAGACCCAGTGACTCTACAGTGTTCAATTCTTTCTGGGAACAAAGAAAACACAGTCCAGTGTCCAGATGAACACAGTGTGTACTGGTTCAGAAATGGATCAGGAGAATCTCATCCAGCCATAATTCACACTCACAGTCACAGCAGTGATGAAGAAGAGGAAAGAAGTTGTACCTACAGTCTGTCCAAAACTATCAGAGACTCCTCTGACTCTGGGACTTACTACTGTGCTGTGGTTGCATGTGGAGAGATCCTGTTTGGTGAAGGAACCAAAGTGGACACAAGTACGTATTCACAGTTTTATTAAAATCATATATGCATCTTGCATGAAGCCATTTAGCTTGTTAAAATGTAAGCAACTTACACTTTAAGTTGATCAGATGTTTATAACTACCAGTTTTCAGTCCATGTAAAGTTAAGCCTGTTATCCTGAAAACAAAAGCCCACTGCTACAAAAATACACATGGACTTTGAGTAAAGTGGCTGCCTGTCTCACTGCCTGCCAGACCCCATTAACATGTTGTTTAATTTAACTCATTCAGCAAACATTTGGCATTCATTTTAATTCTAATTAGTGTGAAACAGGCAAACAAAAACAGTTATTGCTGCCCAGAATAGAAATGTCAAAGGAGGACATCATGGCTGCAGAGTTGTTGTCAGAGAAGCGAGTATTTCAACTTGACATGTTACCTTGATCTCTGATGAGGTGTCATTGTCATTATTACATTAAATATATTACATATGTACATGAATTGTAATATTTTAAATATATTATAGATTTCCCCCTTAAATAACAGCTAATGTTTCTTTGTTTCTGACTCAGGATGTCAGTCAGGATCAGAACTGGACCTAGGTGTTCTTGTTCTTGGAGTACTGTTGGCCTGCTGTGGGACTGTGATTGTCGTCCTGATTTTCCGCGTAAATCAAAGGAAAGTTTGTGAACACTGCAAAGGTAGAGTTACCATACTTAACTTTTAATTTCAGTTAAGCTTTTAGAGAACTCACTATAAGGGTCTGGATGTATGAAATTACTTTGCTGTTAAAGGACATTAAAGCTGTTAAAGGATACAGTATCTCTTCATACAGATTACTGAGTCTGCTGCAGATGTAGTTTTACAGTACTTGGGTTAAGTGTTTTAGTATTTCCACCTGCATCATATTTTGTTAAGTAGAAACACAAGGTACAGAATGTTGACCCAAAGGAGTTATATGGATGGATTTTCCAAATAATCCAGTTGGAGCTGATAAAAAGTGTTGTGGAAACCATCAGCTGTCTAATCAGAAGCTCACATGTTCTGTTCTAAATGGCAACATTGTATTTTCCAACCTGGACCCTATTGTCCCACGTTTTCATGTCTATGTGACTAAAGCAAAGTGAAATTAAGCTCTCCAGGAAGCTGTGTATCATCAAAGTACATCCACTAAACATGCTTGTTTTTGCCTCTCTGATATCAGACCTCCCTCTTGCTCCTCTCCCATTATTGTATGTTATGTATGTATGTATGTTAAGGCTGTCAATAAATTGATTGTTGATTGTTGGAGCAGTTAAAAGACAAGCCAAGTCTGATAAAAATGACAGTGATGATCATGATAAAATGGTGGTGACTTTGGAAAGTTGAATAAATGAGCTGTTTGTGGTTTAAAAAAAGGATCTTACTCTTTAATCAAAAGGTCTCTCTGTAGGGATCCTTTCCATAGTGTTGTCAGACACTTAGAATAACAATCAGATCCATTTTTAATGGTGGTACTTTGATGGTGCACAATGTCCTGTAAGGATGACAATGACATTTTTTCTTTTAGCTTGAGCCTGGTCCGTGCCCTCATTTTTAGTCCTACAAAGGCGTGGCCAGGCGCGTTTCCTGTCTTGTGCTCGGCACATTGGAGTAAAAAGTGCTCGCGCCTTAGACTGGCCAAAATCTGGCCGAAGCGCAAAGTCTGTGGCACAATAGGTCCGCTTGCACAAGATACCACCCGGTGTGTTTGGCGGAGGCACACACAATCACAATACACCTTCATTTATGTTAAACAGCTGTATGCATGCGTGTGTGTCTTTAAAGTTAATCTTACTAATGAAGAAAAAAGGAATTACTATTATAATTATAAGGCCTAATAAATCTCAACAGACCTGAAAAGTGCGCACGGGACAGGTTCACGGCTGTCAGATTGTCTGCAAAAGATGAGTCAGCATGACAGTTGGAGCAGCTGGAGTGTTTGTGTCTGCGTGTTTATTGTGATCCAGAAAAAAACAAGGATTAAACAATTCTGATCTATAACATACAAAATGAACAAGACGTTATATCTGACCACAAGACCAGCCTGACCCGGGGAGAAAAACGTTTGTGTGTTTCTATCAGACCCCGATGCTGGTTGGATGCATAATTTTGTGCATGGCTGGGTCAGTTCACCTCTCATCTCGACCATACCATCTCTCTCCCCCACTCCTCACTCTTCTCCCCCACTCCTACATATCTGCATGACATTTATGATTCATTTTTTGTATTGCTTTTTGCAGGCGTTAATGAAAAATAAACTATTTACACATGAAACTGCTTTGGAGGCATCCTGCTGACTCCATTTCCAGTGTGCTCTAATGCTTTCACTTCTCGAACCAGGAGACGTGTCCTTGTTTGAAAATCTTTTCTCTTTGTTCCCTCTGTGTAACTCCACTGTCATACTGCCACCTTGCGCTCCTGATGCACCTGCTTCTTAAAGGTGATGAGAGCTGATTTTCTGATTGGTTTATTGCATGTTTGGCCTAAACTCATCCATGAATTAATCAGGGCACTTGGGCACAGCTGATAGATGTATCTCGCTGTGCGCTGCTGGTGCAAGGGGCGCGACAGGGCAGAATACCCCCGCGCCTCTGGGGCAAGATGGCAAAGGTGCATTTGGACACATGTTGAATAAATTAAATCCACTGCCCCTCACGCTTTCAACTTGTACATTAAATCAGCATTAGATAGGGCCCTATGACTCACTGTTTGGAGTGCAGTCCTCATTTTTGGGCATGCAATTGCTACAGATTGCTCCTTTAATGTAAAAATAATGTTTTGCGAAATACCTACTAACGTTCATTGTCCAACAAATGTCCAACGAAAGGAAATTAAATATTTCCCCCAACTTATGTCCAACTTAATATCTTATATGTTGAACACATAATTTCAGATGTTACATCGATCATGTCATTACAAACTATTGTCCAGTTGCTCTTAAGAAAAGCATTTCAGCCCTGACTGATAAAACACTAGTGGAGTTGTGCTGATAATATAATTAAAGTCTGTGTATCTATGTCCTTTAATGAGAGGATGACAAAAGTAACACTTTAGTGTAAGCAGTAACCACATTCTTAATGTGTACACACATACTGAAGGCTGTATTTTTTTTTTCTGCCAGCGGCAATGAGTGCTTCCCATCATGTTCGACATGACAACTCAACTGTGGATCAGTCAAATGATCTGGTAAATATGCTTCTGGTACTGTAAATATGTGGCTGTGTGTTGTCTGATCATTGGCTAACTGTAGTGATTGCGACGTGGGTCTGTGATAATATTAAGCTAACTGAAAGGACATAATATTATACTCAACATACAAGAAAAGCATAATATGTAACTGTTTAGTAACTATAATGTAATGTCTGTTTGATAAGTGGGGACAAAGTTAGGAGGTGTAAATATAATACTGATGACTAAGAAACTCACTGTAAAGCAATCCTACCACTTACATCTTCAATTATATCTTTCATCATTAGTCTTTATTCTAGGCTTGATCATGATGTTACAGCTATAAACTGTGAAATATTTGTCATTAATGTCTTTTATATTTTTTGCAGGATGGAGAAGTAAAGGAGGTGACCTATGCAGCACTGGATTTCACTGCGAGGAAAGTGAAAAGAGGAAGCAAGAAGAGAGAGTTACCATAAGAGTGTTTGTACTCTGCAGCAGATTACCACAACCAGCAACACCTCTCTTTGTAGGCAGAGCAGGACCTGTGAACTCCTCCCCATTTCTCTACAACGGACTTCAGCTCAGTTATGTGTGTTCACATGTAACATTATATTCTGAACTGACACCTGATAGTGACATGAAGCAGTAGCGTATCTGAATGCGTATATTTTCTAAAAAGGATATCACTCAGTTCATTCTGTGGGAGAGCTCAAGCTTTTCAGTTGCTTTATGCACATATGCCAGCATATTTGTGTGGACCTATGTTTGCATTTGTTGTTTTGTTGGCATAAAATAGCTGATTATTGTGTCTTCTCATCTTCAGTCATCACAAATACTGCTGTACACGCCTGTGATATGTCTGTGGAGTTGTCAAGTTTAGAAACTTAATAAAAATAATATTTATTAAATATTTAAATATTTGATGGATTTCAGTGACTCTGACAAGATAGAAAATGTGCAGAATAACCAACACTTGTTTTACACAGTAACAGATCACACCAACAGTCAGCAGGCACTAGAAAACAGAGATTTTATTTATTGACATGGTTTAATGAAATCATGACACAAACAGTTTGTGTGGTCACGCAACATGAAGAAGAACAATAAACAGAAATCAAAAACAAAAAACAGATACCAGATCTGATACAGATGTACTGGTTAGTTCAGTCTTGATCTGAAATCAGTATACCTTTCCCTAGATATAAGATATGTAAAACATCTATGATATTTGATTCACTTCATAGATCTGTGCCAACACTGATCCAGAGGATCTAATGGTGCACACAAACTTTTTGGCCTTCATTATGACTACAGTTATTTTTTCTCCAACACATTTTAATAACCATCATCATAAGTTAGTTAAGGGTTAAGCTTTTACTATAAATAATGGAAAAAATTTGGGCTACAAATAAAATTTCATATTTACAATTCCTCCCACTTACAGTAGCAGAGAGGTGAAGTCACGCCCTTTTGGAAAAAAATATGAATGGTTGTCTTTGGCAAGAGACAAATACTTTTTTCATCCTGTTTGAACTGCGACGCGAATTCCACATACAGTATGACGTTTGTCATTTAAAAAGAGAATTTTACAAGACAAGTCATGTTGCTATTTGTGGTAGGTTTGTCATAGTTTTGTGTGAGACCACTCAGCAAACTACACGTCTTGTCTCGCGCAACATACGTCATCAACACCAATCTCGCTGTACTTGTAACTTTATCTTATGTGAAGTGTTTTATCCAGCAACTCTTGGTCCTTTTATGAGCCGGTAAGAGAAAAAACAAGTAAGACCTGTTGCTTGTGTGACTACATCCCAGTACAGAAACACACAGGCATTGTAGCTTTAGTGGCTAACGTTAGCTTTTGGGGGGGAGAAAGTCATGACATCACTCACGTGACGTCTGGGTATGTAGTCTTTCTAATTATGTATCTTCAAGGTCTCATACATAAACAGTTTTATGACGAAACAGAAACTTTCATGACTTGTAAAATTGTCTTAAAAACATCATATGTGGAATTCTTGGTACAATTCAAACAGGATCAAAAAAATAATTTACTACTGCTAATATTTTTTTTTGAAAGATGCGTGATATCGTCTTTCTATAACCAGATTTCAGTATGTCCATGATAATGGAAATTTTCTTTTAGAATATATAGAAGATGAATATATATATATACAATAGAGTTAAGAATAACCCAGTTGCCACAAATGTTTTTGGAAGATCCTGATTACCTTGCCATGTTTTTTTTAAACATTTTTTGGCAAGTGACCAGCAGAAATACAGAGATGACAGAGGATGAGTCAAGAGAGAAAGAGCATGACATGCAACAAGGGTTCCAGGAGTATTGCAGTTCTTGATTGGCATTTTAATTTATAAGTCACCCAGGCACCTCTGTGATATAATTTTGAACTGTGCACATGTGCATGAAAGAAACACCGGACTAGGAAAGCATCACCCTCACGGCAGCGTAGCTGAATTAAGTGAAAGATTACAGCTAAAAGCTGTTCATCACTGTTGACAACATGAAAGAAAGGACAGTTTTCCTTGTGCCTGCATGGCTTTCCATTCACAGTCCAAAGACATTAATGTGAGGTCAACTGGAGAATTTTCCTGTAAGTGTCTATGTAAGTATGGGTAGTTGTCTGGGTATGTTATCCCTGTGATATTACAAGGCTTTGTTAAATACTCAATTCTGATTGGTCAATTACAGCATTCTAAGACCTGCTATTTTTGTATAGCAGACTGTTGTCATGGAGAGCAGACCGTTGCTATGGACACAGTTCTGATCACAGACCCTGGAGGAACAATAAAATTATTAAATCACTAAAATAATTTTAAAATTAATATTTGTGTCAAATTATTGATCTTTGGTAAATAACCAGGTAACAAGTGGAGTAACCCTGTAATAAGAGGGAGTGTCAAACAAACCTGTTAACTTTCTAATCGAACCCAAAAGCCTTGACAGCCACGTAGATCCTCTGTCTCTCTGCTGCTGTTGCATCCTTTATTGCACCGCTGTCAGTTTTCATCATTGTGAAGACAACACCAGAATAAACCTGCATGTCCTCATGTCTCTGAGAAATACGAGATGACAAAGTAAAAAAAAAAAACAACTTGAAACATGAATGTTTTAAATACATTAATCCCACTATTAAATTCCTTACCTGACTTTTCCAACCACCACTGTTTTTTTGCACAGCAACAGCAACAGCTGGATTATGAATTAGAAAATATATAGATACAATAAATAATACTATTCAGTAGTTTTAATTAATTAATTAATTAATTAATTTTTTCAACTTATTTAATTTTCTTACTGTTTTATGGAGAACTGTGACAGATTCTCTTACCGTTGCAACAGTCCCACTTGATGGTGTGAATTAAGGCGGCTATAACAATCAGACATAATGCCAGGGTGGCACACAGTAGAAAAATAACTGCATTGGCAGTGTCCGAACCCTCAGTGGCTCCTGAAACATTATCAAAAAGAAAAAAAAACAAATACGAATGAGCAAATGTAGATTGTGTTTGTCACTTCCTGATTAAATTGTTGAAATTAACTTCAAGTAAAAATTGCTCATAGTTTGTTTAATGATTTTTACTTGACTGTATACCTGACACTTGATACAGTTACCTTCAGTGTCCAGTTTTGTTCCATTTCCAAATAATATCTCCCCACATGTGGCCACAGCACAGTAATAAGTCCCGGCATCAGAGGAGCTGATGTTCTTAGAGAAGCTGTAAACACATTTCTGTGGAGTTTGAGCCTCAGGACTCTTCTCACATTCACCACCACTGTTTCCATGAGTGTAAATGAAACTGGGATGAAATTCATTTGATCTGACTCTGAACCAGTACACACTGTGATCTCCTGGACAGGCTGTATTTTCAGACTCAGAGAGGACTGAACACTGCAGAGTCACTGAGTCTCCTGGACGGACTGGAGCAGATGGAGGGACTTGAATGATGGCAGTGATGTCAGGTTCTTGTTCTAGGTAATGAACACAACAAATAATAAACATGCTTTACTCAATTGTACTTCAAATGTTTGTCAAATTTCTGTTATTATGTATAATTTCACAGCTCTGAAGGCATCTTGAATCTCTACCGTTGTTTTTACCTTTAACTCTCAGAAATATTCCTTTCATAAATGTCATGTTGCGTTTTTTCACTTTTATGCAGTAGTAGATTGCAGTATCACTTGTCTTTGTTTTGTGAATGTGCAGAACAAATGCTCCAGGTTCTTGCGTTGCTGTTATGTGATCAGTCTTGTCAACAGCCTCTACATTGTAGGAGAATGTTCCTCCTAAAAATTGAGGAATGGTTCCAGAGATGAGCCTGATCCAAAATAAGTATGTTAAACTCCACGATGTCTGACGGGTACATGTTAGAGTCACATTTTGTCCAACAGCAACAGTCTTTGTCTCAAAAATGTGATCGTCTGTGCATCCTGCAAGTAAAATTAAAACAGAGCAAAGATTAACAACAGAGACACATTCATATGCCTCCTCTATATTACTGCACAAAGATGACAATGTATTTTGAACATATATCTGGAGTAAATGTGACTTTAATACTTACGTCCAATTGTCAGCAGGATCAGTACATGAAATATGATCAGCATTTTCTGTTGTTACCACTTGAGACTACAGTTAAATTAGACTGCACTGTAACTGGATTCAGCTTAATGTAGTCTTATAAAATGGGAGGGAACAAGTTCAGAGCAATCTGATTGGCTTCTCGTTATGTTGGCGCCTCACTGTACTACCACAGCGGAAATCTGTGAACCAAAACTTTCCAACTGAAACACATGAAACATCACCAGCAGCGCATTTAATTCTGATTGTGGGTGAGTTACAGTGTGATGTTTACAGTAAACACAACACGTAAGTTGTTTACAACATTTCTCTTGTGAAGAAATGAACAACAACAAAGGCAATTTTTTTCAATGCCCCAATGTCATTTGATCTTGAGGTCAACTCATTTCCCCACACTCAGTCCATATTACTGCAGTTCAACATAATTCATGAATGTCTGTTCAGTGTCGATAGTTGCTATTTTATGCAACAGAGAGGCGAAGTCATGACCCTTCCAGTGGACCCCCATGTGACCTTACTTCAGAAAAAATACAGTATGAACAGTAGTCAGTGATGAAAGACAAATAATCCTGTTTGAATTGTACCATGAATTACACATATGATGTTTGGCTATTTAACTCCAGAACCTCCAAGGAGTCATTTTTACCTCCTTGGCATTTTCAAATGCATGCAACTCTGTTAAAATAAAATCCCTACATCTCTCAGTTCATGACTTTTTCTAAAATTTGTTTATTAATCATTTAGTGAATTATGGAGTGTGTGGGATAACAAGAAACAAAAACTCATCATTTCTACCTATGACTGCTAAGGGGTCATTTTAAATCCTAGAAATAGTTGTATAAGGCTCTACATTTGTGCCAAGTCAGGTTTCCTAGCAGCACCCATTGTTTACTCAAGAAGTCTTTTTGATTACAAGATTGTGCACTGCCTATGCTTACAGCAGGCTAAAGGACAGAAAAAAACAGGCTGTATCAAAAGAAACAAAAATGTCAGAGAGGCTCTGACAGCTTCAGCACATCAGGGAGTGGACGAGGAGGGAGAATCTGATGGAGGAGATGGATGGATGGTGACCAGAGGTGAGTAGAGTGGCCAAAAATTGTACTCAGGTAAGAGTATTGTTACTTTAGAATACTATGAATCAAGTAAAAGTAAAAAGTAGTCATCCAAATAATTACTTGAGTAAAAGTAATAAAGTATTTGGTGAAAAAAACACTCAAGTACTGAGTAACTGCTGAGTAACTTTGATTTATTGTTTTAATAATCAGGGCATGCACATAATCAAATAGACAAAAATATAAAATAGCAATGTGCAAATTCAGATATTGCCAAACAGTATCCCTTTAACTAAAACAATAATAAATTCATAAAATATATAATTCATATAAATATCACATAGCCTCACGTCCCCAGTCTAAGTACAGTGTACCTCCAGGGTTCTCCAAGTTACATTTAAGACATGTTTTAAGACCTTTTTAATACCACTTAGAATGAAATTTAATGCCAACTTCGAGGCCATACCCACCTGTAGTGCTGTTTATCCATTTAGATTGTTTTGGTGAGAGATGCTTGTGCTGTTTAGTTCCATTATACTGGAGAAAAGGCAGCGTCTCTACAGCTGATATCTCCAAAACTCTGCAACTCACACCACCAAATCTAGAAGGATAAATAGCCCCACAGGCCAGAGGTAAAAATATATATTCTGGATTTTGGGGTGAACTCTGGCAAATCAGTATGGATTTTACGTGAGTATTTTTAAGCAAGTATTTACCAAGTACTTGAATTTAGTAAATTATTATAATATTAACACTCATGTTTCCTGGAATAGGCTTAACTGTTAACCCACTTATCCTTTGGATTCTGAATTTGATACTGAATTGTAATCTGTAAGGTAAACATAGTTTGAATATGAGGCCAGGGGTGTTCTGCCTCCTCTGGTTCAGAATCGCATGCCATTGTTTCTGCCATTGTTGTCGTCTGCTCATTCTTGTGTGTGTGCTCCGGCGTGGTAACTTTGCTACTGTGCGGGGCCGCAGAGATTTTGTGTGTGGTCATGTGACTGCCAGGGGTCCATTTGTGTGGTGAAACGGAGTCAAACGTCACTAGTGGCTACGTTTGATTGGTGAAACAGAGTCATATGACAGAGCCTTTGGTGGAAGTCTCTCTGACAAAATAAAACAAACAGATCGTGCATCGAATAAGATGGATAAAAATCAAAGCAACGAGGGGAATGTAGCCCAATGTAATGGAGTAAAAGTAGCGTTTCTTCTTCATAAATATACTCAAGTAAAAGTAAAAAGTATGTTGCATTAAAACTACTCCTACAAGTACAATTAATCCAAAAAGTTACTCAAGTAAACGTAACAGAGTAAATGTAACGCATTACTACCCACCTCTGAGGGTGACTGACCCTTCATTTTCACCTGATGAAGACAGTTCATCAGGTGAAAATGAAGGGTCAGGGGTGGCAGATGAATTTCGAATGGTGAGTGTTCACCCAGACCACGGTATAAAAGCAAGATATGGCTGGGCTTTAAGAAGGGCTAAGGGGATGATTTTTGGTCCCCTCAATGGTGTGAAACAAAGTTTTTTTGGAACTGGGGTATAAAATCAGACAATGCATAGGAACTTTACTAACTTACTTACTTTTGACTGGTCTCAAAATAAAATCCTCTTTTTCTGAGGCTGACACAAAACATGCACTTGAGTTGAATCCATGACCACTGCAGAGGGGCTCACAGCCTTGGTACACGGGGCAAATGCTCTACCAACTGAGCTGCAGGCCACCACACATAACACTTCCATTTAGTACAACTGTTTTACATTACACTGATGGACAGTAACAGCCTTAAAACTACAGAACAGATAAAAGAGGCATAAAGGCAACGCTTCTCACTCCTCTTTCAAGACAAATCTGTATAAATAAAATGCAAAGTTAAAAAAAAGATTTAGAAAAAAAGAAAATTAAACAAAATTACTACAGGTTATCACCAAAATATTAACTATTCAATGTGACCGTTTTCTAAACTAACAGTACTCAAATATAGTAATAAAAAATATGTAAATTTTATGCATTTAGTTTTGTCCATTGTATTATAATATGTGAATGACTTTCTTAGGTGAAATGTAAGCATCACTGCTGCCAAAGCAGATTATTTCCTGTCCTGTGTGGTGCATGAAAGACTTAATAGTTGGGTCATTTTGAGCACTTCCATGACCGTGGAAAGTGGAGCTTTGTGTCTGAGAGGATTTGTCATATGAACGTTATAAAACTAATTTAGCCCCCATGCCAATCAAGAAAATGCAGACAAACTTTTTGAGAGCCTCAAATCCAAACAGCTACCATCGGCCATATTGGAAAATACTTTTTCAATGGTTTGGCCTACAGTGCTGCACAGTACATGGTTTCTGGGATTTTTGGGGTCCAGGAATTCAGAATTGATGTCGTTTTGATGATTTTATCTATTTTTGACCTTCAAATCCAAGATGGCCACAGAATTTCATCTCTGACAAGTCAATTTAACAAAACAAATAATGAAAGCTCCGCCCATGCTGAGTTGAGTTATAAACAGTAAAACAACAAGTAGGTACACAGAGGTCATCTCAGAGGTCACAGTGGTTGATGTTTGTGGTTGATGAGAAACAAACCTTCACCGTGGTCACAGAATTACTGGAGGTGACCCAAATATCTGAATGAATTCAATGTAATTGAATGATGAAGGTGTTTGTTGGCGTACATTGTGTATATCAGATGCCACTTTATGGAAATGCAAGGAATTTAACAAGCGATTTAACATGAATTTGCAGCTTTACAATGATTATTTTTTAACTATAACTACTCTTATGAATTTTTTGATTCGCCACACTCACTCCTCTTATTTCTCAAAAAGTTTGCCCACATTGTCGTGAGGGGTATGAAGGCTAAATTTGTTTTTTAACATTCATAGATGACAAATTCACTGAGAAACAAACCTCCACTTTGACACAACTATGAGCATCAACAAGCAAAATGCAGTGTTTAGTTTGTCAGTCTATCACAAAAGCCCTGACATCAGTGTAGATCGTCTCCTCCTTTCGTGCACTTCTTCTTCCTGCTCTGCCAGCTTTCCTCCTGGTAAAGTTTGGGTCGAATAAACCAAAGTTTCCTCATTTCCCTGAGGAAATAAAGTGCAAAACTGTAAATGAGATAACGGATTTGAATGCATGCTGGTAACTTTTCTAGCTACATCTTTAAATTCTTTACCTGCTGATTTTGCTGATCACCACTGGCTGTTGCAGCATTTGTTTCCACAGTGAAAGCAGCTAAAAAGGATAAATAATGGATGATAAAAAATGATGGATTTTATTTTACTGTATTTTATAATTATGCACAGCACAAATGTGAATCACACAGGTTAAAGGGAAAATTGAAATGAAAATTGTGTCATTATCTACTCACCCTCATGCTGACTGAAGGTCGGGTTTAGTTTTTTAGTCCACAAAACACTGCTGGAGTTAAACAGGAAAACGGAGTTGCAGAATCTCCCAAACAATTTAAATGACTGGTGACCAGGTTTCAAATGTATAACAAATAAATAAATAAATAAATAAAATAACTCCATACTGCTTGTCATGGCGTAATCCAAGTATCCTAAAGCCCCAGTATTCCAAGTTGACTTGAAAGACGTCATTTACACTATGTTTTTAGCCTGAATCTTCACTGTTCACATGTTAATGTGCATATGCAAACCATCTGAACTGGGTCTGTGTGGTGTGACTGTGTGCATGTGCAAGTGAACAGCATGTCAGGGCTTTAGAAAACTTAGATTACAGAGCTTGGATTACACCAGACAAGTGGTATGGAGACGTTTTATGGGTTTTTGGTTGTTTTTTTACGTTTGAAAACTGGTCACCATTCACTTTAATTATTTGGGAGATTCTGCAACACTGTTTTCCTGTGAAACTCCAGCAGTGTTTTGTGGACTAAAAAACTAAACCCGACCTACCATCGGCATGAGAGTGAGTAGACAATGACTGAATTTTCACATTTGGGTAAACTATCCCTTTAATAGATTGACACATGAGTAACATCTCTCACCATTACAACAGTCACAGGATTTTTTCCAGATGGCATAAATAAGGAAGGTGATAACAATCAGACTTGAAGCCAAAGCAGCAGCCAGAAGGACAATTATATCTTTCTGTGACTCACATGCACTGACAACTGAAACATTGTGAAAAAAGACAAATAATTAAAGTTAGGAAAAGTAATTAATAATTTATGTTACATTATAAGATGATAATTTCCCCATTATATAGAAATATCAAGTAATTACCTTCAACGTCCAGTTTTGTTCCATTTCCAAATAATATCTCCCCACATGTGGCCACAGCACAGTAATAAGTCCCGGCATCAGAGGAGCTGATGTTCTTAGAGAAGCTGTAGACACATTTCTGTGGAGTTTGAGCCTCAGGACTCTTCTCACATTCACCACCACTGTTTCCATGAGCGTAAATGAAACTGGGATTAGATTCATTTGATCCAGCTCTGAACCAGTACACACTGTGATCTCCTGGACATGTTTTGTTCTCAGACTCAGAGAGGACTGAACACTGCAGAGTCATTGAGTCTCCTGGACGGACTGGAGCAGATGGAGGGACTTGAATGACGGTAGTGATGTCAGGTTCTTGTTCTAGGTAATGAACACAACAAATAATAAACATGCTGCACTCAATTGTACTTCAAATGTTTGTCAAATTTCTGTTTTTATGTATAATTTCACAGTTCTGAAGGCATCTTGAATCTCTGTTGTTGTTTTTACCTTTAATTCTCAGAAATATTCCTTTCATAAATGTCATGTTGCGTTGTTTCACTGTTATGCAGTAGTAGACTGCAGTATCACTTGTCTTTGTTTTGGGAATGTGCAGAACAAATGCTCCTGGTTCTTGCTTTGCTGTTATGTGATCAGTCTTGTCAACAGCCTCTACATTGTAGGTGAATGTTCCTCCTAAAAATTGAGGAATGGTTCCAGAGACGAGCCTGATCCAAAATAAGTATGTTAAACTCCGCGATGTCTGACGGGTACATGTTAGAGTCACATTTTGTCCAACAGCAACGGTCTTTGTCTCAAAGATGTGATCGTCTGTGCATCCTGCAAGTAAAATTTAAAACAGAGCAAAGATTAACAACAGAGACACATTCATATGCCTCCTCTATATTACTGCACAAAGATGACAATGTATTTTGAACATATATCTGGAGTAAATGTGACTTTAATACTTACGTCCAATTGTGAGCAGGATCAGTACATGAAATATGATCAGCATTTTCTGTTGTTACCACTTGAGACTACAGTTAAATTAGACTGCACTGTAACTGGATTCAGCTTAATGTAGTCTTATCAAATGGGAGGGAACAAGTTCAGAGCAATCTGATTGGCTTCTCGTTATGTTGGCGCCTCACTGTACTACCACAGCGGAAATCTGTGAACCAAAACTTTCCAACTGAAACACATGAAACATCACCAGCAGCGCATTTAATTCTGATTGTGGGTGAGTTACAGTGTGATGTTTACAGTAAACACAACACGTAAGTTGTTTACAACATTTCTCTTGTGGAGAAATGAACAACAACAAAGGCAAATTTTTTCAATGCCCCAATGTCATTTGATCTTGAAGTCAACTCATTTCTTACACTCAGTCCATATGACTGCAGTTCAACATAATTCATGAATGTCTGTTCAGTGTCGATAGTTGCTATTTTATGCAACAGAGAGGCGAAGTCATGATCCTTCCAGTGGACCCCCATGTGACCTTACTTCAGAAAAAATACAGTATGAACAGTAGTCAGTGATGAAAGACAAATAATCCTGTTTGAATTGTACCATGAATTACACATATGATGTTTGTCTATTTAACTCCAGAACTTACAAGGAGTCATTTTTACCTCCTTGGCATTTTCAAATGCATGCAACTCTGTTAAAATAAAATCCCTACATCTCTCAGTTCATGACTTTTTCTAAAATTTGTTTATTGATATGATCCTTCCAGTGGAAACCAATGCAACCTTACTTCAGAAAAAATATGAACTGTAGTCAATGGTGGAAGACAAATGTTTTTTGTTTTTTTTTTGGACCTGAGGTTGTAAATCAGACAATGCACAGGAACTTTATTGACATCCCTGCAGGTGAGGTCTTGCCTGGTCTTGAAATAAATCCTCTTTTTCTGAGGTTGACACAAAACATGTGCTTGATTCCAACTGATAGACAGATGAGAATCTGAGTAGAAGTTAACAACCTTAAAACTGCAGAACAAATTAAATAGACAATGCTCCTCACTCCTCTTTCAAGATAAATCTTGATAAATAAGATGCAAAAAAAAAAAAAAAAAAAGATTTAGAAAAAAGAAAATTTAACAAAGTTACTACAGGTCATCACCAAAATATTAACTATTCAATGTGACCATTTTCTAAATTAACAGAACCCAAAATATAGTAATAAAAAATATATAAAATATAAAACTTATTTTAGTTTTGTCCAATTTATCTTAATATGTGAATGACTTTCTTAGGTGAAATGTAAGCATTACTGCTGCCAAAGCAGATTATTTCCTGTCCTGTGTGGTGCATGAAATGACTTAATAGTTGGGTCATTTTGAGCACTTCCATGACTGTGGAAAGTGGAGGTTTGTATCTGACTAGATTTGTCATATGAAGGTTAAAAGACTAATTTAGCCCTCATGTCAATCAAGATAATGCAGGCAAACTTTTTGAGACCCCCAGATCCAAACAGCCAATCAATGGTCAATGTTTATGGTTGATGGGAAACAAACTTTCACATGTCTAATGCACAAAGATGACAATGTATTTTAAATATATATTGGAGTAAATGTGATTTTAATA
The DNA here is from genome assembly GCA_034769285.1 of Lutjanus argentimaculatus. Classification (NCBI taxonomy): domain Eukaryota; kingdom Metazoa; phylum Chordata; class Actinopteri; order Lutjaniformes; family Lutjanidae; genus Lutjanus; species Lutjanus argentimaculatus. The sequence goes on along the minus strand of JAWZSL010000006.1, from coordinate 11,676,935 downwards.
CTTACGTCCATTTGTGAGCATGAGCAGTATATAAAATATTAAAGCTGCAAGCAGCATTGAACGGGCCCTCGCACCCCCACACCAGTCGGTGTGCATGCAGCCGCAACCACGTGGCCGTATTTGTCCCGGTTGAATTGTCACAGCCATCAGACACCGCTGGAAGGAATTCGATGTCACTTCCTCTCCACTCCATAGGTGGCGCTATGACTATGACTCCTCATTTTCATGTAGATGTGTTCAGGGTGGGACTTTTATCATACATGTGAAGTTTGGAGCAGATTTGACCATTTAATCCAAAGTTACAGGAAATTTGTGTTTCACGGCAAGACATCAAAAGTTGACGGCACGCCACGGCCACACCGTTTGACGCTGACCAAATCCTTTTATAATTTTTGATCACAAACTTGTGTAGATGGGACACACAGGTTTTGAAGTCAATCAGATTATTTCTGTAGACAGAGTTTGTTATAATGTGAGGCCTTGAAAACACAAAAAAATGGCAACAAAATTCAAAATGGCCGACTTCCTGTTGGGTTTTACGTATAATAATAATAATAATAATAAATTTTATTTATAGCGCAGTTTTCATTTTAAAAAAATCTCAAAGTGCTCACAGAGCAAGGAATACAATTACAAAGCATAAACACACACACACACAGAAAAGCACATAAACAGTAAAAAATAATAAAAGTGGCTCAGTGGTCAATGTCAGAATGCAGTAAAAATAATAAAAGTGGCTCAGAAGTCAACATCAAACGCACATTTAAAAAGGAAAGTTTTCAATCCCTTTTTAAAAACATCCACCGACTGTGGCACCCTCAGGTGATCAGGAAGGGAGTTCCACAGGCGGGGAGCAGCTGAGCAGAATGCGCGATCTCCCATTGTCCGTAACTTAGTTCTGGGGATTTGGAGCAAATGAGTGTTTTGTGATCGAAGATGGCAGGTTGTGGATTGTTGGTGTAGTAGTTCCTGGAGGTAGGCTGGAGCATTGCCATAAAGGCACTGATGGGTGAGGAGAGCAAGTTTGTACTGAATTCTGGAGGTGATAGGAAGCCAGTGAAGGGACTGGAGTACAGGAGTGATGTGCTCGTGTTTGCACACCCTCATCAGGACCCTGGCAGCACTGTTTTGTATATATTGGAGTTTTTGTAGGTTTTTGTTGGGGATCCCGATGAGGAGCGCATTGCAATAATCCAGCCTGGAGGAAACAAAGGCGTGGACGAGCTTCTCGGCATCGGGAAGGGTAAGAGAGGGGCGGAGTTTTGCAATGTTTTTTAGATGGAAAAAGGCAGTCTTTGACAGGTGTTTGATGTGGTTATCATAAGTTAGGTGAGGGTCCAGTTTCATCCCAAGATTTGTAACAGAGGAGAAGAGGGGGATGGTCTTGCCAGAGAAGGTGATGGACGTGATGGGAGAGGATTGGACTTGGTGGGGGGTGCCAATGAGTAGTGCTTCCGACTTGGAACTGTTTAGCTGGAGGAAATTCTGGCTCATCCACGCCTCTATCTCCTCCAGGCAGGTGGTGAGAGAGAACTGTGGAGGTGGTGTAGTTCTGATATAAAGTTGGGTGTCATCAGCGTAGCAATGGAATGAGACTCCATGCCTGTTGATGACGCGACCAAGCGGGAGGAGATAGATGGAGAAGAGAGTTGGGCCGAGCACCGATCCCTGAGGGACACCACAGGTTACGGGGGCTAGGAAGGACTTAGCTTCACCCAAGCTGACGTGCTCACTTCTTCCAGCCAGGTAGGAGGAGAACCAGTCCAGAACAGTGTCGGAAAGACCAATCTCATTTTGAAGGCGGTGCAGTAGAATTTGATGGTCAACCGTGTCAAAGGCTGCTGTCAAGTCCAGAAGGATGAGTAGTGAGGGGGAACCAGAATCAGCTGTCATTAGTAGGTCGTTAGTTACCCTGACCAGAGCAGTTTCCGTGCTGTGGGCGGAGCGGAAACCTGACTGAAACTTTTCAAAAAGGCTGTATAGCTGCAGATGATCCAGGAGTTGGCGGGCTACAACTTTTTCCAGCACTTTTGACAGGAAGGGTAAATTGGAGATGGGTCTATAGTTGTGTAGCACATCAGGGTCCAAGTGGGGTTTTTTGATGAGTGGTTTGATGACAGCGTTTTTGAGAGCAGGTGAAACATGGCCAGACCGAAGAGAGAGATTTATTATTTTGGTGATCAATGCACCTATTTCAGAGAGGTTCGACTTGACCAGGGAGGTAGGAACGGGGTCCAGGGAGCAAGTGGCAGGTTTCATTTTCCTGATGATGATGCCTCCCCCTCAGACTGTGAGACCTCGGAGAAGCAGTGGAAAAGGTGGGAGATGTTGGGCAGCAGGAAAGCAGCAGAGTGGGGTTTGGGGGAGGAGGAATAGGTAGTGAGATGAGAGCGGATGGCTTGCGTCTTATTTTGAAAGACAGAGAGAAAAGCGTTGCACTGGTCCTCAGTGTTTGTAAAATGTGTTGCATTTTTAGGATTGAGAAGATGATTTACAGTGGCAAACAGCTGCTTGGAATTTCCGGGGCTGGAGCTGATGATGTTAGAATAGAACCGGGAGCGGGGGTCTTTGAGCAATTTGGCATATTCCCTTCTGTGATTGCGATACGTGAGCTGGTGAACAAACAGACCAGATGTTTTAAGTCGTCGCTCAAGGACCCGGCCTTTAGCCTTCATTTTACGCAGTTCGGGGGTGAACCAGGGAGCTGAGCGTGCAAATGACACAGTTCTTGATTTAAGAGGAGCGTGTGTGTCCAAAAGGTTCGAGAGGGAGTTATTATAGAAGTTCACAGATTTTTCAGGTAATGAAGGGCAGGAGGAGGCAAGCTGCTGAAGGTCTGCAGACAGGGACTCTTGGTTAATATTTTTTAAATTACGGAATTGGATCCAGCGTTTTGGCTTAGAAAGGGAAGAAGGAAACGGTACCTCAAGGGAGATGGCTTTGTGGTCCGAGACACCAAGGTCATGTACCAGGAGGTTATTTATGGGAACGGAATTGGAGATGACCAAGTCGAGGGTGTGCCCCTTAGAGTGAGTGGGGATGTCAACATGCTGAGTAAGGTTCAGACAGTCCAACAGTTGCAAAAAGTCAGCAATTAAAGGGGCAGAAGGTACATCCACATGTATGTTCAGATCACCAAGTATAATAATGTTTGCTGATGTAGAGCAGAAACTGGAGAGGAGATCGTGTAACTCATGAATGAATGCTGAGTTAGCTTTGGGTGGACGATAGATAAGCAGAACTGTCATAGAAAGTGGAGGTTTAATTTGAAAAGCCAGGCACTCAAATGAGGAGGGATCAGACAGTATGACAGGTGTGAGTTTTAGGTCACTTCGGTGAATCACTGCCAAACCGCCACCACGGCCTGTGCTGCGAGCTCTTTGTAGGTAGCTGTAGCCAGGTGGACAGGTTTCATTTAGGGTGGAGTAGATTTCTGGCTGCTGCCAGGTCTCAGTGATACACATTAAGTCAATAGCCTTGTCTGAGATATGGTCATGAATGAGGCATGATTTATTAGTGAGAGACTGAGCATTAAGGAGTTCCATATTAATGTGTGACTGGGATTTACTGACAGTGTGTTTCTGGAGGGGGATGAGCAGTCCTGGGTCCATTCCACGTTTCTGGGAACATCTAGGAGCGATGCGTTGCTTCACTAGGCATGATCTATTAGTAATAATAACAGGAATGTTGATGGAGCGGCCTGTGGGGCGTAGTAGCAGCTGGTTCCTGTAGGGGGAGTTGTTACAGGAGACAGCGTTCATGGATGGGTGCAAAGAAGAAGAAGCATGACGGTGACGGGAAGGAACTGAGGAGGGGGTGTGACATGTAAACAGTCATGCACGTGAAGCAGTCTGGACTGCGTGCTGAATGTTTGCAGCTAGCATTTGGTTACCAGTCGAGTTCAGGTGTACTCCATCTCTCCCGAAGAGGTACGGCCATTTCCAGAACAGATTAAAATATTAAAATTCAAATTTTTTTAAAAATATTTAATAGTTTTGATCAGAACTGAAGTTAATTAACACATTTATGCAAAAAACTTTTCAGAAGTAGAAAAAGAATATAAATCTGATATGTTTTACAGCAGTTCAAAACATGCTGTTTGCACTACAGTACAAATGTCTGGTTTACGTACCAGATTAATTACAAAACCAATGTAATGGACTTGCAGGCGGATTGGAGCCAGGTGTTGAGGCTGAGGACTCGCTAAACGCCGCTCCGTGGGATCTTGCCAGGACGGGGCCACTGTAAAAACAGTTTACACAACTTTTCAGAAGGCTAAAAAGGCGAATAAAATCGTCTTTTGTGAGTTCAGACTGATGTCGAGCTGTGTCATTTGACCCAACGTGAATGAGTACCCGGGTGATGGAGGATGAGAGCGAGCGTAACAATCCGGGGAGTTTGTCCAGAATAACCGGGACAGTAGCACCGGGGGATGCAGTGAGTGGTTGCATTTGCGAAGCGGATCCTTCAGGTGTACGAGTCTCCTAGGATTAAAGAGGAGGGGGAGAAGAGTGGCGGTGGATCCCCGAGGCTGGAGCGAGTAGGATTCCCTGTGTTAGTCGGCGCTGGGGAGTATTTTGGCTGCACAGTGGAACCTGAGCTGGGGGAGGAAAACTCAGATTGCTCCTGGCAGCGCCGATCACCGGAGCAGGGGGCAGCCTTGGCTCCGAGAGGGGGATCGTTAGTCCGGTCCGGGTGGAGACCCCCGGAGCGCTTCAGCACTGCCTCCCTTAGGAGCCTCCGACGAGAAGCAGAGGTCGTGGTGGATGACCGCCGCTGATCCTGACTCGCGGCGGAGTGACTCAGGGCGTCGCTGGAAGCCAGTGGAGGGGGCGCCAGCCCGTCGGAGCGGGGAGTCGCAGCTGCCACGGTGTCCGGCAGCGGGGAGGGAGCCCTGGAGCCGGTGGATGACGGGCCGTTGGAGCGGAGAGCCACAGGCGCCCTGCCAGCTGCTGGCGGGGAGGAAACCACAGCAGCCCCATGAGTTGAGCTCAAGCCTTCCCCACCAGCGGCGTCCTCGCCGATCTGTGGCAGAGCCTCGAATCGGTTGGAAAGCGGTAGGGGAGGCGATACAGCTTCGGCGGAGGCAGCCGGGGTCCTTTTGCGCCCCCGAATCACCACTTCAGCCCATGATCGCTGGTGGTTGGGGGTTGAGCAGCAGGACGGCCGAGGGCAGGACGGATCCCAGGGTGCAGTATCCTGGAGAGCCGCGGGTGAATGAGGAGATCCGCAGCGACTGTTCATGGGCCACATCAAAACACCAGGTCAGCAGGGCGTCTTTACTCCTCAGCTCATCAGTGAGGCGGCGAACATCCTCCATCAGGTCAGCGATCTTTTTATTTGCTTTCATGAGTAGAGGGCCACCCTCCAGGGACGTGAAGTTAGCCATGTAGCACTCGGCAGGTAGCAGGCCAAAATCAGTCATCAAAGATGACGCAACATGAATGTTACAGGTGATGTGACACCTGGGTCCAAGAGCCTTTTTTGAGCATCTGGGTGTGATACAAGTGTGTACCAATTTTTGTGCATATTGGTGAAACATGCCCTGGGGGCTGCTGTTCAAATGGTGGGCAAATGGCTTGCCATTTGCCCACACCCATTTACGACAGTCATATCATATGTTCAGGCCTGGATCATTAACAAACATGTGAAGTTTCAAGCAGATTTGACCAAGTACACTGAAGTTAAGGCCACTTCCTGTGTTTTGGCGAAACTGCGCCCTCAGGGCAACGCCATTTGATGATAGGTCACGGTATTTAGAATAGAGGATCACCAAGGTTTAAAGGCTTTTCTGACCTGATTTGATTTGGATATGGTCAATGTACTGGGAGAAGCACCTCAAAGTGTAAAACATAACATGTCCTGTTGCCAGTAGGTGGCGCTATGACTATCATAGAATATTGCCGATTGGACCATTTATGCTAAAATTCTAGCAATTTCGTGTTTCATGGCAAGACATCAAAATTTGACGCCACGCCACGGCCACACCCTTTAACGATAGCAAAATCTTTTGACAAATTTTGATTACAAAGTAGTCTAGATGTTACACAGTAATTTATCTGATTCATCCTGTAGGAGGAGATCGTTAAAATACAACACGTGGAAAACGCCAAAAATGACCACGAAATTCAAAATGGCTGCCTTCCTGTTGGGTTTAGGCCAGGGGTGTCAAACTCATTTTGGTTCAGGGGCCGCATAAAACCAATTTGATCTAAAGTGGGCTGGACCAGTAAAATTAAAGCATAATAACCTATAAATAGCAGCAACTCCCAATTTTTCTCTATGTTTTAGTGCAAAGAAATACAATTCTGAAAAAGTTCACATTTAATGAACTTTCTTTTCACAAAACGTCTCTAAATTGCTAAAGAAAAAATACTCAGTAAAGTAACTTTACTTTTACTGTACATTTACTTTTACTGTTTTTACTTCACTTCTTACTGAAGTACAAAAAGTAAAGGTAGTTATGTCTGCAGAAACCACAAACAGAAGATAGAACAAACTCTTTTAAATGAAACAGTCACCAGAATGCTTTGTTAACATGTTGAAATCACAACATGTTTCTTCTGGAGCAGGATGCTCCCAGACCCCTTACAGGTGATGGGTTTACCAACATATCACCTTTTTCTCCTCTAGTGAGTTTGTAGGTCTGTATTTAGTAATAAAAAAAAACCAATAAGAGAACCACTAAAGTACAACAAAAGCAATAAAAATGTTGATTTTTCAAAAAAGGAAACAATCACATGCAAGATTTTTAATTGTAATTAGGTATTTTTACATTGTGCTGTTAGTGCTTTTACTTAAGTAAAGGATCTGAGTATTTTTTCCATCACAACAAGTCAGTGATCAGTGTTTCAGTGACTCTCTGTGGTTCAGTAAATAGTGTTTCATTTATGGCGGCCCGCCACATTAAAAACATCGGCACCATAACATGATTTTCTATTTCTGGAGCTGCGCACCTTTCTCGGTCGTGTCTAGAAGGTAACTCTTTATTTGTACAACTCTTGTGAGATTTGTGTCCGTTGTTTCTACAAAAATAATCAAACTTGCGCAATCTTTCACGGGTCTAGGGTTCCCTTCTAGACACGACCCTCTCTGTGTCTCTGTCAAACTACTGACAGCAGACTGTCTGTGAACAGCATGATGTTACACTCTGCAGTGTTTCACACACAGACTTTTTTGTGTGAACACTGTTATGCCCCAGTCTAGAGGAAGCCTTGGCACAACACGAGTAGGTGCTCCCCCAGTCTTCCCGCCACAAGAAAGGCCAGCAACATCCAGTACCAAGTTCAAAAGGAGCAGTTTTGATTTTTGCTTGAGGGGAAAATATGCCAACATAACAAACAAAAAGAACTCTAAATTAACCCTAACTTCCCTAACAAAAATAAAAGCTAAATAAATGACAAAAACTCTAACCTACCTCCTAAAAATAAAATAAACAGGAGAAAATGGGTTAAAAGAAAAAGGGCTCCTCCCTCCTACGTACTGCTCAACTATTTACAGATACTTACAGAGCTGATGTTTTAACTTATTCTATATTCAGTCAGAAAAACTCCACAGAGCACAAACTATCTCATCACAACTTTTAACAGCTTACTATACTACTATGCTACTATGAACACACAATCATCTCAACATGCCATCATTTCCTGGTGGTGGAAAGGCTGGAGGGGAGACAGAGCGAAGTCAGCGCAAGGTTCAAATAGGCCAGGGGTCCCGCCCCCTGACCAATCGCGTGGCAGCAATCAGGTGAGGCAGCCAATCACCGGACAACACCTGTTCTTAATTCACTCACTCATTCATTCTTAAGAGAGAGAGAGAGAGAGAGAGCACACACACCAAGGAGAGGAGACACTGCGGCAGAAAAACATGCAAAAACATCACAAATGACCCACAGGTAACAACACTCAGATGTAGTTTGCGACCAATTTTGGCATTTTAATTTCTTTAATCAGTCCGAGAGGACGATGGCATCTGCGATTGATTAGTGATCAATCTGCCCTCCTCCTCCTCCCTCACCTGTTCACTCTGCTGTGTGAAGGTCTGACAGTTTCTAACAGAGAAACACAGACTCTCCTGTTTAATGTAAAGGCCTCCTTATACAGTCGTTTAATCTTATAAGTGCAGCTGGCTGGTGTCAATTCATTCACCATCACGTTAGTTTTGACTGTTTTAATAAACTCCATCATTAACAACAAGTCTCCTCCACATGCAGCTTTTCTGCTGCTGTGAAAACTGAGTTGCGGGTGAATTTATAAGTAGGGAAAAACCCAAAATGCGGGTTAGGTTTTGGCTTTTTGGCTTTATAAAACATCCTGCTGATGAAGAAAGTCAACAGATCAGACACAGACAGGGTGAGAGAAACACACTGACCTCCTCTGTGTGTGTGTACTGTACGTGTGTATGCAGGAGCTGCATTAACACAGAGAGGAGAGATGCTGCAGCCGTGTGATAATAAATTATATCAAAATTTAAACGTTGGCACTTATCAATACTCTGGTCTTTAATAATTCTGCCGTTTAATGCTGAATTTCAGTACCCACTCTTACGTGCGAAACACAGTGCACTGTACAGTTGTTTATATTTAAACGGATTTTAGTAATCAAATTACTCGAGTTACTCGAGGAATTGTTGCAGCCCTAAAATGAATGTCTTCTCTGTAATTTTCACACTTTACAAAGTCATCCCGTGGGCTGGATCGGACACTCTGGCAGGCTGGTTTTGGCCCGCAGGCCGTAAGTTTGACACCCCTGGTTTAGGCTATAGGTTCCTGCAGTCTCTTTTGTCCATCTGGGCATGATCTATGTGTGTACCAATTTTCGTGCATCTTGGCGAAACGTGCCGGTAATGACAGTGTTTGGAGAGTGGCAAGGCATTTGGCCACGCCCATCAACAAAAAATATACGTAAATTTTCATCAGGACTGATGTGTGTGCCACATTTGGTAAGTTTCTGAGTATGTTTAAGCCCCCAAAAAATGCAAATCACTTTTTGGGGAATCTGAGCAAAAACAATAGGGTCCTTAATGATCAGCATTTTCTGTTTTTTACCACTTTTACCACAAGAAATCAACACAACAAAAGTAAATTTTTTCATTGACCCAATGTCATTTGGTCTTGAAGTCAACTCATTTCTTACACTCAATCCACATTACTGCAGTTCAACATAATTCACTGATGTCTGTTCAGTGTCTATTATTTATTTATGCAACAGAGAGGTGAAGTCATGACCCTTCCAGTGGAAACCAGCATGACTCTACTTCGGAAAAAATATGAACTATAATCAATGGTGGGAGACAAATGTTTTTTTTTTTTTTTTTTTTGGAACTGAGGTTGTAAATCAGACAATGCACAGGAACTTTACTGACATCCCTGCAGGTGTGGTCTTGCCAGTCACAGGGCAGCACAGGGCTGCAGGCAGGAGTTGAATCCACGTTTGCTGCAGAGGCCTCACAGCCTCGGTACACGGGGCAAATGCTCTACCAGCTGAGCTGCAGACCACCACACATAACTGTTCCATTTAGTACAACTTTTATACATTACATTGATAGACAGATGAGAATCTGAGTAGAAGTTAACAGCTTTAAAAGTGCAGAACAGATAAAAGAGGCATAAAGGCAACGCTTCTCACTCCTCTTTCAGGACAAGTCTTTATAAATACAATGCAAAATAAATAAAAAAAAGATTTAGGAAAAAAGAAAATTTAACGAAGTTACTATAGGTTATCACCAAAATATTAACTATTCAATGTGACCACTTTCTAAACTAGTAGGACCCAAAATATAGTAATAGAAATATATAAATATGAAGCATAAAACATATTTTAGTTTTGTCCAATTTATTATAATATGTGAATGACTTTCTTAGGTGAAATGGAAGCTTTACTGCTGCCAAAACAGATTATTTCCTGTCCTGTGTGGTGCATGAAATGGCTTAATAGTTTGGTCATTTTGGGTAGATTTGTCATATGATCTTTGACCTTCAAATCCAAGATGGCCACCAAATTTCACCTCTGACAAGTCAATTAAACATAAACAAATAATGAATGCTCCGCCCATGCTGAGTTGAGTTATAAACAGTAAAACAACAAGTAGGTACACAGAGGTCATCTCAGAGGTCACAGTGGTTGATGTTTGTGGTTGATGAGAAACAAACCTTCACCATGGTCACAGAATTACTGGAGGTGATCCAAATATCTGAATGAATTCAATGTAATTGAATGATGAAGGTGTTTGTTGGCGCACATTGTGTATATCAGAGGCCACTTTCTGGAAATGCACAGGATTTAACAAGCTATTTAACATGAATTTGCAGCTTTACAATGATTATTTATTTAACCATAACTACTATTTATCTGAATTTGTTGATTCTCCACACTCACTCCTCTCATCTCTCAAAAAGTTTGCCTGCATTTTCTCAAAGGGTACAGAGGCTAAATTTGTTTTTTAACATTCATAGATGACAAATCCACTGAGAAACAAACCTCCAGTTTACATGTGATGGAATTGCTAAACATGACCAAACTATAAGTGTCAACAAGAAAATCCAGTGTTTAGTTTGTCAGTCTATCACAAAAGCCCTGACATCAGTGTAGATCGTCTCCTCCTTTCTTGCACTTCTTCTTCCTGCTCTGCCAGCTTTCCTCCTGGTAAAGTTTGGCGTCGAATAAACCAAAGTTTCCTCATTTCCCTGAGGAAATAAAGTGCAAAATTGAAAATGAGAAAACAGATTGTGATACATGCTGGTAACTTTTCTAGCTACGATCTTTAAATTCTTTACCTGCTGATTTTGCTGATCACCACTGGCTGTTGCAGCATTTGTTTGCAGAGTGACAGCAGCTAAAACATGATAAATGATGGATCGTAAAAAATGATGGATTTTCTTTTACTGTATTTTATAATTATGCACAGCACCAATATGAATCACTCAGGTTAAAGGGATAGTTCACCCAGAAATGAAAATTCAGTTATTATCTACTCACCCTCATGCTGATTGAAAGTCGGATTTAGTTTTTTAATCCACAAAACACTGCTGGAGTTTCACAGCAAAACGGAGATGCAGAATCTCCCAAACAATTTAAATGAGTGGTGACCAGTTTAAAAATGAAAAAAAAAAATAAATAAAAACAATCAAAAAAAAGCAACAAAAAAGCATAAAACGCCTCCAAACTGCTTGTCAAGTCTCCTAAAGCCCCAACACACAAAGTTGACTTGAAAGACATCATTTACACCATGTTTTTAGCCTAAATCTTCACTGTAGATCTTTAGCTTGGAACCACGTTCATATACATATGCAAACCATCTGAACTGAGTCTGTGTGGTGTGACTGTGTGCACACACAAGTGAACGGCATGTTGGGGCTTTAGAAGACTTGGATTACACCAGACAAGTAGTATGGAGACATTTTATGTTTTTTTTTTTGTTTTTTTTTTTTTGGTTGTTTTTTTACATTTGAAAACTGGTCACCATTCACTTTAATTATTTGTGAGATTCTGCAACGCTGTTTTCCTGTGAAACTCCAGCAGTGTTTTGTGGACTAAAAAACTAAACCCGATCTTCAATCAGCATTTAAGTGAGTAGATAATGACTGAATTTTCACTTTTGGGTAAACTATCCCTTTAATAGATTGACACATGAGTAACATCTCTCACCATTACAACAGTCACAGGATTTTTTCCAGATGGCATAAATAAGGAAGGTGATAACAATCAGACTTGAAGCCAAAGCAGCAGCCAGAAGGACAATTATATCTTTCTGTGACTCACATGCACTGACAACTGAAACATTGTGAAAAGAAACAAATAATTAAAGTTAAGAAAAGTAATTAATAATTTATGTTACATTATAAGATGATAATTTCTCCATTATATAGAAATATCAAGCAATTACCTTCAACGTCCAGTTTTGTTCCATTTCCAAATAATATCTCCCCACATGTGGCCACAGCACAGTAATAAGTCCCGGCATCAGAGGAGCCGATGTTCTTAGAGAAGCTGTAAACACATTTCTGTGGAGTTTGAGCCTCAGGACTCTTCTCACATTCATCACCACTGTTTCCATGAGCGTAAATGAAACTGGGATTAGATCCATTTGATCCAGCTCTAAACCAGTACACACTGTGATCTCCTGGACATGTTTTGTTCTCCGACTCAGAGAGGACTGAACACTGCAGAGTCACTGAGTCTCCTGGACGGACTGGAGCAGATAGAGGGACTTGAATGATGGCAGTGATGTCAGGTTCTTGTTCTAGGTAATGAACACAACAAATAATAAACATGCTTTACTCAATTGTACTTCAAATGTTTGTCAAATATCTGTCATTATGTATAATTTCACAGTTCTGAAGGCATCTTGAATCTCTATCATTGTTTTTACCTTTAACTCTCAGAAATATTCCTTTCATAAATGTCATGTTGCGTTTTTTCACTTTTATGCAGTAGTAGACTGCAGTATCACTTGTCTTTGTTTTGGGAATGTGCAGAACAAATGCTCCAGGTTCTTGCGTTGCTGTTATGTGATCAGTCTTGTCAACAGCCTCTACATTGTAGGAGAATGTTCCTCCTAAAAATTGAGGAATAGTTCCAGAGACGAGCCTGATCCAAAATAAGTATGTTAAACTCCACGATGTCTGACGGGTACATGTTAGAGTCACATTTTGTCCAACAGCAACGGTCTTTGTCTCAAAGATGTGATCGTCTGTGCATCCTGCAAGTAAAATTTAAACAGAGCAAAGATTAACAACAGAGACACATTCATATGCCTCCTCTATATTACTGCACAAAGATGACAATGTATTTTGAACATATATCTGGAGTAAATGTGACTTTAATACTTACGTCCAATTGTGCAGCAGGATCAGTACATGAAATATGATCAGCATTTTCTGTTGTTACCACTTGAGACTACAGTTAAATTAGACTGCACTGTAACTGGATTCAGCTTAATGTAGTCTTATAAAATGGGAGGGAACAAGTTCAGAGCAATCTGATTGGCTTCTCGTTATGTTGGCGCCTCACTGTACTACCACAGCGGAAATCTGTGAACCAAAACTTTCCAACTGAAACACATGAAACATCACCAGCAGCACATTTAATTCTGATTGTGGGTGAGTTACAGTGGGATGTTTACAGTAAACACAACACGTAAGTTGTTTACAACATTTCTCTTGAGAAGAAATGAACAACAACAAAGGCAATTTTTTTCATTGCCCCAATGTCATTTGATCTTGAAGTCAACTCATTTCCCCACACTCAGTCAACATTACTGCAGATCAACATAATTCATGAATGTCTGTTCAGTGTCTATAGTTTATGTTTATTTATTTATGCAACAGAGAGGCGAAGTCATGATCCTTCCAGTGGAAACCAATGCGACCTTACGTCAATGGTGGAAGACAAATGTTTTTTTGTTTTTTTTTGGAACTGAGGTGTAAATCAGACAATGCACAGGAACTTTATTGACATCCCTGCAGGTGTGGTCTTGACTGGTCTTGAAATAAATCCTCTTTTTCTGAGGTTGACACAAAACGTGCTTGATTCCAACTGATAGACAGATGAGAATCTGAGTAGAAGTTAACAACCTTAAAACTGCAGAACAAATTAAATAGACAATGCTCCTCACTCCTCTTTCAAGATAAATCTTGATAAATAAAATGCAAAATTTAAAAAAAAATGTTGAAAAAAGAAAATTTAACAAAGTTACTACAGGTCATCACCAAAATATTAACTATTCAATATGACCGTTTTCTAAATTAACAGAACCCAAAATATAGTAATAAAAAATATATAAAGTATAAAATTGATTTTAGTTTTGTCCAATTTATCTTAATATGTGAATGACTTTCTTAGGTGAAATGTAAGCATTACTGCTGCCAAAGCAGATTATTTCCTGTCCTGTGTGGTGCATGAAATGACTTAATAGGCAAACTTTTTGAGAGCCCCAGATCCAAACAGCCAATCAATGGTCAATGTTTATGGTTGATGGGAAACAAACCTTCACATGTCTAATGCACAAAGATGACAATGTATTTTAAATATATATTTGGAGTAAATGTGATTTTAATACTTACGTCCATTTGTGAGCATGAGCAGTATATAAAATATTAAAGCTGCAAGCAGCATTGAACGGGCCCTCAAACCCCCACACCAGTCGGTGTGTATGCAGCCGCAACCACGTGGCTGTATTTGTCCCGGTTGAATTGTCACAGCTGTCAGACACCGCTGGAAGGAATTCGATGTCACTTCCTCTCCACTCCATAGATAGCGCTATGACTATGACTCCTCATTTTCATGTAGATGTGTTCAGGGTGGGACTTTTATCATACATGTGAAGTTTGGAGCAGATTTGACCATTTAATCCAAAGTTACAGGAAATTTGTGTTTCACGGCAAGACATCAAAAGTTGACAGCAGCCACGGCCACACCGTTTGACGCTGACCAAATCCTTTTATAATTTTTGATCCAAACTTGTGTAGATGGCACACACAGGTTTTGAAGTCAATCAGATTATTTCTGTAGACAGAGTTTGTTATAATGTGAGGCCTTGAAAACACAAAAAAATGGCAACAAAATTCAAAATGGCCGACTTCCTGTTGGGTTTGACGTATGGGTCCAAGAGCCTTTTTTGTGCATCTGGGTGTGATACAAGTGTGTACGGATTTTCGCGCATATTGGTGAACCATCCCTGGGGGCTGCTGTTCAAAGGGCGTGGTCAAGCCATTTGGCCACGCCCATTGACGACAGTCATATCATATGTTCAGGCCTGGACCATTAACAAACTGTGAAGTTTCAAGCAGATTTGACCAAGTACACTGAAGTTAAGGCCACTTCTTGTGTTTTGGCAAAACTGCGCCCTCAGGGCAACGCCATTTAATGATAGGTCACGGTATTTAGAATAGAGGATCACCAAGGTTTAAAGGCTTTTCTGACCCGATTTGATTTGGATATGGTCAACGTACTGGGAGAAGCACCTCAAAGTGTAAAACATAACATGTCCTGTTGCCAGTAGGTGGCGCTATGACTATCATAGAATATTGCCGATTGGACCTTACTTCAGAACAAATATGAACTGTAGTCAATGGTGGAAGACAAATTTTTTTTTTTTTTTTTTTTTTTGGAACTGAGGTTGTAAATCAGACAATGCACAGGAACTTTATTGACATCCCTGCAGGTGTGGTCTTGACTGGTCTTGAAATAAATCCTCTTTTTCTGAGGTTGACACAAAACATGTGCTTGATTCCAACTGATAGACAGATGAGAATCTGAGTAGAAGTTAACAACCTTAAAACTGCAGAACAAATTAAATAGGCATAAAGGCTATGCTCCTCACTCCTCTTTCAAGATAAATCTTGATAAATAAGATGCAAAATAAAATAAAAAAAATGATTTAGAAAAAAGAAAATTTAACAAAGTTACTACAGGTCATCACCAAAATATTAACTATTCAATGTAACCATTTTCTAAATTAACAGAACCCAAAATATAGTAATAAAAAATATATAAATATAACGTATAAAACTTATTTTAGTTTTGTCCAATTTATCTTAATATGTGAATGACTTTCTTAGGTGAAATGTAAGCATTACTGCTGCCAAAGCAGATTATTTCCTGTCCTGTGTGGTGCATGAAAGACTTAATAGTTGGGTCATTTTGAGCACTTCCATGACTGTGGAAAGTGGAGGTTTGTATCTGACTAGATTTGTCATATGAAGGTTAAAAGACTAATTTAGCCCTCATGTCAATCAAGATAATGCAGGCAAACTTTTTGAGACCCCCAGATCCAAACAGCCAATCAATGGTCAATGTTTATGGTTGATGGGAAACAAACCTTCACATGTCTAATGCACAAAGATGACAATGTATTTTAAATATATATTTGGAGTAAATGTGATTTTAATATTTACGTCCATTTTTGAGCATGAGCAGTATATAAAATATTAAAGCTGCAAGCAGCATTGAACGGGCCCTCGCACCCCCACACCAGTCGGTGTGCATGCAGCCGCAACCACGTGGCCGTATTTGTCCCGGTTGAATTGTCCAGCTGTCAGACACGCTGGAAGGAATTTGATGTCACTTCCTCTCCACTCCATAGGTGGCGCTACGACTATGACTCCTCATTTTCATGTAGATGTGTTCAGGGTGGGACTTTTATCATACATGTGAAGTTTGGAGCAGATTTGACCATTTAATCCAAAGTTACAGGAAATTTGTGTTTCACGGCAAGACATCAAAAGTCGACGGCACGGCCACACCCTTTAACGATAGCGAAATCTTTTGACAAATTTTGATTACAAAGTAGTCTAGATGTTACACAGTAATTTTGAAGCTGTTCTGATTCATCCTGTAGGAGGAGATCGTTAAAATACAACATGTGGAAAATGCCAAAAATGACCACGAAATTCAAAATGGCTGCCTTCCTGTTGGGTTTAGGCCAGGGGTGTCAAACTCATTTTGGTTCAGGGGCTGCATAAAACCCAATTTGATCTCAGGTGGGCTGGACCAGTAAAATTAAAGCATAATAACCTATAAATAGCAGCAACTCCATGTTTTAGTGCAAAGAAATACAGTTCTGAAAAAGTTCACATTTAATGAACTTTCTTTTCACAAAACGTCTCTAAATTGCTAAAGAAAAAATACTCAGTAAAGTAATTTTACTTTTACTGTACATTTACTTTTACTGTTTTTACTTCACTTCTTACTGAAGTACAAAAAGTAAAGGTAGTTATGTCTGCAGAAACCACAAACAGAAGATAGAACAAACTCTTTTAAATGAAACAGTCACCAGAATGCTTTGTTAACATGTTGAAATCACAACATGTTTCTTCTGGAGCAGGATGCTCCCAGACCCCCTACAGGTGATGGGTTTACCAACATATCACCTTTTTCTCCTCTAGTGAGTTTGCAGGTCTGTATTTAGTAATCAAAAAATACCAATAAGAGAACCACTAAAGTACAACAAAAGCAATAAAAATGTTGATTTTTCAAAAAAGGAAACAATCACATGCAAGATTTTTAATTGTAATTAGGTATTTTTACATTGTGCTGTTAGTGCTTTTACTTAAGTAAAGGATCTGAGTATTTTTTCCATCACAACAAGTCAGTGATCAGTGTTTCAGTGACTCTCTGTGGTTCAGTAAATAGTGTTTGCATGCAGCTTCTCTGCTGCTGTGAAAACTGAGTCACAGGTGAATTTATAAGAAGGGAAAAACCCAAAATGCGAGTTTTGGCTTTTTGGCTTTATAAAACATCCTGCTAATGAAGAGTGATGAAGTGATGAAGTCAACAGATCAGACACAGACAGGGTGAGAGAAACACACTGACCTCCTCTGTGTGTGTGTACTGTACGTGTGTATGGAGGAGTTGCATTAACACAGAGAGGAGAGATGCTGCAGCCGTGTGATAATAAATTATATCAAAATTTAAACATCGGTGCTTATCAGTACTCTGGTCTTTAATAATTCTGCCGTTTAATACTGAATTTCAGTACCCACTCTTACATGCGAAACACAGTGCGCTGTACAGTTGTTTGGATTTAAACGTATTTTAGTAATCAAATTACTCGAGTTACTCGAGGAATCGTTGCAGCCCTAAAATTAATGTCTTCTCTGTAATTTTCACACTTTACAAAGTCTCCCGTGGGCTGGATCGGACACTCTGGCAGGCTGGTTTTGGCCCGCAGGCCGTAAGTTTGACACCCCTGGTTTAGGCTATAGGTTCCTGCAGTCTCTTTTGTCCATCTGGGCATGATCTATGTGTGTACCGATTTTTGTGCATCTTGGCGAAACGTGCCGGTAATGACAGTGTTTGGAGAGTGGCAAGGCATTTGGCCACGCCCATCAACAAAAAATATACGTAAATTTTCATCAGGACTGATGTGTGTGCCACATTTGGTAAGTTTCTGAGTATGTTTAAGCCCCCAAAAAATGCAAATCACTTTTTGGGGAATCTGAGCAAAAACAATAAGGTCCTTAATGATCAGCATTTTCTGTTTTTTACCACTTTTACCACAAGAAATCAACACAACAAAAGTAAATTTTTTCATTGACCCAATGTCATTTGATCTTGAAGTCAACTCATTTCCTACACTCATCCACATTACTGCAGTTCAACATAATTCACTGATGTCTGTTCAGTGTCTATTATTTATTTATGCAACAGAGAGGTGAAGTCATGACCCTTCCAGTGGAAACCAGTACGACTCTACTTCGGAAAAAATATGAACTATAATCAATGGTGGGAGACAAATGTTTTTGGTTTTTTTTGGAACTGAGGTTGTAAATCAGACAATGCACAGGAACTTTACTGACATCCCTGCAGGTGTGGTCTTGCCCAGTCACAGGGCAGCACAGGGCTGCAGGCAGGAGTTGAATCCACGTTCGCTGCAGAGGCCTCACAGCCTCGGTACACGGGGCAAATGCTCTACCAGCTGAGCTGCAGACCACCACACATAACTGTTCCATTTAGTACAACTTTTATACATTACATTGATAGACAGATGAGAATCTGAGTAGAAGTTAACAGCTTTAAAAGTGCAGAACAGATAAAAGAGGCATAAAGGCAACCCTTCTCACTCCTCTTTCAGGACAAGTCTTTATAAATACAATGCAAAATAATTAAAAAAAAGATTTAGGAAAAAAGAAAATTTAACGAAGTTACTACAGGTTATCACCAAAATATTAACTATTTAATGTGAACACTTTCTAAACTAGTAGGACCCAAAATATAGTAATAGAAAATATATAAATATGAAGCATAAAACATATTTTAGTTTTGTCCAATTTATTATAATATGTGAATGACTTTCTTAGGTGAAATGGAAGCTTTACTGCTGCCAAAACAGATTATTTCCTGTCCTGTGTGGTGCATGAAATGACTTAATAGTTTGGTCATTTTGGGTAGATTTGTCATATGATCTTTGACCTTCAAATCCAAGATGGCCACCAAATTTCACCTCTGACAAGTCAATTAAACAAAACAAATAATGAATGCTCCGCCCATGCTGAGTTGAGTTATAAACAGTAAAACAACAAGTAGGTACACAGAGGTCATCTCAGAGGTCACAGTGGTTGATGTTTGTGGTTGATGAGAAACAAACCTTCACCATGGTCACAGAATTACTGGAGGTGATCCCAAATATCTGAATGAATTCAATGTAATTGAATGATGAAGGTGTTTGTTGGCGCACTTTGTGTATATCAGAGGCCACTTTATGGAAATGCAAGGAATTTAACAAGCTATTTAACATGAATTTGCAGCTTTACAATGATTATTTATTTAACTATAACTACTATTTATCTGAATTTGTTGATTCTCCACACTCACTCCTCTCATCTCTCAAAAAGTTTGCCTGCATTTTCTCAAAGTGTACGGAGGCTAAATTTGTTTTTTGACATTCATAGATGACAAATCCACTTAGAAACAAACCTCCAATTTCCACTTCATGGAATTGTTAAATTCCATGACGTTGCTAGATTGCTAGATGACCAAACTACAAGTGTCAACAAGAAAATCCAGTGTTTATTTTGTCAGTCTATCACAAAAGCCCTGACATCAGTGTAGATCGTCTCCTCCTTTCGTGCACTTCTTCTTCCTCCTCTGCCAGCTTTCCCCCTGGTAAAGTTTGGTGTCGAATAAACCAAAGTTTCCTCATTTCCCTGAGGAAATAAAGTGCAAAATTGAAAATGAGAAAACAGATTGTGATACATGCTGGTAACTTTTCTAGCTACGTCTTTAAATTCTTTACCTGCTGATTTTGCTGATCACCACTGGCTGTTGCAGCATTTGTTTGCAGAGTGACAGCAGCTAAAAATGATAAATAATGGATGGTAAAAAATATGGATTTTCTTTTACTGTATTTTATAATAATGCACAGCCCCAAATGTGAATCACTCAGGCTTAAAGGGATAGTTCACTCAAAAATGAAAATTCAGTTATTATCTACTCACTCTCATGCTGATTGAAAGTCGGGTTTAGTTTTTTGAATCCACAAAACACTGCTGGAGTTTCACAGAAAACAGAGTTGCAAAATCTCCCAAACAATTTAAATGAGTGGTGACCAGTTTAAAAATGAAAAAAAAAATAAAGACAAACAAAAAAAGCAACAAAAAACATAAAATGCCTCCAAACTGCTTGTCAAGTCTCCTAAAGCCTCAACACACAAAGTTGACTTGAAAGACATCATTTACACGTTTTTAGCCTAAATCTTCACTGTAGATCTTTAGCTTGGAACCACGTTCATATACATATGCAAACCATCTGAACTGAGTCTGTGTGGTGTGACTGTGTGCACACACAAGTGAACGGCATGTTGGGGCTTTAGAAGACTTGGATTACACCAGACAAGTAGTATGGAGACATTTTTTGTTTTTTTTTTGTTTTTTTTTTTTGGTTGTTTTTTTACATTTGAAAACTGGTCACCATTCACTTTAATTATTTGTGAGATTCTGCAACACTGTTTTCCTGTGAAACTCCAGCAGTGTTTTGTGGACTAACAAACTAAACCCGACCTTCAATGAGCATTTAAGTGAGTAGATAATGACTGAATTTTCACTTTTGGGTAAACTATCCCTTTAATAGATTGACACATGAGTAACATCTCTCACCATTACAACAGTCACGGATTTTTTCCAGATGGCATAAATAAGGAAGGTGATAACAATCAGACTTGAAGCCAAAGCAGCAGCCAGAAGGACAATTACATCTTTCTGTGACTCACATGCACTGACAACTGAAACATTGTGAAAAGAAACAAATAATTAAAGTTAGGAAAAGTAATTAATAATTTATGTTACATTATAAGATGATAATTTCCCCATTATATAGAAATATCAAGTAATTACCTTCAATGTCCAGTTTTGTTCCATTTCCAAATAAAATCTCCCCACATGTGGCCACAGCACAGTAATAAGTCCCGGCATCAGAGGAGCCGATGTTCTTAGAGAAGCTGTAGACACATTTCTGTGGAGTTTGAGCCTCAGGACTCTTCTCACATTCATCACCACTGCTTCCATGAGCGTGAATTAAACTGGGGATGAAATTCATTTGATCCAGCTCTGAACCAGTACACACTGTGATCTCCTGGACAGGCTGTATTTTCAGACTCAGAGAGGACTGAACACTGCAGAGTCACTGAGTCTCCTGGACGGACTGGAGCAGATGGAGGGACTTGAATGATGGCAGTGATGTCAGGCTCTTGTTCTAGGTAATGAACACAACATAATAATTAAACATGCTGCACTCAATTGTACTTCAAAATGTTTGTCAAATACTGTCATTATGTATAATTTCACAGTTCTGAAGAGATCTTGAATCTCTATTGTTGTTTTTACCTTTAACTCTCAGAAATATTCCTTTCATAAATGTCATGTTGCGATCTTTCACTTTTATGCAGTAGTAGACTGCAGTATCACTTGTCTTTGTTTGTGAATGTGCAGAACAAATGCTCCAGGTCTTGCTTTGCTGTTATGCGATTAGTCTTGTCAACAGCCTCTACATCGTAGGCTATTGTTCCTCCTAAAAATTGAGGAATGGTTCCAGAGATGAGCCTGATCCAAAATAAGTATGTTAAACGCCACGATGTCTGACGGGTACATGTTAGAGTCACATTTTGTCCAACAGCAACAGTCTTTGTCTCAACGATGTGATCGTCTGTGCATCCTGCAAGTAAAATTTAAACAGAGCAAAGATTAACAACAGAGACACATTCATATGCCTCCTTATATTACTGCACAAAGATGACATGTATTTTGAACATATATCTGGAGTAAATGTGACTTTAATACTTACGTCCAATTGTCAGCAGGAGCAGTACATGAAATATGATCAGCATTTTCTGTTGTTACCACTTGAGACTACAGTTAAATTAGACTGCACTGTACTTGGATTCAGCTTAATGTAGTCTTATCAAATGGGAGGGAACAAGTTCAGAGCAATCTGATTGGCTTCTCGTTATGTTGGCGCCTCACTGTACTACCACAGCGGAAATCTGGAACCAAAACTTTCCAGCTGAAACACATGAAACATCACCAGCAGTACATTTTACTCTGATTGTGGGTGAGTTACAGTGGGATGTTTACAGTAAACACAAACGTAAGTTGTTTACAACATTTCTCTTGTGAAGAAATCAACAACAACATAGGGAATTTTTTCATGGCCCCAATGTCATTTGATCTTGAAGTCAACTCATTTCCCCACACTCAGTCCATATTACTGCAGATCAGCATAATTCATGAATGTATGTTCAGTGTCTATAGTTTATGTCAGAGGTGTCTATTTTTAAATGGCCCACAGCAAATTTTTAAAAATATAACTAAATATGGCCCATTCATGAAACTTGGGCTGTGTTCGAAACCACATACTGCATACTGCATACTGCTTACTGCGTACGATACCAGTATACACTGTATACTGCATGTTGTTTTCAGTAGTGCCCAGTATTTGACAATTAATGATTACATTTCTAGCATGCTAAATTGTTGCCTGAAATCACTGAGAGTTTAGAAATGTGCAGACTTCCAGTATTTTCCCGGTGCACGCCCCTAACATTCTCACTAGTGAAAGGCATTTGCAAGTTGTATTTTCAGGTTTTTTTCTTTAAAATGTCTTACCTTTAGCAGCATGTTTCTCCGCGCATAGCTACACAGCTAACTAACAATTCAAACTCAATAAAAATCATTAGGAATGTGGTGAACACAACGTAAATAGAAATCGCTATGGCTGGCTAACAAACTTAGCTTTGACTTCCTGCTGTGAAATGGCTTACTACAAATGTCAATATTCATGATATGCAAATCGTTCATGATAATATATGATAATTTGATACTATCAATCACAAAATGTTTCCAATAAATATAAAGACTCCAGGCAAGGGCGGCGCGATGGCGCAGTGGTTAGCGCTGCCGCCACAGCAAGAAGGTCCTGGGTTCGAATCCCCGAGCCAGCAGGGCCTTTCTGTGTGGAGTTTGCATGTTCTCCTCGTGTCCGCGTGGGTTCTCTCCGGGTACTCCGGCTTCCTCCCACAGTCCAAAGACATGCAGCAGGTTAATTGGTGACTCTAAATTGCCCGTAGGTGTGAATGTGAGTGTGAGTGGTTGTTTGTCTCTGTGTGTCAGCCCTGCGATGAACTGGCGACTTGTCCAGGGTGTACCCCGCCTCTCGCCCAAAGTCAGCTGGGATAGGCTCCAGCTCCCTGCGACCCTCACGGATAAGCGGTTACAGAAGATGGATGGATGGACTCCAGGCAAAAAAAATGTTTTAATGAAACCTTACATTCATTTTAGTAACAACTGAAGAGACATTAAATCCCCGTCTCTTCTCTCCATTTTCCTTTTCCTTCCTCTCCTCCCAGTAAACAGGGCTTATTTTGTCCCTAAAAACAAACAAAAGTTATGTTAAGTCATCGAAAATGGTGCTACCGGTACACAATTTATTATTAATAACACATTTAATTAACAGGATAGTAAGTTTTTGTTGTTTGCTATGTAATGTTAGGTCACACTATCTCATTAGACTCACTATTACTTAGCTACAGTTAACCGAGCTACTAACCAGATAATAAACTACTAACCAACATTATTAATCATCATAAGAGATAGCTATAGCTAATTATCTCTTCTTCTATTCTCAAAATAACAACAGAAAAAAGTTGACAACTCACATTTATAATCTCCAGTGCGATCTTCCATCTCGTCCGCCATAAAACGTCTACCCTCAAGATTACGTGTGACGTCTACAGCTGCACTTCCTTATGGGATGCAGTAGGCGAGGTAGACTGGTCTGATAATATTTCTCCAAATCCGATACACATGCACTATAGTATGCGGTTTCGAATAGTACAGCCTTGCACTTGACTGTATTGTACTTCTTAGTTTTAACACTAGGGGGAGCTACTGTCTTGAACAAGGCGACTTCTCCACAAAACAATAGTGCTCCAAGAAAAATTTTGCAGCGGAGACCAAAAATGGCAGAAACGAAGAAACGCAAGATGGCAAGTGAGTGCAGAAAATTTCAGACATGGTGGGAAAAAATGAAAATTTCCTCATAGAAGTCAAGGGTAAGTGGGTCTGTTTGATTTGCAATGAAACTGTTGCAGTTAGGGCTGGGCGATAAAACGATAGCGATATCTATCGCGATAGACACGTGATCAATATCAATAGAAAATACGTTCGATAGAACGTTCGATAATTTCACTGAACTCCATTAGAAAAAGAACAGGAAGAAAACCCTGATCCCGAACCGCAAGGCATTCTGGGGGATGTAGGCCGAGGAAGGGTTTTAGCCTCTCAGCCCAGCTAAGCAAGGTTGGTGGCATGAACAAACTCACTGACTCCTTGCTGGTAACCTAGCATCAAACTGTTGAGTGACATGCACACTAGCAGTTTCATGCTTGGTTGTGCCACCGTGCCTCATGACTGCTTTAACAACAAGAATGGCATTGGAGTGAAAGGAGAAAATGAGTGCGACAGCGTGAGAGGAAATTATGGATAAAACAGGAAAGGTCACTTCGCCAGTTTGGCAGTATTTCGGATATTTTAAGTCCGACAAAAGTCAGAACCATGTTGTCTACAAACTATGCAAGGTCATCGTCCCTACCAAGTCTGGCAATACGACGAATTTATCTAATATGGGGAAATATGTGTCTGTGAACACATCTCTCATGACAGAATTCAGTCAGCTCTTCCAAGATTTTTCTGTCATTGAGAAAGAAATCAAGCTGTTCTCGACTCCCTTCCTGATGGATGCAGAAGAAGTGGAAGAGAGTCTGCAATTAGAACTTATTGAAATGCAGTGTGATGATTCTCTGAAGAATCAGCATCAGCTTCTCTTCCTACCCGACTTCTACCGGAGCTTGGAAAAGGCCAAGTTTCCTCTTATGAGACACCACGCAAAAAAAATTTAAAAAATGATGAGTCTGTTTGGCTCAATATACATATGTGAGCAAACATTTTCTCTGTTAACTCTGAACACAAGCAGATTGAGAACCAAAATGACCGACAGCCATCTCTGTGATGTCCTTCGCATCTCAACCACCAAACTTACTCTTTACCTGCCAGCCATCCTTCAGTCCAAAGCGCAGCATCACTGCTCCCACTAAGTGCAACACTGTTCCCATTATAGGCAAGTTAAAAATATATTACACAGTATTTGTGTGTTAACCAAGAAGGCTAATCAAGGTTAATCAAGAAGGCTCTCAGTTGTAAATAACAAAAGAGGTGTTTGTTGGAGAAATCATATTTTGCTTTTAGCTGTTGAAAGGACATGAAGATGCTGCTACTGTAGCACTGTTCAAGGTATCTTATCCCTCTGTCATACCAAAGCTTAGAAATTTTATTTCATTGGTATAAGTTGGTTTTTCCACAAAGGTGTTTTGGGAGACACATCATTCTCACTCTGATAATTCTATGAACCTCATACCATGATCTAACCAGGTGGACAGTGAATGGGGTTCTTGGTTTACTGACAATATTTTTTGAATTCCACTTCAATCACTTCCCACCTCTTCATCAAGTCATGAAGTTCAATTTGTGTTCAGGGGGGTGCACAGCATCGTTCAAATAAAGAGGAGGAGAAACTCATTTGTGCTGCCCAGTAGTAAAATTAGAAGTTAGGGAGTCGGGGGCAACCCACAAAATCCCACGATAATTTCTCTAAACTCACCGGGGTACTTTTTGATTCCAGATGAATTTGCTTATGTTTTTATTAAGGGTTTTAAAAAGACTATTGGAAAGGGATAGGAAGTGACTGAAATAAGTACATTAACCTGGTCAAAATGTTCATCTTTATACAGCAGACTCTGCCAAATAAGGTTAGGGGTAGGTCTGTCTACCTGTTCAGGTCATCCTCTATTTTCTGAATCAGTGGAATAGTTCAGTTTGACCAATTCTTCAGAGTAAGTACATGCCAAGTATGTAAACCCATCTGGAGCCCATTTAAAGGAGTCTGACCAGATCAGATCACACTGGTTGGCTTTGATCAAAGGGAGTATTTCACGCTTTTCATAGTTCACTTTGTAGCCATATATTGTACTGTAACTGTTCAGAAGAGACTGTAATCTGGTAAGAGACTGGGCTGGGTGTGTAAGAAATAAAATTATATCATCAGCAAACAGGCTAATTTTGTGTAGTTAACTGACCAACCTGGACACCTTTTATGTCTGGGTCTTGTCTCACTGCTTGTGCCAGTGGCTCTATTGTCAGGACAAAAATCCTGGCAGAAAGCGGACAAAACTGCTGCTCCTTCTTTGTAATGTGATGGGAGTTGGCATTATACCATTTGTGACTACCTTTGCTTGTGGTTTATGGTATAAAGTTCTTACCCAGTTAATGAAAGATGCACCAAACCCAAATCTGCTCAGGACCTTTAGGAGATATGACCATTCAAGGCAGTCAAAGGCCTTTTCCACATCTAATGAGGGTGCAATAGAGGGTTCATTTCTGGTGTTTGCTAAATGAATAATGTTGAAGAGTCTGCAGAGGTTACCAGCTGAGAGTCGTTATAAAACCTGTTTGGTCTATATTGATAAACTTGGGGAGGTGCCTGATTAATCTATTGGTCAAGGCTTTGGAAATAATCTTTAAGTCTGCATTTAGAGGACTAATAGGAAGAGCATTTTGGGGGTCTTTGTTTTTCTTATGAATAAAAGTTATTAAGGCCATAGAAAAGGAATTGATAGAGTTTGAATTTCTCCTGCCAAATTTAAAACATCCATAAAGAGAGGGACAAGCAGGACTTTAAACTCCTAGTATAAGTTGTGGTAGGATGATCGGTGGACTCTGATGTAGTATATACTGTAGAATCATAGTGTTTGAAACAATCATTAAAATCTTTGGGTTTTCTGTTACAGTCCCATTTTCAGTTTCTATGGAATTAATAATGTGTACTAATTTTATTTGTGTAGTAGCATGTGTTTGTTTTTTCCAACGAAAATGGAAAAATTCTTGGATTATGAGGTGCCGATGGGAATGAAAAAGGTTAACTGGCAGTGAATTAAAGAAACTGCATTTTGTGTTCACAGATTTGTAAAATAAAGTAAAGTAAGTTACCTGAAGTAAATTAAGCAAAAGATGTGTTCATCATAGACACTTTATAAACAAATAAACAACATGTACACATACCAGTTCTTTTTTTTTTTTTTGAAATTTTAGATAGGACGCTGAAGATAGGACAGGAAAGGGGGAGACAAGTGTGGGTGGGTGGGGGCATGCAGCACAGGGCTGCAGGCAGGAGTTGAATCCACGACGCTGCAGAGGGCTCACAGCCTCGGTACACGGGGCAAATGCTCTACCAACTGAGCTGCAGGCCGCCACACATAACAGTTCCATTTTGTACAACTGTTTTACATTACATTGATGGACAGATGAGATCTGAGTAGAAGTTTTACAACAAGCTTTAAAACTGCAGAACAGATAAAAGAGGCATAAAGGCAATGCTCTCACTCTCTTTCAAGACAAATCTTTATAAATAAAATGCAAAATAAAAAAGAAGATTCAGAATTTTTTTTTTAAACAATGTTACTACAGGTTATCACACAAAAATAGCTGTTTGATGTGACTGTTTTCAGGACTCAGAGTATAAAATATAAAATATGTAAATATTAACATAAACTTATTTTAGTTTTCGAGGGGTATGGAAGCTAAATTTGTTTTTTAACATTCATAGATGAAAAATCTGCTGAGAAACAAACCTCCACTTTTCACATCACAAAATTGCTTTAGTTTGTCAGTCTATCACAAAAGCCCTGACATCAGTGTAGATCGTCTCATCCTTTCGTGCACTTCTTCCTCCTCTGCCAGCTTTCCCCCTGGTAAAGTTTGGTGTCGAATAAACCAAAGTTTCTTCATTTCCCTGAGGAAATAAAGTGCAAAATTGAAAATGAGACACCAGATTTGAATGCATGCTGGTAACTTTTCTAGCTAAATCTTTAAATTCTTTACCTGCTGATTTTGCTGATCACCACTGGCTGTTGCAGCATTTGTTTCCAGAGTGACAGCAGCTAAAAATGATAAATAATGGATGGTAAAAAAATGAGGGATTTTCTTTTACTGTATTTTATAATTATGCACAGCACAAATGTGAATCACTCAGTTAGTTCACCCAGAAATGAAAATTCAGTTATTATACTATCTCAGCGATTCAGGTCGCTTGTTTGGTGTAATCTAAGTCTCCTAAGGTCCAAACATGCCAAGCTGACTTGAAAGAACATTTATTCCATGTTTTTAGCCTGAATCTTCACTGTAGATCTTTAGCTTGGAACCAGTTCATCTGCATGTGGACACTGTCTGAACTTGGTTTGTGTGGTGTGATTGTGTGCATGTGCCAGACGAGCAGTATGGAGACATTTTATGTTTTTTGTTTTTTTTTTGGTTTGTTTTTTTACGTTTGAAAACTGGTCACCATTCATTTAATTGTTTGGGAAAATCTGCAACACTGTTTTCCTGTGAAACTCCAGCAGTGTTTTGTGGACTAAAAACTAAACCCAACCTACCATCGGCATGAGAGTGAGTGATAATGACTGAATTTTCACATTTGGGTAAACTATCCCTTTAATAGATTGACACATGAGTAACATCTCTCACCATTACAACAGTCACAGGATTTTTTCCAGATGGCATAAATAAGGAAGGTGATAACAATCAGACTTGAAGCCAAAGCAGCAGCCAGAAGGACAATTATATCTTTCTGTGACTCACATGCACTGACAACTGAAACATTGTGAAAAAAGACAAATAATTAAAGTTAGGAAAAGTAATTAATAATTTATGTTGCGTTATAAGATGATAATTTTCCCATTATATAGAAATATCAAGTAATTACCTTCAATGTCCAGTTTTGTTCCATTTCCAAATAATATCTCCCCACATGTGGCCACAGCACAGTAATAAGTCCCGGCATCAGAGGAGCGATGTTCTTAGAGAAGCTGTAAACACATTTCTGTGGAGTTTGAGCCTCAGGACTCTTCTCACATTCACCACCACTGTTTCCATGAGTGTAAATCAAACTGGGATGAGATTCATTTGATCCAGCTCTGAACCAGTACACACTGTGATCTCCTGGACATGTTTTGTTCTCAGACTCAGAGAGGACTGAACACTGCAGAGTCACTGAGACTCCTGGACGGACTGGAGCAGATGGAGGGACTTGAATGATGTCAGTGATGTCAGGTTCTTGTTCTAGGTAATGAACACAACAAATAATAAACATGCTGCACTCAATTGTACTTCAAATGTTTGTAAAATTGCTATAATTATGTATAATTTCACATTCTGAAGGCATCTTGAATCTCTATGTTGTTTTTACCTTTAACTCTCAGAAATATTCCTTTCATAAATGTCATGTTGCGTTGTTTCACTGTTATGCAGTAGTAGACTGCAGTATCACTTGTCTTTGTTTTGGAATGTGCAGAACAAATGCTCCAGGTCTTGCTTTGCTGTTATGTGATCAGTCTTGTCAACAGTCTCTAAATCAACGGCAAGTGTTCCTCCTAGAATTTCAGGAACAGTTCCAGAGACGAGCCTGATCCAAAATAAGGATGTTAAACGCCACGATGTCTGACGGGTACATGTTAGAGTCACATTTTGTCCAACAGCAACAGTCTTTGTCTCAAAGATGTGATCGTCTGTGCATCCTGCAAGTAAAATTTAAACAGAGCAAAGATTAACAACAGAGACACATTCATATACTTCCTTTATATTACTGCACAAAGATGACAATGTATTTTGAACATATATCTGGAGTAAATGTGACTTTAATACTTACGTCCAATTGTGAGCAGGAGCAGTACATGAAATATGATCAGCATTTTCTGTTGTTACCACTTGAGACTACAGTTAAATTAGACTGCACTGTAACAGGATTCAGCTTAATGTAGTCTTATAAAATGGGAGGGAACAAGTTCAGAGCAATCTGATTGGCTTCTCGTTATGTTGGCGCCTCACTGTACTACCACAGCGGAAATCTGTGAACCAAAACTTTCCAACTGAAACACATGAAACATCACCAGCAGCACATTTAATTCTGATTGTGGGTGAGTTACAGTGGGATGTTTACAGTAAACACAACACGTAAGTTGTTTACAACATTTCTCTTGTGAAGAAATCGACAACAACAAAGGCAATTTTTTTCATTGCCTCAATGTCATTTGATCTTGAAGTCAACTCATTTCCCCACACTCAGTCCATATTACTGCAGATCAGCATAATTCATGAATGTCTGTTCAGTGTCTATAGTTTATGTTTATTTATAAGATAAGATAAGATAAGATATTCCTTTATTAGTCCCACAGTGGGGAAATTTCCAGCATTACAGCAGCAAAGTGGATAGCAAAAAATAAGAAGCATCAGTGAAAAAAAAAAGACAATAAATAGCAAACAAGCAATATAAACAAAGAATAGAAGAATATGAACAATTTAAACAACGGAAAGTACAGTAACTAGCAACGTAGTATGGGAAAAATATAGATATGGGAATGGTGACAATATATAGTTTTTTCAAGTTTACACCATGGCACAGGAAATACTGATATTGCACAATGGAAATTAGATTCGCCAGGTACTGATATTGCACATTGGATGAAAATACACCTGACTGGAGTATTGATATTGCACATAGGAATAATAATACACCTGATTGCAGATTAGTATATTGCACCTTAGGTTGAGATTCACCTGAGCTAGATATTTCGCAGTATAAGTGAGCACAGTTGATGTGCATTATAGTGCAGTCAGTGCAGTCTTGGTGAGTGTGTGGTCTACTGGGAGCACTGCTGGTTGTAGAGTCTGACAGCTGCAGGAAGGAAGGACCTGCGATAACGTTCCTTCACACACTTTAGGTGAAGCAGTCTGTCGCTGAAGGAGCTCTCCAGTGCTGTTAAAGTGTCCTGCAGGGGGTGGGAGTCCTTCTCAATCATGGATGACAGCTTAGCCATCATCCTCCTCTCACCTACCACCTCCACTGAGTCGAGGGGGCATCCCAGGACAGAGCTGGCCTTCTTGATCAGTCTGTCAAGTCTTTTCCTGTCAGCCGTTGAGATGCTGCTCCCCCAGCAGACCACTCCATAAAAGATGGCTGATGCCACCACGGTGTCATAAAAGGTCTTCAGGAGTGCCCCCTGCACTCCAAAAGACCTCAGTCTCCTGAGCAGATAAAGTCTGCTCTGGCCTTTCTTGTAAAGTGCGGTTGTGTTGTGAGTCCAGTCCAGTTTATTTATGCAACAGAGAGGCAAAGTCATGATCCTTCCAGTGGAAACCAATGTAACTCTACTTCGGAAAAAATATGAACTGTAGTCAATGGTGGGAGACAAGTGTTTTTTTTTAAATATTGGGGTTGTAAATACAACAATGCTCAGGAACTTTACTGACATGCAGCACAGGGCTGCAGGCAGGAGTTGAATCCATGTTCACTGCAGAGGCCTCACAGCCTCGGTACAAGCGGCAAACGCTCTACCAACTGAGCTGCAGGCCACCACACATAACAGTTCCATTTAGTACAATTGTATTACATTACACTGATAGACAGATGAGAATCTGAGTAGAAGTTAACAGCCTTAAAACTGCAGACCAGATAAAAGAGGTATAAAGGCAACGCTTCTCACTCCTCTTTCAAGAGAAATCTGTATAAATAAAATGCAAAATTAAAAAAAAATTCGAAAAAGAAAACTTAACAAAGTTACTAAAGGTTATCACCAAAATTAGCTCTTCAATGTGACCACTTTCTAAACTAAAAGGACCCAAAATATGGTAACACAAAGTATATAAATATTAAGCATAAAACTTATTTTAGTTTTGTCCAATTTATTATAACATGTGAATGACTTTCTCCACCCATTCTGAGTTGAGTTATAAACAGTAAAACAAGTAGGTACAAAGAGGTCATCTCAGCGGTCACAATGGTTGACGTTTGTGGTTGATGAGAAACAAACCTTCACATGTCTAATGGACAAAGATGACAATGTATTTGAAAGATATATCTGGAGTAAATGTGACTTTAATACTTATGTGCAATTGTAAGCAGGAGCAGTATATAAAATATTAAAGCTACAAGCAGCATTGAACAGACCCTCGCACCCCCGTGCCAGCTGGTGTGCATGCAGCCTCAGCCTCGTGGCCATATTTGTCCTGGTTGAAATGGCGATGAATTGTCACACCTGTCAGACACTGCTGGAAGGAATTCGATGTCATTTTTTCTTCACTCCATAGGTGGTGCTATGACTATTACTCCTCATTTTCATGTAGATGTGTTCAGGGTGGGACTTTTATCATACATTGAAGTTTGGAGCAGATTTGACCATTTAATCCAAAGTTACAGGAAATTTGTGTTTCACGGCAAGACATCAAAAGTTGACAGCACACCACGGCCACACCGTTCGAACTGACCAAATCTTTTAATAGTTTTTTATCTCAAACTTGTGTAGATGGTACACAAAGGTTTTGAGGTCAAACGGATTATTTCTGTAGGAGGAGTTTGTTAAAATGTGAGGCCTAGAAAACGCAAAAAATGGCCAAGAAATTCAAAATGGCTGACTTCCTGTTTGGTTTGGCCTATGGTTCCAAGAGTCTTTTTGTGCATCTGTGTGCGATACAATTTTCATGCATATTAGTGAAACATGCCTTGGGGGCTGCTGTTCAAAGGGTGTGGTCAAGCCATCTGGCCATGTCCATTGACGACAGTCATATCATATGTTCAGGCCTGGACCATTAACAAACGTGAAGTTTCAAGCAGATTTGACCAAGTACACTGAAGTTAAGGCCACTTCCTGTATTTTGGCAAAATGTTGGCCGCACCTTCAGGGCAATGCCATTTTACGATAGGTCACGGTATTCATAATAGAGGATCACCAAGGTTTAAAGGCTTTTCTGACCTGATTTGATTTGGATATGGTCAACGTACTGGGAGAAGCACCTCAAAGTGTAAAGCATAACATTTCCTGTTGCCAGTAGGTGGCGCTATGACTATCATGGAATATTGTCATATTGATGTGTTCAGGGTGGAACTGATATGAAGCATGTGAAGTTTGGTGGAGATCGGACCATTTATGCTAAAAATTATAGTAATTTCGTGTTTCATGGCGAGACATCAAAATTCGACGCCACGCCAACCCTGCACCCTTTAACGATAGCAAAATCTTTTGACAAATTTTGATTACAAAGTAGTCTAGATGTTACACAGCAAATTTGAAGCCATTCTGATTAATCCTGTAGGAGGAGATCGTTAAAATACAACATGTGGAAAATGCCAAAAATGACCACGAAATTCAAAATGGCCGCCTTCCTGTTGGGTTTAGGCTATAGGCTCCTGCAGTCTTTTTTATTTTGTACATCTGGGCATGAAACTATGTGTGTACTGATTTTCATGCATATCAGTGATAATGGCGGTGTTTAGAGGGTGGCAAGGTATTTGGCCACGCCCATCAACAAA
The DNA here is from genome assembly GCA_034769285.1 of Lutjanus argentimaculatus. NCBI lineage: Eukaryota > Metazoa > Chordata > Actinopteri > Lutjaniformes > Lutjanidae > Lutjanus > Lutjanus argentimaculatus. Next base: position 11,643,534 of record JAWZSL010000006.1, on the reverse strand, counting down.
AAACATACGTAAATTTTTCACCAGGACTGACCTGTGTGACATATTTGGTGAGTTTCTGAGTATATTCAAGCCCCCCAAAATGCAAATCATTTTTTGAGGGGTAATCTGAGCAAAAACAATAGGGTCCTCGCACTGGATGTGCTCATGCCCTAATGATCAGCGTTTTCTGTTTTTACCACTTGAGACTACAGTTAAATTAGACTGCATCTGTAACTGAAGTCCAGCAACATCGCCAGCAGCACATTTTATTCTGATTGTGGGTGAGTTACAGTGTGATGTTTACAGTAAACACAACACAAGTTGTTTACAACATTTCTCATGTGAAGAAATCGAACAACAACGAAAGCAAATTTTTTTCATTGCCCCAATGTCATTTGATCTTGAAGTCAACTCATTTCCCCACACTCAGTCCATATTACTGCAGATCAGCATAATTCATGAATGTCTGTTCAGTGTCTATAGTTTATGTTTATTTATTTATGCAACAGAGAGGCAAAGTCATGATCCTTCCAGTGGAAACCAATGTAACTCTACTTCGGAAAAAATATGAACTGTAGTCAATGGTGAAGACAAGTGTTTTTTTTTAATATTGGGGTTGTAAATACGACAATGCTCAGGAACTTTACTGACATGCAGCACAGGGCTGGTTGATGAGAAACAAACCTTCACCGTGGTCACAGAATTACTGGAGAAAGTAACCAAATGATAAGGTGTTTGTTGGCGTACATTGTGTATATCAGATGCCACTTTCATGGAAATGCAAGGAATTTAACAAGCTATTTAACATGAATTTGCAGCTTTACAATGATTATTTATTTAACTATAACTATCTTTATCTGAATTTGTTGATTCTCCACACTCACTCCTCTTATTTCTCAAAAAGTTTGCCCACATTGTCGTGAGGGGTATGGAAGGCTAAATTTGTTTTTTAACTCTCGATGACAAATCCACTGAGAAACAAAACTCCACTTTACATGTCATGGAATTGCTAAACATGACCAAACTATAAGTGTCAACAAGCAAATCCAGTGTTTAGTTTGTCAGTCTATCACAAAAGCCCTGACATCAGTGTAGATCGTCTCCTCCTTTCTTGCACTTCTTCTTCCTCCTCTGCCAGCTTTCCCCTGGTAAAGTTTGGTGTCGAATAAACCAAAGTTTCTCATTTCCCTGAGGAGATAAAGTGCAAATTTGAAAATGAGAGAACAGATTTTAATACATGCTGGTAACTTTTCTAGCTACATCTTTAAATTCTTTACCTGCTGATTTTGCTGATCACCACTGGCTGTTGCAGCATTTGTTTCCACAGTGACAGCAGCTAAAAATGATAAATAATGGATCGTAAAAAAATGAGGGATTTTCTTTTACTGTATTTTATAATTATGCACAGCACAAATGTGAATCACTCAGCTTAAAGGGATAGTTCACTCAAAAATAAAAATTCAGTTATTATCTACTCACCCTCATGCTGACTGAAGGTCGGGTTTAGTTTTTTAATCCACAAAACACTGCTGGAGTTTCACAGGAAAACAGAGTTGCAGAATCTCCCAAACAATTTAACTGAACAGTGGCCAGGTTTTAAATGTATAACAAAAAAAAATAAATAAATAAAATAACTCCATACTACTTGTCATGGCGTAATCCAAGTATCCTAAAGCCCCAGTATTCCAAGTTGACTTGAAAGACGTCATTTACACCATGTTTTTAGCCTGAATCTTCACTGTTCACATGTTAATGTGCATATGCAAACCATCTGAACTGGGTCTGTGTGGTGTACTGTGTGCTGTAGTGAACAGCATGTCGGCTTTAGAAAACTTAATTTAGGCTTGATTACACAACAGTAGTATGAAATTTTATTTTTGCTTTTTTTAATTGAAAACTGGTCACCATTCACTTTAATTGTTTGGGAGATTTTGCAACACTGTTTTCCTGTGAAACTCCAACAGTGTTTTGTGGACTAACAAACTAAACCCAACCTACCATCGGCATGAGAGTAAGTAGATAATGACTGAATTTTCACATTTGGGTAAACTATCCCTTTAATAGATTGACACATGAGTAACATCTCTCACCATTACAACAGTCACAGGATTTTTTCCAGATGGCATAAATAAGGAAGGTGATAACAATCAGACTTGAAGCCAAAGCAGCAGCCAGAGGACAATTATATCTTTTTGTGACTCACATGCACTGACAACTGAAACATTGTGAAAGAAACAAATAATTAAAGTTAAGAAAAGTAATTAATAATTTATGTTACGTTATAAGATGATAATTTCCCCATTATATAGAAATATCAAGTAATTACCTTCAACGTCCAGTTTTGTTCCATTTCCAAATAAAATCTCCCCACATGTGACCACAGCACAGTAATAAGTCCCGGCATCAGAGGAGCTGATGTTCTTAGAGAAGCTGTAGACCATTTCTGTGGAGTTTGAGCCTCAGGACTCTTCTCACATTCATCACCACTGTTTCCATGAGCGTAAATCAAAATGGGATGAGATTCATCTGATCCAGCTCTGAACCAGTACACACTGTGATCTCCTGGACATGTTTTGTTCTCAGACTCAGAGAGGACTGAACACTGCAGAGTCACTGAGTCTCCTGGACGGACTGGAGCAGATGGAGGGACTTGAATGATGGCAGTGATGTCAGGTTCTTGTTCTAGGTAATGAACACAACAAATAATAAACATGCTGCACTCAATTGTACTTGAGGTAAAGTTTGTAAATTGCTATAATTATGTATAATTTCACAGTTCTGAAGGCATCTTGAATCTCTATTGTTGTTTTTACCTTTAACTCTCAGAAATATTCCTTTCATAAATGTCATGTTGCGTTTTTTCACTTTTATGCAGTAGTAGACTGCAGTATCACTTGTCTTTGTTTTGGGAATGAGCAGAACAAATGCTCCAGGTTCTTGCTTTGCTGTTATGTGATTAGTCTTGTCAACAGTCTCTAAATCAACGGCAAGTGTTCCTCCTAGAATTTCAGGAACAGTTCCAGAGACGAGCCTGATCCAAAATAAGGATGTTGAAGGCCACAATCTGTGACGGTTACATGTTAGAGTCACATTTTGTCCAACAGCAACAGTCTTTGTCTCAAAGATGTGATCGTCTGTGCATCCTGCAAGTAAAATTTAAACAGAGCAAAGATTAACAACAGAGACACATTCATATACTTCCTTTATATTACTGCACAAAGATGACAATGTATTTTGAACATATATCTGGAGTAAATGTGACTTTAATACTTACGTCCAATTGTGAGCAGGAGCAGTACATGAAATATCATCAGCATTTTCTGTTTCTAACACTTGAGACTACAGTTAAATTAGACTGCACTGTAGCTTGATTCAGCTTAATGTAGTCTTATAAAATGGGAGGGAACAAGTTCAGAGCAATCTGATTGGCTTCTCATTATGTTGGCGCCTCACTGTACTACCACAGCGGAAATCTGTGAACCAAAACTTTCCAACTGAAACACATGAAACATCACCAGCAACACGTTTAATTCTGATTGTGGGTGAGTTACAGTGGGATGTTTACAGTAAACACAACGCAAGTTGTTTACAACATTTCTCTTGAGAAGAAATCAACAACAACAAAGGCAATTTTTTTCAATGCCCCAATGTCATTTGATCTTGAAGTCAACTCATTTCCCTACACTCAGTCCATATTACTGCAGTTCAACATAATTCATGAATGCCTGTTTATAGTTTGAAATTATTTATTCATGCAACGGAGAGGTGAAGTCATGACCCTCCCTCACACCCAGAAGTCGCAAGTGACATTATTACTTGGGGAATAATAACAGGGACAGGAGCCCCTGACAATCTAATCCTATGCAGTATGAAGCAGAAGTGGATTTAGGGGGTGGCTACTGCGGCTCAAGCCCAGATGTTTTCTTGAAAGCACTGCATCTTTTACATTTTGAAAATGACATTGTAATTTGACAAAGTAATTTCTCTCTGACTGCACTGGTATATTGTCTCTCATCATGTGTGCCAATTTGCAGTATTGGAGTCTAACAGAGAGGCAGTAATACACCGCCAATGGGCATGTTGCCTCTGTGGCCTGCCCTGAAGTAGAAGTGCTTCACACTTGTCATCGAGTACAGACATCCACAATTTTTTAATTTATTCACAGAAAGCTGTCCATGAGTAGCAGTGGCAGCCAGTGAACCGCAGACAGATGATATTTCAGGTGAAACTGAAGGTGTAACACTTAATATTAGACATGATCAGAGTTGGTCGGCCCTAAATGCACACTATGCATATACACTACATTGCGTAGGGCTCCATGAGCTATGCAAGGGCTCTGCCTCTCCCTCGTGTCAAAGCGGGTGTCAGTGGTTACAACTTTGATTAGAGGATGAAGCAGAATTAAAGAGAAAATAACATCCTAAGAGTGAACGGGGTGAACAGTAATCAGGTAAACTTGTGTTTCCTCCTATCCAAGTTTTATATCATTCATTCACAGTAATGTTAAGTTGATGTGATCGTTTGCAGTGTGTGATGCTCCTCTCTCTGTCTGTCTGTCTAAAGTTAACTGGGCTGCAGTCTGTCTGTCTGTCATGCTCACAGCCACATCCTGTTTTATGGCTTTGTGTCGACAGAAGTCAGAATGAAATACAGCTATTTATCACGTTTGATGAGCGCCAACGTGAGGTTAACTGGGGCGCTGCGCGTGAACACGCGTTCACATGAGGGGGCGTGTGTTAAACAAAGACCGAGGTAAAAGAAGTAATATTACGCTGTGGAAAGGAAACTAAGAGAAAATATCATTACGTGTGGGACATATGGACAGTTTTGATAGCACAGTGGAAGATTGGATGGAACAGATTGGACTGAACATATGTGAAAGAGTTGAGCAGTGTTGTCTGGCTAATGAAATAAGTGAGTAGAGAAAAGTTGCCATGCTGCTCAGTGTTTGTGATGGGATCACAGAAATCCTAAAGAAGTATTTAAATCTATGCCACTGGTAATAGTGGAGCACTTCAGGTTTCACAAGAGAAATCAATCAAAGACTGAATCTGTATCAGAGTGCATGGCAGAGCTGTGCAGGCTGGTGGAGCGCTGTCAGTTCAGGGATGGGCTGACGGATGCACTGAGGGACAGACTCATGTGGGCTGCACAACGAGCATTCAGAAATGCCTCCTCGCAGAAGAAAGACTGACACTCGTGCATTAGAGATGTCAGTGGAATCTGCAGCAAAAGATGCTGGCGACCTACAGAGTTAAAACACAGCAGTGTACTCAGTGCACAAATTACACACAAAACAATGCAATGAAAAAATACAGCCTTGCTTCAGATGTGGGAAAAAGTCACATGATCCTGAAATTTGTCTTGTCTTGAGTTATACTCCACAGAAGATGATGACTGTGACATCACATGGTTGACACCTAAAGTTAATGGAGAGACACTAAAAATGGAACTGGACACTGGATCAGCATTGTCCATCATATCCTTGAAAGATCACAAGAAGCATTTCCCTGAACTGAAACGTACAACTGTGATACTGAAAACATACACAGGGAAAACTGAAAGTTTGCAGCGGCAAAAACAGCTCATAACCTCAGATGAAGTTTTTCACACTATGATCCAT